>CM060940.1:363692965-366092965 GCA_030765085.1 Allium cepa | reverse complement strand
ATGGCTAAAGGAGGATCCATATATGCGATGGCTGGCTTGCGGCGTGTAGATGGCTGCTTCATTCTATATAACAGAACTCACGTTCGAAAACGGTCAGGTAAATCTATCCTAATTTCATAAATTGCCATCATCATACTTGAATTCCGAGGGAACTGTAATAGATAATCAACACCCCGGACTTCAAATACGAACTGGGGCAAGTGCAGTGTGTTGTTTATATAGGATGAACTCGATGCTCAACGCACTGCAAACACTCTATCCCGTGTAGATGGTTCGCTCGTAGTAGAAAGGAAAGAACTTCCTGTGTCGGTTCATTTTTCTGTTCTTCTTGTTTGCCTCTTGTACACTTACCCATTATCGATCAATGATCGGTGACATATCCGTTGTTCGAAGCGACACAAAAGGCTCTTCTCGTTGCAGAAACACCAAGTGCGGAATAATTAAACAGGATAAGTCCAAATTCTTTGAATTGTCCGATGAAATGTCGTACGGTGGTGCTTGTGAACCTCGGTACAAGTTAATTCTGGTATAATGGACGAAGATAGTAAGACGTGTTAAACATTGGACCAAAGCCCAAATGTCATTCTGGGAAACAACACGAAACTCGATTTACTATCTTTCTCCATATAACCACAATTAACTCAAACTTCTCGCAATTGAACGTCACGAGCTAAAACCGGGCGTTATACCATCATACTAATATTGCAATCAACGACTCAACCAAGCAACCCACCTCACAATCGGTTTGATGGAACGAGAGGAGTCAAGAATTGAACTTGGCGAGCTACGAACTAGATCGTGGGCGAGCTAGTGAATGATTGGCTCGTGTACAACACAACGATGGATCTGCTCGTGTATGGCGAGGCGATGGGTCAGCTACACTTTGAACCCGAGCAAAGTAGTGGGTCGACTAGACTTTTGAAGGGAACGAAGCAAGACGAACTCGAAAGCGACGAAAGGACGGGTAGGGTTTTACAAGGATCAACTAAGGCTTGGATTCACGAATCAACTGCACCACGAGATGGCGTTTGGGCAAGATGGAGACAAGAAGATCTAGGCGACAAATCAAATCAACGAGAGCTCAAGGAAAATCGTTGGAAGGAATGGATCACCGGGAGAATCTGCAAAAAATCGGGTCGAATGAGGAAATAAAGGCAAGGTCGGGTATAAGTAGGGAGCATCAGGAAGAATTTTTTCTAAATGCTCGGGTCGCCAACGACCCGACCCTCTTTGGGTCGTGGGCGATCCAACCCTTGAACCTTGCTGAATCAGGTCGCTAGCGACCTATCCCTTTGGGTCGCTAGCGAACTAAAAAAAATGACGAGTTGGATATACATATAGTTTCGCTTTTTACCTGGTGCATCTATATGTTTGAAAAAAGGCTCCACCTGGTCACTTCAAATTCAATCAATTGCAACTGTCCGTCATTCCAAGACATGCCGGGAAACTACAAGCAAAAACATGACAAGTTGAAGCATGCAACGATAGCTAGAATCGAAGGAAAATAATCGATGATGTTGGGTTATTCTATGCGTAGAGCTCCGATACAACCACTTGAAAGTTAACAAATGGATATGGAAGACGATAATTTCTAAAGCACGCCGTGTTTACAACGAAGACATACTCTGGAGGGCAAATGTTATCCGTATTTTTAACCCAGCAGATACCGGTAGTAAGCACGGTAACCTTAAGCCGTAGGATGCTCAAGAGCTAACCAGAAATGTTACGATTAGAGTTCAACAAGGACCAAGCTACACGGTTAAGATGATAACCTGAGTCAACGAAGTCAGGAAACCAGTTTCCTTGCGAATCAACAAGGATTTAAGAATAAACAGCCAGCGAATTGCCATCAGCATATGACTACAACGACAAATACATAAGAAGACATATCCAATGTCAGAGTCCAGGATCGACCTCTGTGGCCTTAACAACAGCAGTCAATGTACTCCTTGAAGACCACAAACAAACGAACTACGAAATACGACTAAAGGAAGAGGAGTTCAGCGGGTGAAAATCAACTAAGTCTATGGGTCGCGTGCGACCCATGGAGTTCATCAATTTTCGACCATCGAGTCATCTCGGGTCGCCTGCACCTTACCTGAGACCTGGAAATGATGGACTTAGCCCAGGAGCAATCCAACCTCTATAAATAGCTTACCTCCTGCAACATAAAAGGGATTTTGAAAATTGACTGCTGAAGCTGGGCTGGAACTCTTTTTCACCTCCAACCTTCCATGCAACGATCTTAGAAGGAATACACCGTGATTCTCCGGTGGATTCTAACTCGAGAGATCCAATTCAACTTAGGATTAGCTAAAGCCTTGTAATCAGACAACCTCTGTAAGCTTATAATAAAAATATAAAGTGGACGTAGGCTTAATTAACAACCGAACCATTATAAAAATCTTCTGTCGCTTTTCCTTTATTGTTTTTTTCTACTTCTGTGATCTGTTATATTACTCTGTGAATACAGAGCTGGTGCTTTCAAATCTAAACCAAGGTATTGGTCCACTTTTTGGGTCAACAAAAATAACTCAGATTTAGCTTTCGCTCCACTTCCAAATCATGTCATTCCTATTACACACCCAGCAGTCCTAGCTGTAAACAACGGATACTAAGTGTTGCACGTATCAAACTACTATATTGACTCTCGAACTCACAACTATTGAAAGAAACAACTCTCGAACTCACTTAGTTGAAGAGCGCAGCCCAAGCTTAAGTATATTAGGCATACTATTGGTGGGTGTTTCGCAAAACTCTATATATTCTAGTGTGGATGGTAGGCATGCCTATATTTGTTGGCTTTAATATAACTACTCAAATCTCTTCCTATCAAATAAAACGTTATTGGATAAATGATAAAGATATAGTGAAAAAACGGAACTATACAAGTTCACAATAAAATGGGGTTAAATGAAAGTAAATGCTCTAGTGTATAAAGAAGACTTCGCCATTTACAAAGTAACCATAGAAACGATGGAACCACCATTTTTTTTGTCGCTTGAATTTACTCTTTTCAAGAGATAGATTAATATTATCTTTTTTTTATCGAAGTAACAATACACATGATGCTTATGTAAAACTATTTTTATCATCTATATTTTGTTTCTTATATTTTCATAACCATTAATATTGAAATATTTTGCACCCAACTAAACTTTTATATTTATGCTTTTAGATTTACTGCTTAGGATAGAATAACATCCACATCTATTCGCTCTGCGCAAACTTGAATATTGAATGTATGAAAAAAGATACAAATACGATTGCGACACCATCCATATCCGACTTTTGATAGACCTAGTACTCATGGATGCTCTGGTTCTAACTGTTTATCAATAATATCAAAAAAAAATTCAATTTTGGAAAGTACAAGATTCAAATGATGTATAATTACGAATACTATTTTAAATAGTTAAGTACCATCTTTTCAACAAATGTATACAATCATATCAGAAAGGATGTCGCAATATTAATTCAATTTTATATATACACAGTTCCCATCACCAAAAGATCCTTAGCATTCATGATCTAATGATAAAAATGGAACTACAATCCAAGTTTACTACCGAAATTATAACAATTTCAAAAAACCAAGACAGAGAACAAAATGAGTGCCCGAAGTCAAATATAAGATTGAAACAATAGTGACCTGCTTTCTCACAAATTACATTAGTGAAACAATGACACAAAGTTCATTATTCAGGTGCAAAAAAAAAAAAAAAAAAAAAGAAAAAAAATTATGTATAGGCACTTCGTTACAGATGATGTGTTTACGGTAAGGATCATGCATTGTATAATAGTTTAAAGCTCAAATATTAACTAAGATATAATCTGATAGAAGTTTAGAGAAACTAAAAACGTTGTATATCCTTTATTATGACTGTCACTTTGAAATTAAATTTGTAAATCACAAATTCAGTACTTCCAACCTAAATATTAGAAAAAGAAATTACAGAGGGCAAGCAGTCACGTCATGGTGAGTTCATCACAATAATCACCCTATTCATCAATGGATTGGCACTGTTGCCTGTCTTTTACAAGCTACAATTACTAAATAGATATATTGCTGGATTGATAAGCTAAAATTCATAAAAAAGAAAGAAAGAAAAGAACTATTCAAGAAGCTTATTACATGTGCCAACGCCAACTGCTGCAGCAAGGTGCCATGCAGCATGAAGGTATGGAGTTTGAGGAAAGCAATCCTCCGCAATGAAAAGTGCACCCCCTAATATGGAAGATGTAGTATGCAAATTGTGTGCCATTCTTAGTTCTGGCTTTGTTGATCGTCTCCTTGCAAATGCAACCTATAAGGAACAAGAAGTGCAAAATATTATTTTCACATACTTTCATTGCAATGTAAAGAGTTTAAATGGTGCAATAGCAATTTTTCATGTTGAAACTTTCAGGATGACAGGTACAATTTTGGTTGCCAATGGGATAATTGTTAAACAATAACGTTAGAAAGGTGTTACGAAACTGTTTGCAAAGATTGTTAACAGTAACGTTACAAAAGTGTTACGAAACTGTTATGATTATGTTGCGAAATTGCAACAACAAAACTATCACAACTATGTCACAAAAACTGTTACGAATAGAATTGCGCAGTAAACAGATTATACAGTACATATAATGCCAATTAGATTGTCCGAGTCCAGTGAAAAATTGTCCTTGAAACAATATTGCTCCCTCTACGGCGCTTAAGTATATCGAACAATTGTTTCCCAAGATGAAACAAACATGTCTCTGTGATGTTGTGCAACAATCACAGAGCAACGACGAACTCGAGAGAATGTAATTTAAGAACAGTGGTTTTTGTAGGAGAGAAAGAAGTGCAGAAAAAACTCAGTAATTTTTTTGTTTTTTTCTGCCTCTATATAGGCGTGGTGCGATGTACCTATTTGGTAATAGATGCATGTTCGAACAGTTGCGACTGACAAAAACAAAAACTGTTCGGTCTGAACAGCTAAGCCAACTGCCAACTGCAAAGTGTCTCTAATACGCCTCAAATGATCATTCGCCCTCGTCACGGATGTGGGTACGGACTGGACGTTGCGCACCCGTCATGGCTGTGTTTTTCTGTCTAATAAGAATTATAATAGTGTCCATATCTTAGTATATAAACACAAATTGTTTATTTTATATTAAGATGTGGGACTACTCATTTCCCAAAGCATTAATGTCTTCACATTTCACAATGCTCATTCATTTCTAACATTCCCCGCATGAATGAGTAATTGCTCAATTTGTTCTTAAATGTTGCGAAACATTTATCGTATCGGTTAAAGTAGCACATTGGCCTTAAACTTTCCTAATGTTTATCCTTTTGACTTACTGGCGAATCGGTGGACTAAGGTTGTCTTTGAACTGTAAGTCTTTTGTGTAAATCTAAAATAGACAGCACGCAATAAGTGTTTCCAATCTTTCTTGGTTCTCTGTTTGTGTTCGTTTTTTTCATGAACACCGGCTTGATCTCATGAGTGCTTGGAGAATTTGATCTTACAATTCTCCTTGAAATAGCACCTTCGCACTGACGTAGGTGATTCCGTAACGGGTATTTTCACAATACTCCACTTGGTTTTTAATATTACCAAGTAGACATCATTAAAAGTATCAAAACTTATCTTATTCTCCGGCGAGTAGTGCATTGGCTTTTCATAGTAATGGTTTGAATATCTACAGTGCCATCAACTTTATCTAAACATAGTTGCCCATTTGAACCTAGATCTTGAGATCTCCAGTCAGCTAGGTGGGGTTTTCGTTTAAAGAAACTTTTAGTTTGAGCCTTAACCCCGTTCTCATCGATAAGATATTAACCTTCTCTCTAGGTAAATATCATTTATTTTACATAGTCAATTGTGATAACCTCATTAGAGAGAAGTTGTCTAACAGTCTTATGTTTACGACGAATATGTCTAGACTTGCCATTGTAAAGCTTACTATTGGCCCTTCCAATAGCTGATTGGCTGTCGCAATGTATGCTAACTGAGTTTTTCCCAATTCAGAATATCTTCTAAAAAACCTCGAAGTCAATCCGCTTCTTCTGCGGCTTTGTCTAAGGCAATAAATTCTGATTTCATGGCTGATCTTGCTGTACAAGTTTGTTTACAGGATCTCCAAGATATTGTTCCACTAGCTAAGGTAAACACATATCCACTAGTGGATTTTGCATCTGATGAACCAGTTATCCAGTTTGCATCTCAATACCCTTCTATTACAAATGGGTACTTATCATAATGTAGTCCACGACTTTGTGTATACCTTAGGTATCCTAGTACTCAATTATATCTTTCCAATGGTTCTTTCCTGGGTTGCTAGTATATCTGCCGAGTTTACTTACAACGCATGCTATATCAGGCCTAGTGCAGTTCATTATGTACATAATGCTGCCTAGTATACAAGAGTACTCAAGATGGTAAATACTATCACCGCTATTTTTAACAATTTTGGTTCGAATTTACGGATGGATTTGCTGATATTATGTTATGTTGTTTAAACTTTTCAAGTATTTTCCCAATGTGGTGTGATTGGGACAACACATATCTTTGGTTGGTTTTAAGTATGTTTATACCAAACATCGCATTCTCAGATCTTTCATGTCAAATTTGGCAAAGAGCGTATCTTTTGTAGATTTTATTATCTCCTTGTTGTTTTCAAATATTGGTAAATCATCAACATATAGACATACAATGATATATTTCATATTTGTATGTTTATAATAGACATTTGTCACATTCATTTATATGAAATCCGTTTAGTATCATATTTTCATCAAATTTTTCATGCCATTGTTTAGACGCTTGTTTAAACTCATACAGTGATTTTCTTGATCTACAAACCTTACTTTCATTTTCAGTTTTTAGAAAGTCTTCAGTTTGTTTCATGTATATTTCTTCCAGTTCACCATCTAAAAATGTTGTCTTTACATCCATTTAATGTATTTCTAAATCGAGTGTGGATGCGATTGCTATCAGCATTCTTATTGATGTTATTTTAGTTACTGAAGAGTATCAAAATAGTCCAGGTCATCTTATTGTCTGAAATCTTGAACCACAAGTCAAGCTTTATATTTGTCTATTGAACCATCAGGTTTCAATTTCTTTTTAAATATACATTTATTACCAAAGTCTTGCATTCTTGAGGTAAATCAACTAACAACCATGTATGATTTGTCATAATGAATTCGATTTCATCGTTAATGACCTCATTCCAATTAGGCGCTTCGGCGGAGGACGTAGCTTGTTCGTATGTTAATGGATTGTCTTCTAACATAAATGTGTAGAAGTTTGGTCTAAAGGTTTTTGATGTCCTTGATCTTTTGCTTCTCCTTGGTTTCTCAACTTGTTGATTAGCACTGTTTTGTTGATCACTATCAGTATTTTGTTCAGTATCCTGAAGAGAATTGGGGATTTCAGCTTCCTTGGTCTCTTTTGAGGATAATTTTCAGTACCCTGTTTTAAAGGGTATACATGTTTAAAAATCTAGCATTTCTCGACTCTGACGGTATTTACATGAATATAATCAATTTTGGATTTGTGTGTCAAAAACCGATAAGCGGCATGGTTTTGTGCATATCCAATGAATACACAATCAATTGTTTTTGTTCCAATTTTGATTTTCATTGGTTTAGGTACATCTACTTTCGCAAGACACCTCACACTTTTAAGTATTTGTAGGATGATGGTCTATTTATCTAAAGTTCGTGGGAAGATTTAGATGTTTTCTTTCGTGGTATCTTATTTAGAATATGATTTGCAGAAAAAATAGCTTTTCCCCAGAAGTTATCTGGCAATCCAGAACTAATTAGTAAGGCATTCATCATTTCTTTAAGAATTCTATTTTTCCGCTCAGCTATACCGTTGGATTGAGGTGAATACGGGGCTGTAATTTGGTGTAAAATACCATGTTCGGCGCAGAATTCCTCAAAGGGAAATTCATATTCTCCTACTATATCACTTTTTAAAGCTTTTATTTTCTTGTTAAGTTGATTTTCAACTTCTGCTTTATACTGTTTAAACACGTCAAATGCCTCGTCCTTGCTTCTAGTATATATACGTAACAGTACCTTGTACAATCATCAATGAAGGTAATGAAATACCTTTTCCCACCTCTAGTTTGACACATTTTTAAATCTCATACATCTGTGTGTATTAGGTCTAGAGGTTCAGTTTCTCGTTTAACATGGTGAAACGAGGTTCTTGTCAATTTTGCTTCTGCACAAACTTGACATGTATAGTTGGAATCTATTTTGCATTTTGATATAAAATCAAGATTAATCAATTTTCGCAAGATATCAAAATTTACAAGACCTAATCTAGAATGTCATATATTAGAAGAGTCAGCAATATAAGCAGAAGATTCAATTTTATTCATATCATTGTTTGGTACAATAGTGGTTACATTTGCTTTAAATAAACCATCACAAACATATCCTCTTCCTGCATACATTACATTATTTGACAACACAAACTTATCAGATACAAAGGTGAGTTTGAAGTCATGCTTGCTAAGCAGCGATCTGGAAATCAAGTTCTTGCAGAGATCTCTGAAACACGAAGAACATCTACCAAAGTTAGTTTTTTTTCAGAAGTCATTTTCAATACAATCTTTCCCTTGCATTCGACTTTTGATGCGGATGAATTAACCATAAAAAGTTGTTCGTCCTCAGTAGCAGTCATGGCTTTAAGTCTCCTACACATCGCCCTAAATCTCCTCCGAGATCTCATTTTCACACTTAAACGAGACGAGGCATCAAATCTCCTCCATATCTTCCTCGACATTCATCTCGTCTGAGATATTCAAATCTCACTTGAAATATGGATCAAAATCTCAATCCGAGATCTCACCCGAAATTATACATTTTTCTTATTTTGCATAATATTTTTTATTTTCATATTGATTCAAAAGAAACTACTCAATCCAATTATAATTTACCAACTTCTTAAACATATTCTTTACTTTTTATCTTAATGAGTCATAGCGAAAGGTTTCACTTCTTTATTATGTTCAAATAAAAGAATATCATTCAATCATTACCAAATCAATTAAGCTAATCAAGCTACTACTCTTCTAAAAATATTTCTTTTTTCATGTAAATCAAGTATGTTACCATTTTTATTTTTACTAAGAAAGTTATAGGCGTTAAAAAAATGTTTGACACATCAATTTTAGACACATAAGTACATCCGAGATATTTTCGAAATGCATTATAAGACCCGAGATGTCAATTGAGATTTACACTCGATATGCACTCATCTCGTCCGAGATCTCCCCCTATACGAGATAATTTGTGTAAAAGTTCTGAGACGAAACGTGGCCGAAATCCGATACTTAAAACCTTGGTAGCAGTTTTGTAGGTTGTAAACATCCACTTATTTGCATATATGTGTCGTGCGGCTCCTGTGTCTACAAATCATTCCTTCGAATCACCAAGAAGGTTGCATTCGGACACTACTGCACATAAGTCCATATCAGACACGCCTTCTGAGATTCAGCCACGTTTGCTCCTGATTTCTTTTTCTTGGATGCACGACATTCGACGGCTTTATGTCCTTTCTTTTCAGAATCATGGCATAAACCCTTAAATTTCTTTGATTTCTTATGAGCATGCCCACGTTTTCTTTTGTTGGGTTTCTCTGACTCGGCTACATTAACCTTGGCAATCATGATATGTGAAGTCTTCTTCTCAGATTTTCTGTTATCTTCCTCAATCCTCAATTGGACTACAAGTTCATCCATTGTCATCTCCTTACGCTTGTACTTAAGGTAGTTTTTGAAATCTTTTCATGATGGAGGAAGCTTTTCAATTGCAGCGGCAACCTGAAAGGATTCGCTTAAAGTCATTCCTTCATCGTGCAGTTGGCGAATGATGACTTATAACTCTTGAATCTAGTTGATAACGATCTTCACATCAATCATTTTGAACTCAAGAAATTCCCTGCTATGAACTTCTTCATGCCAGCATCTTCGGATTTGTACTTTTTCTCTAATGCAGTCCAGAGTTCTTTGAAAGTTCGATTAGTACAGTATACATTATATAGGCTGTTGTCGAGCCCATTTAATATGTAGCTCTTGCACATAAAGTCGGAACTCTTTCAGACATTCAAGGCTTGAACTTTTGTTGCATCAGGTTCCAATTGTTCGACTACCGGAGCATTTTCTGTAAGAAACTTTGCAAGTCCAAAGTCGTCAAGTAAAACATCTTTTGCTGCCAGCGTTTGAAGTCCATCGCTGTGAACTTTTCCGACAGTTCTCCATGAAACATAGCTCTTGCACATAAAGTCGGAACTCTTTCAGACATTCAAGGCTTGAACTTTTGTTGCATCAGGTTCCAATTGTTCGACTACCGGAGCATTTTCTGTAAGAAACTTTGCAAGTCCAAAGTCGTCAAGTAAAACAACATCTTTTGCTGCCAGCGTTTGAAGTCCATCGCTGTGAACTTTTCCGACAGTTCTCCATGAAACAGCGCCATCGTTGGAACCATAGTTATAGACTGCTATGTTGGTACAGAAATGTTGCTTTCATGAGACATTGTCGTCTACAAAAACAGCCAACAATAAATATTGTTTCAAGATTGTTAGACGGTAACGTTAGAAAAGTGTTACGAAACAATATTGCTCCCTCTACGGCGCTTAAGGATATCGAACGATTGTTTCCCAAGATAAAACAGGCATGTCTCTCTGATGCTGCGCAACAATCATAAAGCAACGACTAACTCAAAAGAATGTAATTTAGAAACGGTGTTTTTTGTAAGAGACGAAGAAGTGCAACAGTAAATTTTCTGCTTTCCTTCTGTCTATATATAGACGCAGGGAGGTGCACCTATTTGGTAATAGGTATCTGTTCGAACGGTTGCGACCCTTTACCAGACGGTGCGACCGTTTGAGTTTTGAACGGACAAAAACAAAAACCGTTCCATCTGAATAGCCAAACCAAGTCAACTGCCAACTGTAAAGTGCTAAGTGTCTCTAATACGCCTCAAACGCTCATTCACTGCGCCGCGGGTGCAGGTGCGGATTTGGGCGTGAACCCAGACGCCCGGGGTGGTGCGTTGCATCATTCGTCATGGCTGTATTCTTTGTCTCATAAGAATTATAATAGTGTCCACATCTTAGTATATAGACACAAATTGTTTATTTTATTCTAAGATGTAGGACTTTCATTTCCCAAGGCATTAATGTCTTCACATTTTCCAATGCTCATTCATTTCTAACAACAATTTTAAATGTATCAAATTAACAGTATTTGAAAGCCTGCAAGGAAGATTTTTTTTATATGTCAATGACCTTGAGCCGACTGAAAGCTATGGTCGAACCATCAAATAAAATAAAGTGACTAGAAATAATTTACCGCTTTTTAAGTGATTTTATATTTATAGTGTAGCTATTTGTGAATTTATGAAGGCTTTGTGAGACAAGTTGAAACCTTATGAGTCAAAGGGTGCTAATATTTAAACTGAAACTTAATGAAGGGAAGTCTATGGTTAAGCATTGGGATCAGTTCAAAAATGTAACAAAATCAGTTGGTAGAAATTCGAGATATTCTTGATCCTAGACCATCAAATATTGATCGTGTGGATCTCTAACTTTTGAGTGACAGTAAAAGATACGTTTTTAGAGATTTTTTATGTATCAAATTACGGTAATAATTATTAAAGAAAAGTGGACGGAAGAATATTTCAAAGTTTTATTTTATTAATTATGACTCTAAACCTATTTTATTCTTTTAACATGGATAAACCGCAACAAATGATTTCATATTTATATCAATGTTTAAATGAGAAAAATTCCTCACTCATCACCGATTAACCCAGCTAATACTCTCCTCTAAATAAGAAAAATTAACCAATCTTCTTTTTTTAGTACAACAATTATATTTCTAAGCAAGAATTTTAAAAGGAACAAACATTTCGGATAACAGAACGAATGAATATGGAGAAAATTGAAAAGAACAATAAAATAGATAAGAGGACAATAATTTAAGGTGGAATTCTTACTTACATTATATGGTCGTCTCTTGTTTCCTAAAGGCCGCAATCAATTCTTTCAGTTTCATGTAATCTTGTTTGATTTTGAAACACAGTTTCTTCATCCAAAATCAAAATTGTTGTTATCTCACTATATATGTCACTTTCTAACCAAATTGGTCGTTGATACATATTGTGAGTCACCACTGCAACTTGTTTCCTATCATCTTCTCCTCTAATCAACATGCTTACTCCTCTTTTAAACCATAATTTTATAAATTCAAAACTCACACTCCCTCTCTCAAATTAGAAGTGAATTTTTTTTTTTGGAACATACCACGAACATATATGATGTAACTAGAGATAGAGAATGAGATGATTTTCCTACATCATGTTCAATTTCAAACAATTTTTCCCAAAATTAAAAAGGAAGTTGTTAAATAAAAAATAGCCTTTGTTGTTGAATAGACACGATAACAGTTGTTGGCATGATGAATAAAATAGTACAAGAATGCGTAGAAGAAAGATAATTATGTTTAAGTTTGAACTTGTAATTCTGTTTTATCCATATATAATGAGAATACCTATGGTTGAAGCTTTTGAAATTACTAAAATGCACATGTTGAATGAGTGCTCTAGACCGAAGTTCTGTAGGTCTAGGGTTAGAATCTCGGAGGTACCAAAATTATATTTCTAACCATAAGATATATGAGATATATGATCGAAGTTCAACTCTGAAATCTCACATGATACGAGACATCATACGTGAAAATATCGATAAGATATATGATCGAATTTCGAGATTTAAAACTTAGTGTCTTTGCACACTTTGCTTGCCATATCGTGTGCTAAGACTCTATGATGGTTTTGAGTCTTTGTGCATCATAAATGGCTAAAATTGAGGGGCAAGCGTTCCCCAGACGCTCGTCAAACTGTAAAACTTCATAATGAAAGTGAGTTGAGTGAACATAACCATTCAACTTTTTCAAGGTTGATTTGTTTAAATTATGATTTTGCCTGAAACACGGACTTACTTAGCAAGTGTTGGGTGAATTTATCACTCCCTTAAAATTTGTTGTGTGATCCCAAAAGAGTCCAAATCGGGAAACATTATCAACTTTGGGACCACCAACGAACAGTAAATCATATCAAGGTGTAACCCATCGATTGTACATGATCTCCATTTAGTCGACTTCGGACTCTTATCACAATAAATAACAATTGTTTGTAACGTCCATCTCTACATCATTGTTTCCAAGTAGCAATTGATCAACTATACTTGGACGAGGTTGAAAGAACGCTTGTTATAACCGCAAAGCTTTGTTTATATTTTTATTTATGAAAATTCATACAATTCATTACATTGAACAAAAAACTAAGTGGAAAACAAAAGACTAAAACCAAAGGTCTTTGTAGCTTTGAAGCTAAGGTGTTTCCAAAACCAACAATCAGAGCATGTCTGTTGGAATTGATATTTTTATAGGTCATCATACAAGTATAAATGCATTTGGGAATTGGAGTTGTTATGAAGTTGAAGTCTCGACGCAGTGGCACTGATTTGTACCCCACACCGTTGACCATTTTATGGTCTCCTTCAATTAAGCCATACAACATTCTCTTGCAATAGATTAATCTCCCTTTATTGTTTTGACGTCATTCAGAGGGAGGAATATCATTAACAAGCACCAGATAACGATTGTTGCTCCTAAGGCAGGGAGAGAACGAACAAAAAATATGTTGTATGTTGAAGGGCAAACCAACACATTAAAAATAACCGTCTTCGTTACACTCTTTTGGTCATCACTGACACTGATAGGCAGCTTAATTTTGGGTTAGAGTATTGGAACAGAAAGATGAACTTCGGTTATAAGCCACCTCCATCACAATTCAAAGTAATTTTCTTGCATATTCTAGATGAACCAATGTCTAGATTCTCGAATTAGTTTCAATTCCTTCATCGATCTTGTGTATAGGAATAAAAGATGGTCGTAAATCCTCCATGGATATTTCCATAGCATCAAAAGTTTCCTTGAGCAAAATCTTCATGGAACTACCATTATCGAAAAAAATACGACTAATGATCGCAGGTTTAATCGTAGCTGTTATCACTATGATGTCACTATGAGGGTAAGCGACTAAGTGACCCCTTCTAAATCCTTACCATTGAACATAACATCCTCCTCGTCCAAGCGAGGCTACTTATTTGGTCTCTCCCCAACAACATAACATATGATTTCTCTTTCATGCTTAATGATTTAGCAAATCTATCCATTGCTCGCTCACTTTCTCCACTTCATGTCGCCCTCCCTAAATGGCATGGACATGCAACAGTGCATTGCTAGGCATGCTAGTTCTAGCAGAACTACTTTTATGGTTCGCCATGATCAGTAGTGTTTGCTGATATTGAAGGTGAGGCAAAAATTGGAGGTTGATTGTTGTTGGAAGGCTGGTTTTGAACGTACTACCATTAAGTTGATGCCTCTAAATCAAATCCTCGATTGCATCTCTCAGTTGACAACAGTTGTTGGTATCATACCCAATAGAATGATGGAACGTACTACCATTATTTGTTCGGTCGAACTTTGTTTATGGACTAACCAAGTTAAATGTGTGATATTAGAATTTTAATCAAAATCAAATTTCATAAGAGCTAAAATGATATAGCGTTGACGAAAAAAATTAATTTAAATAATCATTACTGAAAGATACTGCTTGAATTTATAAAATTGGATTTTACCAATGAAATTTGTAAGCGATGAATCACGTCAAACTATCACACCACCAGCTAAGGTGACGTGTGAACATTGATATTTAAATTGTTTAAATATTAATCGCTAGTTATATTTACAACCGTATTTATTCAGTCTTCAAAACACAGCTTGATTTAATGGATTTATAATAGTTAATATTTATGAAATATTAATTATTATTGTATTTATTGTATGAGGTGTGTTTAATAAAATGAAGCTGTCTCTAGAAATATTCGGGGTACTATTAGTAATCTATTGGATACGTATATAGAAGTTGTATACATATGTATTGATATACAATATCGACAAGAATTTCAATTGGTTAAATTATTAAATAGTTTAAGTGGGTTTTTGGTCCTAAGGATGGCCGACCAAATAAAGGAGGAGAGGAAGTTAAATGTTGACTTGGTATAGGACATTTTATGTGCTAGGTATTTTGGCCAAACTCATCCTATAAAAAAACCTAATGCTCTTGTTTTTGTTCAACTTTTGCTTCTCCCAATTTGGCATGGCCGTAAGCATCCACCAAAACCCTACTCTTCCCCTAGCTCCATTTCATCTTCAATCAATTAATAATATTAAATCCGATGTTAGCACATCGTCTAGTTGCATCAGAGAGTGTGGAGCTATAAGATCAAGGAGGCTTTCTACATCTACGTGTGAATCAGAGGCAGAGCTTCTTAGGTAAAATTCATTTGAATTTATACAACTATATTAGTGCATTGTATATTATATATCACCTTATATATATACCACTGCCTGTTATTCTATATCTGTTTAATACATGATATTGGTCAATATATAGTTCACTTTATTATTATGGCATACTATTGAAAAAATTATGTGTATAATTTGTTTCAGCCAAAGTAAAAAATCAATTTTTTGGTTCAAATTATTTAAACGTATATGTATATATATATTATATTAATTATATATAATTTAAAAAATGTTTAGTATTTTATATAATTTGTTTATATATTAAATTAAGCTAATACGTTATGTAGATAATTTTGTTTAATAAAAGTTTTCGAAAGAAAGAAAACCTTTTAGCCAAACTAATTTTATAAATTGACAATAATAAATATTTTCGGCCAAATTATATATATAATATATAGCAATTTTTATTTTCGGGTTAAAAAGGTTATTTTTGCCAAAACACACGCGCGCGCACACATACATATATATATATAAGTGTGTGTGTATATTAGTTAAGAGTAATATTTATATAAACGTTTAATTAAATTATTTTCGGATATGTTATAAAAAAGTATTTTCAACTATGATTTTATTATATTAATTTATTTATTTTAAAATATTATTCAGGTTAAACTATGGAATTTGAACTTTGAATTTATTTCAGATCTAGATTTAATTTTGAAATTATTTACCAAGGCAAATGGATGTTTTATTTTGAAATTTGAAATTAAAAGCTTAGTCAAATTTGTATGATGTTTAAAAATTGATTATAAATATTTTAATTAATATTTTCAAAGAAATTATATACGTATATGTGTGGGTATATTACTATGAAATATTATTTTCAGGCTATATATGTGTGTGCATATAAGAGTGAAGTATATATATAGTGGATATAAATCTCAATATCTACTATACATAAATGTAATCATATACATCATTTGTTATGTTGCACGTGCACGTTATACATACATGAATATATAATGATGTTCTCATAAACTATATATAACATAATTGATTAAATTCATCAATTGATTAAATCAGAAAATTAACTAAAATTTGATTTCATTTAAATTAATTAGATTGAACCTAATTAAACCCTTTAGACTTCATTTTTCAATAGATCCAAAACTAGAAAAAAAAGTGAAATCTCCATATTCCACCAACTCCAATTGGTACGGATCCAACAGCAATGTCACTCGTTTAATTCTTGTGGCTGATCGCTATCTTAAGAGCTAGGTTACTTGGTAGCTTTCTAAGGGGTTGACAGTCTGTTTGAGTACGTAGTCACTCAAGATATCATGATGAAGCATTGCAATGAATTGGTGTGCCTCAATAATTGTTCATCTTCATATAGATCCAATTAACAGTCATTTTTTTATTCCCTACCGACGTAATAGTCAACTGGAATTTTATCCATGATTGTAAATGTAAGGATCAAATTTGGTGCTGAGTTTATGGATTTATTTTTTGTTGGTAAATTCTTTTTTGAAGAGGTGGAAAAATTTGATTGTATCATTAATAACTCTAATGCTAATGAACTATCTCACTCCATACAGTTCGAAGTATTCTTGAATGAAAGTTAAAAAAAATGATCAATCAAGATTGGTTCAAGATGCATGTATGATAGATGGTAAACGGAAAGTAATACTACATGCAGAGAGAAAATGATTGAAAAGAATGTCCAAATGTGGCATATGCTTTTATTTTAAAACAATAATAACGAAAGTGATACTCATATCAACCAAGGTTAAAATTTCTGATTTTTGTTCCATTCGTTAAGATTTCCAAATTTTCGATCAATCTCTAAAATCCACGAAATTTTGCTTATAGATAATAATACATACTTGTATTTACAAAAATTTACATATATACTATACATGAAAAGTTTGTTCGATTATTGGTTTTTTGTATTATTTTGACAAAATTGGCTCAAAATTGCCAAAACTATCGCAATTTTTATGAAACTATTTTATCATTTGTCCATTTTAGTCAATGTTTCAAATATCGAAAATCTCGACCGATATTTCGTTTTGATCTCCCCCCGAAACGAAATAACAAATCTCGTTGTAAATCTCGTTTTGAATATATCGATCGAGATATTAAAATATCGATCGAGACGAAATGTTAAAATATCATTGGTATTTTTTTTGACTAAAATTTTGAAACCCCACGTCCGACATATTAATAACTATGTTTGCTGGTAATAGCATGCTTGTAATGGTAAAATCCTGGTTTTATTTTGGTTTACCATTAAGCACTTTTTTCGTATTTTGTATGCGAATAGAAGACGCGGAAAAAAAATCATGTTTAATCTTTAGTGTTTTGTGTACATTTTGCATGTTATATGAGATATGTCTATATCATATATTCGTATATGTTCTGCAATCTTTTGCATTTTTATGTTCATCATTTTTACATGCATGTTCCTTATGCATATATGGTTTTTATGTTCTACTTCTAGGTTATTGTTTAACGTTTTGGATTTATGTTTTATGTCTAACAATAATTCATGTTCATTGATAATGAGTTGTGAGCTATAATTTATTTGTATTATGCTATTCTATTAGTTAAGCATATTATGATTTTTGAATACAAATGTTTTTTAGTTGATTAATAACAATGACTTGATTTTACAAATCAAGTTTAAATTATTATTGTTATTTTTAATACCATTCATAAAAATTGTTGTGAAACAATATCAATTTTTAACATATAATATACCCCGAGATGGTTCCGATATGAGCTTTAAGACTCGATATGGAATTCCGAGACGAACACCCGAGATGAGCTCATCTCGTCCGAGATCTCCCCTGATACAAGATTGAGTCTCTAAAATTTCCGAGACGAAACGCGGCCGATATCCGAGATTTAAAACCTTGATTTTAGTTATTTTATTTGGTTTGTTTTCGTTACAATTTTTTACATGTTTATTGTATTATTATTTTTCCATTTTTTGCTATCATTTTGCTAATTTTTCAACACATAAAAATCTCAAGTTGGACCAAAATCGGAATTTGAATAAGTTTTTGTCTCGATTATGACCGAAACCAACGAAATCATCGAACAATTGAAAGTTTGAACCATGATACCATCAAAGCTAAGAATATGTCTAGATATGCCATATAATTATATTTTAAAAAGCAATGTCAAATGTGGAACACATATACATGTAGTGCTTATGAATAAATAATGATAAACAATGACAATAATATTGAACGTGATAGTCCTATCAACATAGCTAATGACAAGCGGATTTTCGCTTATGTTCCTGTTGGTGAGATGGTGAACGCTAACATATGAATACAAAAGCAAATTTATAAGTTGTGATGTAAATTGTTCATTACTTTCGAGAAAAGCACATGAACTATTACAACTGTAAACGAAGTAGAGTTATCAATTTGTGGCATTGAGTCTATTCAGTGTCTCATATGCATTGTGTTGGCTAGAGAGGTCTTAAACATGAGAAAAATCAAGCAGTTTGCATGAACTTGTTTCTATTGGTTTGTTGAATCAACGTAGTTGCACTTATAAGAGTCGAGGTTTGGTTTAAGTAACGAAGGATAATCATGTTGTGATGAGAATAATGAATGACGGAAGTCATTGGTGGGTCACGTGCCAACTATAGAAAGTGAGTGAAATGAAAAACTTAGTTAATAATTGGATACAGAGATTACGTGCACAATCAGTGATAATTATGTTTATGGTTATGTTTCTAACAAAAATCTTCATGTTGATGCTTTAAGTACAATGTTGAGCATGTGTTGAGCTCCAGTGAAACAATTAGTGGGTGTCGGCATTAAAAATCCATGAAAGCGTATGATAATCTTTGTAGTGTTATAAACACTTAAAACTGATTGATGTGATATATCTGATGATGCAAAATGCATTGCTTATAGACGGTGATAGTTGATTTAGTGTGACCGAAACAAAGAGAGTTTATAATTAATCCAAATATAAATATGGTTTACTTCTGTGTTGATTTTGTATTGGATTGAATTACCTTTTATTTTTGCTTTGTAGAGACAAATTGGTTGAAGGTGGAGATTGAGTTTATATTGAAGCGAGAAGGCGAAAATCAAGTTGGTATTAAAAACCTATAGTGGTATAGTTGAAAATAGTCCCATACCGAAATACAAATATATTGAATACTTTATGAATAATTATGGATAACCAGTTGTTTTTATGATAATATATGTGTTAATTCTAATATTTGTAGAGGAACCAATATTTTAATTTTCTAATGTTGGAGATTGACATATTGGATACTTTATAAATATGAAGAGATCACTCTTCACGTCGTCAATTAATTCTGTTATCATAAGCGGTTTTCTTATATGACATCAGAGCTAGATCCAATTCACGTGCTTAACCACCCATTGTGCTTTGCGTTACTCAATGTCATATGTGCTTTGCGTATATAATATAAATGTGCATGTGTTTGGCTCAAGTCGGACCATATGCAACAAGACATTGAGAATAGTTCAACAATGGGAAAGTATGTTGTATCATATGCAAATATTAAGAGATATATACTAATAATTAATAATTGTGATAGGTGGTTCTTTAATAGGTATTTGTCCGTCTTAAGTTGGATCTTTGTGATTTTTAAACAACATGAACTAATTGTGTGTGTGTGTGTGTGTGTGTGTGTGTGCGGGCAATGATGCATCAAAGAGAAGAGAGGCTCAATGGGCCAAGATGTTTGGATTTCACTTCTTTTTCTTTAGTATCTGTTATCGGTGAAAAATGGTTAGGCAGCCATGAAATAATGAGAAATGAGCAGCCATAATTTCCTTTTTCATGGTGCAGTGTGTGAAATGGGCCAGCAGCAATGTGTTTATTTTTTTCCTCTTGTTTTGTTTTATGTTGATAGATTAACGGTAAGCAGTTGTTTAGAATGAAAAACAATTGTTTAGAATGAAAAAGAAAAGGAAACATCGATCAAGTGCAATATCTTGTTTGTGTTGGTTCTATTATTGTTTTGTATGGTTCCATTATTATTTTAACAAGCAACTAAGAGAATACATCTCAAAAGTAAAGTGGCTTCCAAAATTTAAACTTAGATAAACAAAAACGAAAATGTTTCTCTAATATAGCTTTAGAGATAATCTTCGCAGCAAATAAAGTGTACCTCCATCATTCCAGTGTGAAGAGCAGAAACAACCATAGGCTGAATCGGCAAAAGAAATGTGGAAGCTGCCATTAACAATTTAGGGTTTTCATCCCTTAAAGCTCTTGAAAGACACTGCAAATAATTAGTACTTTAGTATACTAGGAGGTTGGTTAGTGTAAAGATGGCTCCAACTTCGATCAGTGAACAAGGAGACAAAGTAACAATTTATTTTGGAAAGCATCCGACCATGTATCAAATATAGACTAAGTGGGTAAAAATGAAGCAATCATGCTTTTCAAAACTTTATTTCAAATTGGTTTGAATTATGAAGTTGGTGTTGGCTTCTTCCTAATATTACACAGAGTTGACGGTGATATCATTTATCAAACAATATATTGTGTTCGATTCAAAAATGAATCAATTGATTCAGGTGCTAATCACTAGTTTCTCATAATAAAAACAGAAAAACTTGGACTAAAAAAGCCAAAAGACCCTTCGGTTCAAATTTTCATAGAAAACATAAGCACTAGTAATCTGTACAATAATAATCTAACCAGAATAATAAATAAAATTCTTTGCCTTGATAACCTAGTATATCATTCTGGCTAACTTCAGCTTACTAAAAAAAATACAAACAAATCGTAAAGTTTTAGGAATAATTATTAATAAATAATGTAAAAAATAGCCAGATGCTGATGCATGATATAGAAGCTTAAGTTTTAAATAAACTTAAATGTACATAAATAAATGGTGAATTTGGATAACTCACAAGTGTAGTTGCAGCAATCATTGTGTAGTCTGCCCATCTCAAGTATTTTCTTGCTTTACCTCTAGATGAATGGTACAGACTAGAGGCAACTCCAACACCAATCAATGAATTAGCATATAAAGTAGTATTTAAATTTTTCCTGCATCAAGCATAAAATATATTCAATAGGCAATGAATTGTCATATAAGAGAGACTGTGTTTTCAATTCATACAAATATTTGTAATTGTTATATAGCTTGCCTTGGAGCTTGAAATCCAAGAACAACGAAAGGTAATGAAGTTACAACATTTGCAACGGTTTCTGCGATGCTCTGATCACCTAATAAGTTAAAAGAATAACAACACATTATTGCAATTTTATATATAAAATCATAGCCATGGTACTTCCGTTGTTTGGAGCTTGTTCGAAATATAAGAAAATGCAGTGACGATCATTTAGTAGCATACCATGCAAACAACAGTGTATTGGTCTCAAGAAAGATGGTCTTTGCTGCCATATTTTTCTGGTAATAAAATGATAAGAAATTGAGTTATGTGAAAATGATTTACTTTTTACTTCTATATAATATCTGAACCTTCTAAAATCATGCAATATAGAACTTACTGAAATATAATCCTTTGACTTGTTTCAGCAATCCCGGAGCCTTCTAAAGTCGAAGTATTTATGTCCTCAACAGTAAATGATGACTTGTAGTTAAGCTTTACGCCATGGATTTCATGTAGTGCTCCAGAACTCGCTAATGAAGTTCTTGACGTACTATCAAGACCCATAAATTCCTGATCAAAGTGTAACATAATATTTCATGGATATAAAATACAAATACAAATACTCTCAGACACACAAATTGGTCCAATGGACATTGCTAACGTAGACAAATGTCCATGCTGACTTGCAGGGCCGGCCTAGGGTAAGGCGAGCAAGCCAATTGCCTAGGCAACCCTCACGAAGGGCAACCCTCTGATCCGAAAATCAATATATATAAAAATTTCACAATAGTTTAATGGAACGTAAACATTTAGTCGTCGTACTTCTACATTTTAATGGAGCACGTATGTAACAACCCGTAATTTTTAACGATTTTTATAACGTAATTAACTAAATTTTTCTTGAAATTAAACAATAAAATTTAACAATGAAAATTTGATATTTGGTATGCCTCTATTTAAACATAGCAAATGACAGATTTTCATTGGTAAATATAAAAGTTAGTTATGTTATAATTTTCAATTTCAATTTAATCAGTTAATTTGATGAAAATAATATGTTTTCAAAATCTGAATATTTTTGTATAATAAATTTGTAAATCATTTTCCGAGTGAGACGTCATATTTCGTTTTGCCGAATTTGGACTGCTATAGCTCCGTTTTATCTTATTTTCGGCGTTTTGACAACATTTTGCAGCGAATATTGACTTTTGATAGGATGACTGTATCACTGATATCTATGTATCATTATGCTCGTCTCGTTGAGCTGATCTTCGCAGTATATTCATTGGTGTGTTTCGACGTCCAGTACATGGTGGAATCCGCAAAACGGTAAACCGTATCGGTATCCGTTCTAAAGTCTTTTGGTTTCTAGTGTCTTTTTATTATCCACGGTATTAACCAACAGTCATTTACATTTATTATTTTCAGAAATTTATGTTGTGACTTTTGTGATTCCTATCTGGTTCAAACTATTATCCGCAGGATCGTTCATCTCTTACCTCTTTTCATTTTCTACTATGTTCATTACGTTGAAATACAAATATATTTTAAGTGCATGCATTTTTTTCTGAGAGTTGCTCATATATGTGCAGTTAAAGCGCTCGGCAGATTCGAAGTGGTGGAGGTGCAAAAAGTCATAGCGGGGATACATCGAGAATATAGCGGGATATAGCGGATGGCTCTAAAATAGCATATAAAACTCGTATTTAATATTTTTACAAATATATAAATGGTAATTTAATGAAAAATTATCATTCAATTGAATTATAATTAATACAAAAATAATTTTAAACAAAAAACATGTGCGAACATACTCTAAATAAACGTAAAACTGTTATATAACATAATTGAATTGAGTAGAATATTAGAGTATTTTCATTTCTAAAAATATATTAAAAATTAAATCAAATAAATTAGTTCCATAATTTTTGTACTGTATAAATCCAATTTTTTAATTCATTTTATTAAAGAGGATATAGCGGAAATAGCAAAATATAGCGGGAATAACGGGATATAGCAGAAATAGCGAGGATTAAAGCGGAAATGCTATATTGTAGGGCTATATGGAAAAATCGTAGCGGTAGAAATCCGCTATGAGATATAGCGGTGTTATAGCGGGGCATTAACTACACAGGCTCATATGAACCCGTATGTTCTTCCTCCTCGGTCTTATCTTCCACCGAGCCTTGTCCACCACTAGACTACCGCATCCACTTCCGTACACACCACCCGACCTCATCCCCTCCACCGAACGACGCCTCTTTGCTCGCCAAACTCCTCCACTTCTGTGACCATCACCGTCTCTTTTTTCCATTCCTACAGCGCCTACCTACCCAAGACCGCACTGCCCGCATCTCCGCCTCGCCCAAAAACTCCGCCTCTGACCCCACCATCGGCCCTGAACGCAACCATCCCATCGTACAACACCCTCAAACTTCAACCCCACTGCCTATAACCGCTTCCTCCCCTCTCATCACGTCAGTCACACCACTAGACCTGAGTGCCTTTGCACCACCTGATTCGCCGATTACCTTTGCACCAACTGAGCCCAGCCGAACCACCTCTCCACGTCAGCCATGTCCCCCTTAGCTCCGCCTGCCACCTTCCGTGCGTGCAGACCTATAAACCCAGATTTTATAGGTAAATATAATATATACACATAGTTTATAAATATAAACTTATTTTCTTTGTTTTGAAACTTATCCGCTCTTTTGTTAGGGAATTATATACCGTATATGTATATTTAGTTCACATATTTTATTTAGCCCGAAGCCAGCCTTGCTATAATATAGTATGTTCTAAATGTTTACAAATTTATATTAATATTTTAAACTAGATTTTGTAATAATTAATATATACTATGTTCAACTAAATACGTTGTTGAATTTGGAATATGGGATTTAATAACTATTGATTTTAAAATATAATATGGTAAAAAAATTAGACTTTTAAAAAATTATATATATGTGTGTGTGCGCAAGCTTACGTATGATTGCATACATGTTGCATATACATGTTTTTTGGCAGGAAGATAGATTGTATATATATATATATATATATATATATATATATATTGTTCCAAAAAAAAAAATATTGCTTCGTGCTTCCATATACTTATATATGTTATATATAGATAACATACATATATATATATAACGGTCCGATGGAAGTATACATGGCACACACATATATATAAATATATATTAGTTTCTTTGATCTAAAAGTCTATATATATAAGTTCACTTATATATATGTGTGTGTGTGTGTGTGTATCAATTTTGAATCATGTCGCTCAAATCTGCTTTTGTGATTATCGCAGATCTTTGACTTGTCGTGTCCCAATTTCGTGTCCGTGTCCGTTGCATCGTTCTTCGCCATCATTGTTTTTCATAGCCTCGGAGGTGAGCAATCACTCACGATTAACATTCTTATATTTAATAGATTTAATTCACATTGAAATGACAATTGAAATATGCTGTTAAATTTGAACTGTTAATTATTTAATTGTTATATATGATATGTCATTATCTGTAACTATTCACCTATGACATCTGACACTATAACATATTATTTATATATTATAATTAAAAAATTTACTGGTGATATATGTTTGTTGTTGATATGTTATATTACTATCATATTTGTTCTCACTCTGCAAGTTTTTTGCTAGTTTAGAAATCCCTATGGGTTGAAATGATACATACCCGAACGATTTTATAGATTAAGGGAAAATCGTTATGAGTTGAAATGATAAACCTAAGCGATTTTCATTGAATTTGAATTTTGGGATTGCAGGTTGAAATGATATACACCCATAAATATTAAATTATTGCGGATTGAAATGATAAATATGTATCACTTGACCATAGGATAGAAAATTTTAGGGGCATTTCACCAGAAGGACAAACTTTGCGGTCAAATTAGTTTGTAGGACACACAACCATAGAAATTAATTTCAAGGCCAAAGTCAGCAGAATAATTACTTTTAAGGACAAAGTCAGCCGTCGAATTACTTAAAAGGACATAATTTCATAGGTTTTTAGGCCTTAAAAACTAATTATTTTGCATTTTATCCTTAAAAGTAATTATTCGAGTTGTGTGTCATAGAAACTAATTGCATTTGCTAAAGAGACCCTTGTGGCTAATTTCCACAAAATTTTATATACGAACACCGTTGGTCTATTTTAAAAAAAATGATTGCCAAAAATTGAAAGGAAATATATGGATTTATTAAATATTGATTTTTAAATTATAGTATAAAGAATTTATTTTAATATATGTGTAAAATTTAGATTTAAAATTTTATGTTTTGGAAATCTTAAATTTATAAGTTAGTTTTGAAAATATAAATTTTAAAATTTTTCTTATAACTTTATTATTTTAAATATATATATATATATATAATAAGATTTAATTTAATTAATATATACATTATTTTTAATTATTTATATAAGAAAGAAAGAAGAATTGAAACTTGTTGAATTTGAAATTTTAAAGATAGAATTTTATAACTTGATTTTTGATAAAAGGCGACGAAATGATTCAAATTTAAATAATTTTAAAAATTGAATATTTAGGTGTAATTAGAGATTTTATTTAATTGTTATTAAAATGATTAAGTGAATATTTTTCAATTTGAATAAAATTAAAGTTAAATGTTGAATATAAATGAAACTTATATTGAAAATGTTTGAATATTTAACTTTGAATCTTATTGGACTTGAAATGATAGTTCAAACCTGTATTTGAAATCGATAAAAATTGAAATAGTTTATTGACAATTTGAATTGAATCTTTAATCTTTTAAATTGAAAGTGTTGAACAGAGACGGATTTAAATTGAATTTTTGGAATTTAAGTTGATTTGAATCGATTTGTGGAATTGGATGAAACAATTCTAATTGGAAACTATTTCAGTATAATCTCTTTAAATATAAACTATTTAATTTATAACTATTTTAATATATATATAAAAAATTAATATATAAACCATTTAATTTATAACTATTTTAATATATATACTATTTTCAATATCTACACTGTTTAAGTTGGAACTGTTATGATCTCGGAAGTGTTATGATCTCGAAAGTGTTACGATTCTGAAAATGAATATTATTTAAAGTGAATAATGATATTGAATCAATATGATTTTGAAATGAATATGATATTTTGATATGAAGTATGAACTATTTGAAATGAAATGACCACGGTGTTAAATAAGCGTTTGGTTGTTAAAGAGACCGAGATCGGATATTGTCATACTCTCTGCCAATACCGAAACCACTTTAACAACTGTGTACATGGTGGAGATTCCAGAACGAAGTAGGATGGTTTGGCGACGATTCTATATGAGATTTTAGCACAGCCCTGACTCCCACAAGTCAGCTTGATGTGGCTAAAACAGGAGCCACGCCGGGCCAAGTGAGGTCATTCCTCCTATCGGACACATTTCTTCGATATCATTCTATTACTTTGTGATTTGATTGGATGCACCTTTGATTTGAGAGAGTGTCTCGAAATGGACGGTAGCAGCTGTCATGCGTTACCACCAGTCCGAATCCGCAAAACGGTAATATCCTACCATGGGCATTGTCTCGCATGCCTTGTCACATGCCTTATCGCGTCTTCTACGAGTTTGGTTTGTACCGTACCTATGAAGTGCCCTCTGATAGCCCTTCAGTTTACAGAGGAATTACGGTACTGTATATGCTATGGAAATATATAAAAATGTGTTAAGGGAATATGGGTGACGTCTTAACGCTATTTTAATACTTTACTAATAGACATATTATAATAGCATATATTACTTAATAGTAGATAGTTCCACGGATCATTAAAGAATGAGAATCTCATACATCCTTTAAGTTATTTTGTATTTCAGTTGACATTTCACTTGAGTTGAATTTACTGATATAAGAATGTTAATCCTGACTCGAGTGTTTTGTGTTTTGTTTTATGCTCGGATTAGACTGAGTGTCTCTGCATTTAAGGCTCGCCTTTGGAGCTTGGAGTTTTGCTTGAAGATCTATCTTATATCTATTCAGCTTTCAGTTATTTCCAGTTGTTGCTGTTCAGACTTGTCAGTTGTTTTTGTATTGAGATTTCTATGTACCTAGAGTTTCTTTTGTATCTTGTTTTAAACTCTGATGTTTATATATTAGCTTCATAAACTATTATATATCTATTCCGCTGCTTATTGTTGTAATAATCTGTGTCTGTGATTCTGTGATTGATTTATTTTATGTATGTTAAGTTTTGCCAAATATAAATTAATAATCTGTTGTTTTGAGCAATTCAAGTCTGGCGTGAGTGGATGATTGTCGTTTGAGCAGTTCGAAATTTCAGGTCGTTACAATGTAAATGAAACAGGAATGCATATCATTCCAATATTCCTTGTGATTGTCTAGAACATGAATGGTAGGTGTGTGTGTGTCTGTCTTTTAGACCAATGCGCTAGCTGAAAATTTTGAAATTATTTACAAAGAATACATTATTAGTTGTTACCATTCAGCCCTATCTCAATTTATATCAGTGTACCACAGCCCTATCTCAAGCTAAAATACAACCCTATACAAGATTAATTCTACCACAAAACAACCCAAATCTAATTATTTTGTAACAAAATAACCGTCCCAATTTGTAGTTCAAACTTTTCACTTTGACTCCTAATTTTGTTCCTTAATTGATCAGTTGTGTGGCTTATGATACATCTTTGGATGTCTCTGTTGATGCATCAATTATTACTGCAATTGAACAAACTTGAAGGTCATGTATTTTCTACTTTATTTTATTTTTTATTTTGTTACGTGCTATGTATTTTATGTGATAAAAATGTTGCCCTATCTAAAATTCCGGGCAAGTTCTGCCGCTGCACATAATAGTGCCCTGATCATTGGTAATTGTGATTTAGGTCCAAAAGGTTGTTAGCACTATGATACTTCTACCTAAATGACAAACTCTAAATGGCAAAAAAAAAAAGTTTGTGAAAACTTTATACAAAAGTATTATACCAGTTACCACCCAGGTCAAAATGAGAAACAATGATAAAGTTACACACCTAAATACCCAACAGTGTTGATATCAGCAGTCCATGAACAAAAAAATTCGTAATACCAATCAAAATAAGATTTTCACCAAGCCACCATGTTTACAATCAGTTGACGATAAATAAAAACAAACAAAACACAAATCGACAAAGCAATGAGAATTCTTTCTTTATATTTGAAGAAGAAATTAAAGGCTTCTTTTAAAGAAAAATTAGACTAAAAAAATTGCCGAAACAATTATCCTCTGCATCTATTTATACTAAAACACGTCATTATTGCCAATTGCAAGCAATACACATTGATCTACAAACTAGTTGGGACTAGGCCCTTCATTTGTCAATGTTTTCTCTGCTACATGATCGACTAACCTTGAAGCATTCTGCATTCATCACACACTCCACCTTGCAACCATTTATTCACCCTCAAAATTGTTGGCACTTATGAAATTCCTTTGATCATGCTCGCCGCTATGGAAGGAGGTGGCAACCCCTATAGGTGGGGGTGCGAGCAGCGACCGAAAAATTGTATATATTGTTTGCGTTTGAATTTGAGTTCAAACGCCAACGGTTGTACCCATTGGGCCAAGAGGAGTCTGTTTGTTTTCAACGAACACCATCAATGCTCACTCATCTTGCCAGAAAAGATGCATGCTTATTCCTACTCTGGAATTCCGAAATCTTAAAAGCATCATCAATATATCTTGAGTGCTCTTCCGATATGTGCGTGTAATCACAACTTGCACAAATAATCTCCTTTGTATTCTAAAAGAATGTTTTCCTTCTACCCTGCATGATATGTGAAACAAAAAACGTCCTTGAAAGAAACCGATCAAATCGTGCCTTGGAGCGATATTTTTGTTTCTTTGATCAACAAAACTGCACATGTAACTTCATCATTGTTTTTGAGTGGGAAATCCTATACTGCAAAATGCCTTGCTTCACATTTCTACCAACATTGCCACTTAGCGAGAAGGGGGGAAAACTTGATTACTAACAAAATTATTGTTTAGCGACAAACGGTTTTTGGTCAAGAATGTGGTGCGTTAACTAAATTCATTTTTACCTTCGAAAATAAGTTGCACCACTATGTAAATACACATATTCACTTGCTTTGGAACGCTTTTTGTTCTTTAATAAGGAATGTTTAACAAAGATATGGATTGACAACCTCCTTACGTTATGCAATTTTGTTCAAAATCGTATACATATATAAGTTAAGAAAGGAAGAAATAAAAGATAAACAACACAATACAATTTTCTACCCATCACTTCGTTCAATTCACGAAATCTGCTAGCTCTCTTCTCCAACGCTCTCTGGGTTCTATTCTACTTGATTCAATTCTTCACAAACGCTTATATATGAATCCTTAACGATCTCTTGAGTTTATATATCCACCAATACAAGTATACATAACAAATTTATATAATTCAAATATATAGTTCATCATATACCTATCTCCAAATGACTTTAGCAATGCAATCTGAATAAAGTCCATGTATACTTAAATCTTCAAATAACAAATCTTTTCTAATATAAATACCCATATTTGCTTGCTTGGAACTATTTTTGTTCTCTAATAAGGAATATTTAACAAATATTGACAACCTCCACCTCCATGTAACACAATTTTCTTCAAAATCATATACATATTTAAATTAAGAAAAGATACAAAATTTCCACCTATTCACTTTGTTAAATTCACGAAGTCTTTCATATATCCACTCTAGAGTCTTCTTGTTCTATTCTCCAACCCTCTCTTAGTTCAGTTCTACTTGATTCGATTGTTTGTGAAACTCTCACACATGAAACCTTAAAATCTCTTGGGTTTATATATCCAACACTAAATTTATATTGTTTAAATATATATATATATATATATATATATATATAGTTCATGATATATCTATTTAGAAATAATTTTAGCATACAAGTTAAATAAAGTCCATATATACTTAATCATCATCAAATAATAAATCTTTTTTAAAATAAATAATCATTCAAAGTTTGTGCAAAAGATTAATCACAAATCTAACAACTCACCTTTATACAAATATCATCATCAAAGACCCCGCCTCGATCACAATGAGATCTTCACAAGCAAATTCCAATCATTTGATCAACCCATTGTTATATTTGTTTCTGCTGACCAAACACGCTCAAAATCATCTAACAAGACTTGTATTACCACAAAACCCACCATGTGATTTTCACAAACTCCATTACACTTTCTTAAGACACCACCTCAGCTCAACATGTCCCCACATTAATTTGAAGAAGATGGTACTTTTATTTCAATCACATAAATGATCTCGTCTATCACCTTATACAAAAAGGTTGCATCCTCATCCTTGTCTTGTGCGCAAAACTTGCACATTTCCTCTGTAACTCTAACAACTCCACTTTGAGTCGAAAAAATACATTCTTTCTTCTCCAATTATCCAATCTAAAATAGAGTCTCTTTAATTTGTAGAACATGTCCGACTCTTGCTTGCTTTTGATAGGGTTAATGGTTTGCCCTACGGGCAATTATATAAATGGTTATATAAACATAACTATGTTAACAATCTTGTTTGAAATAAAGTATGCTTCTTATTTTATTTTTTGTTATATGTGTTGTTACCAAGTAATATAAATAATAAATTAATTACATTAAACATATATAAATAAAAAATGATTAGAAGAAGTGTTTAATCAATTGCATTTACAAATGTGTTATGTATTGAATCAATATATATAAACACTAACTTCTTAAATATTCATAGTCAAGATGTATCAAAAAAGATATCAATACATCTGTTACGACTAACGTACGTAGCGTTCTTCATATGATGGACAATAATTTATTTATGATCGTTGGAGACATTAAGGGATTATGTGTTTGTAGTTGTTTGGAACAATCGCAGAATGACTCGAGAGTCTTCTATATGTTAATACAACTAAGTTAAACTGTAAGATTTCATGGTAACGACGTACAGTTATCTTTTAACTTGAAGGTACGGTCGGTTTTAAGCGGCTAAGATATACTTTGATTATGGTTAAACAATTGGCTAACACTTGTTACGATCATAGTTGAATATACGATGAATTATTTGAAATTAAACTCTACCTAAAAGAGGATTCATCTTCTTCGTTCTAGAAGGTTGGTATAACTATAATTGATAGTCAACTTAAAAGTCAAAATCTCTAGTCTAAATTACGTTGAACCAAAAAATTTAAAGTGGTTTACCCAATTAAATACGGATATTAGAAGAGTTTTCTAAAACCAACTCTAAATATCTTACTGATAAGTGATGACAAAAATAATATGTACTAAATGTCGTTCTAGATAAGCTTATTATAGATTAAAAATTAAATTTCGTCTAAATGATCTATAAGCGTTAAACTCATACTCAATACTTTACTTCAGCAAACTCCGTATAGACTTCGGTATTTAACTTGTTTAAATATTGACCGAGGACCGGAATCACACCAGAAAGTCAACACAACCGCATTGTTAATTATTTATGAATTCGTCCAATGTAAAATTAATTTATAAATGTTACAAATTAGTAATAATAATAATACAAATGTTGTATTAAAATTTTATGGCATTTTTAATTATTTAATTGAAGCTTAATATCAATTAAAAAGATGTATAAAAGTTGTACGTTGGTTCAATTGAAAAATAAGCTTAAATAAAATAGTTAACTAAATGATTCAAAGGAGTCGATTGAGTATTTTAACCAAGCAATGGGTTAATAGGAGCCGGCCATAGAAAAGGAGGGCGATAGGGACCTAGTCTCCTAGGATTTGAAAGAAGAAAATATAATTTGATATATGGTGGTCTACAAATAGGTAGCCTCCATTCTCTCTCTCCATGCTCAACCAATAGAAACGCTAGCCTGTAGCTAACATTGGTGAAGCCAAGATGACAGCATTGCAACCCGTAACCAACGAGACAAATGAAAGAACTAAACAATCGGTTGTAACGATCAGCGGGATCGCGATGAGGAGGTAATTCCTTATTTATTCAATTATATATAAATGTATAAATGATTTTATATATGTGTGTGTGTGTGTGTGTTTTCTATTAAATGATACATCCGGTCATGATTTAATAAAAAAATAAAAAAATAAAAATTAATTTAAACTATAATGATTAATAAACAAAAACATTTTAAATATACATATATTATATAAAATAACATTCGGCTTTTCAAAAAAATCAATTTTTGATCTAAATTCATATATATTGGATTAAAAAGATTTCTATTTTTTAAATAATTAAATAGTGTTTGATTTTAAATATTTAAAAACATTAACAATTTCTGTTTCAGTTTTGATAATAAAAAAGTATTTTAACTTATACATACATATACACACACAAAATTTTTGTATGGAAGTTCTAAAACTTTCAAAATACAAAATAATAATAAAAACAATTTTTTGTTTAAAGGGTCAAACTAGATTAAAATGTAGAATTTTGAAATTTTCAAATATAATAAAATCTGATTGGATTAAAAAAAATACAATTTTTGGCCAATATACATATATACATACATATATTTATTTTAAAAATTCAAAACTATTTAAATTTAAATTTAAAATTTAAATTTTATTAATGATTTCTGTAATTTGAATATTAATTAACAATATAATTATATATATATATATATATATGTAAATTAGATCATTCAAATATAAAATGAGTGCACTACTTAAATTAAGTATCGCTTTTGTTATAAGAAAACATTTATATATAATCATTAATTATATTTTAAATGGTATTATACTATATATTTATACAACAACAACAAAGCCATTATTTTCAAATAAGTTAGGGTCAGCTAGAGATGGAACTCAAAACTAAATGACAAAGCCAATTTAAAAGTTATAATAATAACAATAACATTAACAATAATAAAATATAGTCAAATAAGTAAATTAATAATAATAACTAAGTAAATAAAAATAAAGATAAAAATACATATATATGTATATATAAAGAAAAATAAAATAATAATAATAATAAAATAAAATGATAACAATAATTAGTAATAATGGTGCTGATAGTAATATTGATCAAAGACCAAACGCTACGTCTTAGGCTCCTGTTTTCTAGTGTTATAATCTAAAACTTATAAAACTCATAGCTCATGGTTCTGGTATGTGAATCGCTAACTTCCACGCACTTCTGTCCGTCACCAGCTATTCGGATATTTTCTAATCCTTCAAGTCCCTTTTTACTACTTCCTCCCATGTCAACATTGGTCGACCTCTACATCTCTTTGAGTATTCGACGCGGCATATACTTCCAACGTGCACAGGCGTCATGGGCGGCCTCCGTTGGAGATGTCCAAACCATCTTAAGCAATGTTGAATTAGCTTCTTCTCAATTGGTGCTACTTCAAGTTTTTCACGTATATCATCATTTCTAATTCGGTCTCTTCTTGTATGACCGCAGCTCCATCGTAGCATACACATCTCTGCTGCGCTTATCTTCTAGACGTGTTTGCTTTTAGTAGACCAACGTTCTGCATCATACAACATCGCATGCCTGATTGTCATTCTGTAGAACTTTCCTTTAAGATTCTGTGAGACTTTCCTGATACTATATATTTATATATATTATTATCATTTGTACATTTATTAACTGAATGTCGCAATGGTTAATTATATACATGTTCTCATATTACATCTACGTTAGATTATACCTTATGGTATAGTTACAATGTTTATATTATAAATACGAACATATTAAAACATAAAATTAAACCAATAAATTAAATCCAAAATAAATTATTAATACAATATTATTATTAAACAATAACAAATAATAAATATTTTAAATAAATTAAAATATTTCTCAAACTCCTTTTATTTAATAAATGTTAAATATAATTTAGTAATAAAATGTTATTCATATGATCACAAAATAAGATCTTGTGCAAAACAAATAAATAAATAAATAAAAATTCACCATTTTACCCCTGCTGCCCATGCACCCGATCCAACAACTTTATCATAATCGAACTAACACATTTCACATCCATCTCATAATCAATAGAGGATCTTACCATCTCTATTTCTCTCCACATAATCAAATAAGTTGCCAGCCTTAGTTTATTGCAATGGTAGTATTTATAATCTCCTTGATTTGGAGAGACTCGTTTTGAAGGAGGTTCTAATTTCATTTCATAAGCTCTCTAACCCAATTTTATGCGAGTAAAGCACCACCAAAACCTTGTTTTTCTTACATAGCCACCATTTTACTTATTATTTCTTCATTGAGAATACCACTAGCAACGAAATTATTGAGACAACTCCGCTTGGATTCGAGTTTTTCAATGACACCACGCATGTTTCCAACATTTTGGTAATGTACTCATTAACAAAAAAACTTGTTTGACATCATATATCTTGTATTGGCCAATCGCAAATTGATTTAGTGGCTTGAAATTTGTTCAAGTATTCTACAGTTAACTTGTCTTCCTTTTGATTTAACTCCACAAACTTTCTCATGAAAAATGTATTGCTTGTCTTTGAGACTTTTGCATAAATTTCCACCAATGTCTTCCATTTTGGATATGCCACTTTTTTGTTCATCACAAGACGGTGGACAGTCATACAAAAGGTGCTAAATCAACTGCAATGTTTTTCTATCAGTCGTCTTCCACACATGTTGGGTTTTTTCTCATGTTTCATAGAGATCTATTAAAACTGAAGTTTTACAAAACAAAGGCAAACACAAGATGTTTTGCGTTTCCAATGCAAGGTGTAAGTCTCGAAGTATTGAGCTGTGCTGTTAATGCGCTCTGTAGATTCAAAGCGGTAGAGGTGCAAAAAGTCATAGCGGGGATACAACGAGGATATAGCGGGATATAAAAATAGCATATAAAACTCGTACTTAATGTTTTTACAAATATAAATGGTAATTAAATGAAAAATTATCATTCAATTGAATTATAAATAATGCATAAAAAAATTTAAATAAAAGCATGTGCGAATATACTTTATATAAACGAAAAACTGTTATATAACATAATTGAATTTGGTAGAATATTAGAGTATTTTCATTTCTGAAAGTATATTAAAAATTATATCAAATAAATTAGTTTCATAATTTTATAATGTATAAATGCAAATTTTTTAATTCATTTTATTAAAAAAGATATAGCGGGAAGAGCGGAATATAGCGGAAATAACGGGATATAGCGGAAATAGCGGGGATTAAAGCGGAAAGGCTATATTCTGGGGCTATATGGAAAAATTGTAGCGGTAGAAATCCGCTATGAGATATAGCGGGGTAATAGCGGGGGAGTAACTACACGGGTATTGAGGCGTAAGTTCTCCGAAGAAACATTATACACATACATATCAAAGAATTAAATATAGATTAACAACATTGATCACTAAAAAAATGTTAAACATTCAGAGTGATTCAAACAAAATACATCAATAACATGTAAAAAAATTCATCTAAAAAATTTCTAACTTATATATATGTATGTATGTATGTATGTATGTATGTATGTATGTATATATGTATATATGTATGTATATGTATATATGTATGTATATATACATAAACACAACATCAATGTAGTTTAAGTACATAGTTTGGTTAAAAACCAAACATTACCAGCAGTAGTAAAAGCAACATCAAATTTAGATACAATTAAAAAACCTAAATACACTATTACAAAAAATAGAAAAGCATGCAAGATTCATTTATTTATTTTCTTCCTTCTCACTGGTTATTTTTTTAAATCAATAAAATCAAAACCAGTTTCAACCTATAAATCCATTTTGGAATCGTTTTCAAAAATGGTTTCAAAATTGATTTTGTGAATCAACTCCTTAATTGATTTTGAAATTAATTACTTCGATGAATTTTGAAACCGATTGCTTAATCGATTTTGAAACTATATTTTAGAAAACTAGAAAAATTGCCTACTGATGTTTTCTTGATCTATTTTTTTTGTTTGCTTGCCATGAAATGATTAGATCTTGTAACTTTGTTAGTTCGAGCTTTTACTACAAATGAGGCAAAAATAAATTGCCTTAAGGTTACGCCTCAGCGGCAACCTGATGCGTATGAGACATACAAAACATATGCCTCGCATGCCTTGGGATGTTAAGGCATGCACCTTAGAGACCAAATATCTTCATAAGATATTTTGTCTCTGTTTCTCCTTGAGCCACACATAAGACATGCCTCGCCTTGTCTTGAGGTGCCTTTCAAAACATTGATTAACGCCACTCGAGACTTCCATAGTCCACTTTTTTTTTTCAAATTCTCCAAATAACCCTTTATATCTTCTATATTCTTCCCAAAGAAAATAGTGTGGTAGGTTCCAATACTATTTGTTATGCAAATTTCTTCAAGATTATCTACGCAAATAGATTAGAAAAAGGAATAGAGACCAAAAAACAAGTATATAACACAGTTTTATACCAATTATCTTTAATTTATTACGAAATCTTGTACAAATTCATTATAGAGCTCTTTGCTACGTTCTTTCAAACGATCTATCAATTTAACTTTTTTTAATTACTTACCGAGGTCTCATTTGAAACCCAACCATGCCCAAATTTTATATAGTGACCCATGTGTATACATGCTTACAAAATATATATTATCCAAATATACTTAATTCTATATGTGTCAAAATAATGAATAGTCATACAATATAAATTTATTCCACGTATTATTATCTTTTTAGAAACAAAATGAGTAAGTTCAAAAGAACTTGCTCAGTCATATGTTTGATTTCTACCATAAGACATATACAAGGATAAGTCAGCCCAGCATGCGGCAACTGCCTTCAAAAAATATAGTTCCCCTAGGTTTACACAAACATGCCCACGGAAACAAAACATCAATACCACAGCCCACGTAACATATACAATCCTCAAAAAGATCAATATGTTTTAAGAGGACATGCAATCCTATCAAAAATTATGCAAAAGCTAGCCTAAACCTTAACCAACAAGCTGCCACTAGTTGCAGTTGCCTTCCGATTTTATGCCACATATATTAATCTCCAAAAATTATATGCACTTACATTTCATCTTTTAGTACCACCTCTCCACACACCCAAACAAATTAAATTACTTCTCGCTAAACTTAGCAATACATCCAAGATAATTTTTTTTTAAATCTCTTCCACTCTCATCAAATTACTCCTCGATCCATAATCTAAATTTGAATTCAGTGTAGGTAATAAAATCTCATATCTTGCACTATTTTCTAACTATTATAGATCAATTTGTTCAATTCATAAATGATTTTAAAACGTTGGAAGCCATATTTCACATTTAATCAACATAATACCGTAACATTGTATAAGCAATGACATGGACAAAAGAGAAAAAGATGTTAACAGAGGCGAAGAAAATCCAAGTGGGTTCTCAATTTCCATCGCTTTTGATATGTTTTCCACTCGTTTTTCTAAGACCAAACGATTGGTTTTTAGAAAGTGGATATTTTGGGGAAAAAAATTAATGAACTTAATATGTGGATGTTAATAGCAACACTGATAACAAATCATTCCTAAGACAAGTAACCATCAATTTTGCAGAAAAGACTCCAAAAATTAGTGTTCGTAGCGTAACAATTTAACACTTCAAAGAATTGCTAAAACAATATTGCCTATCTACATACATGTTAGAAGCTTTTTTTCATGGTTTTAACTAACATGACAACAATGATCATTATGTCCACATCAAAAATACAAATTTAGGGGAAGTGTTAGGTGCCCAGTAGTATTGGTTTGATTGACTGTTTGTACATGTTAGAAAGCGTTTTCCATGGTTTTAACTAGCATGGTAATAGTGGACATCACGGCCAAATTTACAATTTTAGGGAAATCGATTGGCACTCAATAGCATTGGTATGATTAATTACTTGCATATATTAGAAATTGTTCTTCATGGTTTTAACTAGCATGATAATAATGATGATTATTGGCCACATCAAATATACAATTCAAGGGAAATTGATAGGTACTCAGTAGCATACAAATGGTGAAGGTAAAAGTGTTTATTCAAGCAATTAAAAGGAAATGGTACTTTCAGAATTAATTCGTGTCCATATACTATAATTACGGCTTCACACCAGTAATCTTATCAGAATTATGATTCTAGCTCAAATTTTGATACCTAAAGAACGAGAAACATCATACATTTCATGAAAGAACGTAACTAAAGATCATACATTTCTTCGTTTCTAGCATTGCAGCAATCAAAGAGCTCAAATTAAGTTTTTCATAACAAATATCCCATTCCAAGTAATTAATGCAGCAACTAATTTTATAAAAATTCAGAGAGCAGAAAAAAAATTATACCTGCGAGCTGATGGGTTTCCTCAAGCCTTCACGACCTCAAGCCAACAAAATCAAATTCTACAGCTGAGTAATATATTGACAAAAATTACAAAGCGAAACGAATACTTTTGATTTGAAAGAATATTTTGAGAATAATTTAAGTTGCAAATGATGCTACTGGCATATTCTCAAATAGGCTGGAATATGTTGTTTTTTCTTTTTCTTTTTCTTTCTATTTTTGATGTCAAAACAGATATTTGATAATTTACCGACTAATTCATTTAAATAAATTAAAGTAAAAAAGGATTGTAGTGAAAACGAGAAGAAATAATTAGGCGCTTCCAACTGGATTTGCTCAGCTGCTGTATAATTATTTGCGTGTACTTTCTTTGTCCACAAATGTTTGCTTTGGCTTCAAATACCGTGTCGTGTCAGCTAAGATACGAGTATTCTACAAGCGTGTGAGCATTTCGCGTTTTAGGTGAGACCGTATTTATGTGCGTGAAGACTCATAATACTAGCGTTTTATGGTCTAAAATGACTTTAAACTTAAATTTGCCGCTGAAATGTAATAAAGGCCAACCACGATAAACATGAATGCACAGTGGTTAAATCTAAGCACAAGGGTACGACACGCGCTTCGTGCGTAATGATGGCACACACTTCGCACATCAATTGTTTTCTACAAATTGTATATGTTTAGCTCATTCGAAAAAAATATTTTGCAGAAATAATTAGTCATATATTTGTGTTAAAATGATATGCAGTTAGTTTTAATTTTTCTTCCTAAATTAAAACGCGTGATTTTTTTTGTTAGTTTAAATTTTTATTTTTATTATTAATTAATAAAGAATGAATTTAATTTTTTATTAGTTTGAATTTTTATTTCTGTTATTAATTAATAAAAAAACAACTTAAAAAAATGTTAATTTGTTAGATTTTATTTTTAAGTAATATTAAGATTTCGATAACATCCGTGGAGAGACGTTTTGAACTGGTAAAGGAAACATATCTGTTAGATAAAAGTAATATTAATATTTAATAATATTTATAGAGGCATTTTTGGTAGTTCATGTTAATACCAAAAAGTGTGACACCAAAGATATTACAATCATTAATAAAGATGTACCACGTAAGTCTTATCTTTATGGTCGATTATTATGTGTTGAAATGTTTAAAATCGAACCTAGTCTATGTTCACTGAGTAAGTATTGAAAAAACAAATTGAATAAACAAGATAATAACAGAGAATAAGAGCGGGGAGAAAAAGAGAACATATAGGGTTTGTCATATGAGCAATTATGTAATTTGTTATATATACTCAACTCGATAATCGGTCTTGTTCATAATAAAGATATTTGTCTTTCTATTATATACTTGTCATGTTGTGATATATTAATTATTTATTTAATTTAAGTATGTTAAATATGGAAAAAAAATCCTTAAATCATATGTCATATGATAGTAATTGCAATATATTGTAATCATGATAATTTTATAAAGTAACATATTATTTTAAATATTCCTAACCAAGATGTTTCGAGAAAGGATATTAGTTCATCCGTTGAGACTAGAGTGTGTAACGCTCTACAAATGTTAGATAGTATATTACTCATGGTTACTGAAGGCACCAAGAAGTTACGTATTTATATAGATATTGAATAACTATGTAATGACTCATTTGAGAGATAATGGTTGATATAATTAAGATCAAATAGAGAATCTCGAAGTGAAGATATTACACAATTCTCTTGACTTAATAATAGTGCTGAACTTCAACGTGGACACTTCATTTTGGTTATAGTTAAATCGTGGCATGACGTCCATCGAACGACTATAGTTGGGTTTGAGTTAAAGCATTGGAAGTAAAACACTATTCAATAGAGAATTTATCACCTTAGTTATATGGAACTAATATCATAGTCGGCTGTATTCAACTCAAAATCAAAGTCTTTGGTCGGAGCGGTATGATTAATAATAATTGTTATTATTGAACCAAGGATTTTATGTTTAGACTAGTCAGGTTTAGTCCGGGCAATGTTGGAATTTTGACCAAAACCAAATTCCATAAGTCATAGTATGATATAGTAATGGTGTAAATAATCGTTAGTAACAGGTACCGCTTATAATAGTGAAATTGGATTTTACCGAAAAGATATATAAGCAATAAATTTAACCAATTAGTGAAGTATGAATGTTAATATTTGAATTGTTCGACATTGATCGTTGACCGAATTTATAGCTTTAAGTCGCACAACCATAATGATGAATATCTCGAAAATCACACGATTTAATTAATTTATAATATTGTAAATTAATTAAATTAAATAATCTTTATAAAATATTAATTATCGTATTTTATTTGATTTATCTTAGTGCCATTGTATTTAATAAAGTGTGTATATAAAAGTTATATATGCTTGTATAGATATATAATATTGATAAATATTTAAATCAATTAATTGCTAAGTGAGTTCAAAATTTTTTAAAGGCCCATGTAGGATTCATCTATGGCTGGCCATGCATCATAAAATAAGGGTATTTGATTGAGATTTAATGAATAATTAAAGAAGAAATTTTTAAGGAAAGGAATTGAAAATGTTTCAATAGTTACCTTAAAATAAACTCTCTTTCCTTTATACATTTACTACTCTTCCTTACAATTCATTTTCTTCCCTTCTCTCTCTCTTCTCTTGGTCAAAAATCAGTGACCTCATGCCCAAAAAAAAATCTCAAAACAAAATCAAAACAAATCAAATCAATATAAAAGCGAAGCTTCATTGTTGCAACTTCTGGAATTTGATTCTATCAAATCTAGGAGTTTTATTCTTCACTCGAGATGCGATTTTTTGCTTCATCTTAATTTTATTTTATTATACAATTCATGATGTTAATACACTTTAGATCATCCGTTCTTCTTTTCTTCTAATTATGTACTCATCTCGTATGTATTATTTAAATCCCAAGCCTTTTACAATGAATTTATATATGATTGGGTTCTTCGATCTAATTTTGTTTTTGATTTGGGTATTAATGGTTAAAAAAAATTAATTTGAAAACTAATTTTTATATATTAACATAATTTTGTAACTTTTCTTATATACATACATAAACAAACTACATGTGTTGAACGATTAAAATCACTTTGAAAAATGATTTCATATTTTATATGTCTATTGATTTTATTTGTAGATTCATTTGGTTATTGTTTACATGCATTTAAACATGTTTCAATTCAAATTTTCATAAGTGGACTTTTGTGCAAAACTATAAACATACTTTGAATCCTTTGTAAGTTAAGGCAAATTTTCTATTTATTAACTTTAAGTCTATATATATATATATATATATATATATATATATAAATAATTGCAAATTTTATAAATTTATGTTGTTTCTAAATCTAAAATATTGTTTGCAATTATCTGTACATGTAGACATATATGTTTATTATTTTAATTTAAAGTTTATAGAAAGGTACTTTTGTGTAAAGTCGTAGATTTAATTTAAAAACATTTCTATGTTAAAATTAGGTTTAAAATTGTTAATTCTAGAGTTCAAAAATTTTAAAATAGACAAAACAATAATTTAATATATATGTATGTGTATGCACTAATGGAGGGTAGGGTTTCAGCCGTCTTCTTCCCCTTATCACATTCTCTTATCATTCACTTTCGAATAATCCATTCCTGATTCCCCTCATCATCTCGTCTCTTTTTTATTCCCTTCTTTCCTTTTGCTCTCGTTTTCTAAGTGTTTTTCATAGATCTAAACCTCTTTGGCTTCTTAACTTTGCTCGGCAGCGCCACACATATCCAAATATCCTGATCTAATCATCTTATTCCCATACATACACAAGACTCCTTTGGTGATCCAATCTTTTCGCCACTTAGCTCGCCGGCAAATCTCTCCTTGTTCCAGATTTCCGATAGTGTTGGAACCCTCTTGTTTAGACTTTTCTGACCTAGCCTCCCTCCTTGTGTTAGAACTTTTAGTGTTTGGAACTCCCACGTGAACTTGGTCTTGCCGAGGTAATCATTTGTACTTCGGTTCAGTTGTTGTGGCGTGTCACATTTTTGGTTGGTTCCTTGGGCTGCGTTTGGTTGTGGAGTCGTTTTATGATTCTTATGTGTGTGTTGCCTTTTGCACTTGGTGGAGCAAATCTATGAAATTGTAAGGCTCCGTGTCTTGTTGGTATTGAGCTGCCTTAAGCCTTATCTCTCTAATTTTCTTTCTTCTTCACTGTTATCCGGCTTGTCACCATAATGACTGCCTTATAGTAGATGTGTGCCATTTTTCCTTGGATAGGTAGTCGTTCTTCTAGTGCCTCTTAGTGGTTGATTCTACTTGGTTTATGTAGCTTTTATCCACATTTTCACTCTTGTTAGCATGTTCGTGGGATTTGGGCTTGTGCCTAATGAAATGAACGCTTGGCGTATGTGATTTTGGTATTATAATTCTTTAAGTTTGGATTGTGATAACTTTGTATAATGAGCTCCTGAGAATATCTTTGTTCTTATCTAGTTTGGTGTTTATGTGTCAGCGTTTGTGTGAGCTGTATCGATCGTGTAAGTGTCATAGTTGCTCAAGCAGCTTTGTCTTCAGACCTGCAATAATTTTGTAAAGTGTTATGGCCACTATAAAACTGGCTTGCATGTGCAAAATAATAATACTTTGTTTTGATTGTCAAAATGTGTGTATGTATGTATGTAATTATGTATGTATGTATGTATGTATGTATGTATGCAAATGTTATTATATATATATATTCACAATTGTTATTTTATGTTTGAAAAAACTTTGGACAACAAATTATATATAAGGAAAAAATATGTTCGTTGCGGTGTAGATCTTAACTCCTATATACTACCGCATTAACTATATACACTTCATATTTGTTGCACTTACAATATGCACATAAAAGTGTATTTGACACACTTATAAATTAAAACCTATTTAATTTAAAATTAAATAAAACTTTCTTTAAACAAATTAAGTGAAATGTGGTGAACATTTATAAATGTAGTAAGTGTTAAGTCTGATTAATTACACATTCATTACATCTATGACCGATTGAATAGTTTACATAATTAATAACTTGACTCTTAACTTACCTAAAATAATAATACATATCAAGTAATTATTTCACACATATACATGCAAGAGTATATTTGATACACTCTATTTTATATAAGCAACAAAAATTAAATTTTCTTTTTCAACAGTTTAAATAAAATGAGATTTTATTTAAAACAACATTAGGTTAAGTCTAATAACTCGACTTCATAGACCCAATAGGTCCAAAATCGTTTATTATTGTTTTTTCAAAATCTACTTGTTTCATCCGCTTCCGACTAGTTTGGTTCCATCAATGGTATCAAAGCCCAATACGGTCTAAATTAACAATGTTAAAGCTAATTAATTAAAGTTTATCCATTTAGTATGGTGACAAGGAATGTAATGTCCAAGGTTGGGTTTGGTTAACAAGTACTATGCCTACCTGACTACTGGCCTAGCCCAAAGTATAAAGCAAGCTCATGGGTTATCCTTGATATAAAGGCCTAAATTGTTTTGGGCCTTGGGCTAATTTTCGAAATTTGTTTGAAAATTTAAAATTATATTTCAGTTTTAAAAGTTAAGTTTAAATATAAAAAGGAAATTTAATAAAATACATACAATTTTTTTTCAAAATTGTTTAGAAAGATTAAATAATTAGTTTTGAAAATTTGAAATTTAAAATATAATTAATACGGTTAATTAATTAAATAAGATAGTTAATTAAAAGTTAATCGATTAAAACATATATTTTCATATATGTGTGTAACTATAACTATAACTATTGTAGTTATTTATTTACCTTTAAAATTGTTTATAATAAACTAAATTAAAATTTTGAATTAACTAAAATATTCAATTAAATTATTTCGTTAAATAAAAGTTTATTAAATAAAAACAATTAAAATTTAATTAATTAAAATGTATATAATTATTGATAGTACACATAAACAAACTATAAATGTTATAGTTGATTGGCTATCTTAAGTAGTTGAAGACAGGTAATATAAAATTTTAGAAATTTTATGTAAATTATATTAAATTAAATAAATTTGATTTAATTAATAAGAACTAAAAATAATTAACTAAGATTTGGTAAATAAGATATGTGTATACATTATACGAGTGAATTAAATTATAAAAGTTATAAAAAGGTAATACTTATATATAATTATATATGTATAAAACTAAGTGGAATTGGTAAGAAATCCAAATAAGATTTAAGGAATAAGTACATACGTATAGTGCATACATCGTGATTTCGGATGTATCTAACACTTCAATCATGAGGATATTTCATAAGAAATATATTATTTCCTAAATCGATATCACTCTCTAACACACATATTAAAGATTATGAATCCTTGATATATAAGTTATCATCTACCATTATATATTATTAAATTACTTGCATACCCAATACATGTTGATATTCCTCAAGATAGAGATGTTATGTGAAATACTATTAATATATTGATTGGATAATGTAAGATACATACATGTATTTGTTGATATTCCTTAAGGTACGTGCATTATACTTAGGCATTCGCGAAATAGTGGGTACAAGTGAATAATCTCTTTCGATTTGTTGATATTCCTCAAGGTCGAGATGAGATTAGGACAAAGACCACATGTTAGGAATGGTATATGATACAATCGATAAAGCGTTATTCATGGTTTATGGGCCTATGATTTGTCATTATGTCTTAAAGTCAGAATCCCAAAACAAGCAAGTTCTAACACCCACTAAAGAATCAAAAGATTTAAATGTTTTCACTTAGGGTTTTGAGAAACATGAATGTCTAGTGGAAGGCTTGTTAGAAAAATTAAATGGTTACATTTAACCTTTCTAATATTGTAAGAATACGTGCTATATAAGTCAAAATATTCTACTTCGATAAATTTATGCAACTAATATAATTAGTAAAATGTTTATGGTTAAAATGTATAAAAAAACTAAATTGAAATTGAAATGGATATATAAAATATACTTTTTTTGCATGTTGTCAATTCAAGACCCATGCAAGAGCCAATTTATACAAACACCAAAACATTCATGCCTCGGTCGCTATGTTTATTTGTACGAGACTATGTATTACTTTCTATGAGTTTCAAATCCAAAAGCAATACAGAATATGGATATTTAAACTATATATTATCATATATAAAAGTTATAAGGTGAAGAATCACGATTAGTATTGTACGAATTTTCAATGAAATCGGTTCATTCGAGCAATTAGACCATAACGAGAGATCGTGTATTCAAAAAGATTAGTTATAATAAGGATCTTGTTGTGTTAGCATTAGACCAAGTGCTATAAGATGTACATAGGAACTTATCATTGAAATTCAGTTTGATCAGTTTACATGAAGTACAACTTATTCAATATCCTTAAATGTTAAGGATGACCAAATACACTTTTGTAAAGAGTTCGTTATGGTCTTCTATTAAGGGTTTCCTTTAGAATAGTTTGATCATTTAGAATGGAAAGCTAACATACAAGAGTAGATGCAGCTTAGGCATAGTTAGGACGAAGAGAGTGGATGCAACTTAAGCATAGTTAGAATGAAGAGAATGAATGGTTATCTCTACTTCATGAAGAGACATCGAAAACAGAAATTGTATAAAATACTAGTAGATACTTAATATGAATGAGAAATATGATTTTTATTCCAGTTGTATTTTTCATATAGAAAATCATTTTTGTATAAAAGTAACTTTTATGAGTTTAAGATATTTGATCAAAAACTCTTGACTGTAAACTAGCTACAGTAAAAGAAACATGCAATCCATAATAAGTAGTTGAATTGAGCTTTGTATTTCATATGGTATTATAGTAGTGGCGAAAATAATGGAAGAATGTCATATAATACTTATTAGTGAATGCATCAAAATACGAAAATTATTTTCCTAAATATACAAAATATTATTTATGAAATAATAACTATTTTATGTACTGGCTAAAAGTACATATAAGTTTGGTTTGTTATAAATATTTTGAATATTCATTAAGAAATAATTCTATTAGAAGAACAGTATTCATCGCATTAGCTACATAACATAGAAGTATTTAAAATTTTAACAATTATTTTTGGGATTATGGACTAAGCCATATCTTGGAGGAATAATTCTTTATATCATATGATTATAAATCATATGATATAGATGAATAATATCCCATACGATTAAGGGCAAAGCATCCATTTAGTGGGAGCGACATAATACTTGGTGAACTCTAAGGATTGATACGTATATATGTGGGAAATCATAGGTCTAATGATACCAAACTGGTTCTACATACTTCATTAGACGAATGAATTATCACAGATATGAACACGTATATTTGATAGACATATAGTATGTCTATAATAAGTTCATAGAATATAGACGGAAGTAAATAACATGACGTGTAATAGAAAATAAATTCTTTTGATTTGATAAGATGGTGAGCGTATTGGAAAGGAGTTCCAAAATGCACCTAAAACGTATAGGATTCAATTTCAAAAGCCACTTCTCTTTGTGATACATAATAATGTATCGATAATGGGTAGTTGGACTTTGGCGAACAAAGTACAATTAATAATGAGTGAAGTTGAGTTAACTTATTTCCATAAAGTTGTATACCTAGTAGAAAGTACACATGTTATATTTAATTTTATCTAAAGCATATTTTACAAATCCGTACAAGATAAGAACTGATGATACCACCCTTATACATCCTAGGTTAAGGAACTAATAGGTTGTATGAGTCGAGTCGTGTAATACTTATTCATGTGGGATTTTATGTGGACCATCACAAATGAGTTTGGGACCAATCAACAATGATTGACCAAATTATATTATGAATATAAGTTTGGTAACTTAAAAACCAAATCAGTTTTATACTATGTATAGGCATTTCATAAAATGTTTACGAATACCTATTTCAATGCACCGAGACACCATTGTTGTTTCAAGAAACACCAACTTCATGATAAATGAATTTCATTTAAAAGTTATTGGTATTAAATTGGATTTGGATACGATATAAAGACAAAAATCAATTACAAAGGGTGAAATGAAATTGATTAAGGCTAAATGGACACGGCTACTTAGAGCGTCTAATATGAACTTTCGCACGTTAAAGAAAAACTACGATTTTCTTATTGATATCGAGAGAAAAAATTCTGAGTTGTCAATAAACCATTAAGAGTATTAACCCTACCACATGACATGATGTGCAAATCTGAAATGGATTCCAAGTATATTATCAAAATATGGTTTTGGTGGTTGTATCTGAGGGAATATTATCCATCGGGCGCACAAGTATCTTGAAGGAGAAGACAGATATAGTGGAATATATGATAATCTACATTGATAGAATAACATCGTAAATTTCAATTGTTGAAATTAACAAAATAGATTTGTCAACATACTTAAGTTAATTTGGTTTTTACTCGTAAAACTATTGCTCAATATGATTTTGAGTTTTGGTATATTTATGTTGAAATAGAAATTCTAAATAATGATTTAAAATATGCTATTTATTATTAATAAAAAAAGTGTATCGAAGTCAGTTGTGACGACCCGGATTTTTCAACGATAAATTATGAATATTTAAATGGTTTTAAATATTTAATTTGAATTATAGATTGATTTTGAATATGAAAATTTAGGTTTAATTTATAGAATAGATTCAGAATTTAAATATAGCAATTTATTGAATAATTTAATTATTTAATTATAATTGAACATTGGTTAAAATAGTGAATCTGAAGTCTTAAGTTTGATAAAAATAATTTAAAGGCTTATAAAATTTATATTAATAATACTGAAGATAATGCAATTTTTAAATTTGAATTTAAAAGTGATTTGTTCAATTTTAAAAATATATTGTTTAATTTGACTTTTTAAAAAAGTCTTCCGAGATACAGTCTCGGAATTCAACAAAACTAGTTCCATTGATTCCGTAATAGTGTATTACTATCGGGTTTCAAATTTTAGGGTGTTTGGAGTTATCGTTTGGCCACACGGGATATAAATGTGTTGAAATTAATATCAAATTCAATTAAATAGTTGGGTCCAAAAAGCTATCTTCTCCATACGATCGAATTAGGACTCGAAATCTTTTCTATTACATTCGGAATAGTGGTATAACATTATAAATGCCTACTGGCATGTCTCGATAGGGTATCGGAATTAGGTGGCATTGAATGAGATATTTATAATTAAATAAAGTTATAACCGGTCAAACATCAAGTCGCCTTGCCCCTATAACACGTAACAATTCTTTCACCATCAAAATCACGTCCTACCCTTCCCTATTTTCTTTTAAATCACCGTGCCTATCTGTTCAAATCGAAAATCATCTTCACAGCACAAAAAATCCTCTTCTAATAAATTCGAAAGTTAATCGACGATATTTTGCAATGCCTTCGTCTTTGAGGCTTGAAGGGGAAGGGATGGCTGGCGTCTGGAGGAGGCGGTGTTGCGTGTGTAGAGGGAAGTGCTGTGGCTCGTCGAGTATGGATTGCCGAAGTCGCGATAATGGAAGAGGCGATGATGAAGAGGGGATGGCTCACGTGAGGCTAGGGGTTGCGAGGCTGTAGGGAGGCGAGTCGCAGTTAGGGCCGGGCCGAAGCCCTCATTCACGCGCGCGTTCTCATGGTCAGAGGATAGTGGGGAGTCGCGTATGAAGTTAGATGATGGTGGCGTATGACAGCTACGACATGATGGAGGATGGCGGTGGCCAGTGGGGTAGTAGATGATGGCGAGGCGGATATGGCAGCTATCGATTGCCTAAAGGGTAGAGGGCTGAAATTGTTTTAGCAAGGGAGAAGGTTTAATTTTATTCAATTTAAATCTAGATAATTTTTTTGTTTAAGATTTGAATGTTTAAAATTTTATAAATTATATATGCGAGGTCTAAAAATCGTGAAACAAGTTGATAATGGTTCACAGTTTAAAATCTATGCAACAGTGTCGGATTGGATTTGTTTTTGAAGTTTGCAGGGAATTTTAAATTAAACCAAACGATGTTCGATTTAGCTTAAATCGAGATATTTGGAAAAAATAAAATCAAGGTGAGAATCTTTCATTCATTTGGATTACCCTTTTTAAATTCAGATGTTTAAATTTAAATTATTGGATGTTGATTGGATTGATAGATTTATAACTATCTGTTGGATGATTATATATACATAGTAGTATTAGAGTGATATTCCCGCATATTATAGCGGATGAGACCTTATGCGTCCCTCATAATAGTGGATGATCCTATATACCACGATATCCCCCTCGAAGCGGGATTGGTTTTTTTATTGTTGTCTAACATCTGTGGATGCATGGATGTGACGACCTGGAATTTTTAGGCATTTGAAATTGAAATATTTAATTGATTTTAAATGTTTAAAAGTTAATTTTTAACTTGAATTCAAATATCACCATTTATTGGGTAATTTAATTATTAAATTAAATAATTTGAAGTTGGGTAAAATGTTGAATCTGGAGTTTTAAGTCTGTTAAAAATAATTTGAAGGCTTGTAAAATTTATAGTGATAGTGCTGAGGATAATAGAAGTTTTAAAATTGAATTTAACAGCGATTCGTTCGGTTTTAAAAATATGTCATTTAAATCGATATTTAAAAATAGCCTTCCGAGGCAAGTCTCGGAATTCAACGAAACAAGTTCCATTGGATCCGTAATATTGTACTATTATCAGATTTCAACTTTCGTAGTGATTGGAGTTGTTGTGTGAGCATACGATATATAAACGCTTGGAAAATAATTAATTGAATAGATTTTAATAGTCAATTCAAAAAAAAACCTATCTTCTTCGTACGATCGAATTAGGATTCGAAAACTTTTCCATTGTGTTCGGAATAGGTGTATAACTTTATAAACGCCTAGCGGCATGCCTCGATTGGAGGTCGGAATTCTAACTATTCAACGTGGAATATTTGAAATTAAATAATATTGTAACGGGTCAAGTCAACCTTAGCCTAGCGTATAACCGAAGCCATCTCACTTCGTTAAAACGCCAATATCTTATCCATTCTTCCCTTATCCTCCCCAGTAACTCAAATAAAAAACTAACGGAAAAAAATGGCCGTTCTCATTCATCTTCAAATCGAAGCCGAGCCCTTCGTTTCCCCTTCTCCCCTCTCTCATTCGACCTTCAGTTCGGTATGAAGTCTTCCCCTTGCTTCTTCAATTTTGAAATCGAAACCTAGTAAAAAAAATGAACAAATCTAGTGCCCTCTACAATTCAAATCCCAAGTCCTCATTTCCCATTCGAATTCGAACTCATCTCGTCCGCATTTTTTTCAAGCTCGATCCTGGCTCGCGCAATGGTTTCGACTAGGGTTAGGGTTTCGTGACTTTGTGGCTTTCCAATCGAGGGATGGTGGTGCGTTTTGGTATTGTCAAGGATGGGCCACCTCTAGGTGGAGTTTGGAGGAACTCGGTAGGGCATGGAGGACTGGCGTTCGTGTGGGCGCACGCGAGGCGAATTGGTGGCAGTGGTTGTCGCTCTTTTGGGTCAAGGTAGGTGCGAGCGAAGGCTGTTGCAGCGATGAGAGGCCGGTCGAGTGGAACTGCGGTGGTCACCGACACCACGTGGAGGAGGCAACATTCTTCGTTCGTTGGCTAGGCTTCTCCTGGGTAATTTCAGTTCCATTCCTTTGAAGAGAAAAAATATATAAACTTTGTTAAATTATAATTTGTCAGCTCATAAATATTACTTGTCGGTTTCATACGGGTTTAAGTTGAGGGGCATTTTTACAGTAAAGCAGATTTCGATTTCTGATTTCTACAGAAAAAGAAAAAAAAATTAAATATATATGAATACACATACATTTTTATTTTAAATAAATAAATAAATATATATATAGATAAACGGAGAAATATATATATAGATAAAGTTTGGAAAAGTATGGGGATTTTAATGTTTGAAGAGTTTATATAAAAATTAGATTTTTTTTAAACCTATATAGATTTTTATGAATATATATATGTAGTTCAAAAAGAAATTGAAGATACATATGTTTTAAAAGAAAATTTGTTTAATTAAATTATTTTAGTTACTAAAAAAACTTATTTAAAGGAAAATTAGTTAAAATTAATTTAATAAATTGTAATTGATGGTTCGATTACTTCAAAAATTAATAAATCAGACAATGCTTGTACAAGGTCCAAAATCGTAAATCGAGCCAAGATTGAAGTGGATGGCACACGAAATCTAAGGTGAGTTAATCTCACTCATTTGGATTACCTTTTAAATTTAAATAGTTAAAATTTAAATTATTGCTTGATTGCTTGAATTGATGATTTATTATCAATCTGGATGTGATATTATATATAATAGTATATATATACATGTAGATATATATGTTGAAGTGATTGATATTCCCTCATTATATAACAGATGAGACCCTATGTGCCCCGCATAATAGCGGGCGACCCTTTATACCGCGATATCCCCTTCGAAGTGGAATTGGTATTATGCTAACGTCTGTGGATGCAGGGAAATAGGTTAGAGGGATCCAACTGGATTTCTCAAAATTATTTAGATTGTTTAATATTCTGTGTTATGAATATTTGATATTCTGTGATGGATTATATTGATAATTGGAATATTGAAAGCTATGGTTTGCTTGAATATATTTCGGTACACTGAGTTATCAAAATATATAGAATTGGATTTTTGAAAAGAAAATAAAAGAGTGAATTTTTAAGTAAAATAATTATAGAGAATTTGAATAAATTTAAGAATGAACTGGATAAGAATAAAAGTGATTTTAAAATTCTAATAAATAATTCCGAGTATGGAAAAAGAGGATTTGAATAAACAGAAAAATAATGAATTATAAAACTTAAGTGATAATATTTAAAGGGATAAAGAATTTATTTTAAAATTCAAGGTTTAAATTTATTTGAAAGGATAAAGAAGAAATTTGAAAAATATGAAATTGGTATTTTCAGTTAAATTTTTTTAAATCATAATTAAGAAATAAAATCTGAAGTCTATGGGTTTTGAAATAAAATTGAGTAAGAAAAGGAATTTATTTCAAAATGGGAGTAATTTGGAAATCAATTTGAAGATTGATTAAGTGTGTAAAACCGGGATTTTTAAAAAAAGAAGTAAGACTTGAAATTTATAAACTGGGTTTATAAAAGCAAAGTGATATATCGGTGGATATTTGGAAGGGTAAATTCATGGTGGGGATTTATTAAGGGAGTGAGAAAATTTGTTTAAAAATAAATAGTGATTTATTTTTAAAAGATGTGAAAGAGAAGCGTATTTCCCTAGATAGCCAAGTACGTTTTCAAAGCAAATTTTAAATATAAGTTAAAAGTTTTAATGTTGTTTTGAAAAGCATGTTTTAGAAAATTTATTATTTCTAAATGTTTAAATTCTAAATTAAATATTTTTAAAATCTATTATTGTAGTAATTATTTAAAGGTGATTTGGTATTTTTTTAAAAAGAGAAAATCTAGTTTTATATTTTATAAAGTAACCTCATTTTCAAATATTCCTATAGTATATATTTTTAATAATAAAATATTAAAGTAGTTTTCAATTTAAATGTTAAAGTATATTTTATAATAAAGTGTTCTAAATTATTTTAAAAACCTAAAGCATTGTACTTGGTGTCTTCAGTGGAATTAAATATTTGGGAATTCATTCCATGAGAAGAGTGTGGTTTGAAAACTGTTTTCAAAGGGTTGAAAAGTGGAAATATATCTTGTGAATATATTTTGAGATTAATAAATAATTTGGTGAAATTATTTATTGTTGATGGTTGTTTGTGAATGTTAACTGATTGTTAAATAACCGACTATCAATATTGGCCAATGTGCCAATCGTTTCGAAGAGACCGAGATCGGGATTAATTTCTCGAAAACCACTTCGATCTGGTTTGTACGTTTTCGTGAGGAAGACGAGTTTGGATTCGAAGGTGGAGCAGTGAAGTGCAAGGGCTAGTCGCTACTAATCTTGAGGATGATTCCAAAATGGATGAACCCGGGACGGACTTGTATGGATGAACGCTTTCGGAACATCGTCAGGTGGACGATGGGCATTCTAAGTGAAACATTCTAAAAGGTAACGCTTAGCCTCGAGCCTCATTAACCGGGAATGACTGAAAATTAGGGGTTATGCCGCAAGGCTAAGTGGGTAGCACCCATTAGGGTGAGGTCATCCCTGTCTAGATGTCCTTTTTTATTCGGCTTAGTGGTGCGGGTGCTGATCCCAACCGTGGGATGATTTTACTCGGGATTATCCGGTAAGGGGTAGTCCCAGTCTTGTGTTGCAGAGGATTGGAAGTAATCCTCGGTACGATGATTTAGGCCACGTACCGTGACAGGTGGTACCCCAGTGCCTAGTCATTAGTTGGAAATCCATTCTCCCTACGCGTTTGTACGGTTTTGATTGTGTCCAACTATTGCTGAAACGTGAGATGCAAGCATTTCAGCTAGATTTTATTTTACTTTCTATAGACACTATTATAATATCAGACGGATTTGACAAAAAGTGTTTTAGCTATCGTAAGGTAAAAACTGACATGTTTATTTGTGGCGTGGTCTTACGAGATGCTTTTGTTTTGGAACTTTAATAGTCAATTTGAGTGTGGTTTCTTACGCTGGTATTCCAGACTGACTTGGGTGTTATTTAATTATAATGCTCGGGTCAGACCGAGTATTATAAATTATAGGAAAGGATGCTGCGGAGCTCCGGAGCTCCGGAGACAAGCTGGATGGCGATACGTACTTCCATACTTGTTTTATAAATTCGTTGTGTTGATTAGCTGTGTATTCAGTTGTGTGAGGACATGTTATGATTATTGTCCAGTTGTGTGTTATGTGTACTATGATGATGTAATGTATAAACAGATATATTTTTCCTTTGTGTAAAGATCAGTTATTGCCTATTATATTTATTCCGCTACGATGGTTAGATTCTGATGTTGTTTTCCATTTTCTTCTTCTACCTCTTCTTCTTTAGCCCTCATGGTTCGGTTTTTCGGGCGTCGAAAAATCGGGTCGTGGCATTTTGATATCAGAGCTTAGGTTGGTGATAACCTTGGCTCTGGTAGGGATTACTCATTGAAATAGAGTCCGTAGTACTTTAGAATGAGTTTGAGCGTATTGATAGATATGAGCGCGTATTTGTTAGTGAATATAAATTGTTTTAATATGTGTTAACTTGTTAGTTGAGTGGAATATGAATTCTGATCGAGTAAGTTGGCCACTATTCGAGAAGAGTTTATAAACACCTGACACGATAAACTGACACACTATTGTTTTAATGGCGGGTGAATAAAATAATTTTGCCCAAAATTATATTGTGATATAAAAGAAATATATTCTTAAATTGTTATATAACTTGGATGTTTGGATGATGATATTCTAAATAAATAAGATTATAAAAATTGAAATGACTTGTGTAATCAAAAAGGAAATTTGTATGAGCCTAAATTATACAAATGAATTTTGATTTAAGTCAAAATCTGTAAATTTAAATCCCCAGAGATTTTGAATGTATTTTTCGAAGCGTTTTAAAGACAAATAATAGCATTATTGTTTTAGGAGTATTTCTGAAAGGAAATTGTTTCAAATAAATTTTGGGAAGGGATATAGCATTGAGCTCGCTTCAGTTGTTGGAAAATAACTTCGGTGATGACTGTAGCATCATCGATGTTCATTTTCGAGTTTCTAAGTGACGGATTGCTGCCAAATTGATTTGTTCGGAAGAACTGGTTTTGTTTTTGAAATTTCAAAGGAAATTTGTTGGGAATAAAAATCAGGATTGGTTTAAAAATTTGAGAAGGGTGATTTTGGGATAATGGTGGTTGTAAAATGGTTTGAACCAAAAGCCGGGTGTTTGAAATCCTGAATCCTTATTTGAATTGGAAATCTTGATGAGGTAAGTTATAAACTTGTAAAGTTGAGATGATTTTTAAATAAGGAAGGAAAATATGAGCTTTGAATGTTGGAATTAAATTTTAAGTGAAAAAGCTAAATAAATTTAATTTGGAGAAAATTAAATTGTGGAAAATTTAATGGATGATTGGAAGAAATAATTAGTAAATCTTGAATGTGATTGGAATGGGAAAATTGAAATTAAATTTAGATTGGGAGATAAAATTTAATTGGATTGAAATAAATTGAATTAAACTGAAAATAAAACCCAATTGTATTTAAGTTGAAATTGAATTGAAATAAATTGAGTTGTAGATGATATTAAGTGAAAGTAAGTTCTTACTTAATTTAAATTCAAGTGGATTGAGTGGATTAAAGAGAATGGTATGATGCTAGATTTAACTGAAGTTAAGTTAAATAAAATTGAATTGAAATAAATTCGGTTGAGTTATAGATAGTATTGAATGAAATAAAATTCTTACTTAAATAAATAAGTGTAAACTAAGCAAGTATTGGATTGGAATAAATAAGCTTTGGAAGCTTACAAAGGAATTGAAGAGCATTGAAATAAAAATATAATCCCTGGTTAAAAGAAAAGGATAAATGTGATTGGCTGTAAATGGATGGAGAAGTATGAATATTAATAAGTGAGTAGCTTATAAAAATTTAAAAAGGGAATAAATAAGTCGAACTAAAAGTGTTGGAATTTTGGAAAATGAAAGAAAATCCAAACTGGAACTATATTAAAAAAAAATTGAATTGGACTCAGGAAAATTTAATGAAGTGACTTTTGTTATAAAATCGAATATTAATTTAAAAGTTGGAAGTAAGCTAATTAGCTAAATAAATTATTTGATAGAGTATGTTAATAAAATTTAACTCGGTTAAATAAAATGGATTGTAAGTTAATAATGAAGTTTGGAAATATACTCGAATTATAAATAGAATTCGACTTGGATTGATAATGAATTAAAATAAGTGGAGATGTTGTAAAAATAAAATGGAATTGAATTATAATAGAAATGATTTGAGTTACAAATAAAATCCAATTCGACTATAAATGAGTTAAGTATGTGCTTGGATTTTTTTTTGATAAATTGAGAAGGTGAATTAAAACAAAATGGATGGGCTAACTGAATTAAATAGAATTTGGTTAGATGAGAATCAAATTAAATAGAAGTGAACTTAAGTTTGAAGTTGGAATAAATTGAAGTAAATTAACTTAAGTTTAAAATTTATAGAAGCTTGGCTTCGAGGATGGGGGAAAGTTCAGTAAATAAAAGTTTAGGGTCAAATTAATTTGGAAAATGGTTGTTGATGTAAGCATTGAATGCGGTCAAGCTCAATGATATGGTTTTAAAATGAAACTAATGCGGAGATGAGATGAAATGCAAATGTATGGTTGGTGAATAAATTAGAAATGCGATGGAATTTAAAATAAATTGAGTCGGAATCAATTTAAATTGGTTATAAAACTTGAGTAATTATTTATTCACATGGATATCATCAAATTGCATAGAATGAATTGTCGTTTGACGTAAAGAAGGTAATTAAAATTCTATGAGTTGATAGAGATTAAATAAACTGATTTTGAGATCAAATTGAAGTGAATGTGAGTTTGTTTTGCTTAAAAATGAATTGAATGTAAGCAATTAAGTTGTAAATCGTTCAAATTGAATGAAGTTGTATACGAATTGGTTGTAAACAATTAAAATTAATGTCGGAACCCTATAAGTTGCTTATAAATATTGTTTAACCTGCATTGCTTATAGCAACTCGTATGTTTACTAGTTAAATATGTAAAATGTTGTTAAGTTACATGATTTTGGTACTTACATGTTTGAATTGAGTAAGTACAGGTACCGGGTAGCCGTTTGGCTGGATTTGATCGCGCAAAATGCTAAAATAATAAGCCGCTTACTTAAAAATGCTAAATAAAGGTACGCCTACGCAATAAAAATAGGAAATATGAACTGTTTTTGTTTTTCCGACCGTGTGGGTCAAGGTATATATATTTATATCTCTTGTCAAATTGCAAAATCTCCTCCGTACAAAGGAGACTCTGCCAAAAAATTTCGAAAATTTTGGGAGTTAGAAAATTTTTGAAAATTTTTGGAAAATTTTTGTTAGGGACAAAACGATTTCACATTGGAATTGAAATAAGGGATTTCGAAAATGGAAATTGAAACTAATTGTTTAGTTGGAACTAAAGGATTAGGAAAGTGAATTTGGGATTTTTGATTTCAGAGGATAAATTGAAATTTGCTCGGCAAGGGTATGTATTTAAATTTCTATACGAAATTTGCTGATTTTCCAGTCTAGCCACTTGGCTTTTGTTTTCTTTGAAATATGGGGGCCCGTAGTGGCATTTTGTAGTTGTACCGAGCTAGCCGCGCGAATGAGATGCTGGCAAATTTTTTCGGAAATTTAGAGAGTTAGAAAACTTTTGGGAAAGTTTTAATAGTTTAAATTTGGATTTAAATTTAAATTTGAATAAGTGGAGTAAATAATGTTGTTGGAAACTATGGAAGGTTTTGGGAAGTTGGTTGAAGTAATAGCGGGTCTTTAATAAAAGATATGTTATGACAAGTTGATAAAACTGTTTGGTTTTGGAAAATAGTAATGGGTTTTGGATTATTCTTCTTAACTAGCAATTTCGGGGACGAAATTCTTTTAAGGGGGGAGGAATGTGACGACCCAAAATTTTTAGGCATTTGAAATCGGAATATTTAATTGATTTTAAATGTTTAAAAATTAATTGTTAACTTGAATTCAAATATCACCATTTATTGGGTAATTTAATGATTAAATTAAATAATTTGAAGTTGGGTAAAATGTTGAATCTGAAGTTTTAAGCCTTAAAAATAATTTGAAGGCTTGTAAAATTTATATTGATAGTGCTGAGGATAATAGAAGTGTTAAAATTGAATTTAACAGTGATTCGTTTGGTTTTAAAAATATATCGTTTATATCGATATTTAAAAATAGCATTCCGAGGCACAGTCTTGGAATTCGACGAAACCAGTTCCATTGGATCCGTAATATTGAACTATTGTTGGATTTCAATTTTTGTAGTGATTGGAGTTGTTGTGTGAGCATACGATATATAAATGCCAGAAAAATAATTAATTGAATAGATTTTAATAGTCAATCCAAAAAAAACCTATCTTCTCCATACGATCGAATTAGGATTCGAAACCTTTTCCATTGTGTTCGGAATAGTTGTATAACATTATAAACGCCTAGAGGCATGCCTCGATTGGAGGTCGGATTTTTATCTGTTCAACATGGAATATTAGAAATTAAATAATATTATAACGGGTCAAGTCAACCTTAGCCTAGCGTATAACCGAAGCCATCTCACTTCGTTAAAACGCCAATATCTTATCCATTCTTCCCTTATCTTCCCCAGTAATTCAAATCAAAAACTAACAAAAATAATGGCCGTTCTTATTCATTTTCAAATCGAAGCCGAGCCCTTCGTTTCCCCTTCTCCCATCTCTCATTCGACCTTCAGTTAGATATGAAGTCTTCCCCTTCCTTCTTCAATTTCGAAATCAAAACCCTGTAAAAAAAAATTTAACGAACAAATCTAGTGCCTTCTACAATTCAAATCCCAAGTCCTCATTTCCAATTCAAATCTGAACTCATCTTGGCTGCATTTTTTTCAAGCTCGACCCTGGCTCGCGCAACGGTTTCGACTAGGGTTAGGGTTACGTGACTTTGTGGCTTTCCAATCGAGGGATGGTGGTGGGTTTTGGTATTGTCAAGAATGGGCGCAGCTCTAGGCGGAGTTTGGAGGAAATCGATAGGGCATGTAGGACTGGCGTCGTGTGGGCGCACGCGAGGCGAATTGGCGGCAGTGGTCGTCGCTCTTTTGGGTCAAGGTAGGTGCGAGCGAAGGCTGCTGCAGCGATGAGAGGCCGGTCGAGTGGAACTGCAGTGGTCACCGACGCCATGTGGAGGAGGCAGCATTCTTCGTTCGTTGGCTAGGCTTCTCCTGGGTAATTTCAGTTCCGTTCCTTTGAAGAGAAAAAATATATAAACTTTGTTAAATTATAATTTGTCAGCTCATAAATATTACATGTCGGTTTCATACGAGGTTTAAGTTGAGGGGCAGTTTTTACAGTAAAGCAGATTTCGATTTTTGATTTTTACAGAAAAAGAAAAAATATATATAAATATAAATATATATGAATACACATACATTTTTATTTTAAATATATATATATAGATAAACGAAGAAATATATATATATATAGATATATATAGATAAAGTTTGGAAAAGTATGAGGATTTTAATGTTTGAAGAGTTTATATAAAAATTAGATTTTTTTTAAACCTATATAGATTATTATGAATATATATATGTAGTTCAAAAAGAAATTGAAGATACATGTGTTTTAAAATTAAATTTGTTTAATTAAATTATTTTAGTTACTAAAAAAACTTATTTAAAGGAAAATTAGTTAAAATTAAATTAATAAATTGTAATTGATGGTTCGATTAGTTCAAATATTAATAAATCATATAATGCTTGTACAAGGTCCAAAATCGTAAATCGAGCCAAGATTGAAGTGGAAGGCAAACGAAATCTAAGTGAGTTAATCTCACTCATTTGGATTACCTTTTAAATTTAAATAGTTAAAATTTAAATTATAGCTTGATTGCTTGAATTGATGATTATTATCAATCTGGATGTGATATTATATATAATAGTATATACATGCATACATACATACATGTTGAAGTGATTGATATTCCCACATTATATAGCAGATGAGACCCTATGTGCCCCGCATAATAGCGGATGGCCCTTTATACCACGATATCCCCTTCGAAGTGGAATTGGTATTGTGCCAACGTCTGTGGATGCAGGGAAACAGGTTGGAGGGATCCAGCTGGATTCCTCAAAATTATTTAGATTGTTTAATATTCTGTGTTATGAATATTTGATATTCTGTGATGGATTATATTGATAACTGGAATATTGAATGCTGTGGTTTGCTTGAATATATTTTGGTACACTGAGTTATCAAAATATATAGAATTGGATTTTTGAAAAGAAAATAAAAGAGTGAATTTTTAAGTAAAATAATTATAGAGAATTTGAATAAATTTAAGAATCAACTGGATAAGAATAAAAGTGATTTTAAAATTCTAATAAATAATTCCGAGTATGGAAAAAGGGGATTTGTATAAATAGAAAAATAATGAATTATAAAACTTAAGTGATATTATTTAAAGGGATAAAGAATTTATTTTAAAATTCAAGGTTTAAATTTATTTGAAAGGATGAAGAAGATATTTGAAAAATATGAAATTGGTATTTTCAGTTAAAAGATTTTAAATCATAATTAAGAAATAAAATCTGAAGTCTATGGGTTTTGAAATAAAATTGAGTAAGAAAAGGAATTTATTTCAAAATGGGAGTAATTTGGAAATCAATTTGAAGATTGATTAAGTGTGTAAAACCGGGATTTTTAAAAAAAGAAGCGAGACTTGAAATTTATAAACTGGGTTTATAAAAGCAAAGTGATATATCAGTGGATATTTGGAAGGGTAAATTCATGGTGGAGATTTATTAAGGGAATGAGAAAATTTGTTTAAAAATAAATAGTGATTTATTTTTAAAAGATGTGAAAGAGAAGCGCATTTCCCTAGATAGCCAAGTACGTTTTCAAAGCAAATTTTAAATATAAGTTTAAAGTTTTAATGTTGTTTTGAAAAGCATGTTTTGGAAAATTTATTATTTCTAAATGTATAAATTCTAAAGTAAATATTTTTCAAATCTATTATTGTAGTAATCATTTAAAGGTGATTTGGTATTTTGTTTTAAAAAGAAAAAAAATCTAGTTTTATATTTTATAAAGTAACCTCATTTTCAAATATTCCTATAGTATATATTTTTAATAATAAAGTATTGAAGTAGTTTTCAATCTAAATGTTAAAGTATATTTTATAATAAAGTGTTCTAAATTATTTTAAAAACCTAAAGTATTGTACTTGGTGTCTTTGGTGGAATTAAATATTTGGGGATTCATTCCATGAGAAGAGTGTGGTTTGAAAACTAGTTTCAAAGGCTTGAAAAGTGGAAATATATCTTGTGAAGATATTTTGAGATTAATAAATAATTTGGTGAAATTATTTATTGTTGATGGTTGTTTGTGAATGTTAACTGATAGTTAAATAACCGACTATAAATATTGGCCAATGCGTTGATCGTTTCGAAGAGACCGAGATCGGGATTAATTTCTCGAAAGCCACTTTGATCCGGTTTGTACGTTTCGTATGGAAGACGAGTTTGGATTCGAAGGTGGAGCAGCGAAGTGCAAGGGCTAGTCGCTACTAATCCTGAGGATGATTCCAAAATGGATGTAGTAGGAGTCGTGCCTTTGGTTCCGTTCGAACCTGGGACGGACTTGTATGGATGAATGCTTTCGGAATATCGTCAGGTGGACGATGGGCTTTCTAAGTGAAACGTTCTAAAAGGTAACGCTTAGCCTCGAGCCTCATCAACCGAGAACGACTGAAAATCAGGGGTTATGCAGCAAGGCTAAGTGGGTAGCACCCATTAGGATGAAGTCATCCCTGTCTAGATGTCCCTTTTTATTCGGCTTAGTGGTGCGGTTGTTGATCCCAACCGTAGGGTGATCTTACTCGGGATTATTCAGTAAGGGGTAGTCCCGGTCTTGTGTTGCAAGGGATTGAGAGTAATCCTCGGTACGCTGATCTGGGACACGTACTGTGACAGGTGTTACCCTAGTGCCTAGTCATTAGTTAGAAATCCATTTTCCCTATGCGCCTGTACGGTTTTGATTGTGCCCAACTATTGCTGAAACATGAGATGCAAGCATTTCATCTAGATTCTATTTTACTTTCTATAGACACTATTACAATATCAGACGGATTTGATAAAAAGTGTTTTAGCTATCGTAAGGTAAAAATCCGACATGTTTATTTATGGCATGGTCTTATGAGATGCTTTTGTTTTCAAAAGAATTTTGGAACTTTAATAATCAATTTGAATGTGGTTTCTCATGCTGGTATTCCAGACTGACTTGGGTGTTATTTAACTATAATGCTCGGGTCAGACCGAGTATTATAGATTACAGGAAAGGATACCGCAGAGCTCCAGAGACGAGCTGGATGGCGATACGTACTTCCGTGCTTGTGTTGATTAGCTGTGTATTCAGTTGTGTGGGGACAGGTTATGATTACTGTCCAGTTGTGTGTTATGTGTACTCTGATGATGTAATGTATAAACATATATATTTTTCCTTTGTGTAAAGATCAGTTATTACCTATTATATTTATTCCGCTACGATGGTTAGATTCTGATGTTGTTTTCTATTTTCTTCTTCTACCTCTTCTTCTTTAACCCTTATGGTTCGGTTTTTCGGACGTCGAAAAATCGGGTCGTGACAATGGAAAACAGTTTGGAGGGATCCAACTGGGTTCCTCAAATATGTTAGCATTCTTCATATTTCTATAAATGCTAGATTATTGTGTGTTGTAAATTTTTAAAAGTTATAATTGCATGAAAATTAATTTTGGGTATATCAAATACCATGAATATTATTTCAAAATTTTAAGGAATAAAAAGGAGATTTTAATATAAAATATATATCGAAACTATGGATTATTTAAAAGAGGTTGATTTAAATAAACAATAATGGATTTTTGATTGTATTAAATAACGCGGAAAAATATTTTAGATGAATATTTCAAATTAAATTAGATAAGGCTTTTTTTTAAAAGGCTGGATTTTAAAATGGTATTTGAAAAATATGGAAAGAAGTTGGAAATCGATATTAAAATAGATTGGCAAAAATAAATGGATTTTTAAAGGAATTGAATTTATAAAATGAAATTTTATAAGTCAGATTATTTTTTGATAACTCAAAGGAGTTATAAAAAAATTTATAAACGAAGTTTGTAAATGAAGGAAAGTGATATCAGATGATAAATTTTGAAATATAAATTTGCGAAAAGAAATTATATTGGGATATGGAAATAGGGTGAGAAAAATAGCAGATACTATTTTTAAAATGAAGATGGCTAAGGAGACCGGAATGGAAGAAATGTGATGAAAATCGAGAGGGGTTATAAAATGGGAATTTGGTTATCCATAATTGAAAATAAGTTTTTAAATAAGTTAAGTTTTAAATTTTAAAAAGGAAACTTTTATTTATTAAACTATGAAATTTTAAAGTTAGTTAGTATTGAATACTTCAGAAATGATTTTTTAAATACTTGATATTTATTTTAAATAGAATACTAACTTTTAAATCTGCTCTGGAAAGTGATATTATAAAAGTAGTATTTTAAATAATTATTGGAATATGTCTTAAAAATAAATTGTTATTATTTTATTTAAAATACTTATATATATATATATATAGATTTTTGAAATGTTTTAAATTTATTTATAAACCTTCTCGAAAGCCGGGAAAATGGGTTATTCGGTGTATATGATTTATAAGAAAATTCTTAAATGGAATTGGGAAGAAAAGTACGAAAATTTTCAAAGAAGTTAAATAAAATTGAACTTCGAAGAATGAAAATAGAATTCATAAAGAAGTACAAAGGGATTGATTTACAAGTAAATATAACTGGTTTTGAAAATATTAAGGGAATTAATTAAGGAATTCTGGAATTTACAGAATTCGTGTAAAACAAGTTGGAAAATTTACAGATAAAATTGTAAATGATTTTGAGAAAAGAAATAAAAAGAATATTTTTTTCCACGTTTTTAATATCAAATGAAGTGAAGAAAATACTCTAAGTATTGGAAAGGATGGAAATGTCCCATGAAGATAAAAAGAGTTTGAATACTGGTTCCAAATGTCGAGGAACTGAAAGTAGTACCTTATAAAGATATTTTGAGATAAATTTGATAGTTAAACAATCGACTATCAAATTTTGGCCAATTTCGTTAATCGTTTCGAAGAGACTGGGAGCGGATTTAATTATTCGAAAACCACTTGGATCCGATTTGAACGTAACGAATGAATACCATGAAGATGATGAAGATGGTGATTCGGTTTGTCCAGACCCAGAACAACTTGTATGGACGAATGCTATCAGAACAACGTCATTGGAGGACGATGAGCATTCTAAGTAAAATTGTTCTTGAAAGGTAATGCTTAGCCTTGAACCTCATCAACCAGGAGTGACTAAAACAGGGGAGATGCAACAAGGCTAAGTGGGTCGCACCCAAGTAGGGTAAGGTTACTCCTATCTAGAGTCCCTTTTATTCGGCTATGTGGCGGTTGCTGATCCCAATCACGGGATAATCTTATTTGGTCTATCCAGGTTAGGGGTAGGCCGGTCTTGTGTAGCCAGGGATCCCGGTGTGGTCCTCGGTCCATTGTTCTAAAGGTGTACTGTGACGAGCAATATCCCTATAGCCCAGTCATTCGATGGAATCCATTCTCCAATAAGCGCCATACGGTTTTGACTGTGTCTAACTATGCTGGAACGTGAGATGCAAGCATTTCAGCTATATTTTATTTACTTTCTATAGACACTATTATAATATCAGATGATTTTGATAAAACTTATTTTGGTTATCGTAAGGTAAAACCCGTTGTGTTTATTTGTGACGTAGCTTTACGAGATACCTTTGTTTTCAAAAGATTTTGAAAAGTTAATAATTCAATTTGAGTGTGTTTTCTTACGCTGGTTTTTTCAGACTGATTCGGGTGTTATTTTATTATAATGCTTAGGTCAGACAGAGTATTACAGATTCAGGTTAAAATGCTAAGGAACTCAGGAGACGAGCTAGAGGAGTTCAGACGTATATCACGTACTTAGATATTTCCGCCGTAAGAGGACAGGTTGTTATAACTGTCCAGTTTTGATGTAATGATTGTGTACTCTGATGATTGTAAGTATTAAACAATTACAGATTCTTTTGTATAAAAGTCTGTTGTTGTATATTATATTTTGTTATGTTGCGATTGTGAGATTCTATGTTGTCGTTTCTCGTTTTCTTCTAACTTTTTCTTCTTCACCCCTTATGAACTGGTATTTCCGACACTTGACTACTCGGCAGTCTACAAAGTGGACAAATAGGTGTCGATTTTTGAGGTCGAAAATCCACGTCCATTATAGTTGATATCAGAGATGGTGGTTAAGCGAGAACCTTGGCTCTGGTGGGGATTACTCGTTAGAAATAGAGTTAATAGTACTCTAAAATGAATTTGAGTGTATTAATAGATACAAGCGCGTATTTGTTAGTGAATATAAATTATTTTATATTGCGTTGACTTATCGGTTGAGTGTTTATAAATTTTGTTCAGTACGGTCTGGACAACTGTATCAAAAGGGATTTCTAAACTCTTAAACTCGACAAACTAACACGGTATTGTTTTAAAAAGTGGGTAAATTAAATAATTTTACCGAAAATTATATTTTGATATAAAAGAAATAATTTTCTGAAATTATTATATAACTTTGGAGTGTTTGGATGATAATATTGTAATCAAATAGGATTATAAAATTGAAAATAGTTTATATAACCAAATGGAAATTTGTATACGTAAATTATGCAAATGGATTTGATTAAAACTGGATTTAAACAAGAATTTGGAAGTTCAAATCCCGAAAAGTTCGAAAATAATATTTTTCAAAGTGGTGGGGGAAAAATAATAATAAGAGTATTAGTTTTGAATATTTTCGAAAGGAAATTGTTTTAAAATGGATGTTGGAAGAGATATAGCACTAAACTCACTTCAATCGCTGTAAATTAATCTTGGTGATGATTGCGCAGCATCATCCATATTCATTTTCGAGTTTCTAAGTGACAGATTGTTACCGAAATTGATTTGTTTAGATTTGTTAGGCAAACTAGTTTTGTTTTGGAAATTCCAAAGGGAATTTGTTTTGGATAAAAACCAGGTTTTCTTTAAAATGTAAAAATGTGATTTCGAGAATATTCGAGATTCCAAGATGATTTGAAGAAAAATGTTAGGTGTTTGAATTCTGGAATCCTTATCTAAATGATTTATAGATCATCGGGAAATAATAAAAGTCTACAGGGTGGATCGTGTAGTGTATATGCAAGTATATGTGACAAAATATACGATGCAACTAAAACAATATTAATCTAAGTAAATTAGAATAAGCATACCAGGATTTTATACTGATTCAGACCTACCGTCCTACGTCCAGTCCCGAAGCTTCCCTTTGAAATTCGACTATGAAACACCCTCACTTCGTCCGAAGGAATAAGCTTGGTTACAATAAATTATTCTTGTCAAATGTGTGTTCTATAACACGGATATTGACTAATTAGTACAATTGCTTCTAATATATATCTAGAAAGTAATGTTTGTGAAGAACTGAATATATGGAAGAGTGAAATACAATTATAGATTGCTAGAGATCAAGAATATATGATAGATTATGTAATTAGAGAGCGTAAGTAAATAAGGTGATTTGTTCTCTTGATTCTTGATGCTATATATAGTTGTAGATAGGTATCTTGAGTAGTTGCATCCATTAACTAGTACTCTACAGTGCTTTTATTGATGATGAAGAGTTGTAGCGAAGAGAAGCAGAGTTGTCTATTCGAATGTGGCAGTTGAAGGTTATATTTAAAATCCAAGTTTGAAATTAGACATCTGGAGTATGTTTCAGACATCTGACACTATATATATTTTTGAATATAGTAGTAGATCAGACGTCTGAGTGCAGCTGCCAAACGTCTGGTTCAGTCTGTCTATTATTCCAGAGAACTGTTTTAGACGTTTGGCTTGTGCATCCAGATGTCTAATATTATGCATATCGGTTTTTGTGCTCTTTTTCTTATGCTTCTTTGATCCTATCTACTTGTAGTCTCTTGTAGTGTTCTTTGAGCCTTGTTCTTGTCTTTTGTAATGACCCGTAATTTTGCTACTTCGAAAATGAGAGATTGCGTTCAATTTAAATTTAAAAGGAGTTTAAATCTTAAATAAATATGTTATATATAATAACAATTATCTATTCTTATAGTTAATAAATTAAAAAATGTATAAATTTGGATTTTGAAACAAATCGACAAAAGTTAAGTTTTGTTAATAATAAATAAAAGCTTAAATAAAGGGATTTAAATATTTATTTAAAAAGGTAAATCTTATTTAAAACATCTAATAAAGATAATAAAAGTATGTTAAAAGATTTGAAAGTATGTTAATAATCGTTTTACAAAAATAACCAAAATTTGTCGCATTTTGTCAGTTTACATACACTGTAAAATTAGAGATTTTGATATTAATTAAATATGATTTTAAAATATAAAGAGACTTGTTTTAATTTATTTAAAGAAGTAAAAAGTTCATTTTTAAATTTGGTTTACATAAATAAATAGTTTAACTAAAACGTCAAAATGTGACCGTAAAACATTTTGTCAAAAAACGACGTTTTGTCAATTAAAAGTTGTCGCAACGTCGTCGCACCTTTATTTTCTTATATAGGAACATATATTCTAATAGTGTAAGTGCTAATTAATTAACCAATCAATTTTACTTTTACTAAACAAGGCTAGAAACTTCTAAAAAACAATTAAGAAAAAGTAAGCACAAAACGACAAAAATGTCATTTCAAAGCAAAAAGTAAAACACCAAATCAAACCAAACATAATTATTACTTTATTTTTCTTACTTCTTAAGTGAAAGTGACATAAACATGATTTGAAACGTGATGTTAAGTTAAAAAGTAAGTAAAGGGCATTTTGGTCATTTTACATAATAATATTTTATTCCAAACTTTTTCCTATAAATAACCATGCATACCTCTTTCATTTTCACACAAATCTTTCTTTTCTTCTTCTTCCTTTAAGCTACTTTAATGGCTTCTCTCTTTAAGAGAGGTAGGGGGGTTAAAAATAGTGGAGTGCTTAAGCACTAATCCACTTGTTACTCTCTAACCTTTTCTTAATTCACTTCTTCTTCTCTTCTTAAAAAGGGCCTTAGGCCGTGAGTTTGGGAGTGGATAAGGGGAGGGCGTGAGCAAAGCAAGTAGATATGGAGATGGTCGAGCACTTGGAAGCATGGTTATGATTAGGTTTAGAAAGGTTTAGCGAAGCGTTGAATTAAATGAATGTTGGTAGGAAGTTAAACGTTTTGGTTAAAGGTGAGAAATTCTCATTGCCTTTGAATTTATATTTTGATTATGTTATAAATCATATTTACATCCTTATGACATATGAATGTTTATACCAAATTGATTGTTAATATGGATGATTTGATAGTTAGTAAATTAAGTGAGTTGTGATAATATATCCCGTTATGATATTAATAGTGAATGTTAGATTTGAAATCATATGCATTTGATTTGTTGAATAGATGTTATGTTAGTAATAAATATGAATATTGGATATGTTCATTTTGATCAAGTAATCCCTTTATCTAAAAAGACCATATTTTAGTAATATGAGATATTGTGGAAAAAATACGTCTCTTTTCATTTAAAAGTGAAATTAAAGTTAAAACGAAAGAGAATTTGAAATTTGAAGTGAATCGGATTTGAAAAGAATAGTTAATTTAAAATTGAAATTAAGATGAATAGTGAAATTGAAATTGAAATCGATTTTGAAAAGTGAAGTTTAGTTTGATATTGAATTGAAGTTTAAATTGAGATTAGATTTGAAATTTAAGTTTTAAATGTGTTTAATTTGAGATTAGAATTGAAATTAAGTTGAAATTGGAATTTAAAATTTAATATTAAAATAATGGGAATATAATAATACTATAATATGGTGATAGCGAAAATATATTTTAAATACTTTAAAAAAAGTAAAAATATTGATTTAAAATAGTTTCTAATAATTTTATAAGTGTTGAAATCAAATTTGAATTGATTATTTCAAGTATTGAAAAATAAGTTAAAACTAGACGCGTCGCGCAACGGTAGTTCGCGATTTCGCACCGAAAAGTTTAAATGAATGTGTAGAGTGAAATATAGCTCGGAATTCTTCGAGATAAGAAAATTCCGGACTATTATATCCAGTTCTTCTAAACGAAGAAAGAAAATCAAAGTTTTGATAAGTAGATTTTGAAATAAGTCCAAATCAATTTTCTAGAAAAATCGCGCCAGTGCAGTTTAGTGACCATAATAGGAAATTTGTTTAAATGAACGATTTTAATTATGGAAAAATATGAAATAAATTTGATAAATCTATTTAAATGATTTAAAAGAGATTTGGATTTTAAAATATGGATTATCGAATGTTTAAAAGTGGTTTAATTCAAATAAGCTTATATAGCACTTTCCGCAGCATTTTCTGCTGCGAATTGTAAAACTTTTGGAATATGAGTTTAAATGTAACGACGTTTCCCAGAATCAATTGTGAATGTTTTAAAAAGGATAATTAAGCATTTTGGAAAATAATGTGGAATATTTATAAGCAATTCCAAAATAAGTTGAAATCTGAGTATGCGGAAACGACTAGTACATTTGTTCCGCCTGTGAGATCTGGGAAGATAAAACAAGGTGTTTAACTAAGGTTAGGGATGGAGCAAACAGTGCCCTGAACTTACCTGGCCTATGTTTTCTTTTCTTAGGCGAGGGGTGGAACGGATCGAAAGGAAAGCCCGGATGCTCTTAAATAAAAAGATTATGTATTAAGTTTTTTGAATTAAAAGAAGATTGGCATTATCCAAAAGTTAAGCAATATCCAAAAGTGAATGATTTCTATGATCATATTTACTCAAAAATATTTGTTAAGATTGATTTAGGGTTTATCGTAAACGATGTCTTAAATAACATTGTTTTTGACCCGCTTAAAAGTTAAGGAATTTAGATCAAGAATTAAGTAAGGAAATCTGAGATATTTTCCAAAATAAAAGAATGGATTACTTAGAATTATCCTAAGTTAAAAGAAAGAGATTTCGAAATCATCCGAAAGGAATTAAAGTGAAAAGAGACTTAATTAATCCTATATACTCGTATTCACTTTTTATCGATGTTTGGATTTCGAAGGAACCGGTGTCGGATTTGGTTAATTCCTATCTGAAAACCACTTCGAACTAATGTATACGTTCGAACATGAAGACATGTGGAAGATGGTGATTGAAGACCGTGGATCTTCCTGGCGTGAGGACTGCTTGTTGACTTGCTCTGGGTAGCTCCTGAGTTATATATAGCAGTGGTCTCCTTGTGATGGAGATTTTGCGGATTGCAAGGGCTTCTCGCCTAGTAATGGCCGAGGAAAGTGCCTTCGGTTTGTCTTGTTCCTGGACAACTTGTATGGACGTTTGCCTGACATTGCATTTCTAACGATTACGTACATTGGTTTTTACAAACGTACATCAGTGGTGGCGGAGAAGGCAACTTCTCTTAGCTTAACACCCTCCTTAAGACATACGATCTCAAGGGTTGTATTTTTGTGGAAGGCAATTAGTAGTTAAACGAAAATGGCAATGTGGCATTCAAAGATGTGATATGTGCCATGTGAAAAGGTAATCGTAACCTCAAGCCTCATCAAACCGGAAATGACCGAAACAGGATTAGATGCAGCAAGGCTAAGTGGGTCATTCCCAATTAGGATATGATCATCCCCTTCTAGATATATTTCATCCTGCTATGACATTCGGGATGTTAATTAATGTGGTGTATGGAAAGAGTGCTCTCGATTAAAGGTCGGTAACGACCGGAGGATGACATATTCAGTACCATCTAGTTAAGAGGTGGGCCGGTCTTGTGTTGGTAGAGGAGCTTTGTGATGGTTTCTCGGGACATCCATCTAGAGGTGTACCCATTTCGGAAGGTAGATCCTGCGCCTGGTAATTTGTATGGAAATCCATTCTTCAATAAGAACCTACGGTTTTGTTTGTAGAGCCTAGTATGCTGGAATTTAATAATGGTAACAATTTCAGCTAAGATTAATAAGTTTATTTGCAAATGTTTTAAAAGAGATGTCATTAGAAATAATATCAAATGTTTTGATATAAAAGTGTTTTAGTTATCATAAGGTAAAAACCCGTCCGTGTTTATGTGTGGGCGGGGTCTTATGAGATACTCTTTATTTTCAAAGGATTTTATCCAAAGGCTGATATATGACACTGTCATTTATTATTGAGTTTTTCTCATGCTGGTTTATCAAGCCTGATCCGGGTATTTTCAATACTCGGGTCAGATCCGAGTAGTTTCAGGATAATCGAAGACGGTTGGAGTTTCCAGAGGAGAGCTGGAGATATTCATCGACGTATGGAGATATTCATTTATCGGCTTTGCTTAATGTATTTTGTTTGATGTTTGTCAGTAATTGTAAGGGCATGTTTTATAACTGTCCAAGCTGAATTTAGGTTAGACTCTGATATATGTATTTAAAAGTTTTCCGCTGTAAAAATATTTGTTCAATATTATATGTTATTCCATTCGTGTAGGATTCCGTTCTGTCTACTTTTCTTTATCACCCTTAAAGATCCGTCTTTTCGTGCAATTTGAGTTAGACATGTGTGGTTTATTGTCGATTCAAAGGGTACGGGAAAACGGGCCTTTACATCTTTCTAATGATGTTGCTCTAGTAAGTACCTGTATACAAAAATATATATGCATATTTGATTTCCATTATATAGTTGTTGTTATCAAAACTGTAGATTTGATTTCCTAACATTCTCCCCCTTTTTGGTGATGACAACTATACAGTGTACTTATATATAATTTTATAAATCTCCCCTTGAATATGTGCTTTTCATCATTTATTGTGATCTTTGTTATTTCTCCCCCTTTGGCATTATCAAAAAGGATTTATAACTTTTTAATTGTAGACATCATTCCCATTTCATTAAGTATTTACCAATCATTGTAAGATTACATAAATATACACAGAAATAACACACCAAAAAGAAAATTCCATTAATTACATTAATCGATTACATTCATAGATTTTTATACAAAAGATGGAATCCTAAGAAATTTAAGGATCTTTTGGGGTGATCATCTCCTTCATCTTCATATTTAGAAGAGCTAGCTTGTTTTTTAGGAGATATCGGAGTTTGTTCGAAAAGGTCTTTCTTCTCGTCAAAAAGTTTGGAATGTTTCGAAGGAGGAGGAGAAGGCACTGGAGTTGGCCAATCTTCTGAAGGTGATGTAGGACCATGAACCCTTTTAAGAACCTCCTTTAGAATGGATAATACAGTTGAAAGTGATGTTTCAATTATGGCTCGGCGAGAAGCAAAAGATGTTTCAAAACTATCAATGCGCTTAGCCAATAATTTTAGATTTCGAGATAAAATAAGCTGATTTTGAAGAGTTAAGTCGCGATTACTCTCATTTGGATTCGTCTCAATGCGAGTCTCCAAAATATAATCCTGGGATGTATAATCAAAGGGTGCAGGAGGAGGAGGGGTACTTTCACGATGTTGTTCCACCTCTTGTGATGGTTTAGGTTGTGTTTGAGGTAGAGGCCTAGCTTGTCTGGCTTGATGACGTTGCGTCCACTCTTCTAATGGTATAAAATCTGGAGGATTTTCCAATAAGTGCATTAGAGAGAAAATTTTTATGGATGCATATTTCAGAGAAGTCTCTTCAAAAATGGATAAATATGAGGGGATGTTGTGAGCACTTAGAAATCTCATGATATATGTAGGATAGATGATGGATGGGCGTGATCGAGTCCAAATATGTTTAACCTCGTCAAATATAAATTTTTCCCAATTAACCCTTGTTCCACTGAATATAGCAAATATGGCCTTGTGCTCTAACTCCATGATTTTCTCATGACTACCAAGGCGAGGAATGATAGTGTTGATAATCATTCTAGTGAGAAGTCTCGCCTTAGGTCTTAGGTATTTAGATGCAAATCTTGGCATTTCATCTTCCCATATTTGATGTGTGATGTTATCTCTTGGCTTGAGATGCATATCCGGAATATTATATAAATCTTCTCCCACGTCGGAACATCCGAGAGTTTGGCCTATGATCCCTGGAGAAAGTCTAATTGTGTTGTCGTAAACACTTGACCATAGCCAATTATCATCGTTGTCAGTATTCTAAACTGCTGTGCTATCTAAATTAGCATAGAAAAGAAATATGGCTAGCTGATCGATTTGGATGTTATTGAGATTAAAGGATATCAATGTTTCTAATCCAGTACTTTCGCACATTTCGTCTAAATCATACATTGGAAACTTTAACAAATTATAGAATGGACATGTATGGAGTTTCTTGTTTTGAATATCCTCGTATCTCTTGATTGAATGTGGTACACGATTCATTTATCGCTCAATTTGATCGTAAGAGCAAACTTGGGGGTTGGATGAAGTTGCTTGGTCTTGCTTTCGCTTAGAGATCTTAGGGTTTTTTGTTTTAGGATCCATCGAATTCGAGCGAATTTGGAAGAGAAAGTAATTTTGGGAAATAGGAAATCGAATTTGCAGTAGAAATGAAATGAAACATAAGTGAGAAAGTAAAAAAATAGACGTTATCTGGGTACTTAAGAGTGTCGATTCAATTTCAAACGTCTGGAAGGTTAATCAGACGTCTGATTTAACCTAGTTTGAAGACAATAAATAGAATCAGATGTTGGATTTTTGGTTGTAGACATCTGGAGTTGATCGATTTGTAAAATTTGAAAGGTAGAAAGAATTATCAAACGCCTGGTTATATAATCATATGTTTGGAATAGGTCGAAGTGTTATTTTTGTAGGACAGATAGTTGTCTCAAACGTCTGGAAATAATATCAGACGTCTGAAAATGGTCTGAGTTTTTATCTTACGGAGGCAGAGACTTTGTTCAAACGTCTGGTCAATAGTTCAAAAGTTTGAAATAGACTGGTTTCTATTTTTTTTATTAAGCAGAGGTAATTTTCAGACGTCTGGAAGGTTATATAAGACGTCTGTATACGCACGACAGTTAAAAATTTGTGTGATAAAAGGGTGTCGGACGTTTGATGGCAAAGTTCAGACGTCTGAAATGACCAGTTTGTCTTAAAATAGCCTAATTTTGAAGGGTGTTGCTTATTTTTTGAGATTTTGATTTTAATAAAACATAGTATTATTATTTGTGAAACAGAATACAAATATACGTAGATAAAAATACAATAAGTAAATTTATTTAGATGACGATGGAGCATTACGATCTTCAGACTTGTCATCCCTCCATGGCTTGAGTGGAGACCATATATTTCCACATTCATGGGTTCTCGGGGAAACATAGAATCGTCTAGGTGAAGGATCTAAAGGTGTACGATAAGAGGTTGAGGGATCCAAAGGATTGCAAGGAATCATAAGTGGTTAATGTACATCCTTCTTTCGTGAATTACAAAATTTTATCGCTACTTGCTCCAGAAAACTTAGTTGTCGCGCAGTGACCTTTTTCTCAAAGTATAATTCTCGTTGTAAATCTATTTGTTGCTTTTTGATAGTGATGTATCTCATCGATTGTCTCCTTGGTGTTAGGAGAGATAAATAGAGATTGTTTGGACTTCTTTTTATCGGGTGTGAATCTCGTGTGGTAGGAAGACCACTTATAGGTTGGTTCCTAATCTGGTGTGCGAGGAAAAGAAAAATTATGACTTATGCCCTTTTTATTACAAAAATTAATAGAAAGATCATTTTCGAATTCTCCACCGTGATCACTTCGAATATTCTTAATTTTCAAATCCATTTGAGTTTTAATTCTTTTAGCAAAAATTTTAAACATACCAAAGGCGTCACTTTTATGTTTTAAAAATAAAGTCCATGTATATCTTGAAAAATCATCAACTATTACAAAAACATATTTGTTGTGATTTATAGATCGTACTTGAGTTGCACCAAATAAATCTATATGTAATAATTCTAATGGTTGTTTTGTGGAAATATTATTTTTAGATTTAAAAGAGCTTTTCTTTAGTTTTCCATATTGAAAATCGTCACATAAATTCTCTACTTTATAATTTATTTTAGGTCTACCTCTAACTAGCTCATATTTTTCTAATTTATTAATGTATTTAAAATTAATATGACAAAATCATTTATGTCACAACCATGGATCGTCATGTTTGGCAGTTAAACATAAATTTGAATTTCGATTTATATTCATATTTAAGACAAAAATATTTTTGTTTCTAAATCTGTCAAAGATAAGTTGTTTGTTATTGTCGAAAATATTACATCTATCTTTTTCAAAATTGATTCGAAAACCTTTATCGCATAATTGATCAATACTAAGTAGGTTATATTTTAAATTTTCTACTAACAAAACATTTGTAATAATAGGAGAGTTGGAAATACCAGAGTTGATAACTTCTCTGATGCCAACGACGTATCCTTTGGAGTTATCTCCAAAAGTTAGCATTCCACCATCGATGTATGTTATATTTGATAACATTTTTGAGTTTCCGGTCATATGCTTAGAGCATCCACTATCAAGTATCCATTTCTCTTATTTTTTATTTTGGGTACCTGCAAAATAAAAGATGATTTAGTTGGTACCCATATACTTTGTTAGGGTCCAAGATGTTAGGAGGAGCAGGTAGCCATACCCAAGAAGGTTTGGTACCTTTATGAACATAATTTTTAATATATACTATATTATCTAAAAAATTATTAATATATTTTTGTCTAATCAAATGATTATTTGTCTTAGAAATCCAAATTTTTATATTTTTGGTATTCGTATTAGACTTAGGTGGTTTTTTAGTCTTTTGATAGATATAACTATATTTCTTACTATTATTTCCTTTTTATTTAGGAGTATTTTTAAATCCTATTCCATTTCTATTACTGATGGTTTTGAAGTGTAGATAAGATTTTCCAAATCTTGTTTTTCTTTTGTTAAATTTTGAAACATTATTTGTAATTTTATCTAATTTTTCTTTTAATTCTAAATTTTCAATTTTCAAAGTTTCTATATTACTTTTCAAGTTGATATTTTCTTTTAACAATTTATCCTTTTCTATTTTAACTTTTCCAAAATCATTAGATATAGTCTCATTTTCAACTAAACTATTTTTAATTTTTTCTTGAGATAATTCTAGTTCCTCCTCTAAAATAATTTTTTCGTCTTTTAACATTCCTATTTCAAGTTCTTGTCTATTTATTTTAGCTAGGTGTCCTTTATTCATTTTTTTATTTTTTCTAAATTTATCATCTAATTCCATGCTAAGTTCTAATAATTCATCATAGTTAAGTTCGGGACATACCCTATCAGTTTGTGCCATGAAGCATACATTAGCTTGTTCTTCGTCATTATCGCTGTCACTATTTGATGATGATGAAGAATCCGAGTCATCCCATGTTACTTTGAAAGCTTTCTTCTTTTTAAAATTTTCAATTTTTTTTTTCTTTTTTTCATTGTTGAGCTTGAGACAATCTTTCTTCATATCTCCAAATTGGTCACATTCATATCATTTTATTGATGTTTGATTTGTAGAGCTCGATTTTCTTCCTTTTTTGAAATCTGGTCTTTTTCCTAAATTTTTTGAATTTGTTGTAGTTTTTGGCAATAAATACGTTTTCTTCTTCATCTAAGTCGGAGTCTTCATTTGTGGTTGGGAATGATATGTTTTCTTCTTTGAATTTTGTTCTTTTCTTGCCTGCAAATTTACTTCATAGGACATTAAATTTCCTATCAATTCTTCAAATAATAATTTTGAGAGATCATTAGCTTCTTTGAAAGCTGATATTTTTGTTTTCCCCTCTGGAGTTAAAGAATTGAGTATTCTAGATATTAAGTCAAAATTTGTGAATTTGACTCCAAGTACCATTAAATCGTGTTGAATGGTTTGGAATATAGAGTACACGTCTACTATAGATTCTTTTTGTTTAATTTTAAATGCTGAAAATTGATTTTGTAAAATTGAAATTTTAGTATGTTTAACTTTGTTTGTGCCTTTGAGTGTAACTTGTAAGGTACGCCAAATATCATATGTAGTGTTACATAACATGACACGTGAAAATTCATTCTTATCTAATGAACAAAATAAAACATTCATAGCTTTGGCATTATTAGAAGCAGTGGTTTTTTGTACATCATTCCATGTGTTCATAGCAGTATCAAGTGCTTCATATTTATTTTGAGTGGTTGACCAAATTTCTAATCTATTAGCTTCCATAAGAATTCTCATACGTATTTACCAATATGCATAGTTAGAACCATTAAAAAGTGGGGGTCGTGCTGTGGATTGACCTTCTTGAAAAATACTTTCCATATTAAAGTGATTCAAAAACGTGTTAATGTACTTTGACCAAACCTTGCTCCGATACCAATTGAAAGTCTACAGGGTGGATCGTGTAGTGTATATGTAAGTATATGTGACAAAATATACGATGCAACTAAAATAATATTAATCTAAGTAAATATAGAATAAGCACACCAGGATTTTATGCTGGTTTGGACCTCCCGTCCTACGTCTGTAACGACTCGTAAATTTTCAATAACTGAAATTGTTAATTTAATGAGATTTTGAAAATTTAAAATTGAAGAAAATAAAAAAATTTGTGAATTTTTAATAAAAGTTATGATGCAATAATGAAATAACTAAGAGGAAACATAGCAGAGTTATTTAAAGTTAATAATTTATGAATTTGAATGAATTTCCAATTTAATGAAAAGTAATAACTGTTACTTTATGGTGATTTATGAAATAACGGAAAGAGTGAATAATAAGTGAACGTAATTAGTAGTATGAAAATAAATGGCAACATTGATGTGTAAGTAATAATGGCTGATTTATGTGATTAAAGGGTAACGGTAATGTTTATTGTATGTTACCTATTGTTAATTGAAATTTGAAATAAATTTTTAATAAACGTAAATTAAATTGGAACATAGATTTATTTTTAAGGTAGTAATTGATGTAATAAAGGTATGAAACCAAGTAAATAAGCTGATTAAGAATATAAATTGTAATTAATATACATATCTCGCAAATATAATAAAATGGAAATAGTAGTTAATGCAAAGAAAAGCTGGATTTTGAATATAGTAGTTTAATGAAAGACAAACAAATCATTCCATCTAAATCTAATTTATAATAAAATGTAATTATTGTAGCATTTGAAATTAATATTATGCGATTGAAATAAAGATGAAAATGAAAATATTGAAGTATGTAATGCAATGGATATCGTAAATAGAATGGAATAAATTAGTGTATATATGGAATAATAATCTGAGTTGATAAGTAACGAATTTATAAAGGCAATGGAAAGCAAATAGGTGACAAATCAATATAGGTTTATTTATTTAATGTGTAAATAAACTTTGGTAATCAATTACGATAAATTCAAATTTAACGTTTTGTTAATGTAAATTTAAGTAATGTAAATTTTATTCATAATATGAATTGGTTGATTTAATAAATGGAAACTTTGATTTTTGAATAATAAAAGCTTATTAATGCGACTAAAGTATTAACGGTAATGATTTTGGATGTTACCTATTTTGTAGCTGATTGATTTTAAATTGGAAATCGGTCACAAAGATTTATAATATAATATTACGTTAATGTAACTAAGGTAATTATTAATAAATTGAATGTAAGCCAAATCAATGGAAATAATGCAGATGTATACTTAGTTACAAATTGAATATATGAAAGCAAAATGTAAGCATTGAATTAAATTAAGGAATTTAAATTTTAATAAATGGTCATTGTATAAAATAAATGTTCTGTAAGCAATTATAATTGTGGGTTGATAATAAAGGGTGAATAAGAAAATGATTGTTATAGTAATTGAATGAAATTCCAATTTGTTGGAATAAGGGAAAAGGAATACTTGTTAATAAATTTAATATAGGAAAACGAACTTAAATATTGAAACAATTAATTAATATATAATAAATGATGATTGAATAAAAAGACCAATACTCCGTAAATAACTATAATATTGGAGTGGAAATAGTAAACTTATAAATGCGTGATTAAGAGTTTTGACAAAAATTATTATGAGTTATATATATATTTAGTACATTCAATTGAATTGGAAATCATTGCAATAAATCTAAATTAAATGTTACGTTAATATAAATTAAGGTAATAAAATGTTTAGGAGTTGTTATATTAGAGAATAGCAAAGTAATAAATCACGAACCGATGTTAGTGGCATCCTTATTTTGGTAAAAGATGTGAATAAGAAGGTTTAAATTTTTTAATAAATGGGTTTTTGAGAATTTAATTTATAATTTCTAAATATAATGAAATGGAAAAATTAACACTGCAATCGATAAATTTATCAACTTTCAATTTACATCTAAACTTGTTTAAAATCTTTGGTAAATGATTAAGAAATATAAAAGTGATAAAATTGTCAATTATAAAATTGAAATTAAAAATTGGATTTTATTTAATTAATTTTTAAATTATTTAATTAATGTAAAAATAGCCATTTTAGCCACTAACTTGGATTTCGATGAAACCAGTTTCATCAGATCCGTATCGGTGAATTATTGTAGGATTTCAAGTTTCGTAGCGATCGGACTTGTCGTTTGATCGTACGAACGTAAACGCCTTGAAATTAATGAAATTGAAATAAATTGAAATCAATTTGAAAAATATTGATTTTAGCATAACTTATTCATACGATGGAATTTGGATTCGAAACCTTTTCCATTGTGTTTAAAATATTTTAAAATATCTATCTTGATATATGCATTGACCCAATTTCATTCCGGAGTCGAAATGGGCATTTTAGGCCACTATGGCGTTAGCGCGTAATCTATCTTATCCATCTATTCAAATATCAACCCTGTCTATATATCCTGCTATAAAGCCTAGCAGCCTCTGTTTCTCATTTCTATATATTCTATTCCTCCTCTCCCTCAATGGCAGACAAACACCTAATTCCAACTGAAATCAAAAATCAAAGCCAAATTTCAAACTCTTCAAATACTATCAAATTTAATATGGATTCGAAGCTCTCGAAGAGCATAACTCAGATCTGCAATTCGTTTTTCAATTTGAGTTTCGATGTGGCCAGAAATCGAGGAAGTATTCTCAGCCGTTCATCGCTCGACGATGAATTTCGTCTGATCGAGAAATCCTTTCTGGGTTTTGTAGAGGGGACCGAGGGGAGTCGATCTGTGGCATTCGTTCGTGGAGTTAACGGTTGGATTGTTGGCAAATTGCAAACTAGGGTTCGAAACTAAATGGCGGCTACGTTGTTTCGTGGCCTGGGATCGAGTCGCGCGAGGGGGGGTGAGGCGATGGTTTCGTTCGGGCATGGCGACGGAGGCGGCGGAGGGGACGACATCCCACAGTGGCGGCGCGCGTGTCAAAAACGAGGGAGTTAATCTCGCGGCTAGGTTTTAATTCTTGGGTTTGTTCGTGCGTGCATAGGCCTTCTTGGGAAGAAGTTGCGTGCGTGGCCTATGATGTGGCAGTTAGGGTGAGTTATATGTGTTCTTTTTATATTATTTTAAAATTGAAAATCAATCATAATTTTCGCTATATCTTTCATATACGAACACTAATTAATGCGCTGTTTTTTTGTTAGGATTGTATTGAAATTCCGAACACTTTGGCGCTGGTTTGGACGAATTCTGAGACTCTCCAATTTTTGGGTTTAAATTGGATTTAAATTCAATTTAAATTCAAAAGGTGAGTGTTTTTACCCACTCACAACTTCTAAAAATTTCTTATGTTTGGTAAATTAATTTATGTTGTGATTATGCATTTATTTATGGCTGTTTCTTATATTTTTAATCATCATCTCAGTTAATTGCATTTATTGAATTTAAATCGTTATTTAATTTATTATTGAATATAACTGACAGTTAATTTCTGTTATATATTATCAGTTATATGTTGATACTGATTGATTGTTTTGGATGATGATTGTGATGGATGTATGATTTTCTGATGGATGAATGGATGTTGTATTTTATTATTATAAACTGCAAGTTATTATGCATTTTTATTGATTCGGGATTGCGGTTTGAAATGATATATAACCTTAATTTTTATTTTTAATTGCGGATTGAAATGATAAACATCCGTATCAATTGATCATAGGGTAGAAAATTATATACAGACACCGCGGTCTATCTGTGTATAAAAATATTTTGAAATGGTTTATATGGTTTGGAAAGGAATATACGGTTTAATAAGTATAAATTTTGAAGTTATATAAATAATATATATATATATATATATATATAGTTAAATTCTTGAATTTAAGCTATGTATAAAATTGTTTAATAAAAATGAGCTTAATAATGGAGTTTGATTTGTTTTATATTATATGGTTAAATACCTATTTAAGATATTGTATATATAGAGTTTTTAAATGACTTAAATGAAATTTAAGTTGGAAGATAAATATGAAATTTGTTCAAATTGAATTATTTAAGAATTGTACTTGAATAAATTTGATTTGAAATTTAAAAAAATGGAGATTTTAATGGGTATGATTCTTATAACTTGATTTGGATTAAAGTGACTTAAACGAATATAAAGTTAAGCTAAATGAATATATCAAGCTAAATAAATTGAAAGAATATCCAGTTATTTGAAGTTAAAAGTTTTACTTAAAATGATATTTGATTTATTAAGTAAACATTTCAAATCTAAATAATAGTAGTTGAAATTGATATATATGAAATTATCAAAGGATAAGTTTTGAAATGGTGGAATAATTAAAGCTTTGAAATATATGGAAATTATATTGGTTTATTTGGGGATTTAAATCTATAATGGAATTGTTTTGTGAAGGTGAAGAAGATATTTTATTTTATATAAAGTAATTTAATATTTAAACCATTTAAATGGTGTAGTATGTTTCAAAGTTATGAAATTCAAAGTTTTATGTTTTGAAATGCTATATTTCAAGTTTTAGTTTCGAAATATTATAACTTTGAAACGTTATGGTTTTAGAAAAGGATATATTTGAAAATGATATCAAATTTGATTTGGTTTTTAAAAAGAGGAAATGATATCGTATCTATATGGATTTGAAATGGATATTATATTCTGGTTTTAAAAGTATAAACTATTTCAAAAAGACCGCAATGTTATAATAACGTTTGGTTGTTAAAGAGACCGGGATCGGAAGTTGTCATACTCTCTGCCAACTCCAAAAACCACTTTAACAACCGTGTATGCGGTGGAGATTCCAGAATGAAGTAGGATGGCGGCGGCGTTTCCTTTGAGGTAAATACGTGGACCCGACTCCCGTGAGTTGGCATAAGGTGTCTAAAACAGGTGCGATTGACGGGTTAAGAAGGTAGCAACTTTTATTGGACACATCCCTTCGATATTATACTCTGACTTTTGGATTTATTCGATGGCAATTTTTGATTTCTTTGATTTGGGGGTGTGGTTCGAGGTGGGCGGTAGCTGCGCGCTACGCATTATCGCCGGCCCGGAAGCGTAATTGGTATATCTACCCTGGCATTGCCTAGTTGTGCCGTGTCACCTACCCTAGCGCGCCTTGTACGAGTTTGATTTGGGTCGTATCTATGGAGTATCTTCTCGTAGTCTCCCGATCAGGAGATATGCAGGTACTATATAGACTACTGGCACTATTACGTGTTAAGGGCTATATGGGTAACCCCTTGACGCTATTTTTAAGTAAGTTTATTTTACTATAGACATTATTATAATAGAGAAATATTACTACATAGTAAATAGTTTAACGGATCCTTAGGAGATGTGAATCCTATGCATCTCTTAAGTTACTGCACTCACGTTAGACACTGGATAGGAGATGTCAAACCCCGTAAACATCTCCGATGCCGTTACACTCATATTTATTTCAGTTGATCTAACTTACGTAAGATCTTTTCATTCTGACTCGAGTGTTTTGTCTTTTCAATTCGCTCGGGTCAGTCCGATCATTTCAGGAATCGAAGACTTTATTTCTGGAGGATGAAGACGAAGATTTCATTATTATTATTATTATTATTATATATTATAGTGTTCCACTACACACTGTATTCCGATCGATTGTTATTATTCTTTGGTATGTGTAACTCTGATATATATATTTTATAAGAATAATCGAATATTTGGTAAACAGCTTCATGAACTATATATTTGATTATTATATTTTATCGTTCCGCTGCAAGATTCTATTTTTGTTTATTTTTCTTTCTCTGCTTTTTCTTATTTACCCCATAACAATCCGCCATTTTGTATTGTTTAAGTCTGACGTGTGTGGTTTATCGTCGATTTAAACCGTGCGAAAAGGGGGGGTGTTACGTCGTAGTATCAGAGCTTTAGTTTAGCGATAAACCTTAGCTTTGTGGGGTCTGACTCTTTACTAATAGGGTAGTAATACCCTATGGGAGTCGATAAGTGTATATATATATGAGAGAGCATATTTGTTAGTATTATAAAAAGGTTTTAATATTATGTTAATTTGTTCTGTTTTGTATTTATGAATTCTGGTTGGTGCATGGGACGCTATGACATCAATAGGGATTTCTAAATACTTAATAGGACAGACCGACATAATATTTGGTTTTAATATAGGTGAATGAAATAATTTTGCCTATTATATTTTCTATATATATAGTAAATTTTTTTATAAAGGTTATATTTGGTTGTATTATATTGGTTGTTAGGTAATGAAATTTATAAATAATAGTTGAAATGAGAATGAAAACAAAATAAATAAAAATTGGGAATTTAGAACTTAAGTCCCGAGGTTTTGAAAATTCTTTCAATAATTTTGGAATATAATAATAATATTATTAGAAGTAGTTTCTAATATAGATATTTCAATATAATGTGAAAGAAATGTTTTAAAGAAGATTTTGGAAAAATAAGTTCTGTACTTCCTTCTCTGTCGCTGGAAAATAATTTCGGTGATGACGGCCGCATCATCGACATTCATTTTCGAGTTTCGAAGTGGGAAGGCCACTGTAGTAGTTTTACTACAGATTCATTTTTGATAAAAAAAATATAAAATTTAAATTGTTTTAAATATAATTAAATATATAAGTTGTAAGGATATACATTTATCTATTATTTTAAATGATTTTTAATAAAACCCGGTATTTAAATTCTTAAGTTTATGATAATTAATAGTTCAAGTATAGTAGTGAAACGGAATGAAACTAATAGATAATTGGAGACTTTAATTGAAATAATAAATTTAATGCTAGGTTATGAATGAAATTAAAGGAAAGTTGAAACTGTAACCTATGAAACAAAGAATAACATTATTGAACATTTAGTAATTTTAAAGAAATAGAAATTAACTGGTGTAACTTCTATTACATCCTTAAAAGCATGTATATAACTTACCAACTATAAAAAGTTAGAATGTTAAAAGAAATTGTAATGGATATTATACAAGTAATAAACTTAAGAAAATAGGAAGTAAGTATTGAAAGCATAAGATTGTACACTTAAGTAAATGAATTAATATGCAAAGAAGTTGAATTAAAGATGGATACTATAGATAAATGAAAATTATAAGAAAATATAAGTAAAATTTTTAAACTTAAGTAATGAAAAAAATATGAAGGCAAATATTAATTGAATAAAAAGGAAATTAAACAATAAATGCTATGAAATGAAATCTAAAAGAATGAACTTGATCTATTGTTTGAAATCGTTGTTTGTTGGTTTATGGTTGTTTAGGGAAGGATACTTTAAATTTTTTTGGATGTATGAATAATCTATTTAGTTTCACCTAAGACTGTTGAGTGAATGGTACACTTAGTAGTTTATTTTTCCTTCCGTACAATTTAAAGTTTGAACCCGAACAACTTTTTGTTGTGTTTGATATGAATGAATGATTGAATCGTGTTGATTTTGTATGCCTTGTTGCAATTGATTGTTGTTTGTGGGTGAAGCAACCTTAAATATTTCATTTTTATATAATTGTTAACCTTTTGGATTATATAAGTGAAATACAGGTTATAGAAGCAATTGCTACAGCTTTTGGTTTCATAATTAAGCGTTAATTGCCCGACAAATAGGTACGTTTTCGGATTACGGTTTTATAGCGTTATTATATTATTTTTTCCCGTGTTGAGATATACATTATTTTGAAAAATATATGTTATATATTGTTATATTTGATATTATAATTTCTCCCGAGCCTCCCCATACAAAGGAGACTCTGCCAAAATTTTCCGAAAATTTTGAACATAGAATTTTTTTGAAAATGATTTCCAAACTTTATTAATTTAAGTATAAAAAGATTTAATGGTTATAAAATGGTATATTTTATTCAAATTAATTTATTTTGTAAATCTATTTGTTTATAAATTTAATATTTTAAGTAAGATATATTGATTTCTTAATTCTTCTTTTCCCTTCTTTTTCCTTTTCGGGGATGAAATGTTTTGAGTGGAGGAGAGTGTAACAACCCGTGAATTTCATTAATTGAAATTGTTAAATTTGATGGGATTTTGAAAATTTAAAATTGAAGAAAATAAAAAAATTTGTGAATTTTTAATAAAAGTTGTGATGCAATAATGAAATAACTAAGAGGAAACATAGCATGGTTATTTAAAGTTAATAACTTACGAATTTGAATGAATTTCCAATTTAAAGAAAAGTAATTAACTGTTACTTTATGATGATTTATGAAATAACAGAAAGAGTGAATAATAAGTGAACGTAATTAGTAGTATGAAAATAAATGGAAACATTGATGTGTAAGTAATAAAGGCTTATTTATGTGATTAAAGGATAACGATAATGTTTATTGTATGTTACCTATTGTTAATTGAAATTTGAAATAAATTTTTAGTAAATGTAAATTAAACAGGAATATAGATTTATTTATAAGGTAGTAATTGATGTAATAAAGGTAGGAAACTAAGTAAATAAATTGATTAAGAATATAAATTGTAATTAATGTACATATCTGGCAAATATAATAAAATGGAAATAGTAGTTAATGCAAAGAAAAGCTGGATTTTGGATATAGTATTTTAATGAAAGACAAACAAATCATTCCATCTAAATCTAATTTATAATAAAATGTAATTATTGTAGCATTTGAAATTAAATATTATGCGATTGAAATAAAGATGAAAACGAAAATATTGAAGTATGTAATGCAATGGATATCATAAATAGAATGGAATAAATTAGTGTATATATGGAATAATAATCTGGGTTGATAAGTAACGAATTTATAAAGGCAATGGAAAGTAAATAGGTGACAGATTAATATAGGTTTATTTATTTAATGTGTAAATAAACTTTGGTAATCAATTACAATAAATCCAAATTTAACGTTTTGTTAATGTAAATTTAAGTAATGTAAATTTTATTCATAATATGAATTGGTTGATTTAATAAATGGAAACTTTGATTTGTGAATAATAAAAGCTTATTAATGCGAATAAAGTATTAACGGTAACGATTTTGGATGTTACCTATTTTGTAGCTGGTTGATTTTAAATTGGAAATCAGTTACAAAGATTTATAATCTAATATTACGTTAATGTAACTAAGGTAATTATTAATAAATTGAATGCAAGTCAAATCAATGGAAATAATGCAGATGCATACTTAGTTACAAATTGAATATATGAAAGCAAAATGTAAGCATTGAATTAAATTAAGGAATTTAAATTTTAATAAATGGTCATTGAATAAAATAAATGTTCTGTAAGTAATTATAATTGTGGGTTGATAATAAAGGGTGAATAGGAAAATGATTGTTATAGTAATTGAATGAAATTCCAATTTGTTGGAATAAGGGAAAAGGAATACTTGTTAATAAATTTAATATAGGAAAACGAACTTAAATATTGAAATAATTAATTAATATATAATAAATGATGATTGAATAAAAAGACCAATACTCTGTAAATAACTATAATATTGGAGTGGAAATAGCAAACTTATAAATGTGTGATTAAGAGTTTTGACAACAATTATTATGAGTTACATATATATATATTTAGTTCATTCAATTGAATTGGAAATCATTGCAATAAATCTAAATTAAATGTTACGTTAATATAAATTAAGGTAATAAAATGTTTAGGAGTTGTTATATTAGAGAATAGCAAAGTAATAAATCTCAATGTTAGTGGCATCCTTATTTTGGTAAAAGATGTGAATAAGAAGGTTTAAATTTTTTAATAAATGGGTTTTTGAGAATTTAATTTATAATTTCTAAATATAATGAAATGGAAAAATTAACACTGCAATCGATAAATTTATCAACTTTCAATTTACATCTAAACTTGTTTAAAATCTTTGGTAAATGATTAAGAAATATAAAAGTGATAAAATTGTCAATTATAAAATTAAAATTAAAAATTGGATTTTATTTAATTAATTTTTAAATTATTTAATTAATGTAAAAATAGCCATTTTAGCCACTGACTCGGATTTCCACGAAACCAGTTTCATCGGATCCGTATCCATGAATTATTGTAGGGTTTCAAGTTTCGTAGTGATCGGACTTATCGTTTGATCGTACGAACATGAAACGCCTTGAAATCAATGAAATTGAAATCAATTGAAATCAATTTGGAAAATATTGATTTTAGCATAACTTCTTCATACGATGGAATTTGGACTCGAAACCTTTTCCATTGCGTTTAAAGTAGTTTAAAATATCTATCTTGATATATGGGTTGACCCAATTTCATTCCGGAGTCGAAACAGGCTTTTTAGGCCACTATGGCGTTAGTGCGTAAATCTATCTTATCCATCGATAAAAATGTCTACCCTGCCTACATATATCCTGCTATAAACCCTAGCAGCCTCTGTTTCTCATTTCTATACATTCTATTCATCCTCTCCCTCAATGGCAGACAAACACCTAATTCCAACTGCAATTAAAAATCAAAGCCAAATTTCAAACTCTTCAAATACTATCAAATTAAACCTGGATTCGAAGCTCTCGAAGAGCGTAACTCAGATCTGCAATTTGTTTTTCAATTTAAGTATCGATGTGGCCAGAAATTGAGGAAGTATTCTCAGCCGTTCATCGCTCGACGATGAATTTCGCCTGATCGAGAAATCCTTTCTGGGTTTTGTAAAGGGGACCGAGGGGAGTCGATCTGTGGCGTTCGTTCGTGGAGTTAACGGTTGGATTGTCGGTAAATTGTGAACTGGGGTTCGAAATTAAATGGCGGATGCATTGTTTCGTGGCCTGGGATCAAGTCGCGCGAGGGGGATGGGGGTGAGGCGATGGTTTCGTTCGGGCATGGCGGCGGAGGGGAAGGCATTCCACGGTGGCGGCGCGCATGTCAAAAACGAGGGAGTTAATCTCGCAGCTAGGTTTCGGTTCCTGGGTTTGTTCGTGCGTGCGTAGGCCTTACTGGGAAGGAGAAGTTGCATGCGTGGCCTGTGACGTGGCAGTTAGGGTGAGTTATATGTGTTCTTTTTTTTATTTTAAAATTGAAATTCAATCACAATTTTCGCTATATCTTTCACATACGAACACCAATTCACGCGCGGTTTTTTTTTGTTAGGATCATATTGAAATTCCGAACACTTTGGCACTGGTTTGGACGAATTCTGAGGCTGTCCAATTTTTAGGTTTAAATTGGATTTAAATTCAATTTAAATTCAAAAGGTGAGTGTTTTAACCCACTCACAACTTCTAAAAATTTCTTATGTTCGGTAAATTAATTTATGTTGTGATTATGCATTTATTTATGGCTATTTCGTATATTTTTAATCATCATCTCAATTAATTGCATTTATTGAATTTAAATCGTTATTTAATTTATTATTGAATATAACTGACAGTTAATTTCCTGTTATATATTATCAGTTATATATTGATATTGATTGATTGTTTTGGTAATGATTGTGATGGATGTATGATTTTCTGATGGATGAATGGATGTTGTATTTTATTATTATAAAATGCAAGTTATTATGCATTTTTATTGATTCGGGATTGCGGTTTGAAATGATATATAACCGTAATTTTTATTTTTAATTACGGAAATGATAAACATCCATATCACTTGACCATAGGGTAGAAAATTATATACGAACACCGCGGTCTATCTATATATAAAAATATTTTGAAATGATTTCTATGGTTTGGAAAGGAATATACGGTTTAATAAGTATAAATTTTGAAGTTATATAAATAATTTTTATATATATATATATAGTTAAATTCTTGAATTTAAGCTATGTATAAAATTGTAAAATAAAAATGAGCTTAATAATGGAGTTTGATTTGTTTTATATTATATGGTTAAGTACCTATTTAAGATATTGTATATATAGAGTTTTTAAATGACTTAAATAAAATTTAAGTTGGAAGATAAATATGAAATTTGTTTAAATTGAATTATTTAAGAATTGTACTTGAATAAATTTGATTTGAAATTTAAATAAAATGGAGATTTTAATGGGTATGATTCTTATAACTTGATTTGGATTAAAGTAACTTAAATGAATATAAAGTTGAGATAAATGAATATATCAAGCTAAATAAATTGAAAGAATATCCAGTTGTTTGAAGTTAAAAGTTTTACTTAAAATGATATTTGATTTATTAAGTAAACATTTCAAATCTAAATAATAGTAGTTGAAATTGATATATATGAAATTATCAAAGAATAAGTTTTGAAATGGTGGAATAATTAAAGCTTTGAAATATATGGAAATTATATTGGTTTATTTGGGGATTTAAATCTATAATGGAATTGTTTTGTGAAGGTGAAGAAGCTATTTTATTTTATATAAAGTAATTTAATATTTAAACCATTTAAATGGTGTAGTATGTTTCAAAGTTATGAAATTCAAAGTTTTATGTTTTGAAATGCTATATTTCAAGTTTTAGTTTCGAAATATTATAACTTTGAAACGTTATGGTTTTAGAAAAGGATATATTTGAAAATGATATCAAATTTGATTTGGTTTTTAAAAAGAGGAAATGATATCGTATCTATATGGATTTGAAATGGATATTATATTCTGGTTTTAAAAGTATAAACTATTTCAAAAAGACCGCAGTGTTATAATAACGTTTGGTTGTTAAAGAGACTGGGATCGGAAGTTGTCATACTCTCTGCCAACTTCGAAAACCACTTTAACAACCGTGTACGCGGTGGAGATTCCAGAATGAAGTAGGATGGCGGCGGCGTTTCCTTTGAGGTAAATATGTGGACCCGACTCCCGTGAGTTGGCATAAAGTGGCTAAAACAGGTGCGATTGACGGGTTAAGAAGGTAGCAACTTTTATCGGACACATCCCTTCGATATTATACTCTGACTTTTGGATTTATTCGGTGGCCACTTTTGATTTCTTTGATTTGGGGGTGTGGCTCGAGGTGGGCAGTAGCTGCGCGCTACGCGTTACCGCCGGCCCGGAAGCGTAATTGGTATATCTACCCTGGCATTGCCTAGTTGTGCCGTGTCACCTACCCTAGCGCGCCTTGTACGAGTTTGATTTGTGTCGTATCTATGGAGTATCTTCTCGTAGTCTCCCGATCAGGAGATATGCAGGTACTATATAGACTACTAACACTATTACGTGTTAAGGGCTATATGGGTAACCCCTTGACGCTATTTTTAAGTAAGTTTATTTTACTATAGACATTATTATAATTGTGAAATATTACTACATAGTAAATAGTTTAACGGATCCTTGGGAGATGTGAATCCCGAGCATCTCTTAAGTTACTGCACTCACGTTAGACACTGGATTGGAGATGTCAAACCCCGTAAACATCTCAAACGCCGTTACACTCTTATTTATTTTAGTTGATTTAACTTACATAAGATCTTTTAGTTCTGACTCGAGTGTTTTGTCTTTTCAATTTGCTCGGGTCAGTCCGAGCATTTTAGGAATCAAAGACTTTATTTCTAGAGGACGAAGACGAAGATTTCATCAATATTATTATTATATATTATAGTATTCCACTACACACTGTATTCCGCTGCATTGTTATTATTCTTTGGTATGTGTAACTCTGATATATCTTTTATAAGAATAATCAAATATTTGGTAAACAGCTTCATGAACTATATATTTGATTATTATATTTTATCATTCCACTACAAGATTCTATTTTTGTTTATTTTTCTTTCACTGCTTTTTCTTATTTACCCTATAACAATACGTCCTTTTGCATCATTTAAGTCTGACGTGTGTGGTTTATCGTTGATTTAAACCATGCGAAAAGGCGGGGTGTTACAACGTCCCGTCCCGAAGCTCCTTTTCAGAATTTAACTATCAAACACCCTCGCTTCACCCGAAGGAATAGGCATGGTTATAATAAATTGTTCTTGTCAAATATGTGTTCTATAACACAGATATTGACTAATTAGTACAAATGCTTCCAATATATATCTAAAGAGTATTGTTTGTGAAGAACTGAATATATGGAAGAGTGAAATACAAGCATAGATTGCTATAGATCAAGAATATATGATAGAATATGTAATTAGAGAGCGTAAGTAAGTAAGGTGATTTGTTGTCTTGATTCTTGATGCTATTTATAGTTGTAGATAAGTATCTTGAGTAGTTGCATCCATTAACTAGTGCTCTACAGCTACTTCTGTTGATGATGAAACGTTGTAGCGAAGAGAAACAGAGATGTCTATTCGAATGTGGCAGTTGAAGTTTATATTTGAAATCCGAGTTTGAAATCATACGTCTGGAATATGTTTCAGACGTCTGACAATGTATATTTTTTGAATACAGTAGTAGATCAGATGTCTGAGTGCAATTGCCAAACGTCTGGTTCGATCTGTGTATTGTTCCAGAGAACTGTTTCAGACGTCTGGCTTGTGCACCCAGATGTCTGATATTGTGCATATCAGTTTTTGTGATCTTTTTCTTATGCTTCTTTGATCCCATCGACTTGTAGTCTCTTGTAGTATTCTTTGAGCCTTGTTCTTGTCTTTCTAGTGATGTTGCTCTAGCAAGTACCTGTATATATAAATATATATACATATTTGATTTCCGTTGTATAGTTGTTGTCATCGAAACCGTAGATTTGATTTCCTAACAAATAAGCTATAAACTTATGAACGGGAAATGATTCTAAATAAGGAAAGTATGGAAATTGGATTTCAGAATTTAATTTTAACTTAAGTAAAGTTAAAAAAAATGAAAATTAAACTTAAGTGAAGTAATTGGGATACATAATGAAATTGAATGAACTAAAATTAATATGGTTTGGAGTGACATTAATTTAAGTGTGAATAACTCGAATATGGTTTTGAAATGTTGGTTAAAAAGGAACTGAAATTTAAATAAAAAGTGAATTGAATTTGAGTTATATGGAATTGAATTATAATTTGCAGATGAGAATTATAAGGTGACTATATAACTATCGGTTATAAAATTCGAACTGGATTAGAAATAATGTCAAAATGAAGTAAGTATAAAAATTTGAATTGTGGAATATTATAAAACCATATGGATAAAATTTTGAATGAAATAAAATCCAGGAAAAAAAAATCTGGAATTATGAATAAATGAATTAGAATATCTTATAAAAATTGAAATAAATTGAATAAAAATTGATTTAGGCTATAAATAAATGTATTGCCTCAAGTTAAAAATAGAATGAGTATGGAATTAACGGAAATATGAAAAATAATAGTTGTGTGACTTATAAAATTGAAAATGGAATAGATAAGCCAAATAAGAAGAGTCTGATATGTTGGAAACAAAATAAAAACCCAAACTTAAATTATAAAATAAACTTGAATTCAGGTAAATTAGTTGAAGTGATTTTTGGGAATGAAAATCAGATATTGAATCATAAAGTGGAATGAACTAATTAGAAAATTAATTATTAATTGGATATAAAATGGATATTAATGGGGTGTGATATATTTGGATTGTAATTTAAAAATGGAATTAGAAAATGAAACTCCAGTTTATATATAAAATTTGACTTAGATTGTTAATAAATTAAATATAATTGAGATAGTGTAAAAATGAAACGGAATTCAATATAAATTGAGTTGGAATCAATTTAAAATAGCGATAAACTGGAATGGTTGTTTTATTAAATGAATATCACCGAATTTGCATAGAAAATTTAGTGTTTGACATAAATGGAAGTAAATAAAATTTTATAAATGAATAGAAGTGAATAAATTGATTTTCAATCAATTTGGAGTGAATATTAATTTATTTAGTACAAGTCTGAATTGAATGTAAGCAAATTGGTTTGTAAATCATTTCAGATAGAATGAATCGATGAATGGATTGATTGAAATAATAAATTGAATGTAAGAACCTTATGATTGCTTATAATACATGTTTAACGTGATTAGTTATTGAAATTCATGTATTATAGTTGTTTAAGTAAATGAAATGTTAGTGAATTTCTTATATTTGGTACTTACGTGTTTAAATTGAGTAAGTACAGGTACCGGAAGCTGTTGTGCTTGGCTTTGATTGCGCATATTGCAAAAATAAATAAGCCTCTTGCTTAAAATGCTAAAATAAGGTAAGTATTCGGATTAAATACATCAAATATGTAAGTATTGATATATATATTTTTGTTTTTCGACCATGTGGGTCAATGTATATATATTTATCTCTCTTGTCAAATTGCAAAAGGTCTTCCATACAAAAGAGACTCTGCAAAAAAATTTGGAAAATTAGGGTGTTAGAAAAATTTTGAAAATTTTTTGGAATTTTTTTGTTAACGACGAATTGGTTTCAAATTGGAATTGAAATAAAAGATTCTAGAATTTTAACTGAAAACTAATTGTTTTGGGCAAAAAAAATATTAGGGAAGTGAATATCGGGTTTCAGCTGAATGGGTTTTTAATAAGTTAATGGGTTTGAAGCATTTTCCCGCTTTAGTAATTTCTAGGACAAAATTATTTTAAGGGGGGAGAAATGTGACGACCTGGATTTTTCGACGATAAATTATGAATATTTAAATGGTTTTAAATATTTAATTTGAATTGTAAATTAATTTCGAATATGAAAATTTGGGTTTAATTTATAGAATAGATTTAGAATTTAAATATTGCAATTTATTGAATAATTTAATTATTAAAGTTATAATTTAATATTGGCTAAAATAGTGAATCTGAAGTTTTAAGCTTGATAAAAATAATTTAAAGGCTAATAAAATTTATACTAATAATACTGGACACAAGTTTTAAAAATATATCATTTAAATTGACTTTTAGCATTTTGAGACATAGTCTCGGAATTCGATGAAACCAGTTCCATTGAATCTGTAATAGTGTATTACTATCAGATTTCAAATTTTAGGGTGTTTGGAGTTATCGTTTGTCCACACGGGATATAAACGTGTTGAAATTAATATTAAATTCAATTAAATAGTAGCGTCCAAAAAGCTATCTTTTCCATATGATCAAAATAGGACTCGAAACCTTTTACATTTCATTCGGAATAGGGGTATAACATTCTAAACATTTAACGGCACGCATCGCTAGTGTAACGACTACCTTTTTGGACAGTTTAAATCGATGATAAGCCACATACGTTAGACTCAAACCATACAAAATGGCAGATTTTTATTGGGGTAAATAAGAAAAAGTAGAGAATGAAAAAGAAATAAATACAGAATCTCGCAGTGGAATGAAAAAATATAATACTCAAATAACAGTTCATGAAGCCGTTTTATAAATACATTTGACTATTCTTTTACAACACAAAATTAGAGTTACAAAAAAGGGAATAAATGAATAAATAAATGCAGCGGAACAATATGATGTAGTGGAATAAATATATAAGTAATAATAGTACAAGTCTTTATCTTCGTCCTCCAGAAATAAGGTCTTTAACACTGAAATGCTCAGGCTGACCCGAACGAATTGAAAAGACAAAACACTCAAGTCAGAACTAAAAGATCTTATGTAAGTTAAATTAACGGTAAATATGAGTGTGACTGCGTCAGGGATGTTTATGGGGTTTGACATCTCCTATCGAGTGTCTAACGTGAGTGTAGTAACCTAAGAGATGTTCGGGATTTCCATCTCCTACGGATCCATTAAACTATCTACTATGTAGTACAATACACTATTATAATATGTCTACAGTAAAGTAAAGTATTGAAATAGCGTTAAAGCATTGCCCATATCCCCATTAAAACATTTTATATAATGCCGTTATCTATACAGACGCTGCAAACTCCACACGTAGGTGGGCTATCAGGGAGCATTCCATAGATACGACACAAAACAAACTCGTAGAAGGCACGATAGGGCATGTGAACACAACACTTGAGGTAATGCCAAGGTTGATATTCCAATTGCAGATCCAGACTGGTGGTAACACATAGCATCTACTACCACCCACCTCGGAACACACTCCCATAATCAAAATCAAAAAGTGGCCACTAAATCAATCACAAAACAACAGATATGGTATTGAAGAATGTGTCTGATAGGAGGAATGACCTCACTTGGCCCGATATGGCTCCTGTTTTAGTCACATTTAAGCTGACTCATGAGAGTCAGGGTCATGTCATACCTCATACATAAATCATTGGCCAAACCATCCTACTTCGTTTCTTGAATCTCCACCACGTACACAGTCATTAAAATTGTTTTCAGTATTGGCAGAGAGTATGACAATATCTGATCCCGGTCTCTTTAACAAACAAACACTTATTTCACACCGGATGGTTCTTTTACATTTCAAGATGATCAATTCACAAATTATATCAAAATTCCATATTTGATTTCAAATCATATCTCTTTCGAAATCATATTCATTTTCAAACTATATTCACTTTCAATGTCATATTCACATCCGAATCATATTTACTTTCAAATCATATTCACTTTCGAAATTCACATTCACTTTTGAAATTCACATTCATATTAAAATTATCGATAAGTTCTGTTAATTAATTCTTCATTTCAAAATCATTTTTATTCACTCAAATATGTCATTTCACAAAAAGGTGTCAATTTCAAATTCCAACTTAGGTTGTATCATCTCGAGGAATAAATACAAATACTTCACTTTACACGGTCTGAAGCTTAAGAAAATAGTTTAGGTAATTATAAATAGTTTATATAGTTTTAAAATAGATTAAATTGATTAACATAGGTTAAAATACTTTAATTAGATCTAAAATATATTATAATAAATTAAAATACTTTAAAAAGATTTAAAATAGATTTAAAATAAATTAAAATGCTTTACACAGATTTGAAATGATTTAAAGTAATTAGAATAGATAAATTTAGTTTAAAGGTTGAAAATCTTAATAATCTATAATTTTATAGAACATTTTACAGTTTATATTAAGAAAATAAATTTGAATATAACATGAAATTTAACCATTTATTCCCTTTCAACCATTCTGGACCATATCCAAATTTCAATCACTTTTTATTTAAATCAAAACCCAATTTTTACGTCTCGAAATATCAATTTTAGCTATTCCATTTCCATTAGATTTCAAATTTTCAAATTTCAATGTTTTAAATAATCAATTTCGATATTTTCATTTATACTTCAAAATCAACTTCAGACTTTCAATTTAAATCCTTCAAGTAATTCATTTAAAAGAATTCAATTTATCAATCAAATTCTATTTCAAAATGTCGTTTAACTGGATTCATAGTTTAAAGATTTAAAATCATTTATTTTAACCAATTTGATGTCCGTATATAATTTTCTACACCGTGGTCAAGTGATACAGATATTATCATTTCAATCCACAATTTACAATTTTACGTTTATATATCATTTCAAACCGCAATCTCGTATTAAATAAAATCCATAAAATCACCCGGGTCTTTCATTTCAACCCATAACGGTTTTTCCCCTAATCTATAGATCGTTCGGGTATGTATCATTTCAACCCATAGGGGACTTGCAGTGTTATAACATATAAAAATACAACATCCAGCCATCCAACATCAATAATCAAACATACATCACAATCATCATTCAGATCAACTAATAAACATCAACAAGCTGATAATCAATACCGGTATTGAATGGACAATTTTAAATTTAATATTGAATTAAACGATGATTAAATGCAATAAAAGTCAAATTTAACTAAAACGTCAAATTTAACAAAACAGCAATCAATAAATTTCTAATCACATTGTTAATTTAATTTAACTAACATAAGAATTTTTAGAAGTTATGAGTGGGTTAAAAAACTCACCTTCAATTTTAAATCGAATTAAAATCCAATTATTGGCCCAAAATTTAATACTCTCAGAAGTCGTCCAAACTAGCGTCAAAGTGTCTATAATTTCGATACGATCCCAACGAAATAAACCCCACGTGAATTGGACCTCATATGCAAAAGTTATGATCATAAGAATATTTGGAATTCAAATTTAAATAAAATAAAATAAATAAACGAATTACTGTTCGCTCACAAGCCACATCATCACACGTTCACGCATTCGAAACCCCAGGCTGAAACATCATGACCTCGTTCAAAACAGCCACCTCCATACGCAATCTTCACCATCACTCCAATCGACTTCCCCCTGATCGACAACTCCATACGAACGCCTAGACCGCGCCGACCCATCCCGCGCCCACGCGAGCTTCCAAGCTCCACCAAAGTTGCAAACGCCGCCTATAGGGATAAAACTCTAATCGAATTAAATCTGCCAATCCAACCATCGTCTCAACGAACCACGCACTCCGATGAACTAAGCTAGCTACTCTCTATAACCCAGTGTCATTGATTTGACGATCAGTTGAGGTTGATCGACGATTGATGAACGGCTGAGAATCATTCCTCGAATTTCGGACACATAAAAACCCAAATCGAAAAATTAAATGCAGATTTGACTTGCATTCGTCGAGAGCTTCAAATCGATATATAATTCGGTATATTTTGGAGGAGTTTGATTTTTGATTTGATTTTGATTTGCAATTGAATTTGGAATTGGTTTTGGTTTGTCTACTGTTGAAAAGAGAGAAGCATATAGGATTGTACATACAGACAAATAGAATAAGTAATAGTTAGGGTTTATATTAGGCTATTTATAGGCAGATCAGAAATAGAAATAAATGGACAAGATTGATTTGAAAGCTGAACGATAGATGACCCGAAAAGCCCGTTCTATCACCGAAACGTAATTAGGTCACCCTGTATATCAAAATAAATGTTTTCGATATTTTTAAATTCAATGGAATAGGTTTCAAGTCCAAATTCCATAACATGAAGAAGTTATCTTAAAATCATCTTATTTCAAATCGGTTTCGATTGAATTTAATTAAATCGATTTCTACACGTTTCGAGTCCGTACGATCTAACGACAAGTCCAATCGCTATGCAACTTGAAATCCTACAATAATTCACCGTTATGGATCCGATGAATCTAGTTTCGTCGAAATCCGAGACAGTGGCCAAAATAGCTATTTTCACATTAGTTAAATAAATTATTATTAAATTAAATTAAATTTATCACTTCTTATATTGACAATAATTAAATAAATTATTATTAAATTAAATTTATCAATTTCAACTGCAATTAATCCAATTATTTAAAATTTAATTCCAATAAATTGATTAAATTTGATTTCAATTCTTTTTATTCAATCAATTATTACTCTAATAATACAGTTAGCATTTATTTATATCTTACTTCACTAATATGCTACAATTCCATCTTTATTTGTATTAACTGCTATGTTTCAATTACATTGAATTTTGTTGATTCTTCACATTAATTAAAATTTGAAATCCCAATTAATTTATTTATCTTAGTTTCAATCTTTTATTAAATCAATCATCACCTTATGCATAAAATTAACATTTCTATTAATTTTATTACATTCACAATTTGGCAGTTATTGTATTAACTCATATTAATGTAACATTTAATCACATTTGTTTGTAACTGATTAATTTTAAATTGGTAACAAATGACAGTTGTCATCATTTCTACATTTAATGACATTTGTAAGTTTATTATCTACCATTATAATTACTTATATAACACTGATTTTATTCAATTACCATCAATTACATCAATTTTATTGATAAATCAGCATTTAACCAATTATTCTATAAATCCAATTATCATCTAATACACACATTATTGTAATTAATTTACAATCTATAACCAATTATAATTTTGTAATCATTTTAATTTGTTGAAATTTCACTTAAAGTAGTTATAAATTACCTTAAATTAATATTACTATATTGCATTCTTGCTATGTTCTTATTATTAATTCACAATTTTTTTTCTTCTGAACATTAAATCACAAAACCTTATTAAATTAACTATTTTTTATTATAAAAAATTACGGGTCATTATAGATAGGGTATCAGAATTTTAAGTTGCATTGAATGAGATATTTATAATTAAATAAAGTTATAACTAGTCAAACATCAAGTTGCCTTACCCCTATAACACGCAACAATTCTTTCACCATCAAAATCACGTCCTACCCTTCCCTCTTATCTTTTAAATCACCGTGCCTATCTGTTCAAATCAAAATCATCTTCACAGCAAAAAAGAATCCTCTTCTAATAAATTCGAAAGTTAATCGACAATATTTTGCAAAGCCTTCGTCTGTGAGGCTTGAAGGGGAAGGGAAGGCTAGTGCCTGGAGGAGGCGGCACCTCACGTGAAGGGGGAAGGGTCGTGGCTCGTCGAATATGGATGGTCGAAGTCGCAATAATGGAAGAGGCGGCGACGAAGAGAGAATGGCTTACGTGAGGTCGGGGGTTACGAGGCTGTAGGAAGGCGAGCCACAGTTAGGGCCAGGCCATAGCCCTCGTTCGCGCGTGCGTTCTCATGGTCGGAGGACTAGTGGGGAGTCGCATACGAAGTTCGATGATGGTGGCGTGTGATAGCTGCGACATGGTGGAGGATGGCGGTGGCCAGTAGGGTAGTAGATGATGGCGAGGCGGATATGGCAGCGATCGATCGCGTAAAGGGTGGAGGGCCGAGACTGTTTTAGCAAGGGAGAAGGTTTAATCTTATTCTATTTAAATCTAGATAATTTTTTATTTAAAATTTGAATGTTTAGATTTTTATAAATTATACATTCGAGGTCTAAAAATCGTGAAACAAGTCGATGGTGGTTCACAGTTGAAAATCTATGCAATATAGTCGGATTGGATTTTTTTTCGAAGTTTGCTGGGAATTTTAAATTAAATCAAACAATGTTCGATTTAGTTTAAATTTGGAAATTAGACAAACATAAAATCAACGTGAGAATCTCTCACTCATTTGGATTACCGTTTTTAAATTTAATGCTTAAATTTAAATTATTGGATGTTGATTGGATTGATAGATTTATAATTATCTATTGGATGATTATATATACATAGTAGTATATATAGTAGTATTGGAGTAATATTCCCGCATATTATAGTGGATGAAACCCTATGCGCCCTGCATAATAGCGGATGACTTTATACACCGCGATATCCTCCTCGAAGCGGGATTGGTTTTTACTGTTGTCCAACATCCGTGGATGCAGGGAAAATAGGTTGGTAGGATCCAACTGGATTCCTCAAATATATTAGTATTCTTCATATTTATAAAAATGTTGGATTATTGTGTGTTGTAAATTTTAAAAAGTTATAATGGCATGAAAATTAATTTTGGGTATATCAAATACAATGAATATTATTTTAAAATTTTAAGGAATAAAAAAGAGATTTCCATATAAAATATATATATCGAAACTTTGGATTATATAAAAGTGGTTGATTTAAATAAACAATAATGGATTTTTGATTGTATTAAATAATGCGGAAAAATATTTTAAATGGAAGATTTTAAAATAAATTATATAAGGATTTTTTTAAAAGGCTGGATTATAAAATGGTACCGGGGGAATATGGAAAGAAGTTGGAAATCGATATTAAAATAGATTGGCAAAAATAAATGGATTTTTAAACGAATTTTATAAAATGAAATTTTATAAATGAGATTATTTTTAGATAACTCAAAGGATTTATAAAAAAATTTATAAACGAAGTTTATAAATGAAGGAAAGTGATATCAGATGATAAATTTTGAAATATAAATTTACGGAAAGAATTTTTATTGGAATATGGAAACAGGGTGAGAATAATAGGAGACACTATTTTTAAAATGAAGATGGGCAAGGAGACCGGAATGGAAGAAATGTGATGAAAATCGAGAGGGATTATAGACTGGAAATTTGGTTATCCAGACTTGAAAATAAGTTTTTAAATAAGTTAAGTTTTAAATTTTAAAAAGGAAACTTTTATTTATTAAACTATGAAATTTTAAAGTTAGTTAGTATTGAATACTTCAAAAATGAATTTTTAAATACTTGATATTTATTTTAAATAGAATACTAACTTTTAAATCTTCTATGGAAAGTGATATTATAAAAGCAATATTTTAAATAATTAATGGAATATGTCTTAAATATAAATTATTATTATTTTCTTTAAAATACTTATATGTATATAGCTTTGAAATGTTTTAAATTTATTCATAAACCTTCTTGGAAGCCGGGAAAATGGGTTATTCAGCGGATATAATTTACAAGAAAATTCTTAAATGGAATTGGGAAGCAAAGTAATTTTTTTCGAAGAAATTAAATAAAAGTGAACTTCGAAGAATGAAAATAGAATTCATAAAGAAGTAGAAAGGGAATTGAGTTTATAAGCAAGTATAACTGGTTTTGAAAATATTAAGGGAATTAATTAAGAAATTCCAGAATTTATAGAATTAATGTAAAATAGTAGGAAATTTATAGATAAAAGTGTAAATGATTTCGAGAAAGAAAAATAAATAAAAGGAATATTTTTTCCAATTTTTTAATATCAAACGAAGTGAAGAAAATATTCGAAGTACTGGGAAAGGTTGGAAATGTCCCTTGAAGATAAAAATGGTTTGAAAACTATTTTCAAATGTTGAAGAACTGAAAAGTAATGCCTTATAAAGATATTTTGAGATAAGTTTTGGAAAATTTATAATAAAGCTTGATGATTATTATGGATGTGTACTGATAGTTAAATAAACGACTATCAAATTTTAGCCAATTTCGTTAATCGTTCCAAAGAGATAGGGATTGGATTTAATTATCCGAAAACCACTTGGATCTGGTTTGAACGTAACGAATGAATACGATGAAGATGGTGATTCGGTTTGTCCAGATCCAGGATGGTGAAGATGGTGAAGATGGTGATTCGATTTGATGTAATGATTGTGTACTCTGATGATTGTAAGTATTAAACTGTTATAGATTCTTTTGTATAAAAATTCGTTGTTATATATTATATTTTGTTCCGCTGCGATTATGAGATTCTGTGTTGTTGTTTTTCCTTTTCTTCTACTTTTTTCTTCTTCACCCTAATGAACTGGTATTTCCGGCACTCGACTACTCGGCAGTTTATAAAGTGGACAATTAGGTGATGATTTTCGAGCTCGAAAATCATCGTCCGTTACATCAGTGGGAGAATTTGAGTTTGTGGGTTATTAGATATGTTCCAAGATGATACGAAAGTATTATTTAATAAGCATCAGTGTTAGCAAGTATTTTGATAAAGAAATTAGATAGTTTGATTTTAGTCCATTGAAACTCATAAAGAAGATGCTTTTCAACGTGTGGGAAGAAAGGAATTGGAGGCATTTTTTGGGTGATCGTTGTCTAGTCACTGCCTTGCTTCATATAATTTCGCATGATTTTTAATGGTGGGAATATTATGAAAATTAATGAAGCCCTATTTCTAGGCTTATTGATTTTGCTAACAGGGTCTTTTTTTATTCCTTTCGTTTGTTCATGTTTTATATTTTCTTGTTTATTTCTTTTTTTTCCTTTCCCTTGCTGTGTTTTCCTCTATGTTTTGCTTTTTCTAAATAAAAGTGACTAACCACTATAAAAATAGTTAGCCTTGATAAAAAAGGATAATCAAGTTTAAAGACTAATCAATACAAAGACTAGGGATCAAGACTCATAGATGATCGAGATATTTTAAGACTCGTGGGTTTAGATATAATGACAAGAAGAGTTTAGGATTATAGATCATAGGAATAAACATTTTAATAATTTGTCAAAGTCCTTGTAATGACCCATTATTTTACCACTATGAAAATCAAATATTTAATTTATTTAAATATTCAAATGTAGAAATTTCAAACTTAAACAATCATGTTTTATATGATAAATAAGAATGGTAAACTTATTTTTGATATTGAATAAAGATTTTGGATTACCATTGTAAAATTGGCAAAAGTCGGATTCCGATAAAGTAGGATAAATATTCGGATTTTTTTTAAAGGATAAATAATTACTTTTATATATATATATATATATATATATAATCGATATCAAACTCATTCGATAATAATAGTAATTTAATTTATAGTGGTTCGATAAATATGTAAAACTTGTTCTATAAAAGTTGACAAATTTCATTGCGTATCGATAAATCGATGTCTTATTTTTATAAATAGATGTGGATACTTTTATATTATTTTATAAGCCAAATATGCTTGTTTTATTTATTTAAATATAATAACAAATCAATTTTGAAGTTTGGTTTACATAGATAAATAGTTTAACAAAAACGTCAAAATGTGTCCATAAATTTTTTTTGTTGAAATTTAACGTTTCGCAACGTCATTGCACCTTGGATAACATGTTTGAAATGTATAAATTTACATATTTTATTGCTGATCAAGTTTACTTTTACTACATAAGATTAGAAAATTTCTTGAAAAAGTAAGTAAGAATTAACAAAAGTAAGAAAAGTAAACATCAAATCACATCAAATCAAAGCCAACGTAATTATGATATTCTTTAATTAATCTTTAAGTGATTAAGACATAAAGTAAGAAGTGAAAGGATGATGTTAAGTACTAAAAAATTAGAGTTTTCTTTAGGTTGAAGTAAGGATAGTTTGGTAATTTTGTAAGAGGTTATTTTGGTTAATTTATCACTTCTTTCTTTTTCTATAAATATCCATCTCCTTCACTTTCTTTCACACTTCTTCTTCTTCTTCTTTTCTCAAGCTTCTTCAACTTCTTCCTCTCCTCTTTAATGGCTTCCAAGAAACAATGAAAAATTTGAGAGAAATAATGTCAAAATATTTACAAAAATTCAAAAGAAATCAATGTTCTTTCTCTTCAAATCAAATTAATCTTTTCTCCATATTTTACCTCTTCTTCTCACGGCCATAATTCTTCAAAACTGATCAAAATACAAAATTCTTTTAAATAATCATGTATTTTTTCAATGGCTACAACTTTTATGTTGACTACTTTGTCTCATTGTAAACTTAACCATGTCAAAAATCCACTTCTTTCCAGTACATTCTCTGGCCCAGTTTTTAAGACAAAGAATAACCTAATTTGTTTTGATCATAACTTGATCATAACTGACCCAAATTAAAAAAAATTTAATCATACGAAATTCTAGTGAATACAACTTTTATGTTGATCACTTTTCCCAATTTTGAGGTTTCTATACCTGAAACTCAATTCTTTGAAATGCATTTTCGGGCTTCATTTTTGTCAATCCGACAATATCTCTTCTTCATTCTATCCTATCTCCATCAAAATGACTTGAATTCGAATGATTTTTTTTTTAAATTCAAGAGAAAATAAATTTCAACAACCTTTTAGTCAACAACTTTTCTAAATATTGAGATTAAAATGGCCTAAAATCAAATACAAGATAATCTATTTTTCAGATCAAAATCTTGGGAATTCAACTTCAAAGCCCTACCACTTCTTCTCTATACTTTCAGCCAACCTCCATCTCAAGCCTTGTCCAAGCTATGGAAGGGAGAGAGTGTTGTTTGCTAGTGTTTAATGGAGTAGGAAGTAGTTAGTAAAGTGTTAGTTCATTTGAATGTTGGTAGGAAGTTTATCGCTTTGGTTTATGGTGAGAAACTCTATTTAACATCTCTATTTATATTTATACATGTTTGATGATGTGTTATGAATGCTTATATATGATTTGATCATTAAGTATTGGTTTTTTTGATATGATTGTTAAATTGTTTTACAAAGTCACATTAATGCACGTCGATAAGCACAAAGGAAATCACTTTCCTTTTAAAAATGAAATGTTGCATATGGAATGCTTAAACCTTTTGAAAAGAGTTTTAAAATGAGTTAGAGATGTTTTATAAATATTTAAATATGTTTAAAGAAATAAAGAAAGAAAATCAAGATTTCATCTTTTATATTTTGAATATGTCCAAAACAATTTTCCAAAAAAATCGCGCTTTTGTAGCAAAGTGACCAAAGTTTAAAATTGATATTTTAAATGTTTTAAAAATAGAAAATAAATCCTAAAAATCCTTTAAAATGTATTAAAATATATTTAAGTTGAAAATATGGATTTCAAGATAATATAAAAGTCGTTTTGAAGAATATAACTTTTAAAATGCTATTTGCAACACTTTTCGTAACGCTTTTTGCAGCAGTTTTTAATAACTTTTGAAACGTAGTTTTAAAATTAACAATTATTTCCTAAATCTTTTACGAATGATTTTAAAAGAATAATAAATTAATTTAAAGACTATTTGGGTGTTTTAACAAGAGTTTGAATAAATGGTTAAGAGGAATTGTTTATAACACTTAAACAATAATTGAAGAATATTGAATATAATAACAAATTGAGTATGCAGAAACGACTGGTACATTTGTCCCGCCTATGAGAGCTAAATGGTAAAACAAGATGTGTAACTAAGGTTAGGAATGGAGTAATCAATGCCCTGAACTTACCTGGCCTTTGCTTTATCTTTTAGATGAGGGGCGGAAGAGATCGAAAGGAAAGCTCAGATGCTCTAAAAGATCATATGTAAAAAATTTTCCAAGGTAAAAGAAAAGATCTTCATGATGTGGGGTTACTTGCCACTAGTCCCTGGAGGTGAATACCATATTTAAGGTGGCCGTAGTGCTCTGTTACGTATTCGATTTGCAAGAATATGATTTGAAGTTAAGAAAGAAATCTTTGATTTAGATTTAGTGAATGATCTGGGATTATTGTACCTAAGTTAAAAGTTATAAATTGAATATAAGAAATCTTTTATTAACATTTAATGAATGATTTGAAAATGTTTTCGTAACTAAAAGATGAACTGATTTGAAATTACTCCAAGAAAAAAAGAAAGGTAAATAAACCAAATAAATTGAGAAATGAGGCTTAATAATTCCATATACTCATGAAAAGAAAATGAAATAAATTGAAAAAACATATCTAAGAAAGATATTAGATTAAAGGGAAAAATAAAGTAATTAAATGATGATTGATAATCATAAGTGAACTTAACATATTCTTCAATCGATGATTGGACTCGAAGGAACCGGGATTGGATTTGGATGATTCCTACCGAAAACTACTTCGAACCAATATACGTTCGAAGTAAAACATGTTTGAAGACAAATGATTTTGAAGATGGGGATCTTCATGATGCAGGGCTGTTTGCCACTAGTTCCTCGAGGTGAAAATTACCATATCATATAGTGGCAGCAATGCTATGTTATGAAAATATCTGATGTAAGGAATTCTCGCTACTAATGGAGTAGGAGAGTACCTTCGGTTTGTCCTGTTTCCTGGACAACTTGTATGGACGAGTGTCTGACATTACATTTCTAAGATCATAACGTTGACTTTCACAAATGTACATCTGCTTGGTGGCGGAGAATGCAACTTCTCTTAGCTTAACACCCTTCTTTGAGACGTACGAGCTCATAGGTTGTATGTTCGTGAAAGTCAATAGTGTTATTGAAGAAATGACAATGTGGCATTCAAAGTGAAGAAGATGTGCTATCGTTTACCTTAGGTCTCATCACACGAAAATGACAAAAACAGGGCAGAAGTAGCAAGGCTAAGTGGCTCGCTCCCAATTAGGAGATGTCATCATCCATCTAGATTTACTCTACACATGTCTAGGTATGTGGTGAATGTATGACTTGGGTACCTGTTAATGGTCAGTAACGACCGGGTGATGACATATTCGTTACTATCTAGCGTGAGGGGTCCACCGATCTTGTATTGGTTTAGGCGCCCAGTATCTGGACCCTAGGTGCATCCCTCTAGGGGTGTACTATCGGAAGGTAGTCCCTTACCTTGTCATTTGCATGGAATCCATTCTCCATTAAGTGCCTTCAGACTTGATTGTAGAACCTAGTATGCTAGAATTTAATAATGTAACAATTTCAGCAAAGATTAATAAGTTTATTTGCAAATGTTTTCAAAGATATGTCACTAGAAATAATATCAAATGTTTATATATAAAAGTGTTTTAGTTATCATAAGATAAAAACCCGTCCATGTTTGTGCGTGGGCATGGTCTTATGGGATACTCTTTCTTTTCAAAGGATTTTATTCCAAAGACGATATATGACACTATCATTTATATTTGAGTTTCTCACGCTGGTTTATCAAGCCCGATCCGGGTATTTTCAATACTCGGGTCAGATCCGAGTAGTTTCAAATTTAGTGAAGATGGTTGTAGTTTCCAAAGGAGAGCAGGAGATATTCATCTATGTATGGACGTATTCTGTTATATGCTGCAGTTGTTTGATGTTTGTCAGCATTTGTAAGGATAAATGTTTATAACTGTCTAAGTTGAATTTAGGTTAGACTCTAATATATGTATCTTTAAAAAATTTCTGTTGTAAAAATATTGTTCAATATTATATATTATTCCATTCGTGTGAGATTCTGTTCTATCTTTATTTTCTTTTTTACCCCTTAAAGATCAGCTTATTCATGCAATTTGAATTGGACATGTGTGGTTTTTTGCCGGCTCAAAGGGTAAGGAAAAACGGGCCTTTACATTTGGTATTAGAGCTGAAGGTTAAGCGAGAACCTTGGCTTTGTTGGGGTAAAGACGCATCAGAGATAGAGTTAGTAATACCCTAGGATGAGTAACTTATTATAGATCGGGTTAGCAACACCCTAGAATGAGTTGAGAGTATTATATATGAGTGCGTATTTGTTAATGTTATATATAAAGGTTTTGTTTTTGAAAAATTGGTAAATGAAATAATTTTACCTAGGATTGTATTTTTATTACAAGGTATATATTTTGAAAAGTTATATAGTTAGAAATCAAGATAAGTGAAATTTAAATATGAATATCTTGTGATCAGAATTTCAAAGTTTGAGTACAAGGTGTTTGATAATAAGAATAGTTTAACAAATGAACATATAAGGTAAAAATGTATTTAACAAATAGAAAATGATTATAGAAGAGGTAAATGTAAAAGGAATGAGAATTTAAATTCAAGTAATTTAAAAGAATTATGGAAATTTAATTGAATTTGATTAATATAAGTTAAATTTATAAACAGAATTTTTAAAATAGGTTTTATAAACAAAAGTAATCTCTAATTGACTTCAAAAAGAGATATTTTATGGCAACTAGTTCGAATGGCTCGAAAATAAACTAAAAATGGGCAGGAGATGTGTTCGGATGGTAAAAACTTCTTTAAGTATTACTCTTTTAAGAGAGTATATAATACTATTGGTAGTATCCAGTTCCTTGTTACTATTTTGGAGTTACTCAATCTATATAATTTTGTTAAGTTAAAAAGATAATATGAATCATTAATTGATAAATTGATTAGTAATATTTATAAAAGTGTTTAAACCAAAGATAAATTTGGAATCGCTAATTGGTAAGATGAAGTGGGATTTTCGACGATTTTGAACAGTCGAAAATTTCTGAATCACACCAAACTTAAAGCTAAGGAATTTATGAAATTTTTTGGTAAAAGATAAACAATTATAAAATATTTTGAGTAAATGAAATTTGATAAGTATAATTTATAGATGTGATTATAAAAAAATGGATTTAAAGATGGAGAAATTTATAATAGCATTAAATCAGAAATAAATTTTGTAATTATAAATTTGAAATGATAGCAACCTACAACAAACCGTAATTCACCCGGATATAAAACCGATCAGGAATTTGGGATGTGTATATATCTGTGTAGTTAATGCTCTACTTTTACCCTGCTATAACCACGCTATATCTCATAGCGGATTTCTGACTCTATGATTTTTCCATATAGCCCCAAATATAGCCTTTCCGCTTTAAGCCCCGCTATTTCCGCTATATCTCGTTATTCCAGCTATAGTTCACTACTTCCGCTATATCTTCTTTAAAAGAAACGAATTGAAAAATAACATTTATACATTATGAGAATTATGAAATTAATTTATTTAATTGATTTTTTAAGATATTTTTAGAAATGAAAATACTCTAATGTTCTACTAAATTCAATTATGCTATATAATAGTTTGATGTTTATTTACAGTATATTTGCACATGTTTTTATTTAAAATTATTTATGTATTAATTATAATTCAATTTAATGTTAATTTTTCATTTAATTACCATATATGTACTTGTAAAAACATTAATTACGAGTTTTGTATGCCATTTTAGAGTCATCCGCTATATCCCGCTATAACTTTGCTGTATCCCCGCTATGACTTTTTGCACCTCTGCCGCATTGAATCTACGAATCGCTTGAACTGCATAGGTTTATATACTATTAGAATGTAAAAGGGTATTATACAAAAATAGATTAAATTCATAAACTATTTATACACCTAAGTAAAATCATAACTCAATTGATATGCCAGGATGGCCTTTAATCCTTCCCTCCCCTGCTCCTCAAACTATCCCACCTCTTGTTCCCTCCACCTCTAATCCTCCCATCTCTTTTTCGACCTCCCCCATTTCTCTGCCTGCTAGGCATATTGAAACTAGAGCTCTTTCAGCAAAGAGAGGAAATAAACCCCACTTATCTCTTTAATTATCCCATGAATAAAAAAAGTTGCTTCTTGGAATGTCAAAGGTGCCCATTGCAATTTGAAACTTGATCAGGTGAAAAGTCTTATTTCCTTGCATGACATTTGTCTCTTTGGTCTTCTTGAAACTAAACTCAATCTTCTTTTACCCCTTAAAGCTGCTGCTTATATTAACCCAGCATGGGCTTTCCATAATAATCTTGATTCTGCTTCTTATGGCAGAATTCTTGTTCTGTATGATCCTGCTGTGTTGACTTTAACTCCTATTCTATCTTATAGACAATTCATTCACTATCATGTCCTTGTATCTCAATCTCAAATTTCCTTCTACGTCACCTTCGTTTATGCTGACAACTCTGTTCCTTCCAGAAATCTCCTATTTAATTCCTTACCCAATCTTAGACAAAATTCTCATCCTTGGGTTGTTTTGGGAGATTTTAATTCTTGACGTTTTTCCTATGATGACAAAATTGGTGGATCTCCTCTCCTTTATGGAGATCTTGCTCCCCTAAATCTTGCCATATCTGATTCTGATCTTATCTTGGTTAACAAGCCGGGAGCCAAATTTTCATGGAACAACAGAAGTCGAAGTGGTGTTCTAACCTTCACAACAATTGACCATGCCTTTTGTAACATCCCATCTCTCAATATCTGGCCTACCATGTCTGTTTTTCTTCCTCAACCCATTTTGTCCGACCACTCTCCTTTGATTTTGTCTCTTGGTCACCATCTTAGAAGAGAAAAGAGAAATTTTAAATTTTATAATGCTTGGGCTAAGCATGAACAGTTTCATGTTTTAGTTACTTAAGTTAATTCTAATTTTATTTGCTTTGGTAACCCTATGTTCAAGTTTTACAAGAAATTAAAATGCATCAAACAAACTCTCAAACAGTGGGCTTCTTCCACTTTTGGTTCTGGCAGCCCGCTTTCTTCCTCTTTGAAGGAGCAACTGAAGATTTATCAAGACTACATGATGGAGCATCCTGAAGATGAGGATGCCGCTGCTGAGGAAGGAAGATTATTAATGGAGGTTAACAAAGCTCTTAGCCTGGAAGCATGTATGAAAAGGCAACAACTTCACTTCTGATGGATTGAAGAAGGTGACAAGAACACTAAATTCTTCCACGATTCTTTAAAGGTTAAACATGTCAGATAAAATATTAATAGCATTTATGATGAACATGTTTCTCTTTTTTCTTCTATTGAATTTGTTGACAATGCCTTTATTGATTACTTCACTAATCTTCTTGGCAACTCAACTGGTTTCAACCTTGATTTAGACCAAATCTCTTCCCTTGCCCTGCCATGTCTATCTCTGCAAGAAGCTGTTGCTCTTATAAAGCCTATCACTAATGAAGAAATAAAGTCTGTCCTCTTTTCAATGAACCATCAATCTTCTGGTGGGCCTGATGGCCTCAATGTTATTTTCTTCATCTCTACTTGGAATGTGCTTGGCCATGAGTACTATCAAGCTATTCATAACTTCTTCAATAAATGCAAATTAATGGGGGAAGTCAATTCCACCAACATAGCTTTAATTCCTAAAGTCACTCCTCCTTCTAGAGTGTCCTCTTTCAGGCCTGTATCCTGTTGTAATGTGGTCTGCAAATGTATTTCTAAAATTCTAGCTTCTAGACTTGTTAGTGTTCTCCCTTCTGTTGTTTCTAACAATTAGGCTTCATTCATTCCTTCTAGGAATATTCTTGATATTGTCTTACTTGCCCAAGAGTTATTAAAAGGTTATAGAAGAGGAAATGTTTCTCCTGCAGCTGCTCTTAAAATTGACATATCCAAAGCTTATGATTTTGTTCATTGGGCTTCTATTTTTAGGATTATGGCCATGATGGGATTCCCGAAAGTCTTTGTGTCTTGGGTTTATTTTTGCATATCCACTCCTACCTTCTCTATGGTTATTAATGGTAGGACCGTTGGTTATTTTAGAAGTAAAAAAAGAATTTGTCAAGGAGATCCTATTTCTCCTTATTTATTTCTGTTGGTTTTGGAAGTTTTCTCTGTTATTCTAAAAACTAAGTACTCTCAAAATCTAATCAAGTATCACCCTAAGTGCTCTCACCATTAAATTTCATCTATTATGTTTACTAATGATGTTATGTTTTTCACTAAGCCTGAGTTTATCTCTCTGAGTGGAATTTTAGAGGCTCTGTAGTCTTTCAACATCATGACTGGCCTTTCTATTAATCATTCCAAATCTATCATGATTGTTGCTGGTGTCAGTTATGATTATGCTGCTTCATTGTATCAACATTTTGGATTCTCTTGTATGGATTCTGATATGAGATATCTTGGTCTTCCGTTAATTACTAAAAGAATTTCTAATGCTGATTGTTTTCCCCTATTCAATAAAATTACATCTGTCATGAATGGTTGGGCAAGTAGACATCTGTCTCAAAATGGTAGGCTTGTTCTTATTAAATCTGTTGTGTTTCCTTCCCTTGTCTATTGGGCTCGCACTCTAATTCTTCCTGGTAAGCTTTTGCTACTTGTTAGGTCTGCCATGAATAGATATTTTTGGACTGATAGTATTCATAATAGGAAGTTGTTGCCTTGCTCTTTTTCTAAATTTGAGTCTTCTTTGAAATTGGGTGGTCTTGGTATTATTAATATTAAGAAGTGGAATATTGCCGCATTTAGTAAGCACTTTGATGACTTACTGAATAAGAAGGATAGTTTATGGTTAAATGGACATGGCAATTCAATATAAAGAATAAGTATTTCTGGTGTATGGAAACACCTCAACAAAGCAGCTGGTCTTGGAGAAATCTGCTGAAGCTTAGGGATGTTTTCCTTCCTATGATTCAATATCATGTTGATCCTAATTCTGTTGTTAGTTTTTGGCATGACCCTTGGGTGAGTAAAGGCAAGATCCTATCTAAAGTGTTAGATCATTCTCAGATTGTTCAATCGGGTATTCACCGTGATGCTAAGGCCTATGATTACATCTCTAATGGCAGAATGCAGGTACCTTATAAAAGTAACCAGTTGATCAGGCAGATATGGGGTGTCATTCAGAGTTTCCTTTTCTCTATAAACCCTTCTGTCTCTGTTTCATGGAATCTGAAGCATCATTCTATCGATATTGTGTACAAACAGTTCTCTGGCAATGCTATATTTCCTGCTGCTAAGTGGTACTCTGTTATATGGACAAGAGATTCGGCCTCTAAAGAAAATATTATTATGTGGAAGGTTGTTAGTCATGCTTTGTTGACTAGAAGTGTCTGGAATAGGTATGGTATTTTTTGTTGCCCTGAGTGCGTTTTTTGTGAGTTGCACGAAAAAACTATTGATCATCTTTTTTTTGCTTGCCCGACATTATTATTCATGTTGGATAGAATTGCTTGCAAAACTGGGAGAATTATTTCCTCTGCTAATTCTATCATTGACTGGAACATAATCTTTAAGGCTACAAGGTGGAGGAATGAAAGAGCTAGAGAGTTGGTTGTTTGCATGAAAATATATATGGATGTAATTTGGAGAGAAAGGAACGCAATAGTGTTTGAAAATCAGAGAAGGAATTTAGAAACAGTTTGGCATGAGGTTAGGAAAAGAACTCACATGCAATTGAAGAGGAGTGCTAGACTTTTTCCAGATATCTTGGTACTTGGTTGGGCTCATTAACTTTTTTTAATTTTATTTTCTGCTCTTTTTATCTTGTTTTTTAGCTTGATTCAAAGCTTGTTTTGAATCAATTTTTTATTGTTGTGCAATAAAATCTGGTAGGGGCCCAATCAACCCCGTAGGCTTTGCCAAAAAAAATCATGACTTAATAAAATGTAATTATAACCTGGAAAAAGTTTTATTAATGAATTCTACCATTAATTAAGGATTTGGACTTAAGTTTTTGAAAGCGATGGATTTACATAGTTATGTTCATAAGATACAATAAACTTAAGTAATAGTTTTACGAAATGATTCATGAACAATATTAGTATTAAAGAAAATATGCTAAAAAAATTGAATGTGAAAAATAAAGGATGTGAATAAAGAGAATTTGGTATAACTGAAAAAAACAATAAGAATAAATATGCAATTTATACGTAAATCATTTCATCACATAAATTTTGATCTAATATCCGAGTACGGAACTTTGAGGTGTTTACACCAATCCAACAAGAATTTATCACTCAATTTCTTGACGGCGAGCATTGATGATGTTTTGTGGTAGTTACTCGAGTTTTTTTTATCATAGTTGAGAGATATGCAAGGAAAGAAAGTCTATCTGATCTAGAAGCTTGATCAAAGCCCACATTAGAGGATCGAGGGATTGATAATAGATTCAAATAAAGTTGTGGATTAAAATTGGATATTTTATGTGGATGATTTGGGTACATCTTATGGGTTTAAGTTTGTGAAATAATTATTTAGGTAAAAAAAATTATGGGTTTAGGTTCAGTGTAATTTCGGGGACGAAATTCCTTTAAGTAGGGGAGAATGTAACTACCCGTTATTTTAGCACTTTGAAAATCAAATATTTAATTTAGTTAAATATTCAAATGTAGAAATTTCAAATTAAACAATCATGTTTCATATGATAAATAATAATGGTAAACTTTTGATATTGAATAAAGATTTTGACTTTCCATTGTAAAATTGACGAATGTTGGATTCCGATAAACTAGGATAAATATTCACGAAATTTGTTTAAAGGATGAATAATTCCTTATATATATAATCAATATCAAACTCATTTGATAATAATAGTAAATAAATTTATAATGGTTCAGTAAATATGCAAAACTTTTCTATAAAAGTTGACAAATTTCGTTGCATATCGATAAATCGATCTCATATTTTTATAAATAGATTGGATACTATTTTATATAATTTTATAAGTCAAATATGCTTGTTTTATTTATTTAAATATAATAACAAATCAATTTTGAAGTTTGGTTTACATAGATAAATAGTTTAACAAAAACGTCAAAATGTGACTGTAAAACGTTTTGTCCAAAATCAACGTTTTGTTCAAAATAAGTTGTCGCAACGTCGTTGCACCTTGGATGCAATGTTTGAAACATATAAATGTACACATTTTAATGCTAATCAAGTTTACTTTTACTAAATAAGATTAGAAAACTTCTAGAAGTCATTAGTGAAAGTAAGTAAGAATTAACAAAAGTAAGAAATGTAAACATCAAATCACATCAAATCAAAGCCAATATAATTATAATATTCTTTAACTAATCATTAAGTGATTAAGACAAAAAGTAAGAAGTGAAAGGATTATGTTAAGGTTTGAAATAGTGGAGTTTGCTTTAGGTTGCAGTAAGAATAGTTTGGTAATTTGGTAAGAGGTTATTTTGGTAAATTTACCACTTCTTCCTTTTTCTATAAATACCCACCTCCTTTTTCACTTTCATTCGTGCTTCTTCTTCTTTTTTTCTCAAGCTTCTTCACCTTCTTTCTCTCCTCCTTAATTACTTTCAAGAAATAGGAAAATATTAGAAAGAAATAATGTTAAAATATTTACAAAATATTCAAAAGAAATCAATGTTCATTCACTTCACATCAAACTCATCTTTTCTCATATTTTACCTCTTCTTCTCTCACCGTAACTTCTTCAAAACTGAATCAAAATACAAAATTATTTTTCCAAATCATGTATTTTTCTAGTGGCTACAACTTTTATGTTGACCACTTTGTCTCATGCTAAAATTAACAATGTCAAAAAACTCACTTCTTTCCAGTGCATTCTCTGGCCAAGTTTTTAAGATAGAGAATAGTCCATTTTGTTTTGATAATAACTTGATCATAGCTGACCCAAATTAAGAAATTCATTTTCTCCAATCATATAAAATTCCAGTGGCTAAAACTTTTATGTTTATCACTTTTTCCAGTTTTGAGGTTTGCTATACCTGAAACTTAATTCTTTAAAGTGCATTTTCGGGCTTCATTTTTGTCATTCTGAAAATACCTCTTCTTCATTCTATCATATCTCCTTAAAACAACTTGGATTCAAATGATTATTTTTTTCAAATTTAAGAGAAAATAATTTTCAACAACTTTTTTGTTTACAACTTTTCTAAATTTTGAGATTTAGAGGGCCTAAAATCAGATACAAGATAACTTATTTTTCGGATCAGAATCTTGGAAATTCAAGTTCAAAGCTCCACCGCTTCTCCTCTATACTTTTGGCCAACCTCCATCTCAAGCCTTGGCTAAGCTATTGAAAGGGAGAGGGTGTTATTTGCTAGTGTTTCGAGTGGGAAGTAGTTAGTGAAGTGTTGGTTGATTAGAATGTTGGTAGGAAGTTTATCGCTTTGGTTCATGGTGAGAAACTCTATTTAACATCTCTATTTATATATATACAGGTTTGATGTTATGTTATGATTGCTATGGATACTTATATATGATTTGATCATCAAGTATTGATTGTTTGATATGATTTTTAAATTGTTTCGCCAAGTCACTTTAATACACTTCGATAAGCACAAAGAAAATCACTTTCCTTTTGAAAATGAAATATTGTATATGGAATGCTTAAACCTTTTGGAAATAGTTTTAAAATGAATTAGAAATGATTTATAAACATTTAAATATATTTAAAGAAGAAATAAAATCAAGATTTCATCTTGTATATTTTGAAATATGTCCAAAGCAATTTTCCAAAAAAATCGCGGTTTTGTAGCAAAGTGGCCAAAGTTTAAAATTGATATTTTGAATGTTTTAAAAATACAAAATAAATCCTAAAAATACTTTAAAATGTATTAAAAGTGATTTAAGTTGAAAATATGGATTTCTAGATAATATAAATGTCGTTTTGAAGAATATAGCTTTTAAAACGCTATTTGCAACACTTTTTATAACGCTTTTCGCAGCACTTTTTAATAACTTTTGAAACGTAATTTTAAACTTAACAATTCTTTACTAAATCTTTTACGGATGATTTTAAAAGAATAATAAAGTAATTTAAAGATGATTTGGATGTTTTAATAAGAGTTTGAATAAATGGTTAAGAGGAATTGTTTATAACACTTAAACAATAACTGAGGAATATTGAATATAATAACAAATTGAGTATGCGAAAATGACTACTACATTTTTCTCGCCTGTGAGAGCTAAAGGGTAAAATAAGATATGTAACTAAGTTTAGGAATAGAGCAATCAATACTCTGAACTTACCTGACCTTTGCTTTATCTCTTAGACGAGGGGTGGAATAAATCGAAAGGAAAGCGTGGATGCTCTAAAAGATTATATTTAACCTTTTTCCAAGGTAAAAGAAAAGATCTTCATGATGTGGGATTACTTTCCACTAGTCCATGGAGGTGAAATTTACCATATTTAAGGAGGCAGTAGTGCTCTATTATGAAAATATTCGATTTGCAAGAATATGATTTGAAGTTAAGAAAGAAATCTTTGATTTAGATTTAATGAATGATTTGGGATTATTGTCCCTAAGTTAAAAGTCATAACTTGAATATAAAAAATCTTTGATTAAGATTTAATGAATGATTTGAAAATGTATTCTTAAGTAAAAGATGAACTGATTCGAAATTATTCCAAGAAAAAAAAGAAAGGTAAATAAACCAAATAATTTGATAAATGAGTGTTAATGATTCCTTATACTCACGAAAAGAAAAATAAATAAATTGAAAAAAACATATCTAAGAAAGATATTATATTAAATGGAAAAATAAAGTAATTAATTGATGATTGATAATCATATGTGAACTTAACATTTTTTTAATCGATGATTGGAATCGAAGGAACCGGGTTCGGATTTGGATGATTCCTATCCAAAACCACTTCGAACCAATATACGTTCGAAGTAAAACATGTTTGAAGACAATTGATTTTGAAGATGGGGATCTTAATGATGTAGGGTAGTTTGCCACTAGTCCCTCCCATATCATATGGTGGCAGCAATGCTCTGTATTGAAAATCTCTAATGCAAGGACTTCTTGCTACTAATGGAGTAGGAGAGTACATTTGGTTTGTCCTGATCCTGGACAACTTTTATGGACGAATGTTTGACTTTGCATTTCTAAGATGATAACGTTGAATTTTACAAATGTACATCTGCTTGGTGGCGGAGAAGACAACTTCTCTTAGCTTAACACCCTTCTTTGAGATGTACGAGCTCAAAGGTTGTATGTTCATGGAAGTCAATAGTGTTATCAAAGGAATGACAATGTGGCATTCAAAGTTGTAACAACCCATAATTTTTATAAATATTTTTCTTCAATTTATTTGAAAACTTTGGTTTTTAATTATTTAAAATTTGAAATTTTGGAATTTTCCAATATAATTATGGATTTTGTTTATAAATTATTTTCCAAATACAATAAATAAGCATTTTCTGAAATTTTTATATTTTGGTCAACTAAAAGTCAAAGTTTGACCACAGTTGAAAATTTTAAATTTGAATTTTTAAATTCTAATCTTTTTCTTTGAAACTGTATTTTATTTTAATATTAGTTTTGCTTTTCGTTTCGTAAAATTCTGTTTTATACTTTTCAAATTGGATAAAATACAGCGTTTTACACGTAATTATTTTCTGTATTTTATTTTCTATTTTTCCTATGCTCATCTTTTTATTTTCTTTTTCTATTTTATTTTGTTTAGCATTTGATTTTATTTATTGAATTTTGATTGGTTTATTTTTGATATATTGCTTGGAAATTTAAAGAGACTAGAGTTATGTGCTTTAACTTATGACGTTTCCTTTGCCTAGCCTCTTCATTTCTCTTCTAGCCGTTGATTACTTTCTAACTATGTATTTTCTAACCCTAGCCGCCACTTCTATTTGTAAATCACGTACAAAAGTTTCTTACCTCATTTAAAAATTCATTTGCGTCCATAGAAAAATTATAGTAAGTCATGGCTTCCTCCTTCTTCTTTTTCCTTTTTCTCTTTTCATTTTATTGTTCCTCCTTTGGCATGCTCGGCCACCATCCCTAACCGATCTTATCTCACCACTCCACCACCTCCATGATTGGCCACATCCCCTCTTCATCATCCCCATGACATAGCCGTGACCATAGAACAAAATCCTCCACCAAAATTGTAAAACTCCTCTTGATCCATGCTTTTGTCTCCAGTTGACCTTTGCATTGTCACTCCTCTTCATATCCTTGCCTAGCCGTGCCTATGACCATCATGACCGAGCCCAATGGCCTTCTAATTGAACATAGCAAAGCCTTGTAGCGGTGTGGCCGAGCTTATGTACATAGTGGCCGAGCCTACTTGTTGATTTAAACAAATTTTGCTTCGCCTTGATTCATGTTTTATTCATTGTTTTGATTTACAATATAATGTTGATTTATATTCTTATGTATGTTGTATATTTTTGTTGTTACAAGATCTGAATATTGGCTCATCATCCACTCATATCTAGTCGTGCCTTTTCATGCTTTGCTGAGTTTGGATTTGCGTTTTGAATTTGATCTCTAGCTTTAGAAGGCGAGTTATTCACTCTAGACAATCGTACTTATATAAATGTGAAACAATGTCACATGAATTGTAATAGTTGATATGCTATGTTATATGCTCACATCTGCCTGTTATTTGACATTATATGATGATATTACCTGATTATATACCCATTGCATCATCTGATATGTTATATTATGCTATACTGTTTATTGTATTTACTGTTTCTCACACTGCAAGTTCCATGTAGAATAAAATCACTATGGATTGAAATGATACATACCCGAATGGACACTAGAATAAGGAAAAATTGTTATGAGCTGAAATGATAGGCTCAAACGATTTTTATTTATTTTATTTGACTTGGGATTGCCGATTTGAAATGATAGAACCCGGATTTTTCTTTTAAATTACGGATTGAAATGATATATATCCGTATCACTTGACCTAGGTTAGAAAATTATATACAGACCCGTGGTTAATTTAAATATTTGCTAAAAATTTATTAAGTATTTTCAAATGTAAAAATATGACACTTTAACTTAAATTGGATTTAAATGATTTTTGTAGTGATTTTCTGTAAGTAAAATGTATAAGTAAATAATCGATTAAAATGTATTTGAAATACGACTTAACTAGATAATTGGAACTTTAGTTCGAAATGAATTTTTTGGTTAAGTTGTTAACTCTGCCCCGGTGTCGACTTAGCAACTCGAAAGGATGCCGACCTACAGCTTAAAAGGGGGGTTGCCGACCTAACAGTTCAACAAGTGTGACGACCTAATACTTTAACAAGGCTACCGGCTCAACTGGTTGCCGACCTAACTGCCTTATCAGGGAGACCGACCTAAGGCACGAAGGGATACCGACCTAAGGAGCTTGAGTAGCATGCCGACTTAAGACTCGAAGAGGTGCCGACCTAACAGGCTAGGGAGATGCCGACTTAAGGCCCAAATGGATACCGACTTAGGGCTAAACAGTTGCCGACCTAAAACTTAACAAGATGGCTACCGACCTAAGACAGAAGACGACCTAACCATCCAGAGAATTTACCGATCTAACCACTTAGAACAGGGACAAGACCATGAACTACACCTAAGTCGCGACCGACCTATGACCTATGTTAAGTCGTTCACGACCCAAGGCCACTGAATATAGGTCCGATGCCATATTATTGAGAAGAGGTGTGTTGACTCGGAGGTGACCTAGGACTTGTACAAATGAACTCTCGTGAAGCCGTGAAGGGGCCAGGTGAATCAGCCACGACTCACCTTAAACCGGCCACGACTCACCTTAAACCGGCTACGACTTATCTTAAGTCGGCCACGACTTAGGACTTGGCAATAATTCCAGACCAGAACTCTCTATAAATAGGCGACCACCTCCAACATTCAAAGGACTTTTGGGGGGCACATTCTCTTCATACACCGTTACCTTGCTGCATTGAGAACTTCATCAACACTTAGAGCTTTCAAGATTAGAGGAATTCATCAAAGAAATTCACGAAGAAACCACACATCTTCAACATGAATTTAAGGACTTTAATCGACATTGAAGCTTAAGACTTGTTCCAAATCACTTGTAACTTGAAGTATATTGTACTTGAGAAGAATTGTATCAGCTTGTAACGGGATTATTAATAAAAGTACTTAGAGTGGACGTAGGCTATACCCTTAAGCCGAACCACTATAAAATTGTTGTTGTTTACTGCTTTTCTGCTATTACTTGCTTGTAATTCTTTCCCGATCTATCGGGTGGTGCTTTCACAACTACACTTCACACACCGGGGTGTTAGCGTTCACATTTTAGCGTTAACTTTTTTGGTGCTTTCACTGAGAATTGAACTCAGGAAAACTATCATCATTGCTTCACAGAGATTTGTAGAAAGAATTTCCTTAAAAACCAGAAGTCTATCTGAGATTATGGCTCTTGGAAGGAAAAGTAGATCCGTCAGATCTGGAAACATTCAAGAGGGAACCTCCGCTTCCCCTGTACCTAATCAACCCACTCCGTCAGTTGGAGTTACGAAAGCGGAGTTGGATGCTGTGATTCTAGGGCTAAACCAGCAGATAAACGCCCAAAATGCACAATTAGAGGCTCAGAGTGCCCAAAATGCTCTAATTCTGAATAAGTTGAATGATTTGCTCGGGGCAAACAATCAACCGGCTGGTAATGAAAGGAATTATGCTAGAAACATTCATAATGCTAACGAAAGGAATGCTCCTGAAAGGGCTGCTAGTCCCTTTGAGCAAACGCTTCCTGAGGTTGGTGGATCTGGAACTCGACATGATGAGGAATACCTTTCTGGAATGGTCCGGCAAATCATGAGAGAAAGTATGCAAAGGGTTGAAGATGAGAAAGAATGGGGTTTCGCCCCAAGTAAAACTCCATTTACTGAGAAAATCTTAAAGGCGGAGTTTCCAAGGAAGTTTGTCCCTCCAACTATCCCAGCTTACAAAGGGACAAGTGATCCGAATGAATTCTTGTATAAATATGATTGGCACATGACAGGTGCCAGAGCCTCTGACGAAATAAAGTGTCGATATTTCCCCGTATACCTGGAAGGTGTGGCTCTACTATGGTTCACCAAGTTGCCAGTCCGATCTATCGATCAGTTTTCAGACTTGACCAGAAAATTCAAGGAGCAGTTTAGACTATATGCTTCGAAGGCCAAGGACATTATGTCACTGTCGAGTTTAGAGCAGAATCCTGGTGAGTCTATCAGATCTTTCTTGAACCGCTTTAATATAGCGCTGGCTGAGGTGGACAATGCTGAACCACGAATGATATTGACTTATCTGATGAGGGCTATTGATAAGTCAAGCGAATTTGGGAAATGGTTAAATATGAAGGAGCCAACCTCTCTCGAAAAGTTCTACAAAAAAGCAGATGAATTCATTCGCTTGGAAAGCCGTCCTTTACCAGTAAAGACAGTGTTGGAGAAAGCAGAAGACAACACTATCGCTCCACGCAAGAATGAATCGGTGGGGCAAAAAAGGGAGAATAATAATGGGAAGAAACAGGGTAATCTGAAGAAGCCCCGATCCTTCAAGCCATCAGAATATACTCCATTATCACATACGCCGGAGCACATCTACCTTGCCACTAAAGATTCCGTCGATTTCCCTAAACCTATCCCTTTGAGAACCGGGAAAAAAGCCATACAGAGTGGGAAATTCTGCCGCTTCCACAATCAACCCGGTCATGAGACTGATGAATGCCGCCAGTTGAAAAATCTGATTGAAGAGTTGCTAAGAGAAAACAAACTGCAGCAATTTGTGAAGAAGAATAGCAACAATCCTGCATCGTCAAGTCAGGGGCAACAGGTTTCTGTTCATCAGCCTAGGACAGGTGAGAAAGCTACGGGACATGAATCTGGAAGGCCCGTTATCAATGTCATTACAGGAGGGCCTCACCCAGCTGGCAAGAGCTGGGGTGAGATGGAGAGATATTCCAGGGCTTTGAAATATGCTCCAGTCGAAGAAGACGTCTTTGTTTTAGAAGACACTACGCCCCTGAAACAACAGAAAACTTTCAGCGATGATATTGTTTTCAGAGCCAGAGATTCCACAGGTATAGAAGCTCCTACCCTAGATCCCTTGGTCATCGCGGCTGGTATTGGACCGGCCATTGTCAGAAGAGTCCTCATCGACTGCGGAGCATCATGTAATATCCTCTTCAAGAAGACATTTGACCAGATGAAAATCCCTATGATCGATGTACAAGCCTCATCACAGAAGATCGCTGGCTTCACTGGGGAGCCAAAGCAACCAATTGGGACCATCGATCTGCTTGTAGAACTTGGGGAAGCAGAAAGGAAAGTGGTCCGCAAGCAAACATTTGTGATTGTCGATGAGTTTTCTGCTTATAATGCTTTTCTTGGCCGTCCAACACTCGCAGCATTCAAAGCTATCCTAGCCCCGTGGTGCCTCACTATTAAATTCCCTACTGACAATGGAGTAGGAGTTATAAAAGGGGATCAAAATGCTGCGCGAGAGTGCTATTTGACAGAGCTGCGAGAGTCAAGAAAAAGAGAAATGGGAAAGGATGCGGCAACCCCAATCCGCATCAAGGAACCAGCCTTGTAGCAATTACGGGGCGGACCCTGCACTGGCGAGCACAGCGGGGCACGGAAAGAAATGGATCCCAGAAAAGCCAGTGCAGGGGAGAATAGAGTGGTACCGGTGGAAACGACAGTTCCGGTACCTGTTGACCCGAAGGACCCAAATAAGGTGTTGAATGTGGGTTCATAGCTTAATGTGTCAATTCAGAATATCTTGATATCTTTCCTGAAAGCAAATCTGGATGTCTTTGCTTGGACTCATGCCGATATGTGTGGAATATCTCCAGAAGTTGCAGTACACGCTCTGAATATTGACCCAAAGTTTACGCCAGTTAAACAGAAAAGAAGAACCCAAGGTCCAGAAAGGTCAGCAGCATTAAAAGAAGAAGTTGATCGACTCATGGAAAATAACTTCATCAAAGAATCTACATATCCGAATTGGGTTTCAAATCCTGTGCTGGTCAAGAAAGCTAATGGAAAATGGAGAGTGTGCATCGATTTTTCTGATCTAAACAAGGCTTGCCCCAAAGATTGCTTCCCGTTACCCAGGATCGATCAACTGGTAGACGGAACTGCGGGACATGAATTGTTATCTTTCATGGATGCCTACTCCGGTTATAACCAAATCATGATGCACGAGCCGGATCAGGAGGATACAAGCTTTATCACAGATGTTGGACTTTATTGCTACAGAGTTATGCCCTTCGGATTGAAAAATGCAGGGGCAACCTACCAAAGACTTGTTAATGCTATGTTCAAACCGCAATTGGGCAAAACTATGGAAGTCTACGTCGACGACATGTTAGTGAAGTCCAGGAAAGCAGCAGATCACATTGAACACTTAGCAGAAATGTTCGCAGTCCTTCGGAAATACAGAATGAAACTTAACCCTCTGAAATGTACATTTGGGGTCGAGTCCGGAAAGTTCTTAGGTTTCATCGTCAGTGCTAGGGGCATTGAGGCTAGTCCAGCTCAAATTACTGCCTTGAAAGAAGTTAAAGCTCCTAGAACGAAGAAGGAATTGCAGAGTCTCAACGGAAAGGTCGCCGCCCTGAGTCGGTTCATTTCCAAAGCCACTGATAAATGCATCCCATTCTTTGACGCCCTGAAGAAAGGAAAGAAGAATTTTGAATGGACTTCCGAATGCCAAAAAGCCTTCGATGAGTTGATCCGTCATATGGAAACGCCTCCAATACTTTCTAGGCCAGGCAATGGTGAGGATCTTCTTATATACTTGGCAGTATCATCTCATGCTCTAAGTGCAGCGCTGATACGGGAAGACAAAAGGATTCAACATCCGGTTTACTATATCAGCAAAAGACTCACTGGGGCAGAGCTGAATTACTCCAAGTTGGAAAAACTCGCCTATTGCCTACTAGTTGCATCAAGGAAACTGAGGCAATATTTCCAAGCTCATCCTATCAGAGTACTCACTGATCAACCTCTAAAGCAAGTCCTATTTCGCCCTGAAACCTCGGGTCGCCTTCTAAAATGGAACATTGAACTCAGTCAATATGACATCACTTATCACCCCCGAAAAGCAATCAACGGACAAGCTTTAGCTGATTTCATTGCAGAATTCACAGAGAAAGATAATGGTGAGGAAGAAACGATCAATGATTCCCCAATCCAGTGGAAGATGTATGTTGATGGCGCAAGAAATGACTACTGTTCTGGAGCCGGAGTGGTACTTGAAACTCCTGAAGGTCGATCATTATGTTATGCACTAAGATTGGAATTTCCTTCAACAAACAATGAAGCAGAATATGAAGCTCTTATTGCAGGTCTGAAAACCGCTAAAGAGCTAAACATTCGAGCATTACAGATCTTCAGTGATTCTCAGCTTATTGTATGCCAAGTCAAGAAGGAATTTCAAACAAAAGGTGGAAACTTGCCTTCCTACTTGTCAAAGGCTTGGGAACTCCTATGTGAACTCGATCACTATTCAATAAGCCACATTCCTCGGGAAGAGAATATGAAGGCAGATTCCCTCGCAAAGTATTCAAGTTCTGGTGAAGCTCAACTATTGGGATTGGTCCCTGTAGAAGTCCTTTCAGCACCAAGTATAGACGAGATGGATATTGACTGGATTATGAATGTATCTCAAGAACAAGAGTCATGGATGACTCCAATACTGGACTACCTACTCAGAGGTTCTCTGCCATAAAATTCGATAGAAAGACGAAAGCTACTAAGGAAAGCCTCTCGCTATGTAATTCAGGATGGCCGATTGTACAGACGGGGATTCTCAATGCCATTGCTTCGATGTGTATCCCGGGAAGAGTCCAAAACAATCCTAGCTGAGGTGCATGGAGGAGAATGTGGTGATCATTCAGGTGGTCAAACATTAGCAAAGAAAATTCTCCGATACGGATATTTTTGGCCAGAAATTAATCGAGATGCTGCAGATTACTCCCGAAAATGTGACAGATGCCAAAGATTTGCCAAAATTCCTAGAGCACCCTCTACCGAACTCACACAGATGGTCAGTCCATGGCCGTTTGCGATTTGGGGAATGGATCTCATTGGGCCGCTACCAACTGCCAAATCAGGGATTAAATATGCTATTGTTGCAGTTGATTACTTTACTAAATGGGCTGAAGCTGAACCATTGGCCACTATCACTTCTAAGAAAATGATAAGCTTCGTGACCAAGAATATCATTTGCAGGTATGGTGTGCCTCAGAAAATAATCACAGACAATGGTACTCAGTTTGAAAGCGAGGAATTCCAAGATTTTTGCAGGCGATTCAAAATCCAGAAAAGCTTTTCAGCAGTTGCTCACCCGCAGGCAAACGGGCAAGTGGAAGCAGTAAACAAGATCATCAAATCAACCATCAAAAAGCAACTCGAAAGAGCAAAAGGTGGTTGGGTCGATAAGCTACCACTTGCACTATGGGCATACAGAACTACTCACAAAACTGCGACTGGGCATACTCCTTTTTCGTTAGCATACGGATCGGAAGCAATGATCCCGGTTGAAACAGAGGTCCCTTCACACAGAAGAATCCATTTCAATCAAGCAGAAAATGAAAAGCTACAACTTGAAGCGCTAGATCTCCTTGATGAAAAAAGAGATGAAGCTAATCTCAGGGTTGCAGCTCATCAGCAAAGGATAGCCAGACATTTCAATTCCAAAGTTCGCCAACGCAGCTTTGAGATTGGAGACCTAGTCCTGAAGAGAATTATGACAGCGACAGGTGTGTTTGGGCCAAATTGGGAAGGACCGTATGTAATAGGTCAGAAGCTTCTTGACGGCACATTCAAACTCACCACTGTTGATGGAGATCAAATTCCAAGGGCATGGAACAACAACCATTTGCGTCCATACTTTACTTGAAAATTTTGTTGAAACATTGTAAAAAGAATTATGAATGTATGATTCTTGTAATTGAGAGCAATTGTAAAACTGATGCAAGTGAATAATGAATGAATATAAAGTGGATGTAGGCCCAAATTTCTGGCCGAACCACTATAAATCTTGTGTTCCTTATTATTATTACATGTTTGCTTTATTTTCGATATAAAAGTACATAAAATGTATTGCTGAAATGTCGATTTAAATTTTTGCAGACAATGGAAATAAAACTTGCGCATAATAAGACCGAGTGATTCTCACCATCATTCAACAAACAAATTTCAAGTCATAAAGGCCCCGAATTCAAATCCTAGATAGGAAATACTTCAATTGAACGGCTTATGATTTCGATAGAAACGAGCCCTTGCTAATAAATTGAGATTGTTTGAACGAACAAACATCCAATTAGGAAGCTAGTGCCCGTTCTCACGAACTTGCCTGACAATGAAGTACACTTCCTTGGATTAAACAAGCTACTTGCGAGAAAAGGGGAATGAAAACTTGAAAAAAAAAGGATCGCTGAAAAGTCATAAGCAAGAAGACAAGAATACAACCAAAAACCATCATTGGCGGCACAAGTCCTCTTCGGAGGCACGACTCTTCGGAGGATAAAGACCTCTAATGGGTCATACGCCATAAAAAAGAAAGTTCTCTACTCAACAAAAAAGATTGGAGGAGTCATGACCCTCCAACCATGAGAGAGTAACTTCCAGGCGATGAAAACCCTCTCTGAGGCACATTTCACCAGGAGTTGAAGTGTTATGACCGCTCTTCGGAATTTCACTTCACCAGAGTTGAAATGCAAACAAAATAAAAGCCCTCTTCGGAGGCCCATTTCACCAGGAGTTAAAGTGTTATGACCGCTCTTCGGAATTACACTTCACCAGAGTTGAAATGCAAACAAAATAAAAGCCCTCTTCGGAGGCCCATTTCAGCAGGAGTTGAAGTGTCGTAACCGCTCTTCGGAATTTCACTTCACCAAAGTTGAAATGCAAAACAAGATAAAGACCTTCCTGGAAGCCCACGTTTCACCGAGATTGAAATAAAACTTCCAAGTGTTGAAACGTGAAAAGGCTTTCTTCGAAGGCACAACTCTTTGGAGGTACACGTTTCACCAAGATTGAAATAAAACTTCCAAGTGTTGAAACGTGAGAAATCCCTCCTCAGAGGTACAACCCCCTCCCGGGGACACAATTAAAAAGAAAGACCTCTTTAGAAGCCCACGTTTCACCGAGATTGAAATAAAACTTCCAAGTGCTGAAACGTGAAAAGGCTTTCTTCAAAGGCACAACTCTTTGGAGGAACACGTTTCACCAAGATTGAAATAAAACTTCCAAGTGTTGAAACGTAAAAAAAATCTCTCCTCAGAGGCACAAATTTTTATTAAAAGGAAAAAAGAAAAATCCTCATCAAGAGCGTACTTTAACTTTCAAAGGAAGAGCGATTTACCTATTCTAAAAAAAAAAAAAGAAGGGGGAAGAAAGTTAAAGTACATTCAGAGGTCCGCTTTGCCACATAGAAGAATTCACTTGGCAAAATATATACATACGCAAAAGGAGAAAGTGATTTCTTCGAAGGACAAAGCGTAGAAACTTATATGAAGGAAGTTGCACTCTACGAAAATTCTCTTCGAGAATGAAGTAATTATTCTTTAGAAAACGAGAGTGCAAGTCCCCTCAAAGTATACGATATTGCAGTAAGCTCATGGTATAGGGGCAACATGGTATAGTTACATACAAAGCGGTATAACTATGTCGGTAAAGTACGCTCAAACAACATACCACAAGCTCACCGCAACATCGTATAAATAAAACTTGTGCAAAAATGAATAATAAATGCATTCTCAAATTCAAACAAAAGTCTGTGCAAATAAAGAATCACTTTATTCAATTGCAGATATTGCAGATACAGGTTTCAAAATAAAAAAGCAGGGGCCGGTGCCTGCACAACATCCGACCATTACACAAAAAAGGAATCAAAAAGCTCAACTCTTCATTTCTTCTTGCCGCCTTTAGACCCTTTACCCGGCCGAGTGGTTAGCTTTTCGGGTCTTTCAGGTTGGTCTGAAGGCATAAGGGAAGAAGGGGAGGGAGGTGCAACTGGCGCAATTTCCGGTTCCTCTTCAGTGGTGATAATTTTCTTCCCCCTCCTCTTCGATGTCCCATGCTTCTTTCTTCTCTGCGAAGAAGACTCACTCCCCGGAGTAACGAGAGCGGACAAAACTACGTCGTCAGAAGGAGTCCGCTCCGGAGAGATCTCGCCTCCTTCGAGTCCCTCATCTTTTTGCTCCTGCGAGGCAACAGGGTCATCCAAACCATGAAGAGCCTCAATTTTCTCCTCTTGTGACCCAGGTTGTGAAGCAGAAGGAGGAGTCACCTGAAGAGATGGAGGAGGAATAACCAGAGAAGGCGAAGTCTGCACGGCACTTGTTGTTTCAACTGCAGAAGAAGAAAAATTGAAAATGTTAGTATCTTCCCGAAAGAAGGGAGATATGGGTTCATCGAGATTCAAGAGGTAATCGAGAAGCTCATCAAATTTTTGAGGAATAAGCAGGCAATCCACCTGAATCGGACCAATGTCGAAATTACCTGAAGATGTTGGCTTCGTCAGTTCAATCTCATAATTCTGAGCCCCAATGTCCTCCAAAGCCTCTTCATCAGTAGGGGTGATTACCCCAGTTCTTGTAGGAGGCGGCAAATGAGCACTAGGGCCTGTAATGTCCACCTCGGGAGAAACTAGAGGACGTTCAGAGATGGTAGGCGGTACTTCTTTTTCAGAACGCTCCTCTTCCGCCATCCCGGCCCGCGCTCTGGCAAGCTGCTCCTTTCCCTTGGCAAGAGCGGCACGGGCTTCGTCATCAAGATAATGCTCTTCAAGGGCTGACTCAGCATATCCAGCACCTTTACCACCGAGCATATCAAGTGCTGCCTCCCAAACTTCAGCCAGTGTGATTTCATACTTGGGGCCTAGAAAGGCAAGGCTGCCACGTCCCAAAACGCTGTGCAGGTAAAAATCGAATAATGTAGAGCTAATGTCAGCTTTGGTTGCTTGATGAGCCTCTTCGGCCGCAAGTTTACCAGCAACAGCCTCGTCGCGCTCCTTTTCGGCCATAGCAAGTCGAGTTTTTAACAACTCTATCTCCAAGCTTTGAGAGCCAGTCTGTTCTCGCAGTTGTACAGTTTCAGCACGATATTCTTCTATGACCTTTTCCTTGTGTGCAAGCTTATCTTCGACTGCTCTTTGACTGGCATGCGCATCTCGTACTTGTTGCTGAAGCATGCTCTCCTTTTGTGAATGGAAAGTAGATGAAGTAACTAATTCTTCCTTAAGTTTTTCTACTTCCGCTTCCAGCTTTTCATTATAGGAAGCAATACTTCTCATTTCGGCGTCATGTTGTTCGAGAGTCTTCTGCCACTCAGCCTTATCATTCTCCATTGTTAGCATGGCCTCGAGATTGGCTCGGTTAACCCTCTGAAGTTCGTCGACGAGTTTTTGCCAGTTCGACATTCTTTCGATATCGGTCCTGACAGTATCAAGATTTCGCAGCATAGCCGGTTTGTCGAGAGGAACCAAGTCGAGATCAAATTGAACCCCTCTTAGGCACCACTGAGGAAATCGACTTTGAAGAGTGGGAGGACCTTGCCCGACCTGGTATGCGGGCCGGTTGATGATTGCTTGAATGTCGGAGCGTGCGGGAGCAGGAGATTGAGCAGGGACATGTTCAGAAGCTGAAGGAGTTGTTTCTTTAGTAAGTCTAGCCCGCTTGCTAGAAGAATCGTCTATGTGACTCTTTCCTCTCTCATCATGAGCCTTTCTCTTTTGGGTATCATCATCTCTGTGGGGAAGATCATGTCTTTCTTGTTCCCTTCGGCGACGTTCTTCATATGATCGTCTCTCGTCGGCTTTCCTGATGGCCCTCTCTTCATCCGACTCTCTGTAAGAAGGAAGGTAACGCCTGTAATCATACTCGCTACGCCTCCCGTAGCGCTGGAAATCATCATAGTACGAGCCGCTGCGCCCCATAGGAGAATCTGGAATTAAAATAATAAGATTTAGAAATCTTTAAAGTACAAGAAGATAAGTGCATAGAAGTGATGAGAAATCCAAAGTGTCGTGTAATGTGTAAACTACGCGCATCAATCTACGAACCACTCTTTAATTGAGGAGTAGTTGTGGGTGTGATAGTTAGCGTCAACTCTTGAGTCGACGACGACTGTTGCAAGATAGAAGTAGCCTCAACTACTGAGGAAGAAATCCCGGCAGTAGTAGGGTCATCCTTGAAGATCTCTTGTGAAGTAGCGAAGAGGTCGCTCAATCCTTCGAAGGTATCGTCCCTGCTTTGCTTGACAGGACTGGATTTCTTAGCCTTTTCACCAGATTCTTGTGAATGGTGAGAGGATCCCTGAGGCTCTTCTTCCTCGATAACCGGGGCAAGTTTATCAGATGGCCCCGCAACATCAACAGAAGTGGAGCACTTCACCAGCGAAGATTCAGGAGTCTTTATCGGAGAATCGGGGACTTCCGTTGGAACTTCATGAGCATGCATAGAGCGAGAAGTGTGTAGAAGCCCATGTTGATGTAAATATTCATCCCTCAACAGAAATTTTATGCTCCTCTCTTCTGCGGCCACGGCACTCAACCTCTCAAAAACTTGCTTATGAATTGGATCTCTAGAAGGGAGAGGAAGTGCTGAAAGGAACAAAGAATGAAATTAGCAACTGAAAGTTCGGATCTCGAAAAGGTTTCAAAACGGAAAAAATAGAAACACTAATCTTACTTCCTACTCTCCAGATGGCATAAAACCCTGGGGGACAGCGGGCAAAGAAAAACTGGTTCAAAAATCCATGAACGCTTTCAGTAAGATCGGAAATGAGCTTGCGGTTTCTAGCACTTCTCACAATAATGAGTGAAGGATGATCTTTACTCTTTGCAAACGAGCACAGATAACGAATTTCTTCAAAACTCGGTAAGCGATCAAGAGTTCTTCTAAACAAAACACATAACCCCGTCAAGATGGCATAGCCATTGGGATGAAGTTGAAACGGAGAGATTGTCAACCGAAGGAGAAGAGTTCGAAGGAAGTCGTTAAAAGGAGGAATCGCCCCACTTAAGCACATTTGGCGATTGACTGCAACAAAACCATAGGGAGGATTGTCAGCAGTATCACTTGTCCAGGGAGAAGAACATCACTTTCAGCAAAGCCAAATTGAGTGCGCAGCTGGATAAACGCTCTCGAAGTTAGAATAGTCGAGGTTCTCTCCGGAGGATTCTCTATGGGAACAGCTATCGGAAAAGTTTCTTCCTCTTGAGTTACCACTTCTTCTTCTCGGTGGGAAGTCATTCTACATAAACAACTGGGTATTCAAACATGAAGGTGCACGTTTCCTAAAGTGTGTGAAGTGTTGTGTAAAATCAATCAAGCAGTGAACAAATATAACTGGAATGAAAACTAGCAAGCATTTGTTAGTTATGAAATTCAGGGACTATTGTTTTAAGCCTAAATATGCAAGTAAGATGTTGATGCAGATAAATCAGTTCAGATTATTGATACTTTGCATTAATGTTCAACTTTAATTGATTGATTCACAAACATTTCATGCAATATAATTAAGTTGCTTGTCTTGACTAATCTGTCATCTGACATGGGCAGTCAATGGCAGTATTTTCGCCTTGGTTTTCTTTGTTTGTTATTTTCAGCAGGTTAGCAGCTTATAAGTTAATGCGATCTGTGAAATAATACAATGAGATTCAAGCAAATTTAAAGTTGGGGCAGTTCAAAATTTAGGCAACTTAGTTTGGCAGTTCAAGTTAGAAACTCAAAGTGGATCTATGCTCTCAAAAAGTCAGCATGCCCAAAGCTTAAGTGTTAACTCGGCAGCGGTTTAAGAGCCAGCTCGGTCACGGTTTAAGGGTTTAACTCGGCCACGACTTAGGGATTAACTTGGCTGCGGTTCAAGGATAAATCAGTAGAAGGTTAAATCGACAGATTTCCCCAAGGATTAACTCGGCCACAGTTTTAAGGCTTAGATCGGCAGAAGGTTAGGTCGGTAGATCTCCCTCAAGTGCTAGCACGGCCACGATTTAAGGATTGGGTCAGCCAAAAGCCAAGCCCCCTAAAATCACCAGGTCGTATCTAAATCAATACCTCGCCCCGCTCAACCTGTTAACCCGTTAGCTACTCCCTTAACCAAAAAATTCTCACTTCATTTATCCTATTTCGTGCATTCGGATCATCCAAGACATCAATTCGAAACCTCTGCAAAGTCAGCGCCTTGCAATCCTAGCACGAATCAAAATCAGCTAGCTTAAATCAGTAAACCATCTTCATCGTCCCATCGATCAGTCGAAAATGAACCGAGCAACCTAAACTCCATCAGCCATTGGTGTAATAAGATTTGCGGTGGAACATCGCGCAAGCAAACGGTTTAAGTAACAGAGTTCATGAGCCAACGAATGATCTATAATCGAAGAAGAGGGTTTACTTACGCAATGAATAACAGAGGTTGTCGGTGGATAATTGGAATTAAATCGCCTTTTTGAGCTCGGAAGATTTTTAATGGCAGAATCAGAGAAATAGGTAGTGAGAAGGAAGAAGGAGATGTGATTTATACCTTGCAGTAAAGGGATATGAAGCGGTATGTTACGACTCAACTGTTAGGTCGCGTACGACCTACCAACTTAAAGAACGGCCGAGTTAGAGGATATCGAAGCACACGACCTAACCGGTAGGCGTATACTTCGAGGGGCAATTGTTAACTCTGCCCCGGTGTCGACTTAGCAACTCGAAAGGATGCCGACCTACAGCTTAAAAGGGGGGTTGTCGACCTAACAGTTCAACAAGTGTGACGACCTAATACTTTAACAAGGCTACCGGCTCAACTGGTTGCCGACCTAACTGCCTTATCAGGGAGACCGACCTAAGGCACGAAGGGATACCGACCTAAGGAGCTTGAGTAGCATGCCGACTTAAGACTCGAAGAGGTGCCGACCTAACAGGCTAGGGAGATGCCGACTTAAGGCCCAAATGGATACCGACTTAGGGCTAAACAGTTGCCGACCTAAAACTTAACAAGATGGCTACCGACCTAAGACAGAAGACGACCTAACCATCTAGAGAATTTACCGATCTAACCACTTAGAACAGGGACAAGACCATGAACTACACCTAAGTCGCGACCGACCTATGACCTATGTTAAGTCGTTCACGACCCAAGGCCACTGAATATAGGTCCGATGCCATATTATTGAGAAGAGGTGTGTTGACTCGGAGGTGACCTAGGACTTGTACAAATGAACTCTCGTGAAGCCGTGAAGGGGCCAGGTGAATCGGCCACGACTCACCTTAAACCGGCCACGACTCACCTTAAACCGGCTACGACTTATCTTAAGTCGGCCACGACTTAGGACTTGGCAATAATTCCAGACCAGAACTCTCTATAAATAGGCGACCACCTCCAACATTCAAAGGACTTTTGGGGGGCACATTCTCTTCATACACCGTTACCTTGCTGCATTGAGAACTTCATCAACACTTAGAGCTTTCAAGATTAGAGGAATTCATCAAAGAAATTCACGAAGAAACCACACATCTTCAACATGAATTTAAGGACTTTAATCGACATTGAAGCTTAAGACTTGTTCCAAATCACTTGTAACTTGAAGTATATTGTACTTGAGAAGAATTGTATCAGCTTGTAACGGGATTATTAATAAAAGTACTTAGAGTGGACGTAGGCTATACCCTTAAGACGAACCACTATAAAATTGTTGTTGTTTACTGCTTTTCTGCTATTACTTGCTTGTAATTCTTTCCCGATCTATCGGGTGGTGCTTTCACAACTACACTTCACACACCGGGGTGTTAGCGTTCACATTTTAGCGTTAACATAAGTAAATAAATGGAATTTCAGTTTTATTTATGAAATGGGTATTTTGAAATAAAGTATTAAGTCATTTGTTAAGGTAAAGGTCAAGTAAAATAATGTACATTTGACTTAATAAATAAATTATAGTTTAATTTGGATAATTATTTATAAAAATTAATTTTATTTAACCATAAGTTAAATGATAACTAAATGAAAGTTTTTGAAGCATGAGATATGTTTTCCTAGTTAAAATGGCTAAAAATTGAAGTTTTAATGTTTTTGAAATGTTATAATAAAAGCTGGAATTAGTATTGGTAGCATTTCCAAACTGCTGTGGTTTTAAGACAACATTTACTAAGTGCTATCATTTCTGAAAATAAACTATATCTGAAATAATAAATAAGCTTCTGTAGCACTTTATAAGCGCTGCTGTTGCTGAAGTAAACTATATTCTGGAATGATAAATAAGCTACTGTAGTACTTTGTAAGTGTTGCTGTTGCTGAAAGTAAACTATATTATGAAATAATAAATAAGCTACTGTAGCACTTTGTAACTGCTGCTGTTGCTGAAGTAAACTATATTCTGGAATAATAAATAAGCTACTGTAGGACGTTGTAAGTGCTGTTGTTGGTGAAACTAATCTGTTTTGCAATAACTAAATACCTATATAGCACTTTGTAAGTGCTGCTGTCTCTGAAACTAAACTGTTTTGAAATACTAAAATACCTACTGTAGCACTTTATAAGTGCCGTTGTTTCTGAAAAAGACAATGTTTTTGAAATATTACTATACGTACCATAACATTTTATAAGTGCTGTTGTAGCTGAAATTTACAATGTTTTGGAAATTTTATAATTGAATGAACTTAGAAAATGCTACAATTATGGAAATTGAATATTTGATTTGAAAGGATAACGATTTCATATTTAAATGGTTTAAATGAATTATTTGATTTGGAATATAAACCTTTTTTGAAATTTATAACCACGGGTTATAATAACGTTGGGTTGTTAAAGAGACCGGGATCGAATATGGTCATACTCTCTGTCGATATTGAAAACCACTTTAACAACCCTATATGCAGTAGAGATTTCAAAATGAAGTAGGATGGTGGCGACGCTCTATTGAGGTATGTATGTGGACCCGACTTCCGTAAGTTGGCATAAGGTGGTTAAAACAGGAGCGATTCCGGGCCAGTTTGGTAGCTCCTCTTATCGGACACACTTCTTCATATGTCATTCTATTACTTTGTGATTGATATGGTGCGCACCTTTGATTTTGGGAGTGTGGCTTGAGGTGGGCGGCAGTGGCTGCTATGGGTCACAACCAGTCCGATGCGTAATTGGTATATCTACCCTCCTCGTTGTGCCGTGTCACCTACCCTAGCGCGCCTTGTACGATGTTGGTTTTGTGTCGTAGCCTGTGGAGAATCCTTTGGTGGCTTCCCGATCATGAGGGACCCTGATACTAGACAGACTACTGGGACTATGTATATGTTAAGGTGGAAAATGTAAAGCCTTAACGCTATTTTAAAGTAAGTTTATTTTACTAAAGATACTATTGTAATAGCGTATATTATTACATAGTAAATAGTTTAACAGATCCTTAGCGGATGGGCGGTCCCAAGCATCCTTTAAGTTACATGTACATTTATTTTACAGTTCACTTGACAACCCGATATTTTCAACCATTCGCATCCATTATAAATGTATAGGTAGACACTCATGCCGGAATTGAATTACTCGAAATACCGCGTTGTAAATAAAAATTTGGCAAATATCAAAATGTACAGTAAATAATAATCACAGATCATAGACACAGAGTATTTAATAATGCAACGGAAGTAAAAGAGATAGTAGTTCATGAAGCCACTATATAAATATATCAGAGTTAAACAAGATACAACAGAAGAAATAAAGTACAACAGAAGTTTCAATATGATAACCAAGTACAAGCTGAATAGAACAACCGAACTGAAATAGATAAGGCTACATAAGCAGATAATCTCCAGCGATTCCAATCTCCAGAAAGTGGAATCCAAATCTGTGAATACTCAGGCTGACCCGAGCGTAAATAAAAATACAAACACTCGAGTCAGGACATACATACTTATACAATGTAAACCAACTCAAGTGAACTATAGTAAAAGTACAAGTAACTTAGAAGATGCTTAGGACCGCCCATCCTCTAAGGATCCGTTAAACTATTTACTATGTAGTATATTGCACTATATATAGTAGTGTCTAATCAGTAAAGTATAATCATATAGAAAATAAGTTAAGGGGATGGTGAACCTTAACGCGGTCGGATTATTAAACCAAAATCGTAGTGGGCTCGATATAAGGAACATATGACAAGGCACGCGAGGCAATGCCAGGGTGGATACACCGTTTACACTCCCAGACCGGTGGTGACGGCAAGCTAGTAGCTTCCGCCCACCTCGAGACATACCCCGAATCAAAGTGACGTCACCATATCGAATCACAAAAGTAATAGATTGGTTTCCGAAGAAGCATGCTCGATGAAAGGGTGCGCCCTTTGTGTAGCCCGGTATAGCTCCTGTTTTAGTCATAATTAGGCCATCCATCAGCGTTCTCTTACTTCATTCCAGTAGCGTTCGCCAACCAACCTACTTAGTTCTGGAATCTCAACCGCGTACACGGTTGTAAAAGTGGTTTTCGGTATCGACAGAGAGTATGCCAAATATCCGATCCCGGTCTCTTTGCCAACCAATCGTTATTATAACCCATGGTTATAACTTTAAAACAATAATTTATACTTCAAAATAAAATATCCCTTTCAATCCAAATCTTTATCAAAATAAAGATTAAATCATTTCCAAAACCATTTCAATATATCAACATACCATGTCTTTCAAATTCAAATATTTATCAAAATAAATATCAAGTCATTTCTAACCATTTCAATATATTAAATTTCATATCCTTTCAAAAACTCCTTTCAAATCCATTTAATATATTAAAATATCATATCTTTTCAAAACTTCCTTTCAAATCATTTTATTATCAAAATATTAGATCTTTCAAAACTTCATTTCAAAACATTTTTAATATCAAAATATTATATCTTTCAAAAGTTCATTTCAAATCATTTTAATATATCAAAATATCAAAGTATTATTCAAAACATCATTCATTTTTAATTCATTTAAATACCATTTAAAACCATTCATTTTATTTAGAAATTAATCACCATTTCAAACTTACATTTCAAGGGAGTTTATATTTAAAGATTAAATCTTTTTATAAAAAAACAAAGTCAATTCCTTATATTTAATAGTTAAATATTTAATTTCCAAAATTTAAATCTTATTTCAAAGATTAATCTCATTAAAATTTAATAAAATAAGAAAATTCAGTTTCCGTAGCACTTAAAAATGCTACGTAAAGTTATAGTTTAAAACAGTTCATTTAACAAAATACAGCATTTAAGTGCTGTAATAGATTTTCTTTAAATTTCAAATAAACTTTAAATGTTAAGTTTAACCACTATAGCACTTACAATGTGCTATCATAGCCTTTATTTCAAATTAACTTTTAAGTTCAGTTAAAACAACTACAACATTTACAAAATGCTATAATATCCTTTACATTACACTTCAAAAATGCTGTTAAATCAAATTCAGGGTTTAAATACAAATTTCACTAACAGTTAATCTTAAATTTAAATCATTTAACTTATAAACATCATATAATTTCACATTTTAAAATCATCATTTCAATACTCTTATTTTTATGATTTTTATAAAGTTAAATCTCATCCAAAAATCAAATTTTAACATAATTTCTTATTTAAATTCAAGTATTAAATTCCATTTCTTTAATTAAATTATTAACTTAACAATTAGGTTTAAATTTACAAAATATAATTTATTTCCTTAAATTTTACTTAATTAAAATTTCACCTTTTTAAAACAAAATTTAAAATTTCACATTTAAGTTATATTTCAAAATTTACTTAAACATTCATTTGTTTAACATTTTAACTTATTCAAAAATCATTATTATTTTTATAAAATCATTTAAAATACATTTTTAAATAAAAATATTATATTTTTCTTACTTTACATAATTTCCTTTTTAAAACAAAACATAAATTCCAAAATTTACTTATAGTTCAAATTCTACTTTACCGTTTACTTAATTCATTATTTAATTTATAGAAAATCACTAATATTTATACAAAATCATTTTTAATTAAATTTAAATCAAAATATTAGCAAAATATTATAAATTTTACATTTTAAAATAATTTAAAACATTTTCAAAAATATTACATAAACCACGGGTCTGTATATATTTTTCTAGCCTAGGTCAAGTGATACAGATATATATCATTTCAATCCGCAGTTTACAAAGAAAAACCGGGTTCTATCATTTCAAACCCGTAGTCCCAAGTAAAATGAATGATTTTGGAAACCGCTCAGGCCTTTCGTTTCAGTCCATAACGTTTTTCCCCTATTCTAAAGTCCGTTCGGGTATGTATCATTTCAACCCATAGTGATTTCTAATCTACAGGGAACTTGCAGTGTGATAAACAGATATAAATGAACAGTAACAACATATATAATAACAGATGATATGACATGAAATTTAACAGGTTTAACATCATATAAAATTAATCACAGGCAGTTATACATCATATGATTTTCTACACATTCAATTGTTGTTGTTTCACAACTGCATAAGTATAAACGTCGTGTGAGTTTTACTCACCTTTATGGCTGGATATTGCAATCCAAATGAAACAACGGATTCCAGAAGGCACGATGACATAAAAATACGCTCAAGTGGGAAGAGATCCAAGCTTAGAACTTGTGTTACAACCCAAAACAAAACCAAATAAATTAACATTTCAACACAACATTAAATTGAAACAACTTTGAAATAAAAAGAGATACGAATACACAGTCTTTTGCCTTGCTTTCTACATTTGATTGCACGGCCTAGGGGATGTTTTGGCTCAGGTTTGGACATACTTTGGTTCAGGTTTGGGTCCTATAAGGCATGGCTACAAGGTATTGAAGTGGTGGAGGAGTTACTACGCATGAATATGAAGAGGCTTATGCAAAATAGGTGGGTTTTTGGTCAACAAAAGGCTCGACCATGTAGGGGTTTGGCTTGGCCATTCAGGTTCAGGTCTGGATAGATATTGTAGTGGTGTGTGGTGGTATGGTCAGAGGTGGTGGCGGCGGCTAGAGGTGGTGGTAGTGGTGGAAAAAGAGGTGGTGAAGCAACAAGGCTCAAACTAGCATGTTTTCAAGGCATAGGTTGTATTTTTTTTTGGATATTAGCATCATGGTTGGTTCGGCCATGGTTCAGATCTGAGGAGTAGGTGGTGATGATGACAGATAAGAGGTGTAGGAGGTGGTGGCCATGGCTATGGAGTGGAGGCCGAACAAAAGAGTGGAGAGAACAAGGCAAGAATACATAAAAAAAATAGGAAGAAAAGGAAGAAAATAAGAGGAAGACATTACTCAAAATGTTTGAAGCCATGACTAAAATGAAAGAATGGTTTCTTGAGTGAGAAATAGGATGTAAGCCACAGCTAGAAACTGAAAATGGGCAGCCAAAATGAATAAATGAGATGATTATGGCATTTGAAACGTTTTTGGACAATGAAACGTCTAGAAATGAAACGCCTTAAACTCTTCACGTTTCCATTTTCTAAAGATCAAATAAAAACAAAAATAAATCAGAAAATACTTTTAAAAACCAAAACCAAGTGAAAATAGAAGAAAATAAAAAATTAATTTTAAAGAAAATATAAAAAGAATGAAAGAAATTACTTAAAAATACAAAACAGTGTTCAGAAATTACAAATAAATCACTACTAGTCTTGGAAAAATATACACTTCATTTTAAAAATATTATGGAGTAAAACTTTGAAATAAAATAATTTATTTATCATCTCTAGAATAAAATAAATAATTAAATTGGAGAAAAATAGAAAAAGAACTAAAGAAAATGTTTAAAAATTGAAAACAGGGCATGAAAATTACAAGAAAAATACTACTAACTCTAGAAAAATTCCTACCTCACTTTAAAAATATTAAAAGACAAAAATATACATAAAATAACATATTAATACATATTAAAATAAAATGTGACAAAGAAAATATAATTTATAAAATTTGAAATAACAAAATTGCAGAATAAACAAATTGCACTCAATATTGAAATATACATAACTTTTACTGTTTAACTCCGTTTTCAACGAAACGAAAAGCAGTGTTCAAGTTATTACATCTATTTTCATAATAAAATATAAAATTTAAGATTTAAAATAATTTAAATTTGAATTTTAAAAGTCAAAGTTTGACTAATTTGACCAGAAATTCACCTTTTTAGTCAAATGTCCAATTTATACTATTTTGAACTATAGATCACTAAAAAATCAGCATTTATATTTAAAAATGAAATATTTGAAATAAAATAAATTAAAAAAAAATTAAAAAAAAGTCAAATTTAAAATATATAGGCAAAAATCAAGGGTTGTTACACTCTTCCCCACTCAAAACTTTTCATCGTCGAAAAGGATCGAGGTACGGGAAAGCACAGAAAAGATAAAAATGAAATAAGATTAAGACAAGGTGACTAGAAGATTGAGATTATACCTGATAACTGTTGTTATAGGTAAGTTTAACAAGGTGGAGATGATCTTTCCAAGGTTTTCCAAAATCAGAATCACAAGCACGCAAAAATAGATTCAAAATGAGTACCAAAGTTTATCAAAGATTATAGAAAGATTTCTAAACAGAAAGATTATAGAAAGATACCTATTCCAGTCTATAGCAAGATAAGGATGATAAGGATAACCAAAAGATAGTTTGAAAAACAAAATAAGAAAATAAATTTGAAAGCACGAAAATTTCAACTTAAATAGAGAATAAATCTTTACACAAGTTAAATAAATCTTAACTATCTCAAATTTCATTATCTTATTATCCAATCATCTTAAATTAACAATTTTTTTAAAACCATTAGTTTGAAAAATAATCATTTATTACACTCACAATGTACTTAATAAATTTTATTCTTCTTTATTCCTAATTAAAATTAAATTTATTCCTCTCAATATATTTATCACTTATGTTAAATATACTTACACCTATTATAACTGCTTTCTTTTATTCTTAGTTCTTTTAACATTATTTTATTGTAAGTTATTCAATTACCTTTTATTATATTTACCTCTGTTAATCATTTTATAATTAAAATTTAAGTGTATAACATTTATTATAACCACTCAAATTTTATTTATAAAATCTTTTTATATTGTATATTATCCAATTACATTGTTAACTTCTGAAATTAAGGTAAGTTATATTTGAATGCAATTGTATTATAGAAATAAAACTTTCCAATTAAATCATTTCATCCTTGAATATTCATCCAAAATATTGATTTTCTTTTTATAATTGAATTTAAGAATTAAATTTTCGATTTCTTCAAACCATTTAAAGATAAATAAATGTATGTACATAACTTATCAAATCAAATTTAAATCATATGTCTATATATATTATAAATCAAGTCATATTTTAGAAATTCAAATCAATTTTGATTTCCCAAAACAAAGCTGTAGCAAGACTACAGGGCGGTCTCTTCATTTCGAAACTCGAAAATGAATGTCGATGATGCCGGGGTCATCACCGAAATTATTTTCCAGCGACAAAGAGAAGAGCACTAATTTTTTAAAATTTTAAAATTCTTTGAAAACAAATTTCTATTCAAAAATATTTTACATAATATAACCTTTTAAAACTTTAAACACAAGGTTTGAAACCATCGGAAATTAAATTCTCAAATTTCTTGTTCTAAATTCATTTCAGTTCCCAATCAATTTATAAACAACTATTTATAAATTCATTTATAGAACAATAAATGATAAATCAAGTATCATCACTTCAAATAATCAATTTAAATCAGTTTATTAAGTTCCATAAATTTACTTATATATCAAAATTTATTTCATTAACCAAATTTTAAACTAATATTGTGTCAGTTTGTTCCGTCAAAGTGTTTTGGAAATCTTACCGATAGCGTTGATCAGACGAATCGATCAGAAACCCAATTCAACATCAACAACTCAAAAAACACAATATATAAACAAAACATAGATTTACAAGTACAATTCAACATGTTTGAAGATAGACTGGAAACAAAAGACAAGATGATTAAATAACAAAATAGGGAGGTGGATAAGCTTAAATAAATCATGGGCAACCTTAACCGGGTCAACCGTGACTTAAAGAATAAGATCATTGTGGATTTTCTGGGGTAAATCTACATTCGATCTCAAGAGTTAGAGTTTGGAATAACAAAAGATATTAGCATCTAAACCAAGGATATATATAAATCGCTGGTGAATCGATGCTAATTGTAAAGGAGTTTCACCCTTTTACAATTCAATTTTTGAGATTGGGGGGAACTGTCAACTCATTATAAAGATCATTTGGAATTGGAGTTATGGGATACTTCAGAACCAAAAGAAGATGAATAGTGAGGGACATGAATGGATTTTGGAACCGCAGGAAACGTTCGAAAATTCAAAGGAAACCGGATTGAAGAAGAAGGAATTCAAGCTCGAACGAAAGTGATTCTGAAATTAAATCTACTCTATATACTGAGTTTGCTTAAAACAAGAGCTCTGATACCAACTGTAACAGCCCGATATTTTCAACCATTTGCATCCATTATAAGTGTATAGGTAGACACTCATGCCGGAATTGAATTGCTTAAAATACCGCATTGTAAATAAAAATTTGGCAAATCTCAGAATATACAGTAAATAATAATCACAGATCACAGACACAGAGTATTTAATAATGCAGCGGAAGTAAAAGAGATAGTAGTTCATGAAGCTACTATATAAATATATCAGAGTTAAACAAGATACAACAGAAGAAATAAAGTACAACAGAAGTTTCAATATGATAACCAAGTACAAGCTGAATAGAACAACCAAACTGAAATAGATAAGACTACATAAGCAGATAATCTCCAGCGATTCCAATATTCAGAAAGTGAAATCCAAATCTGTGAATACTCAGGCTGACCCGAGCGTAAATAAAAATACAAACACTCGAGTCAGGACATACATACTTATACAATGTAAACCAACTCAAGTGAACTGTAGTAAAAGTACAAGTAACTTAGAAAATGCTTGGGACCGCCCATCCTCTAAGGATCCGTTAAACTATTTACTATGCAGTATATTGCGCTATATACAGTAGTGTCTAATCAGCAAAGTATAATCATATAGAAAATAGCGTTAAGGGGATAATGAACCTTAATGCGGTCGGATTATTAAACCAAAATCATAGTGGGCTCGATATAAAGAACATATGACAAGGCACGCGAGGCAATGCCAGGGTGGATACACCGTTTGCACTCCCGAACCGGTGGTGATGGCAAGCCAGCAGCTTCCGCCCACCCCGAGGCATACCCCGAATCAAAGTGACGCCACCATATCGAATCACAAAAGTAATAGAATGGTTTCCGAAGAAGCATGCTCGATGAAAGGGTGCGACCCTTTGTGTAGCCCGGTATAGCTCCTGTTTTAGTCATAATTAGGCTATCCATCAGCGTTCTCTTACTCCATTCCAGTAGCGTTCGCCAACCAACCTACTTCGTTCTGGAATCTCCACCGCGTACACGGTTGTCAAAGTGGTTTTCGGTATCGACAGATAGTATGCCAGATATCCGATCCCGGTCTCTTTGCCAACCAATCGTTATTATAACCCGTGGTTATAACTTTAAAACAATAATTTATACTTCAAAATAAAATATCCTTTTCAATCCATGAATAAAATAAGAGGAAGACATTACCCAAAATGTTTGAAGCCATGAATAAAATGAAAGAATGGTTTCTTGAGTGATAAATAGGATGAAAGTCATGGCTAGAAACTGAAAATGGGCAGCCAAAATGAATAAATGAGATGGTTATGGCATTTGAAACGTTTTTGGACAATGAAACGTCTAGAAATGAAACGCCTTAAACTCTTCACGTTTCCATTTTCTAAAGATCAAATAAAAACAAAAATAAATCATAAAATACTTTTTAAAACCGAAACCAAGTGAAAATATAAGAAAATAAAAAATTAATTTTAAAGAAAATGTAAAAAGAATGAAAGAAATTGCTTAAAAATACAAAACAGTGTCCAGAAATTACAAATAAATCACTATCAGTCTTGGAAAAATATACACTTCATTTTAAAAATATTATGGGGTGAAACTTTGAAATAAAATAATTTATTTATAATTTCTAGAATAAAATAAATAATTAAATTGGAGAAAAATAGAAAAAGAACTAAAGAAAATGTTTAAAAATTGAAAACAGGGCATGGAAATTACAAGAAAAATACTACTAACTCTAGAAAAATTCCTACCTCACTTTAAAAATATTAAAAGACAAAAATATACATAAAATAACATATTAGTACATATTAAAATAAAATGTGACAAAGAAATATAATTTATAAAATTTAAAATAACAAAATTGCAGAATAAACAAATTGCACTCAATATTGAAATATACATAACTTTTACTGTTTAACTCCGTTTTCAACGAAACGAAAAGCAGTGTTCAAGTTATTACATCTATTTTCATAATAAAAGATAAAATTTAAGATTTAAAATAATTTAAATTTGAATTTTAAAAGTCAAAGTTTGACGAATTTGACCAAAAATTCACTTTTTTAGTAAAATGTCCAATTTATACTATTTTGAACTATAGATCACTTAAAAATCAGCATTTATATTTAAAAATGAAATATTTGATCATCTTTACTGGAGCTAGGATTTGTTGGAGATCATCTTTTATCTAGATGCTATCTATTTCTTTCAGTATTTTCTATTCAGCTATTGTACTAGTGAACATCTATGTATCTGGGATTTCTGTTGTATTTACTTTTCGAACTATGGTATTTTGTACTGTTTTGAGACTGTGTTTGTAACGACCCAGTCTTATGACTTTCGAAAGTCGACATTTATGCGTTCACTGTATCAAATGTCGTGCAATCAAATGCCGGAAAAACTGAACCGTTAGGGTTTAAGAAGAAGAAGATAGAAGAAAAACAGAAACAATAACAGAATCTCACGTTTCGCAGCGGAACAAATATAATAGATAAATAAATATCTTTCAACAGAATCACTATATCAGTTATTACATTACATCACATTACATTTTTAGAGTGTACAACAACAAACAGCGGAAAGAAAATATAACATATATTAGTGATACGCTACGCCATCCAGCTTGCTCCTGATCTCCAAAGCAACTCCTGAATTCCAGAATGACCTGATAACCTAACTCTAGGCTGCCTGTGTGGAAAATTATGGCACCCAGAGTTTAGAAAGGGAACAATAAACTCCAGGTCAGTCATGAGACTGGTGCGAGATCTTAAAAACAGTTATTCTTTTACAAAAGAAAATAAAGGAATTTAAAAGAAATCCGCAATTCTTTTTAGAAAATGAAACTACCATAAGGCCTCCCGCCACACACACAATGCAATCGCAGAATTGTAGGAGATTTCTCCTTATGATAGTCAAATATGCTTGATACGCAAAATCATTTGATATTATTATTATTAGTGCATAGTGTGGGAAACATTTCAAAAGTATAATATAAATCTTAGCCAACATAGGCATTTCGCACTATGCCTACTGTAGCCACCATCTAAACAGTGGTGACCACCATAAGTAAATGGTAGGTTATACAACTAAAACCGTACTGGATTCGTATTGGGAATTGGATTTCCAACAAATGGTCAGGCCAAGAAACTTCCCATTGCCACATGGGTACGCCTTTGGATGGACGCCCCGAGAACCTAACCGGATCTCTGCCAACACAAGGCCGGGTTACCTCCGCAAAAATTGGTAACTACTGACACGAGTATGCCATCCCCTGGTTGTAAATAACCTTTATCCGAGGATCCACAACAACAACAATCACAAAGAAATATATATTTGCGATATTCACATAAGTTAAGTATCTGGGCTCCATACCATGATACCACTTCTATCCAGAAGGAAATGTACATACCCTAAGGGGCGCTACTCCTTATAACCTTACCGCATTCTTCTTGTTTTGACCATTCCAGGGTGTGAGGTCCGACGAAGTCTCGTCCACAAAGCTACGCTTTTCACAAAAGCCGTGCTTCGATCAACAAATGATCAGCATCACTTCGTATACCACATTACCAATTCGGGAATGTATCACTAGTAACCATCAACTACATAACCTCTGAGCTCGTACGTCTCAGAGAAGGGTGTTAAGCTAAGAGAATAAATTCTCTGCCACCAATAGAAATGTATTTGATAGAAACCAGCTTTACATCTCAAAGTGTAACGTCAGACAAACATCCATACAAGTCCATTTCGGGATCGAATGGAACCGAAGGCACTTCAAAAGAAGCCCTTGCAATCCAGATATTCACTATTCACGTCCGGAATCCCCATCACAAAGGGTGATAAAATCTCTATACCGGAGCAACCCGGTGCAGAGACATTCGACAGCTAATCCTTTCGCTTTCGAAAATACCCGGTCTTCAACATCATCTTCAATTGCAATCCCATTTCGTCGTATCGTTATTCGGAATGGGTTTTATGATACAAGGTCCTCTCCCGACTAATACGAATAACGAGCGCTTATTTTAAAATAAGTGTTCATTCAGATTCAAATAAATCACAACAATTTCGCTTTGATCTTTTAAACAAAAGATCCATCACAATCACAAAAGTTCGATGTGGGTTTCGAATATCCATTTGAAATTCGACTCCCGGTCACATCGAAATTCAAATGCCATTCAAAAAGGCCTATATTGATAGTTGGTTATTTAACTATCAATCATCATTCACAACAATCGCTGGATTTCAAATAATTTTTCCCCCAAGTATTATTATTTTCAATATATCTTCCCAAGATAAAATTTCACACTTCAATCCTTTGAAAAATAAATTTCAAATCAATTTCCAAACATTTATTCCTTCCGACTGAAAATCTGCCGATTCCAAATATTTTAAAATAATATAAAAATACTTATTCAAATTATACTTGGAAACATTTAAAATAAATTATTTTAGAATATTTGCTTAAATATTAGTTATGAAAAATATTATACTAATATCTCATACAAAATTCAAGTCCAAAAACTAATTTTAAAATAAAATTAGTAGATAGAGTATAAATATTTAAATACCTATTCCTTAAATCAAAAATCAATTTAATCTTTTTAAATAATCCTTATATAATTAATTAAATAAATTTTTTACTTTAAACAATTTCCAAAACTAATTTCTCCAACAATATTATTTTTAGAACCAAATCTAAAATTTTTAATTTTTTTTCAAAGGCTAGTTTGAAAATATTCTCGGCTTTCCACGAAAGAATTCTTTTCCCAATATAATTGGGTCCATTCAAATAAATTAATAAATCTTCTCGATTTATTTTAAATTCACATTCCAAATATCAACTGATATATGAATTTAAATCGATTCCTAAGGTTTATTTTACTACAAATTAATTCCTAAATTGATTTCTAAAATTAATTTCAACTTTAAATTAAATTCCAAAATTTAATTTCTAAATTTATTTCCTTTTGAAATAAATTTCTTTATCTCTTTTAATTATTTAAAATCCGTATCTTAAATAAATTCTTCAACTATTTAACAACCTTACTCGAAATTCCTTTATAAAAATATTTTCCCATATTTTTGGAGTTAATTCGATAAGTTTTCAAAGATAAAACTTTATCTATTTAAATTTCCTTCCTTTAAAATTCACCCGATTCCTTTGAGTAAATTCATTATAAATTTTCTATCCAAATTTCAAAATCAATTAACTATTTATTTCTGGTATCCTACGATACCAAAAATATATTCGGCTGAATTACAACCTTTATGGTTTCAATCACAAACATTCACACAAATTAAAAATAATCAACACACAACATAAGCAACAAATTAAACATTTGAGGAATCCAGTTGGATCCCTCCAACCTGTTTCCCTGCATCCACAGACGTTAGCACACAATTAAATACCCATTCCACTTCGAGGTGGAATATCGTGATATATGGGATTTATAAAATATTATCCGCTATTATGCGGCGCAATAGGGTCTTATCCACTATATAATGTGGGAAATCAACTCCAAATACATATATAATACCAATTCCACTTTAAGGTGGAATATCGCGGTATATGGGTTTAATATAATAACCTCCGCTATTATGCGGCGCATAGGGTCTATTTCAATACAATAGATAATCAATTATTATCCAAGCAAACAATCAACACAATCAAGCAATTTTAAATCAACTATTTAAAATTTAAACAAAACCCTTTTTTTTGAGTGAGAAGATCTCACCTTTTATTGTGCATGCAATCCAATTTCTTTCCAGCTTGATTTCCCGAATTTCTTTGACCTTGTATAAATAATTTATATAATTGATTAATATTTGAAATGATCGAACAATTCATTTCTATTTTATAAAGTTTTATTTTATCTCAACAATTTAATTTCAAACAAATTTCCTTTTAAATAAAATATTTGAATTAATTAAATAATCTCTTACCATTAATAATTAAATTAACTAATACTTTAGTTTTAAACTAATTTCCTTTTATAAAATTTTAATAAACTAACAATTTGATTTAAAGCTAACTTCCCTTTTAATTAAAATCTTTGTTTAACCAAACATTAAATTTAAAACTAAATTTCCTTTAAAAATAATTTTAATAAGCTTATCAAACAAATAAATTTCCATATTGATTTAAAATAAGGAAATTTTTATTGTCTCATAAATAAATTAAATCAGTTTATTAAACAAATTAATCTGTATAGGGATAAAAAATTCTAATTATAATTTCGTTAACATTTTAAAATGTCTATCTTCGAAATCCTATATATACAAAAATTAATTTCTGTTTATTTAAAAATGAGCATGCATATAAATCAATTTCCATTTTTATTTGTATATATTTTACTTTGAACATATATTTGTAAATTTACTGCATGTTTTTACAACTTATATTTACAGATACAAATATATAAAATTCAACAAATATAGGTCTAATACCTTACTGCTATCATCCCTATGTCAATTGCAAGCACGAGCTCCCCTCGAAGCGCCACTTACTGTCAATCACCCTCGACCCTAAGTCTTCACGGCCGATCTTCCACCACGTTGTTGTCGCGCGAGACCACTTTGTCGCGAGCTCGAACAAACCCATGCGACAATGTCGCGATCCACATCTTCGTGAACCCACGCGCCTCGTGCTCACTGACTTCACCATCACGTCTCAACGCCGTGAAGTTGCGAAGCCCTAGGAATGCCGCGACCCTCCCTGATTCGCGCTCGCGCTTAGAAGTTCGCCACCAGAATCGCGACATCACCTAGCCCTAAAAATCGATCGCCTTTGAATGCCGCGCGTGAGCCACCAGTCTTCACGAGATTTATGGGATTTGATTGGCCCTAATTGAATTGTTGAACTGCGGATTCAATTCCTATTTGATTATTGAACGAAATGATTTTCTTTGGCCATTGTAAAAATTTTTTCTTTCGGCTGGGAGGTTCGAATAAAAAGGGTTTGAAAAAAAATGATTTGAACGAGATGAAGTGTTGTCACTTATTTTTTATCCAACGAAGACGCGTGTGAAATCAAAAGAAACACGTGCTTGAATTTTCCTCAACGTGTCAATGCTTTCAGCAGTATTTTATTTATTTATTTATTTTTTATATTCAAATTTAAATTTAAATTTAAATCGTCTCTGTAAATGCAACTCAAAATCTCGATCTCCAATCAAGGCGTGCCGCTAGGCGTTTATAATGTTATAGCCCTATTCCGAACGCAATGGAAAAGGTTCCGGGTCCAAATTTGATCGTATGAAGAAGATAGCTTTTTCGAATCAGTTAAAACATCGAATTTTCAATTTAAATTTCAGCGCGTTTGCTTATCGTACGGCCAAACGATCACTCCAAACACTACGAAAATTGAAATCCGATAATAATAAGATATTACGGATCTAATGAGACTAGTTTCGTTGAATTCCGAGACTGTGCCTCTGACAGCTATTTTTAAATATCGATTTAAACAATAAAATTCCAAAACTTAACAAAACAGTTTCAAATTCAATTCTTAAGCTTCTATTAATCTCAGTATTATCAATATAAATTTTCTAAGCCATTAAATTATTTTTAACAGGCTTAAAATTGAAGATTTACAATTTTACCCAAATATTTATAATTGAATTTGATAATTAAATTGCTAAATTCATAGTTAAAATTAAAGTTCAAGTTAAATTAACGATTCAGATATTTGAAATCAATTGAATATTTCAATTCAAACGTTGAAAATTTTGGATCGTCACAGTGTTGTAGTAGCTTCATGAACTACTACTGTTGTTTTATTTTCCGCTACGAGTTATTCTGATTTATCCGTGTCTATGATTTTGTGATTGGTTTTATTTTCTTCAAATTATATTACAATATATTGTTTTGAATTATTCAAGTCAGACATGTGTAGTTTTATTGTCTATTTGAATGGTCCAAAATAGTGAGTCGTTACAAAAGTGAAGAAGATGTACTATCGTTGACCTCAGGCCTCATCCCCGAAAATGACAAAAATAAGGTAGAAGCAGCAAGGCTAAGTGGGTCACTCCCAATTAGAAGATATCATCATCCTTCTACATTTACTCTACACATGTCTAAGTATATGGTGAATATATGACTCGAGTACCCGTAAAGGTCGGCAACGATCGAGGTGATGACATATTCGGTACTACCCAGTGTGTGGGGTAGGCCGGTCTTTTGTTGGTTTAGGCACCCAATATCTGGACCCTAGGTGCATCCCTCTAGAGGTGTACTGTTAGAAGGTAGTCCCTTACGTCATCATTTGTATGGAATTCATTCTCCAATAAGTGCCTTCGGACTTGATTGTAGAACCTAGTATGCTAAAATTTAATAATGTAACAATTTCGGCTAAGATTAATAAGTTTATCTGCAAACGTTTTCAAAGATATGTCGTTAGAAATAATATTAAATGTTTAGATATTAAAAGTGTTTTAGTTATCATAAGGTAAAAATCCATCCATGTTTATATGTGGGCGTGGTCTTATGGGACACTCTTTCTTTTCAAAGGATTTTATTCCAAAGCTGATATATGACACTGCATTTATATTTGAGGTTCTCACACTGGTTTATCAATCCTGATCAGGGTATTTTCAATACTCAGATCACATCCGAGTAGTTTCAGGTTTAGTGAAGATGGTTGGAGTTTCAAAAGGAGAGCTGGAGATATTCACCTACGTATGGATGTAATCTATTATCCGCTGTAATGGTTTGATGTTTGTCAGCATTTGTAAGGACAGATGTTTATAACTGTCCAAGTTGAAATTGGGTTAGACTCTAATATATGTATCTTTAAAAAATTTCCAGTGCACAGATATTGTTCAATATTATATATTATTCCATTTGTGTGAGATTCCGTTCTGTCTTTATTTTCTTTTTCATCCCTTAAATATCCGCTTATTCGTGCAATTTGAGTTAGACATGTGTGGTTTGTTGTCGGCTCAAAGGATACAGAAAAGCAGGCCTTTACATTTGGTATCAAAATTATAGGTTAAGCGAGAATCTTAGCTTTGGTGGGGTAAGGACTCATCAGAGATAGAGTTAGTAATACCCTTGGATGAGTAACTCATTATAGATCGGGTTAGTAACACCTTAGAATAAGTTGAGAGTATTATATATGAGTGCGTATTTGTTAATATTATATATAAAGGTTTTGTTTTTGAAAAATTGGTAAATGAAATAATTTTACCTAAGATTATATTTTGATTACAAAGCATATATTTTGAAAAGTTATATAGTTAGAAATCAAGATAAGTGAAATTTAAATATGAACATCTTGTGATTAGAATTTCACAGTTTGAGTATAAGGTATTTGATAATAATATTAGTTTAACAAATGAACATATAAGATAAAATATATTTAACAAATAGAAAATGATTATGGAAAAGGTAAATGTAAAAGGAATGAGAATTTGAAGTCAAGTAATTTGAAAGAATTGTGGAAATTTAATTGAAGTTGATTAATATATGTTGAATTTATAAATAGAATTTATAAAATAGGTTTTATAAACAAAAATAATCTCTAACGGATTTTAAAAAGAGATATTTTATGATAGCTAGTTCGAATGGCTCGAAAATAAACTAAAAATGGGCATGAGATATGTTCGGATGGTAAACACATCTCTTAACACTTTTTGTTAAGTGAATATATAATACTATTGGAAATACCCAGTTCCTTAGTATTATTTTGAAGTTACTCGATCTATATAATTTTTTAAGTTAAAGAGATAATATGAATCATTAATTGATAAATTGATTATTAATATTTATAAAAGTGTTTAAACCAAAGATAAATTTGGAATCGATAATTGATAAGATAAAGCGGGATTCTCGACGTTGCACAGTCGAAATTTTTTGAATCACACCAAACTTAAAGCTAAGGAATTTATGAAAATTTTTGGTAAAAGATAAACAATTGTGAAATATTTTGAGTAAATGAAATTGGATAAGTATAATTTATAGATGTGATTATAAATAAATGGATTTAAAGGTGGAGAAATTTTATAATAGCATTAAATCAGAAATAAATTTTGTAATTAAAATTTGAAATGATAGCAACCTACAACAAACTGTAATTCACTCGGATATAAAACCAATCAGGAATTTGGGATGTGTATATATCTATGTAGTTAATGCCCCGCTTTTACCTCGCTATAACCATTCTATATCTCATAGTGGATTTCTAACTCTAAGATTTTTCCATATTGCCCCAAATATAGCCTTTCCGCTTTAAGCCCCGCTATTTCCGCTATATCTCGTTATTCCCACTATATTTCGGTACTTTCGCTATATCTTAATTAAAAGAATTGAATTGAAAAATTATATTTGTGCATTATGAAAATTATGAAAATTATTTATTTAATTGAATTTTTGATATATTTCAGAAAGAAAATACTCTAATGTTCTACTAAATTCAGTTATGCTATATAATAATTTTACATTTGTTTACAGTATATTTGCATATGTTTTTATTTAAAATTATTTATGTGTTAATTATAATTCGACTGAATGTTAATTTTTCATTTAATTACCATTTATATATTTGAAAAAACATTAAGTATGAGTTTTATATGCTATTTTAGAGTCATTTGCTATATCCCGCTATATCCTTACTATATCACCGCTATGACTTTTTGCACCTCCGCCGCATTGAATCTGCCAAGCGCTTTAACTGCACATGTATATACACTATTAGGATGTAAAAGGGTATTATACAAAAATAGATTTAAGTCATGAGCTATTTATACACTAAAGTACAATCACGACTTTTTAAAATGTAATTATAACTTGGAAAAAGTTTTATTAATGAATTCTACCATTAATTAAGGATATGGACTTAAGTTTTTAAAAGTGATGGATTTACATAGTTGTGTTCATAAATATAATAAAGTTACGTAATAGTTTTACGAAATGATTCATTAACAATATTAGTACTAAATAAAATATACTAAAAAATGAATGTGAAAAATAAAGGATGTGAATAAAAAGAATTTGGTATAATTGAGAAACACCAATAAGAATAAACATGTAATTTGTACGTAAATCATTTTGTCGCACAAATTTTGATCTAATATCAGAGTATGGAACTTTGAGTTGTTTACACCGATCCGAAAAAGAATTTATCACTCAATTTCTTGACGGTGCGCATTGATGATGTTTTGTGGTTAGTTACCCGAGTTTTCTATCTTAGTTGAGAGCTATGCAAGTAAAGCAAGTGTATACGATCTACAAGCTTGAATAGAGCCGCATTAGAGGATTGAGGGATTGATACTAGTTCAGAAATAAAGTTGTGGATTCAAACAGAAGATCAAATCATACAGTTTATGTGGATGATTTGAGTGCATTTTATGGGTTTTAGTTTGTGAAATAATTATTTAGGTAAAAAAATTGTAGGTTTAGGTTCAGGGTAATTTTGGGGACGAAATTCTTTTAAGTAGGGGAGAATGTAACTACCCGTTATTGTACCACTTTGAAAATCAAATATTTAATTTAGTTAAATATTCAAATGTACAAATTTCAAACTTAAACAATCATTTTTTATATGATAAATAAGAATTGTAAACTTATTTTTGATATTGAATACAGATTTTGGGTTTCCATTGTAAAATTGGCAAATGTCGGATTCCGATAAAGTTAGATAAATATTCGTGAAATTTGTTTATAGGATAAATAATTCCTTATATATATAATCGATATCAAACTCATTTAATAATAATAGTAATTTAATTTATAATGGTTCGATAAATATGTAAAATTTATTCTATTAAAGTTGACAAATTTCGTTGCATATCGATAAATGGATGTTGTATTTTTATAAATAGATTTGGATACTATTTTATATTATTTTATAATTCAAAAATTCTTGTTTTTTATTTAAATATAATAAAAAATCAATTTTGAAGTTTGGTTTACATAGATAAATTGTTTAACGAAGACGTCAAAATATGACCGTAAAACGTTTTGTCCAAAATCAACGCTTTGTTCAAAATAAGTTGTCGCAACATCATTGCCCCTTGGATAACATGTTTGAAACATATAAATGTACACATTTTAATGCTAATCAAGTTTAATTTTACTAAATAAGATTAGAAAACTTCTAGAAGTAATTAGTGAAAGTAAGTCAGAATTAACAAAAGTAAGAACTGTAAACATCAAATCACATCAAATCAAAGTCAACATAAGTATAATATTCTTTAATTAATCATTAAGTGATTAAGACATAGAGTAAGAAGTGAAAAGATGATGTTAAGTGTTGAATTAGTGGAGTTTTCTTTAAGTTGTAGTAAGAATAGCTTGGTAATTTGGTAAGAGGTTATTTTGGTAAATTTAGCACTTCTTTCTTTTTCTATAAATACCCACCTCCTTTTTCACTTTCATTCACACTTCTTCTTCTTCTTTTCTCAAGCTTCTTCACCTTCTTCCTTTTCTCTTTAATGGCTTCCAAGCCATAGAGAAAAACTGGAAAGAAATAATATTAAAATGTTTACAAAAATATTCAAAAGAAATCAATGTTTATTCTCTTAAAATCAAACTCATTTTTTCTTCATATTTTATCTCTTTTTCTCTCGACGGTAATTTCTTCAAAACTGAATCAAAATACATAATTTTTTTTTTCAAATCATGTATTTTCTAGTGACTACAACTTTAATGTTGACCACTCTGTCTCATTCTAAAAGTAACCAGGTAAAAAATCCACTTCTTTCCATTGCATTCTCCGGCCCAGTTTTTAAGACAGAGAATAACCCATTTTGTTTTGGTAATAACTTGATCATTACTGTCCCAATTCAAGAAATTCTTTTTCCAATCATATGAAATTCTAGTGGCTAAAACTTATATGTTGATCACTTTTTCCTATTTTGAGGTTTGCTATATCTGAAACTCAATTCTTTAAAGTGCATTTTCAGGCTTTATTTTTGTCAATCCGACAATACCTCTTCTTCATTCTATCGTATCTCCCTCAAAACTACTTGGATTCAAATGATTCTTTTTTTCTAGTTTAAGAGAGAAGAATTTCCAACAACCTTTTGGTTTACAACTTTTCTAAATTTTGATAATTGGTGGGCCTAAAATAAGATACAAGATAACTTATTTTTGGGATCAAAATCCTAGGAATTCAAGTTCAAAGCTCTACCGCTTCTCCTCTATACCTCGGCCAACCCCATCTCAAGCCTCGTCCAAGCTATTGGAAGGAAGAGTGTGTTGTTTGCTAGTGTTTAATGGAGTAGGAAATTGTTAGTGAAGTGTTGGTTCATTAGAACATTGGTTGGAAGCTTATCGCTTTGGTTTATGGTGAGAAACTCTATTTAACATCTCTATTTATATAGATATATACATATTTGATGATGTGTTATTATTGCTATGGATGCTTATATAATGACCCATAATTTTTGATAATTAAAATTATTTAATTTAATAAGGTCTTGTGATTTAATGTTGGAAGATTTTTTTTTGTGATTTAATAGTAAGAATATAACTGGAATGAAATGTAATAGTATATTTAAGGTAATTGATAACTTCTTTAAATGTAATTCCAATTAATTAAAATGATTAAAAAGTTATAATTGGTTATAGAATGTAAATTAATTGTAATAATGTGTGTATTAATTGGCAATTGGATTAAAGGAGTAATTGATAATTTAAATGTTGTATTAACAAATGAAATAGTATGTAATAAATTGTAATTGAATAAAATTAGAGTTATGTAAATAATTATAATATTTGTTGTAAATAATCAACTTATAAATATGGTTAAATTAAGCTAAAGGTGACAACTTTTATTTATTACCTTTCTGTTTAACTTGTTAAAATCAAATTGGAAAAATTATAATAAATGTAATTAAATATTGCGTTAATGGAAATTAATATGAAATTGGAGAATATTAATGTAATAAAATAACAAATATTAATTATGTCTAAAGAGTAATGATTGATTGAATAAAAGATTGAAATCTAATTAAATCAATTTATTGAAAATAGATAATAATTAATTGGAATTTAATGCTATTAAATATTGTGGTTAACGTAAGAAATGGGCGTCAATTGTAGAAAATGAGTATAACAGGAAAGAAACCCATGTTAACAATTTCATAAGGTTTTGGTTGATTTAATAGTAGGAGTGTAAATCAAAATAAAAGAATAAAAATGAATAAGTTTAGTAAAAGAGTAAACATATATTTATTTGTTTGAAATGTTTGGTAGCTGAAAGATTGATTGTAGAGATGAGAAACTATTATTTAGTAAGAAATGTGCAATTACTGTTTGAATCTAATAGTGTATAAATATGTTTAAATTACTATTAGATAGGAAATAATTGTTCTACTTCTCATTATATTCATTTAGTCCATATTGAAACTTAATCAACTGAAATTAATATAATTGAAAATTTTCAGTTAGTAGGAGAGAGAATGCTAAATTGTAAATTAGTAGGTGTAATTAAGAGTAGCTTATGTTTTGTGAAAATATAAGGAAAGTTTGATTTAATGAAAAGAACATTTACATTAAATAAAATGACCGTTTCATTTGTGAATGTAGGTCTAATTTCATTAAAATAAAGAATATAATGATTGATTTTAAAGAAAGAAGTATATGTTTATTTTAACCATGTTTTAGCTTACAGATTGATTGCAAGAATAGGAAAATAATCTATTTCAAAGTTATTTATCACTATTGTGTATAAATAAGAAATTTATAAATATGTTTAAATAAAAAATTCTTCTATTTTTCATCCATTTTTGTTGTCTGTTTTGAAATTTAACTTTGTAAGTAATTGCAATTAATGTAATTCAAATATTTCAATTAAAAGGAATGAAAACATTGACTGCAATTAATAGATTTAATAAAAGAAACACACGTTTTGTGTTAAATAAAAAGGCGTTTTAATGGAAATAAAAGATCATTTTGGAAAAAACAAATCGAACGTTTTCATTTTAAGGTAAGTATGATTTTTTTATTATGCGTAGATAAAAACCTAAATGCGTACAAATTTGAATATCGTTTGATTTAATGAAGTTAATTTGGTTACGTTTCAGAAAAATTGAATTTCAAAGGTTGTGCGATGTGCATGGTCCCTTCATTTCTTTTGTCATTAATTATTGCATGAACATTTTAAAATAGTTACTTTATTATTAATACTTGATCTTTTCATTTCTCCTTCTAATTAATACCTGAGCCTAGACATTTAGGTTATATTTCATTCTTGCCACCTCATTTTCACGTACACGAAGTTTTACTTTTCTTTGGTTTGCAAACTTTTTCATTCCTACGTACATTTTCTTATGCATTATTACTGTGACATTTATTTTTGTCCCTCCACCTTTATTTCCTAATTATAAATAACTTGCAGCTTATTTCTTCATTTGTGTCACCTCATATTCAAAAGCTCTTATTCTTGCAAATCCAAAAGCTTTCTTTTATGAAACATGATTTTTTTTTCATTTTTCCTTACACGTCCTGTCCTCATATTAGTTGTTCTTCAATCTTCTCCTTAAGCCTCATCTTTAGAGAAACATAAGTATTAAATGTGTACTAATTAATATTTTAATAATATTTCTTATAACATGAATATCTTTTTCATATAAATTTTGATTACGCGCGATTTCTTCCATTGGATTCACATTTAAATTCCGAAAAACATGAAATTGATTTAGTTGAATTTGGAGACTGTTGAGTTTTTGCGCTTTTGTTTGGATTTTATGAGCTAAAATCAAAGGTGGGTGTTTTAACTCACTCATAACTACTAAATTATCTTATGTTGGTTAAATTAAATTTACGATGTGAATAGAAATTGATTGATTGATGTTTGGTATATTTAAATTGTCATTCCAGTTAAATATGACTTTTATTGCATTTAATCGTCATTTAATTTAATATTAAATTTTAATTCGTCAGTTTATACTTGTTATTGATAAGTAGTTAGCTATTTATGTTTATTGATTGATTTGGATGATGATTTTGATGGATGTTTGATTATTGATATTCGATGACTGGATGTTATATTTTATATCGTTGTAACACCGCAAGTTCCCTATGGGTTGAAATGATACATACCTGAATGATCTAATAGATTAGGGAGAAATCATTATGGGTTGAAATGATAGACTCGAGCGATTTCATGTACTGAAATTAAATTTTGGGATTTTGGGTTGAAATGATATATACCCTTAGAATTTTAAATTACGGATTGAAATGATAAATATCCATATCACTTGACCATAGGGTAGAGAATTATATACAAACAACGAATTGGTAAAATTAAACGATTTTAAATCCTTAAATTTTAATTTAGTTAAATGATATTTTGAAGAAAACTTAATTTATATAAACTGAATTATTTTTGGAAATCTGAGTTTTAAATGTTGAAATTGTAATTGGTTTAAGTTGAAATGTTGAAGTTGTAATTGAAGTATAAATGACATTTTTCGAAATTAAGTTATTGAAATGTTGGAATGGTAGAAATGGTTAAATATGATGTTAAATTCAAAATTTATTATCTCAATATTAACTGTAAATGTTCTTTTAAAATCTAATTTTAAGATTTTCAACTATTAAAATTAGTTAATATATTTTAAACCAACTTAATCAATTTAAACTATTTAATTTATTTTAATCTAATTTAACCTATTTTAATCTAATTAACCTATTTAACCTATCTTAATCTATTTTAATTCATTTAATCCATTTTAATATATTTAAATCTATTTAAATCATTTAAACTATATTAAATATATTAAACTATATTAAACTATTTTAATCTATTTAAAACTATTTTAATTTATTTTAAACTATTTAGTCTATTTTAATTCTATTTAATCTATTTTTAAATTCATTTAATCTATTTTAAATCTAATTAATCCATAAGAAACCTATTTAATCTATTTTAAACTATTTAAACTATTTAAATCTAATTAAAGTATTTTAATCTATTTTAAATTTATTTAATCTATTTTAAACATACTCAACCTAATTTATCTCTGTTTAAAGCTATGTACACTAATTAAACTATTTATAACTATCTAAATTATTTTCTAAATTTCAGATGGTTTAAAGTGGAAATGTTTTAATTAAATCTTTGATTTTCAAGAGAATAAGGTTTAATGATGTTATAACATAAGTAGGGATTTAAATGACATATTTGAGGAATATGATGATTTTAAATGACGATTTAATCTATTTTTGGAAATATGAATTCGAAAGTTATATGATTTCAAATGTGATATAATTTCAGAAGTAAATGTGATTTTCGAAAATGATATGATTTTGAGAATATGATATTTTGATATCAATTGTGAATTGACTTTTGAAATGTAAATGAACCATCCGGTGTGAAATAAGCGTTTTGTTATTAAAGAGACCGGGATCCGATATTGTCATACTCTCTGCCAATACCGAAAACCACTTTAACAATTGTGTACGTGGTGGAGATTCCAAAAATGAAGTAGGATGGTTTGGCGAACGATTCTGTCTGAGGTATTTATGTAACCCTGACTCTCGTGAGTCGGCTTAGATGTGACTAAAACAAGAGCCACGCCGGGGTAAGTGAGGTCGCACCTCCGATCGGACACATTTCTTCGATTCCATATTATGACTTTATGATGATGGCCATCCCTTAATTTTTATTATGGGAGTGTGTTCCGAGGTGGGCGATAGTAGTTGCTATGCATTACCACTAGTCTGGATCTGCAATTGGTATATCTATCCTAGCATTGCCTCGAATGCCGTGTTTACATCCCCTATCGTGCCTTCTACGAGTTTGTTTTGTGTCGTACCTATGGAGTGCTCCCTGATAGCCCACTGTTAGTCCTTGAGATGATGGTTTTGATGACAACAACCTTAGAATAGATTATAAAATATAAATACTGATAGTACAGTTTAGATATATATATATGTATATGCAGGATTTAAGCATGCAAGTACCAAGAATGAAGACTGTACAGTATAGAGATTCAAGATATCAAGATTGAAGACTCACGAGTATCAAGCATATCAAGATTATCAAGAGTTCAAGATTTCAAGAATAAGTAATTTCAAGATATGTATAGTAGATTTTAGGATATTGTGCATTCTCTAATATCCTTGAGAAAGGAATTTTCGGAAGAAGTCAAGTCAGAATTTTTTTAATTTCTCTTACTCAAAAATGGAATCAAAAGACACTTGCCATCGAAGAGGCAAATGACATCAGTACCTTAAAGATAGAAGAATTATGTGACGCCCCACCTCTACACCCACGCTAGCCAAGAACACTACGGAGTAATGCTGTCAACTAGCACGGAGAATAAGGCTGTTGAGGAGCGACCATCCATGCAATTACTTTGAGCGAGCACCGCTATGTCGGATAGTATAACATGCATTTGATTTCGAGAGGAAATCCGACACACCGATACAAACTTAAAGCTACTACATAGTGGCTATATATAATCTTCGGAAACAAACATAGAAATAAGCATAACACAAATCAGTCACAGACATCCATATCACAAAGGCGGAAGAAGATATGAATATATAACTAACACATGAAAGTGTACATCAGAGTAGTGGTCAAAAGGATCCATAATAATACAAAAGGATAGCAACACGTGCTATACAAAAGAATACAACTATGAGTCTATATCTCAAGTGTATACAACAAAAACTGCTAATCTAAGTAGTTAACCAAAAGTCAGGATGATAAACCCAGAAGAGAAGTCAAGCAGAAGCACCTGCAACATCTCGGTCTGACCCGAGTATTATTTAAGAAGAAAATAATAAACGGATCAGTCTAGTTATAAATATCAGATGAAATGATATAGAATAAGAGATATGACTAAACGTATAATAATCACAATGCCAAGCTGTGATAAATAAATAATTGAAAAATCAATAAGAGATTAATTAATATCGCAAAGATCTTCTCAAAGATAAAAAGGAATGTCATACTCCTAATTTCATTCACCAAGCCACAATAAATGACATATATATCAATGCCAATCGTAAAAGTTGGTGAAACATAAATTCCAGAATTCAACACATGAAATCCAGAAATCACAAGAAAAGGATGGCCAAGACATTGATGCAGTGCAAACGGTACATCCAATGAATCAAAAAGCAAAGACATTGATGTAGTGCAAACGGTACATCCCATGAATCAAAAGCAAAGACATTGATGTAGTGCAAACGGTACATCCAATGAATCAAAAGCAAAGACATTGATGTAGTGCAAACGGTACATCCAATGTATCAAAAGCAAAGACATTGATGTAGTGCAAACGGTACATCCAATGAATCAAAAGCAAAGACATTGATGTAGTGCAAACGGTACATCCAATGTATCAAAAGCAAAGACATTGATGTAGTGCAAACGGTACATCCAATGAATCAAAAGCAAAGACATTGATGTAGTGCAAATGGTACATCCAATGTATCAAAAGCAAAGACATTGATGTAGTGCAAACGGTACATCCAATGTATCAAAAGCAAAGACATTGATGTAGTGCAAACGGTACATCCAATGAATCAAAAGCAAAGACATTGATGTAGTGCAAATGGTACATCCAATGTATCAAAAGCAAAGACATTGATGTAGTGCAAATGGTACATACAATGTATCAAAAGCAAAGACATTGATGTAGTGCAAACGGTACATCCAATGTATCAAAAGCAAAGACATGATGTAGTGCAAACGGTACATCCAATGAATCAAAAGCAAAGACTTTGATGTAGTGCAAACGGTACATCCAATGAATCAAAAGCAAAGACATTGATGTAGTGCAAACGGTACATCCAATGAATCAAAACACATTAAAAGTACATGGGATGCCAGCCCACAAAGAAATGAGACGAAGCTCAATGAATTGAGGTACGGACCTCCACATGGCCAAAGAGACATCGCACATTGCTAGTCTAAACCATAAAATGATCATCATCGATCATCAAGAAGTGTCAATCACACTAAGTTAGTAAATATATGAGTTTAGCTTCATGTCCCATAACCACTTGCTTAACTCAAATATTTACGAACAAACTGTAGATCTCCACTAGAAAATTGTCACAAGAGATTCAATCGAACAAGTCCAAGAATTAACCGACGAAGTAAATGCAAGCGTTTCATTCCAATTGTTTTACTAAGCTGTTTAATTAGATTTCTCATCCGAGTGAGGTAAAGGTTTGTATATATTAATATATTGGAAATCGGTTTGAGAAAACGAGCTTTGTTATTGAAAATAGGGTTGAAACCATTTGAAGAAAGAGTTTTGATATTTACTACTAGTATAGAAAACCTTTATATTTTTTTAAAGTGACAAATCATAGAAGTAATTGTAGAAACAATCAACCACCAAAATTCACATTCGGAGACGTGAATAAAATCCAAAGAAATCGATTACAGAATCTATCGAAATGGATATTCCCAAAAATCACGAAGAAAATGTCATCAAAGTCGATAATAAGTGATAACAACAAAAGGGAAACAACATGAATCGATTAAAGTTGGAAATTCAACAAAATAGACAAAGTAGGCAAAATAGCATCAGGTCGGTCGGCCGGCTACAGAGCTCGATCGACTGGCCAGAAGCAGAAAAATTGCCCGGAGTAGCAGGTCGGTCGACCGGCTACAGGGCTCGGTCGGCCGAGCTGCAAGTTTCTGCAGTTCCTGCCCTTTTTTCATGAAGTGCAAATTCCTCCAAAATGCGACCGTTCGAGCAATGGACCTAAGGAGCCTTAGCCAATTGATACCCCAGCTCCATTAGCTCTCCGATCCGCCACCAAAAACATGTTCAAACATCAAAGTTGTGATTTTTAAAGATTTGAACTCTAAACACTAAAAATTGGAATATTCACCAAATCAATCCAAACCAAAAGCAATTGCACAAGAATAAGTGTTAGGAATTCATACCTAACAATCGAAGATAATTATAAGCATAGATGTGAGATAAAAATCTCACCTTTGAACCCAAACAAATGAAGAAAAAGCTTGAAAGCAAAGGGGAATCACCCACTCTTCAAATCCAACTCAAGAAGCTTGATTCTATGCTCAAAAAGAAGAACATTCCCAAAGTTAGGTTTAGGAATTTCTGAAATCTAAGAGAGAAGGAGTTGGAGAAGATGAAGAGAAGGCTTATCAATGGGTTCTCTTAGAATTTGGAGCTAGATCTTGGATTTGCAATGAAACTAGGGCTTGGAATTTTAATTTCCTCTTCCACTCTCCACTGTTATAAAAGCTTGAGTATTAGGAAATGAGGAATGAAGTAGTGAAGAGGAGAAGGGGTTGGGACTGAATACATAAGTGGGGTTATTGGGCTCAGCCCAAACCAAAGCCCTAAGTGAAAAAGTAGCAAAATTCCACTAACTCCAAACATATCAAAGTTTACACTTAAAAAGATCGCAAATGGCGTTTTGAACTCAATGAGAGGGGTCTCGAGTCCTAATTCGACTGTTTGCAAAAAGTAGTTTTTTCAGACTAAATTCCGAGTATCGAAAAAATATTTAAACAAAATATTTAAATATAAAATCGATAAATATGCGGGTTGTTACAGACTCCCCTCCTTAAAGAAATTGCGTCCTCGCAATACTTAAGAAGAAAAGAAGTAACAACCATAGAAGCATATCAACACAAAAGAAAATTTGAAATAGGAAGTTCACCATAAGGAGCATGAAAGTGTAAGCCTGAACGGGATCGCTCGATGGATTCTCTGGATTCCCAAGAGCAATCCTTAGGATTTGAGAACCATTGAACTCTCACAAGAAGAACATCTTTATTCCGAAGGCGCTCAACCTCCGAAGTAATGATGCGAATGGAATGTTGCTCATAAGTCAAAACCAGTGAGACTTCAATTTCATCAATAACACCGGCACGAGAATAAAAATAGGAAACCTAAAAGCATTTCCATAATTAAAAGACGCAGAAAACGTCAAGAATAGCAGAAAATTGAGCTAGTGCAACTGCGTAGTACAAAAACGGTACGCCCGAGAAATGAGGAACTCGAATAATTTGGTACAACGGCGTAGTACAAAAACGGTACGCCAGATGATCCAAAGCTCGAATAATTTCGGAACACCGACGTAGTACAAAAGTGGTACGTCCAATGATCCGAAATTCAAATAATTCGGAACACCATACGTAGTACAAAAACGGTACGTTCAATGAACCGAACACCATAAAAGAACATCGGACGCTAGTCCAAACAAGAAATGACATAAAGCTCAATAAAACGATGTATATCAAAACGTCCGATGAATTTGATAAAAAGATAATTCCATTCAGACATCATCAAAGAATCAACCACTTGTTGCCTACGACAAAGCGCATTGGCAACACGATTTCCCCTCCGGGAATAAAAAGAATATCAAGATCATAAGATGCCAGGAACTCGAGTCGACATGAAGTTCCTTATGAGAAAATAAATATTCCAAAGATTTATGATCGAGGTGGAGAACAAATTTCTCCCCCAAAAATGATGATGCCACACTATAAAAGCGAAAACAATAGCCGCGAGCACTAGATCATAAGTGGCACACCTAGTCTCAATCGGCTTTTAATGATTTAGAAGCACAAGTGATAGCACGTTATCTTATGCAAGAGAACGACATTCAAACCAATACGATAAGCATTGGTACAAAAGATAAAGTCTTGGTTCCCTTCGGGAATCACAAGAACAAGAGTATCGAAAAGAAAGAATTTCTTTTAAATAATTCTTCTTTCCTGAAAAGTTAGAACTTTCAAAATTACATTTATCTTTATGTAATAATCTTTCTAGAAAAATTTACATAAGTCAATTTATTGTGTCTGACTGTCACATCTAAGCGTTTAGGAAATTCCTATCGATAACGTTGATCAAACGCATCGACCAGAATTCTTAAAGCACTCAATGGGCAATACAATCACAAAATCATCTTCTATATGATGAAAATATCTCTTAAAAGTTTGAGAATATTCTTTGCTCATTTAAGAACAAAATCCAATTGTACTTATAAATATACCTTATGAAAAAGATTTGCAAAATTTTAAATTTCTGTTTCCATCCAAAATCAATAAATTCACGAATGGAATTATCGAGACATTCATAGAATACTCGATTTATAAAATGGATGAAACGAGATGGACAAACTGAATGACAAAATAAGTCATTCGTAAGAATCGTAACGAGTGCGGAATGCGGTAAGTGGAATGCTAACTCCCGCAACTCGCAACAAATGAAAATGGTGTCAAGGTCGAGCTAAAAAGACCTTAACACCACCCAAAAGATTTCTTAGGTGATAATCCTAAGACAAACTCAAAAATACCGAAAAAGTTTCACAAATTATTTGGATAAGAGAAATAACACTTTTCTCATCTTGAGGGCTTAAAGAATAAAATGATGCCTTCAAAAATTTGAAATCGGAATCTCAAGAAAAAATAGAAATATGCTTAACAGATAGAAGCTGTGACGCCCCACCCCGAGACCCACCTTAGTAAAGAGAATTAACGAGTAATTCCTTCTACTAAAGCGGAGAATAGGGCTGGTTGAGGGCGACCATCTATAACTTTGTCTTAAACATCTACTGAATACGTCGATAAATGCAATATAATTTTTCTTTCCTATCTCAATAGATCGACATACATAGTAAATGTTTAATCCAAAACTATAGGTGGTTGACGGATCTATCGGAACAAAATACAATAACTAAATGTAAAGCACATCACAGAACAGTAATCGACATCCTATATATACATATACACTGATACATGTTTAGTACAATACAATATGAATACAATAAAGGTGGTACTCTACCACACCATACACATCAAATCAAATGTAAAAACATCAGAGTATGCGGAAGAAATTAACCGCTCAAGCGAAAGAAGAGATGATATCCAACACCAACTTCAAGCTAAGTCCAATAGATGATACTTGAAACAACTCGGTCTGACCCGAGTATAAATACACGGGTCAGTCTAGCTACACAAATCAGACAATATCGATAATATAAAGCAGAATGGGTATAGTGATACTTCTTCTCGAATGAGGAGAAGGATTAGATAACTCATAGCTCAATACTTAGATAACAAACGCTACCTAAGTGACTAAATACCTCGAAAGAGGTAACTCAAACTCAATACTCAAATAAAACACAAGTGCCTCATATCATTAGCGATAACCCATAATGAACTCAAATCAACTCATATAAAACTCAAGCAAAACTCAAATTGTTCGATGAACCATTACTCCGAAAAGGAGAAAACTCATCTCAATCACAAATAGAAGTCATGAAAGCAACACAAGACAACTCCATAAGAACGTGAGATCTCAAACTCATAAGTAAGCCAAGGCGGCTAAATCTCACACATACATCTCAATCATAAAAACTCATGGAACTCGATACGAATTCAAACTCATAAAATCTCAAATTCAATAAAGAATTCGATGCATATTCAAAACTCAGAAAATCTTAACACTAATGCACCAAAAACGGCAAATTCAAAACTCAGAAAACCCGGATTGGCCATATCCCTAAATACAATGCCAAAGCAATGCTGCACGTGCTAAACTCAGACGGCCGAAGCCTTAGACAAGGTCGCTAACACCTTCCAAAGCAGGTCGTCCTCATGACAAGGTCGCTGACACCTTTTCAAAGTAGTTCGTCCTCATGACAAGGTCGCTGACACCTCTCCAAGCCATTTTGTCATCCCTAACAAGGTCGCTAACACCTCCAAAGCAGTTCGTCCTCATGACAAGGTCGCTGACACCTCTCAAAGCAGTTCTGTTAGGTAAACATCGTGAATGTGTCACAAACTCATGGATAGGAACCCGAGAAGTGTTAACGTGTGTCCCATACCACACATTCGCACTTAGCGGTTTACTAGCCGTTAGTCGATGCCACACTAAAAACATCATAAAACTCAGAAAATTATATCTCACCTAGTCTCATTGGCGAGTGATAAAGAGATACCATACTTGTCTCATCACATCGACAAGTGAAAAACATCATGATGGTTTCTCATAAACCATAAATCTCAAAATATGAAATCATAAACTCAAGACTTGCCTTATGTCATTGGCAAGTAAATAAAACATCGTGATGGTTCTCATCGATCAAACTCCTACATAGGAGATCTCAAACCATAATACTTCCAAATATTGGCCATCTTAAATAGTTCCAATAAATATGAATTATAAAACTCAAAATACGCCATAAAATGGCAAAACATCTCAGAATCATTAAACTCAAATAGCTTCGATCGTACAAGTCCGGAATTAACCGAAATAGTAAACGCACATGTCCCATACCACGTGTTTTACTAAATCGTTTAGTTCTTTTTCTTATACGTTCGAATAGTACAAAAGTGTGTGTTTTATATTTAAAATAGTTTACTAAAGAAAACAAGCTTTTAAAACTTTTTCCCGAAAAGATTAATAAAACCCATATTTGAAATTCTTTTATTACAGGGAATAAATAGGTTTTTTTTTAATTAGAAAAATAATTTTAAAATACTATATCATAATAATTTGAAATGTCCATTTATTTCAAAAATTACTTCAAAAATTGTTTAGTGAAAACTATACCCGAAAACAATGAAAAACAAGAAAGATAACTCAAGACCAATAACTTGAGTTTAATACGAATTCAATTCAAATTTAACTAAAAATCAATCCGAATTCTATCTAAATTTGAATTACAAAATTTTCAAATATAGCTAGCCCATAGATAGGCATCATTGCTCTCAAAAATATCAAAAACATCATCAAAACCGGAAGAGAATAAGACTAAAAATGAGCTAATACAATTCTAAGGTCAATGTTTGTTGTTGTTGTCATCTTGTTCTCAAGACAGCAACTTATAACCATAATTTCGACCAAGAAAGCTTAAAAATTCCAGAAAACATAATGAACAAATATTGTAGCACATAATTTAAGCTTTCCGAAACATCTAAAATTATCAAAATCGGATAAGAAACGAAGAAGTTATAGCCAACTTTGTTTCAGCCTTAAGCACAGAGCAAATATTGCTTTTGCTCTCGGGACAACAGTAGAAAAATTGATTTTTGACGCAGCATACCTCTAAATTATAGAAAACTCAATACATGAAAGTTGTAGTATATCATTTATGCTTTCCGAAACATCTAAAATTATGAAAATCGGATAAGAAACGAAGAAGTTATGGCCGATTTAGTTTTAGCCTTAAGCACAGAGCAAATATTGCTTTTGCTCTCGGGATAAGAATAGAAAAATTGATTTTTGACACAGCAAACCGCTAAAATATAGAAACCTCAAGACATGAAAATTGTAGTATATGATTTGTGCTTTCCGAAACATCTAAAATTATGAAAATCGGATAAGAAACGAAGAAGTTATGGCCGATTTAGTTTAAGCCTTAAGCACATAGCAAATATTGCTTTTGCTCTCGGGACAACAGTAGAAAAATTGAATTTTGAAATAGCAAAACTCTAAATTAAAGAAAACACAATACATGAAAGTTGTAGCATATGAATTAAGCTTTCCAGAACTTTAAATGATATCAAAATCCGATAAGAAATGCGAAAGTTATGCTTAAATTACTAACAATATTAAGCACAGAAATTTGACAGGGCAGAGACTATTACTCTGTTAAAATTTCGATTTTGATCAAGAAATATTCAAAATATGAGAAAGTAATTAAAATAAAAGTTCTTCCTCAGAGAATTATCTTTCTACTGCAAAAAGATTCAACCCAATTGGGTTTACCAATCGAAAGTTATGTCCATTTTACTCTCAGGTATTAACTCAATTTTTTTTTTTTTTTTTTTTTATATGGCTGAGTTATAACATTAGTTTCAAACTCAATTTCAACCAATTTAACTGCAGAATTTTGAAATATGATTAAAAGAAAACTTGTAGCTAAATGAAATATCTTTCTACCACAAAAAGATTGAGTCAATTTGAATTATTCTACCATATATTACCATTGTTTTACTGCAGAGAATTTTATTAACAAATTTTCAGCAAACAATAACACAATAATCAGACAAGTTTTCAACCAAATTGCATATAATTGAATCAACAATCATTCAAACAATGATGTGCATCAAACATAGATTTAGATGTGAGTGATTAACTCACCTCTATCCTTTAATTCAACAATCGAGATTATCAATTCAACCCAAATTTCCAAACTAGCAAACCCTAAACAGAGAAGAAGTTAATAGATTTTCACTATAAGTTAGATTTTGATGGAGATATTGGTTTTGGATTGAAGATTACCTGAGTTTATACTTAAATCCATGTTTTAAAACATCCGTTCTTCATTTTATTTTGATTAATAGAGCATAGATTGGGAGAATGAGAAGGATGCCATTATTTTTGAGCTTCAGAAGTTTTTAACTGAGAGGAGAGAAGTGAATGAACGTACAGACTTTTCTCCTCTTTCTCATTCTTTAGTAACATGTTAGGGTTTAACTGTACTAATGGACTTAAGCCCAACAAGTAATTCAACCACTTATTTCATGTTACAATGCATACTAATGATGAAATTTATACTATTTCAAGTTCCACTTCTTAAGAATTAAGAAATTCATTACTCGTGATAATAAAAATGTTTTACACCCGATTAAAATACTATTTACATAATTGGAACATATTTATTATCATATTTTCCTATTTAAAGAAAATAGCAAATTTACATTATTAATTACAAAATTCATTGTAATTAACACTATAAATTACACAAAAATCACATTTTTATGTCATAAAATTCTATAACTCATTTCAAATATAATTTTATGCTCAACTTATATTTTTAAACTCAATTCCATCATTTTATTAAATATATCCCATTTTAAAATTAATTACTTCTTTTAAAAAAAACTATATATATTAAAAGAAGTAAGAGCAATAATTAACAAAATTATTGCATTAACTCTAAATAAAACACATTTTCCTCATTTATTTATTAAATCAAACCATCTTAATAAAGTCTTCAAAATTCTATTTTCTCATTTTATGCTCAAATATATTGTTTATTCCCAATAAACAATTAAAATTACTCTTTAATTATTAATTTACACTATTAAATTATAACTATCGTTATAATTTAATATTTTCAGGTAATCGCTAAAACCAGGGTTGTTACAGAAAATGTCGAAGATGAATAGCCCACACGGAAAATAGGATATGGGCTTCACAACGATTGAGCCAATCCTTACAAAAATCAATTCCGAAGCCTAAGTAAAAAAATCGGCTCGGAAAGAAAAATCACATAAAATAATTTCGACATCAATAAAAAGCAAATTGAGTGTTGCGGATCTACTATCAGGATTCGCAATCCTCAAAGAAGTCAATCAAGCCCAAAAATGTTTAAAGAAAAAGAATCACAAGTTCTTTTGATATAAAAATAATGAGATGAAACCCATATCAACAAGAACTCGAATAAGATAATCACACAGCAAATGTCATCAAAGATTGAATGGAAAATACCTTGACCAAGAGAAGAGTTGTTAGGGGCTTGCACAATATTTAGCTTTCTCATGTCCATGTTCAAAAGTTTGGGACATGCAGATAAAAGATGACCCGGTTTTTTGCAATAGCGACAGGAATGAGGTTTCAGACACATATTTGCATAGTGTTGCTTAGAATTACAATTGTAGCACCCTCCATGATTAGGGATTGGAGTCTTTGCTACAAAAGTAGTTTGCTTCATTCTCTTATTGGGATTAAGGCTCTTGAACTTAATATGCCTCTTCTCGGAAGTCCCAATATCACAAACACTTCCTTTACCAACCTCTCCATGAAGAAGAGTAACATCCACAAGATGATTGAAAGAAACTTCAAGTTTCAAAGGTAGAACCATTTCGGGTTTCTTACTCAAAGCACAGATAAACTCTTGATTCTTTACAAGATCCAAAAGTTGTTGGGCAGACATGAATGCGCCATCCAGAGAAGGGCTACTGGATTGACCAGCGCTAGGATTGCCAGAACCAACCATTTCTTTTCTTTAAGAAAGAAAGAAAAGAAGAAGAAAAAGTTATTCTTAGAATGAATATCAACAATCATGATGATAAAACAACGAATCATTAAAGAAAATAGGATTGAACGGTACAAACACCCGAATAAAATCCTAAAGCACGACTCCTAAGAAAGACTTAGGACATGATCCTTGCTAGATTATTCTACAATGTTCCGAAGTTTGGCTCTGATACCAAGCTGTGATGCCCCACCTTTATACCCACGCTAGCCAAGAACACTACGGAGTAATGCTGTCAACTAGCACGGAGAATAAGGCTGTTGAGGAGCGACCATCCATGCAATTGCTTTGAGCGAGCACCGCTATGTCGGATAGTATGACATGCATTTGATTTCGAGAGGAAATCCGACACACCGATACAAACTCAAAGCTACCACATAGTGGCTATATATAATCTTCGGAAACAAACATAGAAATAAGCATAACACAAATCAGTCACAGACATCCATATCACAAAGGCGGAAGAAGATATGAATATATAACTAACACATGAAAGTGTACATTAGAGTAGTGGTCAAAAAGATCCATAATAATACAAAAGGATAGCAACACGTGCTATACAAAAGAATACAACTATGAGTCTATATCTCAAGTGTATACAACAAAAACTGCTAATCTAAGTAGTTAACCAAAAGTCAGGATGATAACCCCAGAAGAGAAGTCAAGCAGAAGCACCTGTAACATCTCGGTCTGACCCGAGTATTATTTAAGAAGAAAATAATAAACGGATCAGTCTAGTTATAAATATCAGATGAAATGATATAGAATAAGAGATATGACTAAATGTATAATAATCACAATGTCAAGCTGTGATAAATATATAATTGAAAAATCAATAAGAGATTAATTAATATCGCAAAGATCTTCTCAAAGATAAAAAGGAATATCATACTCCTAATTTCATTCACCAAGCCACAATAAATGACATATATATCAATGCCAATCGTAAAAGTTGGTGAAACATAAATTCCAGAATTCAACACACGAAATCCAGAAATCACAAGAAAAGGATGGCCAAGACATTGATGTAGTGCAAACGGTACATCCAATGAATCAAAAAGCAAAGACATTGATGCAGTGCAAATGGTACATCCAATGAATCAAAAGCAAAGACATTGATGTAGTGCAAACGGTACATCCAATGAATCAAAAGCAAAGACATTGATGTAGTGCAAACGGTACATCCAATGTATCAAAAGCAAAGACATTGATGTAGTGCAAACGGTACATCCAATGAATCAAAAGCAAAGACATTGATGTAGTGCAAACGGTACATCCAATGTATCAAAAGCAAAGACATTGATGTAGTGCAAACGGTACATCCAATGAATCAAAAGCAAAGACATTGATGTAGTGCAAATGGTACATCCAATGTATCAAAAGCAAAGACATTGATGTAGTGCAAACGGTACATCCAATGTATCAAAAGCAAAGACATTGATGTAGTGCAAACGGTACATCCAATGAATCAAAAGCAAAGATATTGATGTAGTGCAAATGGTACATCCAATGTATCAAAAGCAAAGACATTGATGTAGTGCAAACGGTACATACAATGTATCAAAAGCAAAGACATTGATGTAGTGCAAACGGTACATCCAATGTATCAAAAGCAAAGACATGATGTAGTGCAAACGGTACATCCAATGAATCAAAAGCAAAGACTTTGATGTAGTGCAAACGGTACATCCAATGAATCAAAAGCAAAGACATTGATGTAGTGCAAACGGTACATCCAATGAATCAAAACACATTAAAAGTACATGGGATGCCAGCCCACAAAGAAATGAGACGAAGCTCAATGAATTGAGGTACGGACCTCCACATGGCCAAAGAGACATCGCACATTGCTAGTCTAAACCATAAAATGATCATCATCGATCATCAAGAAGTGTCAATCACACTAAGTTAGTAAATATATGAGTTTAGCTTCATGTCCCATAACCACTTGCTTAACTCAAATATTTACGAACAAACTGTAGATCTCCACTAGAAAATTGTCACAAGAGATTCAATCGAACAAGTCCAAGAATTAACCGACGAAGTAAATGCAAGCGTTTCATACCAATTGTTTTACTAAGCTGTTTAATTAGATTTCTCATCCGAGTGAGGTAAAGGTTTGTATATACTAATAGATTGGAAATCGGTTTGAGAAAACGAGCTTTGTTATTGAAAATAGGGTTGAAACCATTTGAAGAAAGAGTTTTGATATTTACTACTAGTATAGAAAACCTTTATATTTTTTTAAAGTGACAAATCATAGAAGTAATTGTAGAAACAATCAACCACCAAAATTCACATTCGAAGACGTGAATAAAATCCAAAGAAATCGATTACAGAATCTATCGAAATGGATATTCCCAAAAATCATGAAGAAAATGTCATCAAAGTCGATAATAAGTGATAACAACAAAAGGGAAACAACACGAATCGATTAAAGTTGGAAATTCAACAAAATAGACAAAGTAGGCAAAATAGCATCAGGTCGTTCGGCCGGCTATAGAGCTCGGTCGGCTGGCCAGAAGCAGAAAAATTGCTCGGAGTAGCAGGTTGGTCGACCGGCTACAGGGCTCGGTCGGCCGAGCTGCAAGTTTTTGCAGTTCCTGCCCTTTTTTCATGAAGTGCAAATTCTTCCAAAACGCGACCGTTCGAGCAATGGACCTAAGGAGCCTTAGCCAATTGATACCCCGGCTCCATTAGCTCTCCGATCCGCCACCAAAAACATGTTCAAACATCAAAGTTGTGATTTTTAAAGATTTGAACTCTAAACACTAAAAATTGGAATATTCACCAAATCAATCCAAACCAAAAGCAATTGCACAAGAATAAGTGTTAGGAATTCATACCTAACAATCGAAGATAATTATAAGCATAGATGTGAGATAAAAATCTCACCTTTGAATCCAAACAAATGAAGAAAAAGCTTGAAAGCAAAGGGGAATCACCCACTCTTCAAATCCAACTCAAGAAGCTTGATTCTATGCTAAAAAAGAAGAACATTCCCAAAGTTAGGTTTAGGAATTTCTGAAATCCAAGAGAGAAGGAGTTGGAGAAGATGAAGAGAAGGCTTACCAATGGGTTCTCTTAGAATTTGGAGCTAGATCTTGGATTTGCAATGAAACTAGGGCTTGGAATTTTAATTTCCTCTTCCACTCTCCATTGTTATAAAAACTTGAGTATTAGGAAATGAGGAATGAAGTAATGAAGAGGAGAAGGGGTTGGGACTAAATACATAAGTGGGGTTATTGGGCTCAACCCAAACCAAAGCCCTAAGTGAAAAAGTAGCAAAATTCCACTAACTCCAAACATATCAAAGTTTACACTTAAAAAGATCGCAAACGGCGTTTTGAACTCAATGGAAATGGTCTCGAGTCCTAATTCGACTGTTGCAAAAAGTAGCTTTTCGGACTAAATTCCGAGTATCGAAAAAAATATTTAAACAAAATATTTAAATATAAAATCGACAAATATGAGGGTTGTTACAAATTAATTGGCAATCTAATGTCGTTTGAAGTCCAAACGATTGGGAGAAGAGAAAGCAAAGCATCTAAAAAGAAATCAATGGCATTCAATGCATTGACCGACGGATCAGACTCAAACAACGATAATGATGAAGAGATAGCCTTTATGACCAGGAATTTTCGAAAATTTTTGCAATATAGAAAGATGAATAATCTCTAGAGAAACAACTATAAGAACTCTGGAAATCAAAATGTAGTGCCATACATTGTCAAATGTTTCAACTGTGATGAACCAGGCCATATCAAAAGCGACTGTCCGTATCCAGATAGGGAAAATCCTCCTATAAACAATGATTCAGTAAAGAAATGGAAGCGTGCATTTACTGCTACTCTAGATGTCTCAGACTCGTCCTCAAGTGATGATGATCATAAGACAGATAGTTTAAATATGTGTTTCACAGCAGTTCATGACTCCGACGAATTTAGAGAAATAGACTCAGAAAAAGGTACACATTTACAATACAATCGGTTGAAATTGCAATCTTAGAATTGGATGCTTGATTGCTTGATTGATTTTGAATTGGTGTGCTATCTGAATATTAAAACTTTTACTATTATTTTACTATTATTTTATTATCATTTTTAATATTATTTTTTTTATTTTTTTTATTTTTAATAATATCATATTATTTTATGGAACATACTATAATTTCAGAATTATTATATATATATATATATACATTAAAAATAATAAGTGTATATATATATATTAGAACACATAGAAAAATAAATCATAGAAATTCACAAGCACATGTCGACATGGTCCCTACCATGATGTCGACATGGGTACAGAATTTGAAATTCAAAATTTGAATTCAAATGGTTGAATTTCCCTCCACCTTTTCACTTCATTCAATTCTCTTAAAAGGCATCTTTTGACCAGAGAACATGTCCTTTGAGAATCTATTTATTCACTATCTTTTATCACATCTTTTCACTCCCATTTTCAAATTCAAACTCTCTCTTCAAAACTTCAAGCTTTATACTCTCTACTCTAATGGCTTCTTCAAGCAACCCCTCCACCATGAGAATTTCCAGTAAGATAAAAGAGCAACTCTTCAATGATACGGAGGCCATAAAAGCATACATTAATTATGCTAACTATGGAAAAGTCCACCCGGAAAGTTTGCTATATTTCAAGATTCCTCTGCTTATGAAATTGATTCTTTTTATGCAAACAATCAAATTCTTAGTCTTATTAATGCTTATCAAAATGATTTTGTTTGTTATCCAGATGTTGTTAAAATTTTCTATGCAAATTTAAACGTGGATTTTATATTGGAAATGATGATGAAATTTGGAGTAGTGTCAAAGGCACTAGAATTGTTTTGAATTGTGTACTTTTGGGTACCATTCTCAATTGCAAGAGTACGAGAATGGATCTTTCTAGTTTTAATATTGGTGAAAATGATCGTGAGATGTTTCATCACATTTTTGAAGGAAATGATGATTTTGAATTCAAAAATAGAAACTTTCGACCAAAAGCTAGAATTGTCAATCTTCTTTTATAACATTCTTTGACCCCAAGATCGGGGAATTTTAACAATCCTACTTCAAAGTTTGCAAATCACTTTTTGCTATTTTTGGAAATTATGATATTAATTGGGTGCAAGTTATTTTGGATGAACTTCGTCCCAAAAATCTTGAAATGGGTGAGAATACCTTGTATCATGGAATCTTTCTCACTCGGATTTTTTAACTTTTTTTAAGTAGATTTCAAAGAGAAGAATTTGTTTCAAGAAAGGTTTTCAATCATTCCAATATTTCTCTTATGAAAATTCCATTTGTTTTTCAACCTTATGAGACTCTTGCCAAAAAGGAAGAGCGTTTGGCTTATGAGGAGATGGAAGAGGAAGAAGAAGAAGGGGATGAAATGGAAATTGAAGAAGAAGAAGGGGATGAAATGGAAATTGAAGAAGAAGAAGAAGGTGAAACATCTTTGGAAAGCATTGATTATCCTCCTAATCCAACCAACAAAACCCTTCTCAAAAACCAAAAGACCATTGTTGAGAATCAACGGATTCTTAAACGATCCGTTAGTAAGAAGTTGGACAAAATTTCATCCAAGATGAAAAAGTTTATTTCCAAAGTCAGCAAGAATCTTGGATTATCTTCATCATCCTCTAACTAGTTCTATCTTTTCATTTCATGTTTTATTAGTTTAGTTTGTTTTAATTTATTCATGTAGTTCTTTGTGTTTAATTGTTGTATCGTGTTATCATGAAATGAAATTGAATTCCTTTTCTGTTATCTAGCTTATTTTATCTTCAGAATAAATGTTAGTATATTATATAAATATATATATATACACACACAATTGTTCACAAGATCAAAATAAGCCATCAAAATTCACTACACCATGTCGGCATCCCCCATATGACCATGTCGACATGTACTGGTCAGAAATGACATTTCATTTTGAATAACTAGCTTATGTCTATTCATTTCAAACGAATTTCTACACCTATAAATACCTATTTCTTCCAGAATTCATCACTTAATATTATTTCTTATCTACTTTGTCTTTCATTCTTCTCACAAACTAAAATATGGCCAATCCAATTCATAATTTATCCGAGAATCTTGAAGAGATTCTTAATTCTTTCAAGAATATTCTTTCGTTCATTCTTCGAAACCAGCGACACTTAGAGTTGAGTCAAATGTAGATGATTAAAGAGTAAGAAAGGCATTTTGATGCAATACGATGGATGATTTCCTCCCTACACAAGGATGATAACGAAGCACATCCTCCAGTCGCTCTTACTAGTGATGATGAAAATTGGAATGCCATTAAAGTAGACCCTATATTTGGAGAAGAAGGATGGGTGGAAGTTCCTCGTAATGTTTGATTTGATTGGTTTGTTTGATTTGAATTGTTTGATTTGATTTAATTTGATTTGATTTAATTTGATTTGATTTAAATTGATTTGATTTGGATTAATATTTGGTATGAAAAACATGTATAAATATGCATTGATATTTATATGCTCTTTAATTATTTATCATGTCTATCAGTATAATTATCTCTTAATCTATCTATTTTATGCTCCATTGTATAGTTTATTAATGTAGGTACTTTTGTCCAAGAATGAGGGGGAGTTATATAGTTTGGAGATTATATAGTTTGGAGTTAGATTTTATTGATGAAAAAGGGGGAGAAATATAAAATATGATAGTTAGGCATAGATTAAGGGGGAGTTATTACAATAGATGTAATATTTTATAAACAAAGGTTGTCATCATCAAAAAGGGGGAGAATGTTAGTCCTTGAGATGATGGTTTTGATGATAACAACCTTAGAATAGATTATAAAATACAAATGCTGACAATATAGTTTAGATATATATGTATATACAGGATTTAACCATGCATGTACCAAGAATGAAGACTGTACAGTATAGAGATTCAAGATATCAAGATTGAGGACTCACGAGTATCAAGAATATCAAGATTATCAAGAGTTCAAGATTTCAAGAATAAGTAATTTTAATTAGGAATTTTGTTAAAACTCTTAGAAAAGCACCGACATCTTAAAATCCAATTTATTCGTGGAATGAAATCCACTTCGAGCCCGTTAAAGGGATGAAACCCTAAGTAGGATGGAACCTACGAAAAATCTAATGGAACATTGTTTTGTATCTGCTAACTTTTATTCAAAAGATTTTACAAAATTATCTTATTTTCAAAATGATTTTAAAACCTTCCTTTTAAAAGAATAAAAAACATCTATCCAGATTTTAAAATATTTTTAGCCTCAAAATAATCTTTAATTCAAAATCAAATTATCCATGGTTTTAAATTATCTTTAATAATAATATATTTAACTTTTAATATTTGTACTTAGATTTAAATATAAAATTATAGTAAAATTTTATATATATCAAAATATTATTATCTATACCTACTTATGTATTTAACTATAGTTAAGTATATTTATAAAGTTTAAAATAGTTTTAATATAAGATAAAAGTTATTTTCAAAGAAAAACAAAACACCAAAATATCCTTTGGGATGTCGACATACCAAGTTACCCATGTCGACATAGTGTCAATTGATTTCAAAAACTTGAATTTCAAAAAAAGTGTCTATTCGTCATATCCCTTCACGAATGGACATGGTTGTTGTTCTTCTATAAATAGGGGATGTTTTCAACGAATTTCTTATCATAATTTTCTGGTTTTCACTCATCTTCTTCTTCCACATTTCTTTATACACATTCTTACCATTACTCTGCCGAAATCAACATTGAACCTAACTCGATCATTTCTGGTTTGATTCTCTATCACTATCTCAACAAGATCCTTAGTGCTATTCAGAGTTATAGACTTCTTTGTAATCAATTTAGCGAGAAAATGTGTGATTGTAGCCTTGGAAATCAATCAAGCGAGAAAAAGTGTGATTGTAGCCTTGGAAATAAATCGGGTGAACTTGTTTCTCGGGAAATCAAGTATCTCTACCCAGAGGATTGTGAATCTATACTTGTGTGCAGGGCTGGATGTAGGGTAACTCCAAACCAGTATAAAATCCTATGTGTTCTTTCCTTTACTGCCTTTACTTTATATTTGCATCTGTGTTTGATTCCGTGATCATATCTGTGTCTGAATATTGCATACATCTACGTTCAAATTAACAAAAACTCAAAAAGATTTAGTAATTTCTTTAAACACTATTCATCCCCTCTAGTGTTAATCCTAGCCTTAAGATCCGTATTCCGCATTTCTCACACCCACCTGCGGTGGAGTTTACAGTATCTATATACACTATGGCATTATATAAAACGTGTTACGGGGGATATGAGTAACGCCTTAATGCTATTTTAATACTTTACTTTACTGTAGACACTATTATAATAGCGTATTTTACTACATAATAAATAGTTTAACGGATCCTTAGGAGATGAGAATCTCGAGCATCTCTTAAGTTATTACACTCACATTAGACACTGGATAGGAGATGCCAAACCCCGTAAACATCTGTGATGCTATTACACTCATATTTATTTACTGTTGATTTAACTTACATAAGGTCTTTTAGTTCTGACTCGAGTGTTTTGTCTTTTCAATTCGCTCGGGTCAGTCCAAGCTTTTCAGTTTATCAACGACTGCTTTCTGGTGGATGAAGACGAATATTTTGTACTGTTATTATTTATTATATTTATTCCACTGCATCATGTAGTTCCGCTATATTTATTTATTATTTATTCTTGTTGTACGTAACTCTTATCTATATTATAAAAGTTTAATCAATGTTATTTGTAAAAGCTTCATGAGCTGTTTATTTGATTATTATATTTTGTCCTTCCGCTGTAAGATTCTATATTTGTTTTCTTTCCTTCTCTGCGTTTCTTATTTACCCCATAACAATCTGACATTTTTAATGGTTTGAGTCTAACGTGTGTGGTTTATCGTCGATTTGAACCGTCCAAAAATGCAGGTCGTTATTGTTGGTATCAGAGCTTTGGTTTACCAATAACCTTAGCTTTGTTGGGTCTGACTCATATTAAATAGGGTAGTAATATTCTAGAGTGAGTCATTGAGTGTATAACTATGAGAGAGCATATTTGTTAGTGTTATATAAGGTTTTTATGTTGTGTTATTTTGTTCTGTTTAGTATTTATAAATTTCGTTCGGTACATAAGATGCTATGACATCGACAGGGATTTCTAAACACTTACTAGGGCAGGCCGACACAATATTTGTCTTGAAATATAGGTAAATGAAATAATTTTTTCTATTATATATTTTTTTATATAAAATAATAAATTTTATAAATGATATAGTTGGATGTAATATTTGTTTGTTAGGTAAGGAAATTTTATAAATATTGATTTAAGAATAGGATTTACAAATAAAGTAAATATAAATTGGAAGTTTAGAGCTGAAGTTCCAGGATTTTTGAAAATTTCTTCCGAAAGATTTTGGAATATAATATAAGTAGTATTTAGAAGTATTTTTTGATATAAATATTTCAAGATGATTTGAAAAAATGTTTTAAAATGAATTTTTTAAAGGAAATAAGTTCTGTACTCCCCTCTCTATCATTGGAAAACAATTTTAGAGATGAGTGCACACATTATCGACGTTCATTTTCGAGTTTCAAAGTAGAAAGACCGCTGTAGTAGTTTTACTGCACATCTATTTTGATAAAAGAATCTTAATTTTAATTTCTGAAGGTTGATTTGATATATATATATATATACATATATAAAGTTATGAGTGTGTGTGTATATATATATTATTTTAAAAGGGATTGAAATGGAACCCGGTTGTTTAGTTCTTAAGTTTCTATAAATTAGAAATTGAAATTATTGTGAAGTATGGAATCTTGACTATATTAATAATTCGAAAGTTATAAAATGAAAATAAGAAATTTGATATTAAAATGATTAATGAAATAGAGAAGAAATTGGAAATTTGTGACTTACAGGTTTACGAATAATAAAATTTAGAAGACATAATTCTTTAACATTTTATTTACTAAAGTGAATAAGATAAACTTATGAAACATTCAATTGCATTCTTAGAACAATATATAACTTACCAAAATATTAAAAGTTGAAAAGTTAATAGAAATATGTAATAGAATATTATACAAGTAAAGCTTAAGTATAATGAGAGGAATCAATAGAATTTTTCTATAATAAGGATTCTGATGTTATCAATTGTTATAAACTTAAGTTAATAATTTGAAATGCTAGTAATTATAATTAATAGAAAAGTGAATACTGTAATTAAATGATTATAAACTTAGGTAATGTTTGAAGCAAATTATAATTACAGTAAATAGTAATAGTGGATACTATATGTGAAAGAAATAAAAGTGAAAGGTGAAAATCTTTTATAGGTACGAGTTGTTTCACAAATGAATATAGAAAGGGAAATCAAACTAGATAGTAAATGTGAAGTAAACTGAAATAAAATATATACAATACTTCAATAATGAATTCATTTACGATCCAAATAATTGAAATTGATATAACTTATGTAAGTAAAGAACGTAAATTAATGAAATAAGCCTTATATGAATGAATGAGAATTAAAATTTTGTAGGTAATGAACGCGATTTAAAGAAAAAACCATTGAATGAAAAAAAGGAAATAGAAAAAAATGAACAATAAATGATGTGAAAAAAAGATTAATAAAATAACTTAAAATATGTGTTGAATTCTTTGTTTGTTTTGGCTTTGGGATGTTGCGAAATGATACTTTAAATTGTTTAAAATGTATAAATAATCTATTAAGTTATCTAAGACTGTTGAGTGTATGGTATGCTTAGTAGTTTATTTATTATTCTGTACGATTAAAGGTTCTAAACCCGAACAAACCATTTGTTTTGGCTGCTATGTATGATTGATTACATTGATTTCATGTGATAATTGTATGCTTTTGGTTGAAAATGATTGTTGTTATGTGATATCAGTTTGTTTTGTTATTAATTGAGACAACTTAAATATTTCACTTTTATATAATTATTAACCTCTTTCGATTATACAAGTGAAATACAGGTTTATGGAAGCATTAGCTACTGCTTTTGGTTTCATAAGGTAAGCGTTGTTTGCCTAACAAATAGGTACGTTTTCGGATTATGGTTTTCTAGAGATACTATATTATTTTCCCCATGATTTGGGATATTTTATTTTGAGAAATATGATATATATTGTTATTATTGATATTATTATTTCTTCCTAACCTCTCCATAAAAAGGGGACTCTACCGAAATTTTTGTGGATTTTGGACTTAGAAGACTTTGTGAAATGTTTTCCAAACTTTTTTTAACTTGAATATAAAAGGATTTAATTATTATAAATTGATATATTTAAATTGTTTAATTATGTAATTGATTGTTTATAAATTTAATATTTTGAATAAGATATATTAATTTCTTAATTGCTTCTTTCCCTTTTCGAGGACGAAAAGTTTTGAGTGGGGGAGAGTGTAATGATCCGTAATTTTCGATAATTAAAATTAGTTAATTTAATAAGGTTTTGTGATTTAATGTTGAAAGAATTTTTTTGTGATATAATAGTAAGAATATAACCGAAATGAAATGTAATAGTATTAATTTAAGGTAATTGATAACTGCTTTAAATGTAATTCCAATTAATTAAAATGATTAAAAAGTTATATTTGGTTATAAACTGTAAATTAATTGTAATAATGTGTGTATTAATTGGTAATTGAATTAAAAGAGTAATTGGTAATTTAAATGTTGTATTAACAAATGAAATAGTTAGTGTCGTGTAGACAATTATAACATTTGTTGTAAACAATCAACTTATAAATGTGATTAAATTAAGCTAAAGGCGACAATTGTCATTTGTTACCTATTTGTTTAACTTGTTGAAATCAAATTGAAAATAAATTGCAATAAATGTAATTAAATATTGCGTTAATGGAAATTAATATGAAATTGGAGAATATTAATGTAATAAAAAAATGTTAACTATGTCTACAGAGTAATGATTGATTGAATAAAAGATTGAAATATAATTAAATCAATTTATTAGAATTAGAATATAATTGATTGGAATTTAATGTAGTTAAATATTGTGGTTAATGTAAGAAATGGCGTCAACTATAGAAAATGAGAACAACATGAAAGAAACCTATGTTAACAATTTCATAAGGCATTAGTTGATTTAATAGTAGGAGCATAAATCAAAACAAAAGAATAAAAATGAATAAGTTTAGTAAAAGAGTAAACATATGTTTATTTGTTTGAAATGTTTGGTAGCTGAAAAATTGATTGTAGAGATGAGAAACTATTATTTAGTAAGAAATGTGTAATTACTGTTTGTGTCTAATAGTGTATAAATATGTTTAAATTACTATCAGATAGGAAATAATTGTTCTACTTCTCATTACATTCATTTAGTCCATTTTGAAACTTAATCAACTGAAATTAATATAATTGAAAATTTTCAGTTAGTAGGAGAGAGAATGCTAAATTGTAAATTAGTAGGTGTAACTAAGAGTAGCTTATGTTTTGTGAAAATATAAGGAAAGTTTGATTTAATGAAAAGAATATTTACATCAAATAAATTGAATGTTTCATTTATGAACGTAGATTTAATTTCATTAAAATAAAAAATAGGATGATTGATTTTAAAGGAAGAACTATATGTTTATTTGAACTGTGTTTTAGGTTACAGATTGATTATAAGAATAGGAAAATAATCCATTTCAGAGTTATTTATCACTCTTGTGTATAAACAACAAATTTATAAACGTGTTTGTTAGCACCAAAATTGTTCACTAACACCCCTGAGTAGAGTTGTGTAGAGAGATTAATGAAAAAGTAAAGTTAAACAGAGAACAATACACAAATTTAAATGCAGAAAAAACGAACACCAGATTTATAGTGGTTCGGCGTAATTGCCTACGTCCACTTTGAGGTTAATCCTTATTACTTTTCTCGATAATCGATTACAAATACAATCCATATGTCAATCACTCAAATACAATTGCTAAGCAAAAAAGATTAAGTCTTGAATGAGCCTTGAATGCGGCAGAGTCTCTCCGGTGTTCCCCAAAAAAGGTCCATTTCACTGTGCCCCTGCCTCTCTATTTATAGACGAAGGTAGACTGGACTTCCCTGGTGGGCCTAGCAGCTTGGTATCTCGGCCCAATATAAGTAATCTCCGAATGCCGAACCAAAAATGCCGAACGGCAGAGTGCCGATCGAAATCTTTGTGCGGTATGAAACAATGTATTGCATGAGAGGTGTAGGCCGACTGAGAATCGACGCCGGACGGGGAAGGTGCCGAACGAAGCTGGAATGCCGAACAGTCCAGGAATGATGAGCGAGGCATGAATGCCGAGCGCTCTAGAAGCCGAACGCTCTTGAATGCCAACCGACCCGGTTGTGCCGAACATCCCTGGAATGCCGAACACTCTCCAATGCCGAACGTTCCTGAATGCCGAGCATTCTCTAATGCCGAACGCTCCTGACAGCCGAGCGCTCTCTATTGCAGAACATTCATGCCGAGCGTTCACTAATGCCGAACGTTCCTGACTGCCGAGCGCTCTCTAATGCCAAACGTTCCTGAATGTCGAGTGTTCTCTAAGGCCGAATGTCCCTAGAATGCCGAACGCTCTCTAATGCCAAACGCTCCTAAATGCCGAGCGCTCCTGATTTCCGAGAAGTATGGAATGCCGAACGAGTTTGGATGCCGAACAACATTGTCATGCCGAACGGCCTTTAATGCCGATCGACCATAGATGCCGAACGGCCTGGTCGTGTCGAGCAAGAATTCTGAGTCCTTAGTTGCCTGGTCAAACCTCTAGGTAACACTTTCCCCCCAAAGTGCAGTACGTGATCGAACGTTATGCGCTTTGAATCGCGTGTCCTCTGTGCTTTGCTTAGAGCTTTAGGTTTATTCTTCTTCTTGATGGCGTTTTCTCGTGAATACCGGGTGAGGCAATGCATGCTGAACATTATGCGAATGCCGAGCAGCATAGCCAAAGCCGAGCGCCGTGGATGCCAAATGCCCATGAATACCGATGCCGAATGATGTCGTATTGAGCGGTTCTATCGGTTATTGTCTCTTCGACTTTCTCTCTTCCCTATAAAGTTTGACATTTTCCTTCTTCTTCTCTTCTTTACTTTCACCTCCGTTATCCTGTATTCACGAACCTCGCCTTTTAACAAACTCCAAGAATTTGACTACCCTTCCTTCCTCGAACTTCATACCTTGCATCACCCTTTTCTTGAGTTGTTCGGAATAAACTAAAGCCATGCCCTTAACTCCAGAATTCTCCCGAGCTTCAATCTATTTGCTAGATATCGACCCCTTCTATTTAAATGCTTTCCCTGACTAAAAGTTTTAATACGAGGCTTAAGTTCATAAATTAGAACCATTGCCAATAGGTATTTTGTGGATGAAAGGATCGAACTGCGATTAGGGTATGTTCTAGGGCTAGATGACGTAGAGAAAAGGGGAAGTGGTAAGAGGCAAGCACATGAGGGTGTTGATGGAAGATGTACTGTGGTTTAGTATGGTTCTTTCATGCTGAACGAGATTGGAGGGAAGAGTAGAGGAGGAGCAGAAATTGGCTAGAATGCCGAACAACACGGTCCGGTATGACTTGCCGAACGACTTGACCACGTCGTTCGGTATGGATGGAGGAGAAAGATAAAACCATTGTTAAGGGCGAAGTACCGAGCGTTAGGGCTCGGCATGATTCGCCACATGCCGAGCAGCGGAGTGGAAAAATAGGGAGGAAGTATGAATTGGATAGGATGCCGAACGATATTTCGGCCGAACGGTCATGAATGCCGAACGATAGTTAGGTCGAACAACATTTTGGTCGAACGATACTTAGGCCGAACAACATCTTGACCGAACGATACTTAGGCCGAACAACATTTTGACCAAATGATACTTAGGCCGAACAACATTCTGACCGAACGATACTTAGGCCGAACAACACTTTGACCGAATGATACTTAGGCCGAACAACATTTCACCTTGCCTAATCATAAGACAGAAACAAAGACACGGACCTAAGCTTACTGCCATATCGAACTAATCTGGACTGATAACTTCTTAGTTCCAATTATCATAAGCCTGAACTGAAATCGATAAAAACAGATAAAAGCTTTTGGCATACAGTGTCAATGTTCGAGTCCAAAATTGAAAACATTGCAAGGTTGATTTTCGGAGACGGTCAGCGGTGACGGCCTTCGAAGATGACAGTTCAAAGTTCAACTTTATACCATCAACTCCATGAGTTATAATTTCTCGGCACTTATACTTGAATTATCACACTAGTTCACACACCACACCAGGGGGGGTTGGGTAGGGAATATTTACGCTGTTAAGTCTAACGTCGATTGTTTTTCAAGTATAGTTCAAACAGGTATTCTACTAGATTCAATTTCTATCAAAGATGTCTAGGAAATCTAGCTCCGCCACGATCTCAGATAGACCCGGGCCGTCTTCTAAACAAGGAGTCGCAGATACTTCAAACCTGTCGACTTCCCCTGCTCATAACTTAGCTCCCGACGTCCTGGAGGCATCAATTTTCTTAGACAACCCGGTCGATTCACAGGCTTCGAAGATTAATGAAAGTGCACTCCGTTGGATATGCTTTGTCCACGGAATCCCCTTTGATGATGTATTAGTTCCATCGGGGCATGATCGTCCATGCTTGCCCTCAGTTGGATACACAGCTTGTAATAAGTTTATGTGCTGGGTCGGCAGTGTGCCACCGTTCAACTTATTTCTTCGGGACGTGCTGCAATACATTGACATTGCCCCATCACAACTGCATCCGAACGGTCATGCCTTCATCTACGGTACCTACACCCTTTTCATGAATGTCCTCTCCAGGCCTCCAACCCTGGGTGACATCATATATATATATATATATATATATATATATATATATATATATATATATATATATGATCAAGCAGCGGAGAGATAGCCCCTCTTTCATGTTTCTCGAGCCGCACCACAAATGCCAAATCTTAATTGGGGCATGCAGCAAGTTGGCCCTGTACAAGCAGGAATGGTTTTATGTGCATTGCCCTCCTAGTTTCGTGAGGAGATGGGTGGAAGGAAGTAAGTTTTTTCTGTGGATCGATATTCATACTTGGTTAAAGCCATGCCTTTTCTAACTCTTTTTCCATCTTTTCAGGTATCAATACATGTCCTGAAGGCCGTGGATATTCTGAAACCGTCGAAGCTATTAGAGCCCTTCCTGCTAAAGAACGGGACATCCGAACTCTCATTTCAAATGAGTCACTTTCGAGGCTTGGACTGTTGGCAGAAGGCCATTGGATAAGCCTTCCTCAAGGCGTTTCCATACCCAGGTCCGCCTCTGTAAAGGGAAAAAACAAGTTGAGTCTTCAGCACACAATGCTCCTGGTGCACTAGAAGAAGGAGAAATCAAAGAAAATGAAACACCCGAAGCACAAGATGAGAACATTGGTCCTACTCAGGACCCATTAGTTGAAGTTCATGACATCGAAACGTCATCCTCCCCTTCAAAGAGGAAAAACAAGCTGACGTACAAGATAAGAAAGGAAAAGTTGGTGCAACCTCTAAAGTTACTCTTATTCCAACAGAGAAAGAGGCTTCCTCACAATGTTTAGAAAGTTCTTTAAAGGGCCTCTCGAACCTCTCGATACCTGACGATTTACTTAATTATGATTTTGATGACCCGGAGGCACTTAAACTTCACTCGCCCATCAGAGGCGATGCAGACGTTCAAGCCTAAACTCAGGGAGAAAAAACTCCCATTAGCAAAGAAACTGGTCCCTCGGGGGAAAACACTAGGACACACACAAACACATGCACTTCACTTTGCACTTAAATTTCCGTCGTCACATTACTCTTTGCTAATTCATTGTTTTTTAAATTCTGTGCAGGTGGCATGGGGCATACACACGGAATCGATCATCTCCATGGGTCGTCTATCTTCCATCACTCTGGATAGGACTCGGGTTCCGAAAGACGTCGAGATAGAGACGATGATGGCGATAGGGATTACCATTCCCGGGATTCATCATCTCGGATGAAAACATATTATCAATCCAAGTACCACCAACATCCCTCTTCTTACTCGGAACAAAGCAAAGATAAGCACGGCCATGATGGGTCACAATCCGATATCCCCCGTGATCAACACTCCGATTCCTCTTCCACACGACAATCTTGGGAACCTCACAGGAGAGCTGAACTTTCAAAGCTGTCTTCTCCCAGTCTCGCAACAGATCCAATAGTATCGGAGAGACTGACCGAGCTTAAATTTAAATTTCTAAAGATCTTCTTTGATGTTCTGGAGTTCCTCCCGACGATCCACCATATACTTGGAGATGTCAAGCAGAGCGCTATCGCCTGTACCAACGGCGTCTATGTTCAACATGACGCGTTCGTTCATCTCGCTGAGAAAGTGTCGAGAGTCTCCATGGAACGCCAACATGATATTGATCGCCTGAAGCTTGAGGCTATTCATGACAAAGACATTATCAAAGCTCAGGAAGAAGAGATTGCGTATTATAAATCTCAACTTGAGGCTGCCTAGCAGAGCGCCAAGGATACCACCGAAGCCGTAACTCGTCTGGAATCGACTCACAAAAAAGAACTCGACGAGGCGGTACAACGCTGTTGGGCTTTGGCTTTGGAAAAATACTCGGTGCAAAAAGAGAGGGATGCATTCTGTCTCCGAGTTAAAAAACTTGAGGAACGACTCCGCAAAGAACAAGAGGAGAAGATTGCTGCCCAAGAAAAGTCGTAACGGTATTGCGATGAGATCGTTGCAACGCGACTCCTAAAGGCGAAACTTGAGGGCGAGCTTTCTAAACTTGAGGCACTGAAGAATGGAGTCCGTGAAGAGGGCAAAAAGATAGCATCTGCAGAAATCAACTCCCGTCTTGAGGCGACCAAGGAAGAAGGTAGAGAAGAAATCAAAATCATGTTTGACCTGCTTATTGTCGAATTCAATGCCCGCGTTCTCATGCACCGTGACTTAACTTTTCTAGGCAAGGGCTATCTCGAATCTTTGGCCGAGGCGTGGGAGACTTTAATTGAAATCAAGAAGGTCGAACACGGTATCGTGGAGGTTGATGAGGGGGCCTTGATAAATGAATTCCTTAAGGGAAATGAGCCTTCGGACCTGTCAGCGGCTAAAGCCATTTATTGCAAAGGCTCCGCCTCAACGAAAGGGAAAGAAGTTATCGCCGGTCCATCCGGGATTGAGTCTCCAGCTCGTATGCCTACCCAGCCAGCCAGTCGGCCGATACTCGATCCTTTTGAACAGCACATTGGCTATGACCCGGAGGACGCCGGCCTTGGTGTTCATATTTTGTCCCCTATTCTAGAGGGTGAGACCCCCCTGACCGTTGAGAGCCAGCTGGAACCTGGTCAGCAACTCTTTTACTTTAACATTCCAAGAGTTTTCGTTTTTCATCAGAAGCTATTGCATTCTAATACTTTCTTTTTGTGATTTTATGCAGGCCATTCTGATCTTGAGCCCACTCCGAGGAGCGATGTCGCCAAGGAGATTAAGGGAAAAACGAGTGAAGCCACTCACACAGGAGAGGCTCCCGGTCTCGATGCTCAGGTGATCGGAGCGCTTGACGAGGACAATCTGAGACTTCCTCTCCCATCGATGGGAGTTATGAAGTTGAAATTACAGGCGTCTTTGAGCACACATCCGAACTGAGCATGAAGGAGCAGCTTGATAAAGAGAAGGAAAAGACGGTCAAGATCAAGGTCGAACCTCAAGCTGTGGACCTGGACGATCCTTTGAACAAGCCGTTGAAGGTCATTCTCCCAGTTTGGTCCAAACCCATGGATGTTCCTCGTACCTCTTCAGCTGTCACTCCCCCGTTAAATAAAGCTATCAAGGGTAAACATGCCGGGGAGGAGTCATCGGGCAAAAAGTCGAAGAAGTCAAAGAAGTAGTCTTCGCTCTCATTCAACAAAAGCTAGTTTAGATTATGTAATTATTTTTGTTTTCGTAGCTCATGTAAATAAAATTACTTGTGATGAATAAAACTTAGTTCTTTTTCCTCTCAGAGGACTGTTGTTGTTTGGTTTTTTGGTATAACCGTGGTCAAAACCCGAGCTACTGCGAGTTACGTGAACTTCTCGATTCATCTTCAAACAAGTTGACAACTTCTTTGGTATTTGCCCATTCTTTTATCCTATGCTCTGGGGACTTAGAATATTTTCCAATCCGTACGCCAAGGGCTCGATGACTTCAAGTTATTTATATCCAGTCCGCCATCAGGGGACTTGGACATTTAAATCGTTTATACTCGAATCCGCACTCTAGGGACTTAGAGTACTCCAGTCCGCACTCCGGGACCTGGAGGTTTCGAATCATTTATACTCGAGTCCGCACTCTGGGGACTTAGAGTACTCCGGTCTGCACTCCGGGCACATGAAGGTTTTGAATTATTTATACTCGAGTCCACACTCTGAGGACTTAGAGTACTCCAGTTCGCACTCCGGGGACTTGGAGATTTTGAGTCGTTTATACTCAAGTCCATAATCTAAGGACTTAGAGTACTCCAGTCCACACTCCGGGGACTTGGAGATTTTGAGTCATTTATACTCGAGTCCTCACTCTGGGGACTCAGAGTACTCCAGTCTGCACTCCGGGGACTTGGAGATTTTGAGTCGTTTATACTCGAATTCGCACTCTGGGGACTTAGAGTACTCCAGTCCGCACTCCGAGGACTTGGAGATTTTGAGTCGTTTACACTCGAGTCCGTACTCTGGGGACTTAGAGTACTCAAGTCCGCATTCCGGGGACTTGGAGATTTTGAGTCATTTATACTCGAGTCCGCACTCTGGGGACTTAGAGTACTCCAGTCCGCACTCCGGGGACTTGGAGATTATGATTTATTTATATGCGTTCGTACGTCAGACAGAGTAATGTATCTCTTGGTCATTTGTTACATCATTATCATACACAAAAACATTGACAATTCATAGGAAAATGAAATGGCTTCGAGCCTTTATTAATGCATATAAGCTAAATTGTCTTTTTACATGCCGTAAACTAGGAATAAAAACTTGCTGGAAATAAATGCAACTAAAATTTGATAGAAATGAACTAAGTGTAATAATGTCGCAAATGTTCATCATTCCATGCTCGGGGAAGTGTCGCACCATCAACGGTCGCTAGCTTGAAAGTTCCTTCCCCAAGCTTCCGTTCAATGACGTATGGACCTTCCTATGTGGGGCTCATGTGTGATGGAACTGGGAAAACTCGTTTCAAAATGAGATCACCCATGCCTAAGATTCTCGGTCGGACTTTTTCATTATAATATCGAGAAACTCGGTGCCTGTACGTGGCTGCTCTTAAATTGGCTTCTTCGCGTTTTTCATCAATGAAGTCCAATGATTCCAGCAAGAGATCTTGATTTGACTCAGGGTCATAATAAGTTACCCGATGTGATGGGACTTCAAGTTCGACGGGTATGACAGCTTCCATGACATATGCTAATGCGAGTGGAGTGTGGCCAATCGTGGACTTGTAGATGGTTTTGTAAGCCCAAAGTGCCGTCGGAAGCTCATCCACCCACTTGCCTCTAGCCTTTTCCAAACGTTTTTTCAATATGGATTTGATTATTTTGTTTACGGCCTCCACTTGTCCATTAGCTTTTGGATGAGCAACTGCTGCAAACTTTTTCTCAATACCATATTTTTGGCAAAATTCCCTGAACTCTTTGCTTTCAAACTGAGTTCCATTATCTGTAACGATGGTTCATGGCAGGCCAAAGCGACATACGATATTTCATACAACGAAATTAATGAATTTCTTGGTGGTGATAGCGGCCAAAGGCTCTGCTTCTGCCCACTTGGTAAAGTAATCGACTGCAACAATCGCGTATTTTGCACCACCTTTGAATAGGGGTAAGGAACCGACTATATCGATCCCCCATATTGCAAATGGCCAAGGACTAACCATTTGTGTGAGTTCCGTTGGCGGAGCTCTTGGGATTTTAGCATACTTCTGGAATTTGTCACATCTTCTTACGTAGTCTGCGGCATCCCGATTTACAGTTGGCTAATAGTATCCGTAGCGGAGGATTTTCTTTGCTAACGTCTGCCCCCTGGTATGGTCGCCACATTCACCTTCATGGACTTCCATCAGGACTCGTTTTGTCTCATCATGGGCAATGCATCGGAGCAATGGGGTCGAGAATCCCCTCCGATTTCCATCGTGCATTACATAACGAGAAGCCTTACGAAGGACTTGTCGTCTTTCGCTCCTTCTTTTGGACACGACCTCGTGTAACAAGTACTGCTTGAATGGGGTCATCCATGACTCCTTCTCGTTTTCTGTTTCTAACATGAAATCTACCTCCATTATATTTATGTTCAGAACATGTAAGGTTTCAACGGGAAACAATCCCATCTGCTGCGCATCGCCAGTGCTTGCAAATTTTGCCAAGGAATCAGCTGCTCTGTTTTATTCACGCGGAACATGTGAAATATCATAATACTCGAGATTCGCTAGCAGCTGGCGAACTTGGGCCAAATACGGGGCAAGTCTCTGCCCCCTTGCTAGGTAGTCTCCACGCACTTGATACACCACCAGTTGCGAGTCACAAAAAATTTCAACCGATGTTATTCCCAATTCTTTGACGAATCTTAAGCCGGCAATCAATGCTTCATACTCGGGTTCATTATTCGTTGCTGTGAATTCGAGCTTCGAAGCGTAGCAAACTGATCGGTTTTCAGAAGTTACAAGAACTATGCCAACCCCCGAACAACGATCGTTAGATGCCCCATCGGTGTACATCTTCCATCAGACGGGAGGTATAGCATTGCGGCCGTTTGATTCGTCTGTCATGGTGAATTCAGCGATGAAATCCGCTAGCGCTTGTCCCTATATGGCCTTTCGCGGCAGGTAAGTAATATCGAACTGACTCAGTTCGATATTCCATTTCAACATTCTTCTAGAATTTCCGGTCGTTGGAGTATCTGACGCAAGGGTTGATCTGTGTAAACACTGATTGGGTGTGCCTGAAAATATGGGGGAAGCTTGCGTGATGCAATCACCAAGCAATAGGCTATTTTCTCGATCTTGGGATAGTTTCTTTCTACCCCCGTCAAACGTTTACTAACATAGTAAACTGGCTTTTGAACTCGGTCCTCTTCACGAACCAGAGCCGTTCTAATAGCATGCTTGGATACTGCCAAGTATACGTACAACATTTCATGGTCAACCGGTTTTGATAGCACCGGGGGATTTCTATGTGCCTTACCAGAGCTCGGAATGCTTCCTCACAGTCGGATGTCCACTCAAAATTCCCTTTTCCCTTCTTTATCACATCAAAGAAAGGAATGCATTTATCCGTGGCTCTGGATATGAATCGACTCAGCACTGCCACCTTTCCATTCAAGCTTTGTACTTGCTTTATAGTTCTGGGCACTTATAGGTCCCGAATAGCCTGAATCTTTTCCGGATTAGCTTCAATTCCACGTGCATTCACAATGAAACCCAAGAACTTTCCTGATGCCACGCCAAAAGAGCACTTTAAGGGGTTGATCTTCATACCGTATTGTCTGAGTATATTAAACATTTCTGCTAAGTCTCGGATGTGGTTGTTTGACTGCCGTGATTTCACGAGCATGTCATCCAAATATACTTCTATTGTCTTACCGATCTGGTCCTTAAACATTCGATTCACCAGACGCTGATAAGTTGCTCCTGCGTTTTTCAATCCAAAGGGCATTACCACATAGCAATATAGCCCCATATTTGTGACAAAACTGGTGTGCTCTTGGTCTGGAAAGTGCATCGAGATCTGATTATATCCTGAGTATGCATCCATAAATAACAGTAATTCATGTCCGGTGGTAGAGTCGACGAGCTGGTCGATTCTAGGTAAAGGGAAACTATTCTTCGGGCATGCTTTATTCAGGTCGGAGTAATCAACACAAGTTCTCCACTTCCCATTTTCTTTCTTCATTAGCACTGGGTTAGATACCCATTTAGGGTAGAGGGCATCGCAGATGAACCCATTGGCTTTGAGTTTGTCCACCTCCTCTTTGAGTGCCGCGGACCTCTCCAGGTCCATACCTCTCCTTTTCTGTTTTACGGGAATGTGTTTCGGGTCTATGTTCAACATATGACTCGCAATTGCTGGAGAAATCCCACACATATCAGAGTGTGTCCAACCGAAAACGTCCAAATTCGCCTGGAGGAAATCAGTAAGATCCTCGGCCACCGAGGGGACGAGTTGTGATCCAATCTTAAGAATTCGTGATGGGTCATCCCTGCTGACTGGTATGTCGATCGTCAGCTCAGCCGGTGCTGCATTTGTTTCCCTGGGTTCCCCATCATCACCTCTCGGATCTATGTCTCTAAGGATCCGAGAATGCTGCCCGAGTCAGGTTCGGGCATTACTTGTCAATCATCAATCTTTAGGATGCGGACGGTGCTGTCCGAAACCTTTCCCTTCTCTCTCCACTGAGCTTCTCTCAGTTCCGCCACATAACATACGCGACCAGTTGCCTGATCGCCATGTACAACGCCGACTTCTTTGTCTGTCGGAAATTTTATTGTCAAACACCATGGGGCCAAAGCAGCCCTAAATTCTACTAAGGCTAGGCGACCCAAAAAGACATTGTATGGAGAGTCAACATCCATTTCTACGAACGGTAAGACTTGCACTCTCCTACGCTCACCTTCCCCCAGTTCAACTGGTATCTCTATATACCCCATCGTGTCGGTTGTAGCACTGTTAAAACCGTGGATACGGGCTTTGCATGGTTTTGAATCTTTCGTTTCCATCTTCATTTGGTCACAAGCCTTCTTGAAGATGATGTTGACAGAGCTTCCACAATCAATCAGGATTCTTTTCACGTAAGCTGGCCCGATTGTTGTAGATATAACCATCGGGTCGATAGTAGGAGCCTCCACCTCGTCCACATCTCGACTCCTAAACACTATATCGTCAGTTATCATGTGTTGTTGTCTTGCGGGGGTTCCATCTTCCACATTCGAACAACATTCATAATCCGCATGCCTCAAGGAGGTAGCATATTGTTCCATCTCCTGCCAATTCTTGTTTGCAGGATGAGGTCCTCCGACAATAGTGTTTATAATCAATCTACCCACTGTCCGAGTAGGTTGTTCTGGTTGGCGTGGAGCCGGCCCGCGTCCGGGTTCTGACGTTCCTTGCCTTCCATCTTGAAGGTTTTTGACAAATTCCTGCAATTTTTTCTATCTGATTAACTTTTCTATTGCATCATGGAGGTGTCTACACTCCTCAGTATTGTGCCCATAGGTCTCATGGAAGCGATAGTACTTCCCTGTCCGTTTCTGTTCTTCAGTGGACTCCTTTGGGTGCGGCTTTCTGTATTCAAAGGTGTTACAGGTAGAGAGGTAAATGTTTTCAAGAGATGTATTCATCGGGGTGTATTCATTGTAGGTCGGAATCCTTGGCTTCCATTTTCCTGCTTCTCTTTTCTTTTCGGAATTTCCACCTCCGGATCCTTTGGACTGCCCAAGCTTGTTCTAGATACTGACTTGAACTTTTCCCGAACTATCGCCGGACTGCTTCATGGCGATGTTACTTTTCATAGTCTCCTGAACAGGCCCTGGTGCCTTATCTCGTCTCGTCTATCGAGCCTCCTCCCTCCGTATGAACTGATGAGTTTTGGAATAGAATCGTTCCAATGTAGCCGGGGGCTTTCCCGCCAACCAATCTCCAAACTCTGAGTCTGGATCTACACCTCGCATTATCTCCATCAAAATCGCATGGTCGTTAGGATTGCTAACTTCAGTGGCGGCAACATGAAACCTCTGTAAGTATGCTTTCAAAGACTCTCCCAGAGCTTGGATTACGCTTGATAATGACATAATGTCCTTTGGACGGGTAGCATGTATCTGAATTGTTCAACAAATTTTTTTGCTAACTCGTCAAAGTTGGATATAGATCACGGAGGAAGCCGAGTAAACCACATAGTGGCGATTCCAGACAGAGTGATTGGGAAACACCTACACTTAGTTGCGTCATTTGCCCTTACCGAATCCATTATCCATTCGTACCTCATCACGTGTTGCCTAGGGTCAGTCTTCCCTTCGTAGGCTGGGATAGTCGGCATATTGAATTTCTTGGTGTACTCAGCCTGTAGGATCAAATCTATGAAGGGAGTATGACTCCTGGACACTCCCCAATCCTTGTTGGTCAGGCCCTGGTTCTCTTTCATCAACTGCCTGACCATGGTTGATAAATCCGGAGTTTGTATGGAGGGTGGGAGGTTGGGTTGCGTTGCACGGGACCGAGCGGGTTGATGTTCCGCTTGATTTGGGTCTTGGTGATCCGGGCGTTCGGTCTCATCACGTGCTTGATCTCTAGCGGATCGTTCAGTGGCACCTGCTTGTGCAGCTTCATCCCTACAGCGTCTACGCCTAGGAGGTTCATCAGCTGAGGTCAAGCTATCAGATTCAGAATAAGGAGCAGGACTACATCCAGGATTCTGATGCTGCTGTTGGGCAAGCTGAGTCATGAAATTAGTATTGGCTTGGATCTGCTCAACAAGTTGCCTTCTACTTTCCCTGAGTTCTCTTATCAAGTCGTTGAACTCTGTTCGGGAAACGACCTCCGCTTGGTTCTGGGTGGAGGTTCCTATGCCTTGAATTGCTGGTTGGTTGCTTGGTCCTATCTGTTGTACACTAGCAGTTTCATTAACTTCTGCGTTGTGAGAGGCTGATCTAGTTCGTGGTCTCCCCATGGTAGAGTTGTTGGTTGTAACTCTGAGTAGAATCAACAGATGTCTTGCGAATGATCTGGATCTCATTCGGGGGATTTTTCAATCCAGTAGCTACAAAGTAGATCCTATTGTTCGTCCTGAGAATTCGACTCTCGGTGAAAGCACCAAAATATTAGCACCCGAATTGGTCACTAACACCCTTGAGTAGAGTTGTGTAGAGAGATTAATGAAGAAAGTAAAGTTAAACAGTGAACATTACGCAAATGTAAATGCAGAAAAAACGAACACTAGATTTATAGTGCTTCGGCGTAATTGCCTACGTCCACTTTGAGGTTAATCTTTATTGCTTTTCTCGATAATCGATTATAGATACAATCCGTATGTCAATCACTTAAATACAATTGCTAAGCAAAAAAGATTAAGTCTTGAATAAGTCTTGAATGAGGCAGAGTCTCCCCGGTGTTCCCGAAAAAAGGTCCATTTCACTGTGCCGCTGCCTCTCTATTTATAGACGAAGGTAGATTGGACTTCCGTGGTGGGCCTAGCAGCTTGGTATCTTGGCTCAATATAAGTAATCTCTGAATGCCGAACCAAAAATGCCATACGGCAGAGTGCCGATCGAAATCTTTGTGCCGAACGAAACGATGTATTGCGTGAGATGTGCATGCCGACCGAGAATCGACGCCGGACGAGGAATGTGCCGAACGAAGCTGGAATGCCAAACAGTCCAGGAATGATGAGCGAGGCATGTATGCCGAGCGCTTTAGAAGCCGAACGCTCTTGAATGCCAACCGACCCAGTTTTGCCGAACGTCCCTAGAATGCCGAACACTCTCCAATGCCGAACGTTCCTGAATGCCGAGCGTTCTCTAATGCCGAACGCTCCTGACTGCCGAGCGCTTTCTAATGCCGAATGTTTCTGAATGCCGAGCATTCTCTAATGCCGAACGTTCCTAACTGCCGAGCGCTCTCTAATGCCCAACGTTCTTGAATGCCGAGCGTTCTCTAATGCCGAACGTCCCTAGAATGCCGAACACTCTCTAATGCCGAGCGCTCCTGAATGCCTAGCAGTGTGGAATGTCGAACGAGTTTGGATGCCGAACAACTTTTTCATGCCGAACGGCCTTCAATGCCGATCGACCATAGATGCCGAACGGCCTAGTCATGCCGAACGAGAATGCTGAGTCCTTAGTTGCCTGGTCAAACCTCCAGATAACAGTGTTTAAATAAAAAGTTGTTCTATTTTTCATCCATTTTAGTTGTCTGTTTTGAAATTCAACTTTCTAAGTAATTGCAATTAATGTAATTCAAATATTTCAATTAAAAGAAAAGAAAATCTTGATTGCAATTAATAGATTTAATAAAAGAAACGCACGTTTTGTGTTAAACAGAAAGGTGTTTTAATGGAAATAAAATATCATTTTGAGAAAATCAAATTTAACATTATCATTTTTAAGGTAAGTATAAAATTTTGATTATGCGTAGATAAAAACCTAAATGCGTATGAATTTTAATATTATTTGAGTTAATGAAGTTAATTTGGTTACGTTTTAAAAAAATTGAATTTCAAAGGTTGTGCGATGTACATGGTCCCTTCATTTCTTTTTGTCATCAATTATTGCATGATTATTTTAAAATAGTTACCTTATTATTAGTTCTTGATCCGTTCATTTCTCCTTCTATTTAACACCCAAGCCTAAACGTTTAGGTTGTATTTAATTCTTGCCACCTCATTTTCACATATACAAAATTTTAATTTTCTTTGGTTTGCAAACTTTTCCATTCCTACATACTTTTTCTTATGCATTATTACTGCCTAGAGATTTCAAAATAAATTGTGACATTTAGTTTTGTCCCTCCACCTTCATTTCCTAATTATGAATAACCTACAGCTTATTTTTACGTTTGCGTCACCTCATATTCAAAACCTCTTACTCTTGCAAATCCAAAAGCTTTCTTTTATGAAACATGTTTTTTTTTTCATTTTTCCTTACACATCCTGTCCTCGTCTTAGTTGTTCTTCAATCTTCTCCTCCACATCTTGAGAAAAATATAAGTATTAAAATTTGTTTTTTTACACGTACTAATTATTATTTTAATAATATTTCTTATAACGTGAATATCTTTTGCATATAAATTTTGATTCACGCACAATCTCTTCTGTTGGTTTCATATTTAAATTACAAACAACATGAAATTGATTTAGTTGAATTTGGAGACTGTTGAGTTTTTGTGCTTCTGTTTGGATTTTTATGTGCTAAAATCAAAGATGAATGTTTTAACCTACTCACAATTACTAAATTATCTTAAGTTCGTTAAATTAAATTGATGATGTGAATAGAAATTGATTGATTGATGTTTAGTATATTTAAATTGTCATTCTAGTCAAATATTACATTTATTGCATTTAATCGTCATTTAATTTAATATTAAATTTTAATTCATCAGTTTATACTTTTTATTGAAAATCAGTTAGCTATTGATGTTTATTGATTGATTTGGATAATGATTTGGATGGATGTTTGATTATTGATATTGGATGACTGAATGTTATATTTTATATTGTTGTAACACCACAAGTTCCTCATGGGTTGAAATGATACATACCCAAACGATCTGAGAGATTAGGGAGAAATCGTTATGAGTTGAAATGATAGACTCGAGAGATTTCATGTATTGAAATTAAATTTTGGGATTACGGGTTGAAATGATATATATTCGTAAAATTTAAACTTCAGATTGAAATGATAAATATCTGTATTATTGGACCATAGGGTAGAGAATTATATATAGATACCGGATTGGTTAAATTAAACGATTTTAAATCCTTAAATTTTGAATTTAGTTAAATGATATTTCGAAGAAAACTTGATTTATATAAGCTGAATTATTCCGAAAATCTGAGTTTTAAATGTTGAAATTGGAATTGGTTTAAATTGAAATGTTGAAGTTGTAATTGAAGTATAAACGACATTTATCGAAATTAAGTTATTAAAATGTTGGAATGGAAGAAATGGTTAAATATGATGTTAATTTCAAAATATATTATCTCAATATGAATTGTAAATGTTCTTTTAAATTCTAGTTTTAAGATTTTCAACTATTAAAATAAGTTAATCTATTTTAAACCAACTTAATAAATATAAACTATTTAATTTATTTTAATCTAATTTAACCTATTTAACCAATCTTAATCTATTTTGCTTTATTTATTCTATTTTAATATATTTTAATCATTTTAATCTATTTAAAATTATTGTAATTTATTTTAAACTACTTAACCTATTTTAGTTCTGTTTAATCTACTTTTAAATTCATTTAATCTTTTTTAAATCTAATTAATCCATAAGAAACCTATTTAATCTATCTTAAACCATTTAAACTATTTTAAATCTAATTAAAGTATTTTAATTAATTTTAAATTTATTTAATCTATTTTAAACCCATTCAACCTAATATATCTCCATTTAAAACTATGTAAACTAATTAAACTATTTATAACTATCTAAATTATTTTCTAAATTTCAGATGGTGTAAAGTTGAAATGTTTTTAATTAAAGCCTTGATTTTCTAGCGAATGTCGTTTAATGATGTTATAACATGAGTAGGGATTTAAATGACATATTTGAGGAATATGATGATTTTAAATGAGGATTTAATCCATTTTTTTGGAAATATGAATTCGAAAGTGATATGATTTCAAATGTGATATAATTTCGAAAGTGAATGTGATTTCGAAAACGATATGGTTTTGAGAATATGATAATTTGATATCAATTGTGAATTGACTTTTGAGATGTAAAAGAACCATCCGGTGTGAATAAGCACTTGGTTGTTAAAAAGAACATGATAATATATTGTCATACTCTTTGCCAATACCGAAAACCACTTTAACAACTATGTACGTGGTGGAGATTCCAGAAATGAAGTAGGATGGTTTGGCGAACGATTCTGTATGAGGTATTTATGTGACATCAACTGTCATGATTCAGCTTAGATGTGACTAAAACAGGAGCCACGCCGAGCCTAGTGAGGTCGCATCTCCGATCGGACACATTTCTTCGATACCATATTATGAATTTGTGATGATTTGGTGGCCACCCCTCGATTTTGATTATGGGAGTATGTTCCGAGGTAGGCGGTAGTAGCTGCTATGGATTACCACTAGTCCGGATCCGCAATTGGTAGATCTACCCTGGCATTGCCTCAAGTGCCGTGTTCACATGCCTTATCGCGCCTTCTACGAGTTTTTTTTATGTCGTACCTATGGAGTGCTCCCTGATAGCCCATCTGCAGGTGGAGTTTACAGTATCTGTATAGACTACGACATTAAATAAAATGTGTTAAGGGTGATATGGGTAACGACTTAAAGCTATTTTAATACTATACTTTATTGTAGACTCTATTATAATAGCGTATTTTACTACACAGTAGATAGTTTAACAGATCCTTAGGAGATAGGAATCCCGAACATCTCTTAAGTTATTGCACTCACGTTAGACACTGTATAGGAGATTTCAAACCCATAAACATCTCTGATGCCGTTACACTTATATTTATTTACTGTTGATTTAACTTACATAAGATCTTTTAGTTTTGACTCGAGTGTTTTGTCCTTTCAATTCGCTCGGGTCAGTCTGAGGTTTTTAGTTTATCGAAAACTGCTTTCTGGAGGATGAAGACAAAGATTTTGTACTATTATTATTTATTATATTTGTTCCACTACATCATGTTGTTCCATTGTATCTACTTATTATTTATTCTTATTGTATGCAAATTTGATCTGTATTATAAAAGTTTAATCAATATTATTTTTAAACAGCTTCATGAACTGTTTATTTGATTATTATATTTTGTTATTCCGCTCGAGACTCCGTATTTGTTTTCTTTCCTTCTCTGCTTTTCTTATTTACCCCATAACAATCTGTTCTTTTGAATGGTTTGAGTTTGACATGTATGGTTTATGTCGATTTAAACCATCCAAAAATGCAGGTCTTTATAGCTTATATATGATTTGATCATCAAGTATTGATTGTTTAATATGATTGTTAAATTTTTTTACCAAGTCACATTAATACACGTCGATAAGCACAAATGAAATCACTTTCCTTTTGCAAATGAAATGTTGTATATAGAATGCTTAAACTATTTGGAAATAGTTTTAAAATGAGTAAGAAATGTTTTATAAACATTTAAATATGTTTAAATAAGTAAAGGAAGGAAATCAAGATTTCATCTTGTATATTTTGAAATATGTCCAAAATAATTTTCCAAAAAAATCGCGCTTTTGCAGCAAAGTGACCAAAGTTTAAAATTGAGATTTTAAATGTTTTAAAAATTAGAAATAAATCCTAAAAGTTCTTTAAAATGTATTAAAATAGATTTAAGTTGAAAATAAGGATTTCTAGATAATATAAAAGTCGTTTTGAAGAATATAGCTTTTAAAACACTATTTGTAACACTTTTCGCAACGCTTTTCACAGCAGTTTTTAATAACTTTTGAAATGTAGTTTTAAACTTAAAAATTCCTTCCAAAATCTTTTGTGAATCATTTTAAAAGAATATTTAAATAATTTGAAGATGATTTGGAAATTTTAACAAGAGTTTGAATAAATGGTTAAAAGGAGTTGTTTATAACACTTAAACAATAATTGAAGAATATTGAATATAATAACAAATTGAGTATGCAGAAATGACTAGTACACTTGTCTCACCTATGAGAGCTAAACGGTAAAACAAGGTGTGTACCTATGGTTAGGAATGGAGCAACCAATGCCCTAAACTTACCTGGCCTTTGCTTTATCTTTTAGGCAAAGGGTGGAACAGATCGAAAGGAAAGCCCGGATGCTCTAAAAGATCATATTGAAAGTTTTTCCAAGATAAAAGAAATGATCTTCATGATGTGGGATTACTTGCCACTAGTCCCTGGAGTTGAAATTTACTATATTTAAGGTGGTAGTAGTGCTCTGTTATGAAAATCTTCGATTTGCATGAATATGATTTGAAGTTAAGATCGAAATCTTTGATTTAGATTTAATGAAAGATTTGGGAATATTGTCCCTAAGTTAAAAGTTATGAATTGAATATAAGAAATCTTTAATTATTTAAGATTTAATGAATTGGGAATGTTTTCTTAAGTAAAAGATGAACTGATTCGAAATTATTCCAAAAAAAAAGAAAGGTAAATAAACCAAATAATTTGATAAATGCGGCTTAATGATTCCATATGCTCATGAAAAGAAAATGAAATAAATTGAAAAGAACATATCTAAGAAAGATATTATATTAAATGGAAAAATAAAGTAATTAATTAATGATTGATAATTCTATGTGAACTTAACATTTTTTTAATCGATGATTGGACTCGAAGGAACCAGGGTCGGATTTGGATGATTTCCATCCGAAAACCACTTCAAACCAATATATGTTCGAAGTAAAACGTGTTTGAAGGCAAATGATTTTGAAGATGGGGATCTTCATGATGTAGGGTTGTTTGCCACTAGTCCCTCGAGGTGAAAATTACCATATCATATGGTGGCAGCAGTGCTCTGTTATGAAAATCTCTGATGCAAGGACTTCTCGCCACTAATGGAGTAGGAGAATACCTTTGGTTCGTCTTGTTCCTGGACAGCTTGTATGGACAAATGTCTGACATTACATTTCTAAGATCATAACGTTGACTTTTACAAACGAACATCTGCTTGGTGGCGGAGAAGGCAACTTCTTTTAGCTTAACACCCTTCTTTGAGACGTACGAGCTCAGAGGTTGTATGTTCGTGAAAGTCAATAGTGTCATCAAAGGAATGACAATGTGGCATTCAAAGTGAAGAAGATATGCTATCGTTTACCTCAGGCCTCATCACTTGGGAATGACAAAAAATGGGTAGAAGCAGTAAGGCTAAGTGGGTCGCTCCCAATTAGGAGATATCATCATTCTTCTAGATTTAATCTACACATGTCTAAGTATTCGGTGAATATATGACTCGGGTACCCGTAAAGGTCGGCAATGACCGGGGTGATGAAATATTCGGTACTATCCAACGTGAGGGGTAGGCTGGTCTTGTGTTGGTTTAGGAGCCCAGTATCTGGACCCTAGGTGCATCCCTCTAGAGGTGTACTGTCAGAAGGTAGTCCCTTACATTGTCATTTGTATGGAATCCATTCTCCAATAAGTGCATTCGGACTTGATTGTAGAACCTAGTATGATGGAATTTAATAATGTAACAATTTCGGCTAAGATTAATAAGTTTATTTGCAATTGTTTTCAAAGATATGTCATTAGAAATAATATCAAATATTTAGATATATAAAAGTGTTTTAGTTATCATAAGGTAAAACCCGTCCGTGTTTATGTGTAGGCGTGGTCTTATGGAATACTCTTTCTTTTCAAAGGATTTTATTCCAAAACTGATGTATGACACTATCATTTATATTTGAGTTTCTCACGTTGGTTTATCAAGCACGATCCGGGTATTTTCAATACGCGGGTCAGATCCGAGTAGTTTCAGGTTTAGTAAAGACAGTTGGAGTTTCCAGAGGAGAGCTGGAGATATTCATCAACGTATGGATGTATTCTATTATTCGCTGCAGTTGTTTGATGTTTGGCAGCATTTGTAAGGATAGATGTTTGTAACTGTCCAAGCTAAATTCAGGTTAGGCTCTGATATATGTACCTTTAAAAAATTTCCACTGTAAAGATATGTTCAATATTATGTATATTGTTCCATTAATGTGAGATTATGTTCTGTCTTTATTTTCTTTTTCACCCTTTAAAGATCTGCTTATTCGTGCAATTTAAGTTGGACATGTATGGTTTGTGGCTCAAAGGGTACGGAATAGCGGGCCTTTACACCTTGGATAACAACCATCTGTTCTTTGAATACTATCTTATCAAAATACTTATTGTCAAAATACTTATTTTTCAAAAAAATAATAATTTTACAAATATTTTATTAGAGTTTTACATGTTAAAAACTATATTTAAAAGTTTTATAAATTATTATAATTTTATAAAAAAATTAAATGGATTATTGTTTTTAAAACCAACCTTAGCGTATGTCGATATACCCTAGCTAAGTATGTTGACATATATACCGTTGGAAAAACGCCTTTTGAATTTTGAATAGTTATGAATTTTTGTTACATCACTTTGGGAATAGACAAGTCCCTTCAAACACTATATAAAAGAGACTAGAAAATGAATTTTAACAATTACTTTCTCTACTTTAATCTTTCTAAAAAATTTCATTATATATTTCAAAAAATCCACTTTTTATATTCTTCAAATTCATTCAAATTCAAACTCTACTTTACTACATTCATTCTCTACAATCTACTAACTTATATGAAAGTGTTCTCTCATCAATTCAAGGGCTAAAGTGCTATCAAAGGACTATAGGATATGTTGCATCTAAAGTACAATCGTTTGTATTTGGAATCAACAACTCTCTACTATTATTTGTCTGCATATGCTTGTTGCCCATTCAAATCAAGTGGGAGTGCTTGTTGTCCATTCAAATCAAGTGGGTGTGCTTGTTGCCCATTCAAATCAGGTGGGTGATTTTGTTACCAGATTAAATCAAGATAGTCTACCCTAAACTTGTAGATCAAGAGGGTGTATCTCATTGCCTTGAAATCAAGACTGTATTCTGGTTTACTTGCTACCCATTTAAAGTAGGTGTTAGAAGGGAAATCTGTACATACACTGTACATGACTAGATTATGACTGATATATCCGAATAGTATAAAAACTCCCAGTGTCATCTCTTTTACTTTTACTGCATATATATATATATATATATATATATATATATATATATATATATATATATATATATATATCAACGACACATGTTAACATATATCTATGTTGATTATCTATGTTTGAATTTAACTTTTAAAATAATACAGAAAAGTTCTATATAAGTATAAAATATTATTCACCCCTTCTAGTGTTAAAGTAACCTTAAGATCCATTCACATTAGTACTATGAAATTTCCCACGTTTGGTATCTGTGCCAGGTTTTCAAAACTTGGTAATTGATTTTTGAGAAGTATAAATGGAAAGTAACACCGATTGTACATTTTTTAACATTTTTTAAAGAAAAAAAAGCTGTAAATCCTTCAAATAGATTAGGAATCAATAGTATTAAAAAATCACTTAATCATTTAGAAGTGTATAAAGTAAATTTTTAGGAACATGTATGTTATATAAATGATATTGAAAAAATACCCGATAACCATACATCAAAACTCAAGGAGGACAAATGGATACTAGACAAGGGATGCTCAAGAAACATAATTGAAAATCCAAATATCTTAATGGACATCGTTTATATAGATAGTGGAAGGGTTAACTCAGGAGATAACTCAAAAAGATACGTTATCAGCATCGGCAACGTTGGTAACTCTAAAACTTCTATTATTTCTAATGTTTTGCTAGTTAGGAATTTAAAACACAATCTGCTTAGTATTAATCAATTATGCGATCAGGCTTTCAAAATTAAGTTTGAAAAAACATTTGCCACATCGAAAGATAATGAGTCCAGAATTATTTTTGAAGGAGTTAGGAAACATAACATTTACGTTTTGAGTATGAAAGTGTATAATTATAATCTCTGTCTTTTGATCGAATCTAGTGACCCTTGGATTTGACACAAACGATTTGGTCATTTAAATTTTAAACATTTATCCAAAGTTGTTAGATATGAACTTGTCAGAGAACTTTCATAAATGAGTTTTAGTGTCAATAACCTAATTGTTAACTTGGAAAACTTCACAAAAGTTCAATTAAATCAAAAGACATGATTTTGACTACACATCTCTTAGAACTTCTTCATTTAGACCTTTTTAGACCATCACAAGTTCAATCAATAAATCATAATGGACGTGTTTTTATAATAGCAGATGATATTTCAAGATATATTAGAAAATATTTCTTAAATATAAAAGTGATGCATTTGAGAAGTTTAAAATTTTCACTAAGAAAATTCAAAATTAGAAGCCAACTAAAATTAAAAAAATACGAAGTGATCATAGAGGAGAATTCGAGAACAATTTTTTTGAAAACTTTTGTAGTAAGAATGGAATAACACATAACTTTTCTTTTTTTAGAATTCCTCAACAAACTGGAGTTGTAGAACGTAAAAATAGAAATATATAAGAATGCACTAAGATTATTGTAACAAACCTGCTTTCCAAGTCGTATAAATAAATAAATTTAATTAAAAATAGAAGTGTTTGAATTTGATATTTGATAATTAATATTTTAAAAAATATTTTTAGTTTATTAAATTGTATTCAATAAAAGATGTTTTAACAAATTAAATAAAATTAGTAAATTCTATTCAAATAATATGTTGAAATTAAATGATTTTTTAATTGAATATAAAATAACTTTAAGGTGCAAATAATTTTTTACATGATTGAAATAGCTGGAAAAATATCATATTGAAGAAAATTGTGTAGTTGTTGATATATATTCTGGACGATGAACTATAAATCAATTTAAATTAGCTTGGATTTATTGATAAATAAATTAAAGGGGATTGTGGATAGAAAAGAAATGAACTTTAATTAAGTGAAACCAAGTCCAAATTAAAGCCTAATCCCACATTCCCTTATTCTACTTCATTCTAAACTATTCCTCCCTACCTAAAACCCCACTTCACCCTCCCCTATTCAAATTTTTCCCTAACCCCTAAATTAAAGGCCTGTGACTCATTTTTTTTAAAATAAATCGCGACCGAAGACCAAGCCTGGCAGCATGCGCCATCAGAGGTGAGGCCGCTTAGAGGGTCGCAATGCCGCATACGGTTGGTCGCGATGACTGTTGATAGCGCGATGGTGGTCGGCGGCGATGATAGGTTGTGTGATTGGAATTGATAAGAGGAAGGAAGCACGTGACATCTAGGGGTTGGGACCTGAGGGAATGGTGGACGCAAAGGTGCAGTTGTTGATGACAATGATGGAGGCAGTAGATGATATAGGTCTAAACGCAGAGAGATTGAAACATGGAGTTAAGAGCAAAGATTTCGGGTAGCAATTGGCATTTCGACGAGTAAGTTTTTTTTACCCATAATTATCATCTAATTATATGCGTGTTATTGTTTGATTAATATTACTTGGTTTGCTTCATGGCATTGGAAGGTCGATTATGTTTGATTCCATTTTTTGATGAGTTAATTTGGATAACTCACCAATATAATCTAGATTCCATTTTCTATGTTTTATTGATGGTTTGGTGATGTGTGTTTATTGATATTGATTGAATTAGATGAAACTGAATTGCGTATTTTTGATCGATTGTTGTTTTAATGAGATCACACTAGTAATTGATCGAAAGGAGATGAATAAATTGAAATAGTAGATTTTGAAGAAAACGAAATATGTTTGGAAATAAATAGTAAATTTCCAATTTTTTTTAAAACTGGAAATATTATTTATGATAGAAAATTAATTAAGTAAATTGTTTTGAGTGTGCTATGAATAAAAATGTAACGCCCCACTCTGAGACCCATTCTAACAAAGAGTATTACGGAGTAATACCGTCTGCTGGAACGGAAAATAGAGTATAATGGAAGCGACCATATGTAATCAAGCTATAACTATCTACTGAATACGTCGAAATGTGGTATCGCTTTTTTTTTTCAAGTGGTTCGACATATCCAATAGATATTTATAACGAAATTACAATGGATAAGGAAAATAGGTTCAGAACAAACATAATACTAAATGTTAACATCATCATCACAGAACAGTCACATAACAGTCACAGAACATAGGTACAATATATCGTCAATACAGATCCAAATATCAAAAAGGTGGGTACAAAGCCACCGCTCACACATGTGAGTCAAAGATATGTACATAAGAGACTGAATAATCAGAGTATCAAAATAGTGGACAAATATAAAGAGCTATCTATCAGCATAGCAGATAATGTCCAAGTAGAAGCACAGAAAGCTAAGTCCAGAGGCCTAACCTGAAACAACTCGGTCTGACCCGAGCGAAAAACACTCGGGTCAGGCTAGCTAAACAATCAGTTAATAAACTGAGATAAACATGATAGATAATGAGGCGATATATAACATAGTACTATAGACCACAAACTCTCACATAGAGAAGAAATAAACTTCTAAGTAGAGATGTATAGCAAGCCTTGTATCATTGGCATAACATAGTCACAAATGTCAAAACAAAACATCTAAGTAGAAATGTATAATAAGCCTCATATCATCGGCATAACATAAGCACAAATGCCAAAACATAAACATCTAAGTAGAAATGTCAAAAACGATACATCTAAGTAGAGATGTATAACAGGCCATCTAAGTAGAGATGCCAAAAACGATACATCTATGTAGAGATGTATAACGGCCATCTAAGTAAAGATGCCAAAAACGATACATCTATGTAGAGATGTATAACGGCCATCTAAGTAGAGATGCCAAAACGATACCTCTAAGGGAGACAGTCCGAAGACACTATCCCAAAGGTAATAAAAGGAATGTGTCACGAACTTTTAGCAAGGAACCCGTAAAGTAGTAACGTGAGTCCCATACCCCAACGTTCGCACTAAACGGTTTACTAACCAATAGTAAGCTTCCACACTCAAAGAAGTAAAAAGTTCACCTCATGTCATCGGTAAACTAGGCCAAAAGGCCAAAACGATCAATCGAATAGGTCGGGGATTAATCGGAAAGATAAACGCGCGGATTCATGGTCCATGTTTTTCCTAACCATTTAATCACCTTTCCACTTCGCTCGAAGTGCAGAAGAGTGTATATTTTACATAGAAAATAGTTGGAGAAAGCGGATTCTTAATCGTTTGAAAACCTCTTTAGAAATAGCCTTTGAATATGGAGTAATTAATTTAATACTTAAAATAATACTAAATAATAGTTTCAAAAGCTAATTTGATGGAAAATCACTTTAAAATTATTTATAAAATCCGTGCACGAAATCTAGAGACAAATCTCAAAGAAATCGAAAAATCTCAGAAAAATAGTCGGAATTATACCAAGTATAAAATCGTTGAAAACAAGTTGAAGTTACTAGTTCGACGGCAGATTTGAACCTACAACCAGAGTCTAAATGACATGAAAATTTCCTTGAATGTAGAACAACATCCCTGCTCCAAACTGCAAAAAGAATCGGGCAATTCCGACGTGAAACGAAGAAACTGCATCGTCTCAAAGTCGGACAAAAATTATAAAACTTTGCTGTGTCAAAACAGTCCAAAGGTCACACTTCGACGACATGGTCGAAGGGTCATATCAACCCAGATCTTGATGAAAATTGGCAAAAGAATATTACAATACTCCTACTTTGATATGCAACAATAATCGTTCAGTTCCGACTTGAAACCAAGAAATGACAACGTCTCAAAGTTAGCCCGACGCTACTGAAAATGATTACTGTTGTAAAACAGTTTCTGGGTTCTACTTCGACAATAAAAATGAAGTACCAAACGCACCCAGATCTAAACCAAACTTTGCAAACTTGAACATCTCGATCTCATCTTTCCAACGAGGCTAAAATCGATAAAATCCGACATAGGACTTGCTCGCAGCGAGGTCGCGAAGTTGGACGTTTGAATTAAAATTAATCAATGATTTCCAAAACAGTTTCTAGGTGCTACTTTGGAAATAAAAAAGAAGTATCAAACGCATTCAGATCTTAACCAAATTTTGCAAAGTTGAAGACCTTGACCTCATCTTTCCAACGAGATCAGAATCGACGAAATCTGACATAGGACGAGCCCGGGATGGCGTCGCAAAGTCGAGGTTCTGCGCTGAAATCCGACTAAGGCCTGTAGCTATGCACTAACAGGCCAGAGATGAAAAACCATAATTTTGGCATAGTAAACTTCAAATTCTTGCAAAATGAATAAAATAAAAGTTGTAGCTTAGTTTCTAAGCTTTTCGGAATGACCAAGATCGTCAAATTCCGATCAGGGATGAAAATTCTATGACTAAAACAATTCTCGGATCTTAATTATATATCACTGTTGTTTTGCTCTCGGGACAGTGGCAAGAATGCATAGTTTTGACCAAATTAACTTTAAAATTTCATGAAACTCAAAACATAAATATTTTAGCACTATCTCTATGCTTTCCAGTACATCCAAAATTATTTAATTTGGATATGAAATGAGTAACTTATGGCCAAAACAATTTCAGGTTTTTTATTTTTATCAACCCTGTAGTTTGTTGTCAGGTCAGCAACAAACAAGCGTAATTTCGACCATTCAAACCTCAAATTTAGGCAAGCACAAAACATAAAAGTTATAGGCTACAGAATAAGCTTTCCAGAACATCAAGAAAATCTTAATTCCGATTTAAGATGAATGAGATATGCCTAATTTACTAACAGTAATACACTAATTATAATTTCAGCTAGCACATATTACCTCTTTTCCAAGCAATGAAAAGAACATCAAAGTGTTTCACAATCTAAATGCACAAAAAAAAGAGGATTACAAACTAATTTCAGAAATTAATAGATGCTTATACATAGATTAGGAGAGGGTTTACCTAGTATTCCTCTCAAGCAAGAGAACAAACACCTATATGGCACTAACCAAAGCTAAGAGATGATGATCAAGGAGCTAGAAAAATACCAAAACACATAAAACCAAGAGTTACAACATGATTTCCAAAAATTAAAAAAATTGTTTGGAAAATGATGAATTTTTGGGATTTGATTAAATATGTTAAATCTTAGAATATTTATATTTTTATTCACTTATTGTTGATTATAAAAATGTTTGAATGGCGGCTATGGAATGATATTTGAAACTGAAATTTTTAAAAGTGATAATTTTATTTTATTTTGGATTTAAAAGATTGGAAGTATATAAAAATATTATTTTAAAGTTATAGTAAGTGGAATGAAAATTATTTATTGAATTGAAATTTTCATTTATGGAATTTTATTTTATGGCTTTAGGAGATTATTCTTAATTGAAAATTCTTATTAGAAAAGTAGAATTAATTAAATTCGTTGTTTAAAGAAAATCTTGAATTATAAAACTCATTTAATATGATTATTATTTTTAACTATTAGAGAAGAATTTTAAAAATGTATGAATTTTTTTAGAAAAAAGTTTCCAAGTGATTTGGAATTGAATTGTAATATATAGATTTCTTTGTAAAGGAATACTAGATTTGCGACTATTTGTTTTAAAATAGAAAATGGATTTTGAGGAAAGATTGGAAATTTTATGAATTAGTTTTCTTTCAATTGAAAATTTATACTTGAAACTATTTGAAGATTTGGGACAATGTATTTAAAACCCCTTCAAAATTAATAAATAATAGAATTGTATGTTTTCATTGATATATACTGTTGTGTGACGAGGAATTAAAATAAACAGAGCTATTGTACCATTTGATATGAAACTTTCGGTAATATTTCTTCCGTTATTCTTTGGACTTGTTATATAGAATAATTGTGACAACCCGCAAATCCGTACCCTTTGGATCGACAATACACCGCACATGCCGACACAAAAAGCACAGACTGATGGAAAGTCATGAGAAAGAAAATAAGAGAGAGATGAGAAGAGAAGAAAGAGAGAACAAAACAGAATAATACAGAATCTCACATCGCAGCGAAAAACATATAAGATCATATCAACGATCTTTAAAAAATAGAAACTGTAATATACATACATCAATAAGAGTTCAACAATCAATCACTAGTTATCAGCCTGGACAGTTATAATAACCTATCCTTACAATTATTGATAATATATCATAACAACAATGCAACAGATAATAAACGGATACGTGTATACGAAAAGGATGATCTCCATCTCTCCTGCTAAAGCTCCAAAAGCGCCAAATCTGAACATGTAAATATACTTGGTCTGACCCGAGCATTGAAAGGAAAGAATGTCCAGATCAGACCTATAAACCAGCGTGAGAAAAACACTCAACCGAATTTATTAGATTACCAGACTTTCCTTTTCAAAACAAGAGTATCTTGTAAGACATGCCCACACATGAATACAGACATGTTTTAACCTTGCGATAACCAAAACATTTCATATCAAATCATATTATATTATACTAGTGTCTAGTATACGAATAATATTAATCATAACAGAAATTGTTACCATTATTAAATTCCAGCATACGAGGCTCTATAAACAAAATGACAGGCACGTAGCGGAGTTTGGATTTCCATACAAATGTCCAGGTGAAGGGACTACCTTCCGATGGTTACACCTCTAGATGGATGTCCCGAGGTACAGAACATCTGCCCTCTACCAGCACAAGACCGGCCTACCTCTATAGATAGGTAGTACCTAATATGTCATCCTCCGGTCGTTACCGACCTTTTCCGAGGGTCTTCATAGCATATAAACCACAATAATTTACATCCCGAACGTCATAGTGAGAAGAAATATATCTAGAAGAGGATGATCATATCCTAATTGGGAATGACTCACTTAGCCTTGCCGCATCTAACCCTGTTTCAGTCATTTTCGGTTGATGAGGCCTGAGGTAACGGTTACCTTTCACATATCACATATCACATCACTTTGAATGCCACATTACCATTTTCATTGACTACTAATTGCCTTCCACAAAAATACAACCCTTGAGCTCGTATTTCTCAAGGAAGGTGTTAAGTTAAGAGAAGTTGTCTTCTCCCCTACCACCGATGTAAGTTTGTAAAAACCAATGTAGTAATCTTAGAACTGCTATGTCAAACAAACGTCCATACAAGTTGTCCAGGAACATGACAAACCGAAGGTACTTTCCTACCACATCCTATTGGAAAATCCCTAGGATTAGTAGCAAATAGTCCTCGCATTGGATATTTCATAACGAAGAGACTACTACTACTGGATGTATATAGGGATTTTAACCCCAAACGATCAACAAGTAGTCCTTCACTATGAAGATCCTAAATATCAATATCATCAAAAACCTGCATAATCGAACGCATATACGTTGGTCCAAAGTGGTTTTTGGATAAACCGATCCCGATCTCTTCGCACCAACAACGCAAAAGTATTTCATAACCTCACATAGAAAGTAAATCTCATAGACTTATCACGTCTCCAACTTTCAACTTTTTATCCTTTGGGCAAGTAGGAAGCTCGATAGATTGGAGTAATGCTCCGCATTACACGAATCAACATCCTCAACACAAACGATAATTGAGCCTACACAGATGGTTATGTTCTAAGTGTATGACTGTATAGTTCCTAAATCAATTCGAGGAACTAAAATGGCCAAATTTGATAGTCGGTTATTTAACTATCAAAGCAAACAAACAAATATTTAGTACCATAAGCAATCACTAGGCACTTTAATTAATCTTTTGTTAATTAAACCGCTTTCCAAATATTCACTTCAAATTATCTTTAAAAAAGATATATTCTCAAAACCATTTCAACTTTCTATATTGGAAAACATTTCCATATACTTATTTCGACAGCATAAGCATATTCACAAATCTCTTTAGGAAAGCTTAATATTTTTTAACGCATGCTTTATTGGTCAAAACGAATGTTGCATAAAACATCTATACGACAACTCAAAATCATTAGTATAGGATTTGACAATTAGATAGATATATAAATCCCATATACTATACAAATACCTCCTTTCGAAAATCATTTACTACAACAACAATGTTATAGTCTATGCTTTCCTTACTTCTCGAAAATGTCTATTTCAACAATGAATGTTGAAATCTATGTATTCGATGCTCACACCTTTTAAAACGTCTTCAAACCATTTAACTCAATTCAAAAGATCACTGTTCAAAACATTCATTTAATTTAAAAAGATTATTCACTGTCTAAAATCGTGAATATAATTCTCTTGCCAAATTCATTGCTTCTACACATTTAATTTAAAGGATTATCCACTGTCCAAAATCGTGAATGAAATTCCTTTACCAAATTCATTATTTTATTAAAGCCTTCATTTATAAAATTCCTTTATTAACCAATTCCAGTTATATCTCATTTATATGCCAAAACCCATATATAAGTTAATTTACTTAAAAATCTCTTATTTGCAAATTCATTCTTTTTTACAACTTCATCAATTTATAAATCTTATTCACTTATAAGATCCATTTATACTTTATTTTAAACACTTACAAAACTCCTTTACAATCCTATTATTTTGATTTATAAAAATTCAATTTTATAAATCTTATACATAAACCATTTATAATAAGTCAAAAATCTCACTTTAACAACTTTACAAAATAGTAATCTCCATATTCCAAAAATCATATTTTGATATATTTTCAGAAAAATCATAATTTTTATAACATAAAATTATAAATTTTATTCATTTAAAATAAATTCATTTCCGTAAAAATTCAAAATTAATAAAACATCTATTTTCAAAATCACATTGAAATCTTTTAAATTGAAATCATCAGTTTAATATTTCTAGAATTTCAAAATATGGCCCAATGCTGCAACAACACTAAATAGATTGATTAACATCAATCATATCAATCCTGACATCCCAATATGATATATCATATGATAATAGTATATATAACAATATCTGTAAATAAAATCAACACTGGTGAGGAATCCAGTTGGATCCCTTTAACTTGTCACCTGCAACAAATATACATTTGAGAAAATATGTACATTGTCCGCTTTGAGGCAGACACACGTAAAAAAGGTCATCCACTGGAACGTATAGGTCTCATCTGCTCCAATAGGTAAGAATATATCCAAATCAATCAATATGTATATAATATATCATATATCATCTAAACGATCATCAATCAACACAAAATAAGTTTATTCCCACTTATATAAAAATATAAGCGAGTTAAAAAGAGTGAATTGTACTCACTTTGGTTCCAATTGTCGTTGCAGCGTTTTATTCCGAATAAAATTGAACGAGCGTTTAATTTTATCCAAAATTTTCACTAGCTCTAATCAACTCCAAACTAGCTCCACCATATATTGTTCGCGAATACGAACCCAACGCAACTTATTTCGTCCAATTTCGACCTTGTATGAAGAAGTTACAACATTTTAAAGTTTACATGAATTGATATATAATATAATTTACAATTTCCTTTTTTTATACCTCAAATCAATCTACACCGTTCATCTGCATCTACATCGGATCGCGGCCACGCGCAGCCTTTATTCTCCATCACGTGAAAACCGTATGTTAAGAAACTCATAACCCCTGTTCTCATCAAATTTTCACGCCCCACCACACGACGACTGGACACCTTCATACAAACATCACGAGCTCCCCCTTCACCATGAACAACGATTAACTCGGCCGCCCCTTGCCTTAAAAATGGTTCACGAATGCCGGGTATACGCGACCACAATCTGGCCTCTACACGACGAATTAAATGATCCCTACCGTTGGATTGAAAGCTCTCGACGTACTTTACAATGTTCTAGTTGAATGTTTTTGCTAATTCTCAATGGATTGGAAGAAATCGTGGAGGAAGGAGGCAAAATTTTGGCCATTGAAAGCTAGGTGGTGGCTAGGGTTAGATAGGTTAGCGTTTGATTGAAAAAGTGAATGTCGACGTCCTTTTATATAAAATTTCGCGACACTATCCATCAGAAATTTTTTCGAACTCCAAATGAAGCATGCTGCTTGGCGTTTATAATATTTTACCACTATTCTGAATAGAATGGAATATATATATACACTCAAGAGACAATTTCATCATATTTGGAAGATAGATTTCCAAATTGAATTATTTAAATTAAAAATTTACTTAAACAAATTTTACACGTTTTAGCTTCGTACGAGAAAATCGTAAATCCGACTGACACGAAATTTAAAATCTTACAATAATATAACATTACAGATCCAATGAAACTTGTTTCATCGGATTCCGAGACAGTGTTAAAAATAACTATTTTCACACGTTAATTAAATCGCTAAATTTTCAATTTCTATAAATTAACTTTTAAATCAATTTTAAAATTTCTTTAACATCATTCTACTTTAAATAGAATTTAATTCAACTTTATAAATCATTTTGTTCACATTAAATTCAAATCTCAATTATTTACACAACTTCAAATATTAAATTAGTAATTTAATTATCCAAATAAATCAACATATTTGAAATATAAGTTATTCAACTTATAAAGTTAACTTTTGAATATTTAAAATCAATTAAACATCCGAATTTCAAATGACTAAAATTCTAGATCGTTATAATAAATGTGTGATGATGAGTGCAATTTATGAGCATTGAGTAAACATGCAGGTAACACCAGGTGCTATTGGGCGCCTGAGCTAATATTTGTTCTATTACTATCTGTAAGTAAATGTCACTCTAACGGGGTCAAGTATATGAGGTATTGTATTTAAAATGATGCTCATTGAGAGTGAGCAGGCTAAGAGCCATAAGAGTATCTATTTATCGTGCGTACTCTTATTATACATCGAGGAGTAAATAAGATTGACTGGTATCCATCCTGTCGGCCTGATTGTGGTGTCACTTCTCGAATTGTCGCACACCTATTGATGCATATGGTTGAGAGCCACTGCCCGAATGTCACTTAGGCTAGACCTTTTTCACCATTAGGGGCACTTGCGAGGTCGTGATCAACACATAGCGTAGTCTTGCACTTGATGGATATTGGGTCACGATAGTCGTCGAGGTAACTAAGACTGTAGGAGTAGCATTGAGAGCATGTGAGGAAGGCTTCTGGAGCAAGCTGAGAGCTTTCAATCTCCTATCTACTTATTAATGTTAATGAGATAACGTGAGATGTTATAGACACCTACTTATTCACCTATATGAGATTTGTATGTTTACGGTTGAGTATCGGCTATTGTTTGTCGAGACCGACATCGAAATAGATATTTATAATACCGAGAGCATATAGGACTGAGAGTCCCAATGATTATCTATGATACTGAGAGTTGAGAGGATTAATAGAGGTCAGAGAGCTCAAATGATTATTTCGTTGGTTGAGAGCCAAGTCGATTGACATGCGAGTAAAAGTGTGGATAAATATTTCGTAGATATGGATTAAAAGTTGTGTAGCCCTATACACATTGATTGTACAACTATTAACGATAGTTAAAGATGCTAAGAGCATGAAGTTGGACCTTGTACCTATTTTTACCTTCTTATCCGAGAGAGGACCTGACTACCGAGGGTATGCCATATTTATATTTCGCATATGTTTGATTTAGGTGATTATTATATGTTTTTTGTATGTGTGTCTATGTGTATATATATTGAGTAAGACGCACCCATGGTATGTCTACTGTACGATTATTTGAGAGATAATCTAGGGTATAGTTAAGAGAATATCCTGTATTGTCATTGAGTTTTATACCTGATGATAATAATATTATTTTTTATCACCCACTTGATTATATATCTGATTAGTGTGTTGATTGACTTTGCTTGGAAATGAGTTATCTTTTATGTGCATGATTTTGAGATATGTTGATACTTGGGATATGCACATGCCACTTTTGTTGCACTTATTTATACCATGCCCATTGTTATTTCATCTTGACATCTTCATTTTGGACATATTCTGACCCATGTGTTATTTATATAATTCTCGGTTCAGTCCGAGACATTTTAGGTTCAGGGACAGATGACCGATATGTGGATGTTGGGCATAAATGATGGATAGCATATTTGTATATTGTTATGTATATTTGCAGCTACGTGGGTTCATGAGTGGTTGAGATGTATGTATTGGACATGTTATGTATATTTTTGTTATTAGTGGGTATTCAAGTATTTTTGTAAACCCACTTGGACTCATGTATATTTATTGTTATATGTTATCGCTGCATGGAAAATTCTGTGTTCTCTATGATCTAATTAATATTATGTATTGTTCTAATATTATGTATTGTTCTATCCTGGAGGCACACGTGTTTAATGCTTTCTACCGATATTGGGTACGTATAGGTTGAGTTATTAATTCAATTTTGAGATACATACTAGTGTTAGCCTAAGGGAATATTCATGTGTGTACCATATACAGCCTTATTCTCCATATTATCTGACAACATTCCCTAGTAATACACTTGGATAGTACAGGTATAGATGTAGGGTACTACAGTTGGTATCAGAGTTGATATTTGTTTGCTTACTTTCTGTTTGCACTCTAGAAGGGTCAAGTATACAGGGTATTATATTTCAGGCGATACTCATTGAGATTGAGTAGGCTAAGAGCCATAAGAATGTCTATTTATAATGGGTACTCCTATTATATGTTGATGAGTAAATCAGATTGGCTAGTATCCATCCTAGCGGCCTGATTGGGGGTCGCTCCCCGAATCCATGGAACACTTGTTGATGTATATGGTTGAGAGCCATAGTTGAGAGCCACTACCCCTATGTGACTTAGGCCAGTAGTTTGTTACTATTGGAGGCTCATGTAGGGTCATGGACAACGCATAGCCTAGTCTTGCATTTGATGGATATTGGGCTACGATGGCCGCCGGGGTGACTAAAAGTATAGGAGTAGCGCTGAGAGTATGTGAAAAAGACTCTTGGAGTTGGCTGGGAGCTGTCAGTCGTCAATCTGATTATTATTAATGAAATAGCAAAAGATGCTGTAGACAACAACTTATTCACCTATATGAGATTATTGTGTTTACGTCTGAGAGCCGATCTGACCATTTGTCGAGACCGATGCCAAATAGACATTTATGATGCTGAGAGAACATAGGACTAAGAGTCCCGATGATTATCCATGATACCGAGAGTCGACTAGATTAGTAGAGGTCTGAGAGACCGTATGATTATTTCTTTGGTTGAGAGCCAAGCCGAATTCTATGATGTTGAAAGTCTAGACGATGATTATGTGATTATCGATCTCTTGGATTATCTATGAGACCGAGAGTCTATGAAGTAATGTAACCTCATACACATCGATGTTATAACTATCGAGTATAGCTAGAGATGCTAAGAGCATGGAGTTGGACCCTACACATATCTTTACATGGTTATTTGAAAGATGACCCTAGCTCCTAAGGATATGACATTTATATTTTGTGTATGTTTGACTTGGGTGATTTTTATATGTTATACGCATATATTGAATAAGATGGACCCCGGGTATGTCTACTTTTTGATTATCTGAGAGATAATTTAGCACATTGCTGAGATCATGTCCTGTATTGTTATGAATTTATATTTGATAGTCAGATTATAATTATTTCACCCACTAGATTATACACTTGTTTGATTTGTTGATCGACGTTACTTGGACATGGGTTATCTTTTATGTGCATGGTTTTGAGATATGTTGACACTTGAAGTATGCATGTGTCACTTGTGTTATACTTGTTTACACTTTGCTTGATGATATTTTATATTGACATCAACATTCTAGACATAGTCTGACATGTGTGTTATTTATTAATACTTAGGTCGGTCGAGACATTTAAAGTTTAGGGGCAAGTTGACTAGTTTATGAATGTTAGGCATATATGAAGGATAAAGTCTTTATATATACGTGTATATCTATATCTACACGTGTTTGTTTGTTGATGAGATTTATAGTTTGGACTTGTGATGTATATATTTGATGTTAATGGGTATTTGATTACTTTTGTAAACCCACTTAGACTCATAAATTTTATATTATATGCTATCGCTGTGTTGATGACTCTATGATCTTTGTGATTTATTTTATATTGCTCTATCCTAGAAGCACACGTGTTTATTACTTTATGTCGATATTGTGTACTTATATGCGAGTTGTTTATGTTTTTTAAGATACGTAACAGTGTTAGTCCCAGGGAATATTCATGTATATACTCACTACAACCTTATTTTTCGTATTATTTGACATTATTACCTAGTAATCCTCTTGGATAGTACGAGTATAGATGTGGGGTGTTATAGCCATGCTAAATGATAGCTATTTACCTTTTTTTGGCTGAAGCAATGAATACAGCATGTTATATTTTGAATACAATTTTAATAAGATCATTGACTAAGAAAACACCTTATGGATTATTTTTTGATAAAAAGCCTTAAGTAACTTATTTTAAAGTTTTTGGTAGTTAAAGTCTTATATTAAATACAAAAGATAATCTAGATAAATTTGACGCCGAATAAAATAAAGATATATTTATTGGTTATTCAAATAAAAGTAAGGCCTATGGAGTTTTTAATATTGGAACTTACACTATTGAAGGACCTTTACATGTTCCATTTGATGAAAATTTTAAAATAACCAAAAAAGTAACGACGAGGAAGAAAACCTCAATCCGAGTGAGAATAACGTAACTACAAATAATAAGACTACTAACAATGAAAATAATAATACTGATAGTTCAAATCTAAATAAAAGAATGAAATTTTTGAAAGATCATCCAAAGAAAAATATTCTAGGAAGTAGAAAATTAGTTGTAAGAACTAGAAATAAATTAAATAAAATGAGTAATGTAGCATTTGTTTCAAGCAATAAACCTAAGAATAAAAAAGAAGCATCATTAAATGATATATGGATGCTTGCCATACAATAAGAACTGAATCGGTTCAGTTGAGATGTTGTTTAGGACAAGTTCCACATCCAGAAAATCACTCTGTAATTGGAACTAAATGGGTTTATAGAAATAAATTAAGCGAACAAGGAGAAGTCGTAAGAAAAAAAGCACGTTTAGTTGCACAATGATACAATCAAGAATAAGAAATAGACTTTGATGAAACCTTTGCCCCTGTAGCCTGATTAGAAGCCATAAGAATTCTATCACTTCTACAAACCATGTTAATTTTAAATTATTTCAAATGGATGTCAAAAGTGCATTTTTTAAATGGTTTTATTAAAGATGAAGTATATTGAACAACCACCACTATTTGAAGATGAAAAACTGTCTAATCATATTTACAAATTAGAAAAGGCATTATATGGTTTAAAACAGGCACCTAGAGCTTGGGATGAATACTAAATACAATCTAATTTTGAATAGGTAAAGAAGATACTAAATTATTTATAAAAAGAGTTAACAATGATATTCAGCTTATACAAATATATATGGATGATATTATTTTTGGATCAACAAATGAACAACTAAATAAAGAATTTACTGATATAATGACTAAAGAATAAAAAATGAGTTACATAGGAGAATTAATATTATTTCTAGGTTTACAAATTATACAATTAAAAGTGGAATAAGAAAAATATACTATGGAATTAGTAAAGAAATTTGGAATGTCTAGCACACGCGGTAAACCAACACCCATGGAAACAAGTGAGAAACTTAATGAAGAAGACAATTCAAAAGATGTAGATCAAAAACTATATAGATGTATGATAAGATCAGTAACGACCCATTTTTCCATTCCTTTTGAATTACATGTCTAACTCAAATTACACGAACAAGCGAATCATATGGGTAGAAAGAAAAATAAAGATAGAACGGAACAGAAAACATAATCTCACACGAATAGAATAACATATACTATTTCAACAAAATCTTCAGAGAGGAAAATTTTAAAACATATATCAGAGTCTGACCTTGATTCAGCTTGGATAGTTATGACACCTAGCCTTACAAAGGCTGACAAAACAAGTACAATAGATGCAGCAGATAATAGAATAGTTCCACACGATGATGAACATCTCCAACTCTCCTCTGGAAACTCCATGCGTCTTCAGCTAATCCTGAAACTACTCAGATCTGACCCGAGTATTAAAAATACCCAGATCAGGCTTGATAAACCAGCATGAGATACTTGAAATTTTAAATGTATAGCTCATGATGGTGTTATAAAAACATTTGAAAAGAAGGGTATCTCATAAGACCATTCCCATACATAAATACAGATGGGGTTTTACCTTATGATGACCAAAACACTTTTATTACCAAAATAATTTGATATTATCTTTAATGACATTCTTTTAGAAAACATCTTTCAAATAAACTTATTCATATAAGGTATTAATACCCGGACTAAGGGAATATATCAGACGGAATATATGATACCAAAAGGGGTAGCTAAAATGTTTGCAAGTCATTACAGCTATTTTGGGACTATAATCAAAACAGTAAATCTCGTATTGGAATTTGATTTCCAACATAATAAGGAACCTCAATAACCACGCATAGCAATCGAAACCTAGTGTTTTTTCGTGCAAGGACTCACACACACCATTATTCCTCATATTGCCATAGTTCTTGATATCCGGTGGCTTCTCATGTAAGGAGCCACTAAACCATACAACAACGACCATGTCTAGACACCTTGGTGACCTAGATCATACGCCCAGTCACCTTGAGGGATCATACGCCACCTCGTCATACTAAGCCTGAAATATGTATCATAGTTCCCATATCATTTTCGAGATGTGAGTCTAGTAAGGCTGCGCTCATACTTTCCACAAAGCCATGCTTTTATTTTCCTAAGGCCACGCTTTACTTTTCACAAAGCATAATCCACTTAGAATGCCGCATTGCCATTCCTTCGATCACCATTTAACTTTTACAAACATACAACCTTTGAGTTCGTATGCCTTTGAGAAGAGTGTTAAGCTAAGAGAAGTTGTCTTCTCGCCACCACAGAAGTATGTTGGTAAAAGTCAACGTTTGTGATCTTAGAAATACAATGTCAGATATTCGTCCGTACAAGTTCGTTCTGGGACTGAACGAAACCGAAGGCACTTTCCTCGGCCATTCTAAGTGAGAAGCCTTGCAATCCGAAGATTTCAAACACAATAGGACCACTACTATAATAAATGTCTCTATATAGGGAGCTACCCAGAGAAATTCAACAAGTAGTCCCTCCGCTATGAAGATCTTCGGTCTTTAATAATCATCATCTTCAACACGTCTTCACTTTCGAACGTACATATTGGTTAGAAGTGGTTTTCGGATTGCAGTTACCCAAATCCGACCCCGGTTCCTTCGAAGCCAATCATCGATAAAAAGATGTTAAGTTCACATATGATTATCAATCATCAATCAATTACTTCATCTTTTATTTAAATGAAATATCTTTCTTATATATATTCTATTCAATTTATCCTATATTCTTTTCAAGAGTATATGGAATCATTAAGCTTCATTTATCAAATAATTTGGTTTATTTAAACCATTCTTAAATCTTGGAATAATTCCAAATTATCTTCTCTTCTATTTAGGAAAACATTTCAACATTATTTATTTAAATCTTTCATTTAAAACTCCACTTCAATCTTGGGAAATACCAAGTCATCTTATTTAAAATCATGTTTAAACCTTTAGTAAAGATTTTCTATTTCCAAATCCTCATTTAGATAGATTAAAAATGATGTTACGTAAAATATCATTACAACAAATCCAAAATCACTTTATTCAAATCCTTGTTTAACTCTTGGAAAACCCTTCACTTTTTTACTTTGGGAAAACTTTTTTTCTAGAGCATCCGACTTTCCTTTCGATTTGTTCCACCCCTCGTCTAAAACAGAAAACAAAGGCCAGGTAAGTTCAGGGTACTGGTTGCTTCATTCCTAACCTTAGTTACACACTTTCTTTTACCGTTTAGATCTCACAAGCGGGACAAATGTACTAGTCATTACGTATACTCAGTCTGTTATTACATTCAAGGAAATGATTTCTCTTATATTGTTTAAGTGTAATAACAACCATTTATTTAAACTCTTTCTAAAAGAATTATAAAACTTCCAATTTATTTTTAAAACACTTAATTATTTATTTATAAACATTTATAAATGATTTTAGAAAGAATCGCTAAGTTTAAATTTTTATTTCAAAAAGTTATAGAAACTGCAGGAGAAAAGTGCTGCGAAAAGTGTTTAAAACAACTTATTTGATTAAAACAACTTTTTTAGTGTTTGAAAATTCTTGTTTTCCAATTCAAATCTTTTTTATACCATTTTAATAGATTTATCAAATTTATTTCATATTTTTAATCATTTAAAAATATCATTTATAAAGAAATTCCTTCTTGGATTCCGAATTGCAAAATCGCAATGTATTTAGAAAATTATTTTGGACATATTTCAAAATCTACTTAATGAAATCTTGATTTTCTTTCTTCGTTGGAAAACTATGGATATCATAGTCCATAAAAATTCTTATCTCGAAGAATTTTGAGCTATATTCAACTCTCTACACTTGTTTGAATTCTACGATGCGAAATTGTGGACTACCGTTACGCGATGCGCCTAATTTTGACTCCAAGTTTATTATTTGTCAAAACTTCTCCAAATTAAATTTTAATGTTTATAAAAATTTATAAACCATTTTCAAGCATTTAAAGGAATATTTTCCATATTAAATGACTTATTCACTTTTAACCCATTTTAGAATATCATATTTTTATAATATTCATTTCGAAACCTTTTTTATATTTTAAAACCATAAAGAGGCTAAATAACTCCATAAACATATCCATATAGATTTTATTTTTCATTAATTAATCGTGGTTAATTTCTTAACCATTTGTATAATGATTTCTCATAATTTATCACAACCAAGTTGTCAACCATATCAACATCCATATAATCAATCAAGTAATCATCCAAGCATTTAAATTTATAATTTAAACGTTCATATAATTATTTTCTAAATGTAAGTAAATCTAGTACTCACAATTAGTTCCACTCCACCAATCTTTTTCATAGATTTATGAATCGATTTCGGTAGTACTTGCTTCCCTTTTCCTTGCTCTGAAACTTCCCAAACTTGCTCCTTTCTTCTCTTTTAGGCTCGGCCTAGGCTAGGGTAGACACGACCATGCTTTTGATGGTGGTGTGCTCGGCCTTGGGGGGTTATGGAGGTGGAGAGGAGGTGGTTTGCACTTGTTTTGAGGTGGAATACTATATATATTTTTTCTTTTATTTTTTTTCTTTAATCTTTTTATTTTTCTAAGGCATGGAAGCCATTAAAACTCTAAAGAAGAAGAAGAGCTTAAGAAAAACGAGATGGATGTGTGGAATGTGAGAAGAATGCTTGTTTATTTATAGGAAAAGAAAGAGGTGGTATGTAACAACCCGCATATTTGTCGATTTTATATTTAAATATTTTATTTAAACATTTTATCGTTAGTCGGATTTTAGTCCGAAAAGCTACTTTTTGCATACGGTCGAATTAGGGCTCGGGACCACTCCCATTGAGTTTAAAATGCCGTTTGCGACCTTTTTGAGTATAAGCTTCGATATGTTTGGAGAAAGTTGATTTCTGCTACTTTTTACTTTGGGTTTGGTTTTTGGGCTCAACCCTATGTTAACTTATGCTCAAATCGGAGCCACTCTTCCCCACTCACCCTCATTCTCTTCTCATTTCAGTTTTTAGAGTGTTAATGGTGGGAGAGATTGGAAATTAAAATTCCAAAACCCTAGTTTCTCTTGCAAATCAAATTCCTTGCTCCAAACTCAAGAAGAACCCATTGATTCAAGCTCATTTGGGTTGGGTTGAAGAGAGGTTGATTCTCCAATTGCTTTCAAGCTTCTTCTTGTTCGATTTTGTGAAAAGGTGAGATTTTTATCTCACATCTATGACTATAATTATCTTTGGTTGTTGGATATGAATTCCTAACACTTCTTCATGTGCATTTGCTCTTGATTTGGATTGGTTTTGTGAATATTCCAATTTTTGGGTTTTTAAGACAAATTTGTGTAAAATCCTTTTATGGATGTTTGATCATGCTTTTGGTGATGCATCGAGGAGCATATAGCGTCGGGTTGCCGTTTGACATAAACCCTTAGAGCCAATGTTCGTCCGATTGCATTTTGGAAGAGTTTGCTCTTCATTTGTATAAGGCTGAAAAACAGCCCAGGCATGATTCAGTCGACTTAAATCTCTGTTCAGTCGACTGAACCTGAAACCCGAGAGTTTTCAGGCATGATTCAGTCGACTGAAAACTTCTGCACAGTTGACTGAAACTGGAAACAGAAAGTTTCCTGAACCTGGAAAATTTCCATGTACAGGGTCAGTCGACTGAAATTCTCTGTTCAGTCGACTGAACCTGCTGTTTGAGTCCAATTTGCCTTTTTGGATTGGAATTCCAATTTAAATCGATTCGTGATAATCCTATTTGTTGTTATCATCTATTATGATTTTGATGACTCTTTTTAGGGATTTTTGAATATCCATTTCGATGGATTCTTTATCGATTTCTTTGGATTTTATTCACGTCTTCGTATGTGAATTTTTGTGATTGGTTGTTCTTACAATCTTCTTCGTGATTTGTCACTTTAAAAATATAAAGGTTTCCTATACTAGTAGTAAATATCAAAACTCTTTACTCAAACGATTTCAATACTCTTTTAATACCAAATTCGTTTATAAAACCGTTTTCCAATCTATTAGTATATACAAACCTTTACCTCACTCGTATGAGAAATCTAACTAAACGGCTTAGTAAAACAAGTGGTATGAAACGCTTGCGTTTACTTTGTCGGTTAATTCTTGGACTTGTTCGATTGAACCTCTTGTGACAATTTTCTAGTGGAGATTTACAGTTTGTTCGTAAATATTTAAGTTAAGCAAGTGGTTATGGGACATGAAGCTAAACTCATATATTTACTAGCTTAGTGTAATTGACACTTCTCGCTGATCATGACGATCATCTTTGTGATTTAGACTAGCAATGTGCGATGTCTCTTTGTCTGCGAGGGAGACTAAACCCCGTTTTGTGGAGTTTCGACTCAATTTGTGATGGGGTAGCAACCCATGGTCTTCGGGCCGTTTGTGGAGCTTCGGCTCAATTTGTGATGGTTAGCGACCATGGAATTAGCGTTCCGTTTGTGATACACGTGTTGGTGAGCTTTATGCTCCCGTTTGTGATAGGCCTCCCCCCCTTTTTATTTCTGGATTTCTTGTGTAGATTCCTAGAATTTGTGTTTCACCAATTTTCGTGATTTCCATTGATAAGTTTTATCAATATTTGTGCATTGGGGAATTTGTGTGTCATTGACTTTAGTGGTTTCTGGATTTCTTGTGTAGTCTTCTGGAATTTGTGTGTCATTGACTTTTGTGATTGACGTTGATATTATCGTCAATATTTATGGTATGGTGAACGAAATTAGGAGTATGACGTTTCTTTGATTCTTGTGTAGATTTGGTGACATTGATTAATCTCTTGATGATTATCAACTATGTATATATATATATATATATATATATATCACAGCTTGGCATTGTGATTATTATGTGTTTAGTCATATCACTTACTCTATATCGTTTCATCTGATATTTATAGTTAGACTGATTCGTTTATTATTTTCTTATTAAATAATACTCGGGTCAGACCGAGATGTTACAGGTGCTTCTGCTTGACTTCTCTCTTGGGATTGATTTCTCTTGCTTTTGGTTAACTACTTAGATTAGTAGTTCTTGTTGTATACATTGAGATATAGACTCCATAATGTATACTTATTCTTTTGTGTAGTTCATGTAACTATTCTTTTGTGATATTGTGGAACTTTTGAGACCACTACTCTGATGTACACTTTCTAGTGTAATATTCATATCTTATTCCGCCTTTGTGATATGAATTGTCTGTGACTGATTTGTGTTATGTTTATTTCTATATTTGTTTCCGAAGGATTTATATAGCCACCGTGTAGTAGCTTTGAGTTTGTGTTGGTATGTCGGATTTCCTCTTAAAATAGAATGCATGTTATATTATCTGACATATCGGTGCTCGCGCAAAGAAATTACACGGATGGTCGCTCCTCAACAGCCATATTCTCCATGCTAGTCGACAGCATTCACCGTAATGTTCTTGGCTAGCGTGGGTATAGAGGTGGGGCGTCACAGCTTGGTATCAGAGCCAAACTTCGGAACAATATGCAATATTATAACAAGGATCATCGTCCTAAGTCTTTCTTAGGAGTTGTGCTTTAGGATTTTATTCGGGTCTTCGTACCGTTCCATCCTATTTTTCTTATGATTCCTTGTTTATCTATCAAGATTTCTTGATATTCAATTTGGTGAATAACCTTTTTCTTCTTCTTCCTTCTTTCTTAAGGAAGAGAAATGTCTAGACCAGGCCGCCCCAGAGCCGTGCCATCTAGCACTCCGCCCCAGGATGGAGTTTTTATGACTGCTCAACAGCTTCTTGATTTGGTAACAAATGCTCAAGCGGCTGGAGCTAACTCGGAACCTACTCACCCAAAGTCGGAATTTGCACGCTTGTGTAGCGATTACACTAATTTGGGTGGGGAGTCATTCAAAGGTTCCGAAACTGTTATTGAAGTACAGGCTTGGCTAAGAACATGCGATCGCATCTTTTCGCGCATGAATCTTATTGACCTTCACCGAGTTCAGGTGGCCTCTAGTATGCTCCGAGAAAGAGCATTGGATTGGTACGAGCTTCTTGTTTCTGAGATTAATGAGGCGGATCTCACTTGGGAGAGATTCCGAGAACGCTTCGAGTTGAAATTTGTACCGGAAGCAGAGAAAGTGACATTGGCTCGACGATTTATAGACCTTGTTCAAGGTGAGTCCTCCGTGACTGATTACGTCGCCTCCTTCGAGTCGCTTTCCAAATATGGGGTTGAATACATCAACACCCCTCTTAAGAAGAATCAGAGATTCGTTTATGGCTTAAACAAATGCCTCAAGAAGCCATAACTTTTAAAGTTAGAAGTTTCTTTCGACCAACTCGTTGATATAGCTCTTCGTCTTGAAGAGGCGGATAGAGAGAATGATGTTGAAGTGGTGGGTTCCAAACCAAACTTCAACAACAGAAAGAGGTCAAACAAATTTAAAGGCCCTTATCCCAATAAGAAAGGGAAGCAAGCAACCTCCGTGGCAAAGACTTCTTCCTTTGGTCGTGGGGAATGCTATAATTGTGGTTCGAAGGACCATTATGCGAACAAGTGCCCAAAGTCTCTTTCTTGTCGCTACTGCAAAGTTCCCGGTCATGTTATATCTTCATGCCCCAAGCTTCAGGGCATGAAGGAGGGAAAGTTAAATGTTGCTCAAGCCCCTGGCAACACATCTCGTGGCTAAGGTATTTCTCATTCTATTCTAGATGGAATTATTTTGTTTCGTGATCATCCTATTCGAGTTCTTTTTGATACGGGTGCGTCCCATTCTTTTATATCAAAAGAACTTGTTGATGCTTTTTCTTTGGATGTTTTGTGTTTAATGACTTCTTTGAGAATTGCGAATCCGGTTGGTGGATCCGCAACAATCAGTTTATTGTGTAAAGATGTCGAGATTATTTTGTGTGATTTATCTTTCCGAGCCGATTTGCATGTCATGCGTTATTTAGGCTTTGGAATGATTTTGGGAATGGATTGGCTTAACCGTTATGAAGCTCATATCCTATGTCCTGAGCGGACTATTCATCTTCGACATCCTCAATCTGTTAATCAGGTTTCTGTTATTCTTAAAGATTCAGATTCTGCTTTGGTTGCATCTTTATATTCTTTAAATCCTCGTGATGATGATGATGACGATGAGGGTGATATTATTTCTCTTATTCACGTCGTTTGTGAATTTTCCGACATATTCGAGCCCGTTTTAGGATTACCACCTAAACGAGCAATTGAGTTCAGAATTAATCTTACTCCGGGAGCTCAACCTATCACTCGTCCTCCTTATCGTATGTCCAATAAAGAAAACGAGGAGATGCGTAAACAATTATCTGAATTGGAAACGAAGCAATTTATTCGCTCTAGTTCCTCGCCTTGGGGAGCTTCAGCTATTTTTGTGAAGAAATCCGATGGTACACTTAGGCTTTGCGTTGACTATCGCAAGCTTAATGATCTTACTATCAAAAATAAATACCCTTTACCTCGGATTGATGATCTATTCGATCAACTTAGTGGTGCTAGAGTCTTTTCACGATTGGACTTGGCTACCGGTTTTCATCAGCTTCGTATTGCAGAGGATAGCATTCCTTTGACATCGTTCCGCACTCGGTATGGATCTTATGAATGGCTTGTTATGCCATTTGGGTTAACAAATGCCCCGGCTTATTTCGTTGACTTAATGAATCGAGTTTTTAAAGACTTTCTCGACCGGTTTGTTCTCATCTTTATCGATGATATTCTTGTTTTTTCTAAAACCGAGGAGGAGCATGAAAAACATCTTCGGATTGTGTTGGAAACTCTTAGGAGTAATCAATTAAAGGAAAAATTTTCTAAATGCCATTTTTGGCAATCACGTGTGAAGTTTCTCGGTCACATCATTTCCGAATCCGGAATTTCCGTGGATCCTTCAAAGATTGAAGCGATTCAAGATTGGAAGAGACCGGAGAGTGTGACAGAGATTCGTAGTTTTCTTGGATTGGCGGGCTATTACCGTCGTTTTATTAAAGACTTTTCTAAAATTGCCGTGCCTCTCACTAGCTTGACAAAGAAAGGTGTTAAATACATTTGGTCGGACAAATGTGAAGCTTCTTTTCAGAAATTAAAAGAACTTCTTTCTGATGCTCCTATTCTTGTTATTCCCGAAGGGAATCAAGATTTCGTTGTTTATACCGATGCTAGTCGCATTGGTTTGGGTGCCATTCTTATGCAAAAGGAACGCGTTGTTGCTTATGCTTCTAGGCAATTAAAGCCTGCTGAGACTAGATATGCCACTCATGATTTAGAGCTCGCGGCTATTGTTTTTGCTCTTCGGATTTGGCGTCATTATCTCTTAGGAGAGAAATTTGTTCTTTACACAGATCATAAGTCATATTTATTCTCTCAAAAGGAACTTAATTTGCGTCAACAGCGTTGGCTCGAATTTCTTGCACCATATGATCTTGATATTCTTTATACTCCCGGTAAGGGTAATCTTGTCGCCGATGCTCTTAGCCGTAAACAACAAGCTGTTGTTTCTATGATGATATCCAAATGGAACGATCTCGAGATTTTATCCACTTGCGAAATTCGAGACCGTGTTTCCGATTTATGCTCATCGTTTGTTTTATGTAGCCTTGTGGCTCATCCATCTCTTTTAGACCGCATTCTTGAAGCTCAAGGGCTAGATCCCGACTTGGCTCTTCTTGGCCAAAATATTAGGGATAAAATGGATATTGAAGGTTTGAAAGACTTTGATATCGATTCTCGTGGCGGCATTCGGAAATTTGGTAGACTTGTCGTGCCAAATATTGGTGATCTTCGTAAAGATATTTTAGAAGATTCACATCGTTCTAAGTTTACCATTCATCCCGGTAGTAGTAAAATGTACGCGGATATGAAGCGACTTTATTATTGGAAGGGAATGAAACTTGACATCGCTAACTTCGTTAAACGTTGCATGACTTGCCAACTCGTTAAGGCCGAACATCAAAGGCCCGGTGGGTTATTGCAACCTTTAGAAATTCCAGTTTGGAAGTGGGATCAAATTTCCATGGATTTTATAGATGGCCTTCCCCGTTCTCGATCGGGTTATGATAGCTTATGGGTAATTGTTGATAGACTTACTAAATCCGCCCATTTTATTCCCGTTCGGTCTAACCGAACTGTTCCTCTTTTGGCCAAGATATTTATCAAAGAAATTGTTAAATTGCACGGGGTTCCTACTTCAATTGTTAGTGATCGTGATCCATTGTTTACTAGTGGATTTTGGAAGAGTCTTCAAAAAGCTTTGGGAACGAAGCTTAATTTTAGCACCACTTATCATCCCCAGTCCGATGGACAAACCGAGCGTGTGAATCAAACTCTTGAAGATCTTCTTCGTGCTTGTGTTCTTGATTTTGGTGGAAGTTGGGAAGATCGTATTTCACTTGTTGAATTTTCCTATAATAATAGCTTCCAATCTAGTATTGGTATGGCACCTTTCGAGGCACTCTATGGTAGGCCATGCCGATCTCCTTCTTGTTGGCTTGAGGCCGGTGAGAAGCTGACTTTAGGTCCAGATTTTATTCGTGATTCCACAGAAAAGATTGATCTTATTCGTCATAGGATGAAAGAAGCCCAAAGTAGACAAAAATCCTATGCCGATAACAGGAGAAGGAAGTTAGAATTTTCTGTGGGAGATCTTGTGTTCATTCGTGTTTCACCTATGAAAGGTGTTGTACGTTTCAGTCGATCGGGAAAGTTAGCGCCTCGATATATTGGGCCATTTCCTATCACCGAACGTATTGGTTCTATGGCTTATCGCCTTTTGTTACCGGCTCAATTTTCTGCTATGCATGACGTGTTTCACGTTTCTCAACTTCGAAAATGTCTTCGAGATTCCGATTCTATTCTTGAGCCCGGTGTTGTGGAAGAGATTGAAGTTTCGCCTAATTTAACTTATGAGCAACATCCTATTCGTATCATTGCTTCGGAAGTCAAACGACTTCGAAATAAAGATGTTCCGCTTGTTAAAGTTCAATGGTCTTCAAATCCTAAGGATTGTTCTTGGGAATCTAGAGAGTACATCGAGCGTACACATCCGGACTTACTTTCTTGTGCTCTTTGAGGTGAACTTCTTATTTCGAACTTCTTTTGTGTTGAATATGCTTTTATGGTTGTTACTATATATCTTCTTCTTGTAATATTGCGAGGACGCAATTTCTTTAAGGAGGGAAGTCTGTAACAACCCACATATTTGTCGATTTTATATTTAAATATTTTATTTAAACATTTTATCGTTAGTCGGATTTTAGTCCGAAAAGCTACTTTTTGCATACGGTCGAATTAGGGCTCGAGACCACTCCCATTGAGTTTAAAATGCCGTTTGCGACCTTTTTGAGTATAAGCTTCGATATGTTTGGAGAAAGTTGATTTCTGCTACTTTTTACTTTGGGTTTGGTTTTTGGGCTCAACCCTATGTTAACTTATGCTCAAATCCGAGCCACTCTTCCCCACTCACCCTCATTCTCTTCTCATTTCAGTTTTTAGAGTGTTAATGGTGGGAGAGATTGGAAATTAAAATTCCAAAACCCTAGTTTCTCTTGCAAATCAAATTCCTTGCTCCAAACTCAAGAAGAACCCATTGATTCAAGCTCATTTGGGTTGGGTTGAAGAGAGGTTGATTCTCCAATTGCTTTCAAGCTTCTTCTTGTTCGATTTTGTGAAAAGGTGAGATTTTTATCTCACATCTATGACTATAATTATCTTTGGTTGTTGGGTATGAATTCCTAACACTTCTTCATGTGCATTTGCTCTTGATTTGGATTGGTTTTGTGAATATTCCAATTTTTGGGTTTTTAAGACAAATTTGTGTAAAATCCTTTTATGGATGTTTGATCATGCTTTTGGTGATGCATCGAGGAGCATATAGGGCCGGGTTGCCGTTTGGCATAAACCCTTAGAGCCAATGTTCGTCCGATTGCATTTTGGAAGAGTTTGCTCTTCATTTGTATAAGGCTGAAAAACAGCCCAGGCATGATTCAGTCGACTGAAATCTCTGTTCAGTCGACTGAACCTGAAACCCGAGAGTTTCCAGGCATGATTCAGTCGACTGAAAACTTCTGCACAGTCGACTGAAACTGGAAACAGAAAGTTTCCTGAACCTGGAAAATTTCCATGTACAGGGTCAGTCGACTGAAATTCTCTGTTCAGTCGACTGAACCTGCTGTTTGAGTCCAATTTGCCTTTTTGGATTGGAATTCCAATTTAAATCGATTCGTGATAATCCTATTTGTTGTTATCATCTATTATGATTTTGATGACTCTTTTTAGGGATTTTTGAATATCCATTTCGATGGATTCTTTATCGATTTCTTTGGATTTTATTCACGTCTTCGTATGTGAATTTTTGTGATTGGTTGTTCTTACAATCTTCTTCGTGATTTGTCACTTTAAAAATATAAAGGTTTCCTATACTAGTAGTAAATATCAAAACTCTTTACTCAAACGATTTCAATACTCTTTTAATACCAAATTCGTTTATAAAACCGTTTTCCAATCTATTAGTATATACAAACCTTTACCTCACTCGTATGAGAAATCTAACTAAACGGCTTAGTAAAACAAGTGGTATGAAACGCTTGCGTTTACTTTGTCGGTTCTTCCACTATGAAGATCTTCGGTCTTCAACAATCATCATCTTCAATACATCTTCACTTTCGAACGTATACATTGGTTCGAAGTGGTTTCAAATAGGAGTCACCCAGATCCGACCCCAGTTCTTTCGAAGCCAATCATCGATAAAAAGATGTTAAGTTCATATGTGATTATCAATCATCAATCAATTACTTCATCTTTTATTTAAATCAAATATCTTTCTTAGATATATTCTTTTCAATTTATCCCATTTTCCTTCCAAGAGTAAAACAGAATCATTAAGCCTTATTTATCAAATCATTTGGTTTATTTAACCCTCTCTTGAATCTTGGAATAATTCCCAATTATTTTCTCTTCTACTTAGGAAAAGATTTCAACATTATTTCTTTAAATCTTTCATTTAAAACTCCTCTTTAATCTCGAAAAATACCAAGACATCTTATTTAAAATCATGTTTAAACCTTATAAAGATTTCTATTTCCAAATCCTCATTTAAATGGGTTAAAAATGATGTTATGTAAAACATCATTACAACAAACCCAAAACTATTTTATTCAAATCCTTGTTTAAGTCTAGGAAAACTGTTCACTTTTTACTTTGGGAAAACCTTTTTTTTTAGAGCATCCAGGCTTTCCTTTCGATTTGTTCCACCCCTCGTCTAAAAGAGAAAACAAAGGCCAGGTAAGTTCAGGGCACTGTTTGCTCCATTTCTAACCTTAGTTACACACCTTGTTTTACTGTTTAGATCTCACAAGCGGGACAAATGTACTAGTCGCTTCCACATCTTAGTTTGTTATTACATTCAAGAAATGATTTCTCTTATATTGTTTAAGTGTTATAATAACCATTTATTTAAACTCTTTCTAATAGAATTATAAAACTTCCAATTTATCTTTAAAACACTTAATTAAATATTTAAAAACATTTATAAATGATTCTAGAAAGAATCATTAAGTTTAAATCTTTATTTCAAACGTTATAAAAACGGTAGCAGAAAAGTGCTGCGAAAAGTGCTTAAAACAACTTTTTTAATGTTTGAAATTCTTATTTTCCAATTCAAATATTTTTCAAACCATTTTAATATATTTATCAAATCTATTCATACTTTTAATTATTTATAAATATCATTTATAAAGAAATTGCTTCTTGGATTTCGAACTTCAAAACCGCGACGATTTTAGAAAATTATTTTGGACATATTTCAAAATTTACTTAGTGAAATCTTGATTTTCTTTCTTCTTGGAAAACTATGGATATAATAGTCCAGAAAAATTCTTATCTCAAAGGATTCCGAGCTATCTCTACACTTGTTTGAATTCTACGGCGCGAAAATGGATTACCATTACACAACGCGCCTAATTTTAGAATATGGATCACTTATTCACTTTTAACCCATTTTAGAATATCATATTATCATAATATTCGTCTCCAAACTTTTGTTTATATTTTAAAACCATTAAGAGGCTAAATAACTTCATATACACCTTCATATGGATTTTGTTTTTCATTAATTAATCATGGTTAAAATCTTAACCATTTTTATTATGATTTCTCATAATTTATCACAACCAAGTTATCAACCATATCAACATTCATATAATCAATCAAGTAATCATCCAAGCATTTAAATTTATGATTTAAACATTCATATAATTATCTTTGGAATGTAAGTTAATCGAGTATGCATAATTAGTTCTACTCCACCAATCTTTTTCATAGATTTCTGAATCGATTTCGACAGTACTTCCTTCCCTTTTCCTTACTCCGAAGCTTCTTGAACTTGCTCCTTTCTTCTCTTTTAGGCTCGGCCTAGGCTAGGGTAGGCACGACCATGCTTTGGATGATTGTGTGCTTGGCCTTAGGGGGGTGATGGAGGGATGACGTGGGTTATGGAGGTGGAAAGGAGGTGGTTTGCACTAGTTTTGAGGTGGAATACTATATATATTTTTCTTTACTATTTTTTCTCTAATATTTTTATTTTATTTTATTTTTCTAAGGCATTGAAGCCATTAAAATTCTAAAGAAGAAGGAGAGCTTAAGAAAATAAGATATGGATGTGTGGAAAATGAGAAGAATGCTTGTATATTTATAGGAAAAGAAAGATTTAGAACCTTTATTATTGGATTTTAATGACAACAACTATACAATTATGCTAAAGAATATCTAAGCTAATTTACAGGCATCAAAAAGAGATAAATAAATACATTCAAAATGAAGATATACGGTATAAAATAGGATGAAAGTATGTATATGGAGATACAAGAAGAGATATACACGATATACAAGAAGAGATATACACGATAGAGACAAGACGAAGGTGACAAACAAAGTATTATTAGTCATAAAGTATTGTGTCTAGAGTTTACAAATGTTAAAATCTTCTCTAAATGGAATACACAATATACATTCATATTTCAAATGAAAGCTCGAGTTAAAATTACATGGAGCAAGACTCGAACCCGGTTCACAAGTTTAGAAGACAGGTGCTCCAACCAAATGAGCTATGATAATTTTTGTTACAAGCTATAATTCAGCTTATTGAATAATATCATTCAGACGGCTGAATGCTGAAACAAAGCATAAATTTTTATGCATTTTCAACTGGCTGAATTGTTACATTTAACCGACTGAATTAGGCAAAAAATAGCCTATTTCTTTGCTGTTTTCGATTTTAAAAATTCAAAAGGCTGAATAAATTCATTCAGCCGGCTGAATATTTTCAACGGCTATTTTTTATGAAAAGACACTTCTCTTCATCGACGAGAAACATCTTCAAACCAACAGTTGCACCTATTTCTTTTCATTATTACCTTTCAACAAATGTTGCAACTTTTTAATCTCTATAAATAGATTTCAGAATTCAACAAACAATTAACCGACACTAGTTTAATATTCTTGAATTCTTATCTATTCTCTATTTTTCAAACTGCACTCAAACTGCTTACATTCTCTGATCGTTGATCACTCTATCTTCCACTATTTTTAAACACATTACACTATATATCATAAAGGAGAAGATTATAGGAAGATTGTACTTAATTGACTTATCAGTTTTATTTAAAAAGAGCATACTACAGTCAGGTACTTTTGTTATTTGTAAAGAAAACCTGTTCGGTTGCGCAGGCGGTAGAAGTCCTATTCGTTTGCTTAGGCGGTAGAAGTCCTATTCGGTTACTCAGGAAGTGTAAACCTATTCTTCTAGGTTAAGTGATGGTTGCTAGTTTAATTCCAGAAGGAGTCTGGGATTAGACGTAGAACGGGAGTTCGAACCAGTATAAAAATCTCTGGTGTCATTTTCTTTACTGCTTTAATTATTTACTTATTTAGTTTATATTCCGCACAAGTAGTTTATCCATATTACATGATCCTATAGCATGGTCACTTTTAGAAAGAGATGGTAAGTTATCAAATTACCCCTTGTTAAATTACTAAGATACCCTTGGATATTTTTTTCCAAACTTCACATTACCAAAAGTAAACTTACCATCTCATTAATGCATTTCAAATCCTTACTTTAGTCCATATCACTTAAGGAGTAAGAAAACTAAAGTAATAATGATGTTTCTTTTGATTTGACCAGTTTTGTTTTTATTAGTTTAGTTTTGCTAATGATATTTCTAGAATTTTCTAACCTTAATTAGCAAAAGTAAACTTGATTAACAATTTGTTAATTATTTCCTATATGTTATATTGTTTATAAGAATATGTACATAAAGGTCCAATGACGTTGCGACAACTTTAAATCGATAAAACATTGAATTTAGGCAAAATGTTTAAAGTCATATTTTGACGTTTTAGTTAAACTATTTATTTATGTAAACCAAACATGAAAATAAATTTCTTATCATCTTTAATTAATTAAAATAAGTGTATTTGACTTATAAAATAATATAAAACAATATCAAAATTCATTTGCAAATATACGACATTGAATTTGTCAACGCGTGACGAAATTTGTTAATCACTATAACATATGTCATGGTTCGTTTTCCTGTACCCTTTAAATCGATAGTAAATCACACATGTCCAACTCAAATTGCATGAACAGATGGAACATAATGGGTAATAAAGAAAAATAGACAGAATAGAATTTAACATGAAAGGAATAACATATAATATTGAACAAATATCTTTACAGCGAATTTTTTTTAAAATACATATACCAGAGTCTAACCTAAATTCAGCTTGGATAGTTATGAACATCTGTCCTTACAATTGCTAACAAACATCAAATAAAGACAAACAGACAGTAGCGGCAAATAATAGAATATGTCCGTTCGTTGATGAATATCTCCAGCTTTCCTCTGGAAACTCCAACCGTCTTCGATTAAAATTAAAACTGCTCGAATCTGACCCAAGTTTTGAAAATACCTGGATTAGGCTTGATAAACCAGTGTGAGAAAAACTCAATAATTAATGATAGTGTCATATATCAGCCTTTTGTGATAATCCAGATTTTGGAGCATCTGTTAATTGATAAATAACTAGGTTAATTAATAAAAATACTAATTAATAGATTGAATAAATAAATCTGATAATAAATATTTATATCTGGATAAATATTTATTTGGTAATCTCCTAAAATAATTACTTAAATTTACAAATTATTTTTAAAAAATAATAATAATAATGATTATATATATATATATGAATAGATTTTGAAGAGAATTATTATTTTCAAATTGGATTTGTGTTGTTTAAATATATATATATATATATATATATATATTTGTGATGATTAGATATTTGGGTTTGATATTGAATTTCAAAGGATAAATACATATCATAAATATATTTTGGATTTAAAAGACTGATGTACATATATAATATCAAAAACAAAAAAATGTGTTCTAATTATAATATATACACAAAACTAGTGGTTAAGAAGCATTGTTTTGAATTTAATATAATAATTCTCATAAGATATTTAAAGTTAAAACCTATATTTTAAAAACCCTAAAGATAATATTTACTAATTTAAATATATAATAGTTTAAGTTTAAAATAGGATTTAATAAAAGATGGTACTTTCTTTAAGAATATATATAATTGTATTTATATATAATAGTAGTTAACTATATATAAAAACATATAATGATATAAATTCATATAAATTAACAAATATAAATATAAAATATATGCTTATAACATTTATAAGATAATAATAATAAGGTTTAAACATTTGTAAGTTTCATATGATATGCATAAAACATGTGTAAGCTTACGGTAGCTTGCATTTACAAGTGGTAATGATCTTCTTCTTTGAATTATAATTGATATTTTCTTTAAAAAGAGAAAAACCGAACAACTTCAATTACCTTAAATTTTCTGTGCAAACTCAAAAGAAAGCTAAAATAAAGAGAAACAAAAATCCTGTAACAAACCGGAGAAGAAATTAAAAATTTCGTCAAGCTTTTGCAATCTAAAAAACCTAGAAATAGTTCAAGGGCCAAAACAAAAAGCATTGTGCAAAATTCAAATGCAACTCAAAGCAGACTAAGTTCAACTCAATTGAAGAAGACCAGATCAACCTGAAATCCAAACAAAGTCAGGATTAAAATTCAACTATGCAAGACTCAAAGCAAGATCAAATTGCCAGTTTCAAAGGATCAGCAACCTCCTGTTTTGAATCATTCCAGGCATCCTCTGTTGACAGTGAGTAAACTTGAATCTCAAAGCTTAATCCGTTTATATATGAGTTTGCATGAGATAATCTTTGAAATTTTGATAAGTAGTACAATTTGCATGTTTGTTTAGAGATGGTTGCTTGTTTATATGAGTGTGAGTATGGATGCATGTCTTTGTATGAATATTATCCCTGTTTACAGAGACAAAATCTAAATCAAAAATCAATAACTCCTTATATGAAATTTTCATGTTAGGATCTTTGAAAGAAAATTAGTTGTAATCGTCAGATTTAATTTTAAAAAATAGTTTCAAGTTTACACTTGAAGTAAGTATGTCAAAAATTAAAATTTACATTATAAGTCAATTCAAATCAAAAAAATTAAGTAATTAAATCTTGAGTTTGGACTTTATGATCTGAATCGATTTTGGAAATAATGATTTTTAAGGGTAAAATCAAAATTTTTAAATTTGTAGATAGTGAGGATTGGAGGAATGATCAGAATGGAGTCTCTGTTCGAATTCAGGCGATCACAAAACTCGGAGACGTTGGGGTTCGAGCTGAAGGTAGATTATGGGTTGGAGATGGTAAGAAAAATGGTCGGGTGGATATTTTTCGCCATAGCAGTGGAAAACCGAGGATGTAGGGTTTAGTGACACTGATAGTTTGAAGTTGAAGTCGATTTGTTAGCGAGGATTTGGATGATTAGGAGATGATCGGTACTGGGGGAAAAGCCACATATGTCAGTGACGAAGCTGAGGGCTTGTGGTGTGGATGATGGTGGTCGACATTGTCGATGACGAGGCGATTTTCATCGAAGGCTTTAGTTCCAGTTTTGGGTCAAATGGCTCGATTTTAATTTCAAGGGGATTCGAGAATTCTGGGTCGTCGATCGGAGTGAGATGATCGACGGCGACTTATGGGTGGTAGTGGCGTCGGTCGGAGACGACCAGACTTCGTGTGCACGTGCATGAATCTTCGTCGATATTTGAGTTTGCTTCTGAGTTTTGTTACTTCGGGGATGATGATGAATTACACGATGTCGTTCTCGAGTATGATCGGAGCATTGATTGAGTTTTTGGCTCGGGTAGGGATAGGGTTCTGTTGTTATGAGCTCGAGTTTTTGTTCGATAATTTTAAGCTTGGGCTTGGGAATTTAGTAACCGAGTTGATTAATACACGAGTGAAATTTGCAGTACCAGTTTTTAAGGCTAAGAAGTTCAAGTTTTAAAACATTAGGAATCTTTCAAAGTGCCAAGGGAAGATTGAATATCGTAATAAGTTTCAAGCATTATCAAACAAGATTTCATTTTTGTTAGTTAATTGTTTTTAAGATAAATTGGTTGGTTTTTGAATAATTAAATATTGGATGAATTATTTAATTTAATATCTAGTTGATTTCAAATAAAATAAATGATGAAATTAGAAAGTGGTGGGTAAGTGGTATTAAACTTAAAAAATCAAGGAGATGTCAAATGATGTGTCTAATTAAAGAATGATTACTAAATGAAATTAAAGAAAAAATTAATTAGTATAATTAATTCAGATAATTACTTAAGGTAATTAATTAATTAAGGAAAGTAATTGGAGGATTAATTAATTAATATAATTAATTAAGGAATAATTAGTTACTTTATGAGATTTATTAAAGGTTAATTAGTGTAAGAAATTAAGGATTGATTAATTAAGGAAATTAATTAAGGATAAATGTAATTAATGTGAATGGGTGTAAGTTAAATTAATTTGATAATTAATTAAAAGTTTAATTACTTAGTGTAATTAAAAAGGAGATTAAGAGATGATTAATTAATGGTTTGAAATTAATTAATATTATGAAAGCAGAATTAAAATGATTAAAGAATTTATTTATTTAGAATGGTGAGACTAATCGATCTTGCTTATGAATGATTGAAATAATATTGTGTGCCATGAATTAGTTAATATCTCTGACTTATGATGTGGGATGCTATGTGATATGATATTTTTGGTTTAAACTATGATAATGTAGGTATCTACTCATGATGAATTACTGTGTAAAGGTGACACTCTGTATTAAAATTTGAATTGCATTCCACTTGAATAACTTAGGTTAAAGTGACTTGGGATTCGAAGAGACCAAGCTCGGGTATTAGTAAATACCCGAAACCACTTCGATTTGTAGTCTATAAAATTTCTGTATAGATTAGATATGTGAAATCAATATGCTGGAATGTAATGATTTAATTGAATTGGACCATTTAATCTAAGTTTGGATGCTTAGAAATTGATGTGTGTAATAAGTGTTGTCTATACCAAACTTGTGAATTTGCAAAATTAACACGAGTTACCCGGGTTTTATATAAGTTTTATGCTTTTGTATTCCATGTTAGATGGGTTTACTCATGCTGGTTTACAGCTTGACCTGGGTGTTACTTTGATGTAATGCTTGGGTCAGGCCGAGTATTATAGATTTTCAGGTAAGGACGTTCTGGAGCTCAAGAGGCGAGCTGGATGGCAGGAACGTATGGAGTGTTTTTTGCTGTGATATATTGTTGTATATCTAGGACATGTTGTTTTAAACTGTCCAGTGTTGTGTAATGGTTGTAACTCTAATGTATAAAAATTTAAGTGTACTAATACAGTTCTTCTTTGTATAATTGTTATTATTTGATATTATATTTTATCCGCTGCGAATGTGAGATGTTGGTGTTTCTGTTTCTTTTTTTTTCTTCTATCTCTTTTCTTTTTTTTCTAACTACCTGGAGTTTTCGGGATCGAAAATTCTGGGTCGTTACACATTTTAATAAAATCCTTTGAAAAGAAAGAGTATCTCAGAAGACCATGCCCATACACAAACATGGATGGGTTTTTACCTTATGATAACTTAAAACACTTTTATATATCAAAATATTTGATATTATTTTTAATGACCTTCCTTGAAAACATTTGCAATTAAAATTAATAGAAATGGTTACCCATATAGCATTTCGACGCTATTCATTACGCCAATACAAACAAAATCGCAAGTTCTTATTGGAGAATGGATTTCCATACAAATGACCAGGTGAAGGGACTACCTTCCGACGTATACACCTCTGGATGGATGTCCCGAGGCACAAAATATCTGCCCTTTACCAACAAAAGAACGGCCTATCTCTTTAACTAGATAGTACCAAATATATCATTCCCCGGTCCTTACCGACCTTTAACCAAGCGCTCCTTTTTCATACACCACATTAATTTACATCCTGAACGTCATAGCGGGAAGAAATATATCTATAAGAGGACGATCATACCCTAATTGGGAATGACCCACTTAGCCTTGATGCATCTAACCTTGTTTCGGTCATTTCCGGTTGATGAGGCTCGAGGCTACGATACCTTTTCATATAGCACATGTTCTTTCACTTTGAATGCCACATTGTCATTCCACATTCACACCACTGATTTTTATAAACATGCAACTTTTTGAGCTCGTAAGTCTCAGAAAATGGTGTTAAGCTAAGAGAAGGTGTCTTCTCCGCCACCGACTGATATACATTTATAGAGACCACCCATTGTGATTTAGAATGCAAGGTCAGACAGTCATCCATACAAGTTCTTTCTGGAACTGAACGAAGCCGAAGGAACTTTCCTCGGTCATTACTAGGCAAGAAGCCCTTGTGTTTTGAGGTTTTTCATAACAAAGGGACTATTTAGGGAGTTTATCCCCAATTAATCAACAAGTAATCCATCGTTATTATTCGTCTCAATATCTCCATTTTCAAATGTCTACATTCTTCGAACATATAAAATGTTTCGAAGTGGTTTTCGAATAGGAATCACCCAAATCCAACTCCGGCTCCTTCGAAATCCAATTATCGATAAAAAGTGAATACGAGTATACATGATCATTAAGTCTTTTTCGCTTTAATTATTTTCAAATGATTTCAAAATCTCTTTCTTTTGTCTTAGAATAATTCTAATAAATTCATTCTTTTGCTTTGGATAATATCTCAATTTTCCTCACTTAACTCTCGATCCAAATTACTTAACTTTTAGGCGGGTCAAAAACAATGTTATTTAAGACTTCGTTTACGATATACCCTAAATCAATCTTAGAAGTTTTTTTGAGTAAATAGGATTATAGAATTTATTCATTTTGGAGATTGCTTAAATTTTGGATAATGCCAATCTTCTTTTATTTTGGAAACTTAATACAATCCTTTTATTTTAGAGCATCCGGGCTTTCCTTTCGATCTGTTCCACCCCTCGTCTAAGAAAAGAAAATAGAGGCCAGGTAAGTTCAGGGCACTAGTTGCTCTATCCCTAACCTTAGTTAAACAACTTATTTTATCTTCCTAGATCTCATAGGTTGGACAATGTACTAGTCGTTTCAGCATACTCAGTTATCAACTTTATTTTGGAATTGAATATAGAAATTCCAAATTCTCTTTTAAATGCTTAATTTTCCTTTTAAAAACATTCACAATAGATTCTAGGAAAAATCATTACATTAAACTCATATTCAAAAAGTTATAGAAACGCAGCATGAAAGTGCTGTAGAAAGTGCCATATATGCTTATTTGATTTAAATAACTTTTTAATATTTGAAAATTTATATTTTTCACTTCAGTTCTCTTTTAAACTATTTAAATGGATTTATTAAGTTTATTCCACATTTTTCTATAATTAAAAACGTTCGTTTAAACATATTTCCCGCTACGGTCACTTAAGTGATCTAGCGCATTTTTCTAGAAAATTGATTTGGACTTAATTCAAAATCTACTCGAAATTTTTATTTTCTTTCTACGTTTAGAAGATATGGATATAATAGTCTAGAATTTTCCTATCTCGAAGAATTCCGACCTATATTCCACTCTCTACACTCATTTGAACTTTTCGGCGCAAAAGCGCGAACTACCGTTGCGCGATGCGTCTAGTTTTAACTTATTTTTCAATACTTGTAATAATTTATTCAAATTGAATTTTATTACTTATAAAATGATTACAAATTATTTTATATAAATATTTCCACATTTTAAAGTATTTAAAATGTATTTTCGATATTTTCATGTTATAATATTATTTTATTCCTATTATTTTAATATTAAATATTAAATTTCAATTCTATCTTAAAATTAAACCAAAATAAAATTTAGATTTCAAATCTAATTTCTATTTTAATTTAAATTTCAACCTTAGTTTCAAATTTAATTTTCAAAATCGATTTCAATTTCAATTTCACTATTCATCTCAATTTCAATTTAGCTATCCTTTTTATTCCCGTTTCACTTTAAATTTCAAATTATCTTTTATTTCTAATTTAATTTCAATTCTAATTGAAAGAGACTTATTCTTCCTGTTATCCCGCCTTTTGGCAAAGCTGAGATACCCAAAAATTAACTGGAAATCGGTGATTACTAGGCACGAATATTGATTATGCATGCAGGTTCACTATGGATATCGACAAATTTTGTCCAAGTCCGGATCGGGCCACAATTGACGAGACATGACGAGCAAAGCCATGAGAGCCAGCATTTCAAATTTCAGGTTAATTGGAGTTCGTATGAATGAGATATGATCGATACAAGTTGGAAAAAATATAATGTTTATATCCATCAAAGAGTCGAGGTGATGGCCTATTCGAATCCATCAGGTTCGTGTCCATCGGAGTGGCATCGCCTCAATCTGTTCGAATCCCTCGAGTTTTGTATATTTCGAATCCATCAGTTTCATATCGATCAGATTCACGCATGCTCGCTTATTCGTATCCATATGTTCGAATCGATCCAGTGCACATTGGTTCTGTTCGCATCGATACTGTTCGCACTCCATTTGCACTGTTCGTGTCAATCTGGTTCGCATCGATCCAACGCTCACTGTTCGTATCGATCCCCAAAGATCGATCGATATGAATAGTGCGCTCTGATCGATGCAAAACGACACTCTGATCATCGATGTGAATAGTGTCATCGTATCGAAAACTCCCAGTTATTGGTGCAAACGTGTCGATGTAAACAAGGCGAAAGCCTCGGAACGAATCAGTCAACGTGGCACAAAAGGTGGAGCAATCTAAGAATCTCGTGCCACGTCACCACATACTCACGTGTCCAGGTCGATTCGAAGGGGTGGAGACGAAACCATTGATTCGGACTCAGCAGCATACGAAAATCACAATCTTGCATCGATCATATCTCATAAACCACAGGTCCAAATGCTATGAAATTTTCAAAATTTTCACGGGAGCTTACGTACAAGCTAAAGAACATTCCTGCCAAGTTTTAGCTTGGATCATTTTTTTGATCGATACGAAATTGGTTCGTATCGATCATAGATTAAGTCGAAACTTTCCAAGATCGGTCGCGTGGGCCCACTCACGTGCCAGAAGGAGTCTCCCGAAGTTTGAATGTGATATCAGCCTCCTACACCTATAAATAGCCCCCTAAAGCCTATTAAAAAAAGATCTTTTTGGCTATTCGACGTCCAGACTCTGCCGGATTCAATTCTACATCTTACCATCACCGTTGTATTCGAACTTCAGAGTTATAATCTACTGTAACCTGCTGTAATAGATTGAAATCATCGAGTGAATCAATGAAGGCATAAACTTCAAAGTGGACGTAGGTCAGATCGCCGAACCACTATAAATCATGTATTTTTGTTCGTTATTTCTGGATTGTTGCTTGTTGTTAGCTTAGATCAGGGACTTGTGCTTGAATATCGTCAATTTATATTCGTATATTGGTGCTTTCACGATACTAGGGGTTTGTGACCAATTTTGGCGTAAACATTTTGGTGCTTTCACTGAGAAGAACTAGCACCCACTGCACCAGATTCAGAGTTCAGACTTGAAAAGCTTGAAGAGTTCAGATTTCGAAGACAATGACTCGACAAACAAGTAGAAGATAAAGAACTGAGAGAAGCCAACAAGGAGGAAGTCAAGAGGCATCCTCTGGAGCTGGTGAAGGACAAGCCTCGATCTACATCACCAGGGATGAGATGGAGGCTATGGCAAATTCAATGCATGAAAGAATAATGAAGAGTCAGCATGAGATGATGCAGAACTTCTTCGAGTAGAAAAGAGCAGCGAATGAGCAGAACCTTGGACCAACTGAAGCGATTGCGAATACAGAACAAGGAGTTAGGATTGCAGAGACCAACGGAGGTCAAGCTCAAGGTTAGAATGTAGAACCGGAAGGAAATCAACGAGGGCTTAGGGGCAGGCCCATAGGATCTGACACTAGAAGACCTTTGGATGGAGCTCGACAGGCTAGAGCGAGCGCTAATGTTAATGAACCGCATGAGGGATATGTACCCGAATTCTCTCACAGACTCGGGGGGCATAACGGAGGCAATGCTCAAGGATTTCAGTTCGAGGATAATGATAGATTGGCAGAGATGGTCAGACGAGCCATGAGGGGCGGATTAGTAAATAGAGATCTTGAAGATGTGAACATGAGTCTTTTTTCTCCTACGATTAGGATGGCTAGGAATCCGCCAAAATTCAAATTACCATCATTGGAAATGTACGATGGGAAGACGGACACTGCGGTCCATCTGACAAAGTATATGAGGCACATGGAAGTGCTGAGGGCTTGACAGGAAGTCATGGCCCGGTGCTTTCCATTGTATCTGACAGATATCGCAGCACTACGGTTTAGGCAGCTGGAGAGCGGCTCCATAGGAACATGGGCTGATTTAACCGAGAAATTCATGAGGAAATTTAGGGTTCACATCGCAAGACCCAAGAATGTGATGAGTTTGGCAACTTTAAAGCAAAAAGCTGGGGAGTCTTTAAGGAGTTTTCTGACGCGATTCAATGTGGCAGTAGCGTTGGTGGATTGACCAGATCCATCCACGGTTATGATGGCAGCTGTATCTGGAATAACTGATGGCACAGAGTTCAAAAATTCATTAACTAAAGATCCGCCTATGGATCTGGGAGAATTCTATCATGAGGCTGAAAAGTTTTTACGATTGGAGGATGCTAGTGCGGAAAGAGAAGAGGGAATATATGTTTATGCTTTCAAGAGTGGAAATCCACTTGGAAAAGGTGCAGAGATTGGTAAAGGGAAACGAAAGGTTGAGGATAATGATGATGGGTCAAAGCGACCACGGAGGGCGCCACGATTCACCACTTATTCGGAGCTGAATGAGAGTTTGGAGCGAATCTACCAAGACACCAAAAAGCAAGTTCCCTATCGTAGACCGATGCGAAGGGACCCAACCGTTGACGAGGGGAAATCTGACAAATATTGCTTATTCCACGAACTGAATGGTCAAAACACAAACGACTGTAGACATCTGAAGGATGAGGTGGAAGGACACATCAGGAACGGAAGGCTACTTCAATATGTGAGAAGGCGGATTCCAGCGGTGGAGCCAGAGCGACCACCGTCTACATCACATAGGGGTGACCATGAATCGGGACAACGGATGGTTATCAATTGACTGAAATAACAATGAACAAGTCATAAACTTCTCACTGACACGGTTAGATCATTTACACATGTATGAGATCGCGAATGATCCACAGGCATGCTCTGAATGACTATTGACTGTATCATAGTAAGGGTTTACTCTTCGACATCTTTGTCTGTTGGGTGTGTTTCTACCGGTCCAACCACGCTTCCATGCATAGCCGAACCAACCTCATTTCCACCTACTACCAGTCCAACTCCACTCCCCCTACATAGCCAAACCAACCCTTGCTCCACTACCTGCCGGACCAAAACCAAAGTATCACTCCCGAATCAACCCCCTCCGATCCAAGGCCTCACCGGACCAACTCACCACCTAATCAACCACACCGAACCAACCCCATCTCCTCTACCACCGGACCAAAACACTAGTCCACCCATCTACTACTGAACCAACGTTGCCAGGTCAGATCACTTCAGCCCAGGCCCACCAGCAGCTATATACATCCAAGACCCCTACCCCCAGCCTGACTCTATAAATAGAAGGGCAGGGGTACAACAATGGGGGACAAGTTTGAGAGCTCAAGCACGGATAGAACTTTCAAACAACTTTCACATACTTGTAATCAAAACTTTGTACTTGTAGTCCGACCAGTAAAGGAGAATAACATATAAAGTGGACGTAGGCACATTTTGGCCGAACCACTATAAATCTGTGTGTCTTTTACAGTTTAGTCCCTGCTTTTTTTATATTTGCGTAAATCACCCAAATCGCTAAGAATAACATAAAATCGACTAAATTATACGACTTAGAGGTGTTTGCTCAATTTTTGTGCAAACATTTTTGGTGCTTTCATTGAGAGCTCGAGCTAGAAGCTTCAGCTTCTCCCACTAAACCTTCTTCCCTACAACATCGCTCATTGATTGGAAAACATGCCTCCCAGGCAGAGGAAAGATGCTAGCAAAGGAAAGAACATCGCAACTAGCAGTATCCCAGATCCAGTGATCAGAGATCAAGAGAATCGTCATGTTCCAACAGCAAATGGAAATCAGGCGAATCCGACAGCCCCAACTACGGAACAACCAATTACTAGGGTAGATCTGGACAGGGTTGTAGCTGAAGTAACTAACCGCTTCGCATCTCAACAAGAAGCCTTGGTGGACCAACTCATGTCACGCTTAAGGGATGCTGAAGAATCCAACCGCAACACCGAATCATGGGGTGAGTCCCAGTCTGGAGGATCTGGGAGGCGACAAAGATCTTTCTTCTTCTAAGAGTCTAACAACATAAATAGCAATGGTAGGAGCCGAGCCCAGACTCAGCCCGAACTCCGACCCTAGGAAACACTTGGAACCGAACCCCACGGGGGAGATACCAGGCAGGGGTCGGATATGGCTGAGCCTGTCATGCTACCTAACCATGGGAACACCAATGGATGGGGCCGAGCCGGAGTCCATCCCGAAGTTGGACCCGAGGGAATGCTTAGAGCAGAGCCCAGCAGGGGAAGATCGAGGCAAGGGCCAACTGTGGCTGACCCCAGCATGCTCCCAGAAGACCGAAGACCGCCACCGGAAAATGTTAGGAGTAATAGTCGATACCATCCCTACAGGTCATCTGGACGGAATCAATCCGCAGAGAAGAACCAAACTCATTTCTATCCGCTCCAAGTTCTGATGAAAGGATGGCGTGATTGTTCAGAGAGTGCGTCCAACGGGACCAAAGGGATCGGGGGATAGGCGCTAGGGTAACCAGCCCCTTCACCTGCAATATCGAAACTGCCATCACCCCCCGGGAATGGAAAATGCCAATAATGGAACCTTTGACCCCGTTGTACACTTGCAGAGGTACACACAGCATAGGCTTATGAGCGGAGCAACAGAGGGAGTGCTGTGTAAATGCTTCCCACTATTCTTGGCAGATCTAGCTACCTCCTGGTTCTGCCATCTACCCCAAGGATCCATCAGCTCATGGGAAATGCTAAAAGAAAAGTTCATCAGCCAGTTCCGCATTCATGTGGAACAACCCAAGGACGCTTATTCCCTATCTAATATCAAACAGAAGCCCGGAGAGACAGTGCAACAATATCTAACCCGATCCAAAGCCACGGCGACCGCAGTCCAAGATGCCGATGAGAAACTTATCCTAATGGCTCTTCGTAGTGGCGTACATCCGGATACCAAGTTTGCTAGAAGATTAACGAAAGAAAAACCAGCTACCTTACCCGATTTCTTTCATGAAGCCGGAAAGTATATGAGACTTGAAAACGCTGCCACCGAAAGGCAGACAGGGCAACAAGCCAAGGCAGCTCAGGGCAACGCACCCGCTGCAGCAAAGGACGTTAGAAGAAATGACTCTCGAGACAATGCTAGGGGCAGGAAGGGAGAAAAACGCCTATATCGGCCAGGACCAAGATTTGACGCTTACACTCCTTTGAATGAAACAGTCGAAAATATCTTCCTGGCCACCCAAGACGAGCTTAAATACAAACGCCCCCCGTACAAGAAGGAATCAGATCACGCAATCAAGTCTGGAAAGTTCTGTCGTTTCCGCGAATCCCATGGGCATTATACCAATGAATGCCGTCATCTCCGGGACCTGATTGAAGAACACATCAGGAGGAAGAGATTGGAACACTATGTAAAGGCTCAAGATAGTACTCCAGCTCCTGCCAAGGAGAACCTAGGGCAACTCCACCCAGAGACAGGCGGAAGAAATCGCAAAACCAGCGGTTCCAGTCAAGAGAAGATAGTGGTCCATACAATATCGGAAGGACCACACGTCGCCGACAGAAGCTGGGCAGAAATGAAACGATATGGAAAGTCACTTAGAAACAATGAAGATTGCATCAATTCCGTCATGGAAGAATGCCGCCCGAAGCGGAAAGAGGATAATGACATCACATTCAGTAGGCAAGACCTAGAAGGAAGGCAGTACCCTCACATGGATTCTATGGTCATCTCTGCCTGGTTCGGCCCAGCCAAAGTTTTTCGAATTCTGGTAGATACTGGAAGCTCCGTAAACATTTTATTCAAGCATGCTTTCGACAAAATGAAGCCGTCAATGAAGGATGTGTCTCCCTGCAACAAACCGCTACACGGTTTCACTGGAGATGCGAAGATGCCCCTGGGGCAATTGGACCTCTTTGTTCAAATAGGAAGCCATCCCCGCTCCGTTGTGTGGAAACAAAAATTTGTGCTAATAGATAACCACTCGGCCTACAACGTCTTTTTAGGAAGACCAGCCTTATCTGACTTCCATATTGTCCTGGCCCCTTGGTGCCTGAAGATGAAATTTCCAACAGATAATGAGATAGGGGAAGTAGAAGGAAATCAAGACGCCGCTCGAGAATGCTATGTAACTGAACTTCGCAATAACCGCAGGAAGGATAAAGGGAAGGATGTAGAGACTTCTCTCTGCAAGAAAAACTTGGAAGCATAGCAACTAAAGAAAGCCCCTCCTCTTCGATATACTAGTGATCATTTCAATGAATTAGACCCTAGGGACAAAGAGGAGGAGACCACCGCCGAGCCTGCAGAGGCTATGGAATTTGTATCTGTAGACAAACACGACCCAAGTAGACTGCTGAGAGTCGAGTCTCAGTTAAGAGCAGAGTTGAAAGATCAACTCGTCGATTTTCTTTGCCACAACTTGGATGTATTTGCATGGACGCACGTTGACATGACTGGAATCTCCCCAGACGTAGCATGCCACGTACTGAACATCGATCCCACCAAGGTGCCAGTAAAGCAGAAAAAGATAAGCATGGGGGCAGAACGATCAGCAGCCCTCGAGGAAGAAGTAAAGAACCTACTTGCCAATAACTTCATACGAGAAGCCATCTACCCAGAATGGATCGCCAATCTGGTACTGGTAAAGAAGGCTAATGGGAAGTGGCGAACATGCATCGACTTCTCCAACTTAAATGACGCTTGCCCGAAGGATTGCTTCCCACTCCCCCGAATCGATCAACTCGTGGACAGCACAGCCGGGCACGAACTCTTATCTTTTATGGACGCATACTCAGGATATAACTAGATCCCTATGCACGCCCCTGATAAAGACCACACTAGTTTCATCACTGACCGGGGATTGTACTGCTACAGAGTAATGCCGTTTAGACTTAAAAACGCCGGAGCTACTTATCAGCGCCTCGTTAACAAGATGTTTGCCGAACTAATAGGACGAACCATGGAAGTTTATGTGGATGACATGCTGGTAAAGTCGAGGAAAGCCAACGATCATGTAAGCCACCTGGACGAGATGTTTCAAGTACTTCGCCAATATGGAATGAAGCTGAATCCTCTAAAGTGCTCGTTCGGAGTGTCATCAGGAAAGTTCTTGGGATTCATCGTCCATGCCAGAGGGATTGAAGCAAACCCCGAACAAGTTCGAGCCCTGAAAGATATCAGGATACCTTCCACTCGAAAAGAAATGCAAAGCCTGAATGGGAAGGTGGCCGCCCTAAGCAGATTCATCTCTAAAGCAACCGACAAATGCATCCCTTTCTTCGAAGCCCTAAAGAAAGACAAAGGAAAGTTTGAATGGACTGACAAATGCTCAACAGCCTTCCTTAACCTAATCGAACACCTCCAGAGACCACCAATACTCTCAACTCCAAATAAAGGCGAAGAACTATACCTATACCTTGCTGTATCGTCCCATGCTCTAAGCACCGCTTTGGTGAGAGAAGACAACCGCGCGCAGCGGCCCATACACTTTGTAAGCAAGAGATATACGGGGGAAGAAGCCAGATACCCTAAACTTGAGAAGCTAGCATACTGTTTGCTAATCACGTCACGGAAACTGCGACACTATTTCCAATCTCATTCCATCAGAGTTTTAACCAATCAACCGCTAAGGCAGGTACTCCATCGCCCCGACACTTCTGGGCGACTACTCAAATGGTGCATTGAACTGAGTCGATATGATATCACCTACCATCCTCGCACCGCCATCAAGGGACAAGCCATGGCCGATTTCAAGTGGAATCTCTTTGTAGATGGAGCAATATGAAATAGCAGAAGATATCAAGTGGAATCTCTTTGTAGATGGAGCATCAAACGAACAAGGTTCGGGGGCAGGTATTGTGATAATCACCCCCAGGGGAAGGAAGCTGCACTATGCCCTAAGGTTGGAATTCGCTGCCACCAACAACGATGCAGAATATGAAGCAGTAATAGCAGGATTAGAATTTGCCTTAGAAATTGGAGTCAGTTCTTTATGTCTTCATAGTGATTCTCAACTTATCGTAAACCAAGTACTAGGAGAGTTTCATACTCGAGGAGAACGACTCACGGCATATCTAAAGAAGACCAAGCTGCTACTCGATCAGTTGGACCACTATTTAATCAAACACATTCCTGGAGAGGAGAACCGAGAGGCTGACGAACTGGCAAAGCAAGCTAGCATGAAGAACAGCACCATTTCCGGAACAGTAGCCATCTCAAAACAACTAGCCCCAAGTTTCAAACAAGAGGATCTGATAGCTACAGTCGAAGAAGAAACTTAGATGACTCCTATCCAGAAATACTTACAAGATGGCACACTACCCAACGAGCGTAACGAAGTCAGAAAAATCCTGAGGAGAGCTTCCCTCTACACAATACAAGAAGGCATCCTCTATCGACGCGGCTTCTCTAACCCCTTATTAAGGTGTGTTGCTGGAAGGGAAGCCAAGAAAATCTTATCCAACATCCATTAAGGGAGCTGCGGAGATCACACTGGTGGGCAGACTCTGGCAAAGAAGACACTCCGATATGGATATTACTGGCCCACTTTAAACAAAGACGCCTTAGACTTCGTCAAAAGATGCGAAAGATGTCATAAATTTGCTAAGATTCCTCGACTACCAACAAATGAGATTACTCAAATGACCAGCCCTTGGCCCTTTGCAGTATGGGGAATTGACTTGATTGACGAACTGCTGATAAGCCGAGGCGGAGCCAAATATGCTATAGTGGCAGTCGACTATTTCACCAAATGGGTGGAAGCGGAACCTCTAAATAAAATTTCTTTGGCAAAAGTAATTAAATTCTTGATCAAAAATGTTCTATGCAGGTACGGGGTTCCACTCAAAATCATATCGGACAATGGACTTCAGTTTGACAGCGAGGAGTTCGCCGACTGGTGCCAAGAGCACGGAATTCACAAAAGCTTCTCATCTGTGGCTTATCCCCAGGCAAATGGGCAAGTCGAAGCTGTCAACAAAATTCTTAAAACTCTAATCAAGAAGAAGCTTGAAAAAAGGCGCTTGGGTGGATGAACTTCCTACGGCACTTTGGGCCTACCGCACGTCTTTCAGAACATCAACAGGGCATACTCCTTTCTCTTTGGCATACAGATCGGAGGCCATGCTCCCAGTTGAAACTGTAGTGCCATCCCACCGTAGGATCCACTACAACCCAGAAGAGAACGAAGAACTCCTCCACATGTCTTTGGATCTAATCGAAGAAAGAAGAAATGATGCAACACTCAAAGCAGCAGCTCACAAACAAAAAGTGGCAGCACAATACAACTCCAAAGTCAAGCATCATAGCTTACAAGAAGGAGATCTTGTCCTCAAGCGAATCTTCCCACGCCCCGGAGCGCTAGATCCAAACTGGGACGGACCATATGTAATTCATAAAGATCTCCACAACGGAGCTTATATTTTGTCAACAGTGGACGGAGAGGTGTTCCAGAGGGCATGGAACATCCAACACCTTCGTCGATACTTTTCTTAACTTGTACCGCCCATATAAAGTGAATTAACAAAGAGAATCAGTGGATGTAGGCATTTTCGTGCCGAACCACTTTAAAAACTTGTCTCTTTTTTAACTTGTTCCTTTATATCTTGGCTACTTGCTGAGCTTTATCCTTTTCTGTTGAACAAAATCTTATGTAGACGGCATCTCCATTCAGGGCATCACAACACAACTTCACCTGGACAAAACCTAACAGGTATTATACGAATCTATGCCCTCGCCAATGAGACACTTTTGCTCCAGCATCCCTCTGCTGCGGGTTAACTCATTGCTCATGACGACCCTTAAAACCAACTGTAATTAGCCGATTATAAGCCACCGAGAAGACCAGTCATGGCCTAGGCAGCTCATTACGCCGTTCGGCTCGGCGACAACCGTGAATCGATTATAAGCCCCAACATAAGGTGTGGCCAGCCAGGGGCAGTTCACAGTTGACGATCGACACCCGCACTAGCCGGCCATGGTAAATCGAATAATACCCACGATTACGGGCCATAATGGCCCGGGTAGTTACCGTGCGCGATCCCGGCTCCGATGTATCTTAAGTACGGCTGTGGTAAAAAAGAAAAACTCCCCGCGGAGGCGTAAGATGGGTGACAAATGTCTCCAAGACCCACAGATAGGGAAAGTGACTACAAAGCCCGTTTGCCACGAACTTAAGCGCGTCGAAGGCCTTCCATGATTGGAAGTTTTACTATTTCTTATATTTCCATTTTATTTATAAAAACTTTCCTCCTATCCTATATAACGATCACTAAAGTACAGGACACAAAATAGGAGACACTCGCTAATGGGAATAAGAACTCACAGCTGGATGGCAGGTCATTCAGCTGCATTCCATATTCGATTACACAAGGCATTCAAAGCTACCGTCTACAGCTAGAACTTGAAGAGCGGTACTTTCTTCTCTTATACATAAATATGTAACTATAATTTATTCGCACATCACACTAACATTGCAAGACATGAAATTATATTTTAAGCAAAAACTTAGCGTCAAACACAATTGAATCACTAACACATGCACAACTATATTTTATGCAACACATCAAAATAACGACAGCATTCAAACATGACAAAATCAGCTTATGTTATAAAGTTACATGCCAAAAATCAAGTTGTTCGTTACATAATTACAGCCTGAAAATTACATTAATGTTTTAAGACTAACATAGACAACAATGTCAAGTAAACTGAAAAATGTCCAGATCAAGCCAAGGAGCCGACTGCATCGGGGCTTCGCCTCTATCCTGCTGGCTCTCCGAGGTCTATAACCGTCGGATCAGAACTCCCAGCATGCTGACCAGAGGTAGTTGGCGCTTCAGAGGTCCCGCCTGTCCAATTCAGAAGAAGAATTCATTGAATAAACAATAAGCAACCAAGCTATGAAAAGGTTAAGAGGGAAGACTTACCAGCATCTGTTCCTTGATCATCATCCCCTAGCTGCACACCTACCTCCTCAGCAGCGAGCAGCCGCATGCCCTCCTTCACCGCCACTTTCTCCTCCTTAGTGAATCGGGTCGTAACCACATCCATTCTGAAGGCCATGCCACCCTCCTTATTCGCATCAGCCTTGGCCTCCTCCAGAGCCCGGAGATAAATCCTGGCCATGATCCGGGGATAATCATCCATCCAGGATAAGTTGCCCTGCTTCCAAGTACGGAAATACATGTCCTGGAACATCTCATCCATCATCCCCTCGTTCTCCTCAAACTCCCTCATTCGGACCTCAGAAGCCAACAGCTTTGCAACGGCAGCATCCCTCTTCGATCGGTATCGCGAGCGGTCAGCCTGAAGGGATTTCCTCATCGCCTCCATCTCCTCCTTCAGCTTGGCTTGAGCAAGCTCTGTGGCTTCAAGCTTCCTAGATAACTCCTCTACCCGCTCAAGATCCGCTTTCCGAACCTCATCCACCGTTGCAATGGCCATATCGATCCGTTCCTTGCAGATGACCTCCATTTTCCGCAGCTCGGCTTTGCTAGCCTCTTCCATGGTTTTCTTTAGCCGTCTGGAGGCAGCCTCGTGCTGAGAGATCTGGATGGCCTGATCGGCGAGTTGCTTGGCCTGGTCGGAAACCACTAACCGCAATCTTATGTTGGCACTCCCAATTTCCTCCCTGGCCTTGACCAGTCGGGCATGATGCTTCATCAACTTCCTAGTCTCCTCAGCAACCCGGTCGATATTTGCCTTAGCTTCATCCCCCATAGTTACAATCCGAGTAGTAAGCAAATCAAGGTCCAGGGACTTGGCCTCATCAAGCACCCTTACCATAGGATTGCGAGGGAGAAGGTGCTCACCAGTAACCTCGTCAAAGGAAATATCGTGAGAACCCGTATCCAGATCTGGTTGACCCGCAAATGGATTACGAGCCAAGCCGGGACGATCAATCTGAGTAACGGTAGGATTCTCAGACGGATGCGGAGAGGGTATGAACTCAGTATCCTCCCCAATGGTATCATGAATAGGCTGGGTTGGGGGCTGAGGACCTGGTGAAGGTTTGAATAAGGAGCGCCTCCTCTTTTGCTTTTGAATATCCTCTTCAATAACTCCAAGAAGAGGACGGTAGCCGACTACGTCCCCGGAACGGTTGGTCGGAGGCTTTGGTTTAGCGGAAGCTTTGAGGAGTTTGAATTGTTCGAGACGGTGTCGAATGTCTGATGTCTTGGCCACCTTACCCGTTCTTGGAATAAAAACCAAGTGTTACAAGCATGCATGGGACTATAATCCAAGAAACATGTGAAGTTAAAAGAGGAGTCAAAAATTCACCTTGAATCGCCGGAGTTGCCATAGCTGAAATGCTCTTGGAAGATGAACCGGCACTAGTCCCGGCCTTATCAGTTTTCTTTGGCTTCTCCACCAAGTCCGATCCTTCCTCCAACCCCTCGAAAGCCTGGCAGAAAGCATCATCTGTCCACTCTTGGATCTCCCCTGCTTGCCCAGAAGACAAAGCCCCGACGCCATCACCGCTCTGTCCTTCGCCACCATCACCACCATCACCTTCTCCATCACCTCTGCTCTCCTCCTCGCCTATTTCCTCCTCTACATTTTCCTCCTCCGGAACATCTGGACATGTGCTAGGGAAGGGTCCATCGGATTTTTTGAGCTTCTTCCCCCCGGCGACTGGAGGTATCGAGAAGGGTTTCCTCTTGCTGCTCTTTGTCGTGGCCCCTCCTTTAGCTTTGACAGCCCTCTCCTCAGCCGTGTCTCTCTGCTTGACCACAGACTGACGTGGTAGAATCAAGTTGTGCTGCAGAAGAGTAGCATTCCTGATCAGGTAAGAAGATGACCTCTCCCTTCCCGAAATGGCTTCTATCTCCGCAGCCATCTGAACCAGGCGATCATTCTCCACGACCGCAAAGCCACCTGTCGCTAGCAAGAAATAAAAACACATAAGGAGAAGCATTGCAGTCAGAACGGAAATTATAAATAAGCTTCAACTTACAGCCGGAGGTGAAGCGACGGATAGAAACAAAGTCATCCTTGATGAAAAACCATTCTTTCTTGAACATGCTGAACTTCGAATACAAGTCCAGGACCGGCTTGAAGGACACAGCCGATTCCAAGCTGATGTATGGAGACCCCTTCTTATAGCCCCTCAAGTTGTACAAATACCGGATCTCCCGGTTGGAAGAGGGACACCCGTATTTTCTCTAGAAAATGATGAATAGACTCACCAAGATAGCATAAGAATTGGGCTGAAGCTGGAAAGGGGCCACCTTCAAATAGGTAATGAAGATGACTATCCAAGCATTGATTGGGGAAATGGCCCCGCACATGCAATGGTACCTACTATAAGCGAAATATCCTTTAGGGGGGTCATACAGAATAACTCCATTCCCTAGCAGCACCATGTGTGCTCTGTCAATCCCGAAAGAACGAGATATAACATCAAGCTGCTCCTCTTTAAGGGAGATAGGAAAGCAGTCAGGTGGCGAGTTCAGGAGCTCCTGAGGGCCGTACCCATCTACTAGTGATCTCGGGGGAGGTCCATGACGTCCCGATCCTGACAGAGCTGGGGGCACTGTGGAGGACTCTTCTCTGTCCGTGGATTTCTTCTTATCTGATCGAGTTTCTACTTTGCGAGACATTTATCTGCAAACACAAAAAGTGCGTCGTTAGAATGAGGGAAGTAAACAAGCAAGTGCATGAAGTCTAGAATTTCATTTATAAGTTAAAACATAAAAGGCATAAGGTTCATTCGGCACTCAAGCCCATTCGGTAGTTCAAGGCTCGAAAGCCATTCGACACTCGTACTTCTTAGATTCATCCGGTAGCTCAAGGCTCGAAGGATCATTCGGCACTCACACTCCACGATTCATTCAGCAATTCAAAATATAAAGTTCATTCGACAATCACCTGATTCGGTAGTCAAACGTAATTCGGCAATATAGATGATTCGGCAGAAAAATCTGATTCGGCTATCTCACTTGGTAGGGAATAGCGAAAGCGTAAGGCCCATACTTATATCAATGACCGGACCAATTGATTCGGCATGCGAGACCGGATGAGATTGTCCGGGATGAATAATCTAAAACAAAGCACGCCATATGCATGCACATGCCCTACTTTGGGGGGGGGGGCAAGTGTTGGGTGTGTTTCTACCGGTCCAACCCCGCTTCCATGCATAGCCGAACCAACCTCATTTCCACCTACTACCGGTCCAACTCCACTCCCCCTACATAGCCGAACCAACCCTTGCTCCACTACCTGCCAGACCAAAACCAAAGTATCACTACCGAATCAACCCCCACCGATCCAAGGCCTCACCGGACCAACTCACCACTGAATCAACCACACCGAACCAACCCCATCTCCTCTACCACCGGACCAAAACACTAGTCCACCCATCTACTACCGAACCAACGTTGCCAGGCCAGATCACTTCAACCCAGGCCCACCAGCAGCTATATACATCTAAGACCCCTGCCCCCAGCCTGACTCTATAAATAGAAGGGCATGGGTACAACAATGGGGGACAAGTTTGAGAGCTCAAGCACGGATAGAACTTTCAAACAACTTTCATATACTTGTAATCAAAGCTTTGTACTTATAATCCGACCAGTAAAGGAGAATAACATATAAAGTGGACGTAGGCACATTCTGGCCGAACCACAATAAATCTGTGTGTCTTTTACAGTTTAGTCCCTGCTTTTTTTATATTTGCGTAAATCACCCAAATCGCTAAGAACAACATAAAATCGACTAAATTATACGACTTGGAGGTGTTTGCCCAATTTTTGTGCAAACATTGTCCGATTTTTGTTTTGATTTGAATATTTGGATTCGGTTTATTTGAACATTTCTGTTATGGAATTCCTATGAACATAACTTTAATATTTGCAATTTTGTGAAAGAAGTTACTTGTATATGCGTGGGATCGCGAACGGTCCACAAGCATGTCTTGTATGGTGGAAAATCGCCAACGTCATTGATTCAGAAATTCACTCGAACGTGATATCTAACTCTAGTAATGCCAAGCACCCCTCAACATTCGATCGCGAACGATCACATTCTGCATCGTGCGGCATTCGATCGCGAACAATCACATTCTGCCTCGTGCGGCGTTCGATCGCGAACGATCACGTTCTGCCTCGTGCAGCATTCGATCGCGAACGATCACATTCTTCCTCGTGCGACATTCGATCATGAACGATCACACTCTACCATGTGCGGCACCCGACCGCGAACGGCCACAATTCATCTAGTATGACGTCCGATTGCGAACGATCACACATCGTCTAGAACGACGTCCAACCTCGAATGGCTGCCCTTCGTCTGAAGCGGTATCCCGACCGCGAACGGTCACCATTTGCCGCGAACGGCATCCGACCACGAACGGTCCTGTTTCACATCAAATGACATACGATCTCGAACGATCGTCGTTCGAGGTCGTGTGAAATTATCAAGTTCTTTGCAGGTCATCGACAGGATATGCACATCCAGCTTATGGCATTACAAAACACACCTTCCTACAGTAAGGCATGTTTTGGGGGGCAAAGTGTTATCCCGCCTTTTGGCAAAGCCGAGATACCCAAAAATTAACTGGAAATCAGTTATTACTAGGTACGAATATCGATTAAGCATTGCATGTTCACTATGGATATTGACGAATTTTGTCCGAGTCCGTATCGAGCCATAATTGATGAGACATGACGAGCAAAGCCATGAGAGCTGGCATTTCAAATTTCAGGTTAATCGGAGTTCTTATGAATGAGATATGATCGATACAAGTTGGAAAAAATATATTGTTCGTATCCATCAAAGAGTCGAGGTGATGGCCTATTCGAACCATTAGGTTCGTGTCCAACGGAATGGCATCGCCTCAATCTGTTCGAATCCATCGAGTTTTGTATAGTTCGAATCCATCAGGTTCATATCGATCAGATTTACGCATGCTCGATTATTCATATCCATATGTTCAAATCAATCTAGGGTCATCACATTGGTTCTATTCGCATCGATACTGCTCGCACTCCATTTGCACTGTTCATGTCAATCTGGTTCTCATCGATTTAACGCTCGCTGTTCGTATCGATCCCCAAAGATCGATCGATACGAATAGTGTGCTCTGATCGATATGAAACGACACTCTAACCATCGATGCGAACAAAGTCATCGTATCGAAAACTCCTAGTTATTGGTGTGAACGTGTCGATGTAAACAAGGTGAAAGCCTCAGAACGAATCGATCAACGCCGCACAAAAGGTGGAGCGATCCAAGAATCTCACGCCATGTCACCACGCACTCACGTGTCCAGGTCGATTCGAAGGGATGGATACGAAGCCATGGATTCGAACTCAGCAGCATATGAAAATCACAATCTTGTATCGATCATATCTCGTAAACCACAGGTCCAAATGCTACGAAATTTTCACGGGAGCTTACATACAAGCTAAAGAACATTCCTGCCAAGTTTCAGCTAGATTGGATCATTTTTTTGATCGGTACGAAATTGGTCCGTATTGATCACAGATCGAGTCGAAACTTTCTGAGATCGGTCGCATGGGCCCACTCAAGTGCCAGAAGGAGTCTTCCAAATTTTGAACGCGGTATCAGCCTCCTACACCTATAAATAGCCCCCTGAAGCCTACTGAAAAAACAAAGATCTTTTTGGCTATTCAACGTCCAGACTCTGCCGGATTCAATTCTACGTCTTACCATCACCGTTGTATTCGAACTTCAGAGCTATAATCTACTGTAACCTGCTGTAATAGATTGAAATCATCGAGTGAATCAATAAAGTCATAAACTTCAAAGTGGACGTAGGCCAGATCGCCGAACCACTATAAATCGTGTGCTTCTGTTCGTTATTTCTGGATTGTTGCTTGTTGTTAACTAAGATCTGTGACTTGTGCTTGAATATCGTCGATTTATATTCATATATTGGTGCTTTCACGGTACTTGGGGTTTGTGACCAATTTTGGCGCAAGCACTTCCAAATTATATCATACCATCAAAATTGGGTCTTTTTAGCAAAGAGATCACTTAATCGAAAATGATAAAAATTTGATGTCCAAATTAAGATCACAACCATACAAAATATCATATGAAATTAACATATTCAATATGGGTATAGTATGATAAATGTCATAACGTTACTATGGATTATCCAACATTCAAACAGTTATTCATACATCCATATCACAAAATGGTGATTATCTATCATAGCAAATCAACTTAAAAATCAATATAAATTATATAGCAGCGAGAATTTTCTCACCTTGATATCCACTCCGTCAATCTTTTACGTGAGATACGCGTCTTTTGAGCTTACATGATATTTCTAAACGTCTCGAATTCGCCGTTTCCTTTCTTTCTCGTTTTCTTTTCTTTCTTTTGTTTCCTTTTTCTTTCTTTTTTAGTGTGGCCATGGGCTTAAATGGATGGTACGACCTAGGGTGGAGTGTATGTGGCTTTAGGTAGGCGGGTAGGTGTGGTAGGCATGTGTTTTCAGGTGGATAAGTGGTCTAGGGCTTGGGTATCGTAGGTATTAGGCACAGGTATGGTGGGTATTGGGCTCACATATATGGAAAGGAGGGTGGGTGTGTGGCTTTTGGAGTGTGTATGTCTCGAGTAAGTGGAAAGGAAGGGGTGTGCATGGGTATTGGGCTCGACCGTGGGTTGTCGGAGGAGTGTAGGCTTGGGTAGAGGGGTTTACGTGGAGGGTATGGCCAAGTAGAGGTGGGTGGAGCTCGGGTTAGGGTGATGTTGAGGTGGAGGAAGAAAAATGGAGTGAGAACGAGTTTGTAGTTTGTAGATTGCAAAATGAAGTGAAAAATGAAGGGATTTAAGCTTATATTTATAAGTGGTGAATTCAGTGGTAAATGACATTAACACCCTTGTTTACTTTTGGACTTTGAATGGCATGGATTTGATTTGCATTTAATGTGTGGAATGATGGTTATGAAAGAGAGTGTTAAGAGATGAAGATGTGTCATCTTCATATGGTTTGTAAATATTTAAACATATAATTTAGCCCCTGTCATATGCATATACATAACATCTCATTAATAAGGTAAGATATAAGTAATAATGTTGCTTAAAAAGATTTAAAATAAAATAAAATTAGTCAAATCATACCTTTTTTACTTTTTTATATATTTGTTTAAACTTTCCAAATATAAACATTTTGTCTTTTAGTGCTAAATATAGAGTGTTTTAAAGTTTATAAAGTCGTTATTATATGTTATAAAGTGACCACATTTATCCAACGTTGCGACAACTTGTTACGATTGAAAACAGGGTTTTTGTTGATAAATTTACAGTTTAAAATTTGACGTTTTTGTTAAACTATGTATTAACAACTTTTAAATCTTTTGATATATTGTTATTATATTTATTAGATTTTTTTTAATAAGATTTATCTTTTTAAGCAAATATTTAAACCTATTTATTTAAGCATTTATTTATTTTTATCAAACTTAACTTTTGTTGATTTGTTCTAAAATTCAAATTTATACTTTTTAAATTATTAACTATAAGAATAAAAAATTTCTCTATTATTATCTATTATATATAACTTATTTATTTAAGTTTTAAACCTTTTTAAATTTAAAACAAACGAAATCTCTCATTTTCGAAGTAGCGAAATTACGAACCGTTACATTCTCCCCTACTTAAAAGCATTTCGTCCTCGAAATGAAATCAAAGACATAGAACCATAAGTTCAACAATACACGAAAAAGAAATATTACCAAATACTGATCATGAAATACAATCTTCGATTCTAGTCCCAACCTGAGTGAGTACTGCACACTTGAGGTAAATACATAGTCATAAGTCAACTATCTACATCAGTCAACCAAAATATCATACTAAAGGACTAAATCCCATATCATAGTGTCTACTATTTAAGATAGCCATCCAACTACTATGTAGACATACCAAAAACAACATACTATATGCGATATTTGATTCGATCTATTATTCAAATCCACAACTTTACCACCGAACTAGTATCGATACCCTAATTTTCAAGTGCAAACTTTGATCAGACTTCCTGATCATAAACCCTTGCTTTCCTTGCATAACTCTCAACTATGATAGAAAACTCATGTACATAATCATAAACCCAAATCAATGTTGGTCATCTAGAATCGAGTGATAAATCCTTTCTCGAATTGGTGTAAACACCTCAAAGTTTTGTACTCAATTCTTAGATCAAAAATTTATGTGCTGAAATGATCTATGCATAACTTATGTATTTATTCACATTCATTTTTACCTAATATACTTCTTCAAAATTTCTATTAATCTAAGTTTATTTCACAACCATTTACTTTCTAATAAATCCATTATTACTTAAGCATACAATTATGACTTAAATTTTTATAATATACCTTTACTTCCTAAGAGTATATATACATATCCTCAAACTTCAAACCATTATTACTTTATTAGGGTGTTTAACAGATGTGAAATTTTACTATTATCTCAAATTAATAAGTTATAAAACTTAATCCTTTGTTTTATTTATCTAAGGTCTTAATTTAGCTAATATTATTTATCTTATCCATATATTAATAAGACAACTTTATCTTTTTCTCATTAATTCTATGATTATCTACTTAACTTATTTACCTATCCATTTTCTAAACAAATTTCTTCACCTTAAATATGTAACGACCCATGAATTTTAGCGATTTTTATAACGTAATTAACTGAATTTTGCCTGAAATTAAATAATAAATTTTGGCAATGAAAATTTGATATTTGGAATACGTCTATTTAACATAGCAATTGGAAAATTCTCACTGGTAAATATGAAAGTTAATTCTATCGTGTAACTTTCAATTTCAATTTAAATTCAGTTAATTTGATGAAAATAAAATGTTTTCTAAATCTGAATATTTTCATATAATTAAAATGTAAACTATTTTATGAGTGAGGCGTCATAATTCGTTTCATCAAATTTGGACTTCTTTAGCTTCGTTTATCTTATTTTCAGCGAATTTGCCGTCGTTTGGCAGCGAATATCGACGTTTGGTAGGATGGTCGTATCATTGATATCTGTATACCATTTTGTTCGTCTCGTCGTACTGATCTCCATAGTATATTCAATTGTGCATTTCGGTATCTGTTAAACGACGAACTTGGCAACATGATTTAATATACTGGTTTTGTATTTTGAGCCTTTCCGCTTTCCTTTGTCTTTTCGTTTGCACATCAGGTAGTGTAATAGCCGCTAGCTATAATAAATTCTGAAAATTAAATTCTGACTTTTTATGTTCCCTATGGTTTCAATTTATACGCCGGCTTATCTTTCCACTTTTTATTTTTCTCTCGTCCTTTCTTTTTCTAACTTGTTCCTTCAAAAGAAAAATTTATATAAAATACAATATACATCTTATATTCATGCTATAGCTTATCATCTCCCCATAGCCAATGCAACTTGCCCATAAACCCATCTCCTAACAGCACTCGCATCCTACCTTCGGCCGCCTTTTCACCACCGAGTACTCACCAACACCCATACCTTCGGCCTTCCCTCCGATGAAGCAACCTGCAACCTCGTTGTACGTTTCCACTTCCGTTGCTATCTCTAAAGCACCATCTCTCTTCGCATGCAACTTGACACCGCCGATCACCAACCTCTGACCAGAGATCCACCATCTTTCCTCATCACCGCTGCCCCGCTCGAGTACTCCTCCGCCACCTCCTTGAACTGCCATCGTTACCCCCTTCATAACCCAGCCCCTTCCGACCCATACCACTGGCCTTCACCACCGAACAACTCTTCCACTCAACCTCCAACCGCAAGTCGCCGAGACAATCACCCACACCCGAGTTGCTCTACCGATGATCACCTCCTCCCCTTTAATTCACCACCCGAAGCAAAGTCTTCCACTGTGCATCAACCTCCGCCCGTTGATCTTCCTTCCCTTGACCACTCACGTCTTTCTCTAGAAAAAATATATATACAATATATAATTGTATATATCAGAGGAGCATGTCCTTTATTCCAATAGCAGCTTCACCGTGCAACTGCACAGCCGTGCCTCCTCCCTTGGTGACTCCCGCAACCGTCTCATCTTTAAATATATAATATAGCAGCTTATATATATATATTATCATTATATATATTTATTGTTAAAAATATATATATAAAGTATATATATCAGGTATCTTGCTCGTTTCATGTGCCTGGAAGTTTGCATACAAATATTTGTCCAGAAAACATATTATTTTGCTCAAACTCATTCCCCGACTTGCTGTTGAGAATTCCCTACTCTAGCCTCGACAATCTAATATAAATCTATGTAAGTTGGATATGACTTGTCATTTTTATACGTAAGTTTATGTAGGTTTTCCAATAACTTTATATATATGTGTATGATAGTAATTTATGGTAATTATATTAGATTCAGTTATATATATATGTTCCAAAGCATTTCGAACGAGGCTGTGTCTTGTTTTTCATATATATGTATTAATAATATATGTATTAATGGTAATAATAACAATAATAATAATAACAAAGTAAGTTTATATATTTTATGTTTAAAATAATTACATTTTTTTACATTTATATCTTTTAAATAGATTTTGTGTGCAATAGCTTCAATATATATATTTGATGTTAAATATTCCTTTGAAATGTATGGAGTAATAGATGAAGTTCAATAAATATCATATATATATACGTGTGTGTGTGTGTGTAAATAATGTTTTTAGACATTGGTTTTGAAATGATACATACGTATATATGTTAAAAAATTCTTAACTATTTATTTGAACATTTTTGGAAAATATAGGTTTATAAACATTGATTTTAAAATATACAAAGATCTTATTTTAAGTGTGTTTTAATTAAATATTGATTTACAAAAGAAAATAATAATAAATTTTATATTTTTTGTTTCCATCGAATCCAGTTCATCGTGTTTTACTTTTGTCTCGCCGCTGTCCAGAAATTGGTCACAACAACAGTTTCTAGCTTTGTCACTGTTCCGCGTGTCGATCCGTGCTTATTTGTGTGCGTTTCCTTATCATCTTCTTGTTTCTCTAACCTCGGAAGGTGAGCAATCACTCACGATTAACGTTCTTATAGTTAGTAAATTTGATTTCACTTAAAACGACAATTGAAATGTGCTGTTGAATTACTAGCTATTTAATTGTTAAATATGACATACTATTATTTGCAATTGTTTACCTATGACATATGACATCATATCCTGCTGTATATATTTAATTTAATTTATCACTAATGATATATGCATGTTATTGATATGTTATATTATGATCATATTTGTTCTCACTCTACAGCTTTCCTATTAACTCAGAATTCCCTATGGGTTGAAATGATACATACCCGAACGATATTCTAGAATAGGGAAAATCGTTATGGGTTGAAATGATAAACCCAAGCGATTTTCATTGATTGTGAATTTTGGGGATTACCGGTTGAAATGATATATACCGGTAAATTTTTAAATTTCTTATTGAAATGATAAATATTCGTATCACTTAACCATAGGATAAAAAATTATATACGTACACCATTGGTCTATATTTTCAAAAAGATTTCCAAAGTTTTGAAAGGAAATATATGGTTTTTAACAAATATCGATTTAAAAAAATAATAATATATAAATGCTATTTTATATATGGAAAATATAGATTTTTAAAATCATATGTTTTGGAAATTTTAAATTTATAAGTTAGTTTTGAAACTATAATTTTTAAGATTTTACTTATAATTTATTATTTTAAAAATATACAAAATAAGATTTAATATAAATAAGATTTAATTTAATAAAAATTTAATTTAATTAGTATATAATATGTTAAGTATTTATTTAAATTTATATTAATATTTTAAAAATATATTTTGTAATAACTATAATAAATTAAGGTTGGGAAGATAAATTGAAATTGATTTGAAATGGTTTTTGTTGAGAATTATACTTAAATAAAATTGACTTGAAACTTATTGAAATTGAGATTTTAAAGATGTGATTTGATAACTTGATTTGATAAAATGGAGATTTAACGAATATTTTCAATTTTGAATAAAATTAAGACTGAACATTTAATATTGATTTAAAGTTATAAATTGAGATTTTATTTAATGGTTATTAAAATGATTAAGTGAATGTTTTTCAATTTAAATAAAATTGAAGTTAAATGTTGAATTTTAAATGAAACTTATATTGAAAATGTTTAAATATTTAACTTTGAATCTTATCGGAATTGAAGAGATAGTTCAAAACTGAAATTTAAATCGGTAAAATTTGAAATGGTTTATTGAGAATTTGAATTGAATCTTTAACTTTTAAATCGAAAGTATTGAATTGGGATTGATTCAAATTGAATTTTTGAATTTAAGCTGTTTTGAATCAATTTGTGAAATTTGAGGAAAATATTTTTATTATATAAAGTATTTTTAGTATATATAATCTATTTTGATATATAAAATTATTTTAATACATAAACAATTTTAATTTATAACTATTTTAATATATATACTATTTCAATATCTAAACTGTTTAAGTCAAAAGTGTTATGATTTCCAAAGTGTTATGATTTCCAAAGTGTTATGATCTCGAAAGTGCTATGATTTTGAAAGTTTTATAATTTTGAAAGTGTTTTGATCTCGAAAGTGCTCTGATGTTGAAAGTGTTATAATTTTGAAAGTGTTATGATTTTGGAAATGAATAATATTTAAAGTGAACAATGATATTGAACTGATATGGTGTTAAATGTATAAGATATTATGAACTATTTGAAATAAAATGACCATTGTGTGAAATAAGCGTTTGGTTGTTAAAGAAACCGGGATCAGATATTGTCATACCCTCTGCCAATACCGAAAACCACTTTTGTAACTGTACATGTTGGAGATTCCAGAACGAAGTAGGATGGTTTGGTGACGATCCTGTATGGTATTTACATAGCCTTGAATCCCATGAGTCAGCTTGATGCGGCTAAAACAGGAGCCACGCCGGGACAAGTGAGGTCATTTCTCCTATCAGACACATTTCTTCGATACCATTCTATTATTTTGTGATTCGACTGAGTGTACCTTTGACTTGGGAGTGTGTCACGAGTGGGTGGTAGTAGCAGCTGTGCGTTACCCCCAGTCCGAATCTGCAAACGGTATATCTACCTTGGCATTGCCTCGAGTGCCTTTTCACATGCCCTATCGTGCCTTCTACATGTCTGTTTTATACCGTACATATATGGTGTCCGCCGGGTAAACCTCTAGTTTACAGAGGAGCATATGACATTGTATAGACCATGGGAATTTATAAAATGTGTTAAGGGGGATAAGGGTAATGCCTTAACGCTATTTTAATACTTTTACTTTACTATAGACATATTATAGTAGCGTATATTACTACGTCGTAGATAGTTCCACGGATTCTTAGAGGATGGAAATCCCAACTATCCTTTAAATTACTTGTATTCCAGTTGACATTTCACTTGAATTGAATTTGTTAATATAAGAATGTTAATCCTGACTTGAGTGTTTTGTGTTTCGCTTTATGCTCGGGCTAGACCGAGTGTCACAGCATTTGAGACTCACCTTTGGAGAGATTTGTTTGAAGATCTATTGTACATCTAGTCAGCTTTCAGTTGTTTCCAGTTATTTCTATTCAGTCTTGTAGTTACTTTTGTATTTGAGACTACTATGTATTTGAGTTTTCTGTCGTATTTTATTTCAAACACCGTTTTATATATAGTAGCTTCATGAACAACTATTTATCTATTCCGCTGCTTATCGTTATATTACTCTGTGTCTGTGATTCTATGATTGATTTATTTACTGTATATGTTGAGTTTGGCCAAATATATATTAACAATTTGACGTTTTGAGAAATTCAAGTTCGACATGTACGGATGCGAATGGTTTGAAATACCGAGTCATTACAAGTGGTATCAGAGCTCTGATTTAGGCAAAACTTAGCATGTAGTGTAAATTTAATTACATAATCACCTTCGTTCGAGCTTGGGTTCCTTCCTCTTTGATTCAGTTTCCTTTGAATTTTAGAACTCGCCTCTTTGTTCTGAAATCCATTCTTTTCTATTCCTATTCGTGGCCTTTTGATACTGGAGTTGCTCCATTCTATTTGATCTCTGTGATGAACTTGAGAACATTTTACCCTCAACTGCCAATTTCATTCTTTGGTGCGACACATCCCATCGGCGGTCCCGCCAACCTTCATATGATTTGTCAAGTAGTGGAACTCCTTTACAACCGGCATCGTCCATGTCCTCGGTTTGATGCTATTATTTCTTTCGAAGCCCGAACTGTCTCTATTAGATGAATGGGGTAATTCCCTTGTAATCTTGACTCCACTTCGATAATCAGGTGTTATCCTGATATTGGGTGAAGTCACTTTACATCTCCTAAATGGGAAATTTGAATACGGCATCGATCTTATTCCTGGAGCTTGACCAGTCATCCTCCCTCCCAGACGAAGGGTTCTATGAATGATTAGCCGTTCCTTTTGGATTAACCAATGCTCTTGTCTTCTTCGTTGATCTTATAAATCGCGTTTTTCATGATGTTCTCAACAGTTTGTCCCCATTCTCTTTGATGATATTCTCGCCTTCTCTAAGTCTCGGTTGACCCGGTTAAGGTCGCCCATGATTTATATAAGTCTATCCACCTTTTCTCCTTATAATTTAATTACCTTATCCACCCTTCGAGCTCTCTTCGTTGATGAAATTTTCATCGATAGGATTCCTCTAAACTAGAATCTCTATTCTTGTTTTAACATTCATTCTTTAATCATCGTGTGAGGAGTGTATTTGTTATTAATATAAAAGGTTTTATGTCGTGTTGTTTGAATTGTTAAGCCTGATTTCGAGGTTTGATTGATTTGTTTGGCCAACGCTATCAATAGGAATTCCAAACACTTGAACAGAGCATACTGACACAATATTGTTTTCAAATTTGGTAAATGAAATAATTTTATGATTATATTATATTAATGAAATAATTTTATGATTGTATTATATTATATAAATATAAAAGTATAATTTTCTGAAAATGGATAGTTAAATAAATTGGTTGTTAGAAATGATAATACTAGATTTTCATTTATGGTTTGGTCGACATTTCTAAACCTTAACTAGTGTTGAACTTTAAAATTATGTTTTAGACGATTTGAAATTGTAATGAATTTAAATTTTTAGATTTAAGAACTAAATTTTCAATGTCCTTCAAAATTTGGTTTTCGAAGTTTTGAAATTTTATTATTTGAAAGTATTTTCGAATGAAAATTGTTTCCATAGAAATTTTAAAGGAAGTGAATCAGCACTCGCCTCTTTTGTCGTAGGAAAAATAATCTCGGTGATGGGTGTAGCATCATCGACATTCATTTTCGAGTCTCAAAGTGGAGAGACTGCTTAGTAGCTTCGCTGCACATTGTTTGAATATGGATTTAATTGGAGTTTCTTGAGTATGTTTTGATTTATAATATATATATATATAGAAATACTTATTTCGAAAATGATTTGATATGAAATCGGAAATTTAATTCTTAAATTCTATGTAAAGTTAGGGTTTTCAATTAGTGAAATAAATCAAAAAAATTGAAATATTTTAAGTGTTTGAAATTTAAATTGGAATTTAAAATAACTTGAAACAATTGCAATAAGTTAAAATTTATGTGTATAATACTCATTCACATTCTAAAATATATATATAGCTTACCTAAAATATTCTAAAGTTGAAATAAATGCGAAATTTTTGATTAAAGGTTATACAAGAGGAACCTTAAGTAATAAATTATTTAAATTAAATTATTTAAACAAAATTCTACTTAATATGAATATTGTAGATAAAAGGTAAATTTGTATAGTACTTAATTACCCTTAGAAGCTTAATATAAATTACCTAGAGATAGTTAAATGTTAATGAGAAAAGGTAATTGAATAATATACAATATAAATGTGAACAATAAGATGTCCAAAAATGATATTTGGTTGAGGGAATTTTAAATTAATAAATTGCATAATGAATTAATCATTAAAAAGAGAATTAATTTGTTGAATAATAAATGATTATAATAAATGTTTATGCACTTAATATATGTTGTAAAATGTGTTATGTGGAATAAATTAAATGAGAAAACAAAGGGAATGCTATTTGAGTAAATAAATACGAACTAAAATAGTTGAAATTGAAAGTTAAGTGGAATTAGCTCAAAGTGAAGTTAATAGGATTTAATAAATAGGTTAAATAAAATAAATTTTGTTTTGAAACAAATTTTTATAATAATTGTTAATAAATTGAAAACAAATCAATTGAATGAAAATATGGAATTGGAACCAATCAAATGTGAAACAATAGATTTGATTGATTAAATAAAATGAATTGGAATCAATTAATCGAATATAACCAATTTTAAAATAAAGAAAATTTATATGGTTTGAATTAATTGTTGTTTATTGTATTTCAATCTATCTTTCTTTTTGGTTGTTTCAATTCTCCTACTTCATTCATTTTAGGAAGCGAAAAGTTTTGAGTGGGGGAGAGTGTAACGACCCATAAATTTTAGCCATTTTTATAACGTAATTAACTGAATTTTTACTTGTAATTAAACAATAAAATTTGGGAATGAAAATTTGATATTCGGAATATGTCTATTTGAACATAGCAACTGTACAATTTTCACTGGTAAATATGAAAGTTAATTCTATTGTGTAATTTTCAATTTAAATTTAAATTCAATTAATTTGATGAAAATAAAATGTTTTTGAAATCTGAATATTTTTTTATAATAATAATGTAAACTATTTTCTAAGTGAGGTGTCATAATTCGTTTCATCAAATTTGGACTTCTCTAGCTTCGTTTTCTTATTTTCAGCAAATTTGCAGCCGTTTGGCAGCGAATATCGACTTTTGATAGGATGGTCGCATCGATGATATCTGTGTACCATTTTGTTCGTCTCATCGTACTAATCTCCGTAGTAGATTGTAAAGACCCAATTTGTCGACTTTCGAAAGTCGACATCAATACATCCACTGTATCAAATGCCGAACGATCGAACGCCGAAAAACCGAACCGTTAGGGTTAAAGAAGATGAAGATAGAAGAAGAAATAGAAACAATATTAGAATCTCACATTTTGCAGCGGAACAGTATATAATAGATAAATGAATAATCTTTAAAATAAAGAACTATATCTATTATTACAATACATTATCAAAGACATATACAATACAACACAACAATGGCAATTATTAGAACTTGCTCACACGAAACTGAACTTGCACGACCTCATACGCAGCGGATAATACATAGTATAAGCGATATGTCTCGCCATCCAGCTTGTCTTCAGATCTCCACAGCAACTTCTAGACTTCGCTCCCGAACAACTGATAACCTGACTTTAGGCTGCCCGTGTGGAAAATTATGGGCACCCAGAGTTTAGAAATGGAATAATAAACTCTAGGCCAGTCATGAGACTGGTGTGAGATCTTAAAAATAGTTATTTTCATAAAGAATGGAAAAGAAATCCTCTATGCTTTTAGAAAATAAAACTACCATAAGGCCTCCCACCACACACACAATGCAAACGCATAATTGGAGAAGTATAATGTAAATCTTAGCCAGCATACGCATTTCGTAGTATGCCTATTATAGTACCATGTTCAATAGCAGGTTACCGCCACATTCCGTGGCAGGTTATACAACTAAAACCGTACAGGATCGTATTGTTTCTTTGGATTTCCAACAAATGGTCAGGCTAAGAAACTTCCTCACCGAATGGGACGCCTCTGAAGGGACGCCCCCGAGAACCTAACCGGATCTCTTCCAACACAAGGTCAGGTTACCTCTGTAACTAGGTAACTACTGACACGAATATGCCACCTCCCGGTCTAGACCGACCTTTATCCGAGGAGCCTCATCAACCAACAACCACTAAGTAAATAATCTGGGTTCCATATCCGAAAACCACTTTTAAATCCACACAAGTTAAATATCTGGACTCCATACCAGATACACATTTTTATCCAGAAGGAGATGTACATACCCAGAGGCACGCGACCCCCGTAACCTTGCCGCAACCTTCCTGTTTCGACCATTTCCAGGGTGTGAGGTCCGACGAATTCTCGTCCACAAAGCTGCGCTTTTCACAAAAGCCATGCTTCGATCAACAAATGATCAGCAGCACTCAGCATGCCACACTACCAAATAAGGTGTATATTACCAATAACTATCAACTACATAACATCTGAGCTCGTACGTCTCAGAGAAGGGTGTTAAGCTAAAAGAATAAATTCTCCACCAACAACAGAAATGTATTTGATAGAAATCGGCTTTATATCTTAAAATGTAATGTCTGACATAAAACCATACAAGTCCGTTCCGGGTACGAACGGAACCGAAGGCATTTCAAAAATAGCCCTTGCAAATCTGGATATTCACTAATCACGTCCGGACTCCCCATCAAAAAGGGTGATAAAATCTCTATACCAGAGCAACTCAGTGTAGATACATTCGGCGGGTAATCCTTTCATTTTTGAAAATATCCGGTCTTCAACACCATCTTCAAATGCAATCCCATTTCGTCTTATCATTATTCGGAATGGGTTTTATGACACAAAGTCCTCTTCCGACTAATGCGAATAATGAGCGCTTATTTTAAAAATAAGTGTTGCATTCAGATTTCAGGTAAATCACAACAAATTTCCACTTTGATCTTTTAAACAAAAGTTCCATCACAAAGGTTCGATGTGGTTTTCAGATAATCATTCGGCATCCAACCCCCGGTCACATCGAAATTCAAACGCCGTTTGAAGGCCAATGTTGATAGTCGGTTATTAAACTATCAATCAATATTCATAACAATCACCAGATTTTAAATAATTTTTCCACAATTATTTATTTTCAAAATATCTTTGCAAGATATATTTTCACACTTCAAACCTTTGAAAACAAATTTCAAATCACTTTCCTCACGCGGAATAAATTTTCAAATATTTTTTTGTTTCTATTGAAAATCTACCGAGTCCGAATACTTCAAAATAATTAAAATCACTAATCCAAAAATATATCTGGAAACCCTTACAATAAAAACCACTTTTAAACACTTTATTTAAAATATTGTTTATGAGATTTTATACTAATATCTCATATAAAACTTAATCCCAAACGATTTTTAAAATAATTTTTTTAAATAAAGTGTAATTATTTAAATAACCATTTTCTAAATCAACATCAATTAAATATTTAAATTAATCACTCCAATAATCAACTAAATAAATCTTTACTTTAAAGATCTAAAAACAGCTTAACAAAATAATTCCTCCAAATCATCCTTTTTAAAACCATCCTTAAAACTTTCAATTTATATTGATAAGCTGCTCTGAAAACATACTCGGCTTTCCAGAAAAGATACACCTTCCATTAAAATGGTCCATTAAAATTAATTAATAAATCCTTCTCGATTTATTTTAAATTTACATTCCAAATCCGTAAATTTATTTCCACACTTAAAAATAAACTAATATTTATTTTTAAAACAAATTTCTCTTTCCTTTATAAATTCCCATTGTGAATTTAAATTTACAGATATCCACTAATATATGATTTTCAAATCGATTTCCAAATATTCTTTTTCAAACACCAAATCAAATTCCAAATTTATTTCTAAATTTATTATCTTTTAAAATAAATTCCTTTATTTCTTCCAAACTATATAAAATCCGAATTTTAAATAAATTCTTCAACTATTAAATAATATTTCTTAAAATCCCTTTATTAAAATCTTTTCCCATATTTTGGAATTAATTCGATAAGATTTCAAAAATCAATCTTTACCCTTCTAAATTCCTTCTTTTAAATTCACCCAATTGTTTAAAATGAATTTACTTAAAATTTTCTATTTTAATTTCCAAAAGTCCAATTTTATATTTCTGGTATCCTACGATACCAAAAATATATTCGGCTAAACTATAGCCTTCGATAAATCACAACCACCAATATAATCATTCATACCAATAAAATCATTAACAGATTATCACATCACAACATATACAAATAAATTCAACAATGTGAGGAATCTAGTTGGATCCCTCCTACCTGTTTCCCTACATCCACAGATGTTAGCACAACAAATTAAATACCAATTCCACTTCGAGGTGGAATATAGCGGTATATGGGATTTATATCATATCATCCACTATTATGTGGCGCATTGGGTCTCATCCGCTGTATAATGCGGGAAATCAATCACTCCAAATATATATATATATATATATTACTATAAATACTATCACAATCAGACAATCAATCAGTAATTGAAATTCTATTTATTTCAATTGAGTGAGAAGATCTCACCTTAACTTTTGTTTTGCAATCCATTTCCATCTCGACTTATTTTCACGATTTTTGACCTTGTAAAACAATTATAGGTTTTATTAATATTTGAACTAATCGAACAAATCAATTACCAATTTAATTGGTTTACTTAGCTAACTTTTATTTTAAATTTTCTAATTTTAAATAAATAACTAGCCTAATATATCTCTATTTCCAGTTGTAAACAAGATTATCGTGAAATGTTAAGCCAATTTACATTTTTCGAACTAAATAAAAACTTTCTTCCCTAGACTTTATATATTTATTTCGGTTCGGACCTATCTACATGCATATATATACACACACATATACATATATATATATACACACACACACACACACATATATATATATACATATATACATATATATATATAAATTAAAAACAAAATTTCCTTTTAAACCTTGCTTGTAAATTATGTACTGTAAATTCATATATACATTTGTCTCTGTGAAATAAGGCAGTAATTTTCCCTGCATATATATACGAACATTTATTCATTCAATTAAAATTTAATAGAAAGTGAATCGTTACCTATGTATATATTCTGTTTAAACCTATGTATATATACCCTTTTTCTTATAGAACTTTCCTGTAAATTTCTAATTTTTTTTTTGATCTGCATACACAAACATCAGCAAAAAACAAAAAATACCACAAGCAAAGACGAAAACGGCGAAACCCCAGCCATGATTATTCTCCACGCAATTCGCCTCCTTTCAGAAATGACCACACTCGAGCTCAGGGCCAAAATCGAACCACGGATCGATGCATCGCATGCTCTCGAGCTACTCCCCTAAATCGGCAGATTGGCCACCACTGAATCGCCGACCGAGCGTCAACCCTAAATTGTCGCCAATAATCCTCGCCTTCGTCGAGACTATCCAATTGATTGCCGCGTACGCACCCAAAATCGCCGCGTCTGCTAATCAACCCCGCCCACTTACATTGCCGACCACTCGAACACGCCCTCGCGTGCGCACGATTCCCAACCCTAGTCGATCGCTGCACCCTCGTACGACCTAGGCCCTTCAACCTTCCATGTGCCGCGTTGTCGAACTTCTTCAAATTTTTAATGAATGCCAAAAAAATAATTCAAACGCATTGGAAAAGGTTTCAAGTCCAAATTCGATCATATGGAGAAGATAGCTTTTTGAACCCAGCTTTTATATTGAATTTTCGATTTAATTTCAGCGCGTTTGCTTATCGCACGGCCATACGATAACTCCAAATACTACGAAAATTGAAATCCGATGATAATACAATATTACGGATCTAAAGGAACCGGTTTCGTCGAATTCCGAGGCTGTGCCTCAGATGGCTATTTTTAAATATCGATTTAAACGATAAAATTTCAAAACTGATCAAAGCATTTCCAAATTCAATTCTGAAGCTTCCACTGTCTTCAGTATCCTCGATATAAATTTTCTAAGCCATGAAAATATTTTTAATAAGCATAAAACTAAAGATCTAAATTTTTACCCCACTTTCAATAATTAAATTTAATAATTTAATTGCCAAACAACATATATTTTTGAAATTAAAGTAAAACCAACTTTCAAATATTTAAAATCAATTAAATATTTCAATTTCAAATGTTCAAAATTTTCGGGCCGTCACATTCTTCCCCCTTAAAAGAATTTCGTTCCGAAATTACTAGTTAGGAAGAATGATCCTTAACCCGTTTATCTTTTCACAAAACCAAACAGTTTTATCAACTTGCCAAAACAAGTCTTTTTATTTAAAGGTCCATTGTCACTTCATTTAACTTTCCAAAATCTTCCATAAATTCCAAACAATATTGTTTTCTTAACAATTCAAATTTAAATCTTAAATTTTCAAAATTTTGTCAAAATTTTTCTAACTCCCTAAATTTTCGAAAAATTTCGCCAGCTTCTCCATTGCGTGGCTAGCTCTGTACGACTACGAAATGCCACCACGGTCCCCCGGATTTCAAAAAGAAAACAAAAAGCCAAGTGGCTAAACAAGAAAATAATCAAATTTCATATAGAAATTTAAATACATACCTTTTTCGAGCAATTCAAATTTATCTTCTGAATCAAAAATCCCAATTTCCTTTCCCTTTATAACTCCTGTATATTCTACTAGCATTAATGTCCAACCATAGCTTTCAAAATCATTTTGCACATTTTTTTACAAAAGTTTGAATATTTATTTCATTCAAATCCGTACGATGTCCGTATATCATCCGTACGCAATACGAAATTCGATCGCTCACTCGATCACACAATTTCACTTACGAACTAGTATCGTCCACCCGACATCCTAGTGCGAACTCAAATATGGTTTCTTGATCAGAAACCATCATTCTCCTTGCATAGCCTCAAACTATGATATAGAATTTCCAAAATCAACCAAAAATCCATATCCAGGTTCGCCGTCGAAAATCGAGTGAAAAATTCCAACTCGGATCGATATAATTATCTCGAAATTCTGTGCTCGAATTATGGATTAGATTGTTATGCGAATAAAATAATATATGTACATCCTACGTATTTATTTCTCAATTGATTATTAGTATATCAATTTTCTTTTCTTTTTTTCACATTGATTTTTATTCCCTTATTCACAATCACCATTTTACAACTTCCAGTTAAATCTTCATTCACTTATGAACTTAGAATATTTCCTCAATTCCAAATTTTTACTTAAGAATTTCACTATTTATTTCTTAAATTTAATATAAATATTCTATATACTTATTATATTTATTTTCAATTCACCACTTTGGCTTATATCTACTTATATTTAAATTGGATCTCCAGTTCCATATGAATTCAATTTACCTTTTATTTATAAATATTGAATTCAATTTATTTCAATACTTTGCTTCATTTGGTTCAACTTGACAATTTTTTTTCCACTTCACTTTTGTTTATCACAAATCAAATTCAATTTCCAATATTTAGCTTGAATTTCAACATAATTCAATTATCTTCAAATTAAATTCAAATTTTAAGCCTTGATAAGTTTTCCAACTTATTTACATTTCAAGCAAATTTCCAAATTTAATAAATTATCAAACATCTTATGATTCCATAAGTATTTTAAATAGGATTCTAGAGTCTTTTCAACATTTCAAAATCATTTTTGAAATCAATTCAAATTATCTTTTTGAATTTCCAAAACCAAACCCAGTTTTGCAAACAATTTCAATTTTAAAATATTTTGGCAGCAATTCCTATCTTGGAAACTCGAAAATGAACATCGATGATGCTGCAGTCATCACCGAAGTTATTTTCCAACGGCCGAAAAGAGTTTAGTTCTTTCATCCCTTCAAAATATTTTCCAAATATTTTAAAATTCCATCAGATTCCAAATCGAATTCAAAAATATTTTCAAAATAATTTCACCATTATTTTTCAAAAACCTTTAAAAACCATTTTCAAACTCAAAATGGGATTTAATTTCCAAATTTTCCAAATTTCAAATCCTTTCGATAACATTTTCAAATATTTTTCTGGAATTCTGTTATAAATCACATTTACAATTTACATTTATATATCCCATTTATATATGAATTCATTTCTTAGCTATTGGTTATCATTTCAATTTCTTATTCAATTTCACAATTAAATGATAATAATTTAATATTATCACTTCCTATCAACCAACCAGCCATAAAATTTACGAAAAATTATTTCTTTTCTATACAAAAATAATTTGGGTAAAATTATTTCATTTACCCTATTTTTAAAACAATATCATGTCAAATTATTCTGTATAAGTGTTTAGAGATCCCTATCAATAACGTTAATTACTCGTATTGACCAGAATCCATATTCCATTCAACAAACCAATCAACACAATATAAAAAAAATTTATATTCACTAACAAATACGCGTCCATATCTATTATTGCACTCAAGCACTTTTTAGAGTGATACTGACTCTATCTCTAATGAGTAATCCCCACCAAAGCCAAGGTTATTGCTTAACCAAATGTTATGATACCACATTGTAACGACCCAATTTTTCAACTTTCGAAAGTCAACATCAATACGTCCACTGTATCAAATGCTGAACCATCGAACGCCGAAAAATCGAAACGTTTGGGTTAAAGAAGAAGAAGATAAAAGAAGACATAGAAACATTATCAGAATCTTACATTTTGCAGCGGAACAATATATAATAGATAATGAATAATCTTTAAAAACAAAGAACTATATCTGTTATTACAATACATCATCAGAGACATATACAATACAACACAACAATGGCAATTATTAGAACTTGCTCACACGAAACTGAACTTGCACCAAATCATGCGTAGCGGATAACACATAGTATAAGCGATACGTCTCACCATCCAGCTTGCCTTCTGATCTCTACAACAACTTCTTGACTTCGCTCCCGAACAACTGATAACCTGACTCTAGGCTGCCTGTCAGGAAAATTATGGGCAACCAGAGTTTAGAAAGGGAACAATAAACTTCAGGTCAGTCATGGGACTGGTGTGAGATCTTAAAAATAGTTATTTTCACAAAGAAAGGAAAAGAAATCCGCTATGTTTTTAGAAAATGAAACTACCATAAGGTCTCCCGCTACATTGTATGCAAACTCACAATTGGAAAAGATTTCTCCTTATGATAGTCAAACACGCTTGATACGCAAAATCTTTTGAATATTATCATTAGTGCATAGTGTGGAAAACATTTTGAAAGTATAATACAAATCTTAGCCAGCATACACAATTCATGGTATGCCTACTATAGCTACCATGTTCAATAGCAGGTTACTGCCACATTCCATGGCAGGTTATACAACTAAAACCGTACAGTGTTCGTATTGTTTCTTTGGATTTCCAACAAATGGTCAGGCTAAGGAACTTCCTCACCGAATGGGACGCCTCTGGAGGAACGCCCCCGAGAACCTAACCAGATCTCTGCCAAAACAAGACCGGGTTACCTCTGTAACTAGGTAACTACTGACATGAATATGCCACCTCCTAGTCTAGACTGACCTTTATCCGAGGAGCCTCATCAACCAACAACCACTAAGTAAATAATCTGGGCTCTACACAAGAAAACCACTTTTAAATCAACAAAAGTTAAATATCTGGACTCCATACCAGATACCACTTTTTATCTAGAAGGAGATGTACATACCCCGTGGGGCGCGAACCCCATAACCTTGCTGCAACCTTACTGTTTCGACCATTTTTGGTGTGTGAGGTCCGATGAAGTCTTGTCCACAAAGCAACGCTTTTCACAAAAGTTACGCTTCGATTAACAAATGATCAGTAGCACTCAGCATGCCACACTACCAAATTGGGAGTATATCACTAATAACCATCAACTACATAAACTCTGAGCTTGTATGTCTCAGAGAAGGGTGTTAAGCTAAGAGAATAAATTCTCCGCCGCCAAAAGAAATGTATTTGATAGAAATCAGCTTCATATCTCAAAGTGTAATGTCAAGCATACAACCATACAAGTCCGTTTCGGGTTCGAAGGAACCGAAGGCACTTCGAAAGAAGCCCTTGCAAATCTAGATATTCACTAATCACGTCCAGACTCCCTATCACAAAGGGTGATAAAATCTCTATACCGGAGCAATTCAGTGTAGAGACATTCGACGGGTGATCCTTTCGTTTTCGAAAATATTCGGTCTTCAACATCATCTTCAAATGCAATCCTATTTCGTCGTATCAATATTTGGAATGGGTTTTATGACACAAAGTCCTCTCCCGGCTAATCCGAATAATGAGCGCTTATTTTACAAATAAGTGTTACATTAAGACTTCAAGTAAATCATAAGTTTCATCACAAAGGTTCGATGTGGTTTTCAGATAACCATTCGGCACTCGACCCCCGGTTGCATCAAAATTCAAACGCCCTTTAAAGGCCAATGTTGATAGTCGGTTATTTAACCATCAATCAATATTCACAACAATCACCAGATTTTAAATAATTTTTTCCCAATTATTTATTTTTAAAAATTTTTTGCAAGATATATTTTCAAACTTCAACCCTTTGAAAACAAATTTCAAATCACTTTCCTCACGCGGAATAAATTTCCAAATATTTGTTCGTTTCCAATGAAAATCTGCCGAGTCTGAATACTTCAAAATAATTTAAATCACTAATCCAAAAATATATCTGGAAACACTTACAATAAAAACTACTTTTAAACACTTTATTCAAAATATTGGTTATGAGATTTTATACTAATATCTCATATAAAACTTAAGCCTAAATGATTTTTAAATTAATTTTTTTAAATAAAGTGTAATTATTTAAATAACTATTTTCTAATTCAATATCAATTGAATCTTTAAAATAATCACTCCAACAATTAACTAAATAAATCTTTACTCTAAAGATTTAAAAACAACATAAGAAAATAATTTCTCCTAATCATCCTTTTTAAAACCATCCTTAAAACTTTCAATTTATATTTATAAGCTACTTTGAAAACATACTCGGCTTTCCAGGAAAAAAAATACCTTCCATTAAAATGGTCCATTTAAATCAATTAATAAACCCTTCTCGATTTATTTTAAATTTACATTCCAAATCCGTAAATTTCTTTCCACTTAGAAATAAACCAATATTTATTTTTAAAACAAATTTCCCTTTCCTTTATAAATTTCCATTGTGAGTCTAAATTTCCAGATAACTACTGATATATGATTTTCAAATTGATTTCCAAATATTCATTTTCAAACATCAAATCAAATTTCAAATTGATTTCTAAATTTATTATCTTTTAAAATCAATTCCTTTATTTCTTTCAAACTATTTAAAATCCAAATTTTAAATAAATTCTTCAACTATTAAACAATATTAATTAAAATCCCTTTATTAAAATCTTTTCCTATATTTTGGAATTAATTCGATAAGATTTTAAAAATCAATCTTTATCCTTTTAAATTCCTTCTTTTTAATTCACCCAATTGTTTAAAATGAATTTACTTAAAATTTTCTACTTTAATTTTCAAAAATCCAATTTAATATTTCTGGTATCCTACGATACCAAAAATATATTCGGTTAAACTATAACCTTCAATAAATCTCAACCGCCAATATAATCATTCATACCAACAAAATCATTCATAGATGATCACATCGCAACATATACAAATAAATTCAACAATGTGAGGAATCCAGTTGGATCCCTCCAACCTGTTTCCCTGCATCCATAGATGTTAGCACAACAAATTAAATACCACACTTCGAGGTGGAATATTGCGGTATATGGGATTTATATCATATCATTCGCTATTATGCGGCACATAGGGTCTCATCAGCTATATAATACGGGAAATCAATCACTCCAAATACATACATGCATACATACATACATACATACATACATACATACATACATACATATATATATACACACTACTATATATACTATCACAATCAGACAATCAATCAATAATTGAAATTCTGTTTATTTCAATTGAGTGAGAAGATCTCACCTTAGCTTTCGTTTTGCAATCCATTTCCATCTCGACTTGTTTTCATGTTTTTTGACCTTGTATAAAAAATTATGGGTTTTATTAATATTTGAACTAATCGAACAAATCAATTACCAATTTAATAGGTTTACTTAGCTAACTTTTTTATAAATTTTCTAATTTTAAATAAATAACTAGCCTAGTATATCTGTATTTCCAGTTGTAAACAAGATTATCGTGAAATGTTACCTATTTACATTTTTCAAACTAAATAAAAGTTTTCTTCCCCAGACTTTATATATTTATTTCTGTTCGGACCTATCTACATGCATATATATATAAATTAAAAACAAAATTTCCTTTTTAAACATTGCTTGTAAATTATGTACTGTAAATTCATTTATACATTTGTCTCTGTGAAGTAAGGCGGTAATTCTTCCCTGCATATATATATATATATATATATATATATATATATATGAACATTTATTCATTCAATTTAAATTTAACAAAAAGTGAATCGTTACCTATATATATATATATTCTGTTTAAACTTATATATACCTTTTTTATAAAACTTTCCTGTAAATTGTAATTTTTTTCTGATCTGTATACACAAACATCGGTTAAAAAACGAAAAATACCTCAAGCAAAGACGAAAACGGTGAAACCCCAGCCACGATTGTTCTCAATGTAATTTGCCTCCTTCCAGAAATGACGACACTCGAGCTCGGGGCCAAATCAGAACCACAGATCGATGCATCGCGCGCTCGAGCTACTCCCCTAAATCGCCAGATTGGCCAGCATTGAATCGCCGACCGATCCTCAATCCTAAACAATCGCCAATAATCCTCGCCTTCATCGAGACTGACCCATTGATTGCCGCGTACGAACCCAAAATCGTCGCACCTACTAATCAACCCCGCCCACTTACATTGCCGACCACTCGAACATGCCCTCACATACGCACGATTCCCAACCCTAGTCGATCGCTGCACCCTCCTACGACCTCGGCCCCTTGACGCTTCCATGTGCCACGAAGTCGAACTTCCCTAAATTTTTAATGAATGCAAAAAAAAAATTCGAACGCATTGGAAAAGGTTTCGAGTCCAAATTCGATCGAATGGAGAGATAGCTTTTTGAACCCAGCTTTTATATTGAATTTTCGATTTAATTTCAGCGCGTTTGCTTATCGTACGACCAAAGGATTATTCCAAATACTACAAAAATTGAAACCCGATAATAATACAATATTACGGATCCAAAGGAACTGGTTTCGTCGAATTTCGAGACTATACCTCGAAAGGCTATTTTTAAATATCGATTTAAAAGATAAAATTTCAAAAAACGGATAAAAGCATTTCCAAATTCAATTATGAAGCTTCCATTATCTTCATTATCATCAATACAAATTTTCTAAGCCTTGAAAATATATTTAGCAGGCATAAAACTAAATATTTAAATTTTTACCCCACTTTCAATGGTTAAATTTAATAATTTAATTGCCAAACAACAGATATTTTTGAAATTCAAGTAAAACCAACTTTCAAATATTTAAAATCAATTAAATATTTCAATTTCAAATTTTCAAAATTTCCAGGTCGTCACATAAAATCAATTATGCATTTCGATGTCCGGTAAATGACGAACTCGGCAACACGATTTGATATACCGGTTCCGTATTTTGAGCTTTTCTACTTTCCTTTGTCTCTTCTTTTACACATGAGGTAGTGTAATAGCCGCTAGCTATAATAAATTTTGAAAATTAACTTTTGACATTTTATGTTCCCCATGGTTTCAATTTATACGCCAGCTTGTCTTTCGACTTTTCATTTTTCTCTCATCCTTTCTTTTTCTAACTTGTTCCTTCAAAAGAAAATTTTATATAAAAGACAATATACATCTCATATTTGTGCTGTAGCTCATCTTCTCCCCTTAGCCAAAGCCGCTTGGGCATAAACCCATCTCCTAACAACACTCACATCCTACCATCAGGCGCCTTTTCACCACCGAGTACTCACCAACACCCACATCTTCAACCTTCCCTCCGATAAAGCAACCCACGGCCTTGTTGAACGTTTCCACTTCCGTTATCATCCCCGAAGCACCCTCACTCTCCGCATGCAACCTGACACCGCCGACCACCAACCAATGACCAGAGATCCACCACCTTCCCTTATCACTGCTGCTCTGCCCATGCACTCCTTCGCCGCCTACTTGAACTGTGATCGTCACCCCCTTCATAACCCAGCCCCTCCGACCCATACCACTGGCCTTCACCACCGAATAACCCTTCCATTCAACCTCCAACCGCAAGCCGCCGAGACCATCACCCTCACCCGACCTACTCTACCGACGATCACCTCCTACCCTTTAATTCACCACCTAAAGCCAAGTCTTCCACCGCGCATCAACCTCCATCCATTGATCTGCTTTTCCCTGACCACTCACATCTTTCGCCGGTAAAAAAAATTATATACGGTTGTATATATCAAAGGAGCATGTCCTCTTTCCCAAGAGCAGCTTCACCATGCAACTACACAACCGTGCCTCCTCCTTTGGCGACTCCTGCAACTTTCTCATCTTTAAATATATAATATAGCAGCTTATATATATTTTATCTGTTTGCACAAAAAATGGACAAACACCTCCAAGTCGTATTATTTAGTTGATTATATGTGATTTTCAATGATTTTAGATGAGTATATAAATATAAAAGAAGTAGGGGCTGAAATGTAAAAGACACGTGGATTTATAGTGGTTCGGCCAGAATGTGCCTACGTCCACTTTATATGTTATTATCTTCTTTCCTTCAGATTACAAGTACAATGCTTCGTATATGAGTATATGAAGGTAGTTTGAAAGTTCCTTCCTTGCTTGAGCTCTCAAACTTGTCTGCCATTGTTGTACCCCTGCCCCTCTATTTATAGAGTGAGGTAGGGGGCAGGGGTCTTGGAAGTATATAGCTGCTAGCGGGCCTGGGCTGGACCAATCTGGCCTGGTAGCATTCTGGTTTGGCGAGGCTTCATTCGGCATGGAGCTTGGACTGGTGATGGTGACTTCATGGTGACTTCATCCCTTGGTCCGGTGGTGGTGTTGGAGTGGCAGTGGAGTTGGTTCGGCCATGGTTCATGCCGAATGGAATGGTGGTTGTGCCTTACCGAATGGAGTGGGGGACCGAATGAGGTTGGCTCGGTAGGGGGTTGATCCGGTAGTGGAGTGGGAGTTGTAGCTTGGACCGGCATTGTGTGGTCCGGTGGAGATGTGGAGTATTGGACCGGCATTGTGTGGTCCGGTGTTGAGCTGGTGCCGAATGGACATGAGAGGAGAGAGCCGAATGAAGTTGAGGGCATGGACGCCGAATGAACTTGGGTTCATGGATGCCGAATGGACCATGGTACAAGGAGGTACCGAATGGACATGAGCACTTGAGTGCAAGGAGATGACGCCTACTGTGCCTGTTGGTTTCAAATGTGCATGGGACATGACGCTTCACGGTCTCGTGGCCTTCTGGGCGAGAATCCGCCCAACATTTGCCCCCCAAAGTGGGGCACGTGCTTGCATGTGCCGCGCTTTGTTTTTCTTGTGGCAGGAAGATTGGCTTTGTAACGCCAGCGATTGGACGTTCGTATTCTGTTAATGTCCTGCAAAGGAATTTACAGTTTTAGTGTGATTTCGAATAACGGCCGTTCATGATCGAAATATTCGAGATGAAGTGAACCGTGCCGTTCAGGACGAGAGAGTGAGCCCCGAAGGGGCTCGGCATCGTCGATGCCCGGTTTATGTTTGTGAAGATGGTTTATTGCCAGCTCAGAGCATGCCTAGGGATCGTTCGCAACCCCGTACATGTGTAAGTAGCTTAGCCATTTCATAATTATCAAATATCCATATGACCGATGGGCTTAAAAATGCATGTCAAAGTGTAAATTCCCACGATGGTAGGGTTAATAACCATTCAGAGCGTGCCTATGGACCATTCGAGGTCGCGTACACGTGTAAACGATTTAATCCACGTCGGTGAGGATTTTACGACTTATTCATCGCTATCATAATCTTATTTTGTTAGGTAGTTCTGGAGTTCGGTACTTATCTGAGGGAGGCGCTTTGTACGCCACTAGTTCCTGGTCTTGGTCTGTAGAGAGAGAGTTTCATTCGGTTCTTGGTTGGTCCGGCTATTCCCATTCGGCTTCTGGTGGTCCGGTATTATTGGTCCGGTTGGGCGAATTGTTTGGTTCGGTGGTTGTGAGTTCGCCTATATATAGAGGCCGTACCCCCCTTGTTTTTCTTCACCGAATCAACAGGCGCCGAACCAATACTATACCGAATCAAAGACTCTGCCGAACCAAGCTATTTCCGAACCAGGTATGTACTCATGTGCCGAATGACTTTTATTACCGGATGATTCTGACTTGCCGAATACATACGAGGGGCTTTGCTTTACCGAATGAGACTTAGGCCTTAGGGCCGAATGATGTGTATGCCGAATGAGCATAGTGCCGAATGACCATATGCTTCTTATGCCGAATGAACCTGTTTTGCAACGCCGAATGAGATTTCATACTTGGTCCTTGAGCGGAATCTTGGACTTTTTTTACACGCTTGCCTTATATATTTGCTTGTTTATGTTTCTATACTTCTTATTCTAACCTCAAGTCTTTTTTGTGCTGCAGAAAATGTCTCGCAAAGCGGAAACACGATCGGACAGAAAGAAGTCTAGAGGCACAGGAGAACCTTCTTCTTCCTTGCCCCCAGTCCAACCAGGATCCGGGCAACACCGACCTATTCCGAGGTCTCTGGTGGACGGATATGGTCCACAGGAACTTTTGATCTCTCCCCCGGATTGCTTTCCCAGCTCCCTAAAGGAGGAGCAACTTGACGTCATATCCCGTTCCTTCGGGATAGATAGGGCCCTTATGCTGCTGCCGGGAGATGGAGTGATGCCATATAATCCTCCCGAGGGCTACTTCGCTTTTAGCAGATACCATTGTATGTGCGGTGCTATCCCCCCTATCAACGCTTGGATAATTAGCTTCACCACATATTTGAAGGTGGCTCCCTTCCAGCTTCAGCCTAATTCTTATGCCATCCTGGTGAGCCTCTTTGTTATCTTCCAGAGGAGGTATGGGCGTCCTCCCTCTAACCGGAAAATTCGATACTTGTACAACCTGAGAGGCTATAAGAAGGGGTCTCCGTATATTAATCTGGAAGCGGCCGTGCCCTTCAAACCAGTCCTGGACCTATATTCCAAGTTTACCATGTTCAAGAAAGAGTGGTTCTTCATCAAGGACGATGCTGTTTCTTTCCGCCTTTTCACTTCCGGCTGTAAGATGGATTTCATTTATATTTTCCATGTTTTGACTGTAGTGTTTTTTCTGACATGCTTCTATTTCTGGCTAGCGACAGGTGGTATTGCAGTTGTGGAGGATGATTCCTTGGTGCGAATGGCTGCTGAACTAAAGGCTATTCCGGCACGGGACCGGTCGGCCTCCTTCTTGATCAGGAACGCAACCCTCTTGGAGTATAATTTGATCTTACCGCACCAGTCCGTGGTTAAGCAAAGAGACACGGCTGAGGAGAAGGCTGCTAAAGCTAAGGAGGGGGATAAGGTAAAGAGCGGTAAGAGGGAGCCTTTCGCAGAGCGTCCCGTGGTCGGGGGGAAGAAACTGAAGAAGTCCGATGGCCCTTCTCCAAGTACTTGCCCGACTGTCCCGGAGGAGGAAGGTGTAGAAGAGGAGGAAGGAGGCGAAGTTGGAGAAGGGTCGGAGGGTGGAGGAGATGGCGATGGTCAAGGTGGTAGTGGTGTTGCTGCTCTAACCTCTGAACAAGACCTCGAACTGGATGAGGCTCTCCGTCGGGCCTTCGGGGAGTCGGAGGGAGAGTCGGAAACGGAGAAGGGAACGGAGAAGGCAAAGGAAACCGGCAAAGCTGTGGCTGGCACTGACCCATCCTCTAAGGGTTCCTCAGCTAGGGTGATTCCGGCGATGCAAGGTGAACTTTTGTCTTCTGCCGATTCTATTTTCGATAGGGACTTAGAAATTTTTTACGGTTCACTTCCGTCCTGGAATGAGATCCAGGACTTATTGCAGTATCCCACTCCTCCGCCGGGTTTGTATAATATATGTGTCTCCTCACTTTTCTTTCTTTTTAACTTAGCACATTTTTCGAATTGCGGATTATTGTATGTTCGTAACACTTGTTCTTTATTCCAGGGGCAGGCCAGGCGGGTAAAACGTCGGATGTTCGACACCGCCTTGAACAATTTAAGTCGAGGAGAGCTTCCGCGAAACCTTCTACTGATCGCACTGGGGATGTAGTCAGTTACCGCCCTCTTCTTGGGGTCATCGAAGAGGGTATTCGGAAAAGGAAGCGGAGCCGTTCCTTATTTGAGTCTTCTTCTGCTTCGCAGCTTCCTACTCAGCCTCCCCCTACTCAGCCTCCTCGTGATACTACGGAGGAGAGCACGGAGCCCGGCCCCCCTCCTCCTCCTTCCAAGAGTCCTACTGTCATTCATATAAGGCGTCCCGATGTGCCTCGCCCCGTGCCTCGTGACCCTTTTGCTGGTCATCCTGATTTAGACCCAAGCTTTCGGGACATTTCATTCGATGAGACCGCGGGCGAGCATCTCCTTCCCCGCAACCCCATGGTAAGGGTGCTGGACGAGGCCAAATCTTTAGATCTTGATTTACTTACTACACGGGTAGTCACCATGGGGGATGAGGCCAAGGCTAATATCGACCGGGTGACCGCAGAGACCAGGAAGTTAATGGAGCATCATGCTAAGTTGGTCAAGGCCGGGGAAGAGATCGGGAGTGCTAACATTCGGTTGAGGTTAAAGGTTGCCGATCAGGCCAAGCAGCTCGCCGACCAAGCCATCCAGATTTCTCAGCATGAGGAAGCCTCCAAGCGTCTGAAAGAGACCATGGAGAAGGCCAGTAGGGCGGAATTACGGAAGATGGAGGTTGCTTGCAGGGAACGGATTAACATAGCTATCGCAACGGTGGATGAGGTTCGAAATGCGGATCTCGAGCGGGTAGAGGAGTTGTCAGGGAGGCTCGAGGCTGCGGAGATGGCTCAGGCCGAGTTGAAGGAGGAGATGGAGGAGATGAGGAGGTCCCTCATGTTGAAGGAAGAGGAAATGAGGAGGTCACTCCAGGCTGACTGCTTGAGATACCAATCAGAGAGGGACGTCGCCGTCGCCAAGTTGCAAGCTTCCGAGGCCCGGGTGAGGGAGTTTGAGGAAAACGAGGGGATGATGGATGAGATGCTGCAGGATATGTACTTCCACACTTGGAAGGAGGGCGGCTTGTCTTGGATGGACGATTACCCCCGGGTCATGGCCAAGGTGTATCTCCAGGCTTTAGAGGAGGCCAGGGTGAACGCGGGTAAGGAAGGCGGAGAGGCTTTCAACTTGAATGCGGTTACTGCTCAGTTCTCAAAGGAGGAGCAAGCGGCGGTGAAGGAGGGGATGCGGCTGCTTGCTGTAGAGGAAGCGGGCGTGCAGTTGGATGATGAGGATCAAGCGGCGGATGCTGGTGAGTTATTCTTCTTCCCTTTCTTTTCTTCCCGTGTTTCCATAACTTGGTTGTTCGTTTAATGAATTCTTCTTCCGAATTGGACAGGCGGGACTTCTGATCCGCATGCTGGGGGCTCTGATCCTGCGGCTAAGTAGACTGGGGGAGTTGGTGATGGAGTGTGGATGCATCTGCCATCTCTTTGTTTCTTTTTTATCACTGTTTATGTTAGTCTTTGATATGCAACTGTAATAAAATTATTTGCAAAGAATAACTTCGTGTGATCTTATAATATAAGCTGATTTTGTCATGTTTAAATGTTGTTGCTATCTTTATGTGCCGTGTGAGAAGTATAATTATGTATATGCCTGTGATTCTAGTTGTGTTTGATGTTAAGTTTTTGCTTGAAATATACTTTCACGTTTTGCAATGTCAGTGTATGAATAAGCTATAGTTACGCATTTATGTACAAGAGAAGAGAGTACCGCCCTTTATGTTTTATTCGCAGGCGGTAGCTTTGAGTGTCTTGTGTAACTGTTCACGGGTATAGCCGAGCGCCCTGCCACCCAGTACGCAGGCTTAGAGCCTCATGAGTGAATGCTTCCTATTCGGTTTCCTGTACTTTAGAGTTTGTTATACAGGATAGGAGAAAAATATTTAAATGGAATGGAAATATAGTAAAAGTAAAACTTCCAGTCACGGAAGGCCGTCGATGTGCTTAAGTTCGTGGCAAACGGGTTTTGTAGTCACTTTCCCTAGCTGTGGGTCTTGGAGACATTTGTCACCCATCTTACGCCTCTGCGGGGAGTTTTCTTTTTTACCACAGCCGCACTTAAGACACATCGGAGCCGAGATCGCGCACGGTAACTACCCGAACCATTGTGGTCCGTAATCGTGGGTATTATTCGATTTACCGTGGCCGGCTAGCGTGGGTGCCATTGGCCGTGAACTACCCCTGGCTGGCCACACCTTATGTTGGGGCTTAAAGTAGGTTCACAGTTGCCGGCGAGCCGAACGCCGTAATGAGCTGCCATCGGCTATAGTCGGCCTTTATGATGACTTATAATCGGCTCATTACAGTTGGCTTTGAGGGCAGGCGCGCAATGAGTTAACCCGCAGCAGAGGGATGCTGGAGCAAAAGTGTCTCATTGGCGAGTGCATAGAATCGTAGCGTACCTGTTAGGCCTAGTCCAGATGAGGCCGTGGTGCGTCTTGAGTGGAGATGCCATAGGATTTTGTTCAACAGAAAGGGATAAAACTTAACGAGCAGCCAAGACATAAAGGAACAAGTTAAAAAGAGACAAGATTTTTTAAAGTGGTTCGGCACGGAAATGCCTACGTCCACTGATTCTCTTTGTTAATTCACTTTATATGGGCAGTACAGGTTAAGAAAAGTATCGACGGAGGTGTCGGATGTTCCATGCCCTCTGGAACACCTCTCCGTCCACTGTTGACAAAATGTAAGCTCCGTTGTGGAGATCTTTATGAATTACATATGGTCCGTCCCAGATGGGGTCCAGTGCCCCGGGGCGCGGAAAGATTCGCCTGAGGACAAGATCCCCTTCTTGTAAGCTGCGATGCTTGACTTTGGAATTGTATTGTGCTGCCACTTTTTGTTTGTGAGCTGCTGCTTTGAGTGCTGCATCGTTCCTCCTTTCCTCAATCAGATCCAAAGACATGAGGAGGAGTTCTTCGTTTTCTTCTGGGTTGTAGTGGATCCTACGGTGAGAAGGCACAACAGTCTCAACTGGGAGCATTGCCTCCGATCCATATGCCAAAGAGAAAGGAGTATGTCCCGTTGATGTTCTGAAAGATGTGCGGTATGCCCATAGTGCCGTAGGAAGTTCGTCCACCCAAGCGCCTTTTGACTTTTCAAGTTTCTTCTTGATTAGGGTTTTGAGAATTTTGTTGACAGCTTCAACTTGTCCGTTTGCCTGAGGGTAAGCTACTGATGAGAAGCTTTTATGAATTCCATGCTCTTGGCACCAGTCGGCAAATTCTTCGCTGTCAAATTGGAGCCCGTTGTCTGATACGATCTTGAGGGGGACTCCATACCTGCACAGAATGTTTTTGATCAAGAAATTGATAACTTTTGCTGAAGATATTTTATTTAAAGGTTCCGCTTCCACCCATTTGGTGAAATAATCGACTGCCACTATAGCATATTTGGCTCCGCCTCGGCCCGTTGGCAGTTCGCCAATTAAGTCAACTCCCCATACAGCAAAGGGCCAAGGGCTGGTCATTTGAGTAATTTCGTTTGTGGGTAGTCGAGGGATCTTGGCGAACTTCTGACATCTGTCGCATTTCTTAACGAAGTCTAGGGCATCTTTGTTTAGTGTGGGCCAGTAATATCCATATCGGAGTATCTTTCTTGCCAAAGTCTGTCCTCCAGTGTGATCTCCGCATCCTCCCTGATGGATGTTTGTTAATATCTCCTTGGCTTCCCTTCCGGCGACGCATCTTAATAGGGGGCTAGAGAAGCCACGCCGGTAGAGGATGCCTTCTTGTATTGTGTAGTGGGGAACTTTCCTCAAGATCTTCTTGGCTTCGTCACGCCTGTCGGGTAGTATGCCATCTTGCAAATATTTCCGGATAGGAGTCATCCAGGTTCCTTCTTCGATTGCAGTTATCAGATTCGCTTGTTCGAAACTCGGGGCTAGCTGCCTTGAGATTGCTAGTGCTCCGGAAATGGTGATGTCCTTCATACTAGCTTGCTTTGCAAGTTCATCTGCCTCTTGGTTTTCTTCTCGAGGAATGTGTTTGATTAGATAATGGTCCAATCGATCGAGCAGCAGTCTGGTTTTCTTTAGGTATGCTGTGAGTCGTTCTCCTCGAGTCTGGAATTCTCCTAGTACCTGGTTTACAATAAGCTGAGAATCACTATGAATACATAAGGAATTGATTCCAATTTCTAGGGCCAGTTCCAATCCCGCTATTACTGCTTCATATTCAGCATCGTTGTTAGTGGCCGTGAACTCCAATCTTAATGCATAGTACAACTTTCTTCCCCTGGGGGTGATGATCACAATACCTGCCCCCGAGCCTTGTTCGTTTGATGCTCCGTCTACAAAGAGGTTCCATTTGATGTTTTTTGCTACTTCGGATTGTTCCTTGCCTTCGTTGGTAGTGAATTCGGCAATGAAATCAGCCATGGCTTGTCCTTTGATAGCGGTGCGGGGATGGTAGGTGATATCATACTGACTTAGTTCGATGCACCATTTGAGGAGTCGCCCAGAAGTGTCAGGACGATGGAGCACTTGTCTTAGTGGTTGATCGGTTAGAACCCTGATGGAGTGAGACTGGAAGTAGTGTCGCAGTTTTCGTGACGCGATCAATAAACAATATGCTAACTTCTCAAGTTTAGGATATCTGGCTTCTGCCCCTGTGAATCTCTTGCTTACAAAGTAAACCGGGCGTTGTGTGCGGTCTTCTTCTCTTACCAAGGCGGCGCTTAGAGCATGAGATGATACAGCGAGGTATAGGTATAACACTTCACCTTCATTTGGAGTTGAGAGTACTGGTGGTCCCTGAAGGTGTTCGATTAGGTTGAGGAAGGCTTTTAAGCATTCGTCGGTCCACTCGAACCTCCCTTTGTCTTTCTTGAGTGCTTCGAAGAAAGGGACACACTTGTCAGTTGCCTTGGAAATGAATCTGCTTAGGGCGGCCACCTTTCCGTTTAGGCTCTGCATTTCTTTTCGAGTGGAAGGTATCCTTATTTCTTTTAAAGCCCGGATTTGTTCAGGGTTTGCTTCGATTCCTCTGGCGTGGACGATGAATCCTAGGAATTTTCCCGATGATACTCCGAAGGAGCACTTTAGAGGATTCAGCTTCATTCCATATCGGCGAAGTACCTGAAATGTACCGTCCAGATGGCTTACATGGTCGTTGGCTTTCTTGGACTTTACCAACATGTCATCCACATATACCTCCATAGTTTGTCCTATCAACTCTGCGAACATTTTGTTGACGAGGCGTTGATAGGTAGCTCCAGCATTTTTGAGTCCAAAAGGCATTACTTTGTAACAATATAATCCGCAGTCGGTGATGAAGCTAGTGTGGTCCTGATCGGGGGCGTGCATGGGGATCTGGTTATATCCGGAGTATGCATCCATAAAAGATAGGAGTTCGTGCCCAGCTGTGCTGTCTACGAGTTGGTCAATTCGGGGAAGTGGGAAGCAGTCTTTCGGGCAAGCGTCATTCAGATTGGAGAAGTCAATACATGTTCGCCACTTTCCATTGGCCTTTTTTACTAGCACTGGGTTAGCGATCCATTCTGGGTAGATGGCTTCCCGTATGAAGCCATTAGCAAGTAGATTCTTTACTTCCTCATCAAGGGCTGCCGATCGCTCTGCCCCCATGCTCCTCTTTTTCTGCTTTACTGGTACCTTGGTGGGATCGATGTTCAACATGTGGCATGCTATGTCTGGGGAGATTCCTGTCATATCGGCATGAGTCCACGCAAATACATCTAAGTTGTGGCGGAGAAAGTCAATGAGTTGATCCTTCAATTCCGTTTCCAGCTGAGATCCGATTTTTAATAGTCTACTTGAATCATGCTTATCTACCGATACGAATTCCATAGCCTTTGCAGGCTCGGCGGTAGCCTCCTCCTCTTTATCCCTGGGGTCTAGTTCATTGAAGGGATCGCTTGTGTATCGAAGAGGAGGGGCTTTCTTTAGTTGCTATGCCTCCAAGCTTTTCATGCAGAGAGTAGTCTCTGCATCTTTTCCTTTATTCTTTCTGCGGTTATTGCGAAGTTCAGTTACGTAGCAGTCTTGGGCAGCATCTTGATCTCCTTCTACTTCTCCTACTCCGTTGTCTGTTGGAAATTTCATTTTCAGGCACCAGGGGGCTAATACAATCTGGAAGTCAGACAAGGCTGGTCTTCCCAAGAAAGCGTTGTAAGCCGAGTGGTTTTCTATTAGTACGAACGTTTGTTTTCGCACAACGGAGCGGGGATGACTTCCTATTTCGACGAAGAGGTCAAGCTGCCCGAGGGGCATTTTTGCATCTCCAGTGAAACCGTGCAGTGGTTTGTCATAGGGGGATACATCCTTCATTGATAACTTCATTTTGTCGAAAGCATGTTTGAACAGGATATTTACGGAGCTTCCCGTGTCTATTAGAATCCGAAAAACTTTAGCTGGACCAAACCAGGCAGAGATGACCATGGGATCCATATGTGGGTACTGTCTTCCTTCCAAATCATGCCTACTGAATACAATGTCATTGTTTTCTTTTCGTTTCGGGTGGCGTTCCTCCGTAATGGAGTTAACATATCCTTCGGCATTTCTAAGCGACTTGCCGTACCTTTCCATCTCTGCCCAACTTCTGTCGGCGATGTGTGGTCCTCCTGAGATGGTAAGGACCACTATCTTCTCTTGACTAGAGCCACTGGTGTTGTGATTGTTGCGATTCCCTCCGCCTACTTCTGGGAGGGGTTGCTTTGAGTTCCCATTGGCAGGAGTCGGAGTCCTGTTCTGACCTTTCACATAACGTTCCAGTCTTCTTCTTCTAATGTGTTCTTCGATCAAGTCCCGAAGATGGTGGCATTCATTGGTGTCATGTCCGTGGGATTCGTGGAAGCGACAGAACTTTCCGGACTTGAGTGCGTTATCTGATTCTTTCTTGTGCGGGGGGCGCTTGTATCCGAGTTCGCCCTGAGTGGCTAGGTAGATGTTTTCGATTGTTTCATTCAAAGGGGTGTAGGAGTCAAATCTTGGCCCTGGTCGATATTGGCGCTTCTCAACCTTTCTGCCCCCAGCATTGTCTCTAGATTCATTTCTTCGAGCGTCCTTAGCTGCAGTGGGAACCTTGTCCTGAACTATCTTGCCTTGTTGTCCTGATTGCCTTTCTGTAGCAGCGTCTTCAAGTCTCATATACTTTCCAGCTTCATGAAAGAAATCAGGCAAGGTAGTTGGTTTTTCCTTAGTTAACCTTCTGGCAAACTTGGTGTCTGGATGTACACCACTACAGAGGGCCATTAGAGCGAGTTTTTCATCGGCATCTTGAACTGCTGCCGCTGCGGCGTTGAACCGTGTTAGATATTGTTGCAGCGTCTCTCCGGATTTCTGTTTGACATTGGATAGAGAATAAGCATCCTTGGGTTGTTCCACATGGATGCGGAACTGGCTAATAAACCTTTCTTTTAACATCTCCCATGAGCTGATGGATCCTTGGGGTAGATGGCAGAACCAGGAGGTAGCTAGATCTGATAGGAATAGCGGAAAGCATTTACATAATACTCCTTCTGTTGCTCCACTCATGAGCATATGCTGGGTGTATCTCTGCAGGTGTACGATGGGGTCGGAAGTTCCTTTGTAAGGTTCCATGGTTGGCATTTTCCATTCCCGGGGAGTGATGGCAGTTTCGATATTTCGGGTAAAGGGACTGGTGACCCTAGCGCCTATTCCCCGGTCCCTTTGCTCCCGTTGGACACATTCTCTGAATAATCGTGCCATTCGTTCGTCAAAACTTGGAGCGGACAAAAATGAGCTCGGTTCTTCCCTGCGGGATCTATCTCGTCCAGATGACCTGTAGGGATGGTACAGTCTATCACCTCTAGCATTATCCAGTGGTTGTCTTTGGCTGCTTGGATGCACGCTAGGACCAGCTACAGTTGCCCCCTGCCTTGATCTTCCCCTGTGGGGTTCTGTTTCGAGCACATTCATGGGGTCAACTTCGGGCTGGGTTCTAGCTCGGCTCCGTTCAGCGGGGTTTCTATGATTAGGTGGCATGACTGGCTCAGCTACATCCGACCCTCGCCTGGTGCCTCCCCCGCTAGGTTCGGTTCCAAGGGCTTCCTCGAGTCGGAATTCGGGCTGAGTCCGGGCGCAGCCCCTATCATCGTTTTTCCTGTTGATAGCTTGTTCGAAGAGTGAAGACCTTTGTTGCCTCCGGGATCCTCCGGATTGGGATTCACCCCATGATTCAGTGTTGCGGTTGGACTCTTCAGCATCCCTTAAGCGTGTCATGAGTTGGTCCACCAAGGTTTCTTGTTGGGATGTGAAGCGGTTAGTTACTTCAGCCACAACCCTGTCCAGATCTGCCCTAGTGATTGGTTGTTCCGTTGCGGGACCAGTTGGATTTTCCTGATTTTCATCTGGTACTGCTGTTGAAGTGGGCTGATCTGTGATTGCTGGATCTGGAAGGCTGCTAGTTGCGATGTTCTTTCCTTTGTTAACATCCCTTCTCTGTTTGGAAGGCATGATTTCTAAGCAACGAGTGATGTTGTTAGGAAGAAGGTTGAGTGGGAGAAGATGAAGCTTGAGTTCTGAAGATGAAGTCTGAGTTCAATTCTCAGTGAAAGCACCAAAAATGTTTGCACAAAAAATGGACAAACACCTCCAAGTCGTATTATTTAGTTGATTATATGTGATTTTCAATGATTTTAGATGAGTATATAAATATAAAAGAAGTAGGGGCTGAAATGTAAAAGACACGCGGATTTATAGTGGTTCGGCCAGAATGTGCCTACGTCCACTTTATATGTTATTATCTTCTTTCCTTCAGATTACAAGTACAATGCTTCGTATATGAGTATATGAAGGTAGTTTGAAAGTTCATTCCTTGCTTGAGCTCTCAAACTTGTCTGCCATTGTTGTACCCCTGCCCCTCTATTTATAGAGTGAGGTAGGGGGCAGGGGTCTTGGAAGTATATAGCTGCTAGCGGGCCTGGGCTGGACCAATCTGGCCTGGTAGCATTCTGGTTTGGCGAGGCTTCGTTCGGCATGGAGCTTGGACTGGTGATGGTGACTTCATGGTGACTTCATCCCTTGGTCCGGTGGTGGTGTTGGAGTGGCAGTGGAGTTGGTTCGGCCATGCTTCATGCCGAATGGAATGGTGGTTGTGCCTTGCCGAATGGAGTGGGGGACCGAATGAGGTTGGCTCGGTAGGGGGTTGATCCGGTAGTGGAGTGGGAGTTGTAGCTTGGACCGGCATTGTGTGGTCCGGTGGAGATGTGGAGTATTGGACCGGCATTGTGTGGTCCGGTGTTGAGCTGGTGCCGAATGGACATGAGAGGAGAGAGCCGAATGAAGTTGAGGGCATGGACGCCGAATGAACTTGGGTTCATGGATGCCGAATGGACCATGGTACAAGGAGGTACCGAATGGACATGAGCACTTGAGTGCAAGGAGATGACGCCTACTGTGCCTGTTGGTTTCAAATGTGCATGGAACATGACGCTTCACGGTCTCGTGGCCTTCTGGGCGAGAATCCGCCCAACATTATCGTTATATATATATTTTGGAAAAAAATGAAATATATAAAGTATATATATCAGGTAGCTTGCTTGTTTCATGTGCCTGGAAGTTTGCATATAAATATTTGTCCAATAAGCATATTATTTTGCTCAAACTCATTTCCCGATTTGCTACCGAGAATTCCCTACTCTAGCCTCGATAATCTACTGTAAATCTATGTAAGTTGGATATGACCTGTTATTTATATATGTAAGTTTACATAGGTTGTGCAATAACTTTATATATATTTGTATGATAGTAATTTATGATAACTATATTAGAGTCAGTTATATATATGTTTGCAAAGCATTTCGAACGCGCCGTGTCTTGTTTTTATATATATGTATCAATAATGTCAATAATGGTAATAATAATAATTATAAAGTAATTTTATATATATTATGTTTAAAATATTTAAATTTTTTATGTTTATATCTTTTAAATAGATTTTGTGTGTAATAGCTTCAATATATATATCTGATGTTAAATATTCCTTTGAAATGTATGGAGTAATAGTTGAAGTTCAATAAATATCGAATATATATATGTATGTATATATATATATATTTGTGTGTGTGTCTATATTTGTAAATAATGTTTATAGACATTGGTTATGAAATGATACATATGTATATATGTAAAAAAATGCTTAACTATTTATTTGAACATTTTTGGAAAATATGGGTTTATAAACATTGATTTTAAAATATACAAAGATCTTATTTTAAATATGTGTTTTAATTAAATATTGATTTAGGGAAGAAAATAGTAATATAATCTACATTTTGTTCATCGAATCCAGTTCATCGCGCTTTGATTTTGTCTCATCGCTGTCCAAAAATTGGTCGCAAATGCAGTTTCTAGCTTTGTCACTGTTCCTCGTGTCGATCCGTGCTTATCCATGTGCATGTCGATATCATCTTCTTGTTTCTCTAACCTCGAAAGCTGAGCAATCACTACGATTAACATTCTTATAGTTAGTAAATTTGACTTCACTTGAAACGATAATTGAAATATGCTGTTGAATTGCTAGTTATTTAATTGTTAAATATGACATGCCATTGTTTGTAATTGTTCACCCATGATATATGACACCATATCCTACTGTATATATTTTATTTTATTTATCATTGAAGATATATGCATGTTATTGATATGTTATATTATTATCGTATTTGTTCTCACTCTGCGACTTCCCTATTAACTCAGAATTCTCTATGGGTTGAAATGATACATACTCGAATGATATTCCAGAATAGGGGAAAATCGTTATGGGTTGAAATGGTAAACCTAAGAGATTTTCATTGATTGTGAATTTTTGTTGCGGGTTGAAATGAAACATACCCATAAATGTTTAAATTTCGGATTGAAATGATAAATATCCGTATCACTTGGCCGTAGGATAAAAAATTATATATGAACACCGTTAGTCTATATTTTGAAAATGATTTTCAAAGTTTTGAAAGGAAATATATGGGTTTTAATAAATACGATTTTTTTAAAATATAATATATAAATGCTATTTTATATATGGAAAATATAGATTTTTAAAATCATATGTTTTGGAAATTTTAAATTTATAAGTTAGTTTGAAAATATAATTCTTAAGATTTTGCTTATAATTTTACTATTTTAAAAATATATAAAATAAGATTTAATTTAATAAAAACTTAATTTAATTAGTATATAATATGTTAAGTATTTATTTAAATTTATAATATTTTAAAAACTGATTTTGTAATAACTATAATAAATTAAGGTTGGGAACATAAATTGAAATTGATTTGAAATGGTATTTGTTGAGAATTATAGTTAAATAAAATTGACTTGAAACTTAATGAATTTGAGATTTTAAAGATGTGAAAGGCGATTTAATGAATATTTTCAATTTTAAATAAAACTGAGACTAAGCATTTAATATTGATTTAAAATTATAAATTGAGATTTTATTTAATTGTTATTAAAATGATCAAGTGAATGTTTTTCAATTTGAATAAAATTAAAGTTAAATGTTGAATTCTAAATGAAACTTATATTGAAAATGTTTAAATATTTAACTTTGAATCTTATCGGAATTGAAGAGACGGTCCAAAACCCAAAATTTAAATCAGTAAAAATTGAAATGGTTTAATGAGATTTTGAATTGAATCTTTAACCTTTTAATTGAAAGTGTTGAACTAGGATTGATTCAAATTGAATTTTAGAATTTGAGCTGGTTTGGATCGATTTGTGAAATTGGAGGTTATTATTTTTATTATATAAAGTATTTTTAATATATATATAAGCTATTTTAATATAAAATTATTTTAATATACAAATTATTTTAATTTATAACTATTTTAGTATAAATACTATTTCAATATCTAAACTTTTTAAGTCAAAAGTGTTATGATTTCTAAAGTGTTATGATCTCAAAGGTGCTATGATTTCGAAAGTGTTATAATTTTGAAAGTATTATGATCTCGAAAGTGCTATGATTTCGAAAGTGTTATAATTTTGAAAGTGTTATGATTTTGGAAATGAATATTATTTAAAGTGAATAATGATATTGAACTGACATGGTTTTAAATGAATAAGATATTATTAACTATTTGAAATCAAATGACCACGGTGTGAAATAAGCATTTGGTTGTTAAAGAGACTGGGATCGGATGTTGTCATACTCTCTGCCAATACCAAAAACCAGTTTAACAATTGTGTACGTGGAGGAAATTCCAGAATGAAGTAGGATGGTTTGGCGATGATCCTGTATGGTATTTACGTAGCCCTAACTCCCATGGGTCAGCTTAATGCGGCTAAAATAGGAGCCACACCTGGCCAAGTGAGGTCATTCCTCCTATCAGACACATTCCTTCGATACCATACCATTACTTTGTGATTTAATTAGGTGCACCTTTGATTTGGGTGTGTGTCTCGAGGTGGGCAGTAGTTTCTGCTATGCATTACCACCGGTCCGGATCCATAAACGATATATCTACCCTGCCATTGCCTCGAGTGCCTTGTCGCATGCCCTATCGCGCCTTCTATGAGTTTGTTTTGTACCGTTCCTCTGTGGTGTCCTCCGGGTGAACCTCCAGTTTACGGAGGAGTGTACGACATTGTATAGACTACAAGAATATATAAAATGTGTTAAGGGGGATATGGGTAACGCCTTAATGCTATTTTAATACTTTTACTTTACTATAGACATATTATAATAGTGTATATTACTACTTAGTAGATAGTTCTACGGATCCTTAGAGGATGGAAATCCCAACTATCCTTTAAGTTACTTGTATTTCAGTTGACAATTCACTTGAGTTGAATTTATTATTATAAGAATGTTAATCCTAACTCGAGTGTTTTTTGTTTTGCTTTATGCTCGGGTCAGACTGAGTGTCACATCATTTGAGACTCACCTTTGTCATCAGTAGCTTTGTTTGAAGATCTATCGTACATCTAGTCAGCTTTCAGTTGTTTCCAATTATTTCTATTCAGTCTTGTAGTTACTTTTGTATTTGAAACTACTCTGTATTTGAGATTTATGTTGTATTTTATCTCAAACTCTATTGTTTATATAGTAGCTTCATGAACAACTATTTATGTATTCCGCTACTTATCGTTATATTACTCTGTGTCTATGTTTCTATGATTGATTTATTTATCATATATGCTGAGTTTTACCAAATATAAATTAGAAATCTGACGTTTTGAGAAATTCAAGTCCGACTTGTGCGGGTGCGAATGGTTTGAAATACTGGGTCGTTACAAGTGGTATCAGAACTCTGGTTTAGGCAAAACTTGGCATATAGAATTACAGAATCACCTTCGTTCGAGCTTGAGTTCCTTCCTCTTTGATTCAATTTCCTTTGAGTTTAGGAACTCTCCTCTTTTTCTGAAATCCATTCTTGTCTATTCCTATTCGTGATCTTTCGATACAGGAGCATCCCATAGCTCCATTCTATTTGATCTCTATGAAGAATTTGAGAACATCTTGCCACCTCAACTAGCAATTTCATTCTTTTGTGCGACACATCCCATCGGTGGTCCCACCAACCTTCGTATGATTTTTCAAATGGGCGGAACTCCTTTACAACAGGCATTGATTCACTGGAGGTTTCTATGTCCTTAGTTTGATGCTGTTATTTCTTCTGAAGCCCGAACTATCTCTAGTAGACGATCAGGGTAATTCCCTTGTAGTCTTGACTCCGCTCCGATAATCAGGAGTTATCCTGATATTGGGTGAAGTCACTTGTCATCTCCTATGGCTTATCTTTTTTATCTTTTTGATAAGAATTTTTATAAATGTGCATTTCTTTTTTACTTTCTGTAATTACAACTTCTAGCTTCAATATTATCTTAAAATATCTTATAGTTAAATCGTGAATTTTCCTTCACAAGATATTTATACTTAGCTTTTAAATCAATCAATTTTGATGATCATTAAACCATTATTTTTTAATAACTAAATTTTTAGGGGTATACGATTGAAGTTCTAAATTCTAGTTTTCTACGAATTGATTCTATATGGAATATCTTATAGTCAAATTGTGCAATTCTAATCATAAGATATTCATATTTTTCCTTTACTATGCTAAATTTCAAACAATCCTTAATTTCTAACCAAAAATAACAATATCCCTTAAAATTATTTCATTCACCATCTTCTTTAAAACAAAACCATTTATATAAAATTACCAAATACGCGCTCAATATATAATACTTTCATAACTCATTCTAGGGTGTTACTACCAATATCTCTAACGAGTTACTCATCCAAGGATATTACTAATCCTATCTCTGGTGAGTCTTTACTCAAACAAAGCCAAGGTTCTTGCTCAACCTTCAGATTTGATGCCAAATGTCACGGCCTATTTTCCCGTACCCTTTGAATCGACAATAAACTACACATGTCCAACCCAAATTGCACGAAAAGACGAAACGTGAAGGGTAATAAAGTAAAATAAATAGAGCAAAATATCATACGAAAGGAATAACATATAATATTGAACAAATATCTTTATAGAAGAAAACTTTCAAAATACATATATCAGAGTTTAACCTAAATTCAGCTTGGACAAATATAAACATCTGTCCTTACAATTGTTGATAAATATCAAACAAAGACAAACAGATAGCAGTGGCAGATAATAGAATATGTCTGTACGTAGATGAATGTCTTAGCTCGCCTCTAGAAACTCCAACCGTCTTCGACTAAACGTGAAACTACTCGGATCTTACCCGAATATTGAAAATACCCGGATCAGGCTTGATAAGCCAGTGTGAGAAAAACTTAATAATAAACGACAGTGTCATATATCAACTTTTGAATAAAATTCTTTGAAAAGAAAGATTATCTCATAAGACCACGCCCACATATAAACATGGACGGGTTTTTACCTTATGATAACTTAAAACACTTTTATATATCAAAACATTTGATATTATTTTTAATGACCTTCCTTGAAAACATTTGTTATTAAACTTAATAACCTTATCCAAAATGGTTACCCATATAGCATTTCGAGGCTATTCATTACGCCAATACAAAAAAACCGCTGGTTCATATTGGAGAATGGATTTCCATACAAATGACCAGGTGAAGGAAGTACCTTTCGATGAGTACACCTTTAGATGGATGTCCTGAGGCACAGAACTTTGCCCTCTACCAACACCAGACTAGTCTATCTCTATAACTAGATACTATCGAATATGTCATCCCTCGGTCGTTACCGACCTTTAACTGAGCACTCATTTTCCATACGCCAAATTAATTTACATTCCAAATGTTATAGCGGGAAGAAATATGTCTAGAAGGGGATGATCATACCATAATTAGGAATGACTCAACTAGCCTTGTTGCATCTACCCCTATTTCGGTCAATTCCAGTTGATGAGGCTCGAGGCTATGATTACCTTTTCACATAGCACATCATCTTTCACTTTGAATGCTACATTTCCATTCCATATTCACACGACTGATTTCTATAAACGTATAACTTCCCGAGCTCGTAAGTCTCACGAAATGGTGTTAAGCTAAGAGAAGGTGTCTTCTCCGCCACCGAATGATACACATCTATAGAGACCACTCATTGTGATTTAGAATGCAAGGTCAGACAGTCATCCATACAAGTTCGTTCTAGGACTGAACGATTTCGAAGGAACTTTCCTCGACCATTACTAGGCAAGAAACCCTTGTAGTTTTGAGATTTTTCATAACAAAGAGACCACTGCTACAATATAGGGAGTTTATCCCCAATTAATCCACAAGTAATCCCTCATTATTATTTGTCTCAATATCTCTGTCTTTAAACATCTTCATTCTTCGAACATTTAAACTGGTTCGAAGTGGTTTTCGGATAGGAATCACCCAAATTCGACCCCAGTTCCTTCGAAATCCAATTATCGATTAAAAGTGAATATGAGTATACAAGATCATTAAGTCTTTTTTCAATTTAATCTTTTCGGATGATTTCAAAATCTTTTTATTTTGTCTTAGTTAAGTAATTATATTTTTGCTTTGGATAATATCTCAAATTTCCTTATTCAACTCTCGATCCAAATTCCTTAACTTTTAGGCCGGTCAAAAACAATGTTATTTAAGATCTCGTTTACGATAAACCCTAAATCAAACTTAGAAAACATTTTTGAGTAAATAGGATCATAGAAATTATTCATTTTGGAGATTGCTTAAATTTTGGATAATAACAATCTTCTTTTACTTTGAAACTTAATACAATCGTTTTATTTTAGAGCATCTGGGCTTTCTTTTCAATCTATTCCATCCCTCGCCTAAGAAGAGAAAACAAAGGCCAGGTAAGTTCAGGGTACTAGTTGCTCCATCCCTAACCTTAGTTAAACACCTTATTTTATCTTCCCAGAACTCACAAGCGGAACAATGTACTAGTCGTTTCCACATACTCAGTTATCAACTTTATTTTGGAATTAATTATAAAAATTCCAAATTCTCTTTTAAATGATTAATTTTCGTTTTAAAAACATTCACAATATATTCTAGGAAAAATCGTTACATTTAAACTCAATTCAAAAAGTTATAGAAACGACAGCAGAAAAATGCTACGGAAAGTGCCATATAAACTTATTTGATTTAAACAACTTTTTAATGTTTGAAAAATATATATTTTCCACCTTAAATCTCTTTTAAACTATTTAAATGGATTTATAAAATTTATTACACATTTTTCCATAATTAAAAACGTTCGTTTAAACAGATTTCCCGTTATGGTCACTTATACTAGCACGATTTTTCAAGAAAATTAATTTGCACTTAATTCAAAATCTACTCAACGAAATGTTGATTTACTTTCTTCTTTTAAAGGATATGGACATAATAGTCCGGAATTTTCTTATCTCGAAGAATTACGAGATATATTCCACTCTATACACTCATTTGAACTTTTCAGCGTAAAATCGCGAACTACTTTTGCACGACGCGTCTAGTTTTAACTTATTTTACAATACTTGAAATAATTTATTCAAATGGAATTTTATCACTTATAAAATCATTAAAAATCATTTTATATCAATATTTCCACATTTTTAAGTATTTAAAATGTATTTTCAATATTTCGATATTATAATATTATTTTACTCCTATTATTTTAATATTAAAATTTAAATTTCAATTTCAATTCAATTTCAATTCTAACTTCAAATTAAACCAAATTAAAACTTAGATTTCAAATCTAATTTCTATTCTAATTTAAATTTCAACCTTATTTTCAAATTCAATTTTCAAAATCGATTTCAATTTCACTATTCATCTCAATTTCACTTAATTTAAATTCTCTTTTATTTCTACTTTAATTTCAATTCTAATTAAAAAGAGACTTATTTTTTCAAAGTATATCATATCACCAAAATTGAGTCTTTTTTAACAAAGAGATCACTTAGTCGAAAATGACAGAAATTTGATGTCCAAATTAACATCACAACCATACAAATAATCATGACATTAACATATTCAATACGAGTATAGTACGATAAATGTCATAACATTACTATGGATTATCCAACATTCAAAAAATTATTCAATCATCCATATCATAAAATGATGATTATATATCATAGCGAATCAACTTAAAAATCAATATAAATTATATTGCGGTGAGAATTTTCTAACATTCATATCCACTTCGTTAGTCTTTTACATGAGATACGTGTCTTTCTAGCTAACGTGCTATTTCCAAACGTCTTGAATTCGCCGCTTCCTTTCTTTCTCCTTTTCTTTTCTTTCTTTTGTCTTCTTTTTATTTTGTTTTTTTAGTGTGGCTGTGGGATTTAATGAAGGGTACGACCTAGGGTGGAGTGTGTGTGGCTTTGGGTAGGCGGGTAGATGGGGTAGGTGGTCTAGGGCTCGGGTATGGTGGGTATTGGGCTCGTGTATATGGAGAGGAGGGTGGATGCGTAGCTTTTGGAGTGTGTATGGCTCGGGTAGGTGGAAAGGAAAGGGGTGTGCGTGGGTATTAGGCTCGGTCGTGGGTTGTAGGAGGTGTGTAGGCTTGGGTAGAGGGGTTTAGGTGGAGCTTAGGCTAAGTAGAGGTGGGTTGAGCTCGAGATAGGGTGATGTTGTGGTAGAGGAAGAAAAATGGAGAGAGAGAAAGAGAAGGAGTTTGTAGTTTATAGAATGAAAAATGAAGTGAAGAAGGGATTTGAGCTTGTATTTATAAGTGGAGAACTGAGTGGTAAATGGTATTATTACCCTTGTTTACTTTTGGACTTTGATTAGCCTTGATTTGAGTTGCATTTAATGTGTGGAATGATGGTTATGAAAGAGTGTGTTAAGAGACAAAGAGGTGTCAACTTCTTATGGTTTGTAAATACTTAAACATATTTAGCTCATATCCTTTGCATATACATAACATCTCATTAATGAGATAAGATATAAGTAACGATGTTGTTTAAAAAGATTTAAAATAAAATAAAATTAGTCAAATCATACCTTTTTACTTTTTTTTTTATATTTTTTTAAACTTTCCTAATATAAACATTTTGTCTTTTAGTGCTAAATGTAAAGTGCTTTAAAGTTTGTAAAGTTGTTATTATATGTTAAAAAGAGACCACATTTATCCAACATTGCGACAACTTGTTATGATTGAAAACGGTGTTTTTGTTGACAAAATTTTACAATTAAAATTTCACAATTTTTTGAACTATATATTAAAGTAAACCAAACTTAAAAAATGAACTTTTTACTTCTTTAAAATAAATTAAAAGATATATATTCATATTTTAAAATAATATAAAAATCTCTATTTTTACAGTGTATGTAAAACTGACAAAATGCGACAAAATCTTGATATTTTTGTAAACCGATTATTAATATACTTTTAAATCTTTTGATAAATTTTTATTATCCTTATTAGGTGTTTTTAATAAAATTTATCTTTTTAAGCAAATATTTAAACCTATTTATTTAAGCATTTATTTAATTTTATCAAACTTAACTTTTGCTGATTTGTTCTAAAATTCAAATTTATACTTTTTAAATTATTAACTATAAGAATAAAAAATTCTATATTATTATCTACTATATGCAACTTATTTATTTAAGTTTTAAACCTTTTTAAATTTAAAACAAATAAAATCTCTCGTTTTCGAAGTAGCTAAATTACGGGTCGTTATAACATAAGTATATATTTATAATTATATAACTTTTATCAACCTATTATTATCTTTATATAATGGTTTTAAAAGCAGTTATTTATCTTCTAAAATAATTTTTTAGACTGTATATCCAACTTTATCGAAAACCGGCTTTTGTCAATTTTGTCAATGTTATGGTAAAAGTCCAAAAATATTTATCTGATTTTAAAATAAGTTCACCATTTTTATTTATCATATGAAATATGATTATTTAAGTTTGAATATTATATTTTTAAAGTGGTAAAATTACGAATCGTTGCAGGATCTTTACTCTATATCATAACTAGTAGGCCCGATATCATGCATAATGTTTGTCTATGTGCAAGATCTCAGTCACAACCTAAGGAGAAACAACTTAAAGTTGTAAAACGCATCTTCAGATAAGTTAACAATACATTAAACTATGGGCTTTTCTACCCAAAACAAGATTCATTTAACTTAATATCCTATAGTGATGCCGATTATGCTGGATGTAAATTTGACCAAAAAAGTACGAGTGTAACCTATCACTTTCTAGGATACTCACTTGTATCTTGGTTCAGTAAAAAGCAAAGTATCTCTATCCAAAATAGAGGTACAATATATATCAACATCATTAACCTGTTCACAAGTTATCTATATGCAACAAACTCTAAGAGATTCAGTTTAAATTTAAAACATTCACTAATATACTGTGATAAAACTAGTGCAACAAATTTATCTAGAAATCCAACACATTATGCCATAACAAAACATAGGATATAATACACCATTTCCTAAGAGATGATGTAAATAAAGAAAGTATCACACTAGACTTTATAAATATAGAAAATCAAATGACTGATATTCCAACAAAACCACTAGCATAAAATACTTTCATTAAATTAAGAAGAGAACTTGGAATATGTTCATTTACAGAAATCTAGAAATAATAAACTTTTATTTACACAACAAAAAGAAATTTGAAATAAAAATTTATTCTGTATATGTCGACATACCTATGTACTATATGTCGACATACATGGCAGTTTTCAAAAAACTTATTTTCCTTCATTCTTTTAAAATTTAAAATCTAATTATATAACCAACAAATTTCAACTCTAGACCCATTTTCTCATCATCTTCCTTTTGAAAACTTAAAATTAATTAATTAAAAATGGATCATCAAACTCCAAACATCCTAGAGAAGAATCTTGCCCCTTTCGTGACTTCACTTCCTACAAACTTGGCAAAATTAAAGAAGAATTAAAGCATGTTCACACCATGCTTACTTAAATTGAAGTCTTGCAACTTTATTCAAGAATGAGCAAGATAGGTAAGGAAGGCTATTAAGGAACCTACAAAAGCATGCTTTAGATAATAAAGGAAATCCAATCATCATCGTAAAGGATTATCAAGTCAATCCTAGAGTTCATAATCCTTTGAATCAAGATGATGAAGAGGAAGATAAAGAAGAGAATGATGATGCTAATATGGATAGAGACAAAGACGAAGTTTGTTGCGTAGGAGAGGTCCATAACAATGATCGTGGTAATTTGGTAGAACAGAAAGGAAATTTCTGTCTTCACTATCCAAATTGCTCCGTCTACAAATCTACTATAGTTAAATCAAAACAATAAAATTTTAAAATAATAAATGGTTTGGGTTTGTATTGATTTGATTGGTTGTTAACTTTGAATTTATAGGTTTGTTTAAGTTTGACTGTATATTCGGTTTTGTATTTTAACTTGTAATAGGCGTGTCTGAATGTTTGACTTGAATCAATAACATAGCAGTTTGACTGATAAATAGAATTGATATGTCTTGAAAGTGTAGTCGAAACATAAATGATTATAATTACACATGTAGTTATTTATCAAAAACATTAATTTTACAATTATCATTGATTTTGATTCCACATACAAATAAATATGTCATATTTAGGGGAGTTTATTTTTTATCCATTTTTGTTGAAGCCAAAGGGGGAGAAAAATATCAAATAAAATATATGCACATACTTATGGGGAGTTGTTCTAAATAGGGGGAGTGAACCAATTTTGGAGGAGTTACATTATATTTATAATAATAAATATATTTGCATGGTTATCAACATCAAAAGGGGGGAGATTGTTAATACCACAGATATTGATTTTGATGACAACAACCATATAAGTATAGCTACCAATGTTTTCCCAAGTTTTGTAGCATGTTTTGTAGGATATTATACAGATTTAAACAAGTATTGGATAATCAAGTTTGAAGACTAATCAGTCAAAAGACTAGATATCAAGACTCGGAGATGATAAGATATTTGAAGACACATGAGTTTAGAGAAAAAGACAAGAATAAAGACAAGAAGAGTTCAAGACTATAGAATATAGAAAATAAACATTAAAATAATTTATCAAAGTCCTTGGATAGTAACCATCTATTCTTTGAATACAATTTTATCAAAATACTTATTATCAAAATATTCATTTTTGAAAAGTATAATTTTTCAAATATTTTATAAGAGTTTCATATATTGAATGTATTTAAAACCATGCTTAAAAGTTTTACAAATTATTAGAATTTCATGAAAATTTTAAATGGATTGTTGTTTTTCAAAATTAACAAGGTTATGTCAACATACCTTACCTAAATACATCGACATATATACCATTGGAGAGATGCCTTTGAATTTTGAATAGTTGTTATTTTTGGTTGCATCTCTTCAAGAATAGACACGTCTCTTCAAACACAGTATAAAGGGGGATTAGAAAACGAATTTTAGCAACTACTTTCTTTACTTTCTTCTTACTCTAAATTCTCATTATATATTTCACAAAACTCACTTCTATATTCTTCAAATTCAATCTCTACTTTATTACATTCATTCTTTACAACCTATTCACTAATTTGAAAGTATTCTCTCATTAATTCAAAGACTAAAGTGCTGTTAAAGGGCTATAAGATATTTTGTATCCAAAGTACATTTATTTGTATTTGGAATCAACAACTCTCTACTACCATTTGTCTAGGTGTGCTTGTTGCCCGTTCAAATCAAGTGGGTGTGCTTGGTGCCTGTTCAAATCAAGTGGGTGATCTTTTTGCCCGATTAAATCAAGATAGTCTACCTGCAACAACCCTGTTTTGAGACTATAATATTGTATAAATTTAATTAAAATAGAAATGTTTAAATTTGATTCTGATAATTATTATTTTGGAATTAAATTATTATTCAAATAAGGCTTATTTAATAAATTATTTTTTTATAATAAAATTGAAATAGTTATAACTTCCATTTATATAATATATTAGAATTTGAATAAAATATTATAATAAGTATAAAATATTTTAAAGTGTAAATAATTTTATACTTAACATAGATGAAAAGGAGTATTATTGATACTCAATAAAATCAATAAATTGACGAAGATGAATGATTATCGAATTTTGATATTTTGATAAAATATAAGATATATCAATTTAAACTAAAAATGAGTCAATAATTCAATGTAGATGCTTATGTGAAGAAAGAGATTTCTATATGCAATTTAACGATATAAAATTGAAATTGTTTTATATAAGGACTTGTATGAAAATAACATTGTTATAGAATTAATCCATTCATTCTTCCCTTAGCATTTCAAAGCTCAACCCCTTGCCAACCCAAACCCATTTTACCCTTGATTCCCAAACCTGTAGCCTGCTTTCTTACGCCCTAAGGCCCCAATTCAAAAATTATACGCAATAGAAAAAACTGCGATGTACGAAATCACGTTCAAGAGGAGGAGGTGCAACCTCTGGAGCTTGGCATCAGTGGTAGGAAGCAAAGGAAGGTCACATAATCTTGTTCGGCAGTGTGTGATCTAGGATATCGGAAGTCGATGATGAGGAGGAGCATTGGTTGACTGGCCGATGCGGAACCAATAAATTAAATACTAACGGCATCCAATAAATTAAATAAAAGTTCATAATTAATATTTCTCAAATATCAATTAATTGAATTAGTTTTCAACAATTAAAAATTAACTAACTCGTGTAGTTATTTCAGAATATCCATCGTTTCTATTGTGTGACTCAAAGGTTTAAATTCAGTTAGCGATCAATATTAAATAATTCAAATATAAACATTTACATGTCACCTTAACTAGAGGTGTGACATTTTGGCTGAATTTATTGTTTACTCATCCTTTGGCAAAAACCAATTTTGCTTATTATAAGCATTACCGATTAGTGACAATTATTTATACCAATTATCTTTGTCAAAACTGTACACTTTGGACTAATGGAATTTGGTAATGTTTAAAATTCCAACATCACCATATTCAACTCTATAGTCCAAACACAAAGTCATTGCTTCAATAATAACACTTTTTATTAGCCGAACTACTTTGGCCAGAGATTTTGACTTTGAGTTGACTTCAGGTAAATGCGATACTAACCCCATATACCTAAGGAAACACATCCTCTCTTGAGTAGTGTTTTGTTGATATTCAACCATACAACAATGCTACTAACGTGTTTATTGAGTTATTTCAGGTTAAAACGATGTGGGAAAAGTTGAAAAATAAAATGGCTAAAAATACGCAAAGCTGGGATTTGAACCTAGATAGGCTGAGACAATAACACATGTCTTTACCAGTACACCAATCAAGTTTTTGAAATTTATAGTGATTTAGGCGACTGAACTCAGTCGACTAAAATCATATATAGTCGTCATTTTTGCTCGAGCATGATTTTTATACGGGTTTAGTGGATTGAACCTTTCTTCCAACCGATTGAATTAGTAGAAAATAGCTAGTTTCATGAAGTAGCGTCTTCGCATCTCTTTACGTCCATAGTTGCATCTCTTAGCTCTTACGGTTGCTTCTCTTTGTTAATGGCGAATCATGAAGGTTGCATCCCTACTTAGCATCCCTACAACAACTATATATACCGCTAAGCCTTCAAGAATCACAATGCTATTCCTAAACTCTTAATTCCTAAAGCAATGCTACAAACTTCAAGAAATTCATGTGATTCGGAGATTTTGAATCTTCGCATCCCATATTCTACTTGAACAAACTCCATAGCCTCTAAACATCCACTCAATATAGTTTGGTTGGGTTATAGGAGCCATTGTACATCAAAGTGACATTCTATATATATCAAGATACGCTATGTTAGAAAGTAAAATTTGTCACACTGGTTGTAATTGTTATTGAATTCATGGTCGGTGTTTTAGGCAGAGTTTATAAACTCGTTCCTCCGGGTGACATGAAGATATTTTTCGTAGAAATACTGAAGGGGAGTGTGACACCCGACCTCGAGACCCACATTAACAAAGAGTATTACTGGGTAATACTATCTGCTAATGAAGAGAATAGGGCTGAATATGAGCGACCATCTATAGCCTTGTCTTAATATCTATTGAATACGTCGACAATGCCATGTATATTTTTCTCTCTATCTCAAGTGGATCGACATATCTAATAAATATTTAATACAAAGCCATATGTGGCTATAGAATCTATCAGAACAAAATACAACAAATCGAATACAAAACACATCACTGAATAGTAGATCATCACATATATATACATATACAGATACATCACAAAGTATACAAAACGATACATGTCAAGTGGTATAACAACCATAATGTACAAGCGAGTCATAAGAATATATATATCAGAGTAGTAAACAAAAAGGACTACATAAAAAGCTATAAAAAAAAGAGGTAGCATAATAGTCCATGCAGAAGTAGAATAGGCTAAGTCCAAATGTATCTAACCTGAAACACCTCGGTCTGACCCGAGTATAAAATACACGGGTCAGTCTAGCTAAACAAATCAGTTTACAAGGATAAACGATAATAAGAGCATAAGGATAAAATGATAATATTCTTAAGTGAGCAGGGACAATTTAAAGTGTATAATTATTTCATGTGATGAAGGGTATCACTACACAACATACAATCTCAAAAGAGATAGTACAACCTATAAAACGCTAAAAGTAGCGAGCCTCATATCACTGGCATTCATAATACATCAAATATGGTTTGGGGAGGGGGAACCAAAACCGCCAAATCGGCAGCCCAAAATATGCACAAAGAGATCCCATCTCAACACGCCATAAGGCAAATATATCTCCAAAGAGGATAATAAGATCTCAAGTAAATACCAAAAGACAAATATCAATAACGCCAATGTAGGCAATACAAATCTCAACAAATAGAACTCCTAAGAGTTCAAATTTTCGAAAGGTAATCGCCACACATGTATATCGAATGGTTCAAAGGACCAATTCCGGAAAGGGGCGATACACTAGGGAAATAATCAAAGAAATCATCTCAAAAGTTTAGCACGTGCATGTGGCCGAAGCCTTGCCGAATATTGTTATCTCAAATAGGTACCTCGCCCAAAGGCAAAACATCACAATGACAAATACACCGCAATGGAAAATACGCCACAATGGCAAATGCCGCAATGGAAAATGTCTCAAAGTCAATTAGACCGCAATGGCAAACGCCGCAATGGCAATGACCCGAAGATCCAGTACTGGCATGCCGCAATGGCAAATATATCACAAACTATCGGATAGGAACCGAACAATGTTAACGTGTGTCCCATAGCACACGTTCGTACTAAACGGTTTACTAACTGCTAGTAAATTTCACATCAAAGCAGTAAAAAGTTTACCTCATCTCATCAGTAAACTTGACTCGAAGGTCAAAGCGATCAAGTAAATAAGTTGAGAATTAACCAATAAGATAAACGCACGTGTCTCATACCACGTGTTTTACCAAACCGTTTAATTCTCCTTCTTATTCGCTCAAAATGTGCAAAAACGTGTAATTTATATATAAAATAATTACTGTGGAAAACAAGCTTTGAAAACACTTTAAAACAGCATAACATATGTCAATATATGTAATACATGCATATAAGTATTAATTAATTTATTTTATTAGTCTTATTAATAAATTAAAATTTGATATTTTCAAACATTTAGAAAATTTCATTATCTTTTCGAATATTTTGAAAATTTATGTTATATTATAACTTTCATAATAAATATGTTACATTTCAAATTTAAAATCTTTACTTTAATTTTTAAAACCATTTTGAAAATTAGTCTAAGGCCTAATTTAAATTGGATTTTTTCTATTAGGGGCAATCTTTGGGCTCATTTCGCCTTTCAAGTCAGACCAGTAACAAGATATGACATAGTACTTGATTAAGCAATTACAATTCTAGACATTACCTTTCTAGCACGTACAAAGTGGGTAAGCTTATTAAGTTAGCCTTAATATGAAAAATTTAGACCGCACAGACTATTTTGCTACGATGTCATTGAAGGAACTAGGTCCGTTTGTAGCAGAAGAAACGAGTGAATTTTAAAAAAAATTCATTTTATATCTTTATTGAGCTTGTGTAGTCTAAATTTATTTAGAACTTTACTAATTTTTCCTTTTAAAATTTCTTCAAATTATTACAACTTTTTAAAATTAGTTTAATTTAGTTTTAATTAATTGTATATAATGATGAGTACATCACATGTACCCATGTGTATAGTGTAAGTGCAACATATGAGAATTGCACAAAATTAATATGAACGTCGTTTAGGTGTTGGCTTTAAATTGCAAGGACACATTCCCCTCTATACAAGCCTTTGTCGTCCAAAATATGAAAGTTTTTTTAATATATATGTGTGTGTTTACATGTACACACAATAAATGTTTTGCATAGGACTTCAACTGCTAAAATAGAGTTAATTTATCTTTTTTTGAACAGTTTTAAAGCTGCCTTTATATAAAACCAAAACAAACTGTACAAAATGGCAAAGAAAGCCCACTGTATACAACCAACAAAGCTCAAAATCAGAGCATACTCAAACACCACCCCTTGTAGAACAAAGTATTCATCAGAAAAGCAAAGACACGTGACTAACTAAAAAAAAAGAAATGGCGGCTCCTCCTCTTACACTTCGAATCTCAAAGCCAACAACCTATTATTTGTTATAAAAAACCATGCATAGTAACAGTGTACACTAGATGAACTTCTGCCGCACACCATTCGAAACTTTATTCAAACACTCATTCGAACACTTCTACCAAACATTACTAAACAAGCCCAACACCTTAAATGAACAGTTGCAACCAAACAAGAAAAACCTGCCATGCACTTCTACCATACACTAGAGGCATTATTTATCAGAGTCCATAGATATACATGATGCAGTTGAGATCGTGGTTCTAAATTCCGACGGCACGCCGAAACTTCGGCTATTCGGGCTCTGTTTCAGCGTGTAGCGGGTTAGAATTACATTAGAAAACCGTTTTGGTTTCTGATGTTAAAAAAACAATTTTTTTAACCTTATTGTAACTGCTAAAGCAAAGCAAAACAATGTGTACAAAAAGAATCTTACCACTTTAGCCACTTTCAACCATGTCCATGCTTGTTTTTCAGCAAAAAAATCAAATTTGAATAAACTGGTGTTTTCTCTTGCTAAGGTTTTATCTCACCGAGGTTTGCTTGTCGTCAACTGGAGAAGCGGTAGCCGACAGCGGATTTGATGAAGAGTAGAGGAAGTTGGGCTAAGTTTTTTTATACGTCGATGAAAGGAGAATAGTTTTGGAGGTGAGCAGCATGAGAGTGAGAGGATAACATTGAAGCATTACTGGTTTAGCTAGTGTCCTTACGAGTTTAATTTTGTTAGGCCCGGGTTTTAGTTAAATTGTTTTACTTGTTGGGCTCAGTTTATTAGAATTATTGGGTATAGTTTTGTTAATATGGTCAATTTTGTATAAATACGTAGTAATATTAATTAAGAGAATTTGATGTTGAAATTATTTGTTTTTAATTTAGCATCAAGTATTTATTAATGTACTTATGTTGATCGGAACTTGCAAACTGAAATTAAAACGGAATTTTTGAAACGAAACCGAAATTCTAAAATTTGCCAGTGACCGGAAAGGAAAACGAAATTTTGAAGTTTGTTTGAGTTAGATACTGCGAAACACTGAAACCTCCAAGCAAGCAAAGAAATAACCAAGTTGCATTGGAACAGATAACTAGTAGCTCTTAAAATAAACCAACACCAATAAACTCAGCCAAACCTTTGGAGTAGATACAACCATAGCCCCTATACACGTGAAAAGCCTTCTCTAAGGACATAGGAGGAATAAAGAAATGCATTAAGAAGGAAAAATCCAACTCCAAAACACAAGAAACTGTTTGGCATGCAGTTAACATAAGAAAATATTCCAACCATAAGCATGCTTCCCGCCTACTCGAACAAGTCAGGCAAGCCTAAACCCACATAAACTATCAAGCATGCAATATACAAAGGATAAAGATCCAACTCAGAACACAACGAGCACTGCATAAAAAAATCTAAATAACCTAATATATGATCTATGAATATAACCCACTCCATCAAGTAATACACATTATTTCTTTTTAAGGTGGCTTCTAAGGGATCTACCCGTCAAGTTCTTAACTTTATCAATCAATTCATTAACGTCCAGAGCATCAAACTCAGGGTTCCTCATTACCAACTTATCTTTTTTAATCTGATCAAATCTTTCTATACTCTTACGTACTTCTACCGAATATTTATCTGAAGGCATCACCGAAACCTCATCCCCAATCGAAGAAGACTTATTATCCAATTCCTCTTCCTCCGAAGTAACTTCTTCGTCATAAGGGTTAATAAGAGACTTTGGCTCAGACCCCACGTCCAACAAAACTGGAGATACTGAATTGTCGCTTTTGATGCCTTCTTTGAGCTATCACTCCTCTACTGCACAGGCCTCATCGTTACACATAATCTTATCGTTCTTAACATTTAACTTCACAATCTTGGCTATATCTAGCTTCATTGGGGGTAATAGAGGCAGGCTATTCCTTGAATAAAGATAGATTAGCCTTCTCGATAACACGTCTATCTGAGGACTTATCTGCAATTGAGAAATCAACCATAACTGATTTGTTCTTCATTTGACAAAGAATAGATTGTCTTATATTTTGAAGTTCTGCAATAGCTTCCTTTATGTGCCGCGACATTCGATGACCTGAACTTGTCTCCTTAGAAATAGAACCCTCCACCACCTTTTCTTTCTCCTTTGTTTTATTCTATGAAACAACTAGGTCTAGAATAGAAATCTCCAGATTCTCCGAGTTTACCTTGTTCTCTTTAGTTTCTCACGTAGTATTAGGTTTCACTTGATTAGTAAATATATTACTTGAGTCAGCAACTTTCTTGTTAGACCTTGAATTCTCTACCTTAACTTTGTTGGTATTCTCTACCTTTTCTAGAGACGCTTTCGGTACCCATGTTTTGATCATAGGACATTGATTCTTAACATGACCAAAACATTGACAATTGTCACACAAAGGCGGAGGATTCTCATAGATGATTTCTTGAGTGTAAATTGTCCTATTCTCATCGATTACTTTTAGTTTATCGGGAAAACTAAACTCAGCCTTGACCTCAACTAACACACGAGCAAAAGATTCTAGTTCTCTTTCTTGTAGCTTGATTTATTTTAATGGGGACTCTAATAGTACTAATGAGTGCACTGGTAGCCTTAGGACTCCAAAAGTTAAAACTGAAATCCAGTAATCTCACCCACAAAGGCAACGTTGTAAGTAAATCCCTATCCGTTTTCATTGTAGGAGTGAGCCTTTTCATCATGATTATTCTTCTATCAAAGAACCAAGGAACTTCATTAGTGATCTTATCATGATCCTTTTTGGATTCAAAACGAACCAAGAAGAAACCATTATCCCTAGATTGAACATCAAAACCTTTTTCAATTTACCAAACTCTTTTGTGTATGCTTCAAAGGTTTTGAAAAAAGGTCTACTATCCAAGTCATATAACAATAGACAATTTGTCCAATCACTAAGCGAGAATGAGATAATGAAGTATTCAGCAGTATCTGGCAATCCGCATACATATATTGAAAGCTTTATATCTCAATCACTCATCAATTCAGAGATCATCACAACCGTTGCTTTTACATTGTTATTTACATGGGCTGGATTGTATAAAGCCCACTACTATGTATTTAAATACCAATCTATACAAGATTTTTTGTATCATTATTTTCAGTCTGCAATAAAGCATTTTATATACAGATTCAAGTCTCTCTTCAATATAGAAAACAATCTCATGAAAATTCTCCTCATAAACACAAATTATCTTAACATGGTATCAGAGCCTATATAGGCTTAACAGCTAACTATTCAGTTGATCAAATTCCATCAGAAACTGTGTCATCATTTGTGTGATCAATCTTCATCAGAAACTAAGTTCATCATCAGAAGAGGTTATCGAGTCAGTGATACAATCCAGTGCCGTGCCAAACAATAGTGGCTGCATCAGAATTCATTCACATATTCTCACAGAAAATCAATCAAGAAAACCAGAAAACAAAGAAATCAAGAAATCAAGAATCATTCCAAAACTAAAGAAGGTGCCCTCCTACACAACATATCAGATCAAAGAATAGATCATCATATATGTCATACGGTTGCATCAAATTCACTGTGAGAAGTTCTTGACTCAGTACCTTCATTTTCTGTATCCAATTGAATATTTTCTGTTGCTCTACATTTCCATCGCTTTTCTGTATTGCTTCTTGTTTTTGAGATCATCATGGGTGATGAAACGAATAATCAACCCAGCATGGCAAGCTCAGCTAATGAAAGTAACAATAGTCAGCCAAATATTGCCACAGAGAAACTTATCAAAACAGTGATTAGCCCACAAAGCAATCTTGTCACAGTTTAATTGAATGAAGATAACTTTCTTCTCTGGAGATTACAAATTGAGACTGCAGTTCAAGAATATGGGCTTGAAGGCCACATTCTTGAAACTATCCCAATTCCTCCCAAATGTATAACTGATCAAGAAAACTAAATTGTCAGTAATGAGGATTATGTCAAATATCATAGGCATGATAGATTAATTTGTTCCTGGCTTTTATCATCAATAAGCACAAATTTTCTATCACATGTTATTGGATGCAAAACTGCAAATGATATAAGGACAACTATTGAAAAAGTGTTCAATACACAATCAGCTGCCAAGGTGATGTATTATAAAAGACAACTGCACAACATAAAGAAAGACAACAGCACCATGAGAGAATACATTTTCAAAATTAAAGGAATATGTGATTCAATGGAAGCAGCAAATCACAAAGTCTCAGATTTAGAACACATTCTGACCATCCTCAATGGATTGAGTGAGGATTATGAATCAGTTATTGCTGTTATAGCATCACAGAAGGAATTGCCATCACTTGATGATGTTTACTCCATACTACTTTCTCATGAGGCCAGAATTGATAATAAAGACCACAATAATCAGAGTTTACAATCAACTACACAGCCACTTCAAGAAACAAAGTTCAAAATAATAACAAATCAGACCAGACTACATAGAAAGGAGGCATACAGAGAGGAGGTTATCCAAACAGATCAAGAGGAAGGGGAAGATACATCAGTAACAACAAACCAAAGTGTCAAATCTGTGAAAAGATTGGACACAGTACTGTAAAGTGCTATTTTAGAAACTCTAATCACAACAACAATCAAAAAGGTGGAAATTACAGTGTCCACATGGCTCAGACTAGTTCTAGCAGTCAATCAGATAACAAAGATCATAATGCAAGTGAAAATAATCAATCCATGAATGATGACTGCTGGTACCCAGACTCAGGAGCAACCAACCATATAACCAATAATCTTGACAATTCAAATCTTGGCAATAGAGAATACAAACGTAAAAAATCCATTTGCATGGGGAATGGTAAGTGTATCAATATCTCACATATAGGAAATGTTACCATTGAAGGGAAGAAACAATTATTTTTATATAACTTGCTGAGAGTGTCCAAAATCAAAAAGAATCTCATAAGTGTATCTCAGTTTGCTAATGATAATAATGTTTATTTTGAGTTTTACCCTAAGTACGGCCTTGTTAGAGATATACTAACTAAAGATGTTTTATTGCAGGGTGATGTTGAAGGAGGACTATACAGATTTAAATCTATCAACAATAGCCAACACACAAATGATAAAAACTGTTGTAATTACTATGAAATAGAAAGCAGTAATAGTATTTTTGATATATGGCATTACAGACTTGGTCATCCCAGTACTAGAGTTGTTAAGCCAGTTCTCTCTAAACATAATATAGTATATGATAATATACCTCTTCCCTATGTATGCACTTATTGTCAAATGGGGAAAAGTCATAAACTACCATTTGGTGACTCTATAACAAAGTATTCTAAGCCATTAGAACTCATTGCCACTGATCTTTGGGAGCCTGCCCCAATACGCTCAGATTATGGATTCAAATATTATATATCTTTTGTTGATGCACACACAAGACACACTTAGATATACTTTATGAAAAATAAATCAGACACATGCAATGTTGTGATAAATTTCATTACAATGATTGAAAAACAGCTTGGTGTGTATGTCAAAACCATACAATTAGATGGAGGGACTGAATATAAGCCACTTAAAGATTATTTTAAGGTAAATGGAATAATTCATCGCTTTACCTGTCCCTATACTTCAGAACAAAATGGTTTAGTAGAGAGAAAACATAGGCATATAGTAGAATCAGAGCTTAGTTTACTAGCTCATGCAAATCTACCACTAAAGTCTTGGCCAAAAGCATTCAGTACAGCTGTCTATATCATTAATAGACTGCCAACCAAAACTTTAGATGGTACATCACCTATTGAAAAATTTCAAGGAATAAAACCAGATTATCATAGTTTAAAAGTCTTTGGATGCTTACGTTTTCCATGTTTAAGACCCTATAATAATAATAAATTAAACTTTAGATCAAAACAATGTACCTTTCTGGGATATGCTTCTTATCAGAAAGGGTACAAATGTATTGATGATAATGGAAAGATCTTTATAAGTAGGCATGTCATGTTTAATGAAAAAGTATTTCCTTTTAAAAGTTCTAAAGTAAGAACTACAGAAAAAGTGCATAATCCATGTATGCCTATGCCTGAGTTACCACTGGTATCTGAAAACAAGAGCTTAGTAGATATGACGAGGACTACTGCTGATCATCAATCACACTCTCCAATATCTGCTCAACAAAACTCAGAGTGGGAAGATGATCACAGTCATGCCATCCACTCACCTACACATCCAATGAATGAGGAAGATCAAAACTATGATTCAGAAAGCAATATCAATCACAATGAAAATACTGAGTTACCTTAAACTAAAGCTCTAGTCACACCCAGTTACCCCATGATCACCAGAGCCAAAAGTGGGATATTCAAACCCAAGACATATATTGCCAACATAAATGCTGATGAGCCATGCACATTTGATCAAGCTGCAAAAAACAAAAACTGGAAGGCAGTAATGGATGAAGAGTATAATGCTTTTATGAAAAACAAAACTTGGGATCTAGTATGTCAACCTGCACACAAAAATATTATAGGTTGCAGATGGACATACAAGATAAAAAGGAATCCTGATGGATCCATCAATAAATATAAGGCAAGATTAGTTGCCAAAGGCTACACTCAACAGTATGGGTTTGACTTCACTAAGACATTTTCCCCAGTAGTCAAGCCCACTACTATAAGGCTTATTATCATAATTTCCCTATGTAAAGAATGGAATATAAGGCAATTGGATGTCAACTATGCCTTCTTAAATGACATACTAGAATAAGAAGTTTATTTGATGCAACCACCTGGTTACGAACAAAACTCAAGTCTTGTGTGTAAACTGAACAAGGCAATATATGGGCTAAAACAAGCCCCGAGGGTATGGTTTGATAGATTAAAATCAACTTTAATGTCAATAGGATATCAATCTATCAAATCAGACACCTCATTATTCATTAAAAAATAATACATCCTCAATCATTTACATACTAATCTATGTTGATGATTTAATAGTTACTGGAAACAACCAGGATAAAATCAATCAAGTCATATGCTATCTGAACAAGCAGTTCTCAATCAAGGATCTAGGACATATCAATTATTTTCTGGGAATAAAAGTACACAAGATTTCAAATTCAGAAATCATCTTATGTCAGAAAAAATACATAACAGAACTGCTTGTGAAAACAAAAATGGAAGATGCTAAACCTATGGCTACTCCCATGATCAGCAATCAAAACTTATCAAAAAACAGGGGAGAAGCCATAAGTAATATTAAACAATATAGAAGCGTTATAGGGGCATTACAATATGTCACTATAACACGATCAGTTATTGCTTTCAGTGTTAACAAACTCTCTCAATTTATGCAGAATCCACTAGATGAGCACTGGAAGGCTGTAAAATGGGTTCTGAGATATCTAAAGGGAACAATCAATCATAGATTGACATTCAAAGCAAGCAAAAATCTTAATATAACAGGTTATGCAGACTCAGATTGGGGTACTGATCCCGATGACAGAAAATCAGTTACAGGATACTGTATATTTGTTGGAGCTAACTTAATATCATGGAGTTTAAAAAAACAATCAACCATTTCTAGATCCAACACTGAAGCCGAATATAAAAGCATAACAAGTGCAACAGCAGAAGTAATGTGGCTACAGTCAATCATAAAGGAACTAAGACTGAATGCAAGCATTAAAGCGACATTATGGCGCGATAATCAAAGTGCCGTTTACACAACTGCAAATCCTATAATGCACTCAAGGACTAAATATATTGAAATAGACTTACATTTTGTCAGAGACCAAGTACTCAAAGGGAATTTACAAGTAAACCACTTACCAGCCACTTACCAAATGGCGGATACCCTGACCAAGTCACTATCGAAAAGAAATTTTCTGCAATTCAAAAGCGATCTCAGAGTTACAGAAAGTCAATCTTCAGTCAAGCGAAGCCAGCTACAATCTGAGAAAGCTCAATCTCCTCTTAATCTGAAGCAAGACATATCAAAGTCTCAAGAAACAACTCAGATCTAATCAATTCAGAACTCAAGATTGATACGTTCTTCTTAAGAAAAGGTTGAGAGAAGAAAGAATCACAAAGTCATCAACTTTCTCATGGTTCATCTCAGAAACCTTCTGTCGCAACTCAAATCAATAAAGATCATCATTAATTTCTACTGAAAATCAGTGATTTACTCAAACCCTAACCCTAAGAGAGCCAGCGTTCGAAGGGGGGAATAAGCGAGAATGAGATAATGAAGTATTCAGATGTATCTGGCAATCCGCGTACACATATTGAAATCTTTATATCTCAGCCACTCATCAATTCAGAGATCATCACAACTGTTCCTTTTACATTGTTATTTACATGGGCTGGATTGTATAAAGCCCACTACTATGTATTTAAATACCAATCTGTACAAGATGTTTTGTATCATTATTTTCATTCTGCAATAAAGCATTTTATATATAGATTCAAGTCTCTCTTCAATACAGAAAACAATCTCATGAAAACTCTCCTCATAAACACAAATTATCTTAACACAACCATTATCCATCTATGGTTCAATGAATTCCAAATCCGTATTCATGGATATAAGATCACCCTTCATAGCTTCACCATGTGTAGATTTTTTGGCCTCTATAGCAACATTAAGTGAGTTTTTAAAAGCACAAAGTACTAGCTGGTTGAAGCTGCTAGGGTTTCTTCCATTGATTAGGGTAAATTTGAGCTATTAGACTTCATTTATATTACATGCAGTATATCAAATAATAATTAGATTAATTAAGGTAGTTTGAAATTTTACTATTATAACTTATACAAAAACCCTTTTGAAACCTTAGGTTTAATATAAATACACATACAAAATATATATTACATAAATATGTAAACTGAAGTGCAAATACAACCAAAATATATTTAGAATAAGATAAATAGTATAGAAGGGGTTTGTGAAAAAGAATGCTTCCTTTTAGGTAAAGAATTAATACTAAGTTAGATGCAATTGTAGAACATGGAATAAATCATTAATTTAATGCCTTCCTTTTTCTTTCAATGAGTAGAGTTTATTTTAAAATGATTTAAAACATGACAACTAAATCACCATATTAAGTTGATGACAAAGATTAATTAATGAAATTATTACTAAGTTTTATTTACATAGCAATTCATGTGTAAACGTTCAAATCCAAATCTTTTGATATGAAAACTTTATTGCTAACAAGAAAATTCCAAAGTTTAATTTTGTTTTGTTTTTTTGACAATAATAAAGTTAGACAACATATGCATATATTGATTCGTGAAAAGAAGATCTAGATGTAGATTAAACAAACTGGATGAATAAGCATATAAAACGAAGAAAATAAAATTAAGAAGGTCCGGATCCAAGTTAAATAAACTGAATAAACAATCACATAGAAAAGAGAAAATGAAATATTACTATTCATAAGAAAATAACGTTGAACAAAACAAAGGTTCTATGTTTTAATATGATAGGAGTATATAATTGATTCAAGTAGAGGACTTGAGATATTCAAATCAAAGTTCAAATTGACATATACGAATAGAAGGGAATGATTGGAATCAAGGGGGTATAAACAAAATAAAAGATGTGTGTGCGTATAATTACCTTAGGATGAAGCCTGTAGAAATATCTTGAATGATAAAACAATTCCTAGATCCAATTGATCAGTTTCTAGATTTGCAACAATCAAGAGACAACCAATCAATTTTTTATTTAATATTGCTTGATTAAATTTTGGAGTTTTTAAATCTTTCCACCATTAAAATTTTCGACCCAGAAGTTTCTCTAGAGAAGAAGAAAAAAATAAGGGAGAGAAAACAGATTAAAGAAGGAAATCAATGTGTAATCAATATATATGGTTTATTTCTCTCCTTTAGTTAAGATTACTCTTTCATTTCAATTTCAAAAAACTACTCCCCTTCTCTACATCATAGCCGCTTATCTTATTGAGATATGGGTCCAAAAGATTTCCAAAATCCAATTGATATTATTTTAATTTATATCTAATTTAAATTTCCCATCAATATCTTATACCAATGTGTGCGTTTCTAACCTTTTATACAAGCACATTATTAAATACTTGGAAATCAAAAAATAAAATAAGAAATAGTTTTCATTAATTAATATTTCACAAATATGAATTAGTATAATTTATTTAAAGTCCATTTCAGTATTTATCTTGTTCAAATCGAGTTTAAACATTCTACCAATATCGTATATCGTTACACGAGTTATAACTTTTATATATGCACTTTACTACATACTAATGACATCCAATAAATTAAATAAAAATTCATAATTATTCTTTAATATCAAATAATATAATTATTTTTCAACAACTAAAATTAACTAAATCATGTGGTTGATTTGGAATATCCATTATTTTGGTTGTGTGACACAACGGTGTAAATCTAGTCAGCGATTAATATTGAAAAATTCAAATATTAACATTTACACGTCACCTTAGTAGTGGTGTGACATTTCAGATGAATTTATCACTTAGTCATCATTTGAAAAAAACCGTTTTTTCTTACTATAAGCATTACCCATTGGTGATAATTATTTACACCAATTCTCGTTGTCAAAACTATATCACTTTGGACTTATGGAATTTGCTAAAGCTCAAAATTCCACCATCGTCCATATTCAACTCTATAGTCCAAACATAAACTCCATGGTTTAATAATAATAGTTATTATTAACTGAACAACTCTAGCTAAATATTTTGACTTTGAGTAGACTTCAGTTGACCGTGACACTAGCCCCATATAACTAAGAAGACAAATCCTCTCTTGAATAGTGTTTCACTTTCAAAACTTCCACTTGTTCCAACTATAGTCAGTTGATGGACTATGTACCATGGTAATCAAAGCGGAGCTTTCATATTGAAGATCGACAGTATTCTCAGTCAAGAGAACAATCTAAGTTAGTCAAATTAATATTTTCTATTTGACCTTAATTATATTAACCAATAGAAAACTATCGAGTGAATCATTCCATAGTTGTCCAATTACTATTAGTACACAACCTCTTAATGCCCCTAACAACCATGAGTAATATGCTGCCCACTATTTGAAGAGCACTGTGTACTCTATTCTCAACGGATATATCAATATCCAGTCTCGATACATCTTGACTAGGAATATCTAAAATGGTATATTTAATTTTATTGTGATGAATTACTCACAATTACAACACTTTGTAACTGTTATCACAAAACATACCATTTATGGATTTTCTATTGAATATATTTTTAATTTAATTAATTAATTAATATTAAACACATTATATCAAATATATAATAGAAAGAAAATACCTTTTCTCTCGATCAAGATTGGTTACCGTGTTACATGTATGTAACAAATTATATAATTTCCTATAGAGCATACTGCTATCTCTATCACCTAACCGCCAATGCCTGACGTACACCTTGAAATGATGAAATTTGCTTCTTAAATTGATTTCCAGTCTAGTAGAATGCTAGTCCCTTAACTGTTGACTACCAGCTATCGAATAGTACTTGATTGGATTTAATTTGAACTTGAGTTAATGAAGGATGAAGGCTATAGGGTTTGGCTAGAAATGAGTGTAAGTGGAGGCTCAAAATGTTCTCCAAAGGTTCAGGAAAGGGAGTCTTATATAGAGGAATATTAAGAGATATTTTAGGACCAAGATCCTACACCATCTCTTACCAATTCTCTTCCATCTTCGCCCTCCATCTCATGACATCTCTAGCACCATTATATGGCCGCCTATATCTCCTATTAGGTCCGAACAAACCAGACTTCGCTTACGATTTAAAGCCATTTATAGCCCGAACAAATATTTTGAATTTAAATCTAATTTAAATGCTTATTGATATCGTATGTCGATTAATATATTTATAACTATTATATATTTAACAATACTTGTTTATCAAATTAAAATGAAATTATAACTAATATTTCAAATATGAATTAATTTAATAAATTTATAACCATTACAAATTAATTAAATCATTTGGTCAAAGGAGAATTTGTAGTTTCAGTTATGTGTTACATTAGGTGTAAATTTGGTCAGCGATTAATATTGAACTATTCGAATATTGGTGTTCATACATCACTTGTAGGTGGTGTGACATTTTCGCTAAATCTATTGCTTACTTGGTGTAATAACCTTGGTCAAGATTACCTGAAATTAAAATTTTAAATATGATTTAATTAAATATAAATAATTAATTGAATAAATTTGAGGAATTTATAATTATTTTTTTCTAAATTTAAAATGAATTTGGAATAAAATAAATTGGGAATTTACTGAATTTTCCTTTTTTGTAATTTAGTTCTTATATTTAATAAGAACAATCTTAGAGAAAATAAGTAAATGAAATATATGGAAATAATTTTATAATTTAATATATGAATTTTTCCAAGGGTTTATTTGCTTGTTTATTTTAATAGGAGATTTATGACAAATATCATTCAGTTCTAAAAATTATCACAATAAGTGTTGTAAATTTAAATAAAGGTTAATATTGAGATTTATTGCTAAAATGCGATTTTTGAATTAATAGTTTATTTTATTAAAACTATACAAAATAACCTTTAGATTCAAAAGTTGTATTTAAATTTTATAAGATATTTCAATATTAGTAGAAATGTGAATTGACATGTTATTGTTTTGGGAAAGATTAAAGAAATCAATGTTTGTTAAATAAAACATTGTTTAGTATAAATTGGTGTTTATAACGTGATAAAGCAAAACAAATTAGCTACACTTCTTTTAGAAAATTAATACACTTTTCTATTGGGTCCATTATCTCAACCCGTTGAGCCCAAATAAGAGAAATATGAGATGAGAAACATACATACAAGTTTCTCATTCTCTTTCTCATCACATAAACAGAGAAACGAAAAAATTTCCTATATCCCAAATCCCATAATTCATAAATCAAAGCGAGAAATCATATTTGTGTATCTCTTTGTTGATTAGTTTCAGTTTCAGTTTTGATTTGCAATTATTTCTCTCCAATTTCTGAAACTAACCTATGTTGAAGCTGAAACAGAAAATCCTAGGAGAATCCAAGCTTTAATCCTAAATTTTAGATTTGTTTGGGCGAGTTTATCTCCGAGTTTCTAGTCTAAAATGGATGTGTGTTGCCGATATATGAAATTGCTTGAATCTATAGTCAATATGATCTCAATAGGGTGTTGAATCTCTTGTTACTTTGACTTGATTCTCTGTTTGTTGAAAACCTACCTTATATAATCATGATTTGCATCAAATTGTACATGTTTATATGCTTGCATGATTGCTAATTCAGTACCCTAGACCTCCAAGGAACCAATGAAGGATAAATGAGTGGAATCAGATCATCAGGAGCCACCGGAGCTGCCTTTGAATCAATCTAAGCAACACAACCAGCGGACTAGTCAACATGACCGGTGCACCAGCCACAACCTGAGGTTGAGCCCCAGGCTGTATAGCTTTGATGGCCGATTGCTCCCGTTCGTCGCCCGTTTTTCTGATTGTTCTCTAATTTTGTTTGCTTGATTTTGATGTTGCATTTCATATCAATTTCATTGCCATTTTCAGATTTGGATTTGTAAATTGGTGAATTCATTTTGGTGTTTCTATACTATAGACTTGCTCTATGGGTTTTGGGAGTAATGCATAACTTTTTGATACACGTTTTTAACTTAGATTTATAAAAGGCTAATTTGTAAATCAAACCATTTTATCAAAATTTTTTTAAGTATAAATATGATTTCTATATAAAGAATTCTAAATATATATATATTATTTATTCTTATTAACAATGGTTTTTAAAGATGATTCGGAGCAATGGTTTAAAAAGTGTACTTATATATATACATATTCAAGCTTATAAACCAATATTTTACAAGAATGATTTTAAATTGAAACCTTTGATAAAATTGCACGACATTGATTGAATGAGGAATTGAATTAAACGGTTTAATAAAACGAGTGGTATGGAACGCTTGAATTTGTTTTACCGGTTAATTCCCAGACTTTTTCGTACGGACCATTGCTACACACAAGTGGAGTTTACTATCATATAACAAAATTTTGAGTAAACCCATATGGTATGGGACACATGGCCGTTACCTATTTGGTTGCTATATGAAAGTACATAACACATATGGAGGAGTTTGTGACTCGCCTTTGGAGTTCTATAGGTCTTGTACCTATCTTGGAGTTTTATACGTCTTGTACCTATCATGTAGTTTATAGGACTTGTTCCTATCCTGGAGTTTTATAAGCTCTCGCCTATCTTGGAGTTATTGTGGCAATTATACCCATCTTAGAATTTATAGACATATACTTCTATCTTGGAGTTACATGCATGTAGGTGAATTTATTCACCAATTTTGGAGTTTGGCACCTGTTGACCCAAAAATTGGACCAACACCCTGGTTTATATTTGAAAGCACCAACTCCATATTCACAGAGCAATATAACAGATCACAGAAGTAGAAAACGAAAAGTAATAAAGAAAAAGAGATAAAAGATTTTTATAGTGGTTTGGCTGTTAACTAAGCCTATGTTCACTTTATATTTTATTATAAGCTAACTGCTATTACAGTGGTTATTTGATTACAAGGCTTTAGCTAATTCTAAGTTGAATTAGATCCCCAAAGCTAGAATCCACCAAAGAATCATGGTGTATTCCTTCTAAGATTTTTGCGTGGAAGGTTGGAGGTAAAGAAGAGTTCCAGCCCAACTTTAGCAGTCAGTTTTTAGAACCCCATTTATGTTGCAGGACGCAACCTATTTATAGGGGTTGGAGCGTTCTTGGGCTAGTCCCATCATTTTCAGGTCTCAAGTGAGGTGCATGCGACCTGAGATGACTCCGTGGTCGAAAATTGATGAACTCCATGGGTCGCTAGCAACCCATAGTCTATGGGTCACTAGCGAACCATAGACTTAGTCAATTTTCGCCCGTTGAACTCCTCTTCCTTTAGTCGTATTTCATAGTTCGTTTGTTCGTGGTCTTCAAGGAGTACATTGGCTGCTGTCGTTAAGGCCACATAGGTCGATCCAGGACTCCAACACTAGAGATGTCTTCTTATGTATTTGTCGTTGTAGTCACATGCTGATGGCAAGTCGCTGGCTGTTTATTCTTAAACACTTATTGGATTGCAGGGATGCTGGTCTTTTGGCTTCGTTAATCTGATCGTCACCTTAGCCATATTTCTCGACTCTCATCACACTCTAGTCGTAGCTTCTCTATTTAGTCTCTGAACCATCTGTCTAGCTCAAGGTTGTCTTGTTCTCTGTCGGCATCTGCTAGGTTAAAAACCCGAATAACATTTGCCCCTAGAGGACGTCTTTGATGCAAACAAGCCATGCTTTAGAAGTTAATGTTTCCCGCATCCATCGGCTAACTTTTAAGTGGTTCATCAGAGCTTTACGCGTAGAGTAGCCTAACGTCATCTGTTATTTTCCTTTGGTTCTGGCCATTGTTGCTTGCCTCAATCTGTCACCTTTTTGCTTGCGGTTTCCCAACATGTCCTGCAGTGACAAACAGTTGCGATTGACCGAATTCGAAGTGCCTAGATGGAGCTTTTTTTGTGGGTCGCTAGCGACCCATGGGGAATCGGTTGCTAGCGACCTAACTCAACAAGGTTTTAAGGTTGGATCGAATGCAACCCATGGAGGGTCGGGTCGCACGCAACTTGAACACTTAGTAAAATTTTGTCCCTTTTTCTCTGCCTATTTCCTTTCATCGTCCCATTGTGGTTCATTCAACCCGAGCCTTTCCTTTACTTCCAAGCGATCATCCTCTTGGCGATACGAGCCGCTCCATATCGATTTAACCTGGCACCTGATCCCTTTGCCATCATCTCATCCGAGCCTCTTCTCGTGCTGCTGTTGACCCATAAATGCAAGCCTTAGCCGACCTATCGCCATCTTCGAATCTTAGCCGACCTGCTTCGTGCAATTAAGGTGTAGCCAACCCATTGCTTTATTGCATACGAGCCAATCCTCCACTAGCTCTCCCGTGACGTAGTTTGTAGCTCGCTAAGTTCAATTTGTGACTTCTCTTGTTCCATTAAGGTGATTTAAGGTGGGTTCGCTTGGTTGAATTATTGATTGCAATATGGGTATGATGATCTAATGCCCAGCTTTTAGCTTGTAAAGGTAACTGAAAAATTTCATTCTGATTGTGGTTCTTTGGAGGAAGATAAGAAATCGAGTTTGGGATCGTTTCTTGAAATGACATTCGGGCTTGGGCCCGAGGCTGGATGCATTTTGCTATCTTCGTCTATTGAACTAGGATCGGCCGTTACCATTCCATGGATGTCACTTGCATAACGCTTCATCAGTTGACCTTGGTTCTCCTTGGAACTTGGGCTTACCTTGTCTTGTTTATTTCATGCTTGGTGTCTCTGCGATGAGAAGAGTTTCCCGTGGTGGTTTGGATAATGGATCCATTATCGATCAAAGATCGATAACGGGTAAGCTTTCAAGCAATATAACCAAAAGTTGGAAGCGAAATTTTACGAGAAGTTTTTCTCTACTTTCACCACAAGCGAACTATCTACACGGGAAAGGCCGTTTGCGATGCTTTGGACACCAAGCTTACGTCATATATATAGCAAACTGCACTTGCCCCAGTTCATCCTTGCAATTCGACATGTTAATCTCAAGTCAATGTTGCGTCGAAGTTCAAGTGTGATATGGGAAATTCATAAGAGGAGGATAGATTTGTTAATAGAATTACCTGACCTTTTACGGATGTGATTTCTGTCATATAGAATGAAACAGCCATCCACACATTGCAAGCCGAGTGGATGAAGTCCAATGCTTTCTGAAGCTTAATCATCATCTAGCACGCAAGCTGAGTTCGATCAACTTGTTTTGGTTGGGCCGATCATAGATCGCATGCCTCCTAACTTTTGAATTTTACTCAATCCACCTGAAAAATCCCCTTCGATGATCTCCACCATAGTTCGCCATAACATATGTTTACAGCTGCACAGCACGAGATTCCCGAAGAGGACATGCAACTTCCAGAGAAAGATGAATTTCCTCACATACCTCCCCCTTGGATTTACAGCTTTCCATCGATTCATGTGTTTGAATGGAGCCATGCCCCTTCAACGATTTTCTTTGTGAAACACTGTCGAACCTGGGGATCGCTCCATTCCAGCTTCACCCGAGCGGTTATGCCATCCTTACTTGTCCACATATGCTCTTTATGCGTACATTTCATTGCGCCTCGAGTTTCGACGAGCTATGATACTTCTTAGCTTTCAAGAGAAGAGACGATTTCCCCACTTTAATCATACTCGAGTCCCAAGGAAACCGAAAGATTATTTTAGGCTCGTAAAGCAACATATCACAATTCATGACGCAATACTTCTTTGTTAGGTGGTCCAAGGGATTTAATCGTTGCTGGACGACAGGGGGTAAGTTTTCTTATTCTCCATTCGTCAAGCTTTGAAGTAGTATGATAGAGTTTTTAATTAATTTCTCCTTTTGCAGTTATCCCAAGGCCAACAGAGACACATCTCTTAATGAAATTTGTAACTCTTAAAGTTATTGATGTTGAGGAACGGGGCACAAGAGTCTTACTTACTAATGAGAATTTGCATCAAATCAGGTTGTTGGCTCCAAGGAGATCAGTTGCTCAAGCTGAAGCTCCTTCCCTCGACCGAGCTAGGATTCATGCAAGTCCTTCTTCCTCTTCATACGAGTCTAAGGAGGGTCGTAAAATAGGCGGTCCCTCTAAAAGTCTGCTCGATGAGACCATGAAGAAGGAATCATAGGTGGACTCAGCAGTTCTACAAGAATCTGATTCAGGAGGAATCAGAGATCAAGCTTATGTAGAGAGAGGGGAAAACCGCGAAGGACTCGGAGAAGGAGGAAGGAGAATTTGAAAGCAGCAGCGATGAGTCCAAAGCTAGTGATTATTACTTGTCAGGATCTGAAGGCGAGGATTCAGAATCATGTGACGAGACACTGGGGATGAGTCCCATCCCTCCGGACTCACCCTTTTTTGATGCTGAGGGGAAGGATAAGGCTCCGAAGACCAGCAAGCGCCAAGATTCTCTCGGTAAGGCTGCTAGGGTAGATTGTGGGGACATTAGTGATGTATTCATTAGTTTTGATGCCCTCATGAAAGATGATTTCAACTTTGATGTGACGCCATCCTGTTCTGGCGGTATTGTGCCATCATTAGTCCGACTCTACGTGTGACAACTGAAGTCAGCCCTATTCTTCCACCCACAATCGTTCCCTTTGGTTAGTGATGATGTCTTAGGCTTTTTTTAGGAATACATGGCACAACATATTAGGATCACTCTTATATTTATTTTCCATTCTTCCATATGTTCACCTAATTCTATGCTTGTTTCTAAAGTTCCAATGGTTTCAATTTAGGTATGATGAGAGGGTGCGGTCTTTACGATAACTTCGAAGATTACACTAATTCGCAATGATATCCAAAGCATTCTTGCAGTCGCAACCAAGTCCGGGAGACGGAGGAAGAATATAGGAGGAGAAAAGAACTTGCGGTAGAGGCCCTCCGTCAGGAGAAGAAGGATAAATATAGCCAACACAGATTCGGTTACGAGAGAAAACGGTCTCACAATGACCGTAAAGAGTCCTCGAAGAAGTCTAAGCTCGATTATTGCTCTCATTCTTCCAAACTTGTTCCAAAACATACTTCGACGGGACAAGAGATTGCCACTTCTTCTGTCCCCATTCCGCCTTCAATGCATGTTTCATCTTCTTCAATTGTTGTCATTGCCCTTGTCCCTTCTCATCCCCACCGGAGGCCGACCTATACCCTTCCTGCAGGCCCAACTAAGCTTAAGGCTTCTCTCCCGGGTTGGTTTCTAAAGGGCATAAAGATTGACATGGATATTCATCCCGTTTGGAGGGACATTTACATACCGTGTCTTCAAGGCATTCAAGCTGATTTGGAGCAGGGCGAGAAGTGGGAGAGGCTCTGCAAACAACTAGCTGATACTAACAGGAACAACTATCAGGAGATCCTATCATTCGAAGTTGAAAATGGTGATTTTAAAAGGCGCTAGTTAAGTGGGATGCCAGCATTAAACAACTGGAGGAGGAAAAAGAGACAGCGCTTCGGGATAGTACGAGGATTGCCAAATTGATGCAGGAGATGAAACATGCACACGAGAGAGCCGATGTCGCCGGGAGAGACGAAATCAAAACGACGCATGTGGAAGAAGCCAAGCTTAAGGAAGATGCGGCTGCCTGCGATACTATTACCTAAAAGAAGGAAATAGCCAACCACAATCTGGTTGTAGAAAGGCAGACTAACACAATTTTCGATCAGGCCAAGACAATTGAGGAGATATGGGGGACGATCGCTGGACTACAAACTCAGGTTACACAACTTAACGTCGACAAAACCACGATTGAGATGGAGAAGGCTCTGGTGACAGCAAATTATTTAGAACTCCAGCATACTTTTGACCGAAAAATGGAGAAACTAGACTCGACGATCTTGAATTTCTATGTCAATTCTATATTGCATCAGGGGTGTCTTTCTTATCTTGGCCCGAAGTTCCCACGCACTCTTGCCCTTGTTTGGGAGGAAATCCTGTTTCATTTTTCCAGTAGTGGTGGCATATATACGGATCATGAGTAGCGGGATGCTTATCTTAACGTGCAGTCTAAGAATATGTTGCTCGAAGGCCGAGAAATTCTCCGAGCTAAACGTAGTTGGATACTGCGAAAGAGGCTCCGATGATTGCCCCACCTGCCAAGTCGCTATTCTCAGACGTGGGTGGCTCTTCGGGGTAACTTCATGACCAATCGACAAGCTCAGGGCTAGATGTTGCTCCCTACATGGCATGAATTTCCAAAGATGATGAAAAAATGAGTTTGAAGTTGCTTTTTGCGACCCTATCTCGGTGCAAGTAATGATCATTCTTTCCTCGAATTCGAGGGACTCCGTCTGACGCCACATGAACAAGAAGAGTTTAATGCTTTTTTTTGATCTTATAAGTCCCTCTACTCTTCCTGTTGGCATGCCAGTCACCTCAGCGCTTGTATACGCAGTTGTCTTTATATATTTCAAAATTTCATCCATTCCTGTTCCTCCCCCCTACATCAACGCCTAGCTTGCAACCAGGACCAGAGGCTGAAAAGATTGAGGCTCTTCATGGTCTGGATGATCCTTCGACGTCTCTTGATGGTGATACGGCTGTCGTTGAGGCCAAAGAGCAAGAGACACCGACAAAGCAGCCACCGAAGACTTCACATGACTTGGTTTATGTCAAAAAAGAGAAAGTGGAGGTGGTCAAGGCCTCGAAGAGTTCCTGGAAATGAAGAAAGCGTAAGGGTTTAGGCTGCTCTTTTGGAAAGATATCGGAGGAGGAGGAGATCGCTAAAGAAATATGAATTGAAATTACTGGCAGCGACATTTCTCCAGAAAAGGCACAAAATTTTCCAACCAGAGGTGGGAAAGGAAGTGGTGGAAAAAAGCATTGATCATCCCGCTCGAGGAGGGACTGAGCTTTGTTGAATAGCTTGTGGGCGACTTGACTTGTTGTGTGACTTTTTGAGACCTTATGTCCAAGTATCCATACTTTCGGTCTTGGTCATGGAGTTTATAGATTTTCTTTCTTGACCGCTATTATGTAGGTATGGCCCTCATATTTTGACTCCGTGTTCATAAAATTATAAACAATGCAATAGTATCTTGACTTGTAATTTTGTCTGTCTTTTCAAAAATAGACAAACTTTCCTTGAGGAGTTAACTCTCGCTCAGGATTCTTGATAACTTTTGAGATAAAACTTTTGAATTTATTGTTGTTTGAAATGACAGGCTTGTGGACTCTTTGCATTCAAGTGATTTTGTCTATATGCAGGTATATGCTCCCCAGTTCATAGGGTTGTTCACTCCAAACAAACTCTAAGTATCCAAACTCTTCGAGCAACGCAGGAAGTTGGAAATTTGGAGTTCTTCGCTACTGCCTATCCATAGGCGGCGTGAAGAAGCTTTTGTCGAGGGTTCTTCGGTGTCGCCCATCTCCGGGAGATGTGAGAATCTTGAATTTCGGGCTTTTCGGCGTTGCCTATCTCCGGGTAATGCGAAGAGCTTGCATCGAGAGTTCGTCATCGTCGCCTATCTCCGGGCGATGCGAGAAACTTGAACTGGGGCTTCTCGGAATGGCCTATCTCGAGGCAATGCGAGAAACTTACGTCATGAGTTCCTCATCGTCGCCTACCTCCGGGCGATGCGACAAACTTGATCTGGAGCTTTTCGGAATTTCTTATCTTCAAACAATGCAAGAAACTTGTGTCATGAGTTCCTCGACATCGCCTATCTCTGGGCGATGCGAGAAACTTGAATCTAAGGGTCTTTAGTGTTACCTATCTTCGGACGACGCAAGGAGCTTGCTTCATGGGTTCCTCGAGATCTCCTATCCCCGGGTAATGCGAGAAAATTGAATTTGAGGCTTCTGGGAGTAGCCTATCTGCGAAGGATGCAAGAAGCTTGTGTTATAAGTTCCTCGACATAGCCTATCCCCAGGCAATGCGAGGAACTTAAATCTAGGGCTTATCGGAGTTGCCTATCTCCGGGCAATGCGAGAAGCTTGCATCATGAGTTCCTCGACGTCTCCTATCTTCGAGCGATGCAAGGAACTTGAATCTGGGGCTTCTTGGAGTTGCTTATCTTCGGGCAATGCGAGAAGATTGTGTCATGAGTTCCTCGATGTCGCCTATCTTCGAGGAATGCAAGGCACTTGAATTCGAGGCTTCTCGGAGTAGCCTATCTTCGGGCAATGCGAGAAGCTTGCATCATGAATTCCTCGACGTCGCCTATCTCCAAGCGATGCGAGAAACTTGGATCTGGAATTTTTAGCATCGTCTGTTTCTAGGCGATGCTAAAGAATTTACACTTTTGGCCCTTTTGATGCAGTTGGGGTAGCATCTTTTTTCAGAGGGCCACGATCGAGTATCGTTGATCTGATGGTTCAAGTCGGTTTCCCCCCTCCTGATCGTCGGGTCATTATTACGCACATAATTTGAATAATTAAAAAAGCAAACTTTATTAAGAAAAATATAGCAGATGCTTTGCCTATTTACAACGCCAACGGCATTCCCGTAATGGATTATTTGCTGAAAATTAGAAAAATATATAAAGTTGCTTTTAAATGAAATATTAGCGGAGCGATTCACTATTCCAAGCTCTAGAAATTGCAATCCCGTCGACCATCGTCGGCTTGAACGTCCCATCTCCAAATTTTTGACGAATGACAAATGGTCCTTCCCAATTCGGCCCGAAGGCTCCTGGGACCGGGTAAACTCATTTGAGCACAAGATCGCCTATTTCAAATATTTGACTGTGAACTTTGGATATGAAGTATCGTGCAACCCTTTTCTGGTGGGTGGCAATCATTAGTTCCGCTTCCTCTCTCTTTTCATCGACCATGTCAAGTGATTTGAGCAGGAGTTGCTCGTTTTGTTTTTGGTTTAAATTCAGCCTTCAGTGAGAGGGGACTTCTAGTTCAATAGGGATCATTGCCTTTGAACCATACGTTAATGCGAAAGGAGTGTGGCCGGTGGCATCTTTATGTGTTGTTCTACAAGCCTAGAGTGCGAGTGGAAGCTCATCAACCCAGTTTCCCTTTGCTTTTGTCAATCGCTTTTTGATGGTGGAGTTGATGATCTTATTTATTGCCCCCATTAACCCATTTTCCTACGAGTGAGCCACCACGGAAAAGCTTTCTCACTTCAAAATCGCTTGCAGTAGTCTTTGAACTCGACACTTTCGAACTGCGTTTCATTATCAGTGATGATTTTCTATGGCACGCCAAACCTGCAAATGGTATTTTTAGCAACAAAGTTAATAATTTTATTGGTGGTTATGGTGGCCAATGGTTCCACTTAGGCCCACTTTGTGAAATAATCTATGACTATTTTTGCATATTTGGCTCTCCCTTTTGCCACCGGAAGGACGCCAATCAAATCGATGCTCCATATCGCAAATGGCCATGGGCTAACCATTTGCATTAGCTCTGTTGATGGAGTTCTCTTAATCTTGCTGAATCTATGATAGCGATCACATCTCCTGGAATAATCCATGGCATCGCGGTATACTATTGGCCAGAAGTACCCATACCAAAGAACTTTCTTTGCTAGCATATGCCCGCCGGTGTGGTCTCCGCACTCGCCTTCGTCCACTTCTTCCAGTATCCCATCCTGTATCATGAACCATAGCGCCATCCTGAGTAATTTCTTTCGCTGGTTTCGGTCTGCCAAAAGAGTTCCTGCCAAAAGATAATCTTTTGTTGGTGTCATCCACGTGTTCCACAGTGGTCTCGAGAATCCATTCTACATCCATTTCGTTAATGCTTGGATGGGTCAGGGTTTCAACTGGGACGACTCCCAACGACTCTGCTTCTCCGAAGCTTACCAACTTGGCTAAAAAGTCTTCTTTGGTGTTTTGCTCTTATGGTATGTGGGTTATGGTGTAGTGCTCAATGTCGCTTAGTAGCCCTTGCACTTTGGATGGAGCCAGATTTTCGCCGCGCGCCTGATACTCTCCTTTCACTTGATACACAACCCGTTGAGAGTCACTATATATATGAACGGACGTTATTTTGAGTTCCATCACAACTTTAAACCCTGCAATTAGTGCCTCATACTCCATTTCATTGTTTATGGTAGGGAATTCCAGTCATAAAGCATAACTAATGGAACACCCTTTGGGCGTTTCAAGGACCATCCCTACGCCCGAGCAGGAGTTGTTCGATGCTCCATCAATGAAAAGCTTCCATTGTGTGTCTACTTGCGATTGAACTTCCTCTTCGCCGTCCCTTACTGTGAACTCGACGATGAAATCGGCCAATGCTTGCCCCTTGATTGCCTTCCTTAGGTGGTAAGTAATATCATATTGACTTAATTCTATGTTCCACTTAAGTAATCGCCCGGATGTCTTTGGCCGATATAAAACTTGTTTCAATGGTTGGTCGGTTAGCACTTTGGTTGGATGAGCCTAAAAATACGACTCCAATTTTCAAGGTGCGATCAAAAGGCAATAGGCCAAATTTTCTAATCTCGGGTAGTTCTTTTCACCTCCGGTGAATCGTTTGCTAATATAGTACACGAGTCGTTGGACCCTTGCTTCTTCCCGTACAAGAGTTGCGCTCAACGCATGCGGGGGAAATTGCTAGGCAAACGAATAATTCTTCTCCATCGACTGGTTTTGATAAGACGGGAGGAGTTTCCATGGTAGTCCCTCGAAGGCTGGTTGACAAGCCTCGCTCCAGTCAAAGTTCTTCTTTCCCTTCTTCAATGCGTTGAAGAATGGTATACATGTGTCTATAGCTTTTGAGATAAAACGGCTTAGTGCTGCGACTTTTCTGTTTAAACTTTGATGTTCCCTCTTATTCTTAGGGGCTTGGACTTCCCATAATGCCGTTATTTGCTCCGAATTTGCTATGATGCCCCGGGTACTCACTATGAATCTCAAGAATTTCCCAGAAGCCACCCTGAAATGACATTTAAGTGGGTTAAGCTTCATTTCATATTTAAGGAGTATCTCGAACATCCCCGCAAGATTATCTAGGTGGTTAGCAGCTACTCGAGATTTGACAAACATGTCGTCCACATAAACTTCCATAGTTTTCACGATCTGATTCTTGAACATTGTATTCGCTAGTCTTTGGTATGTGGCTCCTGCATTATTTAGACCAAAAAACATTACTTTATAGCAGTATAATCCTATGTCGATGATGAAACTAGTATTTTCTTGATCCATTTCGTGCATTAGGATCTGGTTATAGCCTGAGTATGCATCCATAAATGACAACAATTCGTGTCCCGCTGTTCCATCCACCAGTTGATCAATTCTGGGGAGTGGAAAGCAATCCTTCGGACAAGATTTGTTGAGGTTTGAAAAGTCAATACTGGTTCACCATTTTTTGTTAGATTTCTTGACTAATACCGAATTCGATACCCATTTGAGGTAGGTTGCATCTCGGGTGAAACCATTGGCCATCAGCTTATCCATGCATGCCATTAGCTTATCCCTACCAGATGCTTAGGTCCTAGGTAAATCCATGGATCTTTGTTTGGCACACGGATACACTTTTCATACCTATCTTCATCTGATTGAAAGTACGCTTAAAAAGTATATTAACCAAGCTTCCACAATCTACTAATACTCGACGAACAACCACGGGTCCGATTCCCACTGTTATCACCATTGGATCAAGAGTTGGTGCCTTAATTCCTTCAATATCACGGTCGCGAAATATAATATCATTGCTCAGCACTTTCTGCTACTTGATTGGAGTTTCACCATCTATTGTCAAACATGACCCCCTCGGGGTATGCCTTAACGAACTTGCGTATATCTCCAGCTTCCCTCAGCTCCTTTGTGTAGGATGCGGTCCACCAGATACATTTCCGATAACGAGCCTTTGGTTAGTTCGTTTCGACTCTTGGTCGCTAGTTCCAGCATGATATCCTTGCTTCCTAGGCGGTTGAGGGACTATAACCAGGCTGGGTTTTCATGGCCCTTTTACATAGTGCTGATGCTTTCTGTCGCAGATCAGTCCTTCAATGAGGTCCTTGAGGTGGCGGCATTCATTTGTGTTGTGTCTGTATGTCTAATGGAAGCGGCAGAATTTCCCAGAACGCTTTTATTTTTCCATTGCCTTCTTCTTGAGGGGTTTTCGATACTCTTTTGTTTCTTATGTTGCAAGATAGATATTCTCTGGAGTGTCATTCAGAGGGTATAATCTCCTGGTCCAAATTCTCTAAACCTTTTGCTACGGCCACTACCATTTTTCTTATTAGAGTTCTGATTTCCTCTCTTTTGGTTTCCATTCTTCCTTGTGGCTCCCTTAAAGTCATGCCATTCTGCTCGGTGTTCGTCTGTTGCGTTCCAGTAGCCTTCTTTCCACTCCCACGCCTCTTCCAACCTTAAATATCAGCTTGCCTTATGGTTGAACCCTTTCCCATTAGTGCTTCATCTTAATCCATTTCTCGAACTCCGTATCCGAATGAATAGTGCGGACTAGGGCCATAAAAACCATGTCCTCATTAGGATTACTCACTTCCGTTACCGCCGTGTTAAATCTATTCATGAATGATCTCAACGACTCGTTGCGTCCTTGAATCAGTCCTGATAGAGACATGATGTACTTCGGTTGGGCGTTTTAAAGTCTAAACTGTTCAAGGAACTTTATGTCAAGGTGGTCAAAGTAGTGATGGATTTTGGAGGAAGTTTGGTGAACCACATGGATGCAATGCCTTCTAGGAAGATGGGAAAACATCAAAAGCATACAGCTTCTGGAGCATTGGCTCGATCCATGTACCAACTATATTTTTACAAATGGGTTTTCGGATCTTTAGTCCCATCATAGAAGGGAATGGTTGGCATAGTAAACTTGTCCAAATATCTTTCATTCAGGATTTCATCGGTAAAAGGGGTCCGACTTGGGGCAGATCCCCACTCATCATCATTTTGATTTTTTACTCTCATCCATTTGTCGCTTGACCATGTCTACAATATATGCTCTGATGCTTGGTGGTCCTGGGGGCGGCAGTCATTCACCGCGCCAAGTTTTTGGTTTAGCAAACGAACCTAGCGCATTGGCAGATGCCTAGGCTCTCTTGTCTTCGGAGGCCATTCTCGTAGAACCTCGTTGGCTGGCATTTAGCCTAACTGGGGCAGTCCAGATGTTTTTAATATTTTCGAATGCATTGGCATCCTCTCCTATATGATCACCCTGCTCTCCGCCATCTGAATCAGAGAGGTTCAAGGCTACATCCTCGAGTGGGGTTTTAGCCCCCAATCCAAATTCAGATTTGGTTGTCTCGAGCAAGTGGAGTGTTTTCATTCTCTTCCAATTTTTCCCTGTTGTCATCTTTCCTAATGACTATTTTTAATTCCTCCTATGTAAACCGAAAATAGATGAGTTTTCTTGCTCCACGATAGTAGCCGGTTCAGGGGTGATTCTTTGAATGGGATTTGATTGAAAAGTTACCAAGGCATCGAGTTTTTCCATTAGAGCCTTTTGACTCTCTTTCATTCTTTGGTTGATTTCCTTAGCCATCTTATTCAACTCATCTCTAGTAATAACCCCATGCCACTAGAGGATCCTGGAGCTTGATTCCCTAAGCTAGCAGCATTTACTTCAGCCTGTTGGGTACCAACTCCTTCTGCGGCTATTGCTGCCCCTATGTATCTTCCTAAAGCAGTTCTTTTCCTTCCAAGAGCCATTAAACCTTGAAGATAGCTGGATATTTAAGTAGAGATTAGAGACCTAACTTCTGGATCTATGCAATCCAAAGTAGATAGATAGATCTGGATTCTGGGTTGAAAGTGGTGATCTAACTTCTGGACTTGTACAATCTAAAGTAAATAGCTAGATCTCGACCCTGGGTTGCAGTTTCTCGGTGAAAGCACCAAAATGTTGATCCAGAAAGTGGACCAACACCCTGGTTTAGTTTTGAAAGCACCAGCTTTGTATTCTCATAGCAATATAACATATCACAGAGGTAGAAAAAGAAAAGTAAGGAAAAGAGGCAGAAGATTTTAATAGTAGTTCGGTTGTTAATTAAGCATACGTCCACTTTATATTTTTATTATAAGCTGACTACTATTATAGAGGTTGTTTGATTACAAGGCTTTAGCTAATCCTAAGTTGAATTGGATCCCCAGAGTTAGAATTTACTGGAGAATCATGGTGTATTCCATCTATGATTGCTGCATGGAAGGTTGGAGGTGAAAAAGAGTTCCAGCGCAGCTTCAACAGTCAGTTTTCAGAATCCCTTATTTATAGAGGTTAGAGGGCTCCTGGGCTAGGCCCATCATTTTCAAGTCTCAAGTGAGGTGCAGGCGACTCGAGATGACTCACTGGTCGAAAATTGGTGAACTCCATGGGTCCATGGCGACCCATAGATAGTCGATTTTCGCCCACTGAACTCCTCTTCCTTTAGTCTATTTCGTAGTTCGTTTGTTCATGGTCTTCAAGGAGTACATTGGTAATGTCATTAAGGCCACAAAGGTCGATCCTGGACTTTGACACTGGAGATGTCTTCTTACGTATTTGTCATTGTAGTCACATGCTGATGGAAAGTCACTGGTTGTTTATTCTTAAACACTTATTGGATTGCCGGGATGCTGGTCTTTTGGACTTGTTGACTCCAATCGTCGCCTTAGCTGTATTGCTCGACTCTCATCACACTCTAGTCGTAGCTTCTCTGACTAGTCTCTGAACCAACTGTCTAGCTCAAGGTTGTCTTATTCTCTGTTGGCATCTTCTGGGTTAAAAACCGGATAATAGTTCCTTTTCTCGTTTTATGTGATTTCTGGTTTTCTACTTATGATTTCTAGATCCAATGTTATTTGTGTCATTACCTGATAGTTTCAAGGATTTTGCTTGTATAAGTTATCTTGAGTTTTGATATTTGGCGATTTCATCCTTGAAATTTTGAAGTATGCTTGATATTTTTCGATACATGACTTGATGATATATTTGAGATCTGGTTGTTTTATCCATCATTCATCTTGCTAACTCGTTTATTTTAGCCTAGTCTGACCCGTGTATTATTTCGAGTCAGACTAAGATGTTTTAGGTCCTTCAGATTGATGTTGTTTGAGTGGACTTCCTATTAGTTAGCTATATGTTCACTTTTGTCATTACTATGTATATATTGATGTTACGATGTACTTTATATCAAGCTATACTCCTTTTGTGTACATATTTGTATATTTGGGATGTAGTATTATTGTATTATGTAGTCTACATTGTGTATCTATTTGTGTCTATTCAGACTTGTATCCATTTGTATTCCGCTATGTCTGATATGTGATTTTGTGATGTGTATTTATCATATGTCATTCTGGATTTTATTATAGCCATCGTAGTTTTTTTTAAGCCTGAATTGTATACATCGATTCCACTTAAGTAAGGAAATGTATAACATATTGATCGATGTATCGATGCTCATTTAAAGTAAAATTCATGATGGTTGCTCGTATCCAGCCAGCAGTAGCAGACGGTATTACTCCATCATAGGCTTTGTTAATGTGGGTCTCGAGGTGGGGAGCACGCTTGGTTTTAGTAAAATCCAATTTTAATTTGTTAAGCATTACCCCATTGTCAATTTTCTTTACACCAGTTCTCTTCGTCAAAACTCTATCACTTTGAACTTATAAAATTTGGTAATGGTCAAAATTCTAATATCGTCCATATACAACTTTATATTCCAAACACAAAGTCATTGGTTCAACAGTAACAATTACTATTAACCGAACTACTCTAGCAAGAGATTTTGACTTTGAGTTGACTTGATTTAACCGTGACATTAACCTCATATAACCGAGGAGACGGATCCTCTATTGAATAGTGTTTCACTTCCAACACGTCCACTCGATCCAGCTATAGTCATTCGATGGATGTCATGCCATGATTTCACTATAATCAAAGAGGAGCTTTCATATTGAAGATTAACATTGTTATCAAATCGAGAGAACTGTGTAAACCAGTCACATCGATATTTTCTGTTTGACCTTAGTTATATTAACTAATAGAAATCTATCGAGTGAGTCGTTCTATAGTTATCCAATAACTATCAATATGTAACCTCTTGGTGCCCTCATTAGTCATAAGTAATACACCATCGAACATTTAGAGAGCGTTATGTACTCTAGTCTCAACAGATACTTCGATATCAAGTCTTGATGCATCTTGACTAGGAACATTAAAAATGATGTGTTTATAACATTGTGATACAATACTCATGATTACAACTATTTGTAATTACTATCTCAAATACACCATTTCTTCAAGTAAATATATTTTAATTATTTATAACACATTATAACAAATATATAACAGAAAGAAAAACACCTTCATTACGAATGCGAATTGATTACAAAATTAATTAATTTACATTAAATTATAGAATTGCCCCTAAGGCATTCCTTTAGATCTATCAATCTCCCACTTGCACTTGGGGCAAACTATGGAATCTCAATCCCATCAATTAGCTTCTCAAGAGCCAACCGAGCTAGATCCTTAGTAAATGGTTCTGCTATGTTATCCTTGGTATCCACACTTTGTATCATGACCTCTTTCTTCTTAATGAATTCTCTAATCAAGTGGAACTTCCGAAGAACATGCCTTGACTTCTCATGTAATCTAGGCTCCTTTGTAATCTGCATTATTATCACGGAACAATGCCATAAGATCCTTAGTATCTAGAATCACTCCGAGCTCACTAAAAAAATTACACATCTAGATTGCCTCTTTAGCTGCTTCATAAAGGGTTATGTACTCGGCCTTCATCATGGAATCAGCAAATTTTCTTGCTTGGAACTTTTTCAACTAACGACTCCGCTGTTAAGCGTAAAAACATAACAAACACCGATTTACTATCATCTATATCACTTTGAAGCTCGAATCTATATACCCCTTCATAAGGAGGTCTCCATTTCCATATATGAAGAATAAGTCCTTAGTATTTCTTAAAAACTTAAGTATACGTTTTATGGCTATCCAATGTTTTTCTTCAGGATTAGACCGATATCGGCTTAAGCATCCTAATCCCATGCCACACCTGGTCTATTACATAGCATAGTGTACATCATAGATGCTATGGCTGAAGCGTAGGGGATCCCCTTTATACGCTCTTTCTCATCATCAGTATGAGGTGCATCCTTCTCAGAAAGAGCCAAATTGCATTGAAACATTTCCACACTTGGAGTTCTCTGTACCGAAACATTTCAGTTTGTTGTCAATGTACAACGATTGAAACAGTCCCAACAGCCTCTTAGATCTATCTCTATAGATGTTTATACCAAGTATATAGGCTGCTTCTCCCAAATTCTTCATGGTGAAGTTCTTGGAAAGCCAAGATTTCATCGATTGCAATAACGAAGTGTCATTGTCAATCATCAATAAATCATTGACATCGAGCAATAAGAATACGCCAATATTGCCCTTTCCTTTCTGTATATGCACGCTTTCCCTGTTTTCTAATAAAAACCAAACTATTTAATTACCTTATAAAAATACTTATTCCAACTTCTTGAAACTTATTTAAGTCCATAAATGGACTTTAACAATTTGCAAGTGTTTCCCTCACTCTCACTGGCCACAAACCCTCGGGATGTGACATATAGGCGGTTTCTTCTAAATCACCATTTAAAAACGCCATCTTTACATTCATTTGCCATCATTTTTTGTCATAAAATGAAATAATGGCTAGCATAATCTGGATGGACTTAAGTATGACTACGAGAAAAATGGTCTCGTCATAATCAACACGTTGAATTTGATGAAATCCTTTCGCAACTGGTCTTGCCTTATAAGTCTATACTTCTCCATCTGTATTTAGCTTTTTCTTAAAAATCCATTTGCAGCTGATAGATTTCATCCCTTCGAGTATGTTCAACAAATTCCAAACTTTGTTTTCGTACATGGAATCCATCTTGGATTTCATAGCTCCAAGCCATAATGTAGAGTCTTTACTCTGCGGTGCTTGTTGGAAAAATAGTGGAGTGTTGCCCTCTAAGACATGACCCTCCTTCTTGCCATCCATAAGGAAACCATAATATATCTTTGGTGCACAAGATTCTCTATTAGACCTTCTAATAGTTTGCGTGTATTCGTATATAGGTGAACTCAATCCTCCCACTAGTTCGGCCTCAATGTTAACTTCTTGGATCTCGTCCAAGTTTACAACCTCGCTGTTAATTTCCCTTGATAAAATTTCTTTTCTAAAAGAATAACATGTCAAGAAACGTAACCTTTTATTCCTTGATATTGTAGAATATACATCCCATCGATTTTTAAGATATCTTATAAATTTATACATTACTGATCTTGCCTCTAGTTTATTGGACCAATGTTCTTAACGTATGCCGAACAACCCCACACCTTCAAATATTTGAGTTGGGGTTTCTTACCATACCACTTCTCATATGGTGTTTTAGGCATAGATTTAGTGGTTAACAAGTTCAACATATGTACCATATTTTCTAGTGCATATCTCAAATTGGACAGTGGCAGCTCAGCCTTACTCATCATGGAATAACCATATCTAATAGGGTTTGGTTCCTTCGCTCCGACATACTCACCTCCTCGATTTGATTAAAGAATCTTATTATTATGGCCTATTTGATTCCCTATTACATTTTTATAATCAACAAATTTCTCGTAAATATCGGATTTGTTCTTCAAAAGATATACATATCCTGGTCTTGAGAAATCATCAATGAACATAACAAAGTAAGAAATATTATCTTTGGTAATTATATGCATTGGGCCACACACATCACTATGTACTAACCCTAAGAGTTCATCTACTCTTTTATTGCTCCTAATGAAGGGGTGCTTGATCATTTTACCTTTGATACACAACCCATATGCGTTAAATGATTCAGAATCAAGTAATGTGAGAAAATCTTTGATTTTCAATTTGTATAGCCATTTCACACTATTGTGACCTAGTATACAACCTCAAAGACAATTATCACTCATATTGTTAGAAGAATTATTCATAGAACACACATAATTAGTATTAATAACATAAATGCCATTTTCAAGAATACCATCACATACTTTATTTCCATCCAAACTAACGTTCATAACATTATTTGCATAATGAAATATACATCCAGTTTCAGACAATTTAGAAACAAAAATAATCTCACAAATAAAGTCTTTTACAAAATAGCGATTATTTAATATTAATACTACTCCATTGGCAAAACTAAATGATAGTCTCCTACTGTCGTTGCATCTACAGTAGATCCATTAGCAACTTGGACTCTCATCTCTCCCTTTGCCATGCAATGCCTATTCCTAAGCCCCTATAATGAATTGCAAATAAGAGTATCGGATCTAGTATATAAGACCCAAGACATTATATTGAATACAAAACAATTTTAAATCATACATGCACTTGACGGAGCCGCAGAACCATTCTACTTCTTTTTTCTAATAATCTTTAAGTAGTCAGGACAATCCCTTTTCCAGTGACTTTTCTTATGGCAGTGGTGGCTTCACCCTTATCATCGGTCTTCTTTCTTTCCTTTTTCTTATATTCTCTTTTCTGCTTCTTTGAACTCTTCGATGATGATGCACTACCCTTTACCGCAAGTACGGTCCCTTGATCCTTAGATTGTGACTCGACAGACACCAACATATTGAGGAGCTTTATGAGGTTCACAATCATTTGGTTCATATTGTAATTCAATATGAATGGTTCATACTGAGGAGTAGGAGAACTAAAGACTAAATCAACTTGTAATTCATTGCTTATGTATATGTCCAACTACGAAAGCCGATCTATATAGCCCTTCATAATTAGCATGTAATTGTCCTCTTTATGTTCTTTGGTCATTTTGGTATCAAACAACTTCTTCATAAGCTCATACCTTGCGGAATGTGACTGTTCACCAAAATGGGCCCCGAGACTATTAAATATCTCATGGATATATATATTTTTGTATTGCCTCTGCAATGGTTTGTCTAATGTAAACAAAACGAAAACTTGAGCGATCTCTAGATCTGACACCCATTTTTCATAAGCAAGTCTTAGTTTGGGGTTCGCATCATCAGCGGGTTGTTCTTTGGGTTTGCATGTAATAGCCAAACATAGGCGCTTGTAAGCCAACACTATTTTAATTGCTTGTAGCCAATTAATATAGTTTGGTCCAGTAAGCTTGCCATTTTTTGAAAATAGTTTTGGAGTTGTTATTTTTTGCAAGTTTAAGTTGTAGATTATTAGGACAAATCGAGGTGGATGTTCTTATAATATTATTAAGGCTGAACTTTATGTTTCATTTTACTAATAAGTTCCCACTAGTCTTTTATTTTTGCCAAACCCTATGTCGAAATAGAGAAGTCATTCATCTTTATTAGTAGGTGTTAGGACTCGTCTACCATTCAATTCTAACTTGAGTTTGCTCAATAAGTCATAGCTCCACGGATGATGGATAACTCCTTATCAGTTGTATCGTATACAACTCCTAACCCTTGGTATCTTGTCCTAATTTTACTTCGACCTTGATTTTTCTCAACAAATCAAAATAAAATTGTTCACTCCTACCTATCATATCATGACGGCCTGAGTATAATATATATACAATGAGTTTTCTCAACAAATATATATATATATATATATATATAATTATCTTACCTTGTCTATTTAATATATTAATAATACTACACATAACATCCCTAGCTTGAGTTTTCTCTACAAATAAAGAGTATGCAAGTTGTAACGTCCCATAATTTATCACTTTGAATTGGAATATTTACTTAATTTTAAATATTTTGATAATTGTTTTAAATAACAAATAATTCATTTTAATTATTATACAATCATAATAAGTGATTAATAATGGTTTATAAATATATATAAACTTGTTTATAAAGATATACAAACTTTTTGGCATTTTAGCAGATCGACATCGTATTCTTACAAATGAATTTTTAAATTAAAATGGTTTTATAACTTAAATAATATTGTTTTAATTATTTAAAGATGATAAGAAATTTATTTTCATGTTCTGTTTACCCAAATAAATAGTTTGATTAAAAACTAAAAATATGATCGGAATTCGGATTCTGGATTATCAATGATTTAACAACTAAAATCTATGACAGAATATTGTAACGTTGTTAGTTCAAATATGACATATACACGTACATGTACATGCATTCACATCTACACATACAAATATACATTTACATTTAGCATATAAAACAAAATTGGTTTACTTTTGAAAAAGCACACTTACACATCACTTTACAAGGCATACTGATAGCACACGGAGGGGGAGTGGGATAAGCACATGGTTGTATAAGATGGCAAATTTTCCTATAAATAGCCAAGCACCCCTTTCATAATTTACACACACTTCTTCTGTTGAATATGCTAGTATATGATTTTTGTTTGATGATAATAAACACACATACACACACACAGATATATATATATATTCATTTAAATGTATTTATTATTGTACTATTTTATTTTTCACATAATTGAATAAATATATGATGAATAAAATATTCAAAATTGAGCTCTCACTACATATATACATTTTCAATTAATATACAATTTTAATTACAACACATCTTTCAATCTACAACTTTCACCTCACTACATATTCACTCACACTCGTATTTTTATCTTCAACTCTATTCTATCTTGTATCCAGCATCTGAATTATCTGCAAAATAAATACTAACGCAGTAAAATTGGAAAAGGAATATTTTGCAGTATACAATAAAATTATGTGTTTGGAAATTTTATTTGCCTCAGTTATTTGGGTTGTTCGTCATCATTTATTTTGAATTCATCTTACACAAACAACTTGTAAAATGCACACTGTATCACTGTACATGTCACAAGGCCTGCACACCGATATATACTTGATAAAACTTTAGGGATAGGTGAGCTCAAGGTCAAACCCAAGCCAAAGACAGGATTTAACTCAAGCACATAGATTCTCGATCAAATCAACCAAAACTAGATAGACAACAAGAAACATATAAAACATGACAACAAAAAAATTGATGAAGCTCGAAGCATGTGCAATAGACTACACAATTAGTACAGCTCTGAAACAAAGTCAAAGGAAACAAGATCATGAAACCAGAAAAGCAAAAACCAGGTCAACAACACAACCATAGGATTGCAACCAAGACCAGACCGGTCATCATCAACATGAAACACATTCCAGTGCAATTAAAATAAGAACACATGAGTTCAAATGCAAGTATTCAAAGAGGATAGAGAATATACATGCATTCAAACATGTATACATATATATGCAATGACAATTGAACTCAACCAAACAACAAAGGAGTGCAAAGCATAATGGAATTACATAAAACAAGCTAACATACATATATACATGTGTGAACACACACGTATACATATATAAATGCAGTGGCAACGAGAACAGTTCAGTTCAAGGCAATGTTCATAGCCACACAGCAGTCATGAATCAAGTGCAATCAAAATGAAGTGCAAATAGTAACTCAACATTTCAAGCATGGATGAGCATGATGAACTAAACTAGATCATGTGATAAGAGACTCCAACCCAGGTTTAACAAATCCAAAGAACTTGAATAAAAAGTGCATGTGCAAAATATATCAGATCAGACTTGAATACACAGTCCAGATCAAACCAGACCACAGTTTAACATAAAGCAGCATGATGGATGCGTAGCTCAACCAGACTACAAGTGAGCTCGCGAGAACCAGAATAATAAAGTAAAGACATGTACATTTATATATTAATGGATTAACATAAATGAACAAGGAACCGGACAACCAAGTATGTCAACACAAGCAATATGAAAACAACACTGCAATCAACCAAATTAAGTTCAACTTGAACCAAGAGTGCACAGTGATATGCAATGAGTAACAATATGACAGTAATTACATGTATCAAAATGCAACATTACTAGTATGAGGCAGTTTACAGAAAATCAAAATAGTAGCAGGTTGAACCAGTACGAGTAGTGAAGTCAATGAACAAGTCGGAGTATATCGAAAATTCAAAATACCAAAGCCAAGGAGTAGTTTCAAAAATGAAATGACAGTGAAACCATATGTTATGAAAATATAGAAAATTATCAGTAGCCAGCAGTTTGAATATAATCACAGAAAAAATCAAGTCATGTTTCGAAGAGAAACGATCTGCAATAGTTTTAACAAAGTCAAGGCCAAGATAAAATATAATTAGATGTCATATGGAACAACGAATGAAATATTAAATAAGTTGTTGGTAGTAAAGAACAGAGGAATTCAAATGTGTTTAAGCAAATTCAAATATATCAGAAACATATTCAACAGGTGATAAAATGAACAAGTCGAAAAAATATCACAATCGTTCAAGTAAGAATCGAATGACCAAGCAATATAAGTGACGAGTTTCAAGTCAAATATAAGAACGAAAACTTAGGGACTTTAATCCCTATTTAAACCCAAAAATCATCAACGGCGAAATCCATAGATTCAAGTTCAAGACTAAAATCAGTGAGCATACTTAGAATAAATCATGAACAAATTCATAAATCGACTCAAAGTCGAGAACTAAAAAGGGAAAATCTCGTATCTAGCAATCAACATCCAACTCGACTTATTAAAGCAGCCGAAAGCCAATCAAAGCAAGGAGACCATTGACGGAGCGAAGCAAAGTAATTTAATAACTTCAATCGCTCGAAAATCAAGTGGCAGCTTCAACCAAAAAGCCTTAAATTTTGAACGAAGAATGAATGGCCGAAGGACTGAACAAAAGCAATAAGGGATCGGTAGATAAAAATAAAAAGGAAAAGGGAGACATCTTCTTTTATTTCCAATTGGGCTTGTCTCTTTTTATTTTATTTTGGGCTTAGATTTATAATAATGTTTTGTTTGTATTGTTTATTTTGTCTTTTAAACTTGCGTCAATTCTAGTCATGTGACTAGGGACGAACTATGTAAGTGTAGTTCGAGAATTCGCAACTCAGTGACTGAGATGTGGCAGGATTTTGAGCGTAGAGTTAGGTTAGTCGATAGCGGGTGTCGCAAGTTTACATGTGTAAGCGTCTGACTATTTAATTTCTAGTATAAACCTTCGGGCAGCATGTAGGCAGGGTTTTGCCGAAGCTGGGTAAATATGTGTTGCCCTATTTCTGCTTTTATTATTCTGCAATTATCTGTGTTGCGATTATTATATATATTTTCGCATTAATTTCTATTATTTTTAGTATCACCCTATTCACCCCCTGTAGGGTGAAATCGATCCTACATCATCTTCTCTTCTTCTTCTCTTCTTCTCTTATCTTCTTTTAATGGCCTTAGGCCGTAAGTGTGGTGGAGAGAAGGGTGGTGGGTCGTGAGTATGTGGGAGATGAAGGTGGTTGGACATTAACTAGAGTGGTGAAGGAGTTTGGCCGTGAGCATTAGGAAGGCGGAGGATGGGTTTTAGTGATTTCCGATGAAGTTGGAAGTATTAGTGAGGTGTTGTGATGGATTGAATGTTGGTATGAAGTAAATGGGTTAAATAAATGCAAGTTGATCATGTTTTGAATTGCTTGATCATATCACTTGATATTCACTTGTTAATCACTCGTTTATATTACTTATTGCTCACTTAGTATTGCTTGCTACTAGTGATAATAATAGACATTAACTACTTAAAGTTATATCCTTGACCATATGCTAAAATGATTCTTATATGGTTGTTTAATATGTTTGGACGATGATTGGTTGATTATATAAAAGTTTGGTTATGGTAGATATAATTATCATGATTTATAAGTTGAAAATTATATATGATGAGAAATGGCAGCTACCATTTGACTATTGACCCATTCTAATATATAGATAATAAATGGATCGGTTTAAAAACAAATGAGTTGATAGTCATAGAATATTATTCTCGTCAGGCTTGAACCAAACGAACATAACAAAAAAAAGGGTTTAGACAATTCTGTCCCTATTTCGACGAAGAAAATAGGTCCAAGGCCCATAATCTGTATTTTGTTATGTGAATTGGTAATACATGTCCTGTAAAAAACTATCTATGTTATACTGAAAAATAATATGTATGCAACATATGTTAGGCCTCTTTGTTTTTAAAACCAAAAGAAATGTCATTTTATAATATCTAAATTTACTTTAGAAAAATAAAGAAATAAGAAAATGGAGTTTGGAAGTAGATTTGGAATTTGTAACCACCGGAGCTTTTCGACCCTCGAAAATCGACACTAATACATCCATACTATTACATGCCGAGAACTCCAATGTTGGAAAACCCGATTGTTAAGGGAAAAAAAGAAGATAAGAAGAAACTAAACACCATAGAATCTCACGATGGAACGAATAATCTATAATATGCCACAAATCTTTATACAAAAGCAAAACTGTACTATGTATATATACAGACATCAGTCAGAGTACACTAACCTATTTCAGCCTGGACAGTTATAACAGCCTGTCCTTACAATTGCTGATAAATACAACAACGAATACAGGGGAAAATAAACATCTACGTTAATATGTCTTTGGGCCTCTAACTCGTCTCCTAAAGCTCCAAAACATCCAACTAAAATCCTGTAATATGCTCAGGCTGACCCGAGCATTATAATAAAATGACACCCGAGTTAGTCTGGAATACCAGCGTGAGAAAACACACCCAACTGGATTTTAATGTTATAAAATCTTTGAAATCAAAAGTATCTCATAAGATCATGCCGCACATAAACATGGACAGGTTTTAACCTTACGATAATCAAAACATTTTCTATAGAGAATCCAGTTACACTATAATAATAGTTAGGGGTCAAAGTAAAATATGAATATAGCTGAAATGCTTTCATCTCACGTTTCAGCATAGTTGGGCACAACTAAGTCCGTACTGTGCTTATTGGAGAATGGATTCCAAACAATAACTGGGCTACAGCCCATCATAGTGCATCTCTAGATATACACCGAGGATCTTGCCTGGATGCCCTGCCAACACAGAACCGGCCTACCCCTTGCTAAAAGTACTGAATATGATCACTCCACCGCTAACGAGCGCCGAAGCATATAAATGAGTGATTATAGCGACTCTAGATAGGGACGATCATACCCTACTTGGAAGCGACCCACCTAGCCCTACTACATCTCCCATGTTTTAGTCATTCCTAGTTGATGAGGTTTGAAGCTACGTTTTACCTTTTATATGGCAATTTACATTTGGAATGCTAACATTGCCCTCCATGCAACAATTCAATATCAGCATTAATCCATACAAGTTCGTTCTGGTACTAAACGAAACACTTAAGAGCTCCGTCTTCAATTCCATCATCTTCAAGATGTCTTCACTTCGAAATGCTTAAGTTGGATCGAAGTGGTTTTCGAATACCATATCCGATCCTGGTCTCTTCGAAACAACTTTTTGATAATTCCCGGTAAACTCAACCCTGGTTCTTTGGAAATAAAAAAATCAAAGATAAAATCGGAGATCACCTCCTAACTATTAGTGGATGTGTAACAACCATGTTTTGGAGATTACCTGTCAATATTAAATTATAAATGTAATTATAATTTAATATTGTGATTTAAATTAAAATTGGAGAAATCAAATTGTTTATTTGAAATAAACAATGAAATTGGAATTAAATTGAGAAAATAAAGTTCCAAGTTTTATTTTATTTCATTTGGAGTGATAACAAATGGAATATGATTTTATTTAAGTGGAAATGCAATAATTGTATCAATTATTGCCTATTTACTTCTCTTATAATTTCAAAGGGAAGAATTTTATTTTTGAACGCTGTTTATTGAAGTAAACAAGGTAGAAATTGGTTTAAAAATAAGTCTTGGCTATAAATAATGTTTTGAAATGGTTTGAAATATTTTTCTAAGAGAGAAAATAAATTTTATGGAATTTTAGAAGTTAAAAACAATGTTTTATTCATTTATTTAAATAAATGGTGTATTTTTGTTAAATTAAGGATTTTAATAATAAAAATGTTTTAAAAATATAAATTGATCTTTTTATATGATAGAAATTGTTTTATTTTTTATATATACAATTTTTCACATTTTTCTTGTGTAAAACTTGAGAGAAAAACATTTTTATTTGTGTGTATATGAGATGTGCATACATATTTTTGGCTAAGTATTGATTTTAACTTTAAGCCATCTTATTTTATTTTTATTTTGGGTCAAATTCAGCCCATATTCACTTAGCCTGCTTAGAAGAGAGAAAGAAAAAGAGTATGTACATTTATTTGCATACTTTCATCTTCCTCCTACAACCTAAAAAAAAGTCAGTTTTTACCAAATTATAAAATCAAGCAAATTTTTTCATGCTAATTCACCAAATTCAAGTCTTTTTGCAAGCTAGTCATAAATCAAAGGCAATAAACTCAAAATAAGACCATTTCCTCATAATTTTCTATTACAGTAAGTAATTTTTCTAAATTTACTGTAAATATTGTTTTGCATGTTCTGTAGCTTCTTCCTACGGCTTTTGAAGACCAAATCTAGCTAAAAGCTTCCCTTTTGCATCAAAAATCCAAGTTTTAGCATCTAATCGCAAGGTGGGTTGTATAAGCTTACATAGCAAAAAAAAGTGCTAAAGATTGAAACTGTGTAAAATTAACCTATCTGTAGTTTTCTGTAGTTGGTTTCTCTTGTTTATAATTAGTTTCTGTTGCTACTTTGAAGCCTTCTAACTTTTGATTCCTGCAATGAAATTCCGCTGGGTTTCTTGCATTTGGTAGCTTGCATGTTGAACTTTATCTCTATAACTTTACATTGGAAAACATCGTCATTTGATTTGTCAAAACTTGCCTTAAAAATCAGTTCGCAGCTTGAAAACGACCTGGAACAAATCACGTGTGAGGAAGTCGATATTCCTCTCCCTGGGTCGACATCCAGGTCACCCTAGAAGACCCTTATTTCAACAAGGCGGTTGACCTAAGGGGTATAGAGGTCCATCTCTAGGTCGATCTTCATGTCGACCTGGGTGATGGGTTTTTTGCAGCCCGTTTCTGTTCCTTTTCTAGTTGTTTTCGAGTCTTTTCTGCTGGTTTTCTTGCCTTGTTTTGTGATATTTCTGAATATATTCTTAGGCCATGATGTCTATCATTAGACTAGGAAAATTTTGAAGATTTCAAAATTAAAATTTTGAATTTTGTTTGAATTGAAATTCAAATATCTGTTTGAGTGATTTTTCTTGTTTTTATTCGTTTTCGAGAACGGTTTTCTCCGAATCTTTTTGAAATGATTTTTGAAATTAATGGGAATTTCAAAATAATTATTATATAATACTTTAAAGTATTTTCAAGTATAAAATCTTTTTATTTTCTATAATAAAGGAATTTTCAAATATGAGTTTTCAAATTGATTTCAAAAATTGGTTTTCAAAGCTTGTTATTCAAAGTAAATTATTTTATATATAAAATACACGTTTTGCACTATTAGAGCTAATAGGAAGGAGAATTAAACGGTTTGGTAAAACACGTTGTATGAGACACATGCGCTTAACTTATCGGTTAATTTATGACTTGTCCGTTTGATCGTTTTGACCTTTGGGTTGAATTTACCGATGAAGTGAGGTAAACATTTTACTGCTTTGAGTATGAAATTTACTAGCGGTTAGTAAACCGTTTTGTGCTTTGAGTGTGAAATTTACTAGCGGTCAAAGTTAAGCAATTTTTAAAACCGTTTACTCACACCAGACCCATGTCTAACCCGAGTGTTTATTTTCTATTTTATTAAACTCTTGGGTACTCGTATTACGTATGAGTAGTCAAGTGATTCAGGATTGCTTTGACGAGTTCTGGAGGAGATATGGAGCAGGAGGCTTCAGCGTGTGTGTGTGTGTGTGTGTGTGTGTATATATATATATATATAGTGTTCCGCTGTGTTTGAGTTGTATCTGTTTTCTCTGATGTACTTGAATTGTAATTGCTAGACAGATGTTTATAACTGTCTAGTTTGTGTTGTATTAGCTGTATAACTCTGATGTATATGATACTACGTAATGTTTTATGTGATATAATATAATTTATTCGTTCCGCTGTGAGATTCTGATGTTGTTCGTTCCTTCCTTTCCTAACTTTTCTCTTTTATATCCCTTTCTTTCTTCTTAATGATGCATCTTTCTATGGAATGAAAGGCGGGTTGTTACATTGTGGTATCAAAGCGCTAGGTTGAGCGAATACCTAGGCTCTAGAGTGGTGTCTGTCTTGAGAGAGCATATTTGTAATTTTGAATATATATAAATATATTTATTTATTTCTACCTATTTGATTGGGTTACCTATTCGGGTTTTCCAATATAAGTTCTAGAGGTAGATAGGGTAGTTGTGTGTGTAACACAACTACCAATGATTGGAGTCCGAGGGTTTGAGGTTGGAAGTGAATCTGCTAGGGCAGTATTGGGCATCTTGAGTAGTTTTGCAGTTTGGTGTTTCACCGATCCCTGAAATAAATCTTTTCAAGGTTCGGAGTTTATCTTTGGAATTAAGCTTGGTCGCACTCGTGTGAGTGGATTTTCTTGAGCTTGGATCAGTTGGGAGTACTGAAGCCAGCGATGGTATCTTGGCAACTTTAGGAAGGAGTTCTGTCTGTATTTGAGTTTGAGACTCGGTTTGGCAGAGTGTTTGTGCTTGGTTTGAAGTCAAGTTTCCTGAGACATATCTGTCTCCTGAAGGCTCTATTGTGGAAGTAGATGGTGTAGCTTTATGATTCGATGAGCTTTTGGACAAGAATGTCTTTTGCAGCAGTATCAGCTTAGTGGTGTTGTGTATGCTATCAGAATAGTCTCCTGGCTTAGCTATATCCTGAAGGTGGAGTCCAAGCAATAGAGTGGCCTGTTTCTTCGTTGGTTCAGAAGTTTCTGTGATTCTTTTGTCAGTAGGCCGGGCAGATGGTGAAGCTTGTCCATTTCTTCTGGAAGCTCGGCTGGGTGTGATTTTTGTGGTCGAAGGTGGACCACTAGTTTCTTCTTTTGGTTAGAAGGCTTTAGATGTTCTGATTGTTGAAGTGAGAATGGTTTCTTGGGATCTGAACTAAGGAGAATCGCAAAAGTGACTTGTAATGGTTCGGAAGTTCTTTGAGTAATCTTTGTTTGGATTGAAGCATCTCTAGAAGATGTTAGAGTTATCGAAGTGGTTTGGTATTTTCTGGATATCTTCGAAGGAGTTAAGATTTGCATCCGCATCGAGAGATTGAGTTCTGTTTCGAGTTGGTTCTTGGAGCTTTACCGGTGGTTCAGCATAGTAGGATGTTCTTTGAGAGAGAGATCTGTTTAAGCTGGCAGGATTGATCGGATCTAGATTTCTGATTGAATTTTTGCTGTGGTGTTTGTGACCGAATCGGATAGGTCACTGAGATTTTATGGAATTTGATGAACAATGTTTCCAGGATAAGTTGATCAAGTTTATACTCGTGTTCATCAACAACATTCTCAAATCAGAGTTGTGCAGCGGAAGCATGGTCGCAGCTATTCCAGAATAGAAGCAACACCCGATTCATTTGGAATTTGAGTTTTGTCTTGGATTAGAGGATTTCTATAGGAGTAGTATGTTTGAAGTCTTCTGATTTTTGTGTAGTAGAGTTTTTGTGGTGGTTTTTGATGGATTTTATGAGAACCATTCTGTTGAGTAGGATCTGGAGATCGTTTATTTCTTTGTCCAGATTTGTTCCGTGAAGCATCTGCGAAAATTGTATTGATCTAGAAGGTTGAAGGTAGCCCAGGATCGACAGGAGAGATTTGTGAATAAGAGTGTTGGATCTTTCTGTTTTCTCTTAAGGTTGAAGTGTTTGGTCTACAGGATTGAATTGCCAGTTCAGACGGCTGGAATTTGTTTTGTATTTCATGTATCTCTAAGGGAATACGTGTATGGTTTATCACTGGTTTTAGAATTAGTGGTTCTGGAAGATTTTGGAAGTTGATCAGGACTTGTTTGTGGTCCAGTATCCTATGTAGATTTGTAGATCTAGATACATAGGAGCTCTAGATCTGAGTGGTGTAGCTAGTTTAGATTCTGTAGAGCAAGTGTCCTGGTGTTTGTACCTGGGAAACTCTAGGGAATCCTATCCAGAATTTTGTCTGGATAGTTCGAATTGTTTGTTTGAATTGGTTGCTATGGTTGCTAGTATTTGGTTGATAAAATATGTTTGCTATTTTAAAATTAAAATCTGTATGGGATTATTAAATTACCTTTGCTTTTAAATTTCGAAGACAAAATTCTTTTAAGGGGGAAGGGATGTGATGTCCCGGAAATTTGGGCAATACTTATTTAATAATTTCCATTAATAATTATTTTAAAATGTGAAATATTGATTTAATAATCTAATTCAAACAGAAATTATCTTTAGAAAACTAATAATTATTTAGTTTGACAAATGATATTCTTTTCAAAATTTATAATAATGATAATTTTATATTTGGGAATTTTATTCGTTTCAAAAGTTAAAAATATTTAAATGATAAAATTGCCTTTCTAAGCTTATTTAAAGAATATTTTATTTATAATATATATGTGTATACATTGTAAATAGAGAATTTGATTTTAATTTAAGTTCAAATTCAATAAAAATACTTTCAAATTATTTTATATATATATATATATATATATATATATATATATATGTATAACTTGTGAATTCATAAATTTGATTTAAATTAGTATTGAAAACTTTTCATAAGTTAGTTTTAAAAATCTATCTTATATTTTCAAAAGAAATATAAGTAAACATTTATTTTGTTTAAAAATATAATAGTTTAAAATAGTATTTTATAATAAAAGTTTATTTTGTTTTATTTTAATTTTTTTTTTGAAATAAACTTAGTTCATTTATATTAGAGTAAAATATTTTGATTTGAAACTTTGGAATAAAATTGAATTCAACATTCTTTTTCTTTTTAAATTTTCTCTTTTGAAAATTTTGCTTTAAAAATATTATTTCAAATATTCAAATAAACATTAATGTGTAATTTTATAAAGAAAGTTTATATGTAATCATGTAAAGGCTAAATGAAATAAAACATTTAAAACATGTTAAATTAAATAAGAAATTGTTTTGGAAATGAATTTAAATACATTAATAAATTAAGAAATTTATTTGTATATTAAAATGAACATGTGTTAAGCATTTAAATCATAAGAAGACACTTGTAATTTATCTACCTCATTAGATAACAAGTGGCAATATTAATTTATTTTGAAATTAAGTATTGTAGGTAAGAAAACTTAGCAATTCGTTTTTTTCAAATATTATCTTCAATTGAAAAACTTAAGTCAGATTTTAGAAAAGAAATTTCAAAACCAATTCTGTAAACAAATTCATGTTTAAAAATCTGCAAAACCCAAATACAATCAAAAATCTTCAAAACCAAAACTGCAAATCTAAAATATGTTTAAAGATCAAACTCATACTCAAGCAAATGAAGATAAGGTCAGCTGCAGTTTTGAGAACAACTTCAGCTGCAAATGATTAATCAACAACAAACACCAGAATCAACTAGTAAATCAGCTAGTAATTCAACAATCAAATTGGAAGTAAATCCCAGATTCAACAGCAAGCAATGCAAATCTGTTTCAGGAAAAGAATAATGCATCTAAGTATTCTCTGCTTCTTCAATTAAAGGTGAGTAAATTTCTATTTTTAAAAAACAATTCTTCTTTTTAAAATCAAAGCTAAGGTAAATTTCCAGTGCTTAAGATTCAAATTTAAACTGTTTTTTTTTTCAGAAATAAAAAACTGTTATAGATGAAAACTACTCTGTTTCTTTTTAAAAAAAAAGTGAGTAACCTCACAATGCAAAAATATTAAGTTATCTGTTGCATGTGGATTGATAGAAATAATCATGTTTGTATGATTGTATTGTAATGATATTCCGTGTGTATATATAAATATATATATCTGTGTGTGTTTCAGGCATCTGTATATATGTTCTTGGTCTTAAAACTAAGTTTTTAATAGAAATACATTATCAACTGGTTTGATCTCTGTTAAAAATTAATGTGTAAACAAAAAGATGTTTGTTCAGTAAGAAATTATGTTTATAAATCAAAATTAAGTTATATTAAAATCTGTTGTCTCTGAAACAAATATAACTGCCATTATTTTCAATAAGCCAAATATCAAACTTCTGAAATTATTGAAACAGTTTTATAACTTGAATGCATGTCTAAAATCATGAATTTTAAAAAAAAAAATCACATTTTTTAATTAACTGCTGAGTGAGCTTGTCTGGGTTGAAAAGAATGGGGATTTTTGGGTTTATCTGGTGATCTAGTGATTTTGGAAAGTTATGGTTCTTCCTGAAGATGGAGGGCTGATAGGTGAGTAGGGAAAATTTTTCAGGTGGACGGTCAGATGTGGTTGGTGACCGTGGTTGCCCATTACAGGTTCTAACCCTAGTTTTTAAGTGGTCGAAGTTTTGGTTGCTTCTCTGTATCCTTGTTGCATCGAGCGATGCAAGACTTTGGAAATGGGAAGAGAAGTCGTAGATGGAAGGATGGCCGAAGTTGTAGGTGATCAGATGGTCGGAGGTGGGTTCGCGAGTTGTTGACAGGTTTGGGAATGTTTGCTGGGTGGTGTTTCCAGGTTGGCTTGGATTACTGGATTTTGATTTCAAGCTGCAGAGGAATATCTGGTGGTCGTGATCATTTTTGGGAATGGTCGGCGACTTGGTGAAGAGGAATATGATGGCTGGAGGTGGCCAGAATGCCGGTGCATATGCACCGTGCATTTGTTAAGTTCTGATGAACTTGTTGGGTTGTGTAGGAGTAGGTGACTCGAGTTTCACTCGGGTAGATCGAGTAGTAACTCGAAGCAGTTAGGATTTAAACTCGGAGCAGTAATGGATGGTCTCGGGTTATGTTAGATTCAGGCTTTACAAACCTGACATTGTGCAGTTTTTAAAATTTAATGAATTTTTTTTTTTTTAAAGCAGGATTTAAATAGGGGTTTAAATTCAAGTTTAAGTTTGATGAACTTTTGAATCCAAAGTTTTTAAAATGAAAATTTTAAATTTAAAGCAAGGTTAAAAATCAAGTTTAAAATCAAGTTTAAATATGAGTTCAAGTTTACTATAGGTTCAAATTCTTGAATTTAAATCAGTTTGTAAGTTTAAATGTTGAACAAATTTAAATGTTTTAAGGTAGTTTTAAAAAAATGAGTTTGTTTTCAAATTATAGTTTAAACTTGATAAAATTCTTTATAAAGATTTCTTTAAATATTTGAATAAAAATTATGAAGTGTTTAACTTAAATTTGAAAAGTTAAATAATCAATTTATTATTTTTAAGCTTGATTTCTTTAATAATTTAGTTTTAAACTTTTTCTTATATAAGTATCTTATATAAGTAATGATTGTTCTTTACTTTTATCTTAAGGTTTATAATTTATTTAAATTTGGATAAATGTTTTAGATAGTTAAACATTTTGAATCTTAAATTTTAAAATGGTATTTGAATTTAATTTAGAAATGTATTGTTTTAAAACCATTTGAATGTTAACAAAATCATTAATAAGTAAATGAATTATTTTAGAAATAATTAAGATAATAAAGAATTTACTTATTTATTTGATTTAAATAATGATTTAGATTAATTTTTAATTAAGGATGATTAATAAGGTTTAATCTAAGATAATTTCTTAAGTAAGTAATTAATTAAAATGTTGTTATTTAATAATGATAATTATCTAAGGATAATTAACTAATTAATTAATGTGATTAATTTTGATAATTAATTAGATTAATTAATTGAATATAATCAATTGTAAATTGTTAAGTATAATTACTTGATAAATGTAATTAAGGTATTAATTACTTATTGTAATTAATTATGATAATGTGATTTGTTTAAATTAATTAATTTAGTTTAATTAATTTAAGATAATCATTTGATGATTTAATGAGAGTAATTACTTAATGTAATTAATGGAGCATTATTACTTAGAGAAATAATAAATGATAATTACTGGAATGTAATTAATGAGAGATGATTTTTAATGAAGTAATTTGGGTAATTACTTTTGTAATTAATCAAGGGATTAATTAATGAAGATAATTAATTATGGGATAATTAATTTGTTAATGATTAATTAAGGGTAGTTAATTACTGGATTGAATATTAATCAAGGGTGATTAATAAGTGTATTTTAAATTTTAGATTAATTACTAAATGTGATTAATTTTAAATAAAGTAATTTATTTATATATAAACTAGAGATCATTAATTAATATGATTAATGATGTAATTAAGAATTGTTAATTAAAGGATAATTAATAATAAAGTGATTAATTAATATAATTAATTAAGGATAAATGTAATTAATTATAGTTAATTAATAAATGAAGTAATTAAATGTTAATTACTTATGATTAAGGTTAATTAATTAATTAAAGACTAATTACTCATTGTAATTAGAGAATGATTAATCAAAGGTGTTTAATCAAGATGAATACTTAGAGAATGATTAATTAACCAGGTTAATTAACTAGTGGATATATAAGCAGGATTTATAGATGTGGTAATTAATTTAATTTATTTTAAATTAATTAGAGATAGAAGTAATTAATTAATTCATTTTAAATTAATTATAGATGGTGGTTAATAAATCTTTGCTTATGGATGATATTGATATTTCCTTGGATGGGTGTGATCTTAGTAATGAGATGAGTAATATCTATGTGGTATGGATGCTTAGTTAAAGTATGATAATATGGATTATCTGTTTGTGATGATGATCTGTTTGTGATGATGATACGGGTTCTCTGTTTATGATAAGAATGTGATTATCTATTGTGATATGTGAATTATCTATCTGTGTGTAAATAGATAATGATGAATTGGATTAATTGTTCAAACTAAATTCACTTGGACATTAAGATGGCGTATGGATCTCGATGAGACTGGGATCGGATTTCCAAAATTGGAATTCCAAAAACCACATCGATCCAAATTAAGCGTTAGGTCGTGAATCTCAAGTGAAGATGAAAATTTAGAGTGCAAGGGTTATCGTCGTTAACTCTGAGGGTGATTCCAAAATGAGTGTAACGAGATAATGCCTTCGGTTTCGTTCGAACCCGGAACGAACTTGTATGGATTGAATGCTTTCAGAACATCGTCAGGTGGATGATGAGCATTCTAAAATAGATGTGTCCTACAAAGGTAATCGTAGCCTCAAGTCTCATCAACCGGGAATGGCTAAAACAAGGGAGGTGCAGCAAGGCTAAGTGGGTCATGCCCGAGTAGGACGAGATTTACCCCTATCTAGAGGTCCCTTTTTATTTCGGTTGTGTGGAAGTTGGCGACGGCCAATCTGCGGGGTGGTCTTGTTCGGGACAGTCCAGTAAGGGATGGTTCCGGCTTTGTGTTGCAGGGGATTGGGAGTGATCCTCGGTACGGTGATCTAGGCCACGTACTATGACGGGCGGTACCCCGGTATCCCTGCCATTGATGGAATCCAAAATCCAGTAAGTGCCTATACAGTTTTGATTGTGCCCAACTATGTTGGAACGTGAGATGTAAGCATTCCAGCTATTTCTGTATTTTATTTTGAAAACCCTAGACACTATTATAATATCACTGGATTTCCTATCAAATGTTTTGGTTAGCGTAAGGTAAAAACTTTTCCATGTTTCTGTGTGGGAAGTCTTACGTGATACCTTTTCTTTCAAAAGATTTTCAAAGTTAAGCAATTTTTAAAATCGTTTACTCACACCAGACCCATGTCCGACCCAAGTGTTTATTTTCTGTTTTATTAAACTCTTGCGTACTCGTATTACGTATGAGTAGTCAAGTGATTCAGGATTGCTTTGACGAGTTCTGGAGGAGATATGGAGCAGGAGGCTTCAGCGTGTAGATATATATATATATATATATATATATATATAGTGTTCGCTGTGTTTGAGTTGTATTTGTTTTCTCTGATGTACTTGAATTGTAATTGCTGGACAGATGTTTATAACTGTCTAGTTTGTGTTGTATTAGCTGTATAACTCTGATGTATATGATACTATGTAATGTTTTATATGATATAATATAATTTATTCATTCCACTGTGAGATTCTGATGTTGTTCGCTCCTTCCTTTTCTATCTTTTCTCCTTTATATCCCTTTCTTTCTTCTTAATGATGCGTCTTTCTATGGAATGAAAGGCGGGTCGTTACATTGTGGTGTCAAAGCGCTAGGTTGAGCGAATACCAAGGCTCGGGAGTAGTGTCTGTCTTGAGAGAGCGTATTTGTAATTTTGAATATATATAAATATATTTATTTATTTCTACCTATTTGATTGGGTTACCTATTCGGGTTTTCCAATATAAGTTCTAGAGGTAGATAGTGTAGTGGTGTGTGCAACACAACTACCAATGGTTGGAGTCCGAGTGTTTGAGGTTGGTAGGGCAGTATTGGGCATCTTGAGTAGTTTTGCAGTTTGGTGTTTCACCGATCTCTGAAGGAAATCTTTTCAAGGTTCAGAGTTTATCTTTGGAATGTAAGCTTGGTTGCACTCATGTGAGTGGATTTTCTTCAGCTTGGATCAGTTGGGAGTACTGAAGCCAGCGATGGTATCTTGGCAACTTTAGGAAGGAGTTCTGTCTGTATTTGAGTTTGAGACTCAATTTGGCAGAGTGTTTTGTGCTTGGTTTGAAGTCGAGTTTCCTGAGAGATATCTGTCTTCTGAAGGCTCTATTGTGGAAGTAGTTGGTGTAGCTTTGTGATTCGATGAGCTTTTGGACAAGAATGTCTTTTGCAGCAGTATCAGCTTAGTGGTGTTGTGTGTGCTATCAGAATAGTCTCCTGGCTTAGCTATATCCTGAAGGTGGAGTCCGAAAGCAATAGAGTGGCCTGTTTCTTCGTTGGTTCAGAAGTTTCTGTGATTCTTTTGTCAGTAGGCCGGGCAGATGGTGAAGCTTGTCTATTTCTTCTGGAAGCTCGGCTGGGTGTGATTTTTGTGGTCAAAGGTGGACCACTAGTTTCTTCTTTTGGTTAGAAGGCTTTAGCTGTTCTGATTGTTGAAGTGAGAACGGTTTTTTGGGATCTGAACTGAGGAGAATTGCAAAAGTGACTTGCGATGGTTCGGAAGTTCTCTGAGTAATCTTTGTTTGGATTGAAGCATCTCTAGAGGATGTTAGAGTTATCGAAGTGGCTTGGTATTTTCTGGATAGTTTCGAAGGAGTTAAGATTTGCATCCGCATCGAGAGATTGAGTTCTGTTTCGACTTGGTTCTTGGAGCTTTACCGGTGGTTCAGCATAGTAGGATGTTCTTTGAGAGAGAGATCTGTTTAAGCTGGCAGGATTGATCGGATCTAGATTTCTGATTGAATTTTTGCTGTGGTGTTTGTGACCGAATCGGATAGGTCACTGAGATTTTATGGAATTTGATGAACAATGTTTCCAGGATAAGTTGATCAAGTTTATACTCGTGTTCATCAACAACATTCTTAAATCAGAGTTGTGCAGCGGAAGCATGGTGGCATCTATTCCAGAATAGAAGCAACACCCGATTCATTAGGAATTTGAGTTTTGTCTTGGATCAGAGGATTTCTATAGGAGTAGTATGTTTGAAGTCTTCTGATATTTGTGTAGTAGAGTTTTTGTGGTGGTTTTTGATGGATTTTATGAGAACCATTCTGTTGAGTAGGATCTGGAGATCATTTATTTCTTTGTCCAGATTTATTCCGTGAAGCATCTGCGAAAATTGTATTGATCTAGAAGGTTGAAGGTAGCCCAGGATCGACAGGAGAGATTTGTGAATAAGAGTGTTGGATCTTTCTGTTTTCTCTTAAGGTTGAAATGTTAGGTCTATAGGATTGAATTGCCAGTTCAGACGGCTGGAATTTGTTTTGTATTTCACGTATCTCTAAGGGAATACGTGTATGGTTTATCACTGGTTTTAGAATTAGTGGTTCTGGGAGATTTTGGAAGTTGATCAGGACTTGTTTGTGGTCCAGTATCCTATGTAGATTTGTAGATCTAGATACATAGAAGCTCTAGATCTGAGTGGTGTAGCTAGTTTAGATTATGTAGAGCGAGTGTCCCGGTGTTTGTACCTGGGAAACTCTAGGGAATCCTATCCAGAATTTTGTCTGGATAGTTAGAATTGTTTGTTTGTATTGGTTGCTATGGTTGCTAGTATTTGGTTGATAGCATATGTTTGCTATTTTAAAATTAAAATCTGTATGGGATTATTAAATTACATTTGCTTTTAAATTTCGAGGACGAAATTGTTTTAAAGGGGAAGGAATGTGATGTACCAGAAATTTGGGCAATACTTATTTAATAATTTCCATTAATAATTATTTTAAAATGTGAAATATTGATTTAATAATCTAATTCAAACAGAAATTATCTTTTGAAAACTAATAATTATTTAGTTTGACAAATGATATTCTTTTCAAAATTTATAATAATGATAATTTTATATTTGGGAATTTTATTCTTTTCAAAAGTTAAGAATATTTAAATGATAAAATTGCCTTTCTAAGCTTATTTAAAGAATATTTTATTTATAATATATATGTGTGTACATTGTAAATAGAGAATTTGATTTTAATTTAAGTTTAAATTCAATAAAAATATTTTCAAATTATTATATATATATATATATTGATGTACATCTTGTGAATTGATAAATTTGATTTAAATTAGTATTGAAAACTTTTCATAAGTTAGTTTTAAAAATCTATCTTATATTTTCAAAAGAAATATAAGTAAATATTTATTTTGTTTAAAAATATAATAGTTCAAAATAGTATTTTATAATAAAAGTTTATTTTGTTTTATTTTAAAAATTGTTTTTTTGAAATAAACTTAGTTTATTTATATTAGAGTAAAATATTTTGATTTGAAACTTTGGAATAAAATTGAATTCAACATTCTTTTTCTTTTTAAATTTTCTCTTTTGAAAATTTAGATTTAAAAATATTATTTTAAAAATATTCAAATAAACATTAAAATGTGTAATTTTATAAAGAAAGTTTATATGTAATTATGTAAAGGCTAAATGAAATAAAACATTTAAAACATGTTAAATTAAATAAGAAATTGTTTTAGAAATGAATTTAAATACATTCATAAATTAAGAAATTTATTTGTATATTAAAATGAACATGTGTTAAGCATTTAAATCATAAGAAGACACTTTTAATTTATCTACATCATTAGATAACAAGTGGCAATATTAATTTATTTTGAAATTAATTATTGTAGGTAAGAAAACTTAGCAATTCATTTTGTTCAAACATTATCTTCAATTGAAAAACTTAAGTCAGATTTTAGAAAAGAAATTTCAAAACCAATTCTGTAAACAAATTCATGTTTAAAAATCTGCAAAACCCAAATACAATCAAAAATCTACAAAACCAAAACTGCAAATCTAAAATCTGTTTAAAGATCAAACTCATACTCAAGAAAATGAAGATAGGGTCAGCTGCAGTTTTGAGAACAACTTCAGCTGCAAATGATCAATCAACAACAAACACCAGAATCAACTAGTATATCAGCTAGTAATTCAACAATCAAATTGGAAGTAAATCCCAGATTCAACAGCAAGCAATGCAAATCTGTTTCAGGAAAAGAATAATGCATCCGAGTATTCCCTGCTTCTTCAATTAAAGGTGAGTAAATTTCTATTTTTAAAAAACAATTCTTCTTTTTAAAATCAAAGCTAAAGTAAATTTCTAGTGCTTAAGTTTCAAATTTAAACTGGTTTTTTTTGGAAATACAAAACTGTTATATATGAAAACTACTCTGTTTCTTTTTTTTTTTAAAAGTGAGTAACCTCACAATGCAAAAAGCTTAAGTTATCTGTTGCATGTGGATTGATAGAAATAATCATGTTGTATGATTGTATTGTAATGATATTCTGTGTATGTATGTATATATGTGTGTGTGTGTGTGTGTTTCAGGCATCTGTATATTTGTTCTTGGTCTTAAAACTAAGTTTTTAATAGAAATACATTATCAACTGGTTTGATCTCTGTTAGAAATTAATGTGTAAACAAAAAGATGTTTGTTCAGTAAGAAATTATGTGTATAAATGAAAATTAAGTTATATTAAAAATCGGTTGTCTCTGAAACAAATATAACTGTCATTATTTTCAATAAGCTAAATATCAAACTTCTGAAATTATTGAAACAGTTTTATAACTTGAATGCATGTCTAAAATCATGAATTTTATAAATAAAAAGCATATTTTTTAATTAACTATTGAGTGAGCTTGTCTGGGTTGAACAGAATGGGGTTTTTTGGGTTTTTCTGGTGATCTAGTGATTTTGGGAAGTTATGGTTCTTCCTGAAGATGGAGGGCTGATAGGTGAGTAGGGAAATTTTTTCAGTTGGATGGTCAGATGTGGTTGGTGACCGTGGTTGCCCATTATAGGTTCTAACCCTAGTTTTTAAGTGGTCGAAGTTTTGGTTGCTTCTCTGTATCTCTGTTGCATCGAGTGATGCAGGACTTTGGAAATGGGAAGAGGAGTCGTAGATGGAGGGATGGCCGGAGTGGTAGGTGATCTGATGGTCGGAGGTGGGTTCGTGAGTTGTTGACAGGTTTGGGAATGTTTGCTGGGTGGTGTTTCCAGGTTGGATTGGATTACTGGATTTTGATTTCAAGCTGCAGAGGAATATCTGGCGGTCGTGATCATTTTTGGGAATGGTCGGCGACTTGGTGAAGAGGAATATGGTGGCTGGAGGTGGCCAGAGTGCCGGTGCATATGCACTGTGCATATGTTAAGTTCTGATGAACTTGTTGGTTTGTGCAGGAGTAGGTGACTCGAGTTTCACTCGGGTAGATCGAGTAGTAACTCGAAGTAGTTAGGATTTAAACTCGAAGCAGTAATGGGTGGTCTCGGGTTATGTTAGATTTAGGTTTTACAAAGCTGACATCGTGCAATTTTTAAAATTTAATGAAATTTAAATTTTTTTTAAAGCAGGATTTAAACAGGGGTTTAAATTCAAGTTTAAGTTTGATGAACTTTTGGATCCAAAGTTTTTAAAATGAAAATTTTAAATTTAAAGCAAGGTTTAAAATCAAGTTTAAATATGAGTTCAAGTTTACTATAGATTCAAATTCTTGAATTTAAATCAGTTTGTAAGTTTAAACGTTGAACAAATTTAAATGTTTTAAGGTAGTTTTAAAAAAATGAGTTTGTTTTCAAATTATAGTTTAAACTTGGTAAAATTCTTTATAAAGATTTCTTTAAATATTTGAATAAAAATTATGTAGTGTTTAACTTAAATTTGAAAAGTTAAATAATCAATTTATTATTTTTAAGCTTGATTTCTTTAATAATTTAGTTCTAAACTTTTTCTTATATAATTATCTTATATAAGTAATGATTGTTCTTTACTTTTATTTTAATGTTTATAATTTATTTAAATTTGGATAAATGTTTTAAATAGTTAAACATTTTGAATCTTAAATTTTAAAATGGAATTTGAATTTAATTTAGAAATGTATTGTTTTAAAAACATTTGGATGTTAATAAAGTCATTAATAAGTAAATGAATTATTTTAGAAATAATTAAGATAATAAAGAATTTACTTATTTATTTGATTTAAATAATGATTTAAATTAATTTTTAATTAGAGATGATTATTAAGGATTAATCTAAGATAATTTATTAAGTAAGTAATTAATGAAAATGCTGTTAATTAATAATGATAATTATCTAAGGATAATTAACTACTTAATTAATGTGATTAATTTTGATAATTAATTAGATTAATTAATTAAATATAATCAATTGTAAATTGTTAAGTATAATTACTTGATAAAAGTAATTAAGGTATTAATTACTTATTGTAATTAATTATGATAATGTGATTTGTTTAAATTAATTAATTTAGTTTAATTAATTTAAGATAATCATTTGATGATTTAATGAGAGTAATTACTTAATGTAATTAATGGAGCATTATTACTTAGAGAAGTAATAAATGATAATTACTGGAATGTAATTAGTGAGAGATGATTTTTAATGAAGTAATTTGGGTAATTACTTTTGTAATTAATCAAGGGATTAATTAATGAAGATAATTAATTATGGGATAATTAATTTGTTAATGAGTAATTAAGGGTAGTTAATTACTGGATTGAATATTAATCAAGGGTGATTAATAATTGTATTTTAAATTTTAGATTAATTAATAAATGTAATTAATTTTAAATAAAGTAATTTATTTAAATATAAATTAGAGATCATTAATTAATATAATTAATGATGTAATTTAGAATTGTTAATTAAAGGATAATTAATAATAAAGTGATTAATTAATATAATTAATTAAGGATAAATGTAATTAATTATAGTTAATTAATAAATGAAGTAATTAAATGTTAATTACTTATGATTAAGGTTAATTAATTAATTAAAGACAAATTACATATTGTAATTAGAGAATGAGTAACCAAAGGTGTTTAATTAAGATAAATACTTAGAGAATGATTAATTAACTAGGTTAATTAATTAGTGGATATATAAGCAGGATTTATAGATGTGGTAATTAATTTAATTTATTTTAAATTAATTAGAGATAGAAGTAATTAATTTAATTCATTTTAAATTAATTATAGATGGTGGTAAATAAATCTTTGCTTATGGATGATATTGATATTTCCTTGGATGGGTGTGATCTCAGTAATGAGATGAGTAATATCTATATGATATGGATGCTTAGTTAAAGTATGATAATATGGATTATCTATTTGTGATGATTATCTGTTTGTGATGATGATACGGGTTATCTGTTTATGATAAGAATGTGATTATCTATTGTGATATGTGAATTATCTATCTGTGTGTAAATAGATAATGATGAATTGAATTAATTGTTCAAACTAAATTCACTTGAACATTAAGATGGCGTTTGGATCACGATGAGACCGGGATCGGATTTCCAAAATTGGAATTCCAAAAACCACATCGATCCAAATTAAACGTTAGGTCGTGAATCTCAAGTGAAGATGAAGATTTAAAGTGCAAGGGTTATCGTCGTTAACTCTGAGGGTGAATCTAAAATGAGTGTAATGAGATAATGCCTTCGGTTTCGTTCGAACCCGGAACGAACTTGTATGGATTTAATGCTTTCAGAACATCGTCAGGTGGACGATGAGCATTCTAAGATAGATGTATCCTACAAAGGTAATCGTAGCCTCAAGCCTCATCAACCGGGAATGGCTAAAACAGGGGAGGTGCAACAAGGCTAAGTGGGTCATGCCTAAGTAGGACGAGATTTACCCCTGTCTAGAGGTCCCTTTTTATTTCGGTTGTATGGCAGTTGGCGACGGCCAATGTATAGGGTGGTCTCTTTCGGGACTGTCCAGTGAGGGATGGTTCCGGCTTTGTGTTGCAAGGGATTGGGAGTGATCCTCAGAACGGTGATCTGCCACGTACTGTGACGGGCGGTACCCCGGTAGCCCTGCCATTGATGGAATCCAAAATCAAATAAGTGCCTGTACGTTTTTATTGTGCCCAGCTATGTTGGAACGTGAGATGTAAGCATTCCATCTATTTCTGTATTTTATTTTGAAAACCCTAGACACTATTATAATATCACTGGATTTCCTATCAAATGTTTTGGTTAGCGTAAGGTAAATTTTTTTCCATGTTTATGTATGGAAAGTCTTACGTGATACCTTTTCTTTTAAAAGATTTTCAAAGTTAAGCAATTTTTAAAACCGTTTACTCACACCAGACCCATGTCTGACCCGAGTGTTTATTTTCTGTTTTATTAAACTCATGGGTACTCATATTACGTATGAGTAGTCAAGTGATTCAGGTTGCTTTGACGAGTTCTGGAGGAGATGTGGAGCAGGAGGCTTCAGCGTGTGTGTGTGTGTGTGTGTGTGTGTATATATATATATATAGAGAGAGAGAGAGAGAGAGAGTGTTCCGCTGTGTTTGAGTTGTATCTGTTTTCTCTGATGTACTTGAATTGTAATTGCTAGACAGATGTTTATAACTGTCTAGTTTGTGTTGTATTAGCTGTATAACTCTGATGCATATGATACCATGTAATGTTTTATGTGATATAATATAATTTATTCGTTCCGCTGTGAGATTCTGATGTTGTTCGTTCCTTACTTTCCTATCTTTTCTCTTTTCTATCCCTTTCTTTCTTCTTAATGATGCGTCTTCTATGGAATGAAAGGCGGGTCGTTATAGTCGCAAACATTTAGATGTCATTTCTATGATGCTAGCCAAATGAGATATTCTTGAGACCTTATCCTCTTGTAATATTTGTGATCAAGCTCCGTCTTCCGATTCACCTATTCTATTATTAAGTTTGGAAGCTCGACCCCACCTTTTGGATCGATGTCGATACTCAGCGACGTGATCTCGATCTTGTGCATCTTTTCTAGATTTGTGAGTTTGAGTCCCATGACGAGGTGTTTAGGGACTTCAGCATTAATTCTCGTGGGTGTCTTTGTAAGAAGAACTGCCTTGTTATGCCTTCTGATTCTGCACTTAGGCATGACATTCTCGATGACTGTCATCGTTCTAAGTATACCATTTATCCCGACAATAGCAAGATGCATGTTGATATGCATCGCCTTTATTATTAGGAAGGCATGAAGCGCGATGTGGCAAGTTACGTGAGTAATCACATGACCTATCAACTTATCAAAGCCAAGCATCATCGCACTTCTGGTCTCCTTCAGCCTCTAGAGATTCCATTGTGGAAATGAGATCAGATTTCGATGGATTTCATTGATGGCCTACCTCATTCGAGATTCGGCTATTCTAGCATTTGGGTTATTATTGATCACCTCATTAAGTATGCTCACTTTATTCCTATTAAGTCTAATAGGAGTGCTTTTCATCTGGCCCAGTTTTATATCAAGGAAATCGTGAGACTTCACGGTGTTCCTAGTTTGATTGTTTGTGACCGTGATCCGCTATTCATGAGTCATTTCTGGCAGAGTCTTTAGCAAGCTTTGGGAAAAAAGCTTAACTTCAGCACAACATATCATATACAGTCTGATGGACAGACTGAACGGGTGAATCGTATTATTAAGGATCTTCTTTGTGTTTGCATTCTACCTTTCGGTGGTAGTTAGGAGGATTACCTGCCTCTTGTGGAATTCTCCTACAATAACAATTTCCAATCCAGTATCGATATGGATACTTTTGAAGCCTTATGGAAGGCCATGTCGATCAACTTCGTGTTGGTTGGAATCTAGGGAGAAGCCTTTTCTTGGCCCAGATTCTATTCGTGATTCTTTTGAGAAGATTATTCTTACTCGTCAGAGAATGAAAGAGGCACAGAACTGCTAGAGATCCTATGCAGGCAACCGTAGGAAGCCTCTTGAGTTCTCTATTGGTGATCTCGTCTTCATTCGTGTCTCTCCTATAAAGGGGGTTATGCGTTTTAGTAGGATTGAGAAATTGGCTGCTCGCTTTATAGGACCATTTCCTATTACTGAACGTATAGGCCTTATGGCTTATAGAGTTTCACTTCCAGCTCATCTATTTGGCATTCATGATATGTTTCATGTCTCCCAGCTTTGTAATTGTCTTCGAGAGTCAGATTCTATTATCGATTCTCCTGATTTACATGAGCTTAAGATCTCACTAGACCTATCTATTGTGCAGCTGCCTATTCGTGTACTTGCTTCATAGGTGAGACACCTTTGAAACAAGGATGTGCCGCTCGTTAAAGTTTAATGGTATGCTAGTCCCAATGACTGCACTTGGGAAACCAAAGAGCTTATCGAGCGATCTTATCCTAGTTTTCTTTCTTCGCATATCGATGGTGAGAATATCTCTTTATCTCAAGCTTGTTTCTTTTCCATTTTTGACTGATGAAATTAATAGGTTGAATAAAATTCTTCTTTACAAATTGCGAGGATGTAATTTTGTTAAGAGGGAGTCTGTAACAACCCTAATTTGGAGATTACCTGTAAATATTAAATTATAATTGTAATTATAATTTAATATTGTGATTTAAATTAAAATTAAAGAAATTAAATTGTTTATTTGAGATAAAAAATAAAATTGGAATTAAATTGGGAAAACAAAGTTCCAAGTTTTATTTTATTTTGTTCGGAGTGATAATAAATGGAATATGATTTTATTTAAGTGGAAACGCAATAAGTGTATCAATTATTGCCCATTTATCTTAATAATCTTAAAGGGAAGTGTTTTATTTTTGAAGGTTGTTTATTGAAGTAAACATGGTAGAAATTAGTTTAAAATGAGTTTTTGCTATAAATAATGTTTTGAAATATTTTTCTAAGTGAGAAAATAAATTTTGTAGAATTTAAGAATTTAAAAATAATGTAATTTTCATTTATTTGAGTAAATGGTATATTTTTGTTAAATTAAGGATTTTAATAATAAAAATGTTTTAAAAATATAAATTAATCTTTTTATATGATAGAAAATATATTATTTTATATGTATACAAGTTTTCACATTTTTCTTTTGGAAAACTTGAGAGAGAAACATTTTTATTTGTGTGTATATGTGATGTGCACACATTTTTTTGGCTAAGTATTAATTTTAACCTTAAGCCATCTTATTTTCTTTTTATTTAGGGTCCACCTCAGCCCATATTCACTTAGCCTAGTTAGAAGAGAGATAGAAAAAGAGTCTTTACATTCATTTGCATACTCTCATCTTCCTCCTCCAACTTGAAAAAGAGAAGTCAGTAAACTCCTTTTTACAAAATTACAAAATCAAGCACTTTCATCATATTAATTCACCAAATTCAAGTCTTTTTGCAAGCTAGTGATAAATCAAATGTAATAAACTCCAAATCATGCCATTTCATCACAATTTTCTATTACAGCAAGAGATTTTTCTAAGTTTACTGTAAATATTGTTTTGCATGTTCAGTAGCTTCTTCCTATAGGCTTTTGAAGACCAAATATAACTAAAAGCATCCTCTTTGCATCAAAAATCCGAGTTGTAGCATCTAATCAACAAGGTGAGTTGTATAAGCTCACAATGTAACAATCCAGAATTTGACCACTTTAAAATATACTATTTAAAGTGATTTTAAATATAAATTAAGTGAGGTTATATGATTCAAACAATATTTGATAGGATTTGGAAAGAGAAATATACACAAAAATAGTAACATTTGCCTATATCGACAAATGTGATAGAATGCTGATTTTAGAAAAGTAAGTTTCAATGGTTAAATAAATTATTTTAATTTATTTATGAGTTTTTATATTTTTGAATAACATTATACAAATTTATTTTTAAATTTGGTTTACATAAATAAATAGTTTAACAAAAACGTCAAAATGTGACCGTAAAATATTTTGTCGAAAATCAACGTTTTGTCGATTAAAAGTTGTCTCAACGTTGTCGCACCTTTATTTTCTTATATTGGAACGTATATTCAAATAGTATAAGTATTAATTAATTCACTAATCAAGTTTACTTTTACTAAACATACTTATCAAATTTTAGAACATAATTAAGAAAAAGAAAGCACAAAAAGACAAGCATGTCATTTCAAAGCAAAAAGTAAGCATCAAATCAAACCAAACATAATTATTACTTTCTTTACTTAATACTTAAGTGAAAATGACATAAAGTAATGGTTTGAAATGTGATGTAAAATGTTAAAAAAATAAAGTTGCTTAAAAAGTAAGTAAAGGGTATTTTGGTCTTTTTATAAAATATTATTTTAATCCAAAACTTTTTCTATAAATAAACATCTATTTTCTCACTATTTTTTTACTTCTTCTTCTTCCTTTTTTATGTTTTTCTTCACTTCTTTAATGGATTCACTTCTTAGTAAAATAATGCCAAAATATTCTAAAATTATTTACTAAAGAAATTTCCACTTAAAAATTTCACCAAAATCACTTCAAAACCCCTCTCTTCCTCCTTCCTACCCACGGCCACCACCTTCCACCTCAAAACTCGAGCCAATCACCATCCCTATCCTTGGCCATGAGCAATATAACCTCCTCCAAGGTCAAGGCCGAGCACATCAAGAAGAAGGAAGGAGACCAGGAAGCTTCAGAGCTAGAAAAAGAGAAGGAAGTGCTGCCGAAATAAAAAAGGATGTCTACGAAAAAGATTGTTGGAGTGGAACTAATCGTGAGTACTCGTATTTACTAATTAATCCATAAGCTATTTCAAGTATAATGATTTGACAGTTTAAATATGTTGAATGATTAAATGTTTGATAGCTTCGTTGATATTATGGTTGATTGTATGTTTGTGATATGGATGATAACTTGGTTTGATAAATAGTAAGAGAAACGGTTAGTAAGCATAGTTAATTCAATGGAAATTAAATCTATATATGTGTGTATGGAAATTATTTATCCTCTTAACGATTTCAAAGTATCTAAAAAGATTGAAATCAATATTGTAATAATATAATATTATAATATGAAATGGAATGGAATATGAGTTTGAAACATAAAAATATTGTTTAAAATGAGTTTAAAATGATTTAGAAGTGTTTTATAAACACTTCAAAGTATTTCCAAGATGTTTGAAATGAAATTGAAAAACAAGTCAAAACTAGACGCGTCGCAATAACGGTAGTTCGCGATTTCACGCCATAAAAGTTAATGAGTGTACAAAGTGGAATATAGCTTCGAGATAAGAATTTTTTAGTTTATTATATCCATATTTTTTCAATGAAGAAAGAAAATCAAAATTTCATCAAGTAGATTTTGAAATATGTCCAAAATAATTTTCTAAAAACGTCGCATTTTGCAGTTTGGAATCCAAAAAGGGAATTTCTTTACAAATGATATTTTCAAATGTTTTAAAAATATGAAATAAATTTGATAAATCTATTATATGGTTTAAAAAAGATCTTGAATGGAAAATATGAATTTTCAAATATTAAAAAGTTGTTTAAATCAAATAAGCTTATATAGCACTTTCCATAGCACTTTTATGCTGCGAATTCTATAACCTTTTGAATATGAGTTTAAACTTCACAATTCTTTTCTAAATCTTTTGTGAACGGTTTTAAAAAAATAATTAAGTAATTTAAAGATGATTTGGAAGTTTTAATAAGAGTTTAAATAAATGGTGAAGAGAAATTATTTGTAACACTCAAACAAAAAGTGAAGAACATTGAATGTAATAACAAACTGAATATGCTGAAATGACTAGTACATTTGTCTCGCCTGTGAGATCTAAGAAGATAAAACAAGGTGTTTAACTATGTTTAGGGATGGAGCAACTAGTGCCCTGAACTTACCTAGCATGTGTTTTCTTTTTTAGGCGAGGGGTGGATAGATCGAAAGGAAAGCCCGCATGCGCTAAAAGATCACATTTAAGTTTTCCCAAGATAAAAGAAAAGAAACAAATTCTTTGAATGCTATTTAAACATTTAACGTCTTTTATCGATGATTAGCATGAAGGAACCGGGATCGGATTAGGGTGATACCTATCGAAAATCCGGATCAGATTTGGGTGATTCCTATCCGAAAGTCGTTTCAAACTAATTTTTGAAACCCTGTATGAACTTAACATCTTTTATCGATGATTAGAACAAACGAACCAGGATCGGACTTGAGTGATTCCTATCTGAAAAACGGGATCGGATTTGGACGATTCCTATCCAAAACCCCTTCAAACCTCTTCAAACTAATTTTCGAAATAAAACATATTGAAGACAAAGATCTTCATAATGTAGGATTATTTGCCATAGTCCATGGAGGTGAAATTTGCCATATTTAAAGAGGAAGCAGTACACTATTATGAAAATTTTCGATTTGCAAGAATATGATTTGAAGTTAAAAAGGAAATCTTTGATTAAGATTCAATAAATGATTTAGGGATATTTTCCTTAAGTTAAAATTTATAACTTAAATATTAAGAAATATTTGATTAAGATTTAATGAATGATTAGGACAGGATTTCCTAAGTAAAAGAGAAAGTGAATTGGAATTATTTCAGGATTTAAGAATGGTTTAAATTAACCGAATGATTTGATAAATTAAGATTAATGATTCCATGTACTCTTGAAAATAAAATGGAATAAATTGAAAAGAATATATCTAAGAAAGATATTTGATAAAAGATAAAGTAATAGATTGATGATTGATATCCACATATGAACTTAACATCTTTTAAATAGATAATTGGCTTCGAAGGAACCGGAGTCAGATTTGGGTGATTCCTATCTGAAAACCACTTCGAACCAACATATACGTTCGAAAATGAAGACAAGTTGAAGATGATGATTATTGAAGACCGTGGATCTTCATAGCGTGAGGACTACCTGTTGACATGCTCTACATCGCTCCCATTATAGAGCTATATATACAGTGGTCTCCTTGTTATAGAGATTTTTTCGCATTGCAAGGGCTTTTCGTCTAGTAATGGCCAAGGAAAGTGCCTACGGTTTCGTTCAGTCCTAGAACGAACTTGTATGAACGAATATGTGACATTGCATTCCTGAGACACAATGTTCGACTTTTACAATTGTACATCTGCTTGGTGATGGAGAAGGCAACTTCTCTTAGCTTAAAACCCTCCTCTGAGACATACGAGCTCGGAGGTTGTATGCTTGTGGGAGTCATAGTGATCAAAGGAATGACAGTGCGACATTCAAAGTGGTACCTGTTATGACCAAAGCGTGGTTTTGTATGTAAAGCATGGCTTTGAAGAAATTGAGCGTAGCCTCACTAGGCTCACATCCTGGAAGATGATATGGGATACTATGTGGTTTGATAGACGGAAATTCGGATAAATGAGTATGTATGGTGGTGCCCAATACGTTGGGCCCTTTAGGGGATACGTCCCTCAAGGCATTTATTGCCCTATTTGGATAAAGAGGTTAGCTTGAGAAAAGCAGGGAACTACCAGTTTCGTAATGTAGCAAGTATAGTTCCAAGTGACTAGTTTGAGAAGAGCGATTAAGGCACCGTGGGAACTATGTTTGTTATGCGTGGATTGAAGAAAAGGACATTAGTTCCCTATCATGTTGGAAATTCAATCCCAATACGAGATTTACGTTTTTGATTGTATTTCCAAAATAGCTGTAATGACTTGCAAACATTTCAGTTACCCCTTTTTGGTATCATATATTTCGTTCGGTATATTCCTTTGACCCATTTCGAATATATTACCTTAAACTTAGTCCGGGTATTGATAAGATAAGTTTATTCGAAAAGTGTTTTCAAAGGAATGTCATTAAAAATAATATCAAGTGTATTTTGGTATAAAAATGTTTTGGTTATCATAAGGTAAAAACCCGTCTGTATATATATGTGGGCATGGTTTTATGAGATACCATTCTTTTCAAAGGTTTTGATAACATCATCATGATCTATACATTTAAATTTCAAGTATCTCGTGTTGGTTTATCAAGCCTAATCTGGGTATTTTTAATAATCAGGTCAGATCCAAGTAGTTTCAGGTTTAGTTGAAGACGGTTGGAGTTTTCAAAGAAGAGCTGGAGATCTTCATCATCGTATAGACGTATTTAATTATCCGTTGCATCTATTGCATTTGTTTTGTTGTTTTCTGCATTTGTAAGGACATAAGTTTATAACTGTCCAGGCCAAATCTAGGTTAGACTCTAATATTGTTTTTTAAAATTTTCTACCATAAAGATTATTGAAATAACATATGTTATCCCATTCGTGTGAGATTCTGTTCTATCTTTATTGTCTTTCTACCCTTAATGATCCATCTTTTCATGCAATGTGAGTTAGACATGTGTGGTTTATTATCGATTCAAAGGGTATGAAAAAGTGGATTTTTACATACAATCTAGAAAAAACAAAAGTTCCAAAGCTTGAAACTATGTAAAATTAGCCTCTGTCTGTAGTTTTCTACAGTTGGTTTTTCTCTTGTTTGTAATCAGTTTTTCTTGCTGATTTGAAACCTTATAACTCTTGATACTGGCAATGAAATGCTACCGAATTTTTTATATTTGGTAGCTTGCATGTTGAACTTCATCTCTGTAAATTTTTGATGGAAAATATTATCATTTGATATGTCAAAACTTGCCCAGAAAATCAGTTCGTAGCTTGAAAACGACCTGGAACAAATCACGTATGAAGAAGTAGACATTCCTCTCCCTGGGTCTACATGCATGTCGACCCATAGGACCCTTAGGTCGACAGGGCAGTCGACCTAAAGGGCATAGAGGTCGACCTCCAGGTCAACCTCCATGTCGACCTGGGTGATGGGCTTTTTGCAGCCCATTTCTGCTCCTTTACCTATTGTTTTCGAATCTTTTCTGCTTGTTTTCATGCCCCTGTTTTATGACATTTCTGCATATATTCTTAGGCTATGATGTCTATCATTAGACTAGCTAAATTTTGAAGATTTTAAAATTCAAATTTTGAATTGTTTTGAATTTAAATTCGAATATAAGTTTGAGTGATTTTCCTTATTTTTATTCGTTTTTGAGCATGGTTTTCTCCAAATCTTTTTGAAATGATTTTTAAAATTAATGGGCACTTCAAATAATTGTTACATAAATTTTTAAATTATTTTCAAGTATAAAATCTATTTATTCTCTATAATAAGGGAATTTTTAAATATGGATTTTCAAATTGATTTTGAAAATTGGTTTTCAAGGCTTGTTTTTCAAAGTTAATTACTTTATATATAAAATACATGTTTTGCACTATTCGAGTGAATGAGAAGAAGAATTAGACGGTTTGGTAAAATATGTGGTATGGGACACGTGTGTTTAACTTATCGGTCAATTTTCGACTTGTCCGTTTGATCGTTTTGACCTTCGGGTCGAGTTTATCGATGAAATGAGGTAAACTTTTTACTGCTTTGAGTGTGAAATTTACTAGCAGATAGTAATTCGTTTAGTGTGAACGTGTGGTATGGGACATACGTTAACACTATTCGGGTTCTTATCGAGAGTTTGTGATACATTTTCCATTGCAGCGTGCCAGTACCGGACCTTTAGGTCATTGCCATTACGACATTTGTCATTGCGACATATTTGTCTTCGAGATGTTTTCCATTGCTGTATTTGCCATTGTGGCATATTTGCCATTGTGGCGTATTTGCCATTGCGGCTTATTTGTCATTATGACATTTTGCCTTCAGGTAAGGTACTTATTTGAGATAACAGTACTTGGCAAGGCTTCGGCCAAAAGACGTGCTAAACTTTTGAGATGATTTCTTTGATTATTTTCCTAAGTGTATCGCCTCTTTCTGAAATTGGCCCTTTAAGCCATTCGATATATTTATGGTGATTACCTTTAGTGAATTTAAACGCTTGGGAGTTCTATTTTTGAAATTTGAATTGCCTACACTGGAGTTATTGAGATTTTCCTTTTGGCAACATTATATGAGATTTCCCTTTTGACGTTTACTTGATATTTTATTCTCCTCTTAGCAGATATATTTTCCTTGCGGCATGTTTGAAATGGGATATCTTTGTGCATGTTTTGGGTTTGCTGATATGGCAGGTTTAGGATTACCCGTAAACCATATTTGATGTTTTATGAAATGCCGATGATATGAGGCTCACTACATTTAGCATTTTATGTGTTATTCTATCTCTTTTGAGATTAAATGTTGTGTAGTGATACCATTCATCACATGAAGTAACCATACATACCATACTTATGCTCATGCTTACTTAGTATTGTTTCTTTTTGCTTAAGAAGAACATCACCTCTATCCTATGCTTCTATTGATATATTCTCTTAAACTGATTTGGTTAAGCTATACTGACCCGTGTATTTATACTCGGGGTCAGACCGAGGTATTTCCAGTTAGGTACATTTGGACTTAGCCTATTCAGCTTCCGCAAGGACTCTATTCTGCTGCTCTTTTTGTTATAGCTTTTTGTGTAGTCCTTTTTGTTTGCTACTCTAATATGTATACTCTTTTGACTCGCTTGCATATTGTGGTCGCTCTACCACTTGACATGTATCATTTTGTATACTCTGTGATATATCTGTATATGTATATATATGTGATGATCTGCTGTTCTATGATGTGTTTTGCATTCGATTTGTTGTATTTTGTTCTGATAGATCCTATAACCACCTATGGTTTTTTGTTAAGTATCTATTGGATATGTCGATCCACTTGAGTTAAAAGAAAAAAATGGCATTTGTTGACGCATTCAATAGATATTTAAGACAAGGCTGTAGATGGTCGCCCCTCACCAGTCCTATTCTTCGTATTAGTAGAGAGTATTACCCAGTAATACTCTTTGTTAATGTGGGTCTCGGAGTGGGGAGTACAAGATGGATTACGTCATCATTGTCCTTAGAGAACGAAATGAGATTATATGCATAGTACATCATCATCGGAGATGGATGTGCCATATAAATCACGTGTTTCAGATATTTCCAAAGTTACATTTGGGTCCAAATTCGATGGTTAGTTATTTAACCATCGAATAACAAACATTCAATCAGGGACTTATTTCGTTGGGAAAACAACATTACTTAAGCATATAAGCAATCACTAGAATCCTCTAATAAATCTTTCATAAACAAATCCATTTGTAAATTACTTGTATAAGAATACTTTTAGAAAGATATATCCACTGCTTCCTATAATTTCAATACTTAGAAAATATCCATATACTTATCTCAACGGTATAAGTATATTTACAAACTGAGAAAGATTCCCTTTTAATTTGATTCAAAAATAATTTATAAAACTCCTTATAATTTACTAAAAACATTTATAATCCATTTTATATATCTTCTGGACCATTTATAAAATTATTTTATACATTTCAATCGCTCATAAATTCTTTTTGTGCATTTCTAAAATCATTTATAAAATCTTTATAAATCTATAAACCTGATTCTAAAATTCGTTTATAAATATCTAAACATTTATAAACTCTTTCACCTTGTAAATAATCTTCCTTACGTCTCCAAAACATTTTACAAGCTCCTTTATAAATCCAAGTCTTTCAACTCTATTCATGTATCTCGAACACATTTATAAACAAATAAAGATCATTTACTTCTAAAATAGTATTATATATAAAAATGATTATTAAAATTAAACATTATGAATAAATAAATAATAATGATCAATGTTAAGCATTTTAAAACAATAACTAATCATTTCAAAGACAATAATAATTGTTCTTTACCCTTATTATAAACAGTAATAATTTATTTCCAAACCTTATTAACAATCCTTTTTATTAATTTCAAAACCATAATTATTCTTGAAATAATTAACCTTTCAGTTTATTAACCTTTTGATAAATTCTTTGAAACATATTAACTATAAACAAATAACTTTAAAACAATATTAAAATAACTAAATAACTTAAAAATAATATTAATATAATTATATAACTTTAAAACAATTTTAATATAATTAAATAACTTGAAAACAATATTAATGTAATTAAATAACTTTAAAATAATATCAATATAACTAAGTAACTTTAAAATAATATCAATATAATTAAATAACTTTAAAACTATACTTTTATATAATTAATTAACCTATGAAGCAATGTTAATATAATTATATAACTTTTAACACAATACTTTTTCGAAAACCCAATTTTAGGATTTAAAATCATTTCCCGTCTCAAAATCAATTTCAATTCAATGGCAACTTGTAGTATTTCAAAATACAAATTTAAGGCCAATAACTACCCAATACTAACCAATATCGATATTGATTTTCTATCATTATTCGACATTAGTTTCAAACATATAACAATGTTACAACCATACTGTCCACAATCAGGTTCATTTTTCAACAATCCATACAATCAGGTTCATTTTTCAATAATTCAACAGTAGGGAGGAATCCCGTTGGACCCTTGCAACCTGCTTCCCCCTGCATCACAAACGTTGTATAACCATAAAATATAAATCAACTATTTCGATGCGGGATTCGTAAACAAAGGGTCATTCGCTTTTACATGGAAACGTAATAGGGTCTCATCCACTCTAATAGGCGGGAATATATCCAAACCAGCCAATAAATATTGTAATCCATCCAAACAATCATTCAACAATTTTTATCAACTATATATTATACTAGTTAACTAAAAAAGGTGAGTCTAACTCACCTAAATCTTCTGTTATCGCCGAGACGTTCCGGTTTGGAACTAAAATCGAACAACGTTTGATTTTAGCCTTTCAACTGTCTTCAAATTCATCTAAACCAATTCCATCGTGAAGCTTTCATCGTTGCGATCGCAACACAAAAATCCACGCCTCAGTTGGACCTCGTATGAGAGAGTTATTTGGCTTTTTAGTTCATCGATTTAATTATATAATTTCATATATACTCAATTTTAAATAAATTACGACTATACCCTTTCCTCTTCCCTGATCACGGATACTCCCCTGTGCACGCTACCATGTGCATATCACACCCAAAACGATCCCTTCCATCACTGTGTTCTCCCTTGTTCCTCAACGAAATCCAAATCCATCAACTTCGACAAGCTCCACTCCTCAACCTCTACGCCTCAGGCTCCATGAATCCACGCTCGAACCAACTAGTCGAAAAGAGACCGATGCCCCATCGCACGATTACTGTAGCGACGCGAATCACCTCGCCACAGCATGCGCTACCATACTCGCCTCCAAGGTGCTGCTCTCCCTGCTCATGCTCAAACCTAATCGCTGGCCCTCCCTTCGCCTCCGCCGCCCTCTTATAGCCCGAAAATGAATTTCCGTTCATCCTTGAACTGCGCCACCACAACCCGATGAAAATCCACCAAACTCCGACCATACCTCACCTTAGTCTCCCTACAATCTTCCATCAGGTCCCATCACCTAACGAGCCACCAATTCACCGTAATCGACCGAAAATGAAGACGCCATTTAACTATGAACCACAACCACCATGCTATAATCCAAGGTGATCCAACTATCCATTTGCTTTGCCTCGACGTCGGCAATATGTTTCTAGTTAAGACCGAAGCCTAACGATGCACGAAATGGTCCCGATCAACGAGGATCGTTGGATGAGCATGGTTTGAATTCAAATTAATTTTCAGCAAAACAAAAGGAAAGAGAAGGTCCATGTATTTATAAAGGAGGTAAGCATGGTTCGAACAGCAGAGGAATGGCCTGGTATGAAGTTGTGGTATTGTGGGAATAGTTGTGGTATGGTAGGGAATGGAAATTACATAAATATATTATTTTAATTAGTTAATATCTAGCTTTAAACGTTCAATATTCTCGAACTCCAAACGAGACGTGCCGCATGGCGTTCTACATGAAATACCCCTATTTCGAACACAATGGAACATGTTTCGAGACCTAATTCGATCGTATGCAGAAGATAGCTTTGTGAACCCAATTATTATATTAAATTTTCAATATTAAATTCTACACGTTTCGATCTCGCACGACCAAACATTACATCTAATCACCATGAAATTTGATGGCATACACTATTACAGATCCAATGGCGTTGGTTTCGTCGAAATCCGAGACAGTTCCCCGAAAGGCTATCTTTATATGCTAGTTTAAAACGAGTTATTTTCAAAATCAGTTAAATCACTTTTGTATCTAATTTAAGAGTTTTATTATCTTCATTCTTATTAATAGAAATCAATTATGCTTTTAAATCATTTTTATGCAAATAAAAATCCAAGATTCAATTATTTAAATGATTTCAATTATTTATTTCAATAATTAAATTATCCGATAAATTACCATATTCAAAATTCAAGTTATTTAACCTATAAATTAACTCCTTAATATTTATAATCAATCAAATATTCCGATTTTTCAAATGATTGAAAATTCTAGGTCGTTACACTCCTTCCTCCTTTAAAAAAATTTCATCTTCGAAATTGCCAAGGTAAGAAAAATGCCAAAGCCCATTCCTTTTAAAATCATTTAGTTGAAATAACTTACCAAATCCTTTTTAAGCCTTTAGCTTCCAAAAATCAATTTGTTGAAACCATTGTCATTACTTATACTAAGTTTTCTAAACTCATTCATTGATTCCAACTAATTTCATCCCATCCAGTCATTTCACGTTATAACTAAAAATCAAATTTTAACTATCAAAAATTTCTTCATAACTTCTCAAAATTTTTGTAACGCCTTAAATTTAAAGAAAATTTTGTCAGCGTCTCCTTTGCACGGCTAGTTCAGAACACATACTAATCGCCATTACGGACCCAAACCAACAAAAGAAAACAAAAACCAAGTGGCTCAAACTTAAAACCATCAAATTCAAGAAAAAATATAAACATGTAATTTTCATCAGGCAATCAATTTTTTCTTATGAAATCAAGGTCATCAAACTAGCTCTTGTTTTATATACCTACGTCTTATTTACCAATGATATCCAATCAATTATTATGCATTTTCAATTTCCAACATTTACTTTACTAAAGCCCGTACGATTCACATATCTCATCCGTACGCAACACCAAATCTGATCGCTCGCTCGACCACACCATTTGACTTCTGAACTAGTATCGTTCACACGACTACTCTAATGCGGACTAAGATCTAGTTCCTTGATTAGAAACCGTCATTCTCCTTGCATAGCGATATTCTATGATACCGAATTCCAAAATCAATCAAAAATCCATATCCAGCGTTTGCGTCGAGAATCGAGTGAAGAATCTCAACTCGGACCGATATAAATCATCTCGAAATCATGTACTCCAATCTAAATCAAACCGTTATGCGAATAAAATAATATATGTACAACTTTTGTGTTTATTTCAATTGATTTCTCAGCTATACCAAATTCCTTTATTCACATTCACCTCATTCCTACTCACCTTATTCACATTCAATTTATCTACATTCAATTATTCACAATGCTTTATTATCATTCATTTATTTCATAGTATATTCTTTAATATTAACAAAAATTAACATCCATTCCATAGAATTTATTTACTCAAGTTCATTTTAAAACATTTTATACAACTCTTCTCATGTTTATTGTTACTCCACAACGTAAGTCCATATCTATTTTAAATCAATTTAAATTTTATTTGACTCGATCCATTTTTTCAATTTAAATATTAAATTTTATCCGCCAACATTCCTAAACCATATTCAATTCACAGACTTATTTAATCAGTCCATTTCATTGATTCATTTTAAATCACAACCAATTTCCTTCCACAAATCACCTTATTTATCATATTTCATTTAGCCTAACTCAGGTTAAATTTCTTTTCAAAATTCATTTTATTTAATCATAAGTTAATTCCATTTCAATTTTTTTGCTTTTCTAAATGTTTATATCCAACAACTTTAAAACATTTTTTACTTATTAATTCTCAAAATTTATAAGTTAACTTATTTTTTTTATATTTTTATAAAACACTTAAATGAAATTTCTAGAGTTTAAACACGTGGTTTTATTTATTTCAATTCAATTTGAAAATATATACATAATCCCATTGGTATATCAAATCATTCTTTTGAATTTAAAATCAAAAATAGTTTTACCAAAACAAAACTACAATGGTAGAAATTTCTCCTTAGGAAACCCGAAAATGAACATCGATGATGCTATAGTCATCATCGAAATTATTTTCCAGCACCGAAGTGAGTTTAATGCTTTTATCTCTTTTAAATTCAAATTTAAAAATATTTTTTTAGCCAAAAATATTTTCCAAATAATAATAATAATATTATTATTTTTCAAAACTTTGAAAAATCATTTCTAAAACCAATGGGATTTAAAATTTCAAATTCCAGCTTTTACCTTTTTAATTTGTAAATCGTCTTATAAATCATATTCACAAAATTCCACTATGGTTATATAAAATCATTCCTTAAATGTTAATCTTAGTTTGCATTATAAACATGATAACTTTTATTCGATTTAAAAAATAAACAACAAATGATAATAATCAAACATTATCATTTTCTAACACCCAAGCACACCATATATACCATAACAATTTTCTGAAAAATTGTTCCTTTATATAAAATATAATCAAGGTAAAATCATTTCATTTACCCAATTTTAAAACAATACCATGTCGAGTTGCTCTTTCAAGTGATTAGAGACCCTATCAATAAGATTGATTACTCGTATTGACCAGAATCCATAAGCCACTACATAAATCAACTAACACAAAATAAAACATTTTTATATCACTATCAAATACGCGCTCATATATACACACACTCAAACTCATTCTAGGGTACCCTATCTCTAATGAGTTACCTCACCAAAGCCAAGGATCTCGCTTAACCTTCTGATCTGATACCAAATGTAACAACCGAGGCTTTTCGACCCTCGAAAATTGACACTAGTGTATCCATACTATTACATGCCGAGAAATCGAATGCTAGAAAACTCAATTATTAGAGGAAAAAGAAAAAAGAAAACTAAACAACACAGAATCTCACAGCTGAATGAATAATCTATAATATGCCACAAATCTTTACACAAAAGCAAAACTGTAATATGTATATGTACAAACATGAATAAGAGTATACTAACCTATTTCAGCCTAGATAGTTCTAACAACCTGCCCTCATAATTGCTGATAAACACGACAATAAATACAGTGGAAAAATAAAAATCTACGTGAATAGGTCTCTGATCCTCCAACTCATCTCCTAAAGCTCCAAAACATCCAGCTAAAATCCTATTATATGCTCGGTCGGACCCGAGCTTATAATAAAATAACACCCGAGCCAGTCTAGAAAAACAACGTGAGAGAACCACCAATTAGATTTTAAAGTTATAAAATCTTTAAAATCAGAATTATCTCATATGACTATGCCGCACATAAACATGGATGAGTTTTTACCTTATGATAAACAAAACATTTTCTATAGAAAATCAATTTATATTATAATAATGCCTAGGGGGCAAACTAAAATATGAATATAGTTGAAATGCTTGCATCTCACATTTCAGCAGAGTTGGGCATAACTAAGTCCATACGACGCTTATTGGAGATTGGATTCTATAGAACGACTGGGCTACTGGGGTACTACATGTCATGGTGCATCTCTAGATTAAATAACATCGAGGACCTTTCTTGGATCCCCTACCGACATAGAACTGGCATGCCCCTTGCTGAAAAGTACCGAATATGATCACCCCTCCATTAAAGGTCCCCGAAGCATAAAAATGAGAAATAATAGCGACTCTAGATAGGGATGATCATACCCTACTTAGGAGCGAACCACTTAGTCCTACTACATCTCCTCTGTTTTAGTCATTCTCGGTTGATGAGGCTTAAGGCTATGTTTTACCTTTTGTATAGCACTTCCCACTTGGAATGCTAACATTGCCCTCCGGGAAATAATGCAATATTGGCATGCATCCATAAAAGCTCATTTTGGGACTGAATGAAACACTTAAGAGCTCCATCTTCAATTTCATCATCTTCAAGATGTCTTCGTTTCAAAATGCTTAAGTTGGATCGAAGTGGTTTTTGGATAACATATCTGATCCCGGTCTCTTCGAAACAACTTTTCAATATTTCTCGGTAAACTCAATCCCGGTTCTTTAGGGAAAAAAAATCAAAGATAAGATTAGAGATCATCTCCTAACCGCTAGTGGAAAGATTTCCTTATCATTGTCTTAGGAGAACAAAACGAAATTCATACGCACAATTTAACATCATCGATGATGACTGTGCCATATAACTCACGTGTTTCTCCTAGATATTTCTAAAGTGACGTTTTGGGTCCAATTTCGACGGTTGGTTATTTAACTATCGAATAATAAACATTCAATCAACGATTTATTTCATAGGGAAAATGTAACACCCTGCATTTTTATACAATTAAAATTTAACATATAATGATAAGTAATGAAAATAAATAATTATGGAATTTTCATAATATGGCTTCAGAACTTGTACCATTGCATCCGGGGCAATTTTCTGATCAGTTTCCATATATAGCCCATCAAAATTCGAACCAATATGAAGAAGTTAAGAATGAAACAGAATAAGTAACCGAATAAAAAAATATATATAACACGGATATGGGCCAACCAAAAGGTCGACAAAATAGGCACAACGGTCGACCGCCCGGTCAATCGCTTGCTAAGGGCGGTCGACCGCCCAGTCGATCCACGCATGACCTAGATGAAAATTCATCTAGATATGTGCAGTAATGCGTTTTCTTCTTTTTACGCAATCTAAGCAGTACATTCTTCGATCCAATGGCTCCAAATTTCCGTGTGACGTGGTGGCTCCAAGTTAAATCCAAGAATCCAATGGTCTGAGGTCCCCCAAGCTCCAATATAAATAGGAACCTAGGCCTAGCTATCTTCTCACAATTAGATTTCCTCCCATGGGTTCATTGCCTAAGGCTGAACCCTAAAAAGAAAATAATTTCTAAGGAGAAGATCTTTTAAATTAAAATATTATACACCTTGGAAGAAGGAGATCCAAAAGGACTTTGGAGCCAAGCGGAGCACAAGCGAAGCTAAGGATGATAGGTGAGTAGATTTATTTGTATATCTTTTAATTTTAAGATATATTATCGTTAGATTCCTGTGTAGAAAATTTTATTCGGTAATTAATCATATTAATTAAATTATGATGAACTATAAGAAAACTTACAGTTTATTTACAGTAATAGTATTTATGTACTGTTTTCTATGCTTTATTACATCTTTTTATACATTTTGGATTCTACGTAAGCGTCGGTTTTTTTATCCTCTCATTTTTCTTCGCGTATGGATTAGAATAGATTAAACGCAAATATGGATTAAAAATACTGAAATGAAGATGTAAAAGAATAAAAGTTTGGGGAATAGATTACTGTAATAAATTGCATTAAAATGTGAAAATTTAATTTGGGAGCAACTACTATAGAATTACTATAATAAATTGCAAAAGTTAATTTGGAAGTAATTATTAGATTAATTGGTCAGTCGGTTTAGAGAATAGGATACATTTCCATAACTTAACATCTAAAATATAGCGATAAACGTAACTGTAAGAATAAAAAAATAAATAGGGAGCTAGTGTAAAATAGAGAAACCACTGCATTTTACAGTACTCCAAAATAGTGAAAGAAATGTCTTACAATTATGGATTATTGTTTATAGTATTATCTAATATTAAGATGTGGAAATGGATTATATAGTTATCATAACCAACTAAATAAAATAGAATTACTTCCTAAAATAGAAGACAATAAAGTAAAGTATGAATTGTAACAAGAAAATTATTAATCAAGAATTTGAAGCTGTAATAATTAATGAGCCTAAGTCTGCATTTACTACGCAGGCAATTTAAATAGGCAACCATTATGATAAGTGAATTATATAACGGACTGTAAAAGATGACAGACTAGAACAGGCAAAAAACGCTTGTAATTATATAACGGACTGTAAAAGAAGAAAAGGTAACAATTACAAGTAGAATTATAACATAAGTTTTAATTGGAAATAAGAATGGAAAAGCTTATAGTGAGACTTATAATAGATTGGTAAGAAATGGTAGTAGAGAACAATGGTAGAAGCTCATTTAAACAACTTATATTAAGTTAATAAGCAAATAAAACAGAAATTGTAAAAGTGGTTTATTTCTTTGAACTTAAGGATTTATATATTAAGTTAAATAAATAAAATAATGGATGTGGCTCATACTAACAGTATTCCCTATTATATCTATGGTAATCTCACAATAATTAGGAGTGAGATGAGGGCAAGAATGTGTTAATTAAGTTAAATAAGTAGCCAACAGAGTAAGAAAGCAACCTAAATGTAAATTAAGGCTTACGATCTAGTAAAAGAATCGAATTGTGTTTGGAGCAGCTCAAAGTATGAAGCACCCAACAAAGCAGTTCATCATGGATTCCAGCAACGGAGAAGCACGTCCAACTTAGAATTTTTAGGCTAGAAGGAAGTTTGAGACTTTAAAGGGACGTGGAGATTTTCTCGGATGACCCTCTGGGTAGGCCTAACAAAGCTGCATCCCCTGAGGCAAGTCTGTAGGTGTTCCATCAAGAGAATATGCCCTAACTGCATTTGCATTGTAGGCCTAACGAAGCTGACCTTTGGAGGCAGTCAGAAGGGCTTGGTGTTTGGAGTAGGGTATTCATATGTCCAGTAATTGCAAGTAAGGAAAAGGATAGTCGCATGCGGATATTGGCCAGCATCAAGACCAAGAGCGATTTCGGGAAAGACTAGAGTTAAACCAACAGACCAATGATTCTTTCACTATTGAGTCATTGGATGATAGGGCGCCGCCAATTGGATGTTAGATTGTTTGCAGTAGGGCACGACCACATAACTCTTTAGAAGTCTTTTGATTAGTTGAGGGGTGGCCGAATGGGGCCATAACCATGATGAGAAAACGAGACAGACCAACTAGAGTATCTGTATTGTAGGCATAACGAAGCTGTCCATTACAGATATAGAATATCCCCGACCGAGTTCCGTACAAGGTAGACCTTGTTTGTGGGATTCAAAGAGTAGGCAGAACGATTACGTATAGTCCTCAATGTATGCACTGGGTGGTACATTGCGGATGTCCGAGTATTAGTATAGACTAGTGCGGATGCAGTTTTACGTTTTCATAGTAGATGACAGAACATCCTTACTGTTGGCCACGCGAAGCTGTCCTTTACAGATGCAGTCGCAGAATGCTATAGGAGTAAGATGATGGAGTCCTTTGCGAAGAGGATACAGGGGTTACGATGGTAGTACCTAGGACCAATAAGGTCATTGGGTATATAGCTACATATATGTATATATAAGTTATTAGGTTTTAATCTACTACGGAGTAGATGGGCATGGTTCATGAACAAGGGCGAGAGTATTGTAACCTAATGAATTTAATACAAGAGTAAATGGAAATAAAATTATACATGTAGAATTAAGCTTAGAAGTATATAATTTATTCATTCACCAGAACTTTTGTTCTGATCCCCTCCTTATAACATCCTACATGTTAGGTAAATGGCAGAGACTTCTCAGCTTTACGACACTTGCTTAGAAAGTTTATAATTTGGGTGAGTATTTACTTACTATTATATTTTAGTCAATTCCATTGTGAGATAATTAATTGAGCTTTGATATATTTATTTTTTTCTATTTGCAGGATACCAGATACCCAATTCGGGCTTTAATGGACTTGGTTTTTAGCATTTTTGCGGAAAGATCGGACCACTGAATTCGGATTTTTACAGAAAACCAACATTGGTTAAGCACATAAGCAATCACTAGCCTCCTTTAATAAATTTTTCGTAAACAAAACCATTTGTAAATTACTCGTATGAAAATATTTTTACAAAGATATATCCACTGCTTCCTATATTTTCAACACTTAGAAAATATCCATATACTTATCTCAACGGTATAAGTATATTTACAAACTGAGAAAGACTTCTTTTTATTTGATTCGAAAATCATTATAAAACAACTTATGATTCTCTAAAAACATTTATAATCCATTTTATAAATATTTTAGACCATTTATAAAATTCTTTTATATATTTTAATCGATCTAAAATTGTTTTTGTACATTTCTAAATCATTTATAAAGTCTTTTAAATCCGTAAAACCATTTATAAAGCTCCTTTTATAAATCTATAAACACATTTCTAAAATTCTTTTATAAATACCTAACCATTTATAAACTCTTTCACCTTGTAAATTATCTTCCTTACGTCTCCAAACCATTTTATAAGCTCCTATATAAAATCCAAGTCTTTCAACTTTATTCATGGGTCTCAAACACATTTATAAACAAATAAAGATATTTACTTCTAAAACAACATTATATGTAAAAATAATTATTAGAATTAAACATTATTGATAAATAGATAAATATTATTAATCTTAAGCATTTAAAACAATAATTAATCATTTCAAAAACAATAATAATTACTCCTTATCCTTATTACAAATAGCAATAATTTATTTCCAAAACCTAATTAACACTTCTTATTATTAATTTCAAAACCATAATTATTCTTGAAATGATTAACCTTTCAATTTATTAACCTTTGGATAAATTCTTAAAAAACATTAACCATAAACAAATAACTTTAAAACAATATCAAAATAATTAAATAACTTTAAAATAATATTAATAAAATTATATAACTTTAAAAAAATTAATACAATTAAATAACTTTAAAATAATATTAATACAATTAAATAACTTTAAAAAATTTAATATAATTAAATAACTTTAGAACAATACTTTTATACAATTAATTAACCTTTAAAGTAATGTTAATATAATCATATAACTTTTAAAACAATAATTTTTCGAAAACCCAATTATCGGATTTAAAATAATTTCCATCTCAAAATCAATTTCAATCCAACACTTAACCAGTATCGATACTAATTTTCTATCACCACTGGGTTTTACTTTCAAATATATGACAACTTTATAACCATAATGTCCACGATCAGGTTCATTTTTCAATAATCAATATAAAAGAATATTATCGAAACAATTCAACAACAGCTAGGATCCTCGTTTGACCCCTGCAACCTGTTTGCCATGCATCATAAACCTTATATGATCATAAAATATAAACCAACCGCTTCGAGGCGGGATTCGTAAACAAAGGTTCATCCGCTCTTACGTGATAATGTAGTAGGGTCTCATCCACTCTAATAGGCGGAAATATATTCAAATCAACTAATAAATATAGTAATCCATCTAAAAAACCATTCAACAATTTTTATCAACTATATATCATACTAGTTAACCAAAAAGGCGAGTTTAACTCACCTAAGTCTTCTATTGTTGCAGAGGCTTTCCAGTTTGGAACAGAGATTAAACGACGTCTTATTTTACCCCAAATTTCAACTATCTTCAAATTCTTCCAAAACAATTCGATCGCGAAGCTTTCATCGTTACGATTGCAACATAAAAATCACGCCTCGATTAGACCTCGTATGAGAGAGTTATTCAACTTTTTAGTTCATTGATTTAATTATATAATTTAATATATATTCAATTTAAAATAAATTATGACTATACCCTATCTTCTTCCCCAATCACGGATACTCCACTGTGCAGGCTGCTATGTGCATATCACAGTCAAAATGATCCCTTCCATCACTCCATTTTCCCTTGTTCCTCGGCGAAATCCAAATCTATCAACTCTAGCAAACTCCACTTCTCGACCTCTCCGCCCTAGGCCCCACGAATCCACCCTCGAACCATCCAGTCGAAAAGAGAACAATGCCCCATCATGTGTACTGTAGAAATACATATTGCTTCTCCTCACCGCGCGCTACCAAACTCGCCTCCTAGGTGCTGCTCTCCCTACACATGCTCCAACCCAATCGCCAGCCCCCTATTCGCCTCCATTACCCCTTAAAACCCGTAAACGAATTTCCGTTCATCCTCGAACTACGCTACCACCACACGATGAAAAGCCACTAAACTCCGGCCATGCCTCGCCCTTTTCCCCTACAATCTTCCTTCAGGTCCTATCACCAAACGAGCCACCAATTCGCCGTAATCGATCGAAAACGAAGACTTCGTTCAACCACGAACCGCGACCGCCACATTATGATCTAAGGTGATCCAACCGTCCATTTGCTTCGCCTCAACGTCGGAAACAAGTTTCTAATTAAGGCTGAAGCCTAACAATGCACAAAATGGTCTTGATCAATGAGGATCGTTGGATAAGGCTGGTTTGATTTCAAATTGATTTTCAACAAAACAGAATGAAAGAGAAAGGCCATGCATTTATAAAGGAGGTAAGCATGGTTCGAACAATAGAGGTATGGCTAGGTATGAAGTTGTGGTATGGTAGGGAATGGCAATTACATAAATTATTTTAATTAGTTAATATCTAGCTTTAAACGTCCAAAATTCTCAAACTCCTAAACGAGGTGTGCCGCTTGGCTTTTTGTATGTAATACCCCAATTTGAACATAATGGAACTAGTTTCAAGACGTAATTCGATCGTACATAGAAGATAGCTTTTTGAACCCAATTATTATATTAAATTTTCAATATTAAATTCTACGCGTTTCGATCTCGCATGACCAAACGATACATCTGATCGCCATGAAATTTGAAGATGTACAATAACTCACTATTGCAGATCCAATGGCGCTGGTTTCGTCGAAATTCGAGATAGTGTTCCAAAAGTCTATTTTTATATGTTAATTTAAAACAAGTTATTTTCAAAATCAGTTAAATCACTTTTGAATCTAATTTAAGAGCTTTATTATCTTCATTCTTATTAATAGAAATTAAATAAGCTTTTAAATCATTTTTATTGAATTATTTAAACGAGACAGTGTTCCAAAAGTCTATTTTTATATGTTAATTTAAAACAAGTTATTTTCAAAATCAGTTAAATCACTTTTGAATCTAATTTAAGAGTTTTATTATCTTCATTCTTATTAATAGAAATTAAATAAGCTTTTAAATCATTTTTATTGAATTATTTAAACGAATTCAATTATTAAATTAAACAATTAAATTATCCAATAAATAGCGATATTTGAAATTCAAGTTATTTAACCTTTAAATTAACTTTTCAATATTTAAAATCAATTAATATTCTAATTTCAAATGATTGAAAATTTTCGGTTGTTACATAATTAGTTTTGAAAAGAAAGGAATTGGAAAATTAGAGTTTTGGAATTATTTGGCAAATAAAATCTATGGTTTCATTTATCAAAAAAAGTTTTAAAGAGTGTAAAATGTATAGAAATATCATATGGTTTAAAATGAAGGATTTTGAATTAAAAAGGTTGGAAAAATGAATATTATAATAGTATAATATTATAATAAGTGAAAAGAAGTCAAATAGATTTTTAATAAGTAAAATGGTAAAATATTGTTTTAAATTGGTTAATAATAGTTTATTACATTATTAAAATGATAAAGTAGTATTTCAGATAAGTTTTATAAAATTTGACTAAAAGATGAAAAATAAGCCGTTGCGTTTTGGCAGTTTGCGATTTCATGACCTTAAAGGTTAAACACATGTGTATGATAAAATATGAGTCAAAATTATTTGAAATAAGAATTTTTCCGACCCTAGTGGATATGGTTTTCAAATGAAAAAGAAAAATCAAGATTTCCATTAGTATAAAGTTTGAGATATCCAAATCAAGTTTTCAAAATCGTCGTCTTCTGATAGTTCTTAAAATATTGTTTTCAACACTTATAACTGGATATTTTTAATCATTAAAAATATGAAATAAATTCCATAAATATGTTAAAAGGTTTTAAATGGAATTTGAGTTATAAATATGGATATATATATATATATATATATATATATATATATATATATAATAGAGTAAGTGTTTTGTTCTACAAAGCTTTAAAATCACTATTCATCGGCAATTTAACAACCGAATTTGGCAATTTTTGAATAAATGATTTAAACTTGGATTTCTCTTATCAAATCTTTTGGAAATGTTTTCAAATAATCATAAAAGTGTTTTAAAGGTTTGCAGTCGATTAGATAACTTGATTGCCTTATGGGTGACAGAGAGATAGTCTCTAGGCTAGAGTTTGAGAAACTAGTTGTCTGCTCCCCTAGCTATCCGGACTGACCTGGTGGTGGAATAGTTAATTTGGTTTACTTGGACAACATTTTCCTAAGATAAAAGAAAAGAGATTAGGAGTTTTTTTCAAAAGTTTTAAACAAGATTTTAAATAGAATTTTGATGGTAAAGAGAACTTTCTTGTTAAACTTTGTATTAAATTCCAAGGAGGGAACCCATATTATCCGTGTGAATTTAAAAGGTGATTTCACCGCTATTCAACGAATAGTATAGGTTGAATATGAAAATTAGTATTGAGCATAATTAATATAAAATTTATGAATCCTTTTTACTCAGTACTAATTGGTCTGAGTATATAATAAACAATGTCTTAAAGAACATTGTTTTTAACCCATTAAAAGATATGTTTTGGAAATAAGTAATCTCCATTAAGATTGGAATTATACTAATAATATAATATGGAAATAATTTCCAATGTATTTTTAAAAAAAAGTGATTTGAAGATTCCTAAAAATTAAAGGAGGTTTTAATTAACAAAAGTGTTTAACAAAAGAGGCTTAACATTCCTATATATACATATACATATTTTTGTATCGATAATTGGTTCGGAGAAACCGAGATCAGATTTAGGTGACTCCTATCTGAAAACTACTTCGAACCAAAATGCGCATTAGGAAGTGTAGACATGTTACAGAAAATGATTTTGAAGAAGGAGATCTTCATAATGTAGAGCTGCTTGCCACTCCCCTGATTCCCATATTATATTAATATAGTGGTAGCAGTACCTTCATTTTGAAATCTTCAATATAAGGACTGCTCGCTGCTAATCTTAGGGGTGATTTCCATATAGAATGTATGTAATGATCCATAATTTTGGTTATTTGAATTAGAATATTTAATTGATTTTAAATATTAAAAAGTTAATTTTTAACTTGAATTTCAAATATAATGATTTATTGGATAATTTAATAATCGAGAAGTACTTAAATTATTGTATCTTGAGTTTTAAGCTTGATAAAATAATTTAAAGCCTTAATAAATTTATATTAATAAGAATGAAGGTAATAGAACTTTTACATTGAATTTAAAAGTGATTTGTTGGAGTTTAAAAATAGCTCGTTTAAATTAACATATAAAAATAGGCTTCTAGGGCACAGTCTCAGAATTTGACGAAACTAGTTCCATTGGATCCGTAATAGTGTATTATTAATGTATTTCAAATTTCGTAGTGTTTGAAGTTATCGTTTGGTTGTACGGGATCGAAACACGCTGAAATTAATACAAAAAATTCAATATAATAATTGGGTCGGTAAAGCCATCTTCTCCATACGGTCGAATTAGGACTTGAAACCTTTTCCATTACGTTCGGAATAGGGGTATAACATTATGAACATCTAGCGGCATGCTTCGTTAGGGAGTCGAAATTATAAGTTAAGTAATCGAGATAGTTTGAAAATTTAAATTATATATATATATATATATATATATATATATATATATATATATATATATATTTGATTGACTTGACTATATTTTCACATCAGCTCCTTTATCTCACTTCAAGCCATTATAGCCATTCGCCAACATGCAAGGAATCTTTTTCCTCCTCTTTAAAATGTCCAGCTGAGCCCAAGTGAAAAGCAGAAAAAAGAAAAATAAATCATGGCATACTTCAAAAATTTATATCTCACAAAACATTCAACGAAAAATTATGAGACTAATTTTAAAATTCTTGTTTGAGGAAGGGCTATGCACGGCCGAGGCTCTAGGTTGTTCGATGGTGAATGTGGGATTGTGGGATTATGGCAGTAAGTCGAATGGTGGTTTTAGACTAGGGTTTCATGTTTTAAGGGATTGGTTTGTCAATTCGAAAAATGGAGCTCGTTTTCGAATTCGTGAGGGAAGATAACATCTTGGAGGGAAAAATTGGAGCGTGTGATCGCAAATGGTGGAGTGCGACTTCACACTGTAGCAGCGGAGGACCTCCAGGCAGCGAATGGAAGGCATGGTCGCAAGGCAAGGGGTTTGGGTCAATCAAGTCATCTTCAATGAGAGAGATTCGGCGGCGAAATCGATTTGTGAAAAGATGCATTGGAACTCCGTGTTAGTGTTGTGCACGCATTTGGTGATGGGTTCGTGTATAGGAAAAGTTTGAAGGGAGGAAGAAGGCTTGGAAGGAGTGGGCCGGCCTGTATAGTTAGATGGGTCTTTTTTGTTAAAGGAAAATTTAACTGTATTTTTATTTAAAATAATCGATGAACTCAAAAATGTATATCTCTCTCATGCGAGGTCGAAATGGTATGAAACTTTTTGCATTGCGATCGTGGTGACGAGAGTTTCGCAATGAAACTAGTTTAGGTGAATTTGGAGCTTTTATTTTTTTTCTAAATTCGAATGCCGTTCGAATTTAATCGAAAATTAGAATCGAAGGCGATAACTAGGATAAATGTGAGTAAGTCTTGCTCATTTGAATGATTGGCATTAATTTTAAATAGTTAAAATTAATTATTAATTGATTGGTTGAATTGATAAATTATTTTCAATTGAATGTGATATTATATATAGTAGTATATGTATTAGTAGTTGGATTGATTATTTCGGCATATTTTAGTGGATGAGACCCTATGCGACCCGCCTAATGGCGTATGACCCTATATACAGCGATATCCCAACTCGAAGTGGGATTGGCATTTTTAGGTTGTATTAACAACTATGGCTGTAGGGAAATAGGTTGAAGGGATCCGTCTAGATTCCTTAAAAAATGTTGAATTTAATTTCATATATAGTGATATATGATATGTTTGAATAATCCTTGATAGATTATAGTGTGATTTGAATTTATTGGATGCTATGGTAGCATTGACCTGGATTTTGGTATTTTAAAATACCATAAATACATATTTGAATTTGAAAGAAATTAAAAAGGGATTTTGGAAGTAAAGTATTTATATAGGATTTTGGATTAATTAAAAGAAATTTATTTGGGTAAAATAAGTGGTTGGATTTTGAATTTGTACTTAACTTTCTCGTGATGTTTTAAATGGAGATTTTAGAATAAGATGTATATAAACGATTTGAAATAATAAAACTTAAGTAATATTTGTCTATGTGAAAAAAAAGAGTTTTGGAAATCCAGATTTTAAATGGATTGGGAAAAATGAAGGAAATCTGGAAATAAATATAAGATTGGTTACATTGGATCTTAAATAAGATTCTAAATTTTGAATGGAAGTAGAATTGTGATATGATTTATTTGGAATATAGTTGGATTATTCAAGAAACCTATTATTAAGTGGATTAAATTCGAAATCGATTAAAATGGATTTAAGTAATGTGATACCGTTGTAAACTGGTAATGACATTATAGGATATATAAACAATGTTTATAAACAAAGTGAATTGATTATCAGTTGATAAATTGAAGATATAAATTCATGGTAAGAAATTATAATGAGATGAGTAAATCGGTTAAAAAATAAATGATAGATTTTACTTTTGAAAATGTGAAAACGGGAATTTATGAAATTGGGGACGTAAATCGATTAGTGATAAATCCAAAGAGATTTATAAATATTATATTGGAATTGGAAAAAAAGTTATCGAGAAGTTGGGATTTTTATAAAGAGGACTTTTAATTATTAAACTAGGTAATTTAAAAGTGTTCAAAAATATTTTAGAAAGTCAGTTATTTAAATATTTTTAAATTGTCAAAATGAATTTTATGTTTTATAAACAAGTCCTGTAAACTGGTTAGAATTCTATTAGTAAATCAGAATTAATTATTGTTTCAAAGTTATATAATTATTTTAATTGTTTTAAAAGTATATTTAACTGTTAAATAAGTTTTCAGAAAGCAATGGTACATTTTCATGGCGAAATCGGAGGCAGAGATTGTCTGCAGTTGGGTATGGATTTCTCTGGGATAGAGACATAATCATTGAGCTGTGAATCTATGGATGATACAACATGGTGCTTTTTATATTTATTTTAAAAGGTTTTCAAATATTTTTTAAAGAGAATGGTTTGTGAATATACTTATATCTGTGAGATAAGTATATACTTTTAATAAAGAGATTTAGTTAAGGAACCCAAAACTTATAGAATTCGTTACAAACGAGTTAAGGAATTACAATATAAATTGTGAAGGGTTTTTGAGAAAAGAGATATAAATGGAACTTTCCTAAGTGTTAGGGAGTAAGGGGTTTAGAAATGTGACGCCCCACCTCTATACCCACACTAGCCAAGAACACTCCGGAGTAGTGCTGTCAACTAGCACGGAGAATAAGGCTGTTGAGGAGCGACCATCCATGTAATTGCTTATCACACGGTGGCTATAAATAATCTTCGGAAACAAACATAGAAATAATCATATCACAAATCAGTCACAGATATCCATATCACAAAGGCGGAAGAAGATATGAATATATAATTAACACATGAAAGTGTACATCAGAGTAGTGGTCAGTAAGATCCACGATAATACAAAAGAATAGCAACGCGTGCTATACAAAAGAATACAACTATGAGTCCATATCTCAAGTGTATACAACAAAAACTGCTAATCTAAACAGTTAGCCAAAAGTCAGAGTGATGAATCCCTGGGAAGAAGTCAAGCAGAAGCACCTGTAACATCTCGGTCTGATCCGAGTATTATTTAAGAAAATAATAAACGGATCAGTCTAGCTATAAATATCAGATGACATGATATAACATAAAAGATATGGCATAAACATAAAATATCCATACTGACATACTACTATAAGTATGCAAATAATGATCAACAGGAGATCAACCCGATAAGAGATATATCAATATCACAAGAATCTTCTCAAAGATCCAAAGAGGGCATCATACCCTAAACTTGTACTCATGACAAGTCAAAGAGATAAATTCCAGAAATCAACACAAGAAATCCAGAAATCATAAAAAGGGAAAGAGGCCTATCACATGACGGTCCGAAGACCATGGGGAGCTACCCCACATGTGTGAGTGGAATCACACAGAATGAGGTCAAGACTAACCAAAAAGCAGAAAGGTATGTGTGAATGGAATCACACAAGTGGTGTCTAGTCTAACCTTGCAATGAAAGAGACATCGCGCAATTGCTAGTCTAATTCATAAAGCGATCATCAAGATCAACGAGAAGTGTCAATTACACTAAGCTAGTAAATATAGAAGTTTAGCTTCATGTCCCATAACCACTTGCTTAACTTAAATATTTACGAACAAACTGTAAATCTTCACTAATAAAATTGTCACAAGAGGTTCAATCGAACAAGTCCAAGAATTAACCGACGAAGTGAACGCAAGCGTTTCATACCACTTGTTTTACTAAGTCGTTTAATTAGATTTCTCATCCGAGTGAGGTAAAGGTTTGTATATACTAATAGATTGGAAAACGGTTTAAGAAAAGAGCTTTGTTATTAAAAATAGAGTTGAAATTGTTTGTTAAAAGAGTTTTGATATTTACTACTAGTATTGAAACCTTTATATTATAAAGTGACAAAACACAGAAGCAATTGTAGAAACAATCAGTCACAAAAATCGCATACGGAGATGTGAATAAAATCCAAGGAAACCAGCTCAATGTTTTTCAGATAAGATCCCCTACGGAGGGGGGGTCCAGGGGGGGTGGCAACCCCCCAAGGTGGGGGTGCGGGGGCAACGCCACCGCTTACGGGGTTCGGCCTGCCCGGTCAGGTCGCGGGGGTCCAGGGGGCAGCGCCCCCGGCGGGGTGCGGGGCAGCGCCCCGACCAAAACGGTACGACCTAGTGAAGACAAAATGAGGTCTAACGACCTAAGGACTCAAGGGTCTAACGACCTAACGACTCAAGGGTCATACGACCTAACGACTCAAGGGTCTAACGACCTAACGACTCAAGGGTCATACGACCTAACGACTCAAGGGTCTACGACTCAGCGACTCAAGGGTCCAACGACTCAGCGACTCAAGGGTCCAACGACTCAGCGACTCAAGGGTCCAACGACTCAGCGACTCAAGGGTGAACGACTCAGCGACTCAAGGGTGAATCAGCGACTCAAGGGTCCAACGACTCAGCGACTCAAGGGTCCAACGACTCAGCGACTCAAGGGTCCAACGACTCAGCGACTCAAGGGTGAACGACTCAGCGACTCAAGGGTGAATCAGCGACTCAAGGGTCCAACGACTCAGCGACTCAAGGGTCCAACGACTCAGCGACTCAAGGGTCCAACGACTCAGCGACTCAAGGGTCCAACGACTCAGCGACTCAAGGGTGAACGACTCAGCGACTCAAGGGTGAATCAGCGACTCAAGGGTCCAACGACTCAGCGACTCAAGGGTCCAACGACTCAGCGACTCAAGGGTCCAACGACTCAGCGACTCAAGGGTCCAACGACTCAACGACTTATGGACGAACGACATAACTCCGAACGACCTAAAAATGGCCAGAACGACTCAAGTGCAGAAAATTCAACAAAACGCTAAAAATTGGAGTTTTTCGCCAATCCAATCCAAACCAAATGCTAACATGCATGCTAAAATGATAGGGAATCATTCCCAACAGTCCAATATAGTTATAGGCTAGAATTGTGAGATAAAAATCTCACCTTTGCACTAAAATTTATGAAGATGAAGCTTGAAAGCAAGGAGAAGCAATCCAAAGCTTGAATCCAATATCTTCTACTTGAATTTGGAGTTGAATGATGGAGTTGCAATTGAATTTGAGCTTGGAGTTTTAATTTCCCATTCTCTTCACCATTAATGCTAAAGCTTGAGTTAGTTAGGAAATTTATGAAGAGTGAGGAGAAGAGGGTTGGAACTTGGGCTTAATAGGCTAAACTAACCCAAAGTCCAAAGCGGGAAAAGTTAGTGAAATTTCACTAACTCCGAACCTATCGATGTTTATACTTAAAAAGTTGTAAACGACATTTCGAACTCAATGGAAGTGGTCTCGAGTCCTAATTTGACCGTTTGCAAAAAGTAGTTTTTCGGACCAAAATCCGATTAACGATTTAATATTTAAATAAAAATATTTAAATGTAAACTCGATAAATATGCGGGTTGTTACAAGAAATATATTTTTAAAATATTTTTTCTAAGTGTTGAAAAGAGATTGTTTGAAATATCCTGATATGGATATAAATATTTGAGCTGTCTCGAATATTGAAAATTTGGTAGCGATTTGAATATATATCTTATCAATAGATTTCGAAAATAAATTTTGGAAAATTATACTATGGGCCTAGTGATTGCTTATAGATTCTATATTGATAGTTAAATAACCAACTATCAAGTGTTGGCCAATTTCGTTGATCGTTTCGAAGAGCCCAGTATCAGATTTAATTATCTGAAAACCACTCTAGTTCGATTTGAGCATTACAAATGGATATCATAAACATGGTGAAGACGGTGATTCGGTTTGTTAGAACAGGACAACTTGTATGGACGAATGCTATCAGAACATCATCATTGGAAGATAACGAGCATTCTAAGTGAAACTGTTCTTGAAAAGGTAATCGTAGCCTCAAGCCTCATCAACCGAAATGACTGAAGATCAGGGGATATGCAGCAAGGCTAAGTGGGTCATACCTAATTTGGGCATGGTATCACCATTCTTGATACCCTTGGATATATTGCAAATTATAGATATGTGGTGCATGCGAAAAAGCTCTCGATAAGGATGAGAACACCCGAAGTGATAACATATTCGGTTCTATCCAGGTTAGGGATAGGGCTAGCCTTGTATTGTAGGGGATCCCAATGATGTCCTCGGTACACTTTTCTAGACGTGTACCATGATAGGTGGTAGCCCAATGCCTAGTCATTGTATGGATCCATTCTCCAATAAGCCCGTTATGGTGTTATCTAACTCAACAAATTTGATTTTTGTTTTAAGCTCATGATTTTTAAAAGCTAGAGCATCATTCTTTTCTTTTTGAGCTTTTATTTCTTGACTTAAAAGAGCGAGTTGAGAATTGTTAGAGAGTGAATCTTGAATTTTCTCAAGTTCTTTTAATATTTTCTTCTCGTCTTTAAGCATATCTCTTTCGAATTCTTCTCTTTTCTGATTTTTCAAAGCTTCTTTATATTTTCTTTTGAGACTTTTTAAAGTATCTAGAAGTTTTGAATTTATTTTTATCATACCATCAAAAGTTAGATCACTAACCTCGTTGTCTTTTTCCATAAAGCATATGTTTGCTTGTTCATTATTACTATTGCTTTCGCTTTCAGAAGATGAAGAATCCAAGTCATCCCATGTTACTGAAAAAGCTTTTCTCTTGAACTTATCCTTCTTATTCTTGCTGTTGCATGCATTATTCTGTTCAGGACAATCTTTTGTATGTGTCCTTTTTGTGGCAGTTGAAACATTCTATTGCTGAGGATGATGGTCTGTTGGAATTTTTGTTGAAGCTTCTTTTTCCTTTACTTTTGTTCCTTTTGCTATATTTCAAAAACTTTTTAAAGTTTTTGGCAATAAATGCTAGGTCTTCCTCATCTGAATTTGAGTATTCTTCTTAAGCAGGAAAAAGCTATGTTTTTCTTGTCTTGTGCTTGTATTCTTTTAGCCTGCAAATTTACTTCATAGGACATTAGATTTCCTATTAACTCTTCTGGTTTCATGGTAGAAAGATGATTAGCTTCTTTAATAGCTAAAACTTTTCTTTTCCATTCGTCCATTAAAGAGTAAAGGATTTTTGAAACAATATCAAAGTCGGATCATATCTCTCCTGGTCTTAATAAAGAATGTTGAATATCTTGAAATCGGAAGTACATATCATTTATAGATTCATATTGCTTCATCCTAAAATTTTAAAGTTGATTCTTAAGCATAGATATTTTACTTTGTTTAACCTTGTTAGTACCTTCATGAGTGACTTTTAGTGTTCTCCATATTTCATAGGCAGTGTTACACATACTAACACGATTAAACTCATTTTGATCTAAAGCACAAAATAACATGTTCGTGGCTTTGGCATTTGAAGAAGCATCTTGTTTTTGTGTGTTTGACCATGTTGAATATTCAATTGTGGGTATGTCATATTTTGATTGTGTAACGTTCCATGAATCAAAACTATTTGCTTGCATATGTATATATATATATATATATACATATATTCATGTAGCCCAATAGTTATAATTCATGCCATTAAATAGTGGAGGTCGTGTATTGGATTGACCTTTAATAAATCAGTGTTAAGAAATCAAAAAGGGATTAGGTTATGTTAAGAAATCAAAAGCTCCACCTAAAAATGAAAACAAAAGGAGAAATGATTATAAACCTTGGACTACAAAAGAACCTTTAAAAAGAAAATCCAATCTAAAAACTATAAAAATATGGATTCCTAAAACAAACAATAGTTTGATTAGGAAGAAATATATAAATTCATTTTTTGAATCTGTGCATAAAAATAAGAAATATATTTTCAAAGGGGATACTGAACCCTCTTTGGTTTGGTTTCCTTAGACCTAACTCTTAGGACCCTATTAAAAAGTAGGTACCAATGTTATTCTTTATTTTCTTGCAGGTCCCACTTAAAAAGAGAGGAAAATGGATACTCGACAACGGTTGCTCAAAACATATGACACGTGACAAAGATATGCCATCAAACATACTTACTCAGATGGAGGCTCGGTCACTTTTGGAGACAATTCTGAAGGATGTATCATCAGAAAAGGCGACTTCAGCAATGTCGGTACATCTAATTTACCTCTTATGTCAAATGATTTGTTATTTAAAAATTTAAAACATAATTTACTTAGTATCAGCCATTTTGTGATAAAGGATTCAAAATCACTTTTTCTGAAAATAAGTATAGCATTTTTGATTAATATAATAATTTTATTTTTGATTGTTTTAGAGATAAAAATATTTATGTTCTGAATATGAATATAAATTATAATATAAATATGTGCTTATTAGCCAAAGAAAATGATCCTTGGTTATGGCACAAAAGGTTTTATCATATAAATTTAGAGCTATTTCGAAATTATCTAAAAATGATTTAGTAAAAGGGTTACCAAAAATGAATTTTAAAGTAGACCATATTTGTGATGTATGTGAGTTAGGAAAATTAACTAAGTCGTCTTTTAAATCTAAAAAGGTTATTTCAATAATGCAACCATTTGAATTACTACACATGGATTTATTTGGACCAACACAGGTACAATCCATAAATCATAGTAAATATGTGTTTGCAATTGTTGTTGACTTTTCTAGATATACTTGGACAATTTTTATGGAAAATGAAAGTGATACTTTTGATCATTTCAAATCTTTTGTTAAAAGAATTTAAAATTTTAAAGGTTTAAAATTTAAAAATATTAGGAGTGATCATGGAGGTGAATTCGAAAAAGAAGTTTTTGAGCATTTTGTAAGAAGAAATGAATAATCCACAATTATTCGTTTCCGAGAACTCCTCAAAAAAATGGAGTACTGGAACAGAAAAATAGAATATTACAAGAATATGCAAGGACTTTGTTAAAATGGAATCATGTTACCAAAACACTTCTGGGCACAAGCGGTTGCTACCGCCTGTTATGTCTTAAATCGTGTTTCTATTCGATCACTAACTAAGAATGCTACTTATGAATTATTTAATGAAAGAAAACCAAACATTTCATATTTTAAAATTTTTGGTTCAAAGTGTTTTGTTTTAAATACAAAATAACAGCTTGGCAAATTCGATCCAAAATCCGATGAAGAAATCTTTGTAGGATACTCGGAACGAAGCAAAGCTTATTGACTTTTTAATAAAAACAAATATCATCGAAGAAACACTCAATATATCGTTCGATGAAAATTTTAAACAAACTCCATGTATAAAAGATGACGAAGAAAACATCACAAATACGGATCCTACAATTTTTCAAAATGATGAAAATACTATTCATAATAATAATGAATTAAGATCTGCTCCTAGGATATTATGAAATCACCCCATAGAAAATGTAACAGGAGAAATTAATTCAAATGTAAGGACTAGAAATCAATTAAATCAAATGGTCCATGTAGCTTTTCTTTCTAACATAGAACCTAAAAATATAAAGGAAGCCTCAACCGATGATTATTGGATTATCGTTATGCATGAAGAACTAAACCAATTCGAAAGAAACAACGTTTAGGACTTAGTTCCAAGGCCTAGTGACCAATCAGTCATTGGTACAAAATGGGTTTTCAAAAATAAAGCAGATGAACATAGTAATATAACTAGAAATAAAGCTAGATTAGCAGCACAAGGATATAATCATGAAGAATGAATTGACTACGAAGAAACGTTTGCTCCAGTCGCTAGATTAGAAGCAATACATATCTTACAGGCCTATACATGTTTTCATGATTTTAAATTATATCAAAATGATGTAAAAGTGTTTTTCTAAATGGTTTTATAAAAGAAAATGTTTATGTTGAACAACCTCCTTTATTTATTCATGAACAATTTCCAGACCATGTCTATAAATTAAAGAAAGGTTTTTACGGTCTTAAACAAGCACCAATGCTTAGTACGATCATCTCAAAAGATATCTAATAGATTCTGGTTTTGAAATTGGAAAGGTTGAACAAACTCTTTTTATTAAAAGAAACAAACAAGATATTTTAATTGTTCAAATTTATGTTGATGATATTATTTTTGGTTCTATAAACGAAAAATTATGTCAGGAATTTTCAAAAATAATGACCAAAGAATTTGAAATGTCACATATGGGAGAATTAAATTATTTTCTTGGTTTACAATTAAAAAAATGGAATGTGGTATTTTTATAAATCAAAAAAAATATTGTAACAATCTAATTAAACACTTTGGTATGGAAAATACTTTTACCAAAACCTACCCCTATGAGTAAATTTATACAACTTGATAAAGATGAAAATGGTAAAGTGTTGACCAAAAATTATATTGAAGTATGATTAGATCGTTACTTTATTTAACTGTTAGCAGACCTGACATAATGATGAGTGTTTGTTTGTGTGCACGATTTTAAGCAGATCCCAAAGAATCACATATGCGAGCTGTAAACGCATACTACGGTATCTTAGTAATACTAAGGACTTTGGACTATTTTATCCGAAAGAATGTCCTTTTGAATTAGTATCATATAGTGATGCTGATTTGGAAGGAAGTCGAACGAATAGAAAAAGCACAATTGGGACTTGTCTCTTTATTGGACGTTCTCTTATATCTTGGTTTAGTAAGAAACAAAATTACGTCTCACTTTCGACATGTGAAGCATAATATATATCTGCAGCCTTGGCATGTGCTCAAGTCATCTATATACAACAAAATCTTCAAGATTTTGGTTTTAATCTAAATAAATCAATAACTTTATTTTGATAACTCAAGTGCTATAAACTTATCTAAAAATCCAATCAATCATTCACGAGCAAAACATATTAACATTCCTCATCATTTCCTTTGTGATTGTATTGAAAAAGATTTAATAAATCTTGAATTTGTATCCTCTGAAAATCAATTGGTCGATATATTTAGAAAACCTTTAATAGAAAATATTTTTATAAAATTAAGACGAGAACTTGGAATTGTCTCTTCTAAAGATTTATAATTTTTTATATACTCATGTTTCGTGACCAAAATTTTATAATGTTTAAATTATTATTGACAATTTTAGGAAAAATAAAAAATTCTGTTTTCATGACACTACTAAGACTTGAACTCATCACCTCTCACTACACTTCCATATGTCTATTGCCATTTGAGCTATGTATGTTTCTTATCTTAACTAGATCTTTGCATAGCATTCAAAAATTCAAAATTCAAAAAAAAAAAAATAGTGTAGCTGTTAGGAATTGAACTCAAGTCTCATGACTAGTAGGTGCATGCTTTACCAATTGTGCTATGTAGTGATTAATACTCAGTTACATATTTAGCTTCATATTATATTGCATCCCCGCTTAACCACCCATTTCTAAACTTACCTCAACCATTCTTTTATTTCCTGGACAATATAAGCTCTATAATTCTGACCATCAGTTTTTCAAGTTCTCTCTAGTTTAAATGGACCTCCCATGCACTTTTTTCTCACTCGATCTCAGAAATAATATTCTTTCTATTATGGGTTCTCCAGATTCAAACAACTCCAACACCTCTAGGCTTTCATATGCCACACCACCATCTTCCAGGAACTCTGCACCATCTCTACCAACCCCTACTCTGGCAAATGAACCAATTCATGCTTTGGTCGATATCACTCGGGATATACTCCCGAAAGCAAAAAGGCCAAAAAAGCTCCTTTTATCTCACCAAATACAAAGGAGAAAATTGATGATATACATCACTATCAATAAGAACAACTTTATCTTTAGAGGGAAATGCATTATTAACAAAAAATTAATGCTAGACGGTTGAGCTTAATTTAATCAATAGCATTAAAATTCCATGGAAGCTCTCCTAAAAAGGATGTTCTCCAACCTTCACCATCCCATCATCCCTCCGCTTATTCAAGGAATCCTTGGTCTCCTAGCCCACAACGACCTCCGGTGACTCCCAACTCTTGGGAACGTCAAAATAATTGGTATCTGCTACGACCAAGTACGGAAATTACCAAAATAGAACTGGACGAATCCAAGACCCCAACTGATTTGAACTAGCCTTTTTTCATTTTTTTAATGTTTTGTATCTTTATTTCATATGTATTTTTATCATCTATTTGTTTGATTATGAATAAAATTGTTCTTTTTCATATCATAAAATTCTCTACCGGATTTTTCTACAGCCAGTCGACTGGATATACGGTTCAGTCGACTAGTTATAGGCCAAGAAAACTCTCGGGTTACTGGTCGGTCGATTGATTGGCACCTGAAAGGCCAAATAACCCTTCTTTTCACCTCTTTTTATTCACTTTTTACTCCCCATTCATTCTTACTTCTCACTTTTTGTCAAAATTGGCAAAACCCTAGCCCCCAATTTTCAATTTTTTAAGCCAAATTCTACAAAATTTATGGCTCCTCCTAAATCAAAAAGATCTAAGCAAGGTTCCTCTTCATCTGATCCAATTGATTCTCAAGTTGGTCAATGGCTATACAACTTGATGGCTCTCAAACGATGGAACTCCATGAAGAAATAGTCTTGACTTGTTTGGTAAGTTGTTTGGTAAGTTACTTATTATTGGCTACTTTTTTTGCAATGAACATTCGGTATTTTTAAAGACTTGTAATAATTAGTCTCTTAAAACTCTATGTTATGTACTATTTTTGACATTTTGTTCTATTTGTGACTTGCAATGTTATCCGTGACTGAATATTATGTACTATTCTGAAATTTTCATTGGCTATGTTTCCTTTTTGTCGAGGACAAAGGGGGGAGAAAGGTTTGAACTAACCATTTTTTGCAGGAACAAAGATGTCATATATTCAGGTGAAGATCATCAATCTCCATATACTATATATTTTTATATTATATCTTATACAGGTTGTCATCAATCATAAAGGGAGAGAATGCTAAATCACATAGTTTTGATTGATGACAAGACGACGCTCATGTATGCAAGATAATACTCAAGTATGGCATCATGCGACAAAAAGAGAGACAAGAACAATGGTGATATTGAACTCCTCATTTCTTTGTGTGTTTATTTGTTTTTGAGTATTAGTAATTCTGTAAAATCTATCCTCAAGAAAACACAACACAAAACACATTTTGATTCTTTGAAAAATGGCTTGTATCTGCTGAAAACATATAGCCAATCGATTGGTTCGGTATATGCTGCACATACATGCACATCTGTGCACGAATTTTTTAAATGATTTTACTTTTCAGTCGACTGACCATTTTCGACCTGACGATTAACCAGAATCTAGCTTTTATATTTTCAAAAGACACGTCTTTTCCGCGAAGGGTTGCGATCAATTTCTGAACTGGAATAGTTGCTTCTTTTCATCAGAATCTTCATCAATGGCAGCAACTCTCTGTTTCCTATATATACTTGTTTCCAAACATTCTACAATCACCGAAATAATTCTAACTACTCTCTATCACTCTTGTGTTCTCATATTCTTGCATTCTAATAGCATTCTATATCTAATTGCTTTGAATCTTTGAATTACTTACATATTCCTTGATTCTAGGCAATATCTTCCTTTCTTATTCTCACTTACATTTCAAATACTTAAAGATTTTATTATAGGAAGTGTTTACTTTAAGACATGTCTGTGTTATCAAGAACATACTTGTCAACAAAGTTTTTCTATATCAAGTAGAAGTCCTGGTCAGTTTCTCAAGCAGAAAGTCCTCATCGGCTACTGACGCGTCCGGCTGCTCAGGTGTTTGTGTACCTATTCCTCCGGGTTAAGTGAGGGTTGTTGCTTTAGTGAAATTCCAGAAGGAGTCTGGGACTGGACATAGGACGGTAATCCGAACCAGTATAAAAATTCTTAGTGTCGTTTTACTTTACTGCTTTTATATTCCACAATATTTTATAGCTATCATCACTACACTCTTTATTAGAATTTATCCATATTATACGATCCATAGCACACTGTCAGAAACATGAGATACAAATATTTCAGCTATTTACTATTTACCTTCTATAGACACTACAAAATTGTCAGATGATTTTGATATCAAATTGTTTGGTTATCGTAAGCGAAAAACCCATCATGTTTATATGCGACGTGGTCTTATGAGATACCTTTGTTTTTCAAAGGATTTTAATAGCTTTAATAATTCAAATTGAGCATGTTTTCTCACGTTGGTTTTCTAAACTGACTCGAGTGTTATTTTATTATAATGCTTGGGTGAGACCGAGTATTATAGGTCTAGGTAAGGATGCTATGGAGCTCAGGAGACGAGCTGGATGACGAAGACATATCACACGTACTTGATTATATTTCGCTGTGTATTATAGGCTGTATATTCGGCACTTGTGAGGACAGGTTGTTATAACTGTCCTGTATTGAGTTATTGATTACCATACTCTGATGACGTAATGTATAAATAATAGTTATAGTTCTTTTTGTACAAAGACAAGTTATTATCTATTATATTTTGTTCCATTGCGATTGTCATATTCTATGTTGTTATTTCTATTTTCTTCTACCTCTTTCTTCTTTTCCTCCAACGATCTGGTATTTTTGGCACTCGATTGCTTGGCATACTATACAGTGGACGTATGGATGTAAATTTTAGAGGGTCAAAAATCTGGTTCGTGAAATTTGGTATCATAGCTGAAGGTTAAGCGAGAACCATGACTTAGATGGGGTAACTTATTAGAGATAGGGACAGTAGCACCCTAGAATGATTTTAAGTGTATTAATTGATATGAGCACGTATTTGTTAGTGAATATAAAATTGTTTTATATTGTGTTGGATGATCTATTGAGTGGCTTATGCGTTCTTGTCAATACGAGTAATTAATGTTGTTGATAGGGATATCTAAATCCTTGAACATAACAGCTCAACATGGTATTGTCTTGAAATGGGGTAAATGAAATAATTTACCCAGATTATTTTATATATGGAAGAAATAATTTTTCATAAATTATTGTAGTTGTATATGGTGTGCTTGGTTGTTAGGAAATGATAATATTGAGCCATTATCATTGAGTTGTGGTGATTGAATAAAAGTTAATATTATAATCAAAAGTTAAGAAATAATTTCATATAAAGAAATGGAATTATGTAAATGAGATTTTGTAAATGTCATTTATAATTTGAAATGAAATGAAATTTTAGAAGTATATATAGATATGATTTGTTAAAAGGATTTGAAGGCTGGGATTTCGGGAATTTAACCCGTTTGTTTTGAAATGTTTTTCAAAGTCTTGGAAAATAATAATGATATTATTTGGAGAATATTTGTGAATTGAAATATTTTTAATGTTTTTTTAAAAGGAAATAAAAGCATTAAACTCATTTTGGTCGTTGAAAAATATATGATCGCGACATCTTCGGTGTTCATTTTCGAGTTTCTGAGTGATGGATTGCTACCGTAATGATTTGTTGTTGGAGTCTTGTTTTGATAAACAGGTTTTTGATTTTAAGAAGCATAAGATTTTTGGATTTGATATATATAAGTGAAATATATATATGTATATATATGATTTTAAAAATGACTTGAAACACTTAAGACAGTGTGTGTAAACACTGGGATATTGATTTGAAATGTTCATTTGGAAATATAAGAGAATAAGTTGATAACTTATAAGAATTGGTAAATTGCAAGTAAAGCAGTGTTTCAACTATTGAATAAGAATGCAAGAGAAGTAGAAGAATTGGAATTGAATTATGGAATGAAATTTAACTTGTATTAAGTCAAATAAAGTGAATTTTGAAAATTAAGCCTAAGTAGGCTAAATGAAATAATTATTGCAAATGGAATTTATTGAGATTTGGGATAAATGAATAAATGAACTAATTAAATCGATTTGTTATTTGGATATGGTTTGGAATGTTGACTAATAAAAATCAAATGTGAAATTGAAAAATTGAAATTTGATTTGATTAAGATGGGTAAGGAATTGAGTTGTGAAGTGGTAGAATCCATAAGAAGTTTGTATAAAATGTTTATAATAGATTTAAGAAAATTGATGGTGAAATTCTTAAGTGAAATCGTATTAAACGGAACACTAAGTGAATGTGAATTATAAGTGTGAACAATAACTGTGAATAAGTGAATATAAATGAAATGAATATGAATAAGAGAAACTGGGATAACTAAGAATATGTTGGAATAAATACGTAAGTTATATGTATATTATTTTATTTGCATGATGGTTTGATCCAGATTCGGGCAAAGAATTTCGAGATATTTTATATCGATCCAAATTACGATTTTTCACCCGATTTTCGATGGCGAACATTGGATGTGGATTTTTGATTGATTCTGAAATTCTCCATTGTAATATATGGCTGTGCAAAGAGAATGACGATTTCTAATCAAGGAACCAAATTTAAGTCCACACTAAAGGGTCATGTGAACGATACTAGTTCGGAAGTAAATTGTGTGATCGAGTGAGTGATCAGATTTGAGATTGCGTATAAGGGATATATTTACATCATATAGGTTTTGATGAAATAAATGTTGGAAAATTGAGTATTCTAAAAAAATGATTATGAATTATATGATTGGATATCATTAGTAAATTAGATACAGGTATACAAAATCAAGAACAAAATTGATGCTTAGATATTAAAAGAGAATCGGATTGATCGACAAAAAGGTACATGTTTAAATTGTTGTTTGAATTTGATGGTTTTATGATTGAGCCATTTGGATTTTTTTCTTTTAATGATTTAGGTCCATATTGGCAATTTGTAGTTGTTTGGACCTAGCCGCGCAAAGGAGACGTTAGTGAAATTTTTCGAAAATTTAAGGAGTTAGAAAATTTTGAAGAAATTCTTGATAACTAAAATTTGATTTAGATTTATAGATTGAAAAGGGTAGGTAAATAATATTATTTGGAATCTATGGATGAATTTGAAAACTTTTAATAGTGATAATGTGGTTTAAATAAAGTGATTTTGGAATGTTGTTTCAACTGATTGGGTTTGGAAAGAAATGGGTATTGGGCCATTCTTCTTACCTTGGCAATTTCGAGGATGAAATTCTTTTAAGGGTGAGTAATGTAATGACCCAGAATTTTGGTTATTTGAAATTGGAATATTTAATTGATTTTAAATATTTAAAAGTTAATTTTTAACTTGAATTTCAAATATAATGAATTATTGGATAATTTAATAATCGGGAATTACCAAAATAATTGAATCTTGAGTTTTATGCTTGATGAAAATAATTTAAAGGCTTATTAATATTATATTAATAAGAATGAAGGTAATGGAACATTTATACTGAATTTAAAAGTGATTTTTTCGATTTTAAAAATAGCTCGTTTAAATTAACATATAAAAATAGCCTTTCAGGACACAGTCTCAAATTTGACGAAAGCAGTTCCATTAGATCCGTGATAGTGTATTACTATTGGATTTCAAATTTTGTAGTGTTTGGAGTTATCGATTGATCGTATGGGATAGAAACACGCTGAAATTAATATCAAAAATTTAGTATAATAATTGGGTCTGAAAAGCTATCTTCTCCATACGATCGAATTAGTACTTGAAACCTTTTCCATTGCATTCAGAGTAGGGGTATAACATTATGAACGCCTAGTGGAATGCCTTGTTAGGGAGTCGAAATTTTAAGTTACATTATCGAGATGGTTTGATAATTTAAATAATATACATGTTTGATTGACTTGACTATATTTTCACATCAGCTCCTTTATCTCACTTCAAGCCACTGTAGCCATTCCCCAACATGCAAGGCATCTTTTTCCTCCTCTTTAAAATGTCCATCCGATCCCAAGTGAAAAGAAGAATGAAGAAAATAAATCATGGCATATTTCAAAATTTTATATCTCACAAAATATTCGACGAAATTGTGAAACTAATTTAAAAATTCTTGTTTAGGGAAGGGCTATGAATGGCCGAGGCTTTGGGTTGCTCAGTGATGAACGTTGGGTTGCGGCAGCGAGTTGAATGGTAGTTTTGGACTAGGGTTCCATGTTTTAAGGGATTGGTTTGTCTATTCGAGAAATGGAGCTCGTTTTCGAACTTGTGAGGGAAGGTAGAATCTCGGTGGGAAAATTGGAGCATGTGATCGCAAATGGTAGGGTACGACTTCGCAATGTAGCACGCGGAGGACCTCCAGGTCGCGAATGGAAAGCGTGGTCGTGGGGCGAGGGGTTTGGGTCGATTAAGTCGTGTTTAATGGGAAGGATTCGACGGCGAATTCGGTTTATGAAAAGTTGCATTGGAGCTTTGTGTCAGTGCTGTGCACGTGCGTGGTGATGGGTTCATGTACAGGCAAAGTTTGAAGGGAAGAAGAAGGCTTGAGGGGAGTAGGCCGGGCCTGTGTAGTTGGGTGGGTCTTTTTTTAAAGAAAATTTTATTGTATTTTTATTTAAAATAATCGATGGACTTAAAAATGTATGTCTCTCTCAAGCGACGTCAAAATGGATCAAAACTTTTTGCATCGCGATCGTCATGACGAGAGCTTTCGCAATAAAACTGGTTTGGGCGAATTGGGAGCTTCTAGATTTTTTAGCTAAATTCGAACAACATTCGAATTTAGTCGAAAATTAGAAATGAAGGAGATAACTAGAATAAATGTGAGTAAATCTCACTCATTTGGATGATTGACATTAATTGTAAATTGCTAAAATTAATTATTGATTGATTGGTTGAATTGATAAACTAATTTTAGTTGAATGTGATATTATATATAGTAGTAAATATATTAGTAGTTGGATTAATTATTTCGACATATTTTAGCAGATGAGACCCTATGCTCCCCGCACAATAGCGGATAACCCTATATATCGCGATATCCCGCCTTGAAGCGGGATTGGTATTTCTATGTTGTATTAACATCTATGGTTGCAGGGAAACATGTTGAAGGGATCAATTGGATTCCTCAAAAAATGTTGAATTTAATTTTATATACAGTGATATATGATATGTTTGAATAATCTGTGATAGATTATAGTGTGATTTGAAATTTTTGGATGCTATGGTAGCATTGACCTAGATTTTGGTATTTTAAAATACCATAAATATATATTGGAATTTGAAAGAAATTAAAAAGGGATTTTGGAAGTAAAGTATTTATAAAGGATTTTGGATTAATTAAAAGAAATTTATTTGGATAAAATAAATGGTTGGATTTTTAATTTGTACTTAACTATCTTGTGATGATTTAAATGAAGATTTTAGAATAAAATATATATAAACTATTTTAAATAATAAAACTTACGGAATATTTGTTTAAGTGTATTTGGAAACAAAAATTTTAAACGGACTGAGAAAAATGGAGGAAATCTGGAAATAAATATAAGATTGGTTACTCTGGATCTTAAATAAGATACTAGACTTCGAAATGGAAGTAGGATCAGGATTTGGTTTGTTTTGGAATATAGTTAGATTATTTAAGAAACCTATTATTAAGTGGATCAAATTAGAAATTGATTAAAATGGATTTAAGTGACGTGAAATCGTTGTAAACTGGAAACAAGATTATGGGATTTATAAACAATGTTTATAAATAAAGTGAAGTGATTATCAATTATAGATTGAAGATATAAATTCATGGTAAAAAAAAGTATAATGAGATGGGTAAATCGGTTTAAAAAGAAACGATAGATTACTTTTGGAGATGTAAAAAGGGAATTTATGAAATTGAGGACATAAATCGATTGATGATAAATCGAGAGATTTATATATATATTAGTTTGGTTATACTGGAATTGGAAAAAAAATTTATAGAGAAGTGGGCAGTTTTAAAAGGAGGATTTTTAATTATTAAACTAGGTAATTTAAATGTGTTAAAAAGATTTCAAAATGTTAGTTATTTAAATATTTTTAAATTGTCAAAATGAATTTTAAATTTTATAAGCAAGTCTTGTAAATCGATTAGAATTTTCTTAATAAATTAGAATTAATTATTGTTTCAAAGATATGTAATTATTTTAATTATTTTAAAATTATATTTAATTATTAAATAAGTTTTCGAAAAGTAATGGTATACTTTCATGGCAAAATCGGAGGCAGAGATTGCCTATAATTAAGTTTGGATTTCTTTGGGACAGAGACGTAATCATTGAGCTGTGAACCAATGGTTGATACTGCGTGGTGCTTTCCATGTTCATTTAAAAAGGTTTTCAAGTATTGTCAAAGGGAATGGATTGTGAATATGCTTATATCTATGAGATAAGTATATACTTTTGAATAAAGAGATTTAATTAAGGAACCTGAAACTAATAGAATTCATTATAAACGAGTTAAGGAATTTACAATATAAATTGTGAAGGGTTTTTGAGAAAAGAGAAATAAATGGAACTTTCCTAAGTTTTGGGAAGTAAGGGGTTTAAAAATATATTTTTAAATATTTTGTTTTGAAGTGTTGAAATAAGAGATGGTTTGAAATATCTTGATATGGATATAATATTTGAGTTGTCTCGAATATTGAAAATTTGGAAGGGATTTGGGTATATATCTTATAAAGAGATTTTGAAAATAAATTTTGGAAAATTATAATATGGGCCTAGTGACTGCTTATGGATGTTATATTGATAGTTAAAAACCAACTATCAAGTATTGGCATATTTCATTGATCATTTCGAAGAGACCGGGATCGGATTTAATTATCCGATAACCACTTAGATTCGATTTGAGCGTTACGAATGTATATTGTAAAGATGGTGAATACGGTAATTCGGTTTGTCCAGACCCAGGACAACTTATATGGATGTATGCTATCAAAACTTCGTCATTGGACGACGATGAGCATTCTAAGTGAATTGTTCTTGAAAAGGTAATCGTAGCCTCAAGCCTCATCAACCGGAATGATTGAAAATCAGGGGATATGCAGCAAGGCTAAGTGGGTCATACCCAATTAGGGTATGTTATCACCTTTCTAGATACCCTCAGATATATTATAAATTATGTATACGGTGGTGCATGCGAAAGAGCTCTCGATAAGGGTGGGAACATCCAGGGTGATAACATAATCGGTTTTATCCAGGTTAGGGACAGGGAAGGTCTTGTGTTGTAGGGATCTTGGCGAGGTCCTCGGCACACTTTTCTAGATGTGTACCGTGATAGGTGGTATCCTAGTGCGCAGTCATTGTATGAAATCCATACTCCAATAAGCGCTATACGGTTTTGATTGTGCCCAACGATGCTAAATCGTGAGATGCAAGCATTTCAGCTATTTTCTATTTACCTTCCATAGACACTATAATAATATTAGATGATTTTGATATAAAATGGTTTGGTTATCGTAAGGGAAAAACTCATCATGTTTATGTGTGACGTGGTCTTACGAGATACCTTTATTTTTCAAAGGATTTTGATAACTTTAATAATTCAAATTGAGTGTGTTTTCTTACACTGGTTTTCCAGACTGACTCGGGTGTTATTTTATTATAATGCTCGGGTCAGACTGAGTATTACATATCCAGGTTACAATGCTATGGAGCTCAGGGAGACGAGCTAGATGACGAAGATGTATCACACGTACTTGATTATATTCTGTTGTGTAATGTAGGCCGTATATCCAGCACTTGTGAGGACAAGTTATTATAACTGTCAAGTATTGGGTTATTGATTGTTGTACTCTGATGATGTAATGTATAAATAACTGTTACACTTCTTTTTGTACAAAGACATGTTATTGTCTATTATATATTGTTCCACTGCGATTATGAGATTCTGTGTTGTTATTTCTATTTTCTTATCCTCTTTCTTCTTTTCCTCTAACGATCTGGTATTTTCGGTACTCGATTGCTCGGCATGCTATATAGTAGACGTATTGATGTCAATTTTCGAGGGTTGAAAATTCAATTCGTGACAATGTAGTAGGAGCCTCTTAGGTTTGTCCTGTTCTTGGACAACTTGTATGGATGAATATCTGACATTGCATTTCGAAAATCATGTACATTTGTTTTTACAAACGTACATCTATTTGGTATTGTAGGAGGTAACCCCTTTTATACTTAACCCTAAGGCGTTTGAACTCGGGTGTTTGTACTTTTGTGAAAACCAATTAGTGTGTCATCAAAATTGGCAATGTGGCATTCAAAGTGAGATTTGTCTTGTAAAAGGTAAAGCGTTACCTCAAACCTCATACATTTGTAATGGAAAAAAACAAGGTAGATAAGGTAGGGCTAAGTGGACCACTCCTATTAGGAGATGTTCATCACTTTGTAGATTTCCCTCTATATATTAGGTTTGTTGTATATGTTGTGGTCATGGATAGGTCGGGAACGACTGGGGTCATGACATATTTAATACTATCTATGGTAGAGATGGGCCGATTCTGTGTTGGTGAGGGTAGCGGCGTTGTGACTCGGTACATTCCTCTAGAGATGTATTGTTGGAAGATAGTCACTTACCTTGTCATTGTTGGAAATCCATTCTCCAATACGTACCTTGATGGACTTGATTGTATACCTAAGTATGCTGTCGAATTAAAAAGGTTAATAATTCTAGCTATTTTAATATGTTATTTGAAAAGCATTTTCAAAGCAATGTCATTAGAAAAAATATTAAATGATTTTATAAAAATGTTTTGGTTATCATATGGTAAAAACCCATCCGTGTTTATGTGCGGAGTAGTCTTATGAGATACTTTTCTTTTTAAAGGTTTTGCTTGGCAACGAAATCGATCGATTACACTGTCATATATATTTATGATTTGCGTTTCTCACACTAATTTGCTAGATTGATCCAGGTATTTTTAATACTCAGGCCAGATTCGAGTAGTTTCAGGATTAGCTGAAGACATTAGGATTTTCTATAGGAGAGCTGGAGATCCTCATCAACTGTCTAGGCTGAGCGTAGGATAGACTCTGATATATGTATTTAAATGTTTTTACACCATAAAGATTATTAAGATAATATATGTTATTCCATTCATATGCGATTCTGTTTTTTCTTCATTTTCTTTTTACCATTGAGAATCGGTTTTTTCGGCACTTAAATGCTCGGCACACAATACAGTGGATGTATTAGTGTCGATTTCCGAGGATCGAAAATCCCGTTGGTTACATTTGGTATCAGAGCTTAGGTTGAGCAAACACCTGTGCTTAGCAGGGGTAAGACTCATTAGAAACAGGGTTAGTAACGCCTTAGGATGAGTAACTCGGTAGAGATAGGGTAAGAGACACCCTAGAATGAGTTTGAGTGTATTATATATATATGAATGCTTCTTTTGTTAGTGATTAATAAAATATTTTGTGTTGATTGATCTGTTGAGTGGTTTATGAATTCTGAACGAGCATGGTGGCCACATGTATTCGATAAGGATTTCTAAATACTTAATAAGGCAAATTGACACACTGTTTTTGAAAGGATTATATTTTATATAACAAAGAGATATATATATGTATACATCTGTGTTAGTTTATGGTTGAAGAAGTAATAACATTCGGTTATTATCATTTGTTAATTGAACGAACACCTTGTGAATTAAGTTTCACGATTTGACTATAAGGTGTTTAATAATAATGTTGGGTTAAGGAGAATGAATTTATATAAGATAATAAATGAGCATGTTGTATAAAAGTGTGTTTTACAATAATAAAATAATTCTGTAAAAATGGATTTAGAAGATATGTTTTATAAAAAGAGATTTTGACAATTTAAATATAGGTATTTTGGAAAAGCTTTGACAAAATTTAAAATGATTTGGTAGAAATTATAATTTTAGGAGTAAAGTTTATAAAATGGAAAGTTTATATTTATAAAAGAGTTTTTATAAAGTTAAAATATCTTTTTAGAGAAATGATTTGAAAGTTGTGCAGTTATTGCCTCGCTATGACTCCGCTATAACCCTGCTATATCTCATGGTGGATTTCTACTGCTATGATTTTTCCATATAGCCCCAAATATAGCCTTTCCGCTTTAAGCCCCGATATTTCTGCTATACCCCGTCATTCCCGCTATATTTTGCTATTTCTATTATATCTTCTTTAAAAGAAATGAATTGAAAAATGACATTTACACATTATAAAATTATGAAATTAATCTGTTTAATTGAATTTTTAATATATTTTCATAAATGAAAATACTCTAGTGTTCTACAAAATTCAATCATGTTATGTAACAGTTTACATTTATTTACAGTATATTCGCACATATTTTTATTCAAAATTATTTATGTATTAATTATAATTCAATTGAATGTTACTCTTTCATTTATTTACCATTATATATTTGTAAAAACATTAAGTACGAGTTTTATATGCTATTTTAGAGTCATCTGCTATATCCCGCTATATCCTCGTTGTATCCCCACTATGACTTTTTGCACCTCCGACGCATTGAATCTTCTAAGCGCTTTAACTCCATAGTTTGAAAGTGATATTTAAAATGAGATTTAAAATATATTTTTAAAAGTGATTTGAAAAGGACATAAATGAAAGAAGACATGGATTTTGACATCATTGTTGTAAATAAATGTTTTCGGGAAAGTGAGGAAGATATAGACAATAACGATGTTATTATAGTAAGTGATTTCCGAAAGGTGATATTTTACATAACATACTGGATTTATACATATCCTATAATTGATGTTAAGATTCGAGATGGGTACTTCTATTTTTATGTTAAAAATGTCGTCCATTCAAGGTCTAAGAGTAATGATACCCTAACTTGATCGGCTTTATTATTAACTAATAAATAGTTTAAGTTTCACAACGAAAATTAATATTAAGTATATTTAATCAAGTCCCTACACAAGTGTTTTTGGGTTGCCATAATAATGTTTTATGCAACATTTGTTTTGACCGAATAAAGTGTGTTTTGGAAAATATGAAGCTTTCCGTAAATATTTTCACGAATTTAAATATATAGAGGTATTTTCGAAGTGTTGAAATTGAAACGGTTTCTTTGGAAAAAAGATAGAAATTTTTGGTGAATAATATATATAAAGAATCATCATTATAAAAATGTTTGAATAAAAGTTCCATGCAATGTTTCCATAAGATTTTTGGGAAGGTTTAAGTACGTATGTGGTACATAGATCATTTCATTACACGATTTTGATCTAACATTCAAGTGCAGGACTTCAAGGTGTTTACACGGGTCTAAAAATGATTTATTACCCGATTCTTGATGACGAAGATTGATGAGGATTTGTGGTTGGATACTTTGTTTTACATCATAGTTAAGAGCTATGTAAGGGAAGCGAAGGTTTCTGATTAAGAAGACTGATCAAAGTCCGCACTAGAGGATCAAGGTATTAATACTAGTTCGGAAGTAAAGTTGTGGATTCAAATAAGTGATCGAATCACATACTGCATACGGATGATCTTTGTATATCATATGGAATTGAGCTTAAAGATAATATTTTGGGCAAACTCTTCCGGGGATGAAATTCTTTTAAGGGGGAAGAATGAAACGACTCATATTTTTATCACTTTGAATTGGAATATTTAATTAATTTTAAATATTCAAATAATTATTTTAAATAATATATAATCCATTTTAATTATTATATATTCATAATAAGTGATTTATAATGGTTTTACGAATATATAAAATTTGTTTTATAAATATGTACAAAATTCGTCGCGTTTTGACGGATCGACGTCATATTTTTATAAATGTAGTTTTATATTATTTAAAATGGTTTTATAACTTAAAAAATCATTTTTAATTATTTAAAGACGATAACAAATTTATTTTCAAGTTTTGTTTACCCAAATAAACAGTTTGATTAAAAGTTGAAAATATGACAGGAATTCGGTTTTTGGATTATCAATCAATTAACAAATAAAAGTTGTGATTGAATGTTGTAACATTATTAGTTGAAATATGACATATATATACATATACATTCAAACATCTACACATACAAATATACATTTACATTTAGCGTATAAAACAAAAATGGTTTACTTTTGAAAAAGGAAACTTACACATCACCTTTGCATGGATGTCACATGGAGGGGGAGTAGGCTAAGCACAAGGTTGTGTAAGAGATATATATATAAAAAATCTATAAATAGCCAAGAACCCCTTTCACAATTTACACATACTTCTTCTTCTCTTCTTTTAATGGCCTTAGGCCATGAGTGTGGTGGAGAGAAGGGCAGTGGGCGATGAGTAGAAGGGAGACGGAGGAGGTTAGATGTGAAACTAGATGGTGGAGGAGGTTGGCCGTGAGCATTAGGAAGGGGGATAATGAGTTTTAGTGATGTTTGATGAAATTGGAAATATAAAAGTGTTGTGAGGGATTAAATGTTGGTAGGATGTAAATGGGATAAATAAACGTGAGTTAATCACGCTTTGAATTACTTGGTAATATCACTGATATTCACTTGTTAATCGCTTGTTTATATCACTTATTATTCACTTAATTTTGCTTGCTATTAGTGATAATAATAGAGATTAACTGCTTAAAAATATACCCATGACCATGTAATAAAATGATTGATTATATGGTTGTTTAATATGTTGGATGATGATTGGTTGATTATATAAACGTTTGGTTGCAGTGGATATGATTATTATGATTTATAAGTTGAAAATCATATATGATGAGAAATGATAGCTATGTGAAGTAACAATACATATCTGATGAAAAATTATTCACATTATACCCAAAAATAAAATGTAACAACTTATATTAGGTTCTCTATTTTTCAACCCAAAAGAAATATCATTTTATAACATTGAAATTTACTTGGAAAGGTAAAGAAATGAGAAAATAGAGTTTTGAAATAGATTTAGAATCAGTTTTTAAATGAAAGGAATTGAAAAGGTGGATTTTTGAAATTATTTAGAAAATAAAATCTATGGTTTCATTTATAAAAGAAAAATAGCTTTAAAGGGTGGAAAATGATATAGAAATATCATATGGTTTAAAATTAAGGATTTTGAAATAAAAAGAATAGAAAAATGAATATTATAATGATATACAATATTATAATAGGTGAAAAGAAGTAAAATAGATTTTTAATAAGTGAAAAAGTAAAATATTGTTTTAGATTGGTTAATAGTAGTTTATTATGTTATTAAAATGATTTAAAAGTGTTTCGTACAAGTTTTATAAAATTTGACTAAAAGGTGAAAAATAAGCCACCGCGTTTTGGCAATTCGCAATTTCGCGACCTAAAAGGTTAAACGAATGTTTAGGTTACAACATGAGTCGGAATTCTTTGAAATAAGAATTTTTCTGACTCTGGTGGGTATAGGTTTCAAATAAAAAGGAAAAAAAAATCAAGATTTTGTTTAGTAAAGTTTTAGATATGTCCAAATCAAGTTTTCAAAGTCGTCGTGTTCTGGTAGTTTGTAAAATATAGTTTTCAACACTTTATAAATGGATATTTTTAATCATTAAAAATATGAAATAAATTTCATAAATATGTTAAAATGTATTAAAAGAGATTTGAGTAATTAAAATGGACACATATATACAATGGAATAACCGTTATGATCTACCAAGCTTTAAAATCGCTATTCACCCATAATTTAACAACTGAATTTGACAACTTTTGAATAAACGATTAAACTTGAATTTCTCTTCCTGAATATTTTGGAATTTTTTCCAAATAACCATACATGTTTTTTAAAGTTTTATAGTCGATTAAATAACTTGACCAACTTACGGGTGATAGAGAGGTAGTCTTTAGGCCGTAATTTGAGAAACCAGTTGCTTACCCAGCTAGCTATCCGGACTGGCTTGATGGAGGGTGTAACATCCCGCCTTTTCGCACACTTTATATCGACACACATGCCGATTCAAACATACGGAAGGGCGGATTGTTATGGGGTAAATAAGAAAAACAGAGAAGAAATAAAACAAAACAGAATCTCACAGCGGAAGGATAAAATATAATAATCAATATACAGTTCAAAACAGTTTACAAACACTTGATTTGCTTTATACAATAAATATCAGAGTTACACATACCAATACAATCAATGCAGCGGAACAGTATGAGTGTGGTGCAATACTATAGATAATAATAATACGACTCCTTCATCTTCGTCCTTCAAAGTTAAAGTCTTCGATCCTGAAACGCTCGGACTGACCCGAGCGAATTTGAAAAGACAAAACACTCGAGTCAGAACTAAAAGATCTTATGTGAGTTAAATTAACAGAAATAAATATGAGTACAGTAACTCAAGAGATGCTCGGGATTTACATCTCCTAAGGATCTGTTAAACTATTTACTATGTAGTATATTGCGCTATTATAATAGTGTCTAATTGTAAAATAAACTTACTTTTAAATAGCGTTAAGGCTTTACATTTTCCACCTTAACACGTAAAATGCCAATAGTCTATACAGTACCGTAATACCTCCTGATCGGGAGGCTACCAGAGGATACTCCATAGGTACGACACAAATAGAAACTCGTAGTAAAGGCTCGGTATGGTAGGTGACACGGCACAACTAGGCAATGCCAGGGTAGATATACCAATTGCTATCCAGGCTGGTGGAAACGCGTAGCCGCAGTTACCGCCCACCTCGGACTAACTCCCCAAAATCAAAATATAGAAGTGGTCACTGAATCAATCCAAAATCAAGTATAATATCGAAGAGGAGGGTCCGATCAGAGGAATGACCTCATTGGCCTGAGAATCGCTCCTGTTTTAGCCACCTTATGCCAACTCACGGGAGTCGGGTCCACGTATTTACCTTACAGGAAACGTCGCCACCACCTACTTCATTCTGGAATCTCCACCGCGTACACGGTTAGTCAAAGTGGTTTTCGGTATCGACAGAGAGTATGTCCATATCCGATCCCGGTCTCTTTGCCAACCCATCGTTATTATAACACCGCGGTCATTTAAAAATAGGTTATACTTTAAAAATCAGAATAAACATTCCATTTCATAACCATGAATACGATATCATTTCAAAACCCAAAACCATATTTTATCACTTATCCCAAATATAATTCTTTTCCAAAATCATAATGCTTTAACTTCATAACGTCTGAAAATCAAATATTTTCAAAGCATAATATTTTGAAAATCATAATTTAAAACCATAACTTCTAAAAAAACTTGAATGGTTTGGACATTCAACGGTATATGAATTAAATGGTTTAACTTAAATGTTACTTTGTAAAGAAAATAGTTCTCATGGCTTTACAAATACATTTCTTTATTAAAGTCTAAACCAAAATTTATATTATCTCTCTCAAGTTCCAAAACCACTTCAATTTATTTATATATACGTATATCCATTTTGAGTAACAATATTTCAAACTAAAATTGGATTTTATTCTTTCAACAGATCAATTGTTCTATTAATTAGTCTTGAATATTCACATAAAATCCATAAATAATAAGACTTCAGTTTCTAGAAATAAAATATATATCTTTTCCCAATTCAAATTTTACTAGAATATTCATTTCAATTTATTTTGGGAAAAATCCAATTTTAAATATCATATCTTAAAATTTGCAAACTTAACATTTAAACATATGATATAAATTATTAAACTCCATTTTCTTAATTTTCTTCCATTTTTAATAAAGATTTTTATACACCTTTTAATTTCAAAATTTTCAACTTCATATGTATATATATATATATATGGAAGAAAAATATTTATACAATATAAAATTTAAGATTATTATAAACCGTATTCCATCCAAACCATAGAAATCACATTTAAATAGTTATATATAGACCGCGGTGCCTGTATATAATTTTCTATCCTATAGTCAAGTGATACGGATATTTATCATTTCAATCCGCAATTTAAAAGATATAAAATTTTGCGGTTGTATATCATTTCAAACCACAAGCCCGAATGAAAGGAAATATGCATGATAATTTGCAATTTAATGATATACAATAAAACATCCATCAACATCACCCATCATCCAATCACAATCATCAAGCAATATCAATCAATAACAATTTATATTTGATAATATATAACAGGTAATAACTGGCAATTTTATTCAGATTAAATTTAACAACTATTAATCAACAGTTTATATTCAGTAATAATCTATATAACTGTTAACTAGCTGTTTATAGGCAAACACAAATTCTAACTGTCAATAAATAAATGAAATTAACAGTTAAATTCAATAAATGCAATTCAACAAATATGATTGAAATAAACATGCCAAATACTCATAAATAAATTTCTATTCATTTCAAAAATTAATTTAACAAACATAAAAGCTTTTAGTAGTTGTGAGTGGGTTAAAACACTCACCTTTGGAATTTAAATCGAAATTAAATTCAATTTAAACTCAAAAGTTCGCCCGTCTCAGAATTCGTCCAAACCAGCGTCATCAAGTCCGGAATTTAATTACGATCCTAATAAAAGAAATTTCGCGTGAATCCGAGATCGTATGAGAAAGTTATGGCGAAAAATGGTGATTGAATTCAAAATTAAAATAAACAAAGTGACACACATTTGTTAAAATAAACCTGCCACGTCAGCTATCCCTACAACTCACGCATCATCTCCAGGCGGCCAAGATATCTGAAATTCAAACCCTACAGCACACGCAAATACGAACGCTCCTCCATATCGCGACCCAGGTCACTTCGGCTTGGACCACCGCCGCCCATACTGCATCGTCCAGGCTCGGCCCCACGGCCTCGAGCCTCTCCCCCTGTTCGAACGACGAGAACAACCACCGGCCGCCCATACTCCATGCTAACCCTAATCGAATACTGCTGCAGATCCGACCATTGATTCGCGAAAACATTTACATAGATCGACTCCCCTCAGTCCCCTCTACAAAACCCAGAAATCGTTTGACGATCTGACGAAGTTTGTTACGGCGCTGATGAATGGCCACGAACTGTTTGAATTTATTCTGGGTGAACGATAACTCCAATTGAAAAACGAATTTCACCATGAGATTACGTGCATCGAGAACTATGATATATATTTTTTCGAGATTTTTCGGAGGACTTTAAATTTTCACTTTGTTTTTAAACTGACTAGATCTAGGGTTAGCCCCCATTGAAGAAGGAGAGAAGCTTGAAGAAGATGAACGTACAGTAAATAGACAATAGGATGGAGCTAGGGTTTATAACTGTATATTTATAGGTAGGGTTGGGTTAGAGCAGATAGGCTAGATAGATGAACGTACGGAACACTCTAAGGCCCAAAAAGCCCGCTATGCCTCCGGAGTCGAATTGGTTATATCTATATATCCAGATAGGTATTTTAAAATATTCTGAACGCGATGGAAAAAGTTTCGCGACCAAATTCGATCGTATGAAGAAGTTATGCTGAAAACAAGATTTCCAAATTGATTTCAAATTGATTTTAATTAAATCGATTTCAAGGCGTTTCGCGTCCGTACGATCAAATGACGGGTCCGATCGATACGAAACTTGAAACCCTATAATAATTCACTGATACGGATCCGATGAAACTGGTTTCATCGAAATCCGAGTCCGTGACCAAAATGGCTATTTTTAATATTCATTAAATAAATTAAATAAATTATAAAAATCCAATTTTATATTAAAGCTCTATAATTGCCCAAATTTTATTGCTTATATAATTAATAGTCAATTTAAATGATTTAATAAGTCTGGCTGTGAATTAAGATTGACAAGTCTATCAAATTTCAGTATACATTTCTACGCTTCCTTATATTAAGAAATTATAAATTTAATTCTCAAAATCCAATTATTTAATCTTTTACCTTTATACTTTCAACTTAAATCCAAAACAAAGATGCCCTTTAACATGTCTATGTTTTCACTTTAAAATCTACAATTTCCTTTTTAATTCAATAACGTAATAGTTTACGTTTAATTCCATTTTATTTGAATAAATACCCTTTGTTGAATTTAATACTCCAATTATAATTATAAATCTTGCTTTCTAAAGCCTATATCAACAAATGGTCCAATTAAATTAAAATTAGTATTAACCTCACTTTATAGAATTAACTACTGCAATTACAAAACCAAAACTACGCTAACTGCAATAATTTTGTGAATAAATTTGAGATTGATTTCAAAATAACTTGACAACAAATAAGATAGGTAACGAACAATAATTATTGTTATTAAATCTATTTCAAAAGGTCTACACTCAAATATTACCTTAAAGTAAGTCTTATGTTTCTATAATTTTATTCATACTTCCGTTACTATATTAATAATTAAAGTAACGTTCATCCTTAATAACAACATTATAACTATTCACATATAAAAGAACTCTATTCCCAAATACATTCATTTATATTTTATTTCCTTAAAGTTCTCCTTTATTAACTGGACACTTTAACAACCAAAATAATTAATTCAGATCTATTTCAAACTATTTCCATTCTTAACAAAATAAAATAAATGGTTAACCTACACTTGTCATTCTTTTATATTCAAATTCACTAACAACATTATTAACAACAATGTTGCTATAGACTTTAATTAGATAAATTATACGAATGGTAAAATTTGGTAATTATGACAAACGCCCAAATATATGCATAAATTTACTACTTGTTATTATGAATTCCATCTATTACTTTCTAAATGCCTTTGTCTTCTCATATCCCATTTACTACCAAATTGCAAATTTAGTTATAGCTTATCGATACATAATCACCTAAACAAGACAAATTTTTATTACCCTTTTAAGTGCGTTTATTATTGACCATTTATGAAAATTACTTACCTTCACATATTGCATTGGTTTATTCAACGGTCACTTTTTATTTAGTCACTATTTATTTTATATTAATTGAATTCCATTCTAGTAAATATTTTTATTAATATTCACTGATTCAACATTTGTATGTTTCTTAAAATTAACTTTCAACCGAATGTGCCAATTTACATTTCATTTCCATTCAATATATATTCATTTTATTCCGTTCATTCGGGTACTGCATTGAAATATATTTATTCTCTAATACTAACGTTATTATCATTAAATTATGATTGGATTCCAAGTTTTTTTTTATCCAATACCTTGAACAATAACTTACATATTAACCAAATCCTTCTTCTACTTAATTCAAATTGGATTATGTTCCAATTCCTATAACCTGGGTCTTGAGTCACTATTTACATAATTAAATTTATCGTTTATTTCAATCTTCGTTCAAAATTTAAAGTTCTACTAAACTAAATTACAAAACTTATGAACTTTAACAAATTTAATCCACCAAATAAATTTTTCTGATGTTTATATATTGCAATTCAATTCAGTTATTATTTCATTAATACCATTTTAATCAACTAATTATGACTTAACCACAACACAAATTTCGTTATTCTACCTATTGCCATATAACATTCCAATTTGTTAAATCTTTAATCTCAGTTACTATATCCAACTCCTACATTTATTATAAATTAGATAAAAAAATTATATTAAGTTAATCCATTTAATATTATCAAATTTAACGGGTCGTTACACTCTCCCCCACTCAAAACTTTTCGTCCCCGAAAAGGAAAAAGAAGGGAGAAGGAAGAATAAAACAGTGCATCTTATTTCAAATATTATTTATAAATAATAATTTACTATATCTATTTTCTTAAATAAAATATACCTGTTTATAATCATTATATTCTTTTATACTTAAATTATTAAAGTTTGGAAAAATATTTTCAACAAAATTCTAAGTCCCAAAATTTTCGGAAAATTTTGGCAGAGTCTCCTTTGTACGGAGAGACTCTGGAGAAAATATAATATCAAAATATACAAATATATTACATATATTATCCCAACACGGGAAAAATTATATAAAATAGCACTAAAACGTAATCCGGAAACGTACCTATTTGTCGGGCAATATACGCTTATTTTTATGGAACCAAAGCAGTAGCAGTTGCTTCCATCACCTGCATTTCACTTATATAATCTAAGAAGGTTAAATATTTATTTTTAAAGTGAAATGTTTAGGTGATTTCAACCATTAATCAACCAATCAATACAACAACCATCAACCTTACAACCATCATACATACACAAAGCAAAGCAACCATTTAATCCATCAAACAAATAGTTGTTTGGGTTCAAAACTTGAAATTTGTATGAAATGAAACTAACTATCAAGTGCATCCTTTACTCAACAGTCTTAGATGGAACAAAGATAGATTATTTATTCATCCAACAACTTCAAATTCCTTACCCAACAACATAAATCAAACAATAACAATTCAAACCAACAACCAAATTACTTATCATACATTTATTTCATGCTTCACTGGTTTGGTTTTCTTTCTTTCATTTATGGAGTGATTACTTTATTTCTTACAAATTTTCATTTTCCATTTATCACAAAATTCATTATATTTGTATTCCAATTTATTTACTAAAGTTTATATCATCTATTTATACTACTTACCTTTACTTATATAGTAAAATTTCCAATTTAACTTAAGTTTATACAATTAATTCTCATTAATAACAGCAAATTTATTGAATACCTTAATTACCTCAAGCTTCACTTGTAAGATTTCCCCTTACATTTTCTTACTAACATTGCAACTTTTATCATATGGTAAGTTATGTATGTTTTAAGAATGTAAGTGAAAATTTACAAGTTTCTTCTCAATTCCTTTTTATTAATTAATGGTTCAATAAATATATATATTTGTTTTATAAATTACAATTTCAACTTACCTTTAATTTCATTCATTTATTTAAGGTTGAAGTTTCTATTATATTTAATAGTAGTAAAAATTTAATTACCCACTTTCCATTATATTTAATTGCAGTAACCCTTTAATTACACTTAAATTATTAACCTTAAAACCTCCATTCTTATAAATAAAGGATTTTATTAATTTATTACTTAGGGTTTACAGTCATTTATCTATTATTCCTACTTTCCATAATATTAAACTATTAGCGTTAATATCATACTTAAGTTCATAACCCTACACATCAATCTTTATTAATTTAGGAATTTCATTTTATTTCTTAAGGTTACAATTACCTATTTATAGCACTTACCTTTAATTATGGTAAAATTTCAATTTTTGCTTAAGTTTATACCATTTAATTCTTATTTTTTTATAGCAATTTATTGAATACTTCAATATTTCCCAAAATTTCTACTGCTATAATATTCTATTCCAATTCTCTTATTTAACGTTTCAACTTTTTATGTTTGGTGAGTTATTTATGTTGAAGAAAAATGCAATTAAACTTATACAAGCTTTATCTCATCCTTTAAATAAATTTTATGTTCAATAATCTTTACCTTTCTTATAAGTTAAAATTTTAACTTCCTTTATACTTAGCATTCATTCACTTACCTAAATTAGAGGTTTTCAATCCATTTATCTCTTACTTAAATTTAGAGGTTTCAATTCATTACTTACCTACCTTTTATTCCACTAAAATAGTTCAAACAATTTAGTTAATGGAAATTTTAGAATTAAATACCGGGTCAAATTTCCATTTATTTAAAAAAAAAAAATTCTTACAACTTATATATCTCAATTTATATTTAAAACAATTAAAATTTTAGATAATTTCAAAATAAATCTGCAGTAGAATTACCACAGTGGCCTTTCCCCTTCGAAACTCGAAAATGAAAGTCGATGATGCGGCCGCCATCACCGAAATTATTTTCCAGCGACAGAGAGGAAAGTACAAAATTATTTTCTTCAAAATCTTCTTTAAAATAATTTTTCCGAATTATACTAAATATTTATATAAGAAAATACTTATAAACCATATCCCTATATCCCATAAATCCATTGAAAACAGATTTTCAAAATCCCGGACTTAAGTTCTAAAATCTCCAATTTGATTTATTATAATTTCAACTTAGCTTCAATTGTTATAAATATTTTTACTTCCTAACACCCAATCTATAGCAACCAAATATATATATATATATATATCTTTATAAAAATATTTTTTTTTATATATATAGAAAATATAATAGGCAAAATTATTTCATTCACCTATATTAAAAACAAATATTATGTCGGTCTGTCCTATTAAGTGTTTAGAAATCCCTATTGATGACATAGCGTCCCATGCATCAACCAGAATTTATAAATACAAAGCGGAACAGATTAACACAATATCAAAATCTTTTTATAACACTAACAAGTACGCTCTCTCATATATATACGCTCAGTGACTCCCATAGGGTATTACTACCCTATTAATAAAGAGTCAAACCCCACAAAGCCAAGGTTTATCGCTAAACCAAAGCTCTGATACCAACTGTAACATCCCGCCTTTTCGCACACTTTATATCGACACACATGCCGATTCAAACCATACGGAAGGGCGGATTGTTATGGGGTAAATAAGAAAAACAGAGAAGAAATAAAACAAAACAGAATCTCACAGCGGAAGGATAAAATATAATAATCAATATACAGTTCAAAACAGTTTACAAACACTTGATTTGCTTTATACAATAAATATCAGAGTTACACATACCAATACAATCAATGCAGCGGAGCAGTATGAGTGTGGTGCAATACTATAGATAATAATAATACGACTCCTTCGTCTTCGTCCTTCAAAGTTAAAGTCTTCGATCCTGAAACGCTCGGACTGACCCGAGCGAATTTGAAAAGACAAAACACTCGAGTCAGAACTAAAAGATCTTATGTGAGTTAAATTAACAGAAATAAATATGAGTACAGTAACTCAAGAGATGCTCGGGATTTATATCTCCTAAGGATCCGTTAAACTATTTACTATGTAGTATATTGCGCTATTATAATAGTGTCTAATTGTAAAATAAACTTACTTTTAAATAGCGTTAAGGCTTTACATTTTCCACCTTAACACGTAAAATGCCAATAGTCTATACAGTACCGTAATACCTCCTGATCGGGAGGCTACCAGAGGATACTCCATAGGTACGACACAAATAGAAACTCGTAGTAAAGGCTCGGTATGGTAGGTGACACGGCACAACTAGGCAATGCCAGGGTAGATATACCAATTGCTATCCAGGCTGGTGGAAACGCGTAGCCGCAGTTACCGCCCACCTCGGACTAACTCCCCAAAATCAAAATATAGAAGTGGCCACTGAATCAATCCAAAATCAAGTATAATATCGAAGAGGAGGGTCCGATCAGAGGAATGACCTCATTGGCCTGAGAATCGCTCCTGTTTTAGCCACCTTATGCCAACTCACGGGAGTCGGGTCCACGTATTTACTTTACAGGAAACGTCGCCACCACCTACTTCATTCTGGAATCTCCACCGCGTACACGGTTAGTCAAAGTGGTTTTCGGTATCGACAGAGAGTATGTCCATATCCGATCCCGGTCTCTTTGCCAACCCATCGTTATTATAACACCGCGGTCATTTAAAAATAGGTTATACTTTAAAAATCAGAATAAACATTCCATTTCATAACCATGAATACGATATCATTTCAAAACCCAAAACCATATTTTATCACTTATCCCAAATATAATTCTTTTCCAAAATCATAATGCTTTAACTTCATAACGTCTGAAAATCAAATATTTTCAAAGCATAATATTTTGAAAATCATAATTTAAAACCATAACTTCTAAAAAAACTTGAATGGTTTGGACATTCAACGGTATATGAATTAAATGGTTTAATATAAATGTTACTTTGTAAAGAAAATAGTTCTCATGGCTTTACAAATACATTTCTTTATTAAAGTCTAAACCAAAATTTATATTATCTCTCTCAAGTTCCAAAACCACTTCAATTTATTTATATATACGTATATCCATTTTGAGTAACAATATTTCAAACTAAAATTGGATTTTATTCTTTCAACAGATCAATTGTTCTATTAATTAGTCTTGAATATTCACATAAAATCCATAAATAATAAGACTTTAGTTTCTAGAAATAAAATATATATCTTTTCCCAATTCAAATTTTACTAGAATATTCATTTCAATTTATTTTGGGAAAAATCCTATTTTAAATATCATATCTTAAAATTTCCAAACTTAACATTTAAACATATGATATAAATTATTAAACTCCATTTTCTTAATTTTCTTCCATTTTTAATAAAGATTTTTATACACCTTTTAATTTCAAAATTTTCAACTTCATATGTATATATATATGGAAGAAAAATATTTATACAATATAAAATTTAAGATTATTATAAACCGTATTCCATCCAAACCATAGAAATCACATTTAAATAGTTATATATAGACCGCGGTGCCTGTATATAATTTTCTATCCTATAGTCAAGTGATACGGATATTTATCATTTCAATCCGCAATTTAAAAGATATAAAATTTTGCGGTTGTATATCATTTCAAACCACAATCCCGAATGAAAGGAAATATGCATGATAATTTGCAATTTAATGATATACAATAAAACATCCATCAACATCACCCATCATCCAATCACAATCATCAAGCAATATCAATCAATAACAATTTATATTTGATAATATATAACAGGTAATAACTGGCAATTTTATTCAGATTAAATTTAACAACTATTAATCTAACAGTTTATATTCAGTAATAATCTATATAACTGTTAACTAGCTGTTTATAGGCAAACACAAATTCTAACTGTCAATAAATAAATGAAATTAACAGTTAAATTCATTAAATGCAATTCAACAAATATGAGTGAAATAAACATGCCAAATACTCATAAATAAATTTCTATTCATTTCAAAAATTAATTTAACAAACATAAAAGCTTTTAGTAGTTGTGAGTGGGTTAAAACACTCACCTTTGGAATTTAAATCGAAATTAAATTCAATTTAAACTCAAAAGTTCGCTCGTCTCAGAATTCGTCCAAACCAGCGTCATCAAGTCCGGAATTTAATTACGATCCTAATAAAAGAAATTTCGCGTGAATCCGAGATCGTATGAGAAAGTTATGGCGAAAAATGGTGATTGAATTCAAAATTAAAATAAATAAAGTGACACACATTTGTTAAAATAAACCTGCCACGTCATCTATCCCTACAACTCACGCATCATCTCCAGGCGGCCAAGATATCTGAAATTCAAACCCTACAGCACACGCAAATACGAACGCTCCTCCATATCGCGACCCAGGTCACTTCGGCTTGGACCACCGCCGCCCATACTGCATCGTCCAGGCTCGGCCCCACGGCCTCGAGCCTCTCCCCCTGTTCGAACGACGAGAACAACCACCGGCCGCCCATACTCCATGCTAACCCTAATCGAATACTGCTGCAGATCCGACCATTGATTCGCGAAAACATTTACATAGATCGACTCCCCTCAGTCCCCTCTACAAAACCCAGAAATCGTTTGACGATCTGACGAAGTTTGTTACGGCGCTGATGAATGGCCACGAACTGTTTGAATTTATTCTGGGTGAACGATAACTCCAATTGAAAAACGAATTTCACCATGAGATTACGTGCATCGAGAACTATGATGTATATTTTTTCTAGATTTTTAGGAGGACTTTAAATTTTCACTTTGTTTTTAAACTGACTGGATCTAGGGTTAGCCCCCATTGAAGAAGGAGAGAAGCTTGAAGCAGATGAACGTACAGTAAATAGACAATAGGATGGAGCTAGGGTTATAACTGTATATTTATAGGTAGGGTTGGGTTAGAGCAGATAGGCTAGATAGATGAACGTACGGAACACTCTAAGGCCCAAAAAGCCCGCTATGCCTCCGGAGTCGAATTGGTTATATCTATATATCCAGATAGGTATTTTAAAATATTCTGAACGCGATGGAAAAAGTTTCGCGACCAAATTCGATCGTATGAAGAAGTTATGCTGAAAACAAGATTTCCAAATTGATTTCAAATTGATTTTAATTAAATCGATTTCAAGGCGTTTCGCGTCCGTACGATCAAATGACGGGTCCGATCGATACGAAACTTGAAACCCTATAATAATTCACTGATACGGATCCGATGAAACTGGTTTCATCGAAATCCGAGTCCGTGACCAAAATGGCTATTTTTAATATTCATTAAATAAATTAAATAAATTATAAAAATCCAATTTTATATTAAAGCTCTATAATTGCCCAAATTTTATTGCTTATATAATTAATAGTCAATTTAAATGATTTAATAAGTCTGGCTGTGAATTAAGATTGACAAGTCTATCAAATTTCAGTATACATTTCTACGCTTCCTTATATTAAGGAATTATAAATTTAATTCTCAAAATCCAATTATTTAATCTTTTACCTTTATACTCTCAACTTAAATCCAAAATAAAGATGCCCTTTAACATGTCTATGTTTTCACTTTAAAATCTACAATTTCCTTTTTAATTCAATAACGTAATAGTTTACGTTTAATTCCATTTTATTTGAATAAATACCCTTTGTTGAATTTAATACTCCAATTATAATTATAAATCTTGCTTTCTAAAGCCTATATCAACAAATGGTCCAATTAAATTAAAATTAGTATTAACCTCACTTTATAGAATTAACTACTGCAATTACAAAACCAAAACTACGCTAACTGCAATAATTTTGTGAATAAATTTGAGATTGATTTCAAAATAACTTGACAACAAATAAGATAGGTAACGAACAATAATTATTGTTATTAAATCTATTTCAAAAGGTCTACACTCAAATATTACCTTAAAGTAAGTCTTATGTTTCTATAATTTTATTCATACTTCCGTTACTATATTAATAATTAAAGTAACGTTCATCCTTAATAACAACATTATAACTATTCACATATAAAAGAACTCTATTCCCAAATACATTCATTTATATTTTATTTCCTTAAAGTTCTCCTTTATTAACTGGACACATTAACAACCAAAATAATTAATTCAGATCTATTTCAAACTATTTCCATTCTTAACAAAATAAAATAAATGGTTAACCTACACTTGTCATTCTTTTATATTCAAATTCACTAACAACATTATTAACAACAATGTTGCTATAGACTTTAATTAGATAAATTATATGAATGTTAAAATTTGGTAATTATGACAAACGCCCAAATATATGCATAAATTTACTACTTGTTATTATGAATTCCATCTATTACTTTCTAAATGCCTTTGTCTTCTCATATCCCATTTACTACCAAACTGCAAATTTAGTTATAGCTTATCGATACATAATCACCTAAACAAGACAAATTTTTATTACCCTTTTAAGTGCGTTTATTATTGACCATTTATGAAAATTACTTACCTTCACATATTGCATTGGTTTATTCAACGGTCACTTTTTATTTAGTCACTATTTATTTTATATTAATTGAATTCCATTCTAGTAAATATTTTTATTAATATTCACTGATTCAACATTTGTATGTTTCTTAAAATTAACTTTCAACCGAATGTGCCAATTTACATTTCATTTCCATTCAATATATATTCATTTTATTCCGTTCATTCGGGTACTGCATTGAAATATATTTATTCTCTAATACTAACGTTATTATCATTAAATTATGATTGGATTCCAAGTTTTTTTTTTATCCAATACCTTGAACAATAACTTACATATTGACCAAATCCTTCTTCTACTTAATTCAAATTGGATTATGTTCCAATTCCTATAACCTAGGTCTTGAGTCACCATTTACATAATTAAATTTATCGTTTATTTCAATCTTCATTTAAAATTTAAAGTTCTACTAAACTAAATTACAAAACTTATGAACTTTAACAAATTTAATCCACCAAATAAATTTTTCTGATGTTTATATATTGCAATTCAATTCAGTTATTATTTCATTAATACCATTTTAATCAACTAATTATGACTTAACCACAACACAAATTTCGTTATTCTACCTATTGCCATATAACATTCCAATTTGTTAAATCTTTAATCTCAGTTACTATATCCAACTCCTACATTTATTATAAATTAGATAAAAAAATTTTATTAAGTTAATCCATTTAATATTATCAAATTTAACGGGTCGTTACAGAGGGGAAAATTAATTTGTTTTACTTGGACCACATTTTTCCTATGGTAAAAGAAAAGAGATTAGGAGTTTTGTTTCCAAATGTTAAACAAGATTTAAAATAGCAATTTGACGGTAAAGAGAACATTCTAGTTAAACTCAGTATTAAATTTCAAGAAGGGAACCCATATTATCCGTGTGAATCTAAAAGGTGATTTCAACGCTATTTGACGAATTGTATAGGTTGAATACGAAAATTAGTATTGAGTATACTTAATCTGAAATCCGTGAATTTTTTTACTCACTACTGATTGGTTTGGGTATATAGTAAACAATGTCTTAAATAACATTGTTTTTAACCCATTAATAGATATGTTTTGGAAATAAGTAATCTCGATTAAGATTGAAATTATACTAATAATAGGATATGGAAATAAGTTCCTAAGCAATTTAAAGAAAAGTGGTTTGAATATTTCTAAAAGTTAAAAGAGGTTTTAATTAACCAAAAGGACTTAACAAGAGTGGCTTAACATTTCTCTATACACATATACATATTTTTTTATTTATAATTGGTTCGAAGAGACCAGGATCTGATTTGGGTGATTCCTATTCGAAAACCACTTTGAACAAATATACACATTCGAAAGTGAAGACATGTTAAAGAAAATGATTTTGAAGACGAAAATTTTCATAATGTAGGGCTGCTTGACACTAGCCTCGCGATTCCGATATTATATACATATGGTGGCAATGTACCTTCATTTTGAAATTTTCAATGCAAGGAATGCTCGCTACTAATCCTAGGGGTGATTCCCAAATAGGATGTAGTAGGAGTACCTTCGGTTTGTCCTGTTTTTGGACAATTTATATGGACGACTGTCCGATATTACATTTGTAAAACCACATACATTGATTTTTACAAACATACATCTGTTTGGTGGTGTAGGAGGTAACCCCTCTTATACTTAACACCCTTCCCTAAGGCGTATGAACTCGGGGGTTGTACTTTTGTGGAAACTAACTAGCTTGTCATCGAAAATGGCAATGTGGCATTCAAAGTGAGATTTGTCACGTGAAACGTAAAATGTTACCTCATGCCTCACACATCAGTAATGGAATAAACATGGTAGATGCATCTAGGCTAAGTGGGTCACTCCCATTAGGAGATGATCATCATCTTTCTAGATTTCCCTATATATATTGAATTTGTTGTGTGTTTTATAGCCACGGATAGGTCAGTAACAACCAAGGTGATAACATATTTGGTACTATCTATGGTAAAGGTAAGCACCTTTTGTGTTTATAGAAGTCAATAGAGTTGTGCCTCGATACATTCCTCTAGAGGTGTATTGTCGGTAGGTACTCCCTTACCTTGTCATTGTTGGAAATCCATTCTTCAATACATACCTTTACGGACTTGATTGTATACCTAAATATGCTATCGAACAAATGTAACAATTCTGACTATTTTAATATATTATTTGAAAAGTGTTTTCAAAGTAATGTTATTAGAAATAATATCAAATGATTTTAAAAAATGTTTCAGCTATCATAAGGTAAAAACCCGTCCATGTTTATATACGGCATGGTCTTATGAAATACTCTTCTTTTCAAAGGTTTTGTTTAGCATCAAAATCAATACATGACACTGTTATATATATTTCTAATTTGCGTTTCTCACACTAGTTTGCTAGGCTGATCTAGGTATTTTTAATACTCCGGTCAGATCCGAGTAGTTTCAGGACTAGCTGAAGAGCTTGGAGTTTCCCGTGGAGAGCTTGAGATCCTCATCAACGTATGGACGTACTTTACTTTTTTGTTGTGTTTGCTGTTTTACAGCATTTGTAAGGACGGGTATTTATAACTATCAAGGCTGAGCTTAGGATAGACCATGATATATGTATCTAAAAGTGTTTCCGCTGTAAAGATTATTGAGATAATATATGTTATTCCATTCATGTGAGATTTTGTTCTGTCTTCTTTTCCATTTTACCAATAACCATCCATCTTTTTGTTCAGTTTAGGTAGGACATGTGTGGTTTATTGTCAGCCTAAAATATATGGAAGTGTAGGTCGTTTCATAAGTAATATACATACATACGTACATACATATATATATATTATATGGTAGAGGACGACATTATATTGAAGATTCATATTCTTTAATATATCATATTGAGTGATCAACTTATGAAATAATGTATGAACTACTTTCGTGATTCAAGTGTTGAACACATCAAAAATAGTGGTATACATGCATTATTTATTCCTTTAGTCTAGTAATGGTTCTTCATATTCCACCTTTAATTTATACATTCATATTATGTAAGTTTTGTTATTATATAACTTTTATATTTCATATTACGTATATAATAGTCTTATGTATAATATTACACTAATTAAATCTTCTTTAATTAATTTGATCAATTAACATTTTAATTAATTTTACGTTAATTTAATATAACAATTATATTTAATATTTATCATATACTACAACCATTATAGTATAACACATATATCATATATATGCGTATATTATATAATTAATTAACCTTTTAATTGATTTAATTAATTAAACTATTTTAATTAAATTATATTGATTTCGAAATTCATTTTATATAGATATATGTATAATTATTTTATTTTAAAAATTTTACAACAACATACCATACATCATAATATATAATACATGCATACATTTATTAACTAATTAACTTATTTAATTAATTCATTTTACTAATCTTATTAATAAAATTTTGAAATTTTGAAATTAATATATATATATATATATATATATATTTCAAGCATTTTGAAATTTTCATTAGATTATAACTTTTATAATATATTTGTATCTTATTTTAAATTTAACTTTTAAATTTAAAACCTTATATTTTTAATTTCTCAAACAATTTTGAAAATTAGACCAAGGCCTAATTTAAATTTGGGCCTTTTCTATTAGGGATAACCTTTAAGTTTACATATATATTCGGGTTAGGCTAGTAACCAGGTAGGGCAGAGCACTTGACTACCCAAGCCCAATCCTAGACATTACCTATCTTGACGCCATACTATCTAGGCTGTAGCTTAATAGTTGACCATAATATGACTAATTTAGACCGAATAGGCTATTAGGCTTTGATACCATTATTAGAACTAGGCCAGCTCGCAGTGGAAGTTATGAGTGAATTTGATTTTTTACCATATTGGATCTTTATTGAGCCTATGAAGTCTAATTTATCCAGAACATTTCTAAGTTTATTTTAAATAAAATCTTTATTTGATTTAAATTTATAAAATGATTTTAAATTATTTGATTTATTGTTGTATTATATATATATATATATACATGTATCGTACACACACACACATATCTGTGTATGCATGCGCATATGTAATATATCAATCCGTGTAAGATATAATATGCTCGTGTATAAGTGCTGGGATTAACAACACAACAGATATGTTAGCTAATCCTGTATACCAATGTATTATTCAAGTGTAAGTTTATATTGTTTTTAATTTATATATATTTACAAAATATTACAAATGCATATCTATGTATATAAATCATATTTTGTTTAAAAAATGTGTATATATATATATTTATAAACGTATGTATGAAATTTAAATCATTTATAAATTACATAAATATAATTTAAAATATATATGATTTTTTTAAAGTTGAAAATAATATATGAATTTACATATAAAAAATTATATATATATATATATATATACATATTAAATACTTATATGTTTATGCATAAATAATATTATAATAACTATAAATATAGATATTAACATTTTAAATTTTTGAAAATATGTATTTTAAATATACAAATACCATGTCCTATGCCTAACAATTAAAAAAATATTTTACAAGAATCATATTAAAATTCTAAAACATATATTGTAATTTAAATATTAATATGTAATTTTAAAATTAAAAACAATTTTAAATCTATTTTTTTTAATTTTGGTCTATATTTAAATAATTTTAAAATATAAAAAATGATTTCTTGTTTTTTGTCGAAAGTAAGTTAGGTAATAATTTAATTTTATAAAATATAATTTTATGATACATATATTAATATAATTGATTTATATTTTATATTGATTTGAATAATATTTAATTTTTTTGCATATATATATATATATATATTATTTTATTTCTACTAAAAATAATATACCTTCAAAACTTTATATATATAATTACATAACTATATTTCATATAAGTATGATTGAGTATTAAATTTATACACTATGCATACATATTTAAATGTTACATATATAAGTTATTTAAAATAGAAAATTAGTTTCTTATTACCAGTCATGCTGCATGGAAAATATGTCTAATTTTTTTCTAATGTACAATTATATGTAAACAAACAACTAATCAAACTGTAATAATATATATGTATACAAGAATCGTCATTTAACTAACAATATAATATGTAAAATATAGACATTATATCTAAACAATGATAATTATATACTAGCTAGAATGTACCTTACTCCCAATACCTGAAAGTACACCACGAAATGATGAAATTTGCTCCTAGAACCGATTTCTAATCGATTTGGTAATTAGTCCCTGAACCATTGACCACCAACTATCAAATAACACTTGATTTCATTTAATTTAAACTTGAACTTAAGAAGGATGAAGGTTATTGGGTTCGACAAGAAATGAATGTAAAAGGAGGTTCAAAAAAATCTTCAAAGGTAGAGGGTAGAGATGCTTATATAAAGGAGATTTAAGAGATATTTTAGGATCAAGTAACTATATCCTCTCTTACTAATTCCCTTCCATACTAGCTCTCCATCTCAAGACCTTTTGTAACGATCCAGAATTTGACCATGTAACAACCCGGTATTTTGCGTCAATTATAATCAACAATTTAAACGATTAATATTGACACAAACTTCTATTTGAAGTTTTTAAATTTTGAATTAAAATTGATTTATAAATTGATAAAAGAAATTTAGGACTTTAAATAAAAGTTTTCTTTTTATTTTTTATTTTTTTTATTTACTTATTTGGCCTTACCTTTTTTGGGCCGTGAAAATTTTTAAAAACCCAATCCCCCTCTTTACGTTCTTTGACCCGATCCCCCTTTCATTTTCATTCGCGTGCCCTAATCGATCGAGAGGAAATTAATGGCGGCTACGTTCGATCGCTCCTACCCCTTCTTCCCAAATTGGGGTTTCGTTCGTCCTTGGCTTTGCTCGTCTCTGTGATGCTTCAATTCGTCGACAAGGTGAGTGCTACCACTCACATCTAATTCATGCTTAATATAGTGTTTCGGCAATTTCACGTTGATTCGATGTTGTTTTGTGAAGTTCTTCTGTGCTCGGCCGTTCGATTATTGTGTATCATTGTTGGTTCCTCCTTGATTTCGGTATTACTTTGAATCTGGTTCCCTGCCCTAATTTGTATATGTTATTCTACGACTCCGGTTTTGATAATGTTTGACTTTGATGGAACTGGAATTTTGAAAATTGCTGATTCTTTGATTTCAAGACTCTCTTGCTTGGAATCCACACTATTTAGTACAAACATTTTTGTTTGTTCTGGTATTCTTTGGTGTTACCCTGTTTCACTTGTTCATATGCATTGCTCACTCCCTGTTTTGCGTCCTCCTTGAGACCTGTTGCATATCATACTAGCATCCCTCTTGCTGTTTACTTATTGCTGGAGTCAGTGGTTGATGCATTGTGGTGTCTGGTATTTGATTATATGATATTGTGGCTTCGTTGCATTACTTCATGTGTTCATGTGAATGCTTGCATCCTTTGATTGTGCACTTTGGATTACTGTCTTGATTTGAAACAGCAGCCCATGAGTTTTCGAACTCGTTTCGATTGTGTCTTGGGCATTGCTCTGAACTATGGGTTGGAATCCCCTCTGTATTGATTTTGCAATTCACTTCCTACTTATTTTTTTTTACTTGTCTTCATATGTGTTCATACATACCTTTGTATGTGTGTATGCATGTGTTGTTAAATTGCACTGCAGTTATTTTTGGGACTTGGTTTGCATACTTGATTTTTTTTGCGAAAATAATCTGGGTGGCATTGTCTTGATTTGAGACAGCTGTTTTACGATTCTTGAACTCGTGTCGATTCATTGACTGGAGCATTTCTTTGTTGTTTCACTGCCACTGTCCATTGGTCTTCGATAGTTCGATTAGGTGGTAATCCACTGTAGTAGCCTGTTTTAATGGTGCTTCCCTTGATGTTGCACATGAATATGAACATTCATATCTGCCGCACTGTGCATCTGCACTTATATACTTCATCATTGTGTTGCCACTGCCTGTTTCAATTGCGTGTCGTTTCACTGTGCAGTCTTACTCATTGATTCACTGATCACCTTTATACTATGCAGTCATGTGTAGTTGTGTCACTTGATGTTGTACATGTTGGTTCCCTGTCCTATGCCGTGTAAACTGCCTGTATCCCTCTCTAACCTGAATTGGATTGCATACATATGCACGACATGCAGACATATGTACCTGTTATGGCATAAAACACTACAGGCCCATTCATTTTTATAATCACTAGTTGAATGTGCATGCAATTGAATATAGAACACACAGTTCATTTATGTTGGGTATCATTGAGGTTGTGCACTCAGGTCATGTTCCCCAGACCTGTCACATTATATTGTTGAGGCTGTAGCATTGATTTTTGGAATCTTCACTTCATTTCATTAGTGAGACTTTACTGTCGTTTGCTGCATTTTGTTGTCACTGTAGTTTTGGCTTGGTTTTGTGGTTGTGTTGAATCATGTTAGTCGTGACTTGACCTCTGCAGTATTGATTGCCGTCAATAGTTGGAGTTATGATGTCGTCTTGTACCATAGTGGCAAGGCAGTGCACGCAAGCGTGAACTGCAGCCACACGGTATTGAGTTTTTGGGTACGACATCACTATAGTGGCAAGGCAGTGCACGCAAGCGTGAACTGCAGCCACACGGTATGGTTTTGTGATATTCTATTTTGTTTTGATTTATTAATCTCTTGCGTAGTTCATGTGCTGCAGTGGCGAGGCAGTACACGTGTGCGTGTACTGCAGCCCTACTCATCTTAATATTTTAATTGATATTTCAAGGGTTTGAACTGTTCTGTTATTTCAATTCAATATTCTGAATTACATTCTGATTTGGTTTAATTACTGTCGTCTATTCATTATTTAATTATTATTGCTTCTGTGCACTAATAACTGAGTTTGAATTAGACTGACCCGAGTATTATTTTCTTTGAATTTAATACTCGGGTCAGACCGAGTATTTCAGGTTGTAGATATTCTGCTTTGGGTTGCTGCTAGAGCTATGAAGTTCTTTCATATCTTTTGGAGTAGTCGTCGTTATTTGTAGTAGTCTGTATGATTGTATAGGAAGATATGTATTCATGTATATTATATACGTTAATGTACTTGTATATGTAACTTCCTGAGTCGACTGTTGTAGTTGTATCATATGTACCGTGTCATATGTACCGTGTCATATGTACCGTGTGAATGTATTGTAACTGACATCAGTTATTATATATATATATGAGACTTTCTGTTTCATCTGTGTTCCGCATTTATATAATCTGTGTTGTTATTTTATATTTACTGTTCTAAACTATTACGAACCATCGTAGTTCGTTTTATACTGGAATTGGGGTATGTCGATGGGAGAAAATAAATCAGAGATGAAAAATGAAAGAATATATATATTTATATATCACTCCCATCGAGATAACCAATACTAGTGTAAGGCCAACTATTGATGGCCGCTCCTCAACAGCCATATTCTCCGTGCTAGTTGACAGCACTACACCGTAGTGTTCTTGGCTAGCGTGGGTATAGAGGTGGGGCGTCACAGCTTGGTATCAGAGCCTGGGGTTTAGAACAAATATAAAACATAACTTGGATGGAACATATGTTACAACTATTTGTCGACGTTTAATCTCTCGTATTTGCATATGATTGTCTTTGATTGTTAGGTATGAATTCCTAACGCTTATTCATATGCATTTGATTTTGATTCTTGTGTTTTCGGCTTTGATTTGATTTAGCCGATGATTGATTTTTGTTCGAATCTCAGCGATTCCGAACTTGATATTTTATGTTTTCCTCTGATTGATTTCCATTCGACTTCGGTCACTTTGTTTTGAGAAATTTCTAAATTCTTGATTTCCAAGACTCTGACATTGTTTGCCGTTGAATTCTTTGTTGATGATGTTGAATCGTTTTGTACTCTATTATGGCCATTAATTGTTGACTTCGGCATTGACTTGATTTTTATTTTTTTGTTGAAGTCATTTATGCATTTATGCTCGTTTGGTTTCATTATTCCATTTGTCAATCGATTCTTCTTTTCCGATTAGTTGTTGTCATCTTTGTCGACTTTGAAAACTTCTATTTCTAGAATTTTTGGATATTCCTACTTTGATGGATTTAGAATCGAATTCTTTGGATTTTATTCACGTCTTCGAAGGTGAATTTTAGTGGATTGATTTGGTTCCCAAATTTAATCGATTCTTGTTAATTTCCCGATTTATTGCTATCATTTATTAGCAACTTTGATAACATTTTCTTCGGGATTTTCGTGAACATACTTTTGGATGGATACAGTATCGATTTCTTTGGATTCTATTCACGTCTTCGTATGTGAATTCTTGTGGTTGATTGTTTCTGCAATCATTTTTGTGATTTGTCACTTTAAAAATATAAATGTTTCAATACTAGTAGTAAATATCAAAACTCTTTTATCAAAATGTTTTCAACTCTATTTTCAATATCAAAATCTTTTCCTAAACCGTTGTCCAATCTATTAGTATATACAAACCTTTATTTCACTCGTATGATAAATCTAATTAAACGGCTTAGCAAAACAAGTGGTATGAAACGCTTGCTTTTACTTCGTCGGTTAATTTTTGGACTTGTTCGATTGAACCACTTGTGACATTTTTCTAGTGAAGATCTACAGTTTGTTCGTAAATATTTAAGTTAAGCTAGTGGTTATGGGACATGAAGCTAAACTTTTATATTTACTAGCTTAGTGTAATTGACACTTCTCGTTGATCTTGATGATCGCTTTATGAATTAGACTAGCAATTGCGCGATGTCTCTTTCATTGCGAGGTTAGACTAGACACCACTTGTGTGATTCCATTCACACATACCTTTCTGCTTTTTGGTTAGTCTTGACCTCAATCTGTGTGATTCCATTCACACATGCTTAGTGTAATTGACACCCCTCGTTGATCATGATGATCGTTCTGATGGTCAGACTAGACACCACTTGTGTGGTTCCATTCACACATACCTTTCTGCTTTTTGGTTAGTCTTGACCTCAATCTGTGTGATTCCATTCACACATGTGGGGTAGCTCCCCATGGTCTTCGGACCGTCATGTGATAGGCCTCTTTCCCTTTTTCTTTGATTTCTAGATTCCTTATGTTGATTTCTGGAAATTTTATGCTTCACCTATTCTTGTGCATTGGTGAATTCATATGTTATTAATTTGTCATGAGTACAAATTTGGGGTATGTTACCTCTTTGGATCTTTGAGAAGATTCTTGTGATATTGATTATCTCTTATCGGTTGATCTCCTGTTGATCATTATTTGCATACTTATAGTCGTATGTCAGTATGGATATTTCATATTTATGCCATACCCCTCATCGGTTGATCTCCTGTTGATCATTATTTACATACTTATAGTAGTATGTCATTATGGATATTTTATGTTATGCCATATCTTTTATTCTATGTCATACTCTGTTCGAGTTTTTATACTCCGTTCGAGTTTTTATACTCCGTTCGAGTTTTCATACTCCGTTCGAGTTTTTATACTCCGTTCGAGTTTTTATACTCCGTTCGAGTTTTCATACTCCGTTCGAGTTCTCATACTCTTATCTTGTGATTTCTGGATTTCTTGTGTAGATTTCTAGAATTTGTGCTTCACCAACTTTCGTAATTTCTATTGATAAGTTTTATCAATTCTTGTGCATTGGTGAATTCGTGTGTTATTGACTTGTTATGAATACAAGTTTAGGGTATGATATCCCTTTCTATCTTTGAGAAGATTCTTGTGACACTTTTGATGAACGAAAATTCATTGGTATTATATTTTGATGCCAATTATTTCGATGAAATTTTGACGTATGTCGAAGTTGCTACTGACATTGCTATTTTAATCACGTGTTTTAAAAATTTGTTATTCTTCAAAATATTTCAAAATATAAATCAAAATTGTTTTCAAAATTTTTACGATTTGCGCTTTCAAAAGAATGAGGAAGCGAATTAAACGTTTCAGAAAAATCGAGGACTATGACCCCTTTCTTTTACTGATTCGCTTAATTCCGGACTTGTCCGTTTGAGAACGTAAAATGTTATTTATTTAAAATACACAATTTTGTACTTTCAAGGAAACGATGAAGTGAATTAAACGATTTAGTAAAACTCGTGGTTATGGGTCATGTGCGTTTGTTATTTCGGTTAATTTCGGACTCGTTAATTGAAAATTTGTGATTTCTGATTATCGCTTGTGATAATCAGATAATTGAGATTTAATTATCGTTTGTGATAATTAAACATATGCGATTTGAGATTTGATTATCAATTGTGATAATTAAATATTTGTGATTTCTGATTATAGTTTTTGATAATCAGATATTTATTGTTTCTAATTATCGTTTGTGATAATTAGATATTTGTGGTTTAATTATCGTTTGTGATAATTAAACATTTGCGATTTGAGATTTGATTATCAATTGTGATAATTAAATATTTGTGATTTCTGATTATAGTTTTTGATAATCAGATATTTATTGTTTCTAATTATCGTTTGTGATAATTAGATATTTGTGGTTTAATTATCGTTTGTGATAATTAAACATTTGCGATTTGAGATTTGATTATCAATTGTGATAATTAAATATTTATGATTTCTGATTATAGTTTTTGGTAATCAGATATTTATTGTTTCTAACTATCGTTTGTGATAATTAGATATTTGTGGTTTAATTATCGTTTGTGATAATTAAACATTTGCGATTTGAGATTTGATTATCAATTGTGATAATTAAATATTTGTGATTTCTGATTATAGTTTTTGATAATCAGATATTTATTGTTTCTAATTATCGTTTGTGATAATTAGATATTTGTGGTTTAATTATCGTTTGTGATAATTAAACATTTGCGATTTGAGATTTGATTATCAATTGTGATAATTAAATATTTATGATTTCTGATTATAGTTTTTGATAATCAGATATTTATTGTTTCTAATTATCGTTTGTGATAATTAGATATTTGTGGTTTAATTATCGTTTGTGATAATTAAACATTTGCGATTTGAGATTTGATTATCAATTGTGATAATTAAATATTTATGATTTCTGATTATAGTTTTTGATAATCAGATATTTATTGTTTCTAATTGTCGTTTGTGATAATTAGATATTTGTGGTTTAATTATCGTTTGTGATAATTAAACATTTGCGGTTTGAGATTTGATTATCAATTGTGATAATTAAATATTTGTGATTTGAAATTTGATTACCGTTGTGGTAATTCCTGATTATCGTTTTTGATAGTTAGATATTGTGTTTTCTAGTTATCTTTGTTGATAATTAGATTTGCTGATTTTGCTGTTTTAAGATTTCTTTATTCTGATTATCTATTTGATAATCAAACTTTGTTGAGAATTTGGGAATTTCTTTTATGAAATTAAAAGCTTACCTTCTCATGCTCTTATGGTTGTTACCTTTTGTCCATCTATTCCTTAGGATTGCGTGGACGCAATTTCTTTAAGGAGGGGAGTCTGTAACAACCCGGTATTTTGCGTCAATTATAATCAACAATTTAAACGATTAATATTGACACAAACTTCTATTTGAAGTTTTTAAATTTTGAATTAAAATTGATTTATAAATTGATAAAAGAAATTTAGGACTTTAAATAAAAGTTTTCTTTTTATTTTTTATTTTTTTTATTTACTTATTTGGCCTTACCTTTTTTGGGCCGTGAAAAATTTTAAAAACCCAATCCCCCTCTTTACGTTCTTTGACCCGATCCCCCTTTCATTTTCATTCGCGTGCCCTAATCGATCGAGAGGAAATTAATGGCGGCTACGTTCGATCGCTCCTACCCCTTCTTCCCAAATAGGGGTTTCGTTCGTCCTTGGCTTTGCTCGTCTCTGTGATGCTTCAATTCGTCGACAAGGTGAGTGCTACCACTCACATCTAATTCATGCTTAATATAGTGTTTCGGCAATTTCACGTTGATTCGATGTTGTTTTGCGAAGTTCTTCTGTGCTCGGCCGTTCGATTATTGTGTATCATTGTTGGTTCCTCCTTGATTTCGGTATTACTTTGAATCTGGTTCCCTGCCCTAATTTGTATATGTTATTCTACGACTCCGGTTTTGATAATGTTTGACTTTTATGGAACTGGAATTTTGAAAATTGCTGATTCTTTGATTTCAAGACTCTCTTGCTTGGAATCCACACTATTTAGTACAAACATTTTTGTTTGTTCTGGTATTCTTTGGTGTTACCCTGTTTCACTTGTTCATATGCATTGCTCACTCCCTGTTTTGCGTCCTCCTTGAGGCCTGTTGCATATCATACTGGCATCCCTCTTGCTGTTTACTTATTGCTGGAGTCAGTGGTTGATGCATTGTGGTGTCTGGTATTTGATTATATGATATTATGGCTTCGTTGCATTACTTCATGTGTTCATGTGAATGCTTGCATCCTTTGATTGTGCACTTTGGATTACTGTCTTGATTTGAAACAGCAGCCCATGAGTTTTCGAACTCGTTTCGATTGTGTCTTGGGCATTGCTCTGAACTATGGGTTGGAATCCCCTCTGTATTGATTTTGCAATTCACTTCCTACTTTTTTTTTTTACTTGTCTTCATATGTGTTCATACATACCTTTGTATGTGTGTATGCATGTGTTGTTAAATTGCACTGCAGTTATTTTTGGGACTTGGTTTGCATACTTGATTTTTTTTGCGAAAATAATCTGGGTGGCATTGTCTTGATTTGAGACAGCTGTTTTACGATTCTTGAACTCGTGTCGATTCATTGACTGGAGCATTTCTTTGTTGTTTCACTGCCACTGTCCATTGGTCTTCGATAGTTCGATTAGGTGGTAATCCACTGTAGTAGCCTGTTTTAATGGTGCTTCCCTTGATGTTGCACATGAATATGAACATTCATATCTGCTGCACTATGCATCTGCACTTATATACTTCATCATTGTGTTGCCACTGCCTGTTTCAATTGCGTGTCGTTTCACTGTGCAGTCTTACTCATTGATTCACTGATCACCTTTATACTATGCAGTCATGTGTAGTTGTGTCACTTGATGTTGTACATGTTGGTTCCCTGTCCTATGCCGTGTAAACTGCCTGTATCCCTCTCTAACCTGAATTGGATTGCATACATATGCACGACATGCAGACATATGTACCTGTTATGACATAAAACACTACATGCCCATTCATTTTTATAATCACTAGTTGAATGTGCATGCAATTGAATATAGAACACACAGTTCATTTATGTTGGGTATCATTGAGGTTGTGCACTCAGGTCATGTTCCCCAGACCTGTCACATTATATTGTTGAGGCTGTAGCATTGATTTTTGGAATCTTCACTTCATTTCATTAGTGAGACTTTACTGTCGTTTGCTGCATTTTGTTGTCGCTGTAGTTTTGGCTTGGTTTTGTGGTTGTGTTGAATCATGTTAGTCGTGACTTGACCTCTGCAGTATTGATTGCCGTCAATAGTTGGAGTTATGATGTCGTCTTGTACCATAGTGGCAAGGCAGTGCACGCAAGCGTGAACTGCAGCCACACGGTATTGAGTTTTTGGGTACGACATCACTATAGTGGCAAGGCAGTGCACGCAAGCGTGAACTGCAGCCACACGGTATGGTTTTGTGATATTCTATTTTGTTTTGATTTATTAATCTCTTGCGTAGTTCATGTGCTGTAGTGGCGAGGCAGTACACGCGTGCGTGTACTGCAGCCCTACTCATCTTAATATTTTAATTGATATTTCAAGGGTTTGAACTGTTCTGTTATTTCAATTCAATATTCTGAATTGCATTCTGATTTGGTTTAATTACTGTCGTCTATTCATTATTTAATTATTATTGCTTCTATGCACTAATAACTGAGTTTGAATTAGACTGACCCGAGTATTATTTTCTTTGAATTTAATACTCGGGTCAGACCGAGTATTTCAGGTTGTAGATATTCTGCTTTGGGTTGCTGCTAGAGCTATGAAGTTCTTTCATATCTTTTGGAGTAGTCGTCGTTATTTGTAGTAGTCTGTATGATTGTATAGGAAGATATGTATTCATGTATATTATATACGTTAATGTACTTGTATATGTAACTTCCTGAGTCGACTGTTGTAGTTGTATCATATGTACCGTGTCATATGTACCGTGTCATATGTACCGTGTGAATGTATTGTAACTGACATCAGTTATTATATATATATATATATGAGACTTTCTGTTTCATCTGTGTTCCGCATTTATATAATCTGTGTTGTTATTTTATATTTACTGTTCTAAACTATTACGAACCATCGTAGTTCGTTTTATACTGGAATTGGGGTATGTCGATGGGAGAAAATAAATCAGAGATGAAAAATGAAAGAATATATATATTTATATATCACTCCCATCGAGATAACCAATACTAGTGTAAGGCCAACTATTGATGGCCGCTCCTCAACAGCCATATTCTCCGTGCTAGTTGACAGCACTACACCGTAGTGTTCTTGGCTAGCGTGGGTATAGAGGTGGGGCGTCACAGACCACCTCAAAATATAATATTTAAAGTGATTTTAAATATAAAATATATAAGGTTTTAGGATTTAAACAATATTAGATAGGATTTGGAAATAGAAAAATACATAAAAATAGTAACATTCGCTTATATCGAGAAAAGTGACAAAATCTTGATTTTAGAAAAGTAAGTTTAAATGAATTAATAAATTATTTTAATTTATTTGTGAGCATTTATATTTTTAAATAACATTATATAAATTTATTTTTAAATTTGGTCTACATAAATAAATAGTTTAAATAAAACATCAAAATGTGACTGTAAAATGTCGTTGCACCTTTATGTACATATTCTTATAAACATTATAACATATAATAAATGATTAACAATTAATTAATCAAGTTTACTTTTGCTAATTAAGGTTAGGAAATTCTAGAAATATATTTAGCAAAAGTAAACTAATAAAGACAAAATATGTCATTTCAAAAGTAATCAAAATCATTATATTCTTGCTCCTTAAATGAAAGTGACTTAAAGTTTTGATGTGAAACATAATGTTAAGGGTTGAAAAATAAGTGCTTACTTTATTTACAAGTAGGGGTATTTTAGTCATTTTTATCAAATATTATTTTAATCCAAAAATTTTCTATAAATAAGCGCCACTTTCTCTCATTTTTCCACACAACTTCTTCTTCATTTTCCAAGCTTTTCTTTCACTCTCTAATAGTTTCCCTCTTTAATATAATAATGCGAACATATTCCAAAAAATAATTACAAAAGGAAATATCCATCCAAACACCTCAAAACCACTCCAAAACTCCTCTATCTCCTCCTCATTACCCACGGCTAATGCAACGACCCGTAATTTTACCACTTTAAAAATGGAATATTTAATTTATTTAAATGTTCAAATGTATAATTTTAAAAATTAAACAATCATATTTTATACGATAAATAAGAATGGTAAACTTATTTTTGATATTGAATATAGATTTTGGATTCCCATTGTAAAATTGACAAAAGTCGGATTCCGATAAAGTAGGATAAATATTCGAGAAATTTGTTTAAAGGATAAATAATTCCTTATATATACAATAGATATCAAACTCATTTGATAATAATATTAATTATATTTATAATGGTTCGATAAATATATAAAATTTATTTTATAAAATTGACAAATTTCGTCGCATATCGATAAATCGATGTTGTATTTTTATAAGAAGATTTGGATATTGTTTTATATTATTTTATAAGTCAAATACGCTTGTTTTAATTATCTAAAGATAATAATAAATTTATTTCAAAGTTTGTTTTACATGAATAAATAGTTTAACAAAAATGTCAAAATGTGACCGGAAAACATTTTGTCAAAAATCAATGTTTTGTTCAAAATAAGTTGCTACAACATTATCGCAACTATGTTAACATGTTTTAATATATATGTTATATATTTTAATAAATAAACAAGTTTACTTTTACTAAATATATTTAAAAAACTTCTAGAACATCATTAAGAAATGTCAAAAGTAAACATCAAATCCAAATCACATCAAAATCCAACAAAATAATTACCTTTCTTTACTTCATCTTTAAGTGACTAAGACATAAAGTAAGAATGTAAAAGATGATATTAAGTATTGAAAAAGTATAGATTTCTTTAGGTTGAAATAAGTTTAGTTTGGTAATTTGATAAGAGGTTATTTTGGTAAATTTACCACTTCTTTCTTTTTCTATAAATACCCACCTCCTTCACTTTCATTCACACTTTTTCTTATTTTTTCTCAACCTTCTTCACCTTTTTCCTCTTCTCTTTAATGGGTTCCAAGGCATAGGATAAAACTAGAAAGAAATAATGTCAAAATATTTAAAAAATATTCAAAAGAAATCAATGTTCATTCTCTTCAAATCAAACTCCTCTTTTCTCCATATTTTACCTCATATTCTCTCGGTCATAACTTCTTCAAAACCAAATCAAACTGCAAAATTATTTTTTCAAATCGTGTATTTTTCCAGTGGCTACAACTTTAATATTGACCACTTTGTCTCATACTAGAATTAAGCATGTCAAAAATCCACTTCTTTCTAGTGCATTGTAACGTCCTGCCTTTTTGCATGCTTTAAATCGATGATAAACCACACACGTCAGACTTAAACCATACAGAAGGGCGGATTTTTATGGGGTAAATAAGAAAAAGCAGAGAAAGAAAAGAAAAAAATAGAATCTTGCAGCGGAACGATAAAATATAATAATCAAATATACAGTTCATGAATCTATTTTACAAAATATTCGATTTTACTTATACAATACATATCAGAGTTACACTTAACAGAGAACAATAAATAATGCAGTGGAACAGTAAGAATGTAATGGAACAATATAATAAATAATAGTAATAAAATCTTCGTTTTCGTCCTCCAGAAATAAGGTCTTCAAAATCCTGAAATGCTCAGGCTGACCCGAGCGAATTGAAAAGACAAACCACTCGAGTCAGAACTAAAATATCTTATGTGAGTTAAATCAACAGAAATAAATATGAGTGCAGTAACTTAAGAGATGCTCGGGATTCATCTCCTAAGGATCCATTAAACTATTTACTATGTAGTAATATTTTGCTATTATAATAATGTCTATAGTAAAATAAACTTACTTTTAAATATCATTAAGGCTTTACCTTTTCCACCTTAACACGTAATAGTCCTAGTAGTCCATCCAGTATCAGTGCATCTCCAGATCGGGAGACTACCCTAAATACTCCACGGGCTACGGGAGAAAACCAAACTCGTAAAGGCGCGATAGGGTAGGTGACACGACAAAACTAGGCAATGCCAGGGCAGATATACCAATTACGCTTCTGGGCCGATGGTAACGGGTAGCGCGCAGCTACCGCCCACCTCGAGCCACACCCCCAAATAAAAAAAATCAAAAGTGGCCACCGAATCAATCCAAAAGTCAGAGTATAATATCGAAGGAATGTGTCCGATCAAAGGTGCCACCTCATTAGCCCGTCAATCGCTCCTGTTTTAGCAACCTTATGCCAACTCACGGGAGTCGGGTCCACGTATTTACCTCAAAGGAAACGCTGCCACCATCCTACTTAATTCTAGAATCTCCACCGCGTACACGGTTGTTAAAGTGGTTTTGGGAGTTGGCAGAGAGTATGAACAACTTCCGATCCCGGTCTCTTCAACAACCAAACGTTATTATAACACCGCGGTCATTTCAAAATAATTCTACTTCAAAACCAAAATATACTACCCATTTCAAAACCATATAAATACGATATCCTTTCCATTTCAAAAACCAAATCATTATGATTTCATTTTTATAAAAACCCAAATCAATATGATATCCTTTTTAAAATCATAGTATTCAAAGTTATAAAATTTTGGAACCAAAGACTTAAAACTATAACACTTCCAAAATGTAATACTTTGAAATTTATGAATTTGAAGCATAACTTCCAATACTTTAATGGTTCAATTACTAAATTACTTTACATAATAAAATAGCTTCTTAAATTTCACAAATCAATTCCAATTACAGATTTGAACCCCCAATAAACCATTTCAATTTCCATATATTTCAAAGCATTAAATATTCCACCATTTCAAAACTAATTCTTTGATAATTCTATATATATATATATATATCAAATTTAATTACTATTATTTAGATTTGAAATGTTGACTAAATAAATCCAATATAATTTAAGAAAACTTTTAAAACTTCAATTAACTGGATATTCTTTCAACTTATTTAACTTGATATATTCATTTAAATCAACTTGATATTCATTTAAATCCCTCTAAACCAAAATCAAGTTATAAAATCATACCCATTAAAATCTCAATTTTTTAAAATATCAAATCAACTTTATTCAAGTATAATCCTTAAATAAATTAATTCACATCAATTTCCTATTTATCTTCCAACCTCAGTTTTATTTAAGCCATTATAACTACTTATACAATATAATTTAAACAGCTACTAACCGTTTTATATAAAACCAATCAAAATTTTATTATTCAACTTATTTTATATTTCAAAGCAAACTTATACATAGCTAAAATCAATTATAAAATAACATTTACATAACATCAAAAATCAATATTTATATAACCCATATATTTCTTTACAAAACTATAGAAATCATTTAAAATATTTTCATATATAATAGACCACGGTGTCTGTATAAAATTTTCTATCCTATGGTCAACTGATTTGGATATTTATCATTTCAATCCGCAATTAAAAATAAAAAAAATACGGTTATATATCATTTCAAACCGAAATCCCGAATGAAATAAAGTGCATAACAATTTGCAGTTTAAAACAATAAAAAATTTAACATCCATTCATCCAATATCAATCATCAACCATTTATTACAATCATCATCCAATTTAAACAATAACATCAATATAGAGCATATAATAAATATCAGGTAATTACTGACAATTTATATTCAATAATAAATTAACCAATCTATCTAACTGGCAGTTTATATGCAATAAAAAATTAAATAAAAAATTAATTTAGTAAATTAAATTTAACTGAAATGATGATTAAAAATATGCCAAACAATCATAAATAAATTTCAAATCACATCATATATCAATTTAACACACATAAGAAATTTTATAAGTTCTGAGTGGGTTAAAACACTCTTCTTTTTGAATTTAAATTGAATTTAAATCCAATTTATACCCAAAAATTGGACAACCTCATATTCGTCCAAACCAGCACCAAAATGTCTGAAATTCCAATACGAACCTAGCGGAGAAAACCATGCGTCAATCAGATGTTGTATGAGAAAGTTATGAAGATTAGTGTGATTGGATTTAAATTTTAAAATTAAAAAAGAAGACACAAATACCTCCCACAGCCACGTCAAGTTGCTTCATGCTGCAGAACAAAACGCGCAAACCCTCGTCTCCTGTAGCCGTAGTCCAAGCCGCCAGCAACACGTATGCAACCAAATCCTACCGCTGCTGCACACCGCCGCTACACACCGCCGCACACTAGTCGCAGCACGACCATACTTCCCCGACCTAGCGGCCATGGCGACGAACGCCACCTTGCAACCAAAATGCAGCCGCCGTCACCCATAACATGAGCCCTAAATCGAAAAATCCACCACATCCAACCGTCAGTTTGTGAAACGAAGCATACTGATGAACTCCCCATCGTCCACTCTACAAAACCCAGAAATGGTTCGTCAATCTATCGATGTTCATCGACGCACGATGAACGGCCGAAAATGGTTCTGCGATTTCTGGCTAAACTGTGCATCGAAATGGAAAACGGATCACAGAATTGAGATGCGCTCTTTGAGAGCTTTCCGTCGATATGTAATTTGATATTGTTTGTGGAGTTTGAATTTTTGATTTGATTTTGAAATTGCAATTGGGAATTTTGGTTGTCTGCCATTGAGATGTGGAAGAACAGAATGAATTGTATGTATAGAACAACGAATATAGGGAATATGCTAGGGTTTTATAACAGGGTATATATAGGCAAGCTGAAATTAGAATGGACCGGATCGATTGGATATACGCGTTGAACGACAAAATGGCCCGAAAGGCCCGTTCTAACTTCGGAATGAAATTGGATCAACCCATATATCAAAATAGATGTTTTAAAATATTTTAAAATTAATGGAACAGGTTTCAAGTCCAAATTCCATCGTATGGAGAAGTTATGCTAAAATCAAATTATTTCAAATTGTTTTCAATTGATTTCAATTTCAATCGTTTTAAGGCGTTTCAAGTCCGTACGATTAAACGACAAGTCTGATCGTTACGAAACTTGAAATCCTACAATAATTCACCGTTACGGATCCGATGAAACTGGTTTCGTCGAAATCCGAGTCAGTGGCCAAAATAGCTATTTTTACATTAATTAAATAAATTAAAAATAAATTAATTAAATCACTTTTCAATTTCAACTCTATAATTAACAAATTTCATCGATTTTAACTTTCTTACTCATTTACACTGATTTAACCAAATTCAAATGTCAATTTAGAGTTGATTAATTTATCAATTTCAGTATTAAATTTTCAATTTCATTATATTCACAAATTATAATTTAAATTCTCAATAATCCCATTGAATTTACTTTTCATTCTTATTATTCAATTCATTATTATCCAACGGATGAAATTAACATTGGTTCATGGTTTATTACATTATTATTCTCAAATTTCATCTAAATTTCAATTAACGCAATAATTAAATATTAAATTTCATTTAATTTCAATTAATCCAGTTATTAAATTTAAGTTAATAAATCTTGATTCTCGCTCCTTTTATTAAATCAACCATTATCTTATGGATAACTTTAACGCTATTATATATCCAATTGTCCTAATGGTTTATAGTTATCAACTAAAATCATATTAACTTGTAATTAATTATGTTTGATTGCAATGGATTTAGATATAATTTAATAGGTTAAATAAACAGGTAAGCAATTAATAATTATTACCATTTGCCTAATTTAACCCCATTTCTACTTTATTATCAATTAACAAATATTATAATTTCTTACTAAACACTAATTTTTATTCAATTACCCTTTATTACGTATTATTACATCAATTTATATAACTTTGAATTCATTCCCAATTTACAAATTCCAATCAATTATAAATTTACAGTTTTAATAAATTCATTAATTTTCAATTGCTATTCCAATAAATCCATTCATTTGATTTTTTTTTTCTTATCATGAATCAATTATAAACTTACCATCATAAAGGTGATGTCAACTTGGGTACTTATCTATTACACTAATATACACCCATTTACATCTTACATTTGTAAAATGTTACATTAATATATTCAAATTTCTAACTCCTTTGTTATTAACTATCCTATTTCCATTTATAATCTCTTTGCCAAGTATATACATTAATTACGATTAAATATTCTCAATAAATTTATTTACTTGGTTACATGCTTTTTATTACATCAATTACTGCCTTATAAATAAATTTACTTTTCTATTCAATTTACATTCACCCTTTCCGTTATTGTATTAACTATCATTAAAGTAATATTTAATTACCTTTACTTGAAGTTGGTGAATTAACTGGTAACAACAACCATTTGTCACCATTATATCCTTTAAAATACTTATATATTCATTCTTCCCGACCAATTACCACCTATTATATTATTTCACACATAAATTCAATAATTACATTTTTCTTTCTCCTATTCCATTTATAACCAAGTCATAACATTTAAATTATTTTATTTAATTGGAATTTCATTCAAGTTCATTAATTAATAACTTTAATTAACCTTGTTACATTTCCTTTTTGTTAATTTTCATTATATTATCACAATTTTTATTAATAATTCATAAATTTTTATTTTCTTAAATATAACATTCAAAAAACTCATTAAATTAATAATTTTAATCATTGAAAATCTACGGGTCGTTACACGCATTCTCTGACCTAGTTTTTAAGCCAGAGAATAGCTCATTTTGTTTTGATAATAACTAATCCAAATTAATAAATTATTTTTTTAAAACATATAAAATTCCAATGGCTACAACTTTTATTTTAATCACATTTTCCAGTTTTGACATTTGCTATACCTGAAACTCAATTCTTTGAAGTGCATTTTCAGGCTTCATTTTTGTCAATCCGACAATACCTCTTCTTCATCCTATCATATCTCCCTCAAAAAACTTGGATTCAAATGATTCTTTTTTTTTTAAATTCAAGAGAAAACAATTTTAAACAAATTTTTTTAACAACTTTTCTAAATTTTGAGGTTTAGAGGGCCTAAAATAAGATATAAGATAACCTATTTTCGAATCTAATCTTAGGAATTCAAGGTCAAAGCTCTACCACTTCTTCTCTATACTTTCGTCCCACCTCCATCTCAAGCCTTGGCCGAGCACTTTGAAAGAAGATAAAGTTGTTTACTAATGTTTAAGTGGAGTAGAAAATAGTTAGTGAAGAGTGGATTAGTTTGAATGTAGGTAGGAAGTTAATCACTTTGGTATAGGGTGAGAAACTCCATTTAACATCTCTATTTATAAATATACATGTTTGATGATGTGTTATGATTACTATGGATGCTTATATATGCTTTGATCATCAAGTATTGATTGTTTGATATGATTTTTAAGTTGTTTTACCAAATCACATTAATACACATCGTTAAGCATAAAGGAAATCATTTTCCTTTTGAAAATGAAATAGTGTATATGAAATGCTTAAACCTTTTGGAAATAGTTTTAAAATGAGTTAGAATTTTTTTATAAACATTTAAACATTTTTAAAGATATAAAGAAAGAAAATCAAGATTTCATTTTGTATATTTTGAAATATGTCCAAAACAATTTTCCAAAAAAAATCACGCTTTTGTAGTAAACTGAACAAGTTTAAAATTGATATTTTAACTGTTTTAAAAATATGCAATAAATTTTGTAAATATATTAAAATAATTTGAAAGAGATTTGAAATGGAAAATATGAATTTTCAAATATTAAAAAGTTGTTTAAATTAAATAAGCTTATATAGCACTTTACGCAGCACTTTTATGCTGCGTATTCTATAACCTTTTGAATATAGTTTTAAACATAACAATTCTTTCCTATATATTTTGTAAATAATTTTAAAAGAATAATTAAGTAATTTAAAGATGATTTGGAAGTTTTAATAAGAGTTTGAATAAATGGTTAAGAGGAATTATTTATATCAGTTAAACAAAATGTAAAGAATGTCGAATATATTAACAAACTGAGTATGCAGAAACGACTAGTACATTTGTCCTTCCTATGAGATCTAGAAAGATAAAACAAGATGTTTAACTATGGTTAAGAATGGAGAAACTAGTGCCCTGAACTTACCTAGCCTATGTTTTCTCTTTTTAGGCGCAGGGTGGAATAGATTGGATAGAAAGCCTGGATGCTCTAAAAGATCATATATAAGTTTTTCCAAGATAAAAGAAAAGAAAAAAAATTCTTTGAATGTTATTTAACCACTTAACATCTTTTATTCGTTGATTGGTGCGAAGGAACCAAGATCGGATTTGGGTGATTCCTACCCGAAGAACCGGGATCGAAATGGGGTAATTCCTATCCAAAAACCCCTTCAAACTAATTTTTGAAATAAAATAATTAAAGACAAAGATGATTGAAGACAAAGATATTCATGATGTAGGATTACTTACTATTAGTCCTTGGAGGTGAAATTTACCATATCTAAAGTGGTTGTAGTGCTCTGTCATGAAAATCTTCGATTTGCAAGAACATGATTTGAAGTTAAGAAGAAAATCTTTGACTAAGTTTAATAAATGATTTGGTAATATTTTCCCTAAGTTAAAAGTTATGACTTGAATGAAAGAAATCTTTAATTTAGACTTAATGAATGATTTGGAAAGGTTTTCCTGAGTAAAAGAGAAAATTATTTGGAATTATTCCAGGACTTAAGAAAGGTTTAAATAAATCGAATTATTTAATAAATAAGGCTTAATGATTCCATATACTCTTGAAAAGAAAATGGAATAAATTGAGGAGAATATTCTAAGAAAGATATTTGATTTATGTAACAACGTTGAATTTTGTGATTTATTTTAATTGTTTATTTTAATTATTAAATTGAAACTCCTGATTTAAAAACTTTATTTTATTTATTAAAATGGATAAAAAAATTATTTTAAATATAAATTTTGATTTTTGTGTGAATTATAATTTCCAACCTAAATAAATTGAATATTTCCAGAAAAAGTGGATTTTGGTCAATTTGGTTACTTTGACTTTTAAATTTAAAATTTAAATATTTGAATTTTTGAATTTTATCTTTTATTTTGAAAATAATTTTAATTTCAAGAATACTGCTTTTTGTTTCGTTGAAATTCGATTTATATTGTGAATGTTATTTTTTTTACAATATTGTATGTAAATTGATTTATTTAATAAAATTGTCTATTTTAAATTATAAAAACAATATTTTTATTTGTCATATCATGTTCTAATATGTGTTATATGACATGTTAAGTATATATTTTTACTTTAAAACATTTTTAAAGTGATGTTAAAATTTTCCAAAGTTTATTGTATTTATTTTCAATTTTTAATAACCTAGTTTCTATTTTTAAGCTATTTTCTTAATTTATTTATATTTATTTAAAATTTATTTATTTATTTTTATTAATTCTTTATTTTTTTTGTGTTTTTATGTTATTTATATTCATTTTCATATGTATTTAAAAATGCAGAAAGAAATATGGAAATTTGAAGAGTTTTAAACTTTTTATATACCTTAGACTTTTCACCTTCTTGCCTTTTCAATTCTAATCAACACATGTGTTTACTTTGGGCTGACCATAGCATTTCCTTCAACTGATTACTCCTCATTTTTCTCATGCAAAAAGATATTTCTCAAACCTAAAAGTTTCGGCCATCATCATCTGAGAAAAACTTTGGTAAATGTTTCACTTTGTTTTCACTTTTTCCTTGTTTTATGCATTCATCTTGCACTTGCTTTCACTTTGGATATTCGGCCTGTAGCCTCCACCATCACCACCACCTCCACCACCATCATTCTCAGCTGTCATCACCTCAATCTCCTCTGTCACATCATAGCCATGGCCATCCTTGATGAGGAGCTCCACAAAAATTAGCAAAACATCACGTAAAACATCCAAGCCGACCTCCACATGACTCCACCACCTCATACAACCCTTTGGCCGACCTTTGCACCACCTTCTCTAGCACCTACCTGATCCAAAGACCTCTTCCACATCAGTTCCTGACCTCACCAGGCCTGGCCAAGCCAATATGTGCTTATGGCCGAACCATATTTGCATAGAAAACCCACTTTGTTGTCTTGTACTTGTGTTGTACATGCATATCCACTTCCATGCCTTTATTCCATACTAGGCCGACCTTGGCTTGACCCATGCTTGAATCATTTGCACCCATGGCTATGCCTTATCACCCTATAGGCCGAGCATGAGATATGTGAAAGCAAATGCAAGTGTTTGATTAATTGTTGTTCCTTAATTCTAGCTTGTTAATGTTAAATTTTGGTTTGAAATTCATGTTATATATATTGTTTTGTTTGAAATGTAACAAGACAAATAGCTTGGCTCTCCCCACGCTTGAATCGTAGTCGTGTTTTTGTGCCTTTTGGATCTCTGTTGCATGTTTGGTTGTTATCTCCAGCTTGTAGAGGTGAGTATATCTCATCAGACATTTGTACTTATATAATTAGTAAATTTACATCCTGTGAATCTGTAAATTATATTATTATGTTATAACTGCATGTGATATGATCATATGATGTTCACCCTAATTTATTCACCTGTCATATCGTCTGTTACTGTTATATAATGTATAATGTTTATTTATATCAGTTTATCACACTATAAGTTCCCTGTAGATTAGAATCACTATGGGTTGAAATGATACATACCCGAACGAACTTTAGAATAGGGAAAAATCATTATAGGCTGAAATGATAGACCTGAACGATTTTTATTTGTTTCATTTAACTTGGAATTTCGGGTTTGAAATAATAAAACCCAGATTTTTCCTTTACAATTTACGGATTGAAATGTTATATTATCCGTATCATTGGACTTAGGTTAGAATTTTTTTACAGACTATGGTTAAAATATATTTTTCTAAATTTTTTATAATATTTAAAAATCTAAATATTATGATATTTTGATTTAAATTTAATTTAAAAATGTTTTTATAAAATATTAGTGATTTTCTACAAGTTAAATAAGTGAAATAAATAAATGGTAAAGTAGAATTTGAAATATAAGTAAATTTTGGAATTTATGATTTGGTTTATAAATGTAGTTTAGGTTAAGAAAGAAAATATGATAATTTGATTTAAATTTAAATTTAACATGTTTTTTATAAAGTGTTATTGATTCTCTATAAATTAAAAATTGTTAAATAAATAAATATTTATAATTGAAATTTGAAATATAACTTAACTTGGAAAATGTGAAATGTGTTTTTAAAATGAAAGTTAAGTTATGGAAATAAAATTGAATTTATGAAATGGTAAATTAATTTTAAAGTGTAAAGTAAATGGAATGTTATAAATTTTACAAGCGAATTACTAAAGATTTGATAATTATTTGTGAAAATTCACTTTGGAAAAAATCATAAATTAAGGGTATCTAAATGATTGTTTTTAAAGTGGGAAAATATGGTTTTTGTAACGATCCCGGATTTTTACTTAGTTCAAATTGCTAATTAATTTAATTTTAAATAAAAAAGGTGAAATTAATTGGTAATTAATATAAGATTCTAGTTAAATTATGAATTAATTGAGAATTAATCTGGATATTTGAAAATAAATATGTATATAAAATAATTTTCAAACAATGTTTAAAGTTAAATTCTATATTTTATAATATAAAATATGAGTGTTATTTTATCAAAGTATAAGTAAGTTTTTAAAAAAACGATTTCTTTATAAGTTAAATAAATATAAATATATAGGAATGCAGAATGTAAAAGAAATAAAATATAAATATATATGTGTATAGAGAAATAAGACAATAAGTATGTAAGTTAAAATAAATATTTAAGCTAGAATTAGAAACAAATATATATATATATATATATATATATATGATAAATTATAAAATATAAAGTAACACACAACTAAATTTAAACAACATATTAAAATAGGAATTTGTTTATATTATAAAGTAATAAAGACATGCAAGAAAATAAGAGTAAAATAAAATCAATATCTACAAACAAAACAAAGAAGTATGACATTAACAAAAGAAACGAAAAAAAATTATATATCCATTCAAGGATTAACAAACAGAAATTTTATACATTCAAACAAAAAGGAAAAAAAATAAGTATGTAAACAGGTATAAGTATGAAAGGCTTGCATAGGAAGATAGTAACGTATTTCAAGTATATAGATTAAAATATCTACAAACAAGACGATACTAATTAATGCTTAGCACACAAACTAGATTCATCAGCCTTCAAATATAAAATATCTCTGACCTGTGTACAAACAAATAATAACCCTGTACAAAAGCAAATAATCACCCTTAAACTCATTTCCTATATATTAAACCTTCATCTCAGTTTCGTCCATCAAAACTGAAATAAATAATAATAAAAAACTAATCTGAAACAAGCTTTATATTCAACCTTAAAAACAACAACAAAACTTCATTCAAACCAGAGAAGTCAAGAAATTTCAGCTTGCAAGTTTCAAAGCCTGTTCAAACAAATGAAGCTCTGTTCATTCTGCAAGACAAAAGTGAGTAACATTTTTTTAGAACTGGATTTGGTTGCTTATATATCTGGAAAATGTTATGCTGTGTATATAGAAATTTGTTCAATTTATGATGTATGCATGCCTGATGTCTTTGTGATATCCCTGTTCTTAGCTTTCAAGCTTAGATTTTAATCAAAAATCCATTATCCCTTGAATCAATCTTTGTTAGGCCTTGGTTTCAAAAGCAAATATGCTTGTTTAAGTATCGATTATTATTTAAAAATAGTTTCAAGTAAAATATAAATATGTAGATTGAAAAAAACTTGATTATACAGAACAAACTCAAATTTTTGGTAATTTGAATGTCACAAAACATTGATTCAATTATACAACTTGAATCCTTTCCCAAAAATGGGATATTTAAGCCTAAAATGAATTTTTTTTTAAGTGTTCATGCATAGAGCAGTTTGAAGTTGAACTAGAAATGGACTTTGAATGTTTTCTGGTGGTCAAAGACACTCGAGTGGTCGCGACTTCGTCTGATCAGGGTGTTTGGGAAAAATGAAGCGAGTGGTGATTGTTCGCCGTAACGGCGGCAGCGAGCATTTTAAATTCGCAAACCTAATTTTGGTGAGGCTAAAATTTTCGATTCGTTCGTCACCAAGAGTTGATCAAGTGTTTCGTGGTTCTAGAGGATGGTAGAGGGGACGTAGGCGTGCGTGTGGCTGGAATTTCGAGTTTTCTGGTGGTCGGGGTGTGGCGAATGAGGCAGTGACAGGTTCGGTCGTGGTGGTGTTGTTATTTCCAGGTTTCACTTTTAATACTCGATTTTAAAATCGAGACGATGGTGGAGTTGTGGCCACTAGGGATGGCTTCTTCGATGGTCGCCGACTTGCTCGACGTAGTGGCGATGAATGGAGGCGAGCGTCGGAGCAGTGCACGTGTATGTGCACTTGTGTCTGATGATTTGGAGTTGTTTAGTCTGGGTGAAAATAGGTTTGAACGTGAATTTGACTCGAGTAACTCGAGTATTTTGCTCGGGGGTTTCCAGTGTTGGCTCGAAGCCAATGTAGTCCTGACTCGGGAAGAAAGCTTGTAACAGGTTTTAAAACCTGTTCCTGCTTTGGAAATTTTTGAATTAAAATTTAAAGTTTAAAGTAAGGTTTAAACTAAGTTTTAAAATCAAAGTAAAAAAAGATAAAGTTTTGTAAATGTAAATATTTAAATGAGTTTAAATGTTAAAGTTTTTTTTTAATACGTGAATTTAATGAGAAGTTAATTTAACTCTTTTGAATTTCTTTTGTAACAAAGATATCACTTTAACATGTAAAAGTTTTTAAAATTAGTTTTAACTTTATATAAGATAAATAAAGATTCATTTTGAACTTGAAGTTGAATGGGATTTTAAAAGTAAATTCGAAAATCAATGTTTTCAAACATATTGATAAATAAAATCATTAATAAGAATGAGATTTGTCTTGAGTTAATGATGATTTATAATTCATAAATTATTAAGTTAACTAGAATGGTTAATTAATGTTTGTATTAATTAAGTTAGTAATTATAAGCTTAAATTTATTAATTAAGGTTCAAGCTAATAATTTAAGAAATAAAATTTAAATTAAGAATCCTAGATTAGAGTGGATAATTTATGATTAGAAATCGATTACTTTATAATTAATGATGATTCATGTGAATAAATTACTTTAGAAAAGTAATTAAAGAAATGTTATTAGTTAATGGAGGTCATTAAGTAAGATTATTTAAGTAATTAATCAATGTGATTAATTTAACAATTAGTTAGATTAATTAAATAATAATAATCATTTATGAGATTGTGTAAGTGTAATTACTTTATGGTAAGTAATTAAAGGGTTAATTTCTGAAAATAATTAATTAAGGGGTTAATTAATTATGTAACTGGTTTAAAGGTTAATTTAATTAATATGATTAACTAAGAATAATTTATTAACAAAGAATAGTTAATTAAAGCGTTTGATAAATTAATTTATATCAAATGATTTGTAATTAATTAATCAGGATTGCATAATTAATTCATAAGTAGTTAATTTAATTGGGAATAAATTGAACTAATTAGGATTAAATAATTAATTAATCCAGCTTCTAAACGATTATTGCATGCTTGACCTTACTTATGAATGATTGTACTGTATGAGATGCTTTGAATCGATTGTCCTATCTGATCTGTGATATTTTGTATTGTGGATTGAGCTGTGTATTTTATTCATTTATTTATGATACATTTGTATATTATCTGTGAATCTATGAATGAAAGATAAGCTTTATAGCTTATACCGCTTATCAACTATATTTCTGTGTTTTGATCTGTGATGATTGATGATGTTGCACTATTGTGTTGAACCCTTGGACCACACCATACACACACAAATATGGGTTTCACGAGGAAATCAATTAATCCACAGATTTTTGAAATGATTTTTAAATAGACAATTTGAATTCAAACGGTTTGGAAATGGAATCGGGTTAAATGTGAAAAGCTTTTGAAATGGAATTTCAAGGATAAAATTTATTTTTGAATAACTTGATTACATTTTGAAGTTTAAATAATTTGATTCAAATTTGAATTCAAAATTTGAAATTGAATTCTATGATTTGAAACTAGGGATTAAAGATGTTATAGTAGTTATATATGGGTTAAACCATTTCAAATGTATTGATTTGGAAATTTGAATTTGAATTCCAGATTTTAACTCGTGCAAATATGATTGGATTTTTCTGAAACGGAAACTATTATTTTCAAATAATAAGAGCTTTCATATAAGAAATGAACGTCCAATTTGTTTTAAAAAGATTTCTTATTTGAGATGAAAGTGATTTCCAAGTTATGGAAACGGTTTGAAAGCTATAAGTTAAATCTTTAATTTAAAGATTTAAAGGAATTAATCCAATCGAAATGGAAATTGTTTTGGAAATCTATAAATGGATCTTTGTGAAACTGGGTGAACTTTGTGAAACGAATCCTTTTGTTTAAAGATTTGAAATGGTAATCTGTTTAACCATTTAAAAGAAAAATTTTAGATTTTATAAGTTGTGACTTAACTGAAATCCCATATCCATATGTTTTAAAAATATTGCGCTCATGATTCGGTTTAGCCGGGAGAGGACCTTGTGTCATATAATCCATTCCGAATAGTGATACGACGTTATGGATTGCATTTGAAGACCGGTGTTGAAGACCGGGTGTTTTGCGAGAATGATAAGATAACCTATATATTGTCTCTGCACCGAGTAGCTACGGTATAGAGTTCTCCCTAAGTGATGGGAAGTCCGATCGGGATTGTAAATACCCGAATTTGCAAGGGCTTCTTCGGAAGTGCCTTTGGTTCTGTTCGAACCCGGCATAGACTTGTATGGTTGTATGTATGACACTACACTTTGAGATATAAAGAAGATTTCTTTCAAATACATATCTGTTGGTGGCGGAGAATTTATTCTCTTAGCTTAACACCCTTCTCTGAGACGTACGAGCTCTGAGGTTATGTAGTTGAAAGTTATCAGCGATATACTCCCACTTTGGTAGTGTGGCATGCTGAGTGCTGCTGTGTGTTGATGATCATTCGTTGATCATTTGTGATCAGAGCATGGCTTTTGTATAAAGCGTAGCTTTGTGGACGAGACTGCATCAGGACCCTACACCCCGGAAATGGTCGAAACAGGAAAGATGCGGCAAGGTTATGAGGGTCGCGCCCATTAGGGTGTGTCTTTCCCTTCTGGTAAAGGGTGGTATCATGGTATGGAGCCCAGATATTTACCTGTATGGTGGCTTCAATCTCATTTCTGTGTGGTTGTTGCTTTGTGGTTTAGAGGCGCCTCGGATAAAGGTCCCAAAGGACCGAGGGGTGGCATGCTCGAGTAGTAGTTACCTAGTTGCAGAAGTAACCCGGCCTTGTGTTGGCAGAGATCCGGTTAGGTTCTCGGGACGTCCCGCCAGAGGCGTAACCATGGAAAGTGGGAAGTTCCTTAGCCCGATCATTTGTTGGAAATCCAAATGAAACAATATGCCCCCTGTACGGTTTTAGTTGTATAACCTGTCATGGAATGTGGCGGTAACCTGCTATTGAACATGGTAGCTATAGTAGGCATACAATAATGGTTGTATGCTGGCTAAGATTAATATTATACTTTCGAAATGGTTTTTCTACACTGTGCACTTATATTAATAATATCAAAAGAATTTGTGTATCAAGCACGTTTGATTATCATAAGGAGAAATCTCCTCCAATTCTGCGTTTGCATTATGTGTGTGGCGGGAGGCCTTATGGTAGTTTCATTTTCTAAAAAGCATCGCGGATTTATTTTAAATTCTTTTGTTGTCTGTTTTAAAAGACCAAATGTTTTCTTTACTCATACCAGTCCTATGACTGACTCGGAGTTTATTGTTCCTTTCCTAAACTCTGGGTACCCACAATTTTCCATACGGGCAGTCTAGAGTTGGGTTTTTCAGATAGTCAGGTTTAGTAGATTATCTGGAGTTAGTTCGGTCTTTGGATCTGGACGAGACTTGTTTATCCAGGTGACGCGTCGTAATTGGGAGTTCGAGCTATTTCTGGATTGGTGCTTTGGAGATGGAGTTACAGTTCTGGATTCTATTCCTCTTTCTCTCTGGAAGACCATATTGGAGTTACGATTCCGCTATTGGCGTTATCTGTTCTTTCCACTGTGTCTTGTATCTTTGATGGTAGTGATATCTATTGTATCATTCTATTGTATCATATTATATCAGATATTGTATCTGCCAATGTATCAATGTTATATATATATATATATTGATATTCTTTTCTTACGATGTGTTGTACTTAATGGTGTTATAAGCTCCGGCGAACCAGATTCGACGTTTGGATCTGCGGAATTTGAATATGAGTGTCGTATTCGGTGTCGATTTTCGAAGGTCGAGTCAAGGCCGTTACATCTGGTATCAGAGCTGAGGGTTAAAACTCTAGCTCAGGAGTATAAAACATTAAGTAGCTTATTGGAGATAGGGTGAAGTATACCCTAGAATGAGTATATCTCTAAGATATCCGTCTGTATGCCTCGGTAAATTCTCTTACTATTCACTGATAGCAAGTATGAGTGCAAGAAGAGGGCGAGATAGGGGACAGGGGAATACGACTATAAATGGTCAATACCCTGCAATAGCAGAAATAATCTTTCTCTTGTCAATATCCTTTGATTCGATTCCAAATTCTTTTGATTGCTTCGTATCAGCTCCCGAAGAAGCTTCAATGTGATGATGGCCTACGAATCGTTGTAGGAAATCCTTACTTCGTATCTTCATCGGTTTCTTATCAGTTTTTCGATTTAAACTTTAATGAACTGGAAATTTGAAATTGAAAATTCTAAATAAATTGATTAATAGAATATAGGGTTAAATTTGAATTGAATCGATAAAACGATTTCGTTTAAAACCAAATTTGAAATTATATTATAATTTCTTGTGTAGACCGAAGTCCGAAGAGGGACAAGTTGATGTATACGTTGAGATATTCCGACCTAAGTTGGAATCCATATCTTGTTTTTGAGAAATTGCAGAGACTGAATCAATCTATCTATTCTCTGGGGTCCGATATATTCTACGAACGGTTAGTTATCCTTCAAACTAACCAGTGCCACTGCATAATCGTAGATCCGGATGACCCGAGTATCTTGTGCAGTATTGAATGAGTTTGTTCTCATATCTATTATTGATATTCTGATTTGGTAAGCCAAACACAGAATAGATATCCAGTTTGACCTGGAAAACTATTTCTCTATCTTTGTGTATCTATCTTTGTTGTTTTCGTGCCTGCAAATTTCGGGGACGAAATTTCTTTAAGGGGGGAATCTGTAACGATCTCGGATTTCTGCCGAGTTCAAATTGCTAATTAATTTAATTTTAAATAAAAATGGTGAAATTAATTGGTAATTAATATAAGATTCTAGATAAATTATGAATTAATTAAGAAAATCTGGATATTTGAAAATAAATATGTATATAAAATAATTTTCAAACGATGTTTAAAGTTAAATTCTATATTTATAATATAAAATATGTGTGTTATTTTATCAAAGTATAAGTAAGTTAAAAAAAACGATTTCTTTATACGTTAAATAAATATAAATATATAGGAATGCAGAATGTAAAAGAAATAAAATATAAATATATATGTGTATAGAGAAATAAGACAATAAGTATGTAAGTTAAAATAAATATTTAAGCTAGAATTAGAAACAAATATATATATGATAAATTATAAAATATAAAGTAACACACAACTAAATTTAAACAACATATTAAAATAGGAATTTGTTTATATTATAAAGTAATAAAGACATGCAAGAAAATAAGAGTAGAATAAAATCAATATCTACAAACAAAACAAAGAAGTATGACATTAACAAAAGAAATGAAAAAAATTATATATCCATTCAAGTATTAACAAACAGAAATTTTATACATTCAAACAAAAAGGAAAAAAAAAGATAAGTATGTAAACAGGTATAAGTATGAAAGGCTTGCATAGGAAGATAGTAACGTATTTCAAGTATATAGATTAAAATATCTATAAACAAGACGATGCTAATTAATGCTTAGCACACAAACTAGATTCATCAGCCTCAAAATATAAAATATCTCTGACCTGTGTACAAACAAATAATAACCCTGTACAAAAGCGAATAATCACCCTTAAACTCATTTCCTATATATTAAACCTTCATCTCAGTTTCGTCCATCAAAACTAAAAATAAAAAATAAAAATAAAACCTAATTTGAAGCAAGCTTTATCTTCAACCTTAAAAACAACAACACAACTTCATTCAAACCAGAGAAGTCAAGAAATTTCAGCTTATAAGTTTCAAAGCCTGTTTCAAACAAATGAAGCTCTGTTCATTCTGCAAGACAAAAGTGAGTAACATTTTTTCAGAACTGGATTTGGTTGCTTATATATCTGGAAAATGTTATGTTGTGTATATAGAAATTTGTTCAATTTATGATGTATGCATGCCTGATGTCTCTTTGATATCCCTGTTCTTAGCTTTCAAGCTTAGATTTTAATCAAAAATCCATTATCCCTTGAATCAATCTTTGTTAGGCCTTGGTTTCAAAAGAAAATATGCTTGTTTAAGTATCAGTAATTATTTAAAAATAGTTTCAAGTAAAATATAAATATGTAGATTGAAAAAAACTTGATTTTACAGAACAAACTCAAATTTTTGGTAATTTCGAATGTCACAAAACATAGATTCAATTATATAACTTGAATCCTTATCGAAAAATGGGATTTTTAAGCCTAAAATGATAATTTTTAAGTGGACATGCATAGAGTAGTTTGAAGTTGAACTGGAAATGGACTTTGAGTTTTTTCTGGTGGTCAGAGACACTCAAGTGGTCGCGACTTCGTTTGGGGTTTGACTGATGATCAGGGTGTTTGGGAAAAATGAAGCGAGTGGTGATTGTTCACCGTGGTGGCGGCGGCGAGCATTTTAAATTCGAAAACCTAATTTTGGCGAGGCTAAAATTTTCGATTCGTTCATCACCAAGAGTCGATCGAGTGTTTCATGGTTCTGGAGGATGGTAGAGGGGACGCAGGTGAGCGTGTGGTTGGAATTTTGTGCTTTATGGTGGTCGGGGCATGACAAATGAGGTGGTGACAGGTTCGATCATGGTGGTGTGGTTATTTACAGGTTTCACTTTTAATACTCGAATTGAAAATCAAGACGATGGTGGAGTTGTGGCGAATGGGGATGGCTTCTTCAATGGCAGCCGACTTGCTCGATGTAGTGGCGATGACTGGCGACGAGGGTCGGAGCAATGCACGTGTACGTGCACTTGTGTCTGATGATCTGGAGTTGTTTAGTCTGGGTGAAAACAGGTTTGAACGTGAATTTGACTCGAGTAACTCGAGTATTTTGCTCGGGGGTTTCCAGTGTTGGCTCGAAGCCAATATAGTACTGACTCGGGAAGGAAGCTTGTAACAGGTTTTAAACCCTGTTCCTGCTTTGTAAATTTTTGAATTAAAATTTAAAGTTTAAAGTAAGGTTTAAACTGAGTTTTAAAATCAAAGTAAAAAAAGATAAAGTTTTGTAAATGTAAATATTTAAATGAGTTTAAATGTTAAAGTATTTTTTTAATACGTTAATTTAATGAGAAGTTAATTTAACTCTTTTGAATTTCTTTTATAACAAAGATATCACTTTAACATGTAAAAGTTTTTAAAATTAGTTTTAACTTTATATAAGATAAATAAAGATTCATTTTGAACTTAAAGTTAAATGAGATTTTAAAAGACAATTCGAAAATCAATGTTTTCAAACATATTGATAAATAAAATCATTAATAAGAATGAGATTTGTCTTGAGTTAATGATGATTTATAATTCATAAATTATTAAGTTAACTAGAATGGTTAATTAATGTTTTTATTAATTAAATTAGTAATTATGAGCTTAAATTTATTAATTAAGGTTCATGCTAATAAATTAAGAAATAATTAAATTTAAATTAAGAATCCTATATTAGAGTGGATAATTTGTGATTAGAAATCGATTAATTTATAATTAATGATGATTCATGTGAATAAATTACTTTAGCAAAGTAATTAAAGAATTGTTATTAGTTAATGGAGGCCATTAACTAAGTTTATTTAAATAATTAATCAATATGATTAATTTTAACAATTAGTTAGATTAATTAAATAATAATAATCATTTATGAGATTGTGTAAGTGTAATTATTTTATGGTAAGTAATTGAAGGGTTAATTTCTGAAAATAATTAATTAAGGGGTTAATTAATTATGTAATTGGTTTAAAGGTTAATTAAATTAATATGATTAACTAAGAATAATTTATTAACTAAGAATAATTAATTAAAGTGTTTGACAAATTAATTTATATCAAATGATTTGTAATTAATTAATCAGGATTGGATAATTAATTCATAAGTAGTTAATTTAATTGGGAATAAATTGTACTAATTAGGATTAAACAATTAATTAATACTGCTTCCAAATGACTATTGAATGCTTGACCTTACTTATGAATGATTGCATTGTATGAGATGCTTTGAATCGATTATCCTATTTAATCTGTGATATTTTGTTCTGTGGATTGAGCTGTGTATTTTATTCATTATTTGTGATACATTTGTATATTATCTGTGAATCTGTGAATGAAAGATAAGCGTTATAGCTTATACTGCTTATAAACTATATTTCTATGTTTTGATCTATGATGATTGATGATGTTGCACTATTGTGTTGAACCCCTAGACACACCACACACACACAAATACGGGTTTCACGAGGAAATCGACTAAGTCACAGATTTTTGAAATGATTTTTAAATAGCAATTTGAATTCAAACGATTTGGAAATGGAATCGGGTTAAATGTGAAAAGCTTTTGAAATGGAATTTCTAGGATAAAATTTATTTTTGAATAACTTGATTACGGTTTGAAGTTTAAATAATTTTATTCAAATTTGAATTCAAAATTTGAAATTGAATTCTATGATTTGAAACTAGGGATCAAAGATGTTATACTAGTTATATATGGGTTAAACCATTTCAAATGTATTGATTTGGAAATTTGAATTTAAATTCAAGGACTTTAACTCGTGCAAATATGATTGGATTTTTCTGAAACGGAAACTATTGTTTTCAAATAATAAGAGCTTTCATATAAGAAATGAACGTCCAATTTGTTTTAAAAGGATTTCTTGTTTGAGATGAAAGTGATTTCCAAGTTTTGGAAATGGTTTGAAAGTTATATGTTAAATCTTTAATTTAAAGATTTAAAGGAGTTAATCCAATCGAAATGGAAATTGTTTTGGAAATCTATAAATGGATCTTTGTGAAACTGGGCGAACTTTGTGAAACGAATCCTTTTGTTTAAAGATTTGAAATGGTAATTTGTTTAACCATTTAAAAGAAAAGTTTTAGATTTTATAAGTTGAGACTTAACTGAAACTCCCTATCCATATGTTTTAAAATATTGCGCTCATTATTCAGTTTAGCCGGGAGAGGACCTTGTGTCATATAACCCATTTTGAATAGTGATACGACGTTATGGATTGCATTTGAAGACCGGTGTTGATGACCGGGTGTTTTGCGAGAACGATAGGATAACCTATCGATTGTCTCTGCACCGAGTAGCTACGGTATAGAGTTCTCCCTAAGTGATGGGAAGTCCAATCGGGATTGTAAATACCCGGATTTGCAAGGGCTTCTTCAGAAGTGCCTTCTGTTCTGTTCGAACCCGGGACAGACTTGTATGGTTGTATGTCTGACACTACACTTTGAGATGTAAAGCAGATTTCTTTCAAATACATATCTATTGGTGGCGGAGAATTTATTCTCTTAGCTTAACACCCTTCTATGAGACGTACGAACTGAGAGGTTCTGTAGTTGAAGGTTATCAGCGATATACTCCCAATTTGGTAGTGTGGCATGCTGAGTTCTGCTGTGTGTTGATGATCATTCGTTGATCATTGGTGATCAGAGCATGACTTTTGTATAAAGCGTAGCTTTGTGGACGAGACTGCATCAGGAACTCACACCCTGGAAATGGTCGAAATAGGAAAGATGCGGCAAGGTTATGAGGGTCGTGCCCTTTAGGGTGTGTCATTCCCTTCTGGTAAATGGTGGTATCATCATATGGAGCCCAGATATTTACCTATGTGGTGGGCTTCAATCTCATTTCTGTATGGTTGTTGCTTTTGGTTTAGAGGCGCCTTGGATAAAGGTCCCAAAGGACCGGGGGTGGCATGCTTGAGTAGTAGTTACCCAGTTACAGAGGTAACCCGGCCTTGTGTTGGTAGAGATCCGGTTAGGTTCTCGAGACGTCCCGCCAGAGGCGTACCCATGGACAGTGGGAAGTTCCTTAGCCCGATCATTTGTTGGAAATCCAAATGAAACAATACGTGCCCTGTACGGTTTTATTTTTATAACCGGCCATGGAATGTGGCGGTAACCTGCTATTGAACATGGTAGCTATAGTAGGCATACGATAATGGTTGTATGCTGGCTAAGATTAATATTATACTTTCGAAATGGTTTTTCTGCACTGTGCACTTATAATAATAATATCAAAAGAATTTGCGTATCAAGCATGTTTGACTATCATAAGGAGAAATCTCCTCCAATTCTGCATTTGCATTGTGTGTGTGGTGGGAGGCCTTATGGTAGTTTCATTTTCTAGAAAGCATCGCGGATTTATTTTAAATTCTTTTGTTGTTTGTTTTAAAAGACCAAATGTTTTCGTTACTCATACCAGTCCCATGACTGACTCGGAGTTTATTGTTCCTTTCCTAAACTTTGGGTGCCCATAATTTTCCACACGGACAGTCTAGAGTTGGGTTTTTCAGATAGTCAGGTTTAGTTGATAATCTGAACTTAATTCAGTCTTTGGATCTGGATGAGACTTGCTTATCTAGGTGACACGTCGTTATTGGGAGTTCAACCTATTTCTGGATTGGTGCTTTGGAGATGGAGTTATAGTTCTGGATTCTATTCCTCTTTCTCTCTGGAAGACCATATTGGAGTTACGATTCCGCTGTTGGCGTTATCTATTCTTTCCGTTGTGTCTTGTATCTCTGATGGTAATGTTATCTATTGTATCATTCTATTGTATCATATTATATCAGATATTGTATCTGCAATTGTATCAATGTTATATATATTGATATTCTTTTCTTTCGCTGTGTTGTACTTAATGTGTTATAAGCTTCAGCGAACCAGATTCGACGTTTGGATCTGTGGCATTTGAATATGAGTGTCGTATTCGGTGCCGATTTCGAAGGTCAGGGCCGTTACAATTTTTATAAGTTAAAATGGATTTAAATAAATTTCAATTGTTTATGAAATTGTAGTGAAAGTTTATAATTTAAATTGACAGCGTTCCTGAAATGCTATCATTTCTAAAGTTAAAGATATTACAACATTTTTGTAAATGTTGTAATTGATATAAATGAACTAAATGGCTAAAATGAACTAAGGGCTATTACAGCATTTTGTAAGTGCTGTAGTTGCTGAATTTAACTAAAGTTTTCTTTGAAATCTGAAACGTATTATAGCATTTTAAATGATATCTTTTTCTAGTTGAATTGTTTTTAAACATAACTTTCCGTAGCATTTTCTAAGTGCTGCGAAAGTTGAATTTTCACGGTTGTAATAAAATTAAGTGAATAAATGAATTCTGAAAATGGTAAAATTTTGAGAATTTAATATTTGATAATTAGATATAATGACTTCATTTTTAAATGATTTAAATGGAATATTTTGATTTGAAATATTTTGATATTTTGAAATGTGATTTGAAATGGTATTTAAATTAAATAAAATGAATGTGGTTTTGGACAAATATGATATTTTGATATTTTTGAAATGGATTTGAAATAATATTGAATTGTAAAATGATATTTGATTTTGAAATATAAAATACCATTTTGGAATTTTAACAACGGGATGTATTTAAATTTATGGTTTAATTGATCCTTAGAGGATGGGCGATCCCAAGCATCCTTTAAGTTATTGTGCTGCTACAGTTCACTTTAGTTGATTTACATTATATTAGTATGTATGTCCTGACTCGAATGTTTTGTATTTTACTTTACGCTCGGGTCAGCCTGAGTATTTACAACTTAGCTTTGGATTTCTTTTCTGAAGCCAGGAATCATTGGAGATTCTACTTGTCTAGTTATCTGTTCCCTTTCAGTTTCGGTTGTTCTATTTCAGCTCTGGTATTTATAAACTTCTATGTATTTGAGATTTCTATTGTATATGTTTTTTTTCAGAGTGATATTGTGTATTATGTTTCGAGAGTTTGTTATAGTAGCTTCATGAACTACTATGGTACTTTAATTCCGCTGCGAGTTATTCTGATATTTCTGTGCCTGTGATTCTGTGATCGTTTTTCATTTGCTCCAAATTTATTTACAATGCGGTATTTTGAGCAATTCAAGTCTGACATGTGGATGCGAATGTTAGAAAATATCGGGTTGTTACAATTTAACTAAAAGAAAACTGAGATATTATCCAAAGCAAAATAATGAATTACTTTGAATTATTCTAAGACAAAAGAAAGAGATTTCGAAATCATCCGAATTGAAATTAAAGTGAAAAGTGACTTAACAAATCTTGTATATTCATATTCACATTTTATCGATAATTGGATTTCGAAGGAATAGCAGTCAAATTTGGGCAATTCCTATCCGAAAACCACTTCGAACCAATTTACGTGTTCGAAGAATGAAGATGTTTGAAGATGGAGATAGTGAGACGAATAGTAACGAAGGACTACTTGTTCATTAATTGAAGATAAACTCTCAATTTACTATATTGTAGCAGTGGTCTCTTTGTTATGAAAAACATCAAAACCACAAAGGCTTCTCGCCTAGTAATGGCCAAGGAAAGTGCCTTCCGTTTCGTTCAGCCTCAGAACGAACTTGTATGGATGACTATCTGACCTTGCATTCTAAATCATAATGAGTGATCTCTATAAATGTATATCAGCCGATGGAAGAGAAGACAACTGCTCTTAGCTTAACACCCTTTCCTGAGACATACGACCTCAGGAAGTTATACGTTGATAGAAATCAATCGTGTGAATGTGGAACGGAAATGTAGCATTCAAAGTGAAAGAAGATGTGTTATGTGAAAAGGTGATCGTTGCCTCAAGCCCCATCAACCGGAAATGACCGAAACAGGGTTAGATGTGGTAAGGCTAAGTGGGTCATTCCCAATTAGGTATGATCATCCCCTTCTAGATATATTTCTTCCTGCTATGACGTTCGGGAAGTAAATTAATGTGGTCTATATGCTAGAGCGCGCTCGGTTAAAGGTTGGTAATGACCGGGGGATGACATATTCGGTAATCTAGTTATAAAGGTAGGCTGGTTTTGTGTTGGTAAAGGGCATTGTGGTGGTTCCTCGGGACAACCATCTAGGAGTATACCCATTGAAAGGTGGTCCCTTCACCTAGTTATTTATTTGGAAATCCATTCTCCAATAAGAACCTGCTGTTTTATTTGTATCGGCGTAACGAATAGCCTCGAAATGCTCTATGGGTAACCATTTTGAATAAGATTAATAAGTTTATTTGCAAATATTTTCAAAGAGATGTCATTAAAAATAATATCAAATGTTTTGAAATAAGTGTTTTAGTTATCATAAGGTAAAAACCCGTCCGTGTTTATGTTTGGGCATGGTCTTATGAGATACTCATTCTTTTCAAAGGATTTCATTTAAAAGCTGATATATGACACTGTCATTTATTATTGAGTTTTTCTCATGCTGGTTTTTCAAGCCTGATCCGGATATTTCCAATACTCGGGTCAGATCCAAGTAGTTTCAGGTTTATTCGAAGACGGTTGAAGTTTCTAGGGGAGAGCTGGAGATATTCATCTACGTATGACATATTCTATTATCCGCTGCTGTCTGTTTATTTTCGTTTGATGTTTGTCGGCAATTGTAAGGACAAGTGTTTATAACTGTCCAAGTTGAATTTAGGTTAGACTCTGATATATGTATTTAAAAGTTTTTTGCTATAAAGATATTTGTTCAATATTATCTTTCCATTCGTGTGAGATTCTGTTTTGTCTATTTTCTTTATTAACCTTCATGTTCCATATTTTCGTGCAATTTGAGTTGGATATGTATGGTTTATTGTCAACTTAAAGGGTACGGAAAAATATGATATGACATTGCCAACCTCCCTCCACCCCTAGCCAAGCCAAACTCTATCCTCCTAGGCTGTGAGCACCTCCACCTCCCCTAAGTCCAAGTCAAGCCATCCAAGTCCAAGCATGCAAGGAACCATGAGCGAAAAACATCGAGTAGCGGAGCTATACCCGATTTTCCATGTGAAAAACCAAACTAAGTGAGAACTCTAAACTATAGCTTTACTGGTGGTTATGATGGGTAAAAATAATGTTCGATTGCTAATATTGATGCATGGTAAGTGTTTGAAAAAGAAAGTAGCAACCTTTGAAACATATGTGAAAAGTTATAACCGCTATGATATGGGATGTTATTATGGATGTTGATTATGATTTAAATTTGCATATGTTGATATTTGATTATGAATGTTGAATAATTCATGTATACACGAACTATTATATCTGTATCTTTCAAATAAAGAATGAAAATCAAGATTTCATTAAGTAGATTTTAAAATAGGTCCAAAATAATTTTATAGAAAAATCGCGCTTTTGTAGTAAAGTGACCAAAGTTTAAAATTGATATTTTAAATGTTTTAAAAATATGAAATTAATTCTAAAAATATTTTACAATGTTTTAAAAGTTATTTAAGCTGAAAAGATGATTTTCTAAATGATATAAAAGTCGTTTTGAAGAACGTAGTTTTTAAAGCACTTTTTGTGACACCTTTTCACAACGATTTTCCTATAACTTTTGAAATAAAGGTTGAAATTTGACAATTCTTTCCTAAATCTTTTGTAAACATTTTTAAGTAAATAATAAAGTATTTTAAAAGACATTTGAATGACTTTAAATTATTTCAAAGGAGGTGAAACTAATAATTAAGTGATTTAAAAAGGGAAAATGAGTATGCGGAAACGACTAGTACATTTGTCACACCCATGAGATCTAAAAGTGAAAATAAGTTGTGTAACTATGGTTAGGGATGGAGCAACCAGTGCCCTAAACTTACCTGGCCTTAGTTTTCTCTTTTAGGTGAAGGGTGGCACAGAATGAAGGGAAAGTCTAGATGCTCAACTTGGATTTTATAGAAAAAATCTTCTTATATTCATTATTAAAATCCGAAGAGGGAACTCGTCCTATTCATGGAATTTAAAAGGCGATCTCACCATTATTCTACCCGTAGCACTTGTTGAATATGGAAGTGATATTGAATAAAAGTAGATTTATTTTTATGATCCTATTTCTCAAAAGACACTCTTAAAAATATGATTTGAGAAATATTCAAAAGAGAGGTTTAAATGATTTCATATTTAAAGAAGATGATTTTAAAGATATATATCTCTTGAAGATATTTTTGATAAAGAGACATGAATGAATCGAACAACAATTATCTAATTATATCATTTTTTATTGATGATTGGATTTCAAAGGAAGTAGGGTCGAATTTGGGTAACTTCTATTCGAAGACCATTTCGAACAAATTTACACATTCAAAGTAAAGACATGGATATGATATTTGGGATCTATATAATGAAGAACTACTTATTGATCATTTGGGGATAAAATCCCATTATACATATAGTAGTAGTAGTTTCTTTGTTATAAAATATCCGATGCAAGGACTAATCACTACTAATCCTAGGTGAATTCCCAATAGGATGTGGTAGGAGAGTGCCTTCGGTTTGTCCTGTTCCAAGACAACTTATATGGACGAATGTCTAACATCGTATTTCTTATTACATAAGTGATCTCTATGAACGTATCATCTATTTATTGGCGAAGAAGGCAGCTTCTCTTAGCTTAACACCCTTTCCTGAGACGTACAAGCTCAAGAGTTATACGTTTTTGTAGGAATCAATTATTTGATTATGGAATGGCAATGAGGTATTCAAAGAGGAAAGATGATGTGCTATATGAAAGGTAATCGTTACCTCAGGCCTAACACCAAAATGACCAAAACTGGGTATATGTGGCAAGGCTATGTGGTTTGCAACCATTAGGGTATGATCATCCCCTTCGAGATATGTTTCTACCCTCTATGATGTTTGGGTTTAAGTTATTGTGATGTATGCTAAGAAACGTCTCAGATAGGTCGGTAATGACTGGGTGATAACATATTCGGTACTATCTAGGAAGAGGTAGACTGGTCTTATGTTCGTAGAGGAGCATCTGTTAGGCCTTGGTACATTTCTTTAAAGATGTACTGCCGGAAGATAGTCCCTTCACCTAGTCATTTGTATGGAAACCCATTCTCCAATAAGTGCTTGCCATTTTGTTTGTAGAACCTGCGTTAGTGATCAGTATGTTGGAATTTAATAATGTAACAATTTTATCTAAGATTAATAAGTTTACTTGTAAATGTTTTCAAAGATATGTCATTGAAGATAATATCAAGTATTTTGACGTAGAATGATTTGGTTATCATAAGGAAAAAATTCTTCTGTTTTTATGTGTGGCGTGGTCTTATGAAATACCTTTTTTTTCAAACAACGTATTTTGAGTTCTCACACCAGTCCCATGATTGACTCAGAGTTTATTATGTTTTCCCTTTAAACTCTGGATGCCCTATTTTTCTGGGCAGCCATGCAATTAGGATACCCTAGGAGCATTTTGGAGCGTGTTGTGGAGCATTTTGGAGAAGTCTTTTGGAGGTATGAAGCTGAAGTACCTTATGTAGATATTTACCCATATTCCGCTGTGTATGTATTTAGTATGTTCCAGCATATATAAGGATATGCAGTTATAACTATCCTAGCTAGATTAGTATTGAATTCTAATGAATCATTTGGAGTGATCACTTATCATATAAAGTGTTGAATGCGATGTGAGAATTCATGTTTCTATCTTTTATCTTTATTTCTTCCCTGATAATCTGCCTCCCCGGCACATGGATTTACGGCACGTAAATACCGTGGATGTATTAGTGTCGATTTCTAAGGGTCAAGGGATGGGTCATCACATTTCTCTAGCACCATCATATGGCTGCCTATATCCCCTATTATGGACAAACAAACTAGCACTGCATATGGAATTTAAACCCATTTATAGCCCTTAACAAATATTTTGGATTCAAATCTAATTTAAACGCTTATCGATATCGTATATTGATTAACATATTTCTAACTATTATATATTTTATAATATTCATTTATAAAATCAATATTAAATTTAAAACAAATATTTTACAAATGTTAATTAATTTATAACCTTACAAATTAATTAAATCCTTTGGTCAAAGGAGAATCCATCATTTTGGTAGTGTGATTCGTTACGTGTAAATTTGGTTAGTGATTAATATCGAAAATTCAAATATTAACGTCATGTTACATAGCAGGTGGCGTGACATTTTTGTTCAAATTTATCACTTACTTTGTTTTGGTAAAATCTAATTTCACTTTGTTAAGCATTACCCGGTTGTGAATTTTATTTACAGTGGAATTTGGTGATGGAAAATTTCCAGTACTGTCCTTATTCAACTCTACAGTCCAAATAACAAGTCCTTGGTTCAATAACAATTATTATTGACCGAATTACTCTGGCAAAAGTTTTTGACTTTGAGTTGACTTCAGTTGACCATGCTACTAACCCTATATAATTAAGGAGATGAATCCTCTCTTGAATAGTGTTTCACTTACAATACTTCTATTTGACACAACTATAGTCACTCAATGGATGTTGAGACACGATTTGATTATAATCAAAGTGAAGCTCTCATATTGCACGGTATTCTCAAATTGAGAAAATTGTTTAAATCAATTACATCGATATTTTTCGTTTGGCCTTAATTATATTAACCAATAGAAAACCATCGAGTGAGTCGTTCCTTAGTTATCAAATAAGTATCAGTACGTAACCTCTTAATGTCATAGCAGTCATAAGTAATACACTGTCCAGCATTTGTAGAGCATTATTTACTCTAGTTCAATGGATACATCAATCCTAGTCTCGATGCATCTTGACTAGGAACATTTAAAATGATGTGTTTTATAACATTGTGATACAATACTTAGGCTTACAAATGTTTATAATTATAATCACAAACACGCCATTTATAAATTTTCTATTAAATATATTTTAATTAAATATTAACTATTTATAACACATTATAACAAATATATACTAGAAATAAAAATAAATTTATTATGAACGAGAACTGGTTACAGAATTAATTAAGTTATAATAAATTATAGAATGGCTCCTTGGGTATACCCTTAACTCTGTCATATAAAAGTAGTCTGATGTCCGTGTTTGAAATGTTGTTACCTGAAACTTATAGTATTATACCATGATATTACATTTACCCCAATATGGTTTTATGCCCGACTATCTTGTATGGGTATACCATGGAGAAGAATATCACATTATACAAGAGGAGACCGTAAATATGGATGTAGCTTGCGGTGAATCCTTTATTGAAGAAAATGTAGATACAAAAAATGGAATGATTGAAATGATTTAATATGTTATTGGTCTGAGCATGGGGATTGAAGAACCAGATTTGGAGGAAGACCTTAACCTAGAAACAATTTTTTTTTAACTTGTTAGAAGCATTGAAAGGATCACTTAATATAGGTTGTAAAATGACACACTTGTATTCGACATATAGGTTAATTCACTATAATATTCGAATATAATGATTCAAAAAACCTAATGAATGCAATTCTTAGTTTATGTAAAGAAATGCTTCCACTTGACAATGTATTAGCAGAGGATTGACATCCCTTTAAGAGAGGTCTCTGCCTTTGGATTGCCTTATGAAAAAATTGGCATGTGTCTATATAGATGCATGGTTTATTGAAAGGAAGATAAAGATTTCGCTTTGTGTAAATTCTATAAACAACCTAGATATCATTCGGTGAAAACTAGTGGCAAAGACGTACATTTCATCAAAATGCACTATTTCCGATTACATCGAGATCATAAATGTTAGATGCTGCCATGTGAAACACATGTGATGGCATAGTGAACGACAAATATTAAGGTGTTTTATGTCATCCTTTGGACGGTGAAGGGTGGAAACATTTTGATAGGATAAATCCTAAGTTTTCTAAAGGAACATGTATTGTTAGACTTGGTTTGTGTATGGATGGTTTATCCCTATTTGCTTCATTCGGTAAGCCTTACTCAACATGGCCGGTTATTCTAATACCTTATAATCTCCTTTCTTGGATGTGTAAGAATAAATATATCCATGTTTCTAACCGTAATTGTTCCTAGACCTAAAAATCCAAATAAATGGGATAGATGTGTACTTGCAGCCTTTGATTGTTGATTTGAAAAAAGTTGTGGATAGACGGTATTATGATGTTCGATGTCTCAAATAAAAAGAAATTTAGAATATTTGCTTCTTTGTTGTGGATGATAAATGATTTTCTTACGTATGGGATGCTTTTTGGATGGGGTACCAGTGTCAAATTTGCTTATTCTGTATCCATAGATTGGACATAATCAATTAGACTAGCAAATGGTGGCAAACAATGTTTGTGGGATCGACGTCATTATTTTTTTACATGTAAATGATCACTTTAGATTTAATAATTATTTTAATGAAATACAACTATTACTTTGGAGCCACTGTCCATTCTAAGCAGCGACGAAGTGTAAGAACATGTGCACGATTATCCTAAAATACATGAGAGCCCAAAATTTCTGAGTATCACAAACAAAGTGTATTTTAGGAGTTATAATATTGGAAAAATCACAAACTTTGGTGTTATATAAATGTAATGGATAATGAAAGAAATGCATTCGAGAACTTCTTTAACACGATAATTAACGTGAAAGGAAAAAATAAAAGATGATTTAAAATCAAGAAAGGATATCGCGTTATATTATAATCGTCCTAGGCTCAAAATTGATACTGAATGACCAAATTTCAAACATCTTGCTTGGTACGAGTTGGAAAATAAGCGTTGACAAAGACTATTAGAGTAGGTTCAAAATTTGAGGTTTCCAAATAAAATTGCTCTAAACATGAGAATATGTGTTGATATAAAGGTTCTTCAATTATCGGGTACAAAGTGCCACGATTGTCATGTAGTTTTAGAGACTCTTTTCTTGATAGGATTTAAGCGGCTTTAGCCTCGAAAGGTGTGGATGCCTGTTATAGAAATTAGTTTGTTCTATAAAGAATTGTGAATCACACTTAATAAAAGTAATTTCAAAAACTGGAAACAAATACATCCAAATTATGTAAATTGGGGAAAATATTTCCTCCTTGAATATTCAACTACATGAAACATCTACCTATACATCTACCAATTGAAGCTTTAGTGCGATGGCCAGTGCAATATAGATTGATGCTTCCTTTTGAGAGGTATGTAAAATACAATAATGGGTTAAATATTCCTTTTTGAATCAACATAGTGAATGTATAATTGATAACTTTTTGACATGAAGTACTTGGGTCACCTTAAAAAAAGGTGAAACAAAAAGCATGCAAGGTTTAATATGTCAAGCATACATTGTTGAAGAAGCATCCACATTTTTCAGTTACTATTTTGAAGGCCATGTTAAGTTGAATTCAAACGTTGGTCCTTGTAATGATGATGCTATGGATAAGACACCTGACATTTATCTTTCCATTTTTCAAAAATGTGGACGCCCTTTAGGTGAATGGTGATGGAGTTAAAGGTATGCCCTAAGAGAAATTATGTAATTGTTACATATATCAAACTCGATAACCAATCTTGTTCTAGATAAAATGTGTTTCTTTTTATTATATACTTGATATAATGTGTAATGACCCATATTTTTGACAAATAAAAATATTAAATTAAATAAGACTTTGGAATGTAATATCGTCAGAATTTAAAATATGTGATTTATTGATGTAAAGCAATGTTGGGTTACATATAAACAACAAGATTTGAAATAACAAATGTTAATGTTGTAAAGAATAAAATGAATGTTTATCTCTAATTGGAATATAATTATAAAGTTTAATTTGGATAAAATTGTAAAGCTTAATAAGGAATGAAATAAATGATGTATTAAAGAAGAAATCACATGTTATTTAATTGAAATTAGTTTTAGCATAGAATAAGAAATCAGTTATTTGGTAAGTAAATTAATAACCCGTGTTTATAAATAATAAATTTATAGATTTGAATTACTAAGATGTAACAATTGTTTAATTTCTCATCTCATTATTTAATCCGTTTTGAAATTAATTGGGTAGTCAATGGAATTTAATGTAACTGAAATATTTTAGTTAATATGCGAGAAGATGTTAACTGTAGGGTTTTATTAAGGTTGTAATAAATGTTGGAATTAATTTAATATTTAAATATTTGGTTTAACATGAAAAATAGGATTAATTATCTTCCAGTATTAGGGTATATTTTGAGTATTGATTATTGTAACTAATAGCAATTAAATCTTAGCGTTAATAAGAAATAGAAATAAATGGTAATTAATTAGTGACATGTGCAGCTTACTTTTTGTGTTAAAAATATAACAAGTATTTCAATGAGAAATATTACGTTCAAATTGTAAGTATTCTAATTTGTTTCAAAATTTATTTTTAGTTTACTGCATATATGTTTATACCTAAATATAAACTTGTGTTTCAGATTCAATTATATCATTAAAAAAATGGATTAATTAGGTTTGAAATCTCATACGGTATTAAATTAAATGTTAATATGAGATTGTAAAGTGGGTAAAATTGATTTACACTTGACTATTTCCTTTTCGCTTAGACTTGATTTGATTTTGCACTATAATTTACCTTTCCATCTTCACTCTTTTAATTTACTCTTACATTCATTGCCTCCTTATGTGGATTATTTCCATCCTTGTATGTATGAATGTAAACTATAAGTGACGATAAAGATGCACATATATATATTTATACTCCTGTTTATATCACCTAATTTATGCTATCAAATTTTTAATGTATTTTAATACATCCTTGTAAAATATTCAATCGAAACATTAACATGTTTGTTTAAATCCTAGTCTAATCAAAGAGAGAGAAATGAAAGGTTCTTAACGTTGTATATTCCCTTAATTAATTACACAAATTTGTATAGACAATTTATTTTGATTTATTATGAGTTAAGTAAATCTTTAATGGATGTCAATTTTGGTATATTTGGGGTTGATAAAATTAATTGAGTGAACAAATGTTTTTGAAATTTGAATTCCAACAGGTTGTTTACAGTGTTGAGATAGTCCGTTCATTCACTTTCTAATTAATAATTGCCACACTCTTTTCATTGTTTCCTCATTTGTTCCATTGCTCCTTTCCTTTTAAATTGTCGGACGCTTTTTCATTTTTTAAACGTGAACTACTTATCATATTTTTAATTCTTTCCTTCACCTCTTTTTAATACCTGCTACTTTTACAAAGGCTGTTCATATTTACGTTTTATCAATACCTAGTTTGTTTATATTTATTTTACTGCATTTTTGTCCATTTTCAGACTTTATTTCCTAAAGCCTCATTTCATTTATTTCTAATTAATAGTAGCCTCTCTTTTCAAATTTCAATGGCCCTAAACCTAACTCTAACTTTAAATAACATATGATGCAAATGAAACCGTAGCCTCTATTCTAATCTTTTTTTCTTTTTCCTCTTCAAATCTTCTTCTTCTGTCTCGTTTTTCTTTTTCTTCAAATCTTCTTCTTCAGATCTTCTTCCTTTTTTCAAACATTATATATATAGGTATGTATGTATGTATATATATAACAAGGAGGCAAATTAAAGTAAATCAAACCAAAAAAAAATAGGGACAAAGCTGACAATAAAGAAGGAGATTAAGGAAACCAAGAGAGGATCTATTGATTAGAAGTCTATTATTTTCATATTCATATAAAGGTGAGTGATTAAACCCACTCACGCAATACTAAATTTTCTAATGTTAGTTGAATCGAAATTATGATGTGATTTATTTCATTGATTTCTATTTGGCAGTTTAAATTTACATTTAAATTAAAATTGGATTTGATATTGAATTAAATTGACATTTAAATCGATATTGAAATTTAATTTCTAGTTAAACAACTACAATTGATAATTAGTAACTGTTGTGATATGTTGGTTAATTTGTATTTTGATTGTTACTGGATGCCTATTGATTGATATATTGGATGTATGATTGTTATTCATTTTCATATATCCCTGATATCACCCTTTATATTATAGACATCATATAAATTGTCATTTGGATTATTTAAAATGAAGTAAGAAATAGGTTGAAATGATATATACCTATGTCATTTAAATATGGGTTGAAGTGATATATATATATCCATCTATGTAATTAAAATTGAAATAACAGATCACTTGTCCATTGGGTGGAAAATTATATAGGACACCAGATTCGGTAAAATTAAATGGTTTTAAATTTTTGAATTTAGATTCATTTAAATGATACCGTTGAAGAAAATAAATAAAAATTGGTTTTATATAAATTGAATTATTTTCTAATTCTAAGATTTGGAATGTTGAAATTGAAAGTGTTGAAATAAATTGTTTAAGGATTAATTTGAAATGTTAAATTTGAAATTGAGATATGATTCGAATTTATTGAAAGTGAATTATTTTAAAGGTTTAAATTTTAACTTAAAATTTGAATTTACTATAATCAAAATGGTATAAATTGGTATTTCAAAGTTTCGGATGTGAAATGGGTTTAAGCTAAATTGTTTCAAATGAGAATTTGAATTGAAACTTTCAGCTATTGAATAAATCGTTTAAATTGAATTCGAAGTAAAGTTTGAAATCATTTGAATTGAGGTTGATTTAAACTAATTTTTAAATATGAAGTTTGCTTGAATTGGAAGTCGAAAAATTGAATTCGTTATGATTTGGAATTAGAATATGTGTTCAATTATTGTGAAAGAATAAACCGTTTTAATATAAACTATTTTCTTATATGAACTATTTTAACAATCAAATTGTTTTAATATGTAAACCATTTTAATTATCAAATATGTTTTTAATATATAAACTATTTTAATTATTAAAACTATTTTGAATATTCAAACTACTTCAATTATTCCAAACTATTTTTCAGTATCCAAACCACTTTAATTATTCTAACTATTTTAAATATTCAAAATGTTTTAAAAGTGGGAATTACTTAGATTAAATTATTGATTTAAACACGAATGTTTTGATTTGGATGTGTACCCTATTTGTAATTCAAAATGATTTTGAAGTGAATTTGATATGAAATATGACTTGTTCTTGAAATTTAAAAGAACCAACCAGTGTGTAAAATAATGTTTGTTTGTTAAAGAGACAGAGGCCGAATATTGGAATGCTCTCTGTCAATATCGGAACCACTTTAACAACCGTGTACGCGGTGGACGTTATCCAGAATGTAGAGGTTGAATTGATGACATTTGCTAGATTCAAGAAAGAGAACAATGATGGATAGACCCAACACTTGTGTCGATTTGAAATGACTAAAAACATGAGCCATACCTAACAAATGGGGCTAGCTACCTCTAGCGACATCTGTTCTTCGTATTTCCATCTTAATTTTTTTGGATTCGATTGGAGCACGTTGATTTGATTATGGGATGAATGTTCGTGGTAGGCCGTTAGGGGTTACCACCAGTCAGGAAATGCAAAACACTAGTATCCTACCTTGGGCATTGCCTCACGTGTCTTGTCATACTTTTATCGTGAGCACTACGATTTTGTTTAATGTTGTCATATTACGGTGCCTCCTTGGCTATCGACATTACTGGTGATGCTATTAAGGAAAATTGTAGGACAATGCCTAAAAATGTGTTGAGGGGGATTAATGTAAAACCTTAAAGCTAGGAAAAATATTTATCTTATTGATTAGACATTACATATATAGCATATTCTACAATATATAGATATTATGATGGATCCTTAAGAGATGGAAATCCCATAACATCTCTTGAATTGTTGCACGCACGTTATACACTTGATAGGAGACGGGAATCCCGTAAACATACCTGAAGCTATCACACTCATATTTAATTATTATTGATTTAACTTACATTAGAACTTTTAGTTCTGGCTCGAGTGTTTGTCTTTTAATTACGCTCGGGTCAGCTTGAGTCTTTCAATATTTGAAGACATTATTCCTTGAAGATGAAGATGGCATTTGCAAGGCCGTATTTACTATCATTTTTCCGTTGCATTATTTGATATGTTTGTTTATTGTACTCTGATCATTTCATAAAAATTGAAATCAAATTTAGTGAACTGCTTATTTGATTTATATTTTTATAATTCCGTTGCGAGATTCTATGCTTTGTTCTCTTCTTTTCTCCTATTTTCTTATTAAACCCCATTGATAATCTGCCATTTGAATGGTTTGAGTTAGACATGTATGGTTTATTGTCGACTTGAACCATCCGAAAAGATGGATCGTCACAGTTGGTATCAAAGCTTTGGTTTAGAGATACCTTAGCTTGTTGGGGTAACACATTAGATATAGGGTTAATAATACCATAGAATGGATTTGAATTTATATTTACAAGAGTGAATATTTGTTAGTGCTATAAACAATGTTTTGTATTGTTTTAATTTGTTCTGTTGAGTATTTATGAATTTCGGTCGGTACATAGGACGCTATGACGTCGATAGGGATTCCTAAACACCGGAACAGGGTAGACAGACACAATTCTGTTTTGAAATAAGTAAATGAAATAATTTTACCTAAAAGAATTTTTTTTATAAATTGATATAGTTGTATGTGATATGTTTATTTTTCAAAAAGTGAAATCTTATAAATATGGTTTGTAAAATAGGATTTACATATAAAATGAATTTAAATTGAAAATTTGAGAACTTAAATTTCAATGTTTTGAAATTAGTTTTTAAAGATTTTAGAAAAGTAATATTAGTTTAATTTGGAAGTATTTTCGGATAGAAATATTTTTAATAAGATTGAAAAGAAATGTTTTAAGAGAATCTTAAAGAAAATAAGTTCTGGACTCCCCTCTTTTGTCTTTGGGAAATAATTTCGGTGATGATCGTGACATCATCGACGTTCATTTTCGAGTTTCAAAGTGATAAGACCACTATAGTTGATTTGCCACACATTAGTTTTGATAAACAAATTTTGATTTAAATTTCCTTTGTATGAATTGATATATAAAAAGATATAGGTATACATTATTTCAAGATGATTTGAAATGAAACCCGGTATTTAGATCTTAAGTTTCTATAAATCAATGATTTTCAATTATTGTAACAAAATGGAATCTTCGACTATCTAAATGGTCAGAAACTTCCAAATTGAAATTTGAAATTAAAAGCTGCATGTTTAATGAAACTGTGAAGAAATCGGAGTTTTGTAATTTGTAAGTTAAAAGATAATGGAATATTGCACAATAAAAACATAAGTAATAAAAAATGTTTCAAAATGAAATTACATTTATAAATAAAGAATTAAGATGTTTCAAGAAATTTTATAAACGTAGGTTAATGTTTTGAAATGCTTAATAATTAAATTGAGTAGTAAAAAGTGAATATCGTTTAAGTAAATGATTATAAACTTAAGAAAATGTTGAAATGATTCATAGATATATTCAATATTAAATGATACCATATATGAAGGAATAAAAGTGAATCAAAAAATAGAGAAACTTAAGTGTGAGATGGTTCATTTATGAATATTAATATTAAATGGAAATCAAGTTATATAAGTAAAAAAATGTGAATTAAACTGCAAAGAAAAATATGTAATAAATTAAGAATTTATTCATTAGTGATTTTAAATATTGAATGAGAAATAATTTATGTAAGTAAATGTGTATAAACTAGCAAAAGATGATCTTGTATGAATGGATAAGAATTTAAAATAAATGAAAAGTAAATGATGTGTTAAAGAGACCAATAGAATAAAATATGTAAGTTATACGTAGATCATTTTATTCGCATAACAGTTCTAATCCAGATTCGAATACATGATTTGTGGAAATTCACACCAGTTCGAATTCGGATTTTTCGCTCGATTCTTGACGGCGAACATTTGATATGAATTTTTGATATGATTTTAAAGTTTTCTATCATAGTTTATAGCTATGGAAGGAAAACAGAGATTTCTAATCAAGGAACCGGATCAGAGTCCATACTAGAGTAGTCGAGTTATCAATACTAGTTCTGAAGTGAAATTTGTGTATTCAAGCAAGCAAATAGAATTGATATTATGTAAAAATGATATATTCACATTGTACAAACTTAAATAATAATTAAATTCTATGTTGTTTGGCTTATGGGAAGTTTGGGAAATGATACTTCAAATCGTTTGTGGTTATACGAATAACCTATTATGTAATTATCTAAGGTTGTTGAGCATAAGGTACACTTGGTAGTTTATTTATCACCCTTATGCGATGAAAAGTTTCTGAACCTGGACAAACCATTAGTTTTGGTTGCTATGGATGTGTGATGAATTCTTTGGTTGCATATAATGGTCGTACTGTTTTTTTTTTTCATATGATTATTACATATGTTGCGTTGCTTATGTTGTTGATTGGAACAACTGATATATTACTCTTTTCACATAGTTTTAGCTCTTTTGGATTATGTAAGTAAGTTACAGGTTTATGGAAGTAATAATCGTTGCTTTTGATTTCATAAATAGAGTTTTCTTTGCCCGACATGTAGGTTTGTTTTCGAATTATGGTTTTTGTAGTGGTATTTTATTGTTTTCCCATGGTTTGGGATGCTTTATTATTGAAGTGAGATATATACAATGTAATTGGTGATATTGTTATTTTTCCGGACCTAGTCTCGCAAAGGAGATGTAGAAATTTTTGGTAAATTTAGAACTTAGAAATTTTTTATGGAAGTTGAGTTATTTTTAAATGTTTATTAAACTCAAATATGTAAGTTTAAATGTTTATGAATTGACTATTTTGAATAAAATATGTCAAATTTCATGATTCTTTCTTATTCCTTTTCGGGGACGAAAAATTTTGAGTGAGGGAGATTATAACAACCCATATTTTTGACAATTAAAAATATTAAATAAAATAAGACTTTGGAATTTAATGTTTTTAGAATTTAAAATTTATGATTTATTGATGTAAACCAATGTTGGGTTACATATTAATAACAAAATTTGAAATAACAAAAGTTAATGTTGTAAAGAATAAAATGAATGTTTATCTCTAATTGGAATATAATTGTAAAGTTTTATTTTGGATGTAATTGTAAAGCTTAATAAGGAATAAAATAGATGATGTATTAAAAGAGAAACCATATGTTATCTAAATGAAATTGGTTTTAGCATAGAATAAAAAAATCCATTTTTTGGTAAGTGAATTATAAACCGTGTTTGTAAATAATAAATTTATAGATTTGAATTACTAAGATGTAACATCTATTTTATTTCTTATCTCATTATTTAATCCGTTTTGAAATTAGTTGGGTAATCAATGGAATTTAATGCAATTGAAATATTTTAGTTAATATGGGAGAAGATGTTAACTGTAGGGTTTTATTACGATTGTGATAAAATGTTGGAATTGAATTAATATATAAATCTTGGGTTTAACATGAAAAATTGGATTAATTATCTTCCCAGTATTAGGGTATGTTTTGAGATTTAATTATTGTAATTAATAACAATTAAATCTTGCCATCAATAAGAAATAGAAGTAAATGGTAATTAATTAGTGATATGTGCAACTTACGTTTTATGTTAAAAATATAATGAGTATTTCAATGAGGAATATTACTTTCAAATTGTTAGTATTTGTTTCAAAATTTAATTTTAGTTTACGCATATATGTTTATATCGAAATATAGACTTATGTTTCAGATCCAATTATATCATTAAAAAATAGATTATTTAGCTTTGAAATCTCATACGGTATTATATTAAATGCTAATTGTAACGATCCAGAATTTGACCACTTAAAAATATAACATTTAAAGTGATTTTAAACATAAAATATAAAAGGTTTTATGACTTAAAAAATATTAGATAGGATTTTGAAACAGAAATATACATAAAAATAGTAACATTTGCTTATATCGACAAATGTGACAAAATCCAAATTTCAGAAAAGTAAGTTTAAATGGTTTGATAAATTATTTTAATTTATTTATGAGTGTTTATATTTTTAAATAACATTATACAAATTTATTTTTAAATTTGGTTTACATAAATAGATAGTAATTTTTTTTTCAAAATATGACCGTAAAACATTTTGTGAAAATCAACGTTTTGTTGATTAAAGTGTTATCGCAACGTCGTTGTACATTTATATACATAATTTGATAAATATGTTAACATATAAAGTTAGTTAACAATTAACTAAATAAAGTTATTTTTAATAATCACACTTAGAAAATTCTAGAAAATAATTAGCAAAAGTAAACTAAAAAGACAAAACACATGTCACATTACATGTGACATAAAGCAAAGTAATCATTCTTATTTTTTACTTAAGTCTTAAGCGTTTAAATATTAAAAATGTGACGTGATGTGGATGGTAAGTGTTGAATTAAATAATTTTACTTAATTCTTAAGAAAAATTATTTATGTAAAAACACAAATCTATATTTTATTCTCAAATATTTTCTATAAATACACATCCTCTTCTTCTTCACTTTTGCACCATTTCTTCTCTACTTTCTCAAGCTCTTACATCCATTAATGGCTATTCACCTTAAAAAAGTTATGCCAAAATACTCTCAAAAATAAAACAAAGAAAAATATTAACAAAACTCCGTCTAAACCGCTTAATAACTCCTCCTTCCCCTTCTTATTGCTCACGCCCCTTCCTCTATTTGGCCGAACACATCTTCCCCTTCAAGCTTGGTCGTGGCCACCTAAGACAAGTACGAGGAAGTTTAGTAAGTTCTAAGAGCTTAAGGAAAAGTTTAGCAAAGTTAGAAAAGTTTAAAATTAGTTTGAAACGGACAAAAGGTGAGAACTAAAAATTGTTAAGTAGTAAATGTTTATATGGTGTTTTGCAGGTTATAAATGTTGTTTGGATATTAATAATGATGTTTGATAAGCTTTTGAAAAAGAAAGCAACCACCTTTAAGTCATTTGCAAAAGTTAGTAAGCAAATATGTAAATAAATGAAAATCATGTGACATTGTAATAAAAAAGTTGTTAAACTGATTTGCAAGTTCATATGACATGTTAGGATATGTTAAAATGGTTATAAACATTGTTTTGGATGTTCATTAGTTGTATATTGAATATATATGTCGAATCAAGTCATAGATTTGCACGATATATAATCACATGGAAAACACTTTCCAAAAGAAATGAAATGTGATATGGAATCATATATACCTTTGAAAAATGTTTGAATATGCTTTATAAATGATTCCTAAGTGTTTAAACTTGTCTCGACAAAGATTGGATATGAATCTCAAAATGCACCAAAAGCTTGACAGTAGTCGAGAAAATAATAGTTCCAGTACCGCCCCAAATTAACTTTGCAACTTTATGTAAGAACTATACCAGTCTTGGTGGTAAACCTTTCAAAGGAACAGAAACCATCATTGAAGTACAAGCTTGGATATGCTCTTGTGAAAGAATTTTCAAAGGACTGAATACTGGAGATGAGCAAAAGAGATTCTTAGCTTCTGGGCAACTATAAGATGGAGCTCTAGTTTGGTGGGAATCTATTATTCAGAATGAGTCAGAAGATAATTTCTCATGAGAATGATTCAAAAATGTTATAGAGGAGCAGTATATGCCAAAAGGAGGAAAATCTCGTCTTTACCGAAACTTATTGGATTTTAAACAAGAGGAGGAGATGTTGTTTGAGGAGTATGCTAATAAGTTTAACGAATTATCTCGATTTGGGCCTAGATTGATAGATACGGCCCTAAAAAAGAATGAAAAGTTTATTTCTAGAATGAAGAAGCAATACCATGTCAGAACGACGGCATGTGAAAGAACCATTTGTAGACTTAATATACATGGGATACAGATATGAAGCTTTGGATAAGATAGATCCACCCGTAGTACAAAAAAGCAACAACAATAATTTGAAGAAGAGGAAGTTCAATGGCAAGAAGCCATGGCAGGGAAAACCCAAAGGAGGATTTTAGGATAACTGATTTAAAGATGTCACTTGTTACAATTGACAACAAAAGGGCCACATATCAACTCATTATAGGAAACCCAGAACTCAAGGATCAGCACCAAGAAGCTGCTATAATTGTCATTAAGTAGGGAACCTGATTAAGGATTGTCCCTTAATGAAGAAAGGAGAACAAGCCAAAGTGTATGCGATCAAGGATGAGCCTTCAACCTCCAAAGATGTGAAGGGAAAAGGAGTGCTAGAAGGTAAAAAATTTATCAAAGATGTTTTAGTTAGAGTATTATTTGATACAGTAGCTTCTTATAGTTTTATTTCTAAAACAGCTGTAGAAGAATTAGAACTTGAACCTAATATTGTTGAGGACCCTATCTGCGTGATGAATCCTATAGGAGGTTCCACTAATCTTTGTATGCACTACGAAAAAGTCCCAATTCCCTATCCTCCCTACCACTTTCCTTTTGATCCTTTCATCTTAGATTTTATTGGGTTTGAAATTTTACTCGGTATGGATTGCTTGGCTATGTATAAAGCTATGCTCAATTGCGAAAACAGAATAATATCTTTATGGACCGTCTTTGGGAAAATCATAGAAATATCTTGTAAAGGTCCTAGTGCAAGAAGGGATATTTTTCTTTAAGCTTTAGATACATCCCAGACAGGATTAGAAACAATACCCATTGTTAGAGAATTTGCAGATGTCTTTGAGGAAGTAAAATGTTTGCCGCAACATCGAGAAATAGAATTCCGTATCGATTTAGTTCCTGGTGCGATGCCAAGTAAAAAACAAGATAGAGGGATGGCTCCGAAAGAAAGGGATGGGTTGAGTTGCCAAACCCAACAGCTATTAAAGAAAGGATTGATAAGACCCAGCCGTTCAAGTTTGAGATCAATAGTAGTTTTTGTTGCTAAGTCAGATGGATCTTTGAGATTGTTTATTGACTATCAAGATCTAAATAAACAAACAATCAAGAACAAGTATCCTTTACCTCGAATAGTTGACTTGTTTGACTAGTTACACGGACCTTGATTTTTTTCTACAATGGACCAAGCTATAGGATTCCATCAGTTAAGGATCGCAGAAAATTGCATCCCTCTAACTGCGTTCAAAGGTCCGAATACTTTCTATGAGTGGTTGGTTATGCCTTTTAGGCTGACTAATGCATCCGTTATTTTTTTTGACCTAATGAATAGAGTGTTTAGAGATGTGCTAAACAAATTTGTGTTAGTCTTTATCGACGATATCCTCATCTACTCAAAGATAGAAGAAGAACACGCAAGGCATCTAGAAGCTGTGTTGGAGATATTGAGAAATAACGTGCTTAAAGCCAAATTCTCAAAGTGCCATTTTTGGAAGAAGGAGATAAGATTCCTTGGACATATAATATCAAGGGATGGAATTTTAGTAGATCCAGGGAAAGTTACAGCTATGCAAGATTGGAAACAGCCATAAACTCCTAAAGAGATTCGTAGCTTCTTAGGTTTGACAGGATATCATAGAAGATTCGTTTAGGACTTCTCTAAGATTTTCTGTCATCTAACGAAGTTGACAATGAAGGATGCTAAATTTATCTGGAATCCTAACTGTGAAGAAGCATTGCAAGAACTAAAGAAGAGATTGAAAACAACTCCAATTTTTGCAATTATAAATGGAAATAGTGGATTGACCGTTTATACAGATGCTTGTGGAGAAGGAGTTGGTGCGGTTTTAATGCAAGATGGGAAGGTGATTGCTTACACAAGTAGATAGCTAAAGACGCATGAGAAGAATTATGCAACACACGACTTAAAATTATTAGCCATTGTGTTCGCTTTAAAGATATGGAGACATTATTTCCTGGGTAAGAATCTTTAGTAGTATATTACGATACAACTTTGAATTGACCTTAGGAAATAATATTCCATCTTTTAGGTGAAAAATTCGAACTCTTCAAGGACCAAAATCTTTGAAGTATCATTTCACCTAGAAGGATTTGAACATGAGAAAGCAACGCTGGCTAGAATATCTCGCGTAATATGATCAAGATATTCTATATACACCCGAGAAAGCCAACATAGTAGCGGATGCATTGAGTAGAAAGTTAGCTACTATTTCTTATTTGGTGGTAACTGTGAGAAATGCGGATTTCAAATCTTAAGGCTTGGAGAAACACTAGAGGGGGGGTGAATAGTGTTTATAGGAATTATTAAATCTTTTTGAGTTTTTGTTAATTTGAACACAAATGTATGCAATATTCAGGCACAGATATGTTCACAGAATCGAACACAGATGCAGAAATAAAGTAAAAGAAGTAAAGGAAAGAACACATTGAATTTTATACTAGTTCGGAGTTACCCTACATCCAGTCCCACACACAAATACAGATTTCCTTTTAAAAGCAATTGTACAATTACACCCTCGATTTCAAGGCTGCGAGGTACACCCTCCAGATTCACAATCCTCTGGATAGAGATACTTGATTTTACGGGCAGCAAGTTCATCCAATTGATTTCCAAGGCTACAATCACACCTTTTCTCGCTTGATTGATTTCCAAGGCGACAATCACACCTTTTCTCGTTTAATTGATTACGAAGAAGCCTATAACTTTGAATAGCACTGAGAATCTTGTTGAGATAGTGATAGAGAATCAAACCAGCGATAATCTAGTTAGATTCATTGTTGATTTCGATAGAGTAATGATAGGAATAAGTATGAAGAAATGTGGAAGAAGAAAAGAAACGAAAACCAAAAAATATGACTAAAATTCGTTGAAAACAGCCCATATTTATAGAAGAACAACAACCATGTCCATTCGTGAAGAGATATGACGAATAGACACTTCTTTTGAAATTTAAATTTTGAAATTAACTGAAACTATGTCGACATGGGTGTATTGAGCATGTCGACATCCAAAGGAAATTTTGGTGTTTTGTTTTTCTTTGAAAATATATTTTATCTCATATTAAAACTATTTTAAACTTTTATAAATATACTTAACAATAGTTAAAATACATAAATAAATATAGAGAATAATATTTTGGTATATATAAAATTTACTAAAATTTTATATTTAAATCTAAGTATAAATATTAGAAGTTAAATATATTGTTATTAAAAGATAGTTTAAAACTAAAGATAATTTGATTTTGAAATTAAAGATTATTTTGAGGCTAAAAGTATTTAAAACCAGGATAGATGACTTTGATTCTTTTAAAAGGAAGGTTTTGAAAACATTTTGAAAACAAGATATAATTTTGTAAAATCATTTTGAATAAAAGTTAGCGGATACAAAACAATGTTCCACTAGATTTTTCGTAGGTCCATCCTATTTAGGGTTCCATCCCTTTAACAGGCTCGAAGTGGATTCCATTCCACGAATAAATTGGATTTTAAGATGCCAGTGCTTTTCTAGGAGTTTTGAAAAAATTCCTAATTAAAAAATAAATTACTTGAAATCTTGAACTCTTGATAATGATTTTCTTGATACTCATGAGTCTTCAATCTTGATATCTTGAATCTCTATACTGTACAGTCTTCATTCTTGGTACCTGCATGGTTAAATCCTGCATATACATATATTTCTAAACTATGATGTTAGTATTTATATTTTATAATCCTATTCTAAGGTTATTGTCATCAAAACCATCATCTTACGGACTAAGAATCTCCCCCTTTTTGATGATGACAACCTTTGTTTATAAATTATTTCTTCTATCCTAATAACTCCCCCTTAATCTATGCCTAACTATCCTATTTTATATTTCTCCCCCTTTGTCATCAACAAAAACTAACTTTAAATATATAACTTCAAACTATATCACCCCCCCCTAAATCTAATACTCCATGACATGTGATTATAATGATAGTGTTATCATAAATAATCAACACTTAGATCTAAAACTAAAACTTAGTCCTAAACTACTAACTATCCTAACTAAGTATCCATATAATAACACATATAAGAACACAAATTATTCATTAATTATATAGTTATATCAACGTTTTCGTGGGAAACGTGAGAAAGAACATACAACAATAGGAAAAAGAGAAAAGAAACTAATGAGTGTCTTTGAAAATGGGAGATCTATGAATCGAACAATTTGGATAGTGGAAACAGAAATTTCCACGTTGTTCGACAAGATTTCCTTCTTTGTCAAAGCACACTTCACCAATGCAAACGAATTTGTCATCATCTTCCGTGTGCACTTCTTCCATGGGAACTTATTCTTCTTCTTCTTCACTGGCCTCTTGTATTTGATCTCCTGAAGAGTCTTCATCAATCAAGATTGGGTTAGCATGATTATCCATTAGAAATTTTTGCAAATTCCTAAGGATTTTGCCTTGCCTCTCTTGTTCTTTGGCCATTCGAAGTTGCATCACTTGGATTTCAGTCATTAACTGAAGTACATGCTTAAGAGAATCCTCCATTTTCGTCACACGAGCGAGCGTTGTTCGTTGAAACAGTCCAGAAGTAGGAGAAGGGAATGAAAAGGTTGAATTTAAGTTTGATTTGGAAGAGGAGGCCATTGATTATTTAATTTCAGAAGATAGAACAGAGAAATAACAGAAAGAATGAGTAGAATTTCGAAAATGAGAAGAATATATAACCAATTATTTGAATTTTGGTGGGAAAAATTTCAAAAATAAAAAATCGTTGTATGTCGACATGGGGTTCAAGGGGATGTCGACATGGTGCTTGAATTTTTGCTATTTAATTTATTTTGATCTAATTTTTAATTATACTTTGTTATTTTTATTTTTTATATTTCATTTATTGAAAAAATACCTAATTCTCTTCTTAATTTAGTAAATATAAATTCATTTAATGGTTTTGTTAATATATCAGCAATTTGACTTTCGGAATTAATATTATCTAGAGTAATTACTTCCTTGTTTACATTATCTCTGAGAAAATGATGTCTTATATCAATATGTTTAGTTCGAGCATGTTGAATAGTATTTTTGGATAAAATTATCGCATTGGTATTATCACAATAAATTGGTGATTTTGAAAATTTTAAATCATAATCTTTTAAAGCTTGTTGCATATATATTACTTGAGAACAAGCCAAAGCAGCAAAAATATATTTTGTTTCAGTTGTTGATAAAGAAACTGTGTTTTGTTTTTTACTAAACCAGGAAATCAGAAAATGCCCCAAAAAGTGACAAGTTTCACTTGTACTTTTTCGGTCTGATTTACAACCAGCATAATCGGCATCACAGTAAGATATTAAGCCAAAAGAATCATTTTTATGGTAAAATAAGCCATAATCCGAGGCGTGTTTAACATATCTTATGATACGTTTTATGGCTCTTAAGTGGGTCTCTTTAGGCCGGGATTGATATCTTGCACAGAGATAAACACTATGCATGATATCAGGTCTACTAGCAGTAATATAGAGTAGTCATCCAATCATTCCTCTATATAATTTTTGATCTACATCTATCGAGAGATCTTCTTTACTAAGGTATTCATTGGTTGCCATTGGAGTGGGTTTTCCACGCGCAGTAGTCAAACCAAATTTATTAATTAGGTCTTTAGCATATTTTTTTGACTAATAAAGATACCATTATCTAATTGTTTTATTTGTAGTCCAAAAAGAAGTTTAATTCACCCATATGACACATCTCAAACTCTTTTGTCATTATTTCAGAAAATTCTTTATTCATTTCAAAATTAGTTGATTTAGAAATGATATCATTTACATAGACTTGTACTAGTTGAATATCATTTTTATTTCTTTTAATAAAAAGAGTATTATCTACTTTACCAATTTCAAAATTTGATTGTAATAAATAAGATCTTAGTCTATCATACCAGGCTCTAGGAGTTTATTTTAGATCATATAAAGCTTTCTTAAGTTTGTAAACATGATTTGGTAATTTTTCATTTTCAAAAAGTGGTGCTTGTCCAACATATACTTCCTCTTTTACAAAACCATTTAAAAAGGCACTTTTAACATCCATTTGAAATAATTTGAAATTATTATGATTTGCAAAAGCAAGTAGAATCCTAATGGCTTCTAATCTTGCTACGAGAGCAAAGGTTTCATAAAAATCTATTCCTTCTTCTTGACAATAACCTTGAGCGACTAATCGAGCTTTATTTCTAACTACCTCTCCTTGATCATTCATTTTATTTTTATAAACCCATTTAGTTCCAATTACAGTTTTATTTTCAGGTCTAGGAACAAGTTCCAAAGCATCATTTCTAGTGAATTGATTTAATTCTTCTTACATAGCCAAAATCCATGAATCATCAGTTGATGCTTCTATTGGATTCTTGGGTTCAATAGTTGATATAAAAGCTACATTAGTCATTTACTTAGTTGATTTCTAGTTTTAACAACAGATTGCATATCTCCTAGTATATTTTCAATAGGATGATCTTTTAAAAGTTTATTCTTTTTATTAGGATGATTAATTTCATTATAAGTTTCAGTTGACTCTTGATTGTTGAGTGATTAAATCCTCTTCATCATTTGTATCTTCAAAATTTTTGAGATTTTCATCGAACGAAACATGCATTGTTTGTTCCATGGTGTTAGTTCTTAAATTAAATACTTTGTACGTTTTACTTTTATTAGAATATCCGATAAAGATACCTTTGTCTGATTTAAGATCAAATTTATCTAAGTTATCTTTAGTATTTAAAATAAAACATTTATTTACAAAAATTCTAAAATAAGATACTTTAGGTTTCTTTCTATGAAGAAGTTCATAAGATGTCCTATTAGTTAAAGGTCTAATTAAGATTCTATTTAAAATATAACAGGCGGTAGCGACTGCTTCTTCCCAAAATGCTTTGGTAATTTACTATCTGAAGCATAGTTCTCGTACACTCTTGAATCATCCTATTTTTACATTCTACTACACCATTTTGTTGTGGAGTTCTTGAAAATGAAAAATTGTGAGTTATTCTCTTTTTATTACAGAATTCCTTAAACTTTTCATTTTCAAATTCATCACCGTGATCACTACGAATGGTTATAATTTTTAGAGAAAGTTGATTTTGAATCCTTTTTGTAAAGTTCTTAAAACATTCAAAAGTATCACTTTTATGTTTCAAAAATATTGTCCATGTAAATCTAGAATAATCATCTACAATTACAAAAACATATTTACTATGATTTATTGACAGAATTTGAGATGGACCAAATAAATCAAGATGAAGTAATTCAAGAGGTTTTGAGGTTGAAATCATATCTTTTAATTTAAAAGAACTTTTTCTAAGTTTTCCTAATTAACATGCATCACATAGACTATCTACTTTAAAATTCATTTTAGGGAGACCTCTTACTAGATCAAGTTTTGACAGTCTAGATAAGAGTTTGAAATTCAAATGCCCAAATCTCTTATGCCAAATGCAAGGGTCACTTGTATTTGCCAAAGACACAAGTTATCATTTGAAATTTTCATACTAAGAATATAAATATTCTTTTTTCTAATTCCCTCAAATATTATGGTTGAATTATTATCTTCAATGTAACACTTATCTTTTTCAAATTTAATTCTATATCCTTTACCGCAGAGTTGACTTATACTTAGCAGATTATGTTTCAGATTCTTAACTAGCAAAACATTAGTAATAATAGGAGTTTCAGAGTTACCGACTTTGCCGATGCCAATCACATATCCTTTTGAATTGTCTCCAAATTTAACCAGTCCTCCATCTTTGTATATTATATCATTCAATATATCTGGATTGCCAGTCATGTGTCTAGAACATCCACTACCGAGTATCCATTTGTTTTTTTTTATCTGCATAATTTGACCGTTGTGGATTGATTCCTCAACTCCCATAAAGCATGTTTCCTGCACATCAAACAATTTTGGTAGACAACTTGAATTTGAACATTGGTTATATGCAGACTCATGAGACAATGATGATCTAAATATTTCTATACTAGTATTAACAAACATAGCCATTTTAAAAACTTTTTCAAAAATCAGTTTATGAAACTTTGAAAACCTTGCCCCGATACCAAATGTGAGAAATGCGGATTTTAGATCTTAAGGCTAGGATAAACACTAGAGGGGGCGAATAGTGTTTATAGGAATTATTAAATCTTTTTGAGTTTTTGTTAATTTGAACACAAATGTATGCAATATTCAAACACAAATATGATCACAGAATCGAACACAGATGTAGATAAAGTAAAAGCAGTAATGGAAAGAACATACCGGATTTTATACTGGTTTGGAGTTACTCTACATCCAGTCCCGCACATAAGTACGGATTTCCTTTCAAAAGCAATTGTACAATGACACCCTCGATTTCAAGGCTATGAGGTATACCCTCCAGATTCACAATCCTCTAGGTAGACATATTTGATTTTAAGGGCAACAAATTCACCCAATTGATTTCCAAGGCTACAATCACACCTTTTCTTGCTTGATTGATTTCCAAGGCCACAATCACACCTTTTCTCGTTTAAGTGATTACAAAGAAGCCTATAACTCTAAATAACACTTAGGATCTTGTTGAGATAGTGATAGAGAATCAAAAATGATATAATCTAGTTAGATTCAATGTTGATTTCGGTAGAGTAATGATAGGAATAAGTATAAAGCAATATGGAAGAAGAAGAGAAATGAAAACCATAAAATATGATTAAAAATTCGTTGAAAACGGCCTCTATTTATAGAAGAACAACAACCATGTCCATTCGTGAAGAGATATGACGAATAAAAACTTCTTTTGAAATTTAAATTTTGAAATTAACTGACACTATGTCGACATGGGTGTATTGAGCATGTCGACATCTCAAAGGAAATATTGGTGTTTTGTTTTTCTTTGAAAATATATTTTATCTTATATTAAAACTATTTTAAACTTTTATAAATATGCTTAACTATAGTTAAAATACATAAATAAATAGAGAGAATAATATTTTGGTATATATAAAATTTTACTATAATTTTATATTTAAATTTAAGTATAAATATTAAAAGTTAAATATATTATTCTTAAAAGATAGTTTAAAACTAAAGATAATTTGATTTTGAAATTAAAGATTATTTTGAGGGTAAAAGTATTTAAAACCAGGATAGTTGATTTTGATTCTTTTGAAAGGAAGGTTTTGAAAACATTTTGAAAACAAGATATAATTTTGTAAAATCATTTTGAATAAAAGTTAGCGGATACAAAGCTATGTTCCACTAGATTTTTCGTAGGTTCCATCCTACTTAGGTTTCCATCCCTTTAACAGGCTTGAAGTGGATCTCATTCCACGAATAAATTGGATTTTAAGATGCCAATGCTTTTCTAGGAGTTTTAACAAAATTCCTAATTAAAAAATAAATTACTTGAAATCTTGAACTCTTGATAATCTTGATTTTCTTGATACTCATGAGTCTTCAATCTTAATATCTTGAATCTCTATATTGTACAGTCTTCATTCTTGGTACCTACATGGTTAAATCCTGCATATACATATATTTCTAAACTATAATGTTAGTATTTATATTTTATAATCCTATTCTAAGGTTGTTTTCATCAAAACCATCATCTTACTGACTAACAGTAACTCCAACACTTTGGGAGAAAATAACTGGCAAGCAAAAAAGAAGATCGATTCCTAATAGAGATTATTGAAGATATACATAGAGGAAGGAGTTCAAGCTTCAAAATAGATAACCATGGAGTATTACGGTTAAATGGAAGAATTTGTGTTCCGGATGTTGAAAATCTTAAGCAAGAAGTATTAGCTGAATGCACACAGCCAAATTTAGCATTCATCCAGGAATTCATAAGATGTGCAAGGACATGAAGTGTACATTTTGGTGGAGAAGTATAAAGAGGGACATATCTATCTATGTCAGTTGTTGTGAAAATTGCCAAAGAATTAGAAGTGACCAACAGAAGACGGCAGGATTACTTTAACCTTTGGAGATTCCAGCTTGGAAGTGGGATCAAATATCCATGGATTTCATTGATGGATTACCCCAAACAAGGAAAGGAAATGAAGGCATTTGGGTTATCATAGACCGATTAAAAAGTGCACACTTTATTCTGGTAAAGCCAATAAGAACTACAGCAAGCCATGCGGATATATATATGAAGGAGATTGTCCGATTGCATGGAGTTTCAAGCATTATAGTAAGCGATCGTGATCCAATCTTCACTAGTCAGTTTTGGGAAGCACTACAAATAGCTTTGGGAACCAAACTGAGTATAAGCACTGCACATCCCAAACTGATGGACATACGAAAAGAGTCAACCGAATTTTAGAAGATCTTTTGAGAGCATGTATTCTAGACTTTGGAGGCTCGTGGGAGAATCATTTACATTTAGTAGAGTTCTCCAATAATACTTGCTATCAAGAAAGTATCGGCATGGCACCATATGAAGTCTGTATGGTCGTCCATGTAAATTGCCAGCATGTTAGATAGAAACCGAAGATCGGTTAGTGCTTGGCCTAGAAATGATACGAGAAGCTTCGAAGAAAGTTGATAGGATTAGAAAGAAGCTAAAAGAAGCCCAAAGTAGACAGAAGAGTAATGCAAATCGAAGGTGTAGGAATTTGGAATTCTCAGTTGGAGATTCAGTCTTTCTGAATGTTTCTCCAATGAGAGGAGTAGTAAGATTTGGAAGAGCTGGAAAGTTAGCACCTCAATATATTGGACCTTTTCCCATTCTCGAACGTTTTGGCCCACAAGCTTATCGAGTACAATTGCTTGAAAGATTGTCTAGTGTACACAATGTTTTTCACGTATCATATTTACGGAAGCATGTATATTACCTAGAACAAATCATAGAAACAGCTGCTCAGGATGACTTGGAGATAGAACCAAACTTAACGGTTATTAGGAGGCCCATTCGAGTCATGGATCAAGATGAAAAACAATTAAGAAGGAAGGTAGTACGATTGATCAATGTTCAATGGAGCGGCGATGCTGATGATTACACATGGAAAATAGAAGATAGAATGAGAAAAGCATAACCGAGTTTAGGATCGATGTATAGACTTTATCCATCGTTCAGTGTACTCACTGCCTGTGGTGTAGTCACTTATTGTATGTATTCCATCTTCTTGAATATATATATCCTTTTAAGCTATTTTCTTCTTGGATAATTTCGTTTCGAGGACGAAATTCTTTTAAGTATGGGAGAATGTAATGACCCAGAATTTGACTATTTAAAAAATAAAACATTAAAGTGATTTTAAATATAAAATATAAAAGTTTTTATGATTTAAATAATATTTGATAGGATTTGGAAATAGAAATATACGTAAAAATAATAATGTTTGCTTATATTGACAAAAGTAACAAAATCCTAATTTTAGAAAAGTAAGTTTAAATGGTTTAATAAATTTTTTTAATTTATTTATGAGTGTTTATATTTTTAAATAACATTATGGAAATTTATTTTTAAATTTGGTGTACATAAATAAATAGTTGAACTAAAACGTCAAAATATGACCGTCAAATATTTTGTCAAAAATCAACGTTTTGTCTATCTAAAAGTTGTCGCAACGTCGTTGCAACTTTATATACACAATTTAATAAATATTAACATATAAAGGTAGTTAACAATTAACTAAACAAGGTTACTTGTGACGACTCAGAATTTTGAACATTCGAAATATTTAATTGATTTTAAATATTTGAAAGTTGGTTTAACTTGAATTCCAAAAATATCTGTTTATTTGGCAATTAAATTTTTGAATTTAATAATTGAAATTGGGTAAAATGTTGAATTTACAGTTTTATGCTGGTTAAAAATATTTCAAAGGCTTGAAAAATTTATATTGATAATACTGAAGATAATGGAAGCTTCAGAATTGAATTTGAAAATGATTTGTTCAGTTTTGATATTTTATCGTCTAAATCGATATTTAAAAATAGCCTTCCAAGGCACAGTCTCGGAATTCGACGAAACCAGTTCCACTGGATCCGTAATATTGTATTATTATCAGATTTCAATTTTTGTAGTATTCGGAGTTGTTGTGTGGCCCTACGATAAGCAAACATGCTGAAATTTATATCGAAATTTAATATTATAGTTGGGTTCAAAAAGCTATCTTTTCCATACGATCGAATTTAGAGTCGAAACCTTTTCCATTGCGCTCAGAGTAGGCGTCTAACATTACAAACGCTTGGTGGCACGCCCCGATTGGAGATCGAGATTTTGAGTTGCGGAACTGAGGCGATTTAAAATTGAATTAGAATTTAAATTTAAAAATTATATATATATATATATATATATATATATATGTATATATATGACATAATGTTTTCTCAAGGCAATTTTTACACGTTGCTTTCCATACAACTTTTGGCAAATTTTGTTACACGCATCATTTATAAGAATTTTTGAACATCTTGTACAAATAAAAGTTGAGCCTGTGAATAAATAAAAAAAATTATACGAACGAAAAAAACCTTTTCTTTATTTAAATCTGAAACCATGGCCGCATTCCTCTATTAATCTTGAAATCAAAATTGCCAGAAAATCGCGGCCAAAATAAAAATATATAATGAATGTGAATCGAATCGATTCAAATCGATTCAAGGGAGGTGGTTCGCGACTCGAACCCAACGTCGATTGGCGGCAAGTCAAGATTGTAGGTTGAGCGAGGTCTGGTGTCGTGTACGAAGCAAGCGCTCAATGAAAGGGGGCTCATAACTGAAGAGGGGTAGCTCGAGCAACGTTGCCGCGAGCAAGCGGTGGTGAAGGGTGTCGTGATGTCGACGTCAGGCTCACTACATCTCATGGTTAAAGTCGTGAGGGCCAGCATCAGTGTTAGGGTTGCGGAGCGCATTCAGGTGGGGGCACGTTTGAGACGGTGGTAAGTTCGGTGTCGTTCGTGTGGGTCTGGGTTCATGCTTGGCAGTGAGGTAAAATTTTCGTATAATTTACTTATTAAATTTAATTATTTGAATATATACATTTTACGAAAAAATATAGCAGTAATATATATATATATATATATATATATATATATATATATATTACAGTGAAGTATTAATGTTTGGAAAAAAATAAAAATATATATATACACACAAATATTTAACTTGCTATTAAATTTTAATTTTTTTTATTAAGGTGTTTATTTTCTTTAATCAACTTATTTAACAATTTTAGAATTTACTAAAAAGAAGTTAGCTTAAGGTTTAAAACTATTAGTTTAAATATAAATAACTGGTTAATTAAGGCTATTAAATGGAAATTAATTTTTTTTTTGATTAGGGAAATTAATAGTTTAATTAATTAGTTAGTTAACTAAATTTATTTAAATGATGGTTGATTATTTTTTTGGTTCAATTATTTTATTTAAAAGAAAATTTGTTTCAAAATAAATTTTTGGTGTAAATCCAAAATTATTATCTAAAATTAAATAAATAACCGGTGATTAATTGTTTGATTAATTCAAAATATTAATCAACTATATAAAATTGTCTATACAAGGTCTAATACTGTGAAGAAGACAAGTCAGGATTGGAAACGGATTGCAAATAAAAAGGTGAGATCTTCTCACTCAACTAGAAAATTAAAATTTCAGTTACTGATTGATTATCTGTTTGTGATAGTATATATAGTAGTGTGTGTGTGTATACACACACACACATATATATATACATACATATATACATATATATACACATATATATATACATATATATATATATATATTTGGACTAATTGATTTCCCGCAATATATAGCGGATGAGACCCTATGCGCCGCATAATAGCGTATGATATTATTTAATCCTATATATCGCGATATTCCATCTCGAAGTGGAATTGGTATTTAATTTTTGTGCTAACATCTATGGATGCAGGGAAACAGGTTGGAGGGATCCAACTGGATTCCTCACATTACTGAATTTATTTGCATATATTATGATGTGATTATTTATAATCTGTGTATGATTATATTTGTGATTGAAATCATTGAAGGCTATGGTTTGGCCGAATATATTTTTGGTAGCGTAGGATACTAGAAAAATATAATTGGATTTTAGAAATTAAAGTAGAAATTTTTACGTAAAATCATTTTAGAGAATTGAATAAATTTAAAAGAAGGAATTTAAAAATATAAAAGTTGATTTTTGAAATCTTATCAAATTAATTCCAAAACACGAGAAAAATTTAAATAAAGGGATTTTAAGTAATATTGTTTAATAGTTGAAGAATTTATTTAAAATTTGGACTTTAAATAGTTTGGGAAAAATAAAGGGATTTATTTTAAAAGGTAACAAATTTTAGAAATCAAATTGGAAATTGATTTGGTGTTTAAAAATAAATCTTTGGGAAATCGATTTGGAAATTGATTCGGTGTTTTAAAGTAAATTTGACAATCAATTTAAAATTTGATTTGGTGTTTGAAACTAGTTTTGGAAATTAATTTGGAATTTGATTTGGTGTTTGAAAGTGAATATTTGGAAAATCAATTTGAAAATCGTATATCAGTGAATATTTGAAAATTTTAAATTCACAATGGGAATTTTATAAAGGAAAGGGAACTTTATTTTAAAAATAAATATTGGTTTATTTTTAAAAGTGTGGAAAGAAATTTATAGATTTGGAATGTAAATTTAAAATAAATCAAGAAGGATTTATTAATTGATTAAATGGACTATTTTGAAATAGAAAGAGTATTCTTCCCTGGAAAGCCAAGTATGTTTTTAAAGTAGCTTTCGAATATAAATTGAAAGTTCCAAAATTAGTTTTAAAAAGGATGCTTTGGAGAAATTATTTCTTAAGTTGTTTTTAAATCTTTAAAGTAAAGATTTATTTAGTTAATTATAGAAGTGATTATTTGAAAGATTTAATTGATATTTGATTTAGAAAATGGTTGTTTAAGTAGTTATACTCTATCTAATAATTTTATTTTAAAATTATTTTGGGCTTAAGATTTATATGGGATATGGGTATAAAATTTCATAACTAATGTTTTAAAATAAAGTGTTTTAAATAGTTTTATTTTAAATATTTCTAAGTATATATGTTTGCATAAGTAATTTAAACTATTTTAAAGCAATTGAACTCGACAAATTTTCAGTGGAAATGAATAAATATTTGGAAATATATTCCGCGTGACAAAAGTGACTTGAAATTTATTTTCAAAGGGTTGAAGTATGAAAATATATCTTGCGAAGTTACTTTAAAAATAAATAATTGGGGAAGAATTATTTAAGAAACCGGTGATTGTTGTTTATATTTATTAATAGTTAAATAACCGACTATCAATATTGACCTTCAAAATGGCATTTGAATTTTGATGCAACTAGGGGTCGGATTCCAAATGGATATTCGAAAACCACATCGAATCTTTGTGTTGGATATTTTGTTTAAAAGATCAAACTGGAAATTTATTGTGATTTACTTGAAATCTGAATGTAACACTTATTTTTAAAATAAACGCTCATTATTCGGATTAGCCGGGAGAGGACTTTGTGTCATAAAACTCATTCTGAATAATAATACGATGAAATGTGATTGCATTTGAAGATGGTGTTGAAGATCGGGTATTTTCGAAAATGAAAGGATTACCTATCAAATGTCTTTACACTGAGTTGCTCCGGTATAGAGATTTTATCACCCTTTGTGATGGGGAGTCCGGATGTGATTAGTGAATATCCGGATTTGCAAGGGCTTCATTGAAGTGCCTTCAGTTTCGAACGGACTTGTATGGATGTGTGCCTAACGTTACACTTTGAGATGTAAAGCTGGTTTCTATCAAATACATTTATGTTGGTGGCGGAGAATTTATTCTCTTACCTTAACACCCTTCTTTGAGATGTACGAGCTCAGAGGTTATATAGTTGATATTTACTAGTGATACATTCCCAATTTGGTAATGTGGCATACAAAGTGCTGCTGATCATTTGTTGATCGAAGCATGGCTTTTGTGAAAAGCGTAGCTTTGTGGACGAGACCTCGTCGGACCTCACAACCCAGGAATGGTCGAAACAGGAAACATGCGGCAAGTTTTTTGGGGGTAGCGCCCTCAGGGTATGTCCATTTCCTTCTGGAAAAATGTGGTATCATGGTATGGAGCTCAGATATTTAGCCTATGTGGGGGCTGCAAATTTATTACTTTGTGGTTGTTGCTTTGTGGTTGAGGATCCTCGGATAAAGGTCGATAACGACTGGGGATGGCATACTCGTGTGTGGATTTATCTAGTTATAGTTTCATTGCACCGGAAGCATAAGGTAGCTCGGCCTTGTGTTGGCAGAGAGCTGGTTGAATTCTCGGGGCGTCCCTCTAGAGGCGTACCCACGTGGCCCAGGAAGTTCCTTAGCCTGACCATTTGTTGGAAATCCAAAGAAACAATACGCACCCCGTACGGTTTTAGTCGTATGACCTGCCATGGAATGTGGCAGTAACCTACTATTGAAAAAGGTAGCTATAGTAGGCATACTATGAAATGTGTATGCTAGCTAAGATTTATATTATACTTTCGAAATGTTTTCCACACTATGCATTAATGGTAATATTAATAAGAATTTTGCGTATCAAGCATGTTTGACTATCATAAGGAGAAATCTCGTCCAATTGTGCGCTTACATTTTGTGTGTGGCAGGAGGCCTTATGGTAGTTTCATTTTCCAAAAGCATAACGGATTTCTTTTCCTTTCTTTGTGAAAATAATTTCTTTTTAAGATCTCACACCAGTCTCAGGACTAACCTTGCTTAATACAACCTGATAGGGGGTTTTTGCTTCGCGTTTGGTGGCGAACGGGAGATTCTTACCCCTACATGTCCTTGGGGAAGGGTTGGTTAACCGGGTAGGTGAAGAAGTTGAAAGGCGAGCCGTAAAAGCAAGTTCAGGGTACCAGTGTTTGCCACGGCGGGTCATTATATGGCCACTGTCATCGACCGTGACATTTTGGCATTAGAGCAATTGGTTAAGCGACAACCTTGGCTCTGGTGGGGATTACTCATTAGAGATGGAGTCAGTAGTACTATAGAATGAGTTTGAGTTGTTATAATAGATATGAGCACGTATTTGTTAGTGAATATAATTTTTTTATACATTGTGTTGACTTATTGGTTGATTGTTTATAGATTCTGGTGGGTGCTGTTTGGCCAACTGTATTGATAGGGGTTCCTAAACTCTTAAACAAGATAAACCGACACGGTATTGTTTTAAAATAGGGTAAATGAAATAATTTTACCCAAATTATTTTCGTATGTAAAAGAAATAATTTTCCGTAAACTATATGGTTGCTTGGCTATTAGGAAGTGATAATATAAAATTATTATCATTGATTACTGAACAAGAAAATGAAATCATAACCAAAGGTTAAAAAATAAATTCATATAAAAATGGGATTTGTAAATATAAATTGTAAATGTGATTTATAATTTGAAATAGAATTCCAGAAAAAAATATTTGAAAATGTTTTTGAAATAATTTGAAAGGATTTGAAATTTTTGAAATTTGGAAAGATTAAATTCCCTTGAGTTTGAAAATGATTTTCAAAGGTTTAGAAATATATTTTGAAGGGATAAAAGCACTAAACTATTTTCAATCACCGGAAAATAACTTCATCGATGTTCATTTTTGAGTTTCCAGAAGAGGAATTGCTGTCGAATTATTTTAAATGGAAGTTGTTTGCAGACCGGGTTTGGTTTTAGGTATTCAAAAGATAATTTGAATTGATTTCAAAGATGATTTTGAAATGTTGGAAAGACTCTGGAATCTGATAAAAATAGTTATGGAATAAAAATTATTAAGGTGGAAAATAAAATTGTGAATGAATGAATAAATTTACAATTGCAAGTAAATGAAAGTGAAATTGAATGTTGAAATTCATTTCGAATTTGTAAGTAAATAGAAATGGAATTGGAATTGAATTTGATTTGTGATAAGCAAAGCAAAGTATTGAAATAAAATTAGTAAGTGAAACTAATTGAAGGAATGAAAAATTAAATATGGTTTGAAATGAATTGAATTCAATATTTGTAAGTGAAGGTAAATTGAATTCATATGGAATTTGAAATCCAGTTTAAATATAAGTAGATATTAACCAAAGTGGCAAATTGAAAGTAAATATAGGAAGTATGTAAAATACTTGTATCGAACTTGAGAAAACGAATGGTGTAATTCTTAAGAAAAATTGATATTGGAAATATACAAAGTTAATAACTGAGTGAAGGTTAAACTAGGAATTGTGAAATGGTAATTGTGAATAAGGGAATGAAAATAATCAATGTGAATAAAAGAAAATTGATATATCTAATGATCAATTGGAATAAATACATAGGATGTACGTATGTTATTTATTTGCATAACGATTTGATCCAGACTTCGAGCACATAATTTCGTGATAGTTATATCGATCCGAGTTGGAATTTTTCACTCGATTTTCGACCGCAAACCCTGGATATGGATTTTTGGTTGATTCTGGAAATTCTATATCATAGTTTACGGCTATGCAAGGAGAATGACGGTTTCTGATCAAGAAACTAGATCTGAGTCCGCACTAGGAAGTCGGGTGAACAATGCAAGTTCAGAAGTGAAATTGTGTGATCGAGTGAGCGATCGAATTTAGTATTGTGTACGAATGATGTAAGTACATCGTACGGATTTGGATGAAATAAATATTCAAATTTTTGTAAAGAAAAGTATAAAATGATTTTGAAAACTATGATTGGACATTATTGCTAGTATGATATAGAGGTGATTTAAAGGCAAAAGATAAATTGGGGATTTGATTTCGAAGATAATTTGAATTACTCGACAAAAGATATGTATTTAAATTTCTACATGAGATTTGATGATTTTCTTGTCTATCCACTTGGCCTTTTGTTTTCTTTTTGAAATCTGAGGGCCCATGGTGGCATTTACGCTGGCGAAATTTTTCGAAAATTTAGGGAGTTAGAAAATTTAGAGAAAATTTTGAAAATTTAAAATTTGAGTTTAAATTTAAATTTTAATTGTGGAATAAATAATGTTGTTTGGAAACTATGAAAGGCTGGAAAGTTAGTTGAATCGATAATGGGTCTTTAATAAAAAGATTGTTTTGGAAAGTTAAAACCGTTTGGATTGCGTAAATGATAAACGGGTTAAGGATCATTCTTCTTAACTAGTAATTTCAGGACGAAATTCCTTTAAGGGGGAAAGAATGTGACGACCCAGAATTTTGAACATTTGAAATCAAAATATTTAATTGATTTTAAATATTTGAAAGTTGGTTTAACTTGAATTTTAAAAAAATCTGTTTATTTGGCAATTAAATATTTGAATTTAATAATTGAAATTGGGTAAAATGTTGTATCTTCAGTTTTATGTGGGTTGAAAATATTTCAAAGGCTTGGAAAATTTATATTGATAATACTGAAGATAATGGAAGCTCCAGAATTGAATTCGAAAATGATTTGTTCAGTTTTGATATTTTATCATTTAAATCGATATTTCAAAATAACCTTCCGAGGCACAGTCTTGAAATTCGAAGAAACCAGTTTTATTGGATCCGTAATATTGTATTATTATCAGATTTTAATTTTCGTACTATTCAGAGTTGCTGCGTGGCAGTACGATAAGCAAACGCGTTGAAATTTATATCGAAATTTAATATTATAGCTGGGTTCAAAAAGCTATCGTTTCCATGCGATCGAATTTGGACTCGAAACATTTTCCATCGCGTTCGGAATAGGTGTATAACATTATATACGCCTGGCGGCACGCCTCGATTGGAGATCGAGATTTTGAGTTGCGGAACCGAGGTGATTTAAAAGTGAATTTAAATTTAAATTTAAAAATTATATATATATATATATATATTATATAATGTTTTCTCAGGGCAATTTTTACACGTTGCTTTCCTTACAACATTTGGCAAATTTTGTTACACGTGTCTTTATAAGAATTTTTGAACATCTCGTTCAAATAAAACTTGAGCCTGTGAATAAATAAATAAAAAAAAATATAAGAACAAAAAAACCTTTTCTACATTTAAATCTGAAAACATGGTCGCGTTCCACTATTAATCTCGAAATTAAAATTGCTAGAAAATCATGGCCAAAATAAATAAAAATATAATAAATGCGAAATCGAATCGATTCAAATCGATTCAAGGGAGGTGGTTTGCGAATCGAACCCGACATCGATTTGTGGCAAATCGAGATCGTGGGTTGCACGAGGTCTGGTGTCACGTACGAAGCATGCGCTAGATGGAAGGAGGCTTGCGTGCATAGAGGGGTAGCTCGAGCAATGTTGCCACGAGCAAGCGGTGGTGAGGGGCGTCGTTATGGCGACGTCAGGCTCGCGTTGGCGGCTCGCAGTTGAATTCGTGAGGGCCGGCATCGGTGTTAGGGTTGCATCAGCGCGTTAAGGTAGGGGTACGTTCGAGATGGTGGTAACTTCGGTGCCGTTCGTGTGGGTCGGGGTTCATGCTTGGCAGTGAGGTATATTTTTCATATAATTTATTTATTAAAATTAATTATTTGAATACATACATTTTAAGAAAAAAATATATAGTAATATATATATATATATATATATATATATATATTACAGTGAAGTATTAATGTTTGGAAAAATAAAAAATATATATAGATATATATATAAATATTTAACTTACTATTAAATTTTAATTTTTTTTATTAAGGTGTTTAATTTGTTTAATCAACTTATTTAATAATTTATAATTTGTTAAAAAGAAGTTAGCTTAAGGTTTAAAACTATTAGTTTAAATATAAATCACTGGTTAATTAAGGCAATTAAATGGAAATTAATTTTTTTGTTTAGGGAAATTAATAGTTTAACTAAATAATTAGCTAATTAAATTTATTTAAATGATGATTGACTATTTGTTTGATTCAATTATTTTATTTAAAAGAAAATTTGTTTAAAAATAATTTTTTGGTGTAAATCCAAATTATTATCTAAAATTGAATAAATAACTGGTGATTAATTTTTTTATTAATTCAAAATATTAATCAAATGTATAAAATTGTCTATACAAGGTCTAATACTCTGAAGAAGACAAGTCGGGATTGGAAACGACTGCAAATTAAAAGGTGAGATATTCTCACTCAATTGGAAAATTAAAATTTTAGTTATTGATTGATTATCTGTTTGTGATAATATATATGGTGTGTATGTTTATATATATATATATATATATATATATATATATATATTTGGAGTGATTGATTTCCTGCAATATATAGCGGATGAGACCCTATGCGCCGCATAATAGCGGATGATATTATTTAATCCCATATACCGCGATATTCCACCTCGAAGTAGAATTAGTATCTAATTGTTGTGCAAACATCTATGGATGCAGGGAAATAGGTTGGACGGATTCAACTGGATTCCTCACATTGTTGAATTTATTTGTAGATGTTGTGACGTGATTATTTATAATCAGTATATGATTATATTTGTGATTGAAATCATTGAAGGCTATGGTTTGACCGAATATATTTTTAATATCGTAGTATACCAGAAATATACAATTGGATTTTTAGAAATTAAAGTAGAAATTTTTAAGTAAACTCATTTTAGAGAATTGAATAAATTTAAAAGAAGGAATTTAAAAATATAAAAGTTGATTTTTGAAATCTTATCAAATTAATTCCAATATATGGGAAAAGATTTAAATAAAGGGATTTTAAGTAATATTGTTTAATAGTTGAAGAATTTATTTAAAATTCGAATTTCAAATAGTTTGGGAAAAATAAAGGGATTTATTTTAAAAGGTAACAAATTATAGAAATCAATTTGGAAATTGATTTGGTGTTTAAAAATAAATCTTTGGGAAATCGATTTGGAAATTGATTTAGTGTTTGAAAATAAATTTGGAATTTGATTTGGTGTTTGAAAATAATTTTGAAAATCAATTCGGAATTTTATTTGGTGTTTGAAAGTGAATATTTGGAAAATCGATTTGAAAATCGTATATCAGTGAATATTTGAAAATTTTAAATTCTCAATGGGAATTTTATAAAGGAAAAGGAACTTCGTTTTAAAAATAAATATTGGTTTATTTTTAAAAGTGTGGAAATAAATTTATAGATTTGGAATGTAAATTTAAAATAAATCAAGAAGGATATATTAATTGATTTAAATGGACTATTTTGAAATAGAAAGAGTATTCTTCCCTGGAAAGCGGAGTATGTTTTTAAAGTAGCTTTCGAATATAAATTGAAAGTTCCAAAATTGGTTTTAAAAAGGATGCTTTGGAGAAATTATTTTCTTAAGTTGTTTTTAAATCTTTAAAGTAAAGATTTATTTAGCTAATTATAGAAGTGATTATTTCAAAGATTTAATTGATATTTGATTTAGAAAATGGTTATTTAAATAGTTATACTCTATCTAATAATTTTATCTTAAAATTATTTTGGGCTTAAGATTTATATGGAATATGGGTATAAAATTTCATAACTAATGTTTTAAAATAAAGTGTTTTAAATAGTTTATTTTAAATATTTCCAAGCATATATGTTTGGATAAGTAATTTAAATTATTTTAAAGTATTTGAACTCGGCAAATTTTCAATGGAAATGAATAAATATTTGAAAATATATTCTGCGTGAGGAAAGTGATTTGAAATTTGTTTTCAAAGGGTTAAAGTGTGAAAATATATCTTGCGAAGATACTATGAAAATAAATAATTGGGGAAGAATTATTAAAAAAACTGGTGATTGTTGTGAATATTGATCGATAGTTAAATAACCAACTATCAATATTGGCCTTTAAATGGCATTTGAATTTCGATGCGACTGGGGGTCGAATTCCAAATGGATATTCGAAAACCACATTGAATCTTTATGTTGGATCTTTTGTTTAAAAGATCAAAGTGGAAATTTGTTGTGATTTACTTGAAATCTGAATGTAATACTTATTTTTAAAATAAGCGCTCATTATTCGGATTAGCCGGGGGAGGACTTTGTGTCATAAAACCCATTGCGTATAATGATGCGACGAAATGAAATTTTATTCGAAGATGGTGTTGAAGACCAGGTATTTTCGAAACGAAAGGATTACCTTTCGAATGTCTCTGCACTGAGTTGCTCCGGTATGGAGATTTTATCACCCTTTGTGATGGGGAGTGCGGACGTGATTATTTAATATTCGGATTTGCAAGGGCTTCTTCGAAGTGCCTTCGGTTTCGTACAATCCTGGAACGGACTTGTATGGATGTGTGTCTAAAGTTAAACTTTGAGACGTAAAGCTGGTTTCTATCAAATAAATTTCTATTGGTGGCGGCGAATTTATTCTCTTAGCTTAACACCCTTCTCTAAGACATACGAGCTCAAAGGTTATATAGTTGGTATTTACTAGTGATACATTCCTAATTGGTAATGTGGCATACGAAGTGCTACTCATCATTTGTTGATCCAAGCATGGATTTTGTGAAAAGCGTAGCTTTATGGACGAGACCTCGTCGGACCTCACAACCCAAGAATGGTCGAAACAGGAAGGACGCGGCAAGGTTTTTTAGAGGTAGCGCCCTCAGGGTATGTCCATTTCCTTCTGGAAAAAGGTAGTATCATGGTATGGAGCCCAGATATTTAATCTATGTGGTTGCGGCAAATTTATTACTTTGTGGTTGTTGCTTTGTCTTCAAGGGAAGGTTTTGAATGGTTAAAAAGAAAGGAATAGGTAAGACATAAAAGTGGATCTTGATCCACTTTTTGCTCTCTTATCTTTCCTTTATATAAGCCATCTTATCCTCACTTGAAATAGTTTTTAGCCCTCTCTTCTTATTGCTATTCCAGGCTGCCACACTATCTTTAAAGTGCTAAAGAATCCAAACACAAAGCATCAAAGTTCATAGCTCGATTTGGTTGTTGGTGTTAAAGCAGTTCAGAAGCTAGCAACTTCAGAACTTGGAATTGGATTTAAGGAATTTTATTCATTGTTACAAGGTGCAAATTCTAAACATTGGTGAAAGGTATAATTCCTCATTTACTATTATATATGAATGTTAATACATTCATGATATCATATGTTAATCTAGTGAGATATCAATATAATGAATCTGTATATTGATACGTTGTTATAAGTTAATGGTTATATATGTGTGTGTGTGTGTGTGTGTGTGCGCGCGCGCGTGCGCGCACTTGCATGCGCACACATATATATTAATTTTTTCCATTTGTATGTTTGCCTAAATGCTCGCGACCTAAGATAAAAAATAAATTTTATTTTTTGTTGAAATAATATTAATAATTTTTTTAGTTTATCTAAAATCTAGGTTTTAAAAGATTAAGATTATGCAATGCATGTTTTAAATTATATACACATAATGTTTTCGACAAAGTAAAAAAATATTATTTTTTACGTAAATATATATTTTATATATAAACACAACTATCCATTTAATTTTAAATTGAATACCATTAAAATACATACACACCCACAAATAATATAAAACTTTTGTATAGAATTTTGAAATACACATTATACATTTTTTTGGAAGTAATAAAAAAAATCATTTTTTATTAAAATTTCCGTATGGGGTTAGAATTAAATAATAATTTTTAAGAAAAATTATCTAGGCCAAAAGCATTATTGCAAAAATATGTATTCGTAAAAATTTTATTATTATTATTTATCTTAATATTTAGTTAGAAACAATTATGTATATATTTGTGTCATATATATAATATTTCAAATTTAAAAAATTCATTATGGATTTCATATGATATTTTATGTTTGTTTAAAAATATTTTACAAACTAATATTCAATATAATTTTGTAATTATTTATATTTATATAAATATAAATTTACACGTACACACACCCATACATACATACATATACATATATAGTATAAACATTTCATATAAATTTTTACAATATGCATTTTATAATATATACACAATTATTTTTGTAGACAGGTATTTATTTACATTGTATTTTGACGCACTCTCATGCACACCTATATATATATATGAATGTATGAATGATTATTTAATTAGTAAATTATTGTATATACATATGTGTGTAAGTGCATATGTATGTGTGTGTGTGTGAACATATATGTATGTGTCTGTTTATGTGAGTGTATTTGTAAATATGTGTATGTGTGTGTGTGAGAATATGTGTGTGTGTGTGTATGAGTGTGTGAGTGTGTGTACCCATATGATTTCAGTAGCGACGATCCAGTGCTATCCGTGATGGCTTATTTTTGCATGGATCGTGACTTTTTGGCCTACCTTTGGTGACATTCCCAATAAAGTAAAGAAAGTATTGTTCAAAGAATTTGTGGTAAATCAATTTTACTACGCAGCACACTAAATAAATATGTATAGCATTTTGTTCATAATATATTCAACTTTTCGTTTACAGGGGAAATTCTATGGGAAAGAGGGCATTCACGAAGAGCAAGTGTATAGGGCTTGGTCGACCATAGCAGCCAAAATTTACCATGAATGACCATATGATATGCATACTCGTGGAAATAAGCATGCAACCCTTGCAAAAGAGATATACGAGCAGTTCTTGCAGATTAGAAGAAAAAGGAATTCATGACAATATCATAGAAGAATGCCGAAAGTAGGAATAAATTACTATATTGCATACCAATGGCTCTAGGTCATCGTAACGATCTAGTACGTATTTATTTGTTAAATTTATTTAACATTTTTGATAAATTAAAATAGACTTATATGGTGTGCTTAACTCAAATTTCAACACGAAAAGCGGCATGTTGAGCCTATATCTTGACAACTCTATTGCGGGACTCGCAAGATTGAGTCATCAAATGGGTCCACCACCAATAGCTAGGTAGATGATGCTTCCACTGAGTTTGTGCTATGTTATCCATAGAATTTTATTTACATAATATTTACGTATATATACATATATAAAATTCTAATGAATATGTAAAATCCAAAATACGAAAAATACCAGCCATGGATTGAGGAGCTTCGGTGTTAAGGTGTGTAGTTAATAAGGGAAGTGGACAAATATGCATTCCACACACTCATTAGAGCTGCTACAAAATGGGCAGATCGTAAGCCTAACTACGGTAATATTCCAAGGGAACGTGGTAGCCTGAACATTCGTTGCATACATATGATATTAAGTATATATGTACATAAAACCATATACATCTATATGTATAGTATACTACATGTATGTATGCATTGGTTTCAAATCCCATGTTCTATTCATATACATACATATATGTATGTATGTGTATATATGTATGTATGTATGTATTTTACACAATGCTTAGTATAATTATTTAACATAATCCTCATTTTGTAGTAGATGTTAACAATCATCGTTTTAAAAATAAAATGAGTTTGAGTTAAATATATAAGTTAAGTCACTCAATAAATTAAACAAATATATATTAAGTTAAATTATAATATTTGTTCAATGAATTAACCAAGAAATTATTAGAGTTAAAATACATAGTTGAATAAATCACACAATAAATTAAATAAATATATAAGTTAAACCACTCAATAAATTAAACAAATTTATATATAATTGAGTTAATTTATAAATTTTGTTTCAATAAAATGAACAAGAGTATGTTTCTTTCCGTTATCTGTCGATATATTATATATATGTATAATTAAATTAAATTAAAATTTTTGTTTCAATAAATTATACATGAGCTTATTCAAGTTAAATCATCTTTTGTCTAAATCACCCAATAAATTAAACGAACTTAAAAGTTAAATCACTCAATTAATTAAGCAAAATTATATATGATTAAGTTAAATTATAAATTGTTTTAGTAAATTAAACAAGAGTTTGTTTGTGTAAGTTAAATCATTCAATAAACTAAATATATACATATAATTAAGTTAAATTATAAATTTTGTTTCAATAAATTACACAAGAGTTTATTCGAGTGAAAAATCCTTTTTCCTGAATCACCTAATAAATTAAACAAACATAAGTTAAATCACTGAATTAATTAAGCAAGTGTGCATGTGTGTGTATAATTGAGTTAAATTATAAATTTTATTTTAATAAATTAAATATGAGTATGTTTGTATAAGTTAAATAACTCATAAAATTATGTATATATATATATATATATAATTAGTTAGATTATAAATTTTATTCTAATAAATTATACAAGAGTTTATTTAAGTTAAAATCTTTTTTCCAGATCGCCCAATAAATTAAATAAATATATAATTTAAATTATTAATTAAACAAATATATGGTTAACGCAAATTCAAAAATTTTAAGTCAATAAATGCAATAGTTGAAATAAAAAATTACTTGTTATTAACAAACAAATTTGGTTAATGTAGAGGTCTTCATTAGATAGAGTTACTATATTTAGTACTGGTGTAGAAGAAGAAAACTGACAGTTGAAGTCACATAATGGTAAACTATAAAGGAAGCTCAAATTGCTTATAGATGCATTTTTGTGACGCTTTTCTGATGAGGAAATTTCTGCTAGGAGTGGTGATGGTGGGCAGGGTTCTGGTGAGTTGGTAGTATTTGTGTTAGTATTTTTTGGATATTTGGTTTGTATTGTGATGGTAATGGAGGACAGTTCATTTGGTTTGTATTGTTTATGTAAAGGCTTGCATCTTCATTCCCTTTGAGTAGACAATAAATCATACGTGTCCAACTCAAATTGAACGGAAATACGAATCTTTGGGGGTTAATCAAGAAAAATAAGAAAAGAAGAAGAAACCAAACACAGAATCTCACAACATGATGACAAAATGTAGAATCAAATAAACAGTTCGAAGCTGTTTATATTATACATTTGATTATAATCTATATAACATTTATTAGAGTTATATATACATCAGGGTTAAATAAAGTAATGCAGCAGACAACATGATGCAGGAATAATAATAGTAATAATATACAAAATCTTCGTCTTCGTCCTCCAAAATATATTTATTTTACAAATAGTAATATTTATTTTACAAATATATATATATATATATATATATAACAAATATAATACATTAAATAAATTTTAATGTATATTACAATTATATATATATTCTATTATACACAAAAATTATGTATACATAGTAAAAGTAATATTCGAAAAAAAATTCTTAAAAATTTACTTATGGAAATTATTCGCTAAAAACACAATTTAAATCCACATGGATTTATAAAAAAATGATTTTTTTTCTTCAGAAAATATAAATATGTGGCCATTATAATACATTTATGTATATACTTTTAAGTATTATCATTCCATTTATAATTGTTTTAAAATATTAATATATATATATATATGTATATTTATGAGAAAAGATTAATTTTTTAATGTTGTACATTTATACGTGCATATGTACATACATATACATATATATATATATATATATATATATATATATATATATATATATATATATATTAATTATAATTACAAAATTAATATTTTAAATTTGAAATAAAAGATTTTATATCTAAATTTATATTTGAAGTTTGAAATATGAATCTCAACTTAAAATTATCTATATTCATTTTATAAATATTATTTTATATGTTAACATATATACTTATATAAGCAATATTAATTTTTACAATGTCATACGCGTATATAAATATTTTTACTAATATTAATATAAATTTATATCATGTTATTTTATATTATTTATGTTATACAGCACGTATATATAGAGGGGCTAACTTATCCATTGCGGTATAAATTACAACACCTAGATATGGGCATGTTAAACCATGCACACTACATATGTTGCCCATACATGCACACGTACATATGTAAATAATACGCTTATACATTATATTAAGTATATACAATGTTAAATCAAATCAATTTATTAACAAAATAAAATAAAATAATGATTTTATTTGAAAATTAATTTAGATAAGATCTAAATCAATTTATACTACATAGGCATATTAAGATCCAAAATAGTAAAAAAAAATCACTCAATTAACCCATTGCATGGTAGTCCAGGTCCAATAATGTTATTTGAGCCCAATAGCCTACGCAGTCTACATTAGTATTAGGGCTAACTTATAAAAGCCTACCTATTTAGTAGGGTGTCTAGAAAAGTATTGTCCAAGGATGAGTTAGGTTATCAAGTATTCTGCCCTACCTGGCTACAGGTCTGGCCCGAAAAGATGAGGTAAGTCCAAAGGTTATTCCCAATACAAAGACCCAAATTATTTTAAACCTTAGGTTAGTTCTCAAAATATGTTATGAAACTAAAATAAATAAAAATAATATTTTAAATTTAACAGGTTACATTTAAAATAATTAATGATTTTATAAGTGTTATAAAATAGTTTTTAAAACTGTTTTGAAAATAAAATAATTATTTTAGAAATTATTAATAAACAATTAGATTGATTAAATAAATAAATAATTAATAGTTAGTTAGTTAATTCGAATAACATATTATTGATATATGTAACATTATCTTAAAATGCTAAGGTAATATATATACATAATTTTTGAATTTATTATTATTGATTAAAATAGATTTAATTAAATAAATTAATCAAATTTTAATTAATAAATAATGTGAAGCATATATATAGGATATATATGTATAACTATAAACGCTATAATATACAAATTCAATTCAAAATGTTTAATTGAATTAAAAATTAATTAAAATGTTAATTAATTAATATTAAATTAATTAAAATGTTAATTTATTAATTTATTAAATTAATTAAATAAATATTTAATTGATAAATTATATAAGATTATACATAAGATAATTATATAAGTTAATTAAATTGTAGAATGTTATACAAGAATTATACTTATACATATGTATAATATAAAGGTGGAATTATAAGCGACCCAAAATAGATTTAAGGAATAAATATATTATTTGCATCAAAAATTGGCACAAACACCCAATAGAGATTTTGTAGAGGAATAAATGAAGCATATTAAATGTAAACAGAGGGAAAATAGCTGTAAAGAAATAAGAATTAAGTTAATAACAACGACACATCAATTTATAGTGGTCGGCGTCGTTTGCCTACGTCCACTTTGAAGAGATAGCTTTATTAATCACTTTGTAAACTTATTACAATAGGGTTAGGATGAAAATCCTTAGTTACAAAAGAATACAAAGCAATAAGCTGCGTAAGGATCTTGAAAATGAACAATCAAGTCTGTATCTATAGAGGAAGATGGCAAAATATCTCCCTGAAAATTTGGTAGAAGGATCATTAAAAGTACAAGGGCCCATGGGAAGGTTCGCAAGGCCAAAATCCCAAGAAATAGGGATCGGGGCCTATCATTATTTTCGAGGAGTTTGGGGGTGCGATCCCTATGGGAGTTCCTTCATGTTGTCTTATGCCTAGCCTCTAAGTTTCATGCCAATTAAGGACCTATAGATGTTGACTTATTACTCAATCATTGCTACAAAGTGCATTGTTACCTAACTCTGGCCGATCCTTATGGCGGGAAGGGGGGGCCAATCCCTCTTGCTTACTCCTTTTGGGCCGCGATCCCTAGGCTCCCCACATCTTGTTCTTAAAGTTTCATATGCATTGGACTTTTGGATCTTGAGATATTAATTGTTTTCCATTGAGTTGCACTTGTTTGGATGAAATAAGCTGATCCCTATAGTAGAGAGGGATTATAGCCGATCCCTTTTATAGATTGAACTATATTTCATACTTTGAATATTCTGTATAGCATATCTCTCAATTCTTTTCGATCACGGCTTCATATTATCTTCTATACTTGATTTCTAGACCCCACAATCATTGCTCTGGGCTTATTGCCTTGATGATAGTCGAGTCTAACTTGTCTAATCAGTTCGAATATAGCTGGGTCAAAATGCCAGATAATACTTGCCCCCCAAAATACGTCTTGTGTTGAACATGATGTGCTTTGAATCGAAGTGAGTTAGAGCTGCCGAAAAGAGATAAATCCAACTTTTTGAATAGTCGCTGTCCTTTTGTCGAATCATTTTTCCAAAGTGTCGTATCCCTCTTTGATCGTGATGATGCTTGGTCGATTTCCAATAGTATAAATTCAGGATTATATTTCATTAGTTGCTATTTATGTCTGGTTCGACGGGCCTGTGAGAAATGTGGATTACAGATCTTAAGGCTAAGATTAACACTAGAGGGGGGTGAATAGTGTTAATAAAGAATTACAAAATCTTTTTCGATTTATGTTAATTTAGACACAAAAGTATGCAATATACAGACACAGATATGATCAAAGAAACAATCACAGATACAGAAATAAAATAAAAGCAGTAAAGGAAAGAACACACCGGATTTTATACTGGTTCGGAGTTACCCTACATCCAGTCCCGCAACACAAGTACAGATTTTCTTTCAAAAGCAATCGTACAATTACATCCTCGGTTTCAAGGCTACAAGGTACACCCTCCAGAATTTCGATCCTCTGGGTAGAGATACTTGATTTCCGAGCCACAAGTTTACCCAATTGATTTACCAAGGCTACAATCACACCTTTTCCCTTTTGATTTATTTCCAAGGCTACAATCACACCTTTTCTCTCTTAATAGATTACAAAGAAGTCTATAACTCTGAGTAGCACTGAGAATCTTGTAGAGATAGTGATAGAGAATCAAACTAGAAGTAATCGAGTATGATTCAATGTTGATTTCGGCAGAGTAATGATAAGAATATGTATTAAGAAAAGAGGAAGAAGAAGAGGAGTGAAAACCAGAAAAAAGTGATTGAAAATTCGTTGAAACTGACCCCTATTTATAGAAGAATAACAGCCATGTCCATTCATGAAGAGTTATGGCGAATAGACACTTCTTTTGAAATTTGAATTTTTGAATCAAACTATCACCATGTCGAAATGGTACCCATAGGCATGTCGAAATCCCAAAGCTTTTTATGATGTTTTGAATTTCTTTGAAAATAACTTTATCTTATATAAAAATTAATTTAAACTTTATAAATATACTTGACTATAGTTGAAATTCATAATATAAAGAATAATATATATAGAATTTAACCATAATTTTATATTTAAATCTAAGTATAAATATTTAAAAGTTAAATATATTATGAAAAAGATAGTTTAAAATCAAGAGTAATTTGACTTTGAAAATAACGATGTTTTTTAGGCTAAAATTATTAAAAATCAGGATCGATGATTTTGAATCTTTTAAAAGGAAAGTTTTGAAAACATTTTGAAAACAGGATATAATTTTGAAAAATCATTTTGAATAAAAGTTAGCGGATACAAAACAATGTTCCACTAGATTTTTCGTAGGTTCCATCCTACTTAGGGTTCCATCCCTTTAACGGGCTCGAAGTGGATTCCATTCCACGAATAAATTGGATTTTAAGATGCCATTGCTTTTCTACAAGTTTTAACAAAAATTCCTAATAATAAAAAATACTTATCCTTGAAATCTTGAACTCTTGATAGTCTCGATACTCATGAGTCTTCTATCTTGATATTTTATCTTGATATCTTGAATCTCTATACTATACAGTCTTCATTCCTAGTACCTGCATGGTTAAATCCTGCATATACATATATATTTAAACTTATAATGTTAGTATTTATATTTTATAATCTATTCTAGGTTGTTGTCATCAAAACCATCATCTCACGGACTAACAGGGCCTAGTAAGCTATGGCTATCTGTTTCAGTCTTGACTGTGACTACTTCAGGTTTGAATCCAATTTTCGTCGATTTCAAGAATTGAACTTTAGAATATACGCGTGCACGTGCACGTTCAGGTACATGTTCTTGTTGATGGTTCTCAGAAGCGTTTGCACACTCGTCAATTTTTGTTGAATTAGATGCAATATATGTTTATTTACTTTATATAGTTTTTATGTACATGTTTGCATTCATGTAGGGTTCGTAACCCATCCCTTTCCTCTCCTTTTTTTAGTACATTGATAGGGATCGGATGGATCCCCCTAAGGCAGGGATCATACTCGATCCCTCTCAACATTGGGAACTTCACATTTTCAGCTTCGTGGAGAAGCTAAGGCAGGCCGGTCCTTCTTTCCTCGTATATAAGCTAACATTTCCTTCTCCATCCTTCACCTTACTTTAATTCTTTCTTTTTCCCATTTCCTTCGAGCTCGCCTTGGAACCCTTCCCTTCTAATTTGAACTCCGATTCCTTTCCTTCCAATCAAGTACCATCTCCATCCTTAGATTCACCATCCTCTCTTGCTCTGGACTAACACTTCATCTTCTATTTGAATTGAAATCCAACATATGCCCTCGAGTAACTCGTACTCTATTCATTTAGGTAGGTTTTCTTGCATTTAAATTTAATTTGTAATGAGATAATGGGTTTAGTTGAGCTTCTTTCTTTGAGAACATGTTGAATTGGGAGGATTAGAGATGAGAGCAATAGGGATGTTGGATTTAATGAGGTGGTATGATAGGAGGAGGTAAGGAGTGAGGAGCTTTGTGGAAATAAGGCATGGGAGTTTGTTAAGTGAAGGGATCTGTGTTGCTCAAGTTGAGATAGATCGGTCATGGTTAGGTGTTGAGAGGGATCGATTATTTTCGTAAATGGGATGAAGGCTTAGGGAGAAGTGTGAAAATGGCTAAGTACAAGGATCAGTGTGGAGTCATGCCATAGGGATTGATTATTGGAGTTTGAGGAGGGATCGGTGATGGAGTGCTTGGCTAAGGGATCGGTCATATTGGTTTTGGCATAGGCATTGATCGTATTGGTTTTGGCATAGGGATTGGTGTTAGAGAATGGAGGGACCAGTCATAGGCTTTTCGAGAGGAATCGGTTGTATTAAGGTAAAGGGATTGGCTGTGAGGACTTAACCGATTCTAAGCCTTTGAGTTGAACTTGAACACTTAAGCAAACCTATCCATATTCACTTGCATGAACAATCAGAGCCAATCCCTTCTTAACGAACTTGAACATTGGAGATAACGGACAATATGACTTACTTGTCCAACTTTGAATTTGAAATTGAACAACTAAACTACCGGGACTTGAACATGAATTAAAACTAATAATATTGACTTCAATAATGAACTTCACACTTCGATATGTTGATGGTTGATCCCAAAGCTTCACAACCGATCAATCTAAACGCCAATTAGGAAGGTAGTGATGATGGTCACTTTGGTCAGAATCCAATGTCCCGTCACTTACTTTTGCTTTTAATCTGGAACTATTTATCTCTACATTGCACCACACTACATACACTAGCTTACACATAGCACAGAGGGATAGGTAAATTTTCTAATCTTTATTATCTATTAAGTTTAGTTAATATGGGCTCTACATGTTTAGGGCATTTAACTACAATACATTCTAGACAACCTTCGCAATACAATAATTCAAGTGCTGAATCAAGTTCTATGACTGTATCCGGTAGACTTTCTCCTAACATCAAACTGAGCAACCGGAGATTTCCTATCCATTGGTGACATTTTCTCTGATGTTCCTATCCTCTCGATGGAAGAGATAAATCCTACCCATGATGTTGAATATGCGAGTATATGATTTTTGTTTGATGATAATAAACATACATACATACATACATACATATATATTCATTTAAATGTATTTGTTAATGTACTATTTTATTTTCACAGATTAAATAAATATTTGCTGAACAAAATAAATGACATAGAATTTAAATTCAAACAGATATATTATTCAAACAAATATTTATTACATTTTTGAATAGTGCAAATTTAAGCTCTCACTATATATATACAATTCGCAATTACAATACATTTCAATTTACATAACTATCCTCACTACATATCGCTTTTTCACTCGTATTTATCTTCAACTCCATTCCAGATTGAATCCAACATCTGTGCAATCTGCAAAAATATACACTGACGTAGTAAAATTGAAAAGGAAATATTTTTGCAGTGTAAAATAAAATGTATTTTTGAAAATATTATTTGCCTCGTTATTTGGGTTTTTCGTCATCATTTAATTTTGAATTCATCACATGAACAACTTGTGACATGCATAGTGTATCGCTGTACATGCCATAAGGCCGTGCACACCGGTATAAACTTTATAATGTTACAGGGACAGGCGAGCACATGGTCAAACCCAAATTAAAAGCCGAGTTCAACTCAAACGAAATAAATATTAAGTCATGATATTATCACAAGGTTAAACCCGAGCTATTAGTTGTATTCAACACAGGTGCAATTCAAAATGCAAATAATTCTCGAGTGAAACAAAGGCCATGCAAGCTACATACAGTCTCAAGTGAAAGGCTGGACGGTCCAACCAAACAGCTTATAAGGTTCAAATGTCATACAACAGCTGGTAGCAGTTTCAAATCATGAATAAAACACAAGTCTGGTCACAACAAACTACAACAGAAGTGTAGTCATATGAAGACTCCAAACTGACCACATGTACACATATATGGCGGACAGCAGCTACAACTCAAATACAAGCTATATGAAGAAGCAACTCATTATAATTCAAACTGCAATAGAGTGATTTCAAGCACAATGCATATCGAAGAACATGGAAAATGCAATGCACAAGTACAGGCTGAGACAAGATCAAAGCACTATAAATAAAACCAAGTATAAATCCAAGTGAAACACAGTAAAAGCTCAACTACAACCATGAAGCATGCATATATGCGGTGACACACAGAGCACGTACACTTGGATACAAATGCATCATTGAGACAAGAGTACAATATACATGCAGTATCGTCAACTGGACCACAGGCTACACTTTCAAGCATGCGAATACCGGAAAACCAAACTGCAACAATGCCTAACACAAATGTACATAGTGAAGACATGAATATATACATGAGTGGACACGAACATATATATGTAGTGAAACCAGATCAAAATCAGTGGCTCGGTATGTACAAGCAACCAACCAAATACAATACAACATTTCAGAAACATGTACATAATGTCAAGATAAATGCTGAAATCATGCAATAGTAGGTACAAGTCGAGTATGCTACAGAGATGAACAGAAGTGCTAAAGTCACATATTATCACAGCATGAAATGATCGAAGTCAAGTGAGGTCAAAAACCGATCAAAAAGGAACCAGAAAAACAATGCCGTGATGACCAAGGAAGTCGAACAGGTAAGAAATCAAGCCGTGTCAATCAAGAAATGAAATTATACGAAATTGAAGAAGTCAGAGATCAATCTCAAGCATCCATAGAAAATCGAATGGCCAAAGCATATTAAATGACAAATTCAAATTAACGAAATTATAGGAATTCGATTCCTATTTAACTCGTAACATCATCGACCATAAAATGCATTCGAGTTCAAGTACAACAGAGAAGAATAAATCATAAAAATCGAATCAAATCAAAGTCCAGTACTGTATAAATCAAAGAGGAATAAACATACCAATTCTTTCAACAATCAAACTCGATTAAATTGAAGCAAGCCGTGAATCAGCTAATTGATCGGAGAAAGGAATCGAAGCATCATCAATCAAATCAACAAAGCCGGCGACTTCATCACGAAGCCCTAATTATGGAAAGTGGAACGAGCAAGCAAAGGAATGAGGTAGTCATTTTTACGGAGCAAAGGCCATAGAAAGAAAAGAAAAAAAAGGCCGGCAAATTTTAGTGATATATTTATTTGGGCCGGTTTCTTTTATTTTATTGTTTGGGCTTTAAAATTAGGGTTTTTTTTATATTGTGTTTTAAATTTGTATTTTTCATTTAGACCTTTGTAATTTCTAGTCTTGTGACTAGGGGACGAACTATGGTGGTGTAGTTTGAGAATTCACAACTCAGTGGCTGAGTTGTGGCAGAGTTTTGAGCATAAAGTTAGGTTAGTCGATAGCGGGTGTCACAAATTTACGTGTGTAAGTGTCTGACTACTTAATTTCTAATAGAGACATTAGGGGCATCATGTAGGCAGGGTTTTCCTGAAGCTGGGTAAATCTGTGTATTCTATTTCTGCATTTTTTTATTCCGCTATTATCTGTGCTGCTGTTACACGACTATATCTATGTTGCAAATATTTTATATTCTTCCGCATAAATTTTTTATAATTAATAGTATCACCCTAATCACCCCCCTTCTAGGGTGAAATCGATCCTACACTGACACTATAGAGGGTATTGTATTTTCGGATAACCCAATGGATCCCCAAGCCTCCAGAATTGGTAAGGCCGCTCTTCGCAAACTGTGCTTCAAACATGGGATCTCGTTTGGAGATGTTCTAGTCCCTTCAGTGAATGATAAGGCTCATTTTCTCCTAGAGGGGTATATGACATGCAATAAATTTATGAGCTGGGCCAGATGTCTGCCACCTTCTAATTCTTTTGTCTGAGAGATGCTAAATTATCTAGGAATAGCTCCTACTTAGCGGCATTTAAACAGCTATGCTTTTCGTCATGGCACTTTCTTGATATTTATGGATGTTCTGTTCCACCCTCCATCTCTTGAAGGTATCAGGTTTATCTACAATTTCAAACGATGGACAGGAAGCCGTTCTTATACTTTCCTCGAGCCTTCACCCTATGGTTATGTTCTGACTGGTGCTTGGAACAAGCTTAGTGTTTTTAAATGCGAATGGTTCTATATTCGTTATCCGCCTGGCTTTGCGGGGCGATGGTTGAAAGGACGTAAGTGTTGCCTTCACTTTATTCTCAAATTCTTTAGCCCGAGCCGTATTGTAAACTAACAAATACTTTGAGAACTTACAGATTTCCATCCATGGCTTGAAGGTGATATTTAAGGATGGTTTTTGCAATCCGTGCCACCCCAGTTGTGGATAGGGACATCAGATCCTTGTAACCATTGAGTGGTTATCTCTTTTTGGACCGTTAGAAGAAGGTCGCAACATCAATCTTTCAAGAAGCTTGCACTACCAAGGAATGTTGCAGAATAAGATGGTTTCACTTATTTCCCTATCGCACCCCCAGTCAAGGAGTTTCAGGATTATGCCGAAGAAGGTGAAATTAGAGACGATGAAGCCAACAAGCCTGGCGATGTAGGTATGGGCAATGCGTCTGTGTTTGAACCATCACAAGGCGCGTTATCTCATTTTCCAATAAGAAAAGGAAAAAAGCTCACTTACAAACTCCATAGGAGAAAAACCACCAAAAAAATCAAGTACATCATCACTTCTGTTGAAGAAGAGTCATCCTCTCAACCTTTAAAAAGTTCAATGCAAGGGTTTTCGTGTCTGCCGAACCTTAACAATATCGTGACCTATGATATTCCTAACATTAGTGATGGGGCTTAATTCTCCCACTAGGACTGGTGATGACATTCCTCTCACTAGAAAAAGGGAAATCACTCCTATGAGCAAGGCCATAGTAACTAGTCCATAGAGGGGACACTAGGACACTCACAATCATGTGCATGGCACTGCATGATTTTTGTCTATCTTTTATTTGATGGTCACTATATGCTCTTATTTGATTTGCAGGTGTTATGTATCATTCCCATGCCTTTAATTTCTTGAGGGGCTCCTTTACACCGTATGGATCCAGTCGTGGTGCAGACCCGGGCAGGCGTCGAGAAAGGGATGACAGCCGGGAAGAAGTTATCGTTCAAGGGAGTCTTTATCCTCTAAACACATGTCCAAATCTTAATCATCTCATCAGGAAGTGCAGCCCAATCCTCTTGTACACAGCGACAATCAAACCTCTTCCCATATTCCCCAAACTACTGTTTTGCCTGAGAATTATTCAAGTTCATCTGGTTCTCGATAGCCTTGCGATTGTAGGTCAAGAAAAACACACAATTGTTACTTTTGATCCAGCTTTGACTACAACAACTCTTGAGGCCTCTACAGTAGAAATATTGGCCGAACATAAGGTCAAATTTTGAAAATCTGCTTTGATGGGCTAAAGTTTCTTTCTTCCATCCATACAATTCCATGGGTTGCTAAATCGAGTTTACTTGCATGTGTTAATGAGGTTTTATTGCAGCATGAAACATTCAAGCATTTAACTGAGAAAATCTCTAAGGTGTTTACTGAGATTGTAACATGAAATCGATCACCTTAAGTTGGAGGCAATCCATGATCATTACATAATCAAACACCAAGATAATGAGATCATACAGTTAACAATAAAGCTACTCGCAGTAGAGAAGAGTGCTAAAGAAACATCTAAAGCGGTTAATCGTATGGAAATAGCTCACAAGAAGTAGCTGGCCGCTACCCTTAACCGTAGTGGTGTGTTAGCTCTGCAGAAGGACACATTGCAAAAGGAGAAAAACACTCTAGCCCACCGCGTTGAGGAACTCAAAGAACTCCTTAAGAAAGGGAAGGAAAATTAACTTGAAGCTCGGGAGGAGTCTTAAAGGTATTGTGAAGAGGCCACCGAAAGTTGGGGGCTTAAAATTAAACTTGACGAGCAACTCGCTCAAATGAAGTTCTCAAGGAAAAGGCAAGGGAAGCTTGCCATAATGAAGTTAGAGAACAAATTAAGGCCTAGTTGGAGGATGCTAAAGAGGCTGGCTGAAATGAGATTAAGGACATGTTTGATCCTTTGATTTTTGAACACAATGCTAAGGTCCTAATCCATCGTGACTTGAGTTTTCTTGGAGAGGGCTACCTTGAATCGTTTGCCTAGGCTTGGGAATATATTATTGAAATGAAGAAGAAAGCGCTTGGCGAAGTTGATTTGGATGAAAACTAGTACGGGAGATCCTCCATGGGAACAAACCTTTAGATCTAGCCTCTGCACAGCTTGGATACTTTGATATTTTAGCACCTTTCGGCAAAGGGAAAAACATGGCTAAAGCTTCGAAGTCTGATCCCAAAGGTCCCCTTTCACTTCAAACAGCCAGAGCATCGGTTTCACTTGGTCCGTGACATGATCTAAGCTATTATCCTGACAGACCCAGTTATCAATCAAAGGAGCTAACTCCTATTTAAGAAGGGAGCACTCCGGTGGCAACTGAAAGTCAGCCGGACACATGTATCATGCTCTACTCTCCATTATTCGAGAGGTTTCACTCCTCATGCCCAATAGATATGAGCTTATTTTCTTGTTCCTAACAATCTATAGGTCTTCCGAATCCTAGTCAAACTCCAGGAAGCGGTGTCGCTGTTGAGCAACAACTGACCTTTACTGAAATTCCAGTGGCTACCAACATTCTAGGGTCTAATGCTCAAGTTATTCGAGCACATGATGATAAAAAGGCCGACGATCAGCCGCTTCTAGATGAATTTGATGATGTTGTGATCACAAGGGCCTCCAAATTCTTTGATTAGGTCAGCTTGAAGGAGCGCATCGAGAGGGAGAAGTCATTGAAGAAAAAATATAAAGATGAACTCGTTGTTTTAGACGTTGATGATCCGAATTTCGTCCCACTGTAAGTCATTCCACCCAGCGGATCAATTCATGAAAACTCCCTCCAACCTTTAAAGCTCTCCTTGCAAGGGTGGTAAAGGCTCAAAGAGAGGGATAGGTAGAGGCTAGGGTTGATCCACTCCTAAGAAATCCAAAAGAGAGAAGAGGAAAAAGAAGTAGCCATCATTACGGCTTAGTTTTCATATAGCTCGTGTAGCCATTTTTCTTTTTATTGGATGTGACTGTGCGGGCATGGCCCTCGCTTTTGGATAAACTTGTACTATGGTTTTCAAGTTTAATGAGTAAATAAAAGTTCTTTATTGAACTCTTATGTGAATTTTGTTTAAGTAGTCAAGCTATTACTTTGCCATTCACTGTATTTATTATTCATTGCTCATTGATTTGGACATTTATCCATTAATTTTTAACTCAAGGCCTCCATGTGGTCATGGCCTCAAGTTGTACCAAACGCTAGGCTCGCACCCTAGTGTTATGCCATCGGATTCAGCGGTTTGGGTGATTATACTCCTTCCCCGGTCTTGGGATAGCGGAGTTAGATAATGGATGGTCAAACTCCATCCTAAGCAAGTTTATACTCCTCTTGTTGGTTTCAAGTTAAAGTTTATGGAATAGTAAGTGGTCGAACCAAACTCATCCATTTTTTTATATTCAAATTTGAACTCTAGGGATAAGAGTTAATTGGTGGGTGATCAGATCGCATCCAATTTATATTTTTACTCAGGTCCATGCTATGGGGATATAGAGTTGTTTCGAAAATTAGTTGGATCATAATTTCCTTAATTCATTGATTTTCCCCACAAGTGCGAGGTTTAACATGGCAAGCGATCGGTCATATCACGATCGCTTTTGATTCATGTCTGTCTCATAGCTAAGAGGGATTAATTTGGTTACTGAAAGGTCAATTCACATCCATTTCTCATTAGATACTCCATTCATCGGGTTGTGAGTGAGAATAATCGACTAAATGATCGGACCACGTTCATTTTGTTTGGCTCATTCGTGAACTTATGTAAACGGCTAGCTCCAAACTCCTAGAGTCTGTCGGACATGTCAATATTAGTTAGTCAGGCATCATAACTAATATATGCTATAGCAATCACAGATATGAAGGAAATTTCAAACTTTATTTTCCAAATGGAAAGAAATGACATAATTTGTCTTATTATATATCTAGAAAATCAAATGCTAAAGAAAATTCAAAAACTAAATACAAATGAATGAAAATGAATAAACAAAGTGAAATAGCATCGTAAATGCTCGCTATTCCACGCCCTCGGGGGGATGATACCATCAACAGTCGCTAGCTTGAAAGTTCCCTCTCCAAGCCTCTGTTCAATGACATACTGTCCTTCCCAAGTAGGATTCATGTGTGACGGGGTAGGAAAATCCCATTTCAGGGTGAGATCACCGATTTCAATGGTTCTAGGTTAGACTTTAGTGTTGTAGTACTGGGTGACCCGGTGTCGATGTCCGTTACAATGATTCATGGAAGACCGAAATGACAGATGATATTCCAGACAATGAAGTTGATTACTTTCTTTGTCGTGACCGTGGCTAAAGGTTTGCTTCATCCCATTTGGTAAAGTAGTCAACTACTATGATGGCGTACTTCACACCGCCTTTAGTGTTTGGTAAGGAATCTATAATATCTATGCTCCCTGTGGAAATCGGCTATGGACTGCCATTTTTGTAATTTTTTCGGTGGAGCTCTCGAAACTTTTGGATATATGTCACTTGTCGCATCGCTTAGCGTAATCAGCAGCATCTCGGTTGACAGTTAACCAATAATAACCATAACAGAGTATTTTCTTTGCTAAGGTTTGCCCTTCAATGTGATCACCACAATCCTCTTCATGAACTTCCTTTAGGACTCATTTTATTTCATTATGAATGATACACTGGAACAAAGGAACGAAAAAACCCTTTCTATATATGACTCCTTCTTGAATGATATATCGCGAAGCTTTGCGGAGGACTTGTTACCTTTCATTCCTCCATTCGGGAAGGACTCCATGTAGCCAATAGTCTTTAACCAGAGTCATTCACGACTCTTTCTTAAGATCCATCTCTAATACCAGTCAATTTCTATATGTTTTATGCTCGGAGCGTCTAGTACTTCGACTGTAACCAACCCATTTGTTGTGAATCCTCAGTGCTAGAAAACTTTGCCAATGAATCTGCCTCTTTGTTTTGTCTTGGGGAATATGCGATGTCATAATACTCAAAGTCGGTCAATAGCTCTTGGACTTGGATAGGGTACAGGGTGAGTCGTTGTCCTTTAGCCTGGTAATCTCCCTTGACTTGGTATACCACCAACTTGGAATCGCAAATGATTTCAAGAGATTTTATTCCCAGTTCTCTGGCAAGTTTGAGTCTAAGAATTAGAGCTTTATACTCGGCTTCATTGTTCATTGTAGGGATGCCAAGCTTCGGAGCATAGAAAATTGATCGATCCTTTGAAGTTACTAGCATGACTCCGGCTCTAAAAAAACAATCGTTGGATGCTCCATCCGTATACATTTTCCACCAAATGATAGGAGCTCCACCGCTCTCTTAGAGATCATCCTATATAGTCAATTCTGCTATAAAGTTTGCCAGTGCCTATCCCTGGATAACTCTGTGATGCCCCACCACGAGACCCACATTCACAAAGAGTATTACTGGGTAATACCATTTGCTAATGGAGAGAATAAGGCTGGTTAAGAGCGACCATCTATAGCCTTGTCTTAAATATCTATTGAATGCATCGACAAATGCTATATATATTGTTTCTGTCTCAAGTGGATCGACATATCCAATAAATACTTAATTCAATGTTATAGATGGTCGCTCCTAACCAGCCCTATTCTCCGCATTAGCAGACGGTATTACCCAGTAATACTCTTTTTAATGTGGGCTTTGGGATGGGGCATCACAGCTTGGTATCAGAGCTGAGTTCAGAACAAAATATGATAAACACAGAACAAAAGTTCATATTACGATACATCTAAGTGTAATACAAGTGTTACGAATTCCTTAATCATCGTGCCTTTGATCTTTTCTTATCCTTTGAGGTAGATAGAAGTTTGGGAATACATCTAGGAACGCATTTTAATTCCATAGTATTCCTTATTGAATAAATGATATTTACCCTGTGAATGATCGTTATTTATCTTAACTTTCAGCTAATGGCTGGAAGAGATAGAGAAGGATGCTCAGATGCTGGGCAATCCAGCGGCTCGCATCCGGATGGCGTTCATATGTCTACCGATCAGTTTATGGAGTTGTTGAGGAGCACTCAGCCTCCAGCTCCTACTCCACCGTCTCCTCCTTGCAAGTCCGTCTTTGCATGCATATGCAGTGATTTCTCTCATCTTGGAGGAAAGCCGTTCAAATGCTCCGAGTCCATTCTAGAGGTCTAAGCATGGATTCGTATGTGCGAGTGCATTTTCTCTTGCATGGATCTATCATACAAAGGCAATGTTCTTGTAGCATCTAGCATACTGCAAGAACGTGCCCTTGACTGGTACAAGCTTCTCATAGTCGAGCTCGATGAGTCTACTCTTTCTTGGACTCAGTTTCGAGAACGATTCGAGCTCAAGTTCATTAGTGAATCTAAGAAAGATTTATTGGCCTATAGCTTCCTCGAACTGAAGAAAGGGAAGTCCACCATCTCTGATTATGTTTCTTCATTCGAGGCCTTATCCAAATATGGTCTTGAATACATCAGCACTCCCTATAAGAAGGATTTGAAGTTTGTCTTTGGTCTTAAGTAGTATTTGAAGAAGTCTTTGATGCTTCAGCTTAAGCTTTCTTTTTAGGAGTTGGTTGACTCGGCACTTCATCTCTAAGCCATCGAGATAGAGTGCGATAGTGGTGATGAGGTTGAGGTTTGCAAGAACCCCAATAAGAAGAAGTTCCCATTTCATAAGCCGAAGTCTTTTCCTCAGAAGAAGAAGAAGTTTATCGGTCCTAGTTCTCAACCTAGTGGAGCACCTCCTACTCGGAAGGGGTGTTTCAATTGTGGTTCTCCTGACCACATGATTCATGATTGTCCTAAGCCTCTCTTCTGTTGTTATTACAAGAAGGAAGGCCACCGTCTTTCCACTTGTCCCATTGATCCTAGTAATACCCAGTCTGGCAAGCTGAATGTAGTGGATGCTTCTAAACGGTCTTTTCAGCACAGAGGTACATCTCCTTCTATCCTTAAAGACTCTGTTTTATTCCATGATCATTCTATTCGAGTTCTCTTTGATACGGGTGCATCGCAATCATTCGTATCGAAAGAGCTCGTTGATGCTATTTATTTGGATGTTTCATGTCCTGTTACTTCATTGAGGATTGCGAATCCTATCTGGGGTCCGTAACCTTTAGCAAGCTTTGTGATGATGTTGAGATTGTTTTATGCGGATTTTCTTTTCGTGCGAATCTGCACGTTATTTCTTATTTGGATTTTGATATGATTTTGGAAATGGACTGGCTATTGCGATACGATGCCAGGATTATTTGTTCTGAGAGAATTTTATATCTTCAACATCCAGATTTGTTTGCTCAATTATCACTTGTTCTTCGGAATGTGGAAAATTTTAAAGTGGCTTTATATTCTCTAGACTCATGAGATGATGATGATATATCTCGTATACATGTTGTTTGTGATTTCTCTGATGTTTTTGAGCCTGTTTCGAGTTTTCCACCCAAGTGGGCGATCGAGTTTTGCATTAACCCCATTCCAGGCGCATAGCCGGTTAGTTGTCCTTCCACGAGGGTGTCTACAAAGGAAAATGAGAAACTCAAGAAGATGCTTTTAGAGCTTGAGTCCAAGAAGTTGATTCAGTCTAGTTTTTCACCGTGGGGTGTCGCGGTTGTCTTTATGAAGCAACCTGATGGAACTCTCAGGCTTTGCATCAACTATCGCAAGCTTAATGAGTTGACCATCAAGAATAAGTGTCTATTGCCTAGGATCGCCGATATTTTTGATTTATTGAGTGGTGCTAAGGTCTTCTCTCGGCTCGACCTTGCCGCTGGTTTTCATCAGCTCCGAGTTGTGGAAGATAGCATACCTCTTACATCTTTCCGCACTCGATATGGATCTTACAAGTGACTCGTTATGCCATTCGGTTTGACGAATGCTCCTACTTTCTTTGTCGATCTTATGAATCAAATATTTCGAGAATATCTCGATAAGTTCTTCCTTGTGTGCAACGATGACATTCTTGTTTTTTCAAAATCTGAAGCCGAGCATGCTAATCAATTGAGAATTATCTTGAGTACTCTTCGTCCTGATCAGCTTAAAGCCAAATTCTCCATATGCTATTTTCAGAAGAATAAGGTTAAGTTCTTAGACCATGTTATTTCTTCCAAGGGCATTTCAGTCGATCCTTTGAAGATCGAAGCCATCCAGAATTGGATTAGGCTTGAGAATGTTCATGAGATTCGCAGCTTCCTTGGATAGGCGGGTTATTACCATCGATTCATTAAGTATTTTTTCCGCATTGTGCTTGCTCTTACTAGCCTTACAGGGAATGGCATTTGATTTATTTGATCCAAAAATTGTGAAGCTTCTTTTCAGCAGTTGTTCTCACTAATGCTCCCATTCTGGTGGTTCCCGAAGGTAATAATGATTTTGTTGTCTGCACCGATACTAGTAGATATGCACAAGGATCGGGAAGTTGCTTATGATTCTAGGAAACTGCGACTAAATGAAGTTCTCTATGCCACTCATGACTTCGAGTTAGCCGCCATCGTCTTCGCCTTAAAGATTTAGCGACTTATCTATTAGGCGAGCCTCTATACTGATCATAAGTCCTTGAAATATCTATTCACTCAAAAGGAGCTCAATATGAGGCAACAGTGTTGGCTCAAGTTCCTTGCCTCCTATGACTTCGATATCCAGTATACCCTTGGTGAGGGTAATCGTGTTGTTGATGCACTTAGTCGCAAACATTCGGCTATTGTTTCTATGATGCTAACCAAATAGGATGTTCTAAGGACCTTATACCTTTGTGATATTCGTGATCGAGCTCCATTTTCTAATTCTCCTATTTTAGTATTCAGTTTGGAAGCTAGAACCAGCTTATTAGATCGTATTGCCGATGCTCAATAGCGTGATCTTGATCTTATGCACCTTATTCAGATTTGCGAGTCTAACTCTTGTGATGAGGAGTTACGAGATTTCAGTGTTGATTCTCATAGGTGTCTTCGCAAGAAGAACCGTCTTGTTGTGCCTTCTGATTCTGCACTTAGGCGTGACATTCTAAATATACCATTCATCCCAGCAGTAGTAAGATGTATGCCGATATGCATCGCCTTTATTTGTGGGAAGTCATGAAGCATGATGTGGCGAGTTATGTAAGTAATTGCATGACTTGTCAACTTATCAAAGCCGAACATCGGCGCTCTTCTGGTCTCCTTCAACCATTAGAGACCCCGTTGTGGAAATGGGATCATACTTCGACGGATTTCATTGACGGCCTACCTTGTTTGAGATCGAGCCATTCTAGCATTTGGGTTATTATTGATCGCCTCACCAAATCTGCATATTTCATTCCTATTAAGTCTAATAGGAGTGCTTCTCATTTGGCTAAGTTATATATCAAGTAAATCTGAGACTTCACGATGTTCCTAGTCTGATTGTTTAGGACCATGATCCGATATTCACGAGTCATTTCTGGTAGAGTCTTCAGCAAGCTTTGGGAAGAAAGCTTAATTTCAGCACAACATATCATCCATAGTCTGAAGGACAAACTAAACGGACGAATCATATTCTTAAGGATCTTCTTAATGCTTGCATTCTACATTTCGGTGGTAGTTGAGAGGATCACCTACCTCTTATAGAATTCTCCTACAATAGTAGTTTCGAGCCTAGTATCGGTACGCCTCCTTTCAAAGCCCTCTACGGAAGGCCATGTCGATCACCTTCATGTTGGTTGAAATCTGTAGGGAAGTTTATTCTTGGCGCAAATTTTATTCGTGATTCTTCTGAGAAGATTGTTCTTATTTGGAAGAGAATCAAAGAGGAACAGAGCCACCAAAAATCCTAGATGGACAACCGTAGGAAGCCTCACGAGTTCACTGCTGGTGATCTTGTTTTCATTCGTGTTTCTCCTTTGAAAGGGGTTATGCGCTTCAGTACGACTGGGAAATTGGCTCCTCGCTTTATAGGGCCATTTCCTATTAATGAACATATAGGCCCTGTGGCTTATAGAGTTTTGCTTCCATCTCATTTATCTAGCATTCATGATGTGTTTCACGTCTCCCAGCTTCGGAAGTGTCTTCGAGAGTCGGATTTTATTATCGATTCTCCTTATTTGCAAGAGCTTGAGATCTCATAAAACCTATCTGTTGTGCAACAGCCTATTCGTGTACTTGCTTCGTAGGCGAGATGCCTTCGAAACAAGGGCGTGCGATCATTAAAATTCAATGGTCTGCTAATCCCAATGACTGCACTTAGGAAACCAAAGAGTTTATCGAGCGATCCTATCTAAATTTTCTATCTTCGCATAGCGATCGTGAGAATATCTCTTTATCTCAAGCTTATTTTCCTATCTTTTTAAGTGATGAAATTAAATAGTTGAATACAAATTATCCTCTAGGAATTGCGAGGACACAATTTTGTTAGGGGGAGTCTTGATACCAAGCTATGACGCCCCACCCGAGATCCATATTAACAAAGACTATTACTGGGTAATACCGTCTGCTAATGCGGAGAATATGGCTGGTTAGGAGCGACCATCTATAGCCTTGTCTTAAATATCTGTTGAATACGTCGACAAATGCTATATTTTTTCTATCTCAAGTGGATCAACATATCCAATACATCATAATACAAAGCCATAGTGGCTATAGGATCTATCAGAAAAAATACAACTCAATGCAAAACACATCACAGAAAAGTAGGTCTTCACACACACACACACATATACATATACATATACAAATACATCACAGAGTATACAAAATGATACATGTCAAGTGGTGTAGCAATCACAATACACAAGCGAGTCAAAAGAATATACATATCATAGTAGCAAAAAAAGGACTACAAAAAAAGCTATAACAAAAAGAGATAGTAGAATAGTCCATGCGGAAGCTGAATAGGCTAAGTCCAAATGTACCTAACCTGAAACACCTTGGTCTGACCCAAGTATAAATACATGGGTCGGTCTAGCTAAAAAAATCAGTTTAAAAGAATATAAGATAATAGAAGCATAGGATAGAGGTGATGTTCTTCTTAGCAAGAAGAAACAATACTAAGTAAGCATAAGCATAAGTATGGTATGTATCACTACACAACATATAGTCTCAAAAGAGATAGAATAACCCAAAATGCTAAATGTAGCGAGCCCCATATCATCGGCATTCATAAAACAACAAATATGGTTTAAGGGAAAACCTAAACTCACCATCTTGGCAAACCCAAAACATGCATAAAGAGATCCAATCTCAAACACGCCATAAGGCAAATATATCTTTAAAGAGGAGAATAAAATCTCACGTTAACACCAAAAGGCAAATCTCAAATAATGCCAGTGTAGGTAATGCAAATCTCAAAATAGAACTCCTAAGAGTTCATGTTCTCAAAAGGTAATTGCCACAATATATGTCGAATGGTTCAAAGGACTAATTTCGGAAATGGGCGATACACTAGGGAAAATAGTCAAAGAAATCATCTCAAAAGTTTAGCATGTGCATGTGGCCGAGGCCTTGCCAAGTATTGTTATCTCAAATAGGTACCTCGCCCGAAGGCATAACGTCACAATGGCAAATATGCCGCAATGGCAAATATGCCGCAATGGCAAACGCCGTAATGGCAAACGTCTCGAAGACAACTATGCCGCAATGCAAACGCCGCAATGGCAATGACCCGAAGGTCCGGTACTGGCACGCCGCAATGGAAAATGTGTCACAAACTCTCGGATAGGAACTCGAACAGTGTTAACAAGTGTCACATACCACCTGTTCGCACTAAATGGTTTATTAAACGCTGGTAAATTTTACACTCAAAGTAGTAAAAAGTTTACCATATTTTATCGGTAAACTCAACTCGAAGGTCAAAACGATCAAATGGATGAGTTGAAAATTAACTGATAAGATAAACGCACATGTTCCATATCACATGTTGTACCAAACCATTTGATTCTCCTTCTCATTTGCTCGATAGTGCAAAAATGTGTAATTTATATATAAAATAATTTACTTTCAGAAATAAGCTTTTAAAACCAATTTTCAAAATCAATTTGAAAACCCATATTTTAAATTACCTTATTATAGGGAATAAATAAATTTTACACTTGAAAATACTTTAAAATATTATATAATAAGTATTTTGAAATGCCCATTAATTTTAAAAATCATTTCAAAAAGATTTGGAGAAAACCGTTCCCAAAAACGAATAAAAATAAGGAAAATCACTCAAATCGATATTCGAATTTAAATTTAAATTAAATTCAAAATTTGAATTTTAAAATTTCCAAAAGTTGGCTAGTCTATTGATAGACATCATGGCCTATAAATATCATTAAAAAAGTCATGAATACAGCTGGAAAATAAAGCGAAAGAAAGTCGGAAACACGAAACAAAAGAGGAGAACAAGGCAAAATTTTGCCTTTGCGCGTTCGACCTGCATACCCAGGGAGGATGGCAGTTGACCTAGCCTACGAAATTTTTCTAGTTCGATTTCCAGTGTTTTTGTTCAACTTACAGAGTAAATTTCGACATGCAAACAACAGTATTGTTCAAACAAAATTTACAGAGATAGAGTTCAACATGCAGGCTGTCAAATGCAAGAAATCCGGTGGCACTTCATTACTAGAATCAAAAGTTATAAAATCTCAAAGATGCAACAGAAACTGATTATTAATAGGGAAAATTCAACTACATGAAATAACGAGAAGAAGCTAATTTTTTCACAGTTTCAAGCTTTTGCACTTTTATTCCTGGTGAATTATGAGCTTATATAACTCACCTTGCTGATTTGTTGCAAAAGCTCGGATTTTTGTTGAAAAGAGGAAGCTTTACTTGAGATTACAAACCTTTAGAACCCTAGAAAGCAAAAGTAGAACATGCAAACAAATATACAGTAAAGATTAGAAAACCATTTACTATAAAAGAATCTTGTGATGAAATTGTATGATTTAGAATTATATACCTTTGATTTATCTCTAACTTTCAAAAAGACTTGAATTTTGGTGAGTTTAATTGAAGATTGAGCTTGAATTTTGTAATTTGAGAAACTTTGTTTACTGACTTTTGTTTTAGGTTGGAGGAGGAAGAAGAGATTGAAAATGAACGTACAGTTAGACCACTTTTCTCATATTCTCAACCAGGCTAAGTGAGGTTGGGCTAATGGACCCAAAAATGAAAAGAAAATAAATTGGCTAAGGCTATTAACAACACAGTTAAGATATGTGCATATATCTCATGTACACAAAATAAAAATTCATTTTATCTCAAGTTTTACAAAAGAAAAACGTGAAAGCTATAAAATAAAACATTTTCTACCATTTAAAAAGATTAGTTTATATTTTTAAAACATTTTTATTATTAAAATCCTTAATTTAACAAAAATACACCCTTTACTTAAATAAATGAATAAAACATTGTTCTTAACTTCTAAAATTCCACAAAATTTATTTTCTCACCTAGAAAATATTTCAAACCATTTCCAAACATTATTTATAGCCAAAATTTATTTTTAACCCAATTTCCACCTTTATTTCAATAAACCACCTTTAAATGTACATACGTCTTTTAAAATTTATTAAAAGAAGCAAATGAACAATAATTAATATAATTATTGTATTTTCTCTAAATTGAAATCATTTTCATTATTTAAAACCCATATTCCATTTATTATCACTCCAAACAAAATAAAGCTTGGAGTTTCATTTTCTCATTTTAAATTCCAAAATTCATTGTTTATTCCAAATAAACAATTTAATTTCTCCAATTTTAATTTAATTTACATATTAAATTATAACTATCACTATAATTCAATATTGATAGGTAATCTCCAAACCAGAGTTGTTACCAACTCTCTGAGGGAGACAAGTTATGTCGAATTGGCTCAGTTTGATGTTCCACTTCAGTAACCTTCCAGACGTCTTAGGTCGTTATAAGACCTCTCGTAACGGCTGATTAGTGTAAACGTTAATGGGATGAGCATGAAAATAAGGGCGGAGCTTTTGTGAAGCAATCAATAAGGGGTACGCCAATTTCACTATCTTCAGATAGTTCCTTTCCGCTCCTATTAATCGCTATCTAACATAATAGACCAGTCTCGGGATTCGATTCTCCTTTCGAAGCAATGAGGAACTTATAGTATGTACAGACATAGCTAAGTAGATATATAAGTCTTCATGATCCACTAGCTTTGACAAGATGGAAGGCTTCTCTAGGTGGTTTACTAAAGCTTGGAATGCATCTTCACAATCCTATGCCCATTCAAAGTTTCTTTTCCCTCTTCTAATCAAGTCGAAGAAAGGAATGAATTTATCGTGGCTATGGAAATAAATCAACTTTAGATGGAAAACTTCCCATTTAGGCTATGTACCTTTTTGATGGTCTTTGGCACCTGGATGTTGCAAATTGCTTGAATCTTCTTGGGATTAGCTTTGATTCCATGAGCATTGACAATGAAAACCAAGAACTTTCTTAATGCAACACCAAAAGAACATTTTAGAGGATCTTCATTTTGTAATATCGGAGGATATCAAACATTTCTTCTAAGTCTCTAACGTAGTCGCTTGATCATCATGAATATACGAGCATATTATCCACGTATACCTCCATCATCTTTCCAATTGATCTTTAAACATTCGGTTGACTAGGTATTGTTAAGTTGCTCTAGCATTCTTCAATCCAAATGGCATTACCACATTGCAATACAATCCAACATTGAGATTTGGTTATATCAAAGTATGCATCCATGAAAATAGAAACTCATGTCCTACGGTTGAGTCTACCAGCTGGTCGCTTCTTGGAAAGGGAAAACTGTCTTTTGGGCATGCATTTTTTAAATCTAAATAGTCAACACATGTCTTCCACTTTCCATTCGCCTTTCTCACAAGTATAGGATTTGATACCCACTTAGGATAGAGGGAGTCGCGAATATACAAATTGGCTTTGAGCCTATCCACCTCCTCTTTAAGGGCGGCAGATCTCTCTGGATCCATGCCACGCCTTTGTTGTTTTATTCGGACATGCCTCAGGTGGATATTTAATGTGTGACTCGCAATACCAGGTGAGATCCCACACATGTCAGAGCGAGTTTAAGCGAACATGTCAAGATTCGCTCTTAGAAATCCAACAAGTTCTTTCATCATCATAAGGCTGAGCTGTGATCCAATCTTTAGGGCTCTTGATGGGTTGTCGTGGCTGAACATTATGTCAATCTGTAGCTAAGTCGGTGCAGCCTTGGTCTCTTTGGGCTCCTCCATATCATCCATAGGATCTGTCTTTATATAACCGACTATGGCGCCCGACCTAAGGCCAAGGCACTGGCTATCAACCTTCAGTGGTTTGGATGTGGAGAGACTTGTCCACACCCTTACCTTTCTCCTTTTGTTGAGCGTCTCTCAATTCAGCCATATAGTAAGCACGTATGGTCACCTGATCATCATGCACAGCTCCAAAACCATTATCAGTTGGGACTTCAGAGTCAAATTCCATGGGGAAAGAGCTACCTGAATTCAGCTAGGGCTAGTCAGCCCAGAAAAGCATTTTATGCAGAGTCAACATCCAAAATAACAAATGGCAACATTCGCACTCTCCTACGTTGCCTTCTCCCAATTCCATGGGCAATTCGACATAACCGACAGGTTCAGTCGCAGCACCATTAAAGCAAGGAATGCGGGCTTTAGAAGGTTTCATTCCCCGACTTCCATCCTCATCTAATTGTAAGCCTTCTTGATAATTATATTTATGGAACTTTCATAGTCAACCAAAATCCTCCTCACTAAGGCGGGATCGATCATGGCTGAAATGACCATTGGGTCGATCGGTGCCTCCGCCTTATCTGCATCTCTTCTTTTGAATACAATGTCGTCTACTGTACGCTGCTATTTTGTCGAAGCCCCATCTTCTGTACTTGAAAAACACTCGGTATTCATATACTTGATTTCGCTATCGTAGCGCTCCATCTCATGCTAGCGCTTATTATCCGAATGCGGTCCTTCAACTATTATATTGATCACTAATCTTCCACCGGTCCATGTAGCTCCTCGGCCTTGTGAGGTGCTTGCCCTCGGTTGGGATCGGATGTCCTTGCCCGCCATCCCGCAAGGCATTAACAAATTGTTGTAGTTTTCTTTCTCGAATCAATTTATCAATAACATCCTAGAGATGCCTACATTCATTCGTGTTATGACCATGGAATTTGTGGAACCGACAGTATTTTCTAGTCTGCTTTTACTTCTCCGTCTACTCTTTCAGAGATGGCTTCAAATATCATATGGTGTTGCGTGTAGACAAGTAGACATTCTCTAGGGATGTATCCAGTAGTTTGTAGGTATCATATATTGGAATCCTTGACTTTCCTCTTGTAGAATCCCTCTTTTGCTCACAGTTCCGATCATCGCCTTTCTTTTGCTGATTCAGTTTATTTTGGACATTTACTTGAACTTTCCTGGAACTTTCCCTGAATTATTTCATTGTAATGTTACTTTGCACTCCCACTCCACTTTTCCCCCATAACATTCTTCATCCTAGAGCATCCATCTTCTACTTTCCTCAAAGATTGAGCTACTTTTGTATAGAAATGCTCCAACATTGCTGGTGGTTTGCCAGCTAACCAATCACCAAAGTTGGATTCTGGATCAATCCCTTTAGTTACCGCCATCAATATTAAATGGTCATTTGGATTTCTAATTTCTGTGATGGCTATATGAAATCTCTCTAAATAATATTTTAGCAATTCTTTTGGAGCCTGGATCACACTTCAAAAGGACATTACATCCTTAGGGCGAGTTGCTTACATATGGAACTACTCCATAAATTTTGTTGCAAAATCAACAAATCTAAAGATCGGTCGTGCAGGTAATCTTGTAAACCACATCGTTGCTATACTAGAGAGAGTAATAGGAAAACACCTACATTTTATGGCATCATCAGCTCGTTCAAAAATCCATCAGCCATTCATATATCATGATGTGCTCCATGGAGTTGGTTTTTCCCTCATAGGAAGGCATCGACGGCATGCTGAACCTCCTTGGATACTCTGCATATAGGATATTGTCGGTGAATGGGGTATGGCTTCTCGAGATACCCCAATCATCATTAGTCAGGCACTAACTTTCCCTTACTAGCTGTTTAAACATAGCCGACAAGTCTGGCATTTGGATAGTTAGAACTAAGCGATGGTCGTGCTCCACCCCATATGAATCATCCATTCGATGTCTATGGGCCATTCCATGCCTTTTTAGCTCAACATCCCCTCGATGTATATCATGTGCATTCACTTCATCGTCATTTCAGAGAGGTAACTGGTCTGTATCCACCTAAGCTCCAACATCCAAACAAATATCGACAACTCCAACTTGTGCCCCACTAGAAGGAGGAAAATTTCCTCCCCTGTGGGAGTCATCGGCCTCGATCGTTCCTTGCAACCTAGGTAAGTTTGGTCGTCAATGTCCCAATGCTTCTGTGCAATAATTTTTTAGTTCTGCGATGTCTGCATCTGTGATAGTCATATGATGAGCTTGAACTCTTTGATGCAGAATAAGGGATTGGCTCTCTCTTAGTTTACCCACACTGTTGCTCCATGAGTTGATTCATTAGATCGATATTGCTTGAATCTACTAGTTCAACTATCGGCAGCTATCCACGAGCTCTCTCATAGGATTCTGGAAATCATCCCTTGTAATAATCATGTGGATTTTAGACATCAACTGGATTGGCAGCATTAATATCTACTGGCAGATTGCTCAAGCCTCCTTGCTGGATTCTAGGGTTCTCATTTCCTTTTTCATTTTGAGAGGTAGATCTAGTGTTCCTAATCATTATCGATAGCTTTCCTTAGACTTTTGCAGATATGAATAGAATGGATAAACTACATAAAGGTGATTCTGGATCACTTTTAGGGATTTATGCAATCCAGTAGCAGCAAAGGGATCATAATAGAGCCGAGACTCTTCTTCTCAGTGAAAGAACCAAAATGTTTGAACCAAAAAGTGTCACAAACACCCAATAGATATTTTGTAGAGGAATAAATAAAGAATTTTAAATGTAAACAGAGGGAAAATAGTAGTAAATCAATAAGAATTAAGCAAATAACAAAGACACGACTATTTAGTGTGGTTTGGCGTTGTTTGCCTACGTGCATTTTGAATAGATAACTTTGTTAATCTCTTTGTAAACTAAGTACAGTAGGGATCGGATGAAAATCCTTAGTTGTAAAAGAGTACAAAGAAACAAGCATAAGGATCTTGAAAATGAACAATTAAGTTTGTATTTATAGAGGAATATGGTGAAATATCTCCTTGAAAATTCGGTGTAAGGATCTTTAGAACCATAAGGGCCCACATGAGGGATCACATGGCCTAAATCCCAAGAAGCCAGGATTAAGATTGATCCCTATTTTGGAAGAGTTTAGGGGTGCAATCCCTGTGGAAGCTCCTTCATGTTGTCTCATGTCTAGGCTCCAAGTTTCATATTAATTGGACTTGTAGATGTTGAGTTATTGCTCGATCATTGTTGCAAAGTTTATTGTTACCTGATTCTGGTCAATCCCTCTTGCTTGCTCCTTTTAGAGTGCGGTCCCTAGGGTGGTGGGCCCCACATCTTGTTCCTAAGTTTCATATGCATTATACTTTTTAATTTTGAGGTATTGAGTGTTTTCCATTGAGTTGCACTTGTTTGGATGAAATAAGCTGATCCCTATGGTTAAGAGAGATTATAGCTGATCCCTTTTCTAGATTTAACTATATTTCATACATTAACATTCTATTTATCATATCTCTCAATTCTATTCGATCACGACTTCGTATTATCATCTGTACTTGATTTATGGACCCCACTATCATTGCTCTAGGCTTACTGGCCTTAATGTCAGTCGAGTCTAACTTGTCCAATCAGTTCGGATATAGCCGAGAAAAAAAATAGATAATATACATATACATAGTACATATACTGTGATTTCAAATGTTTTGACACTTGAATCATGAGGGTATTACATAAGAAATACATCATTTCATAAGTCAATGTCACTAAAATAAACATGTTAAAGATTACGAATCTTTAATACAATGTTGTTCTCTATCATTTGTATATTAGTAGATTATTTGCATACTTCTTATCTGTTGAGCTTTCCTTAAGCTAGGGATGTTATGTGCAGTACTATTAATATATCGAATAGATGAGGTAAGATACATGCACATATTTGTGGACCTTTCCTCAATGTATGTGCATTATACTTAAGCCATCGTGAAATGGTATATATGAGTGAATAATATCTCTTATTTGTTGGAATTTCCTCATGATAAAGATGAAATTAGTACAAGGGCCACAAGGTTGGGAGTTGTATGTGATACAACAGATAAGGAGTTATCCATCATATGTGGGTATATGATTTGATACACTTTTCTCAAAGTCAGAATCACAAGGCATACAAGTCCTAACACTCACATGAAGTTGAAAGATTTCTATATTCACTTTTACAGATTTGAGAAACATAAAAGTATAACGGGAGCCTTAATTTTTGTATAGCACGAATAGTGGGGTTGAATGGAACCCTCCATTTTATTAATTACTGAAAAAGAGAATAAAAGAGAACAAGGCAAAGATAAAGAAATATAGGAAAAGGAACAAACAACAAAAACAAGAACACAATATGAGAATAGGGAGAGAAACTAAACAAAGCCTAAAAAGCCCATTCCAAAGCCATAGAAATATCAGTTGAATTATAGATCAGTTTGCTTGCCTTCCTGCTTATTAGCCTCTAAATGTGCATTATGCACACGTGCACGACTACCTCTTTATTAATAATTTTTGCTATGAACACTCAAAAATTCTTTATTTTTATATTTCATATACCACGTTCTCTAATGCAATAAACCTGCAGCTAGTATTAAAATTCCTCCATCTCATTGATTTGAAAATGTGGTACCATTCTTCATCCGAGTTATGCTTAACTTTCCTATTATTGAATCTAGCAAGAACCTTTTACTAAATATAATAAGTGTAATAATATTCAAAAAATATACGATCAGCGGTTTCCTGAGCATTATGACATAGTGAACACATACAATCATTGATATTACCTTTAGGATATAAGTTAGAATTTGTATGAATTGCATACTTCAAAATTTTCTATAAAAGAAAATTATAATTAGGGGTACCATGATTGGTCCAAACTCTGGTACGCAAGGTAAAATAGTAGCTTTAAGATCAACAGTTAATGGGGGCTTTATTAGGAAAAAAAAGCCTGAAACAAACCTTTACATTAAGGGCTCGAAATATTAATTATTAACGTTTCTAATATTGGAAGAACATCTACTATGTATAAATTAAACTAATAAGCATCGCTAAACTATGTCATTTAATATAATTAATAAAATGTTATATAATATAAATGAACTGAATTAATATTGACAAATAGAAATATAACATAGACTTACCAATAAATTTTGCATATTGTCAATTCAAGACCCATGTAAGCGCCTAGTTATACAACTTCAAAATACGTTCGTATCTTAGTCACTTATTTATTTACATACCCCAGACTGTGTAGTCTTTTATGAATTTTGAACTCTAAATTTTATGCAAGGATTTGATTATTCGATCCATTTCCAATCATATATATGTTATATTGTGAATAGTCACAACTCGTAATGTATGAAACCTTAATGAAATTATTTAATTCGAAATAAGCAAGTAAACCATAGTATGAGATTGTTTTTTAATATGATTGATTGCAGTCATGGTCTTATTTAGTTAAATGTAACACTAGCCAAAAGCTACAAGATAGATCTAAGAACTTGACTACTGAAATGTTAGCTTGACCAATTTACGTAAAGTGAAACTTATTTATATTCTTAAAAGTTAAGGTGGACAATATACTCTTTTGTAAAGAGTTCGTAACCTAATTTTCATAATAATTTCCTTTTAAATGGTCTGGCAATTTGGAAAAGAAAATGAATGTATAAGAATTGTTGTAACTTAAGACATGGTTAGGATGAAGAGAGTGAATTGTCACATTTGCTTCATGAAGAGACATTGAAAACGACAATTGAAAATAATAAAAAATAGTTAACATGGAATGAAAAATATAATTTCTATTCCAAAATATATTTTCATATAGAAACTTTTTTTCATATAGAAAATTATTTTCTATGAGATTTATTTATTTGAGTTTAGGATATTTGATTTGAAAACCTTAACTGTAAGCTGGTTACAGTAGATAGAATGAGAGAGAACACCTCAAAACGCAGAGACCTAGCATTCGTATTCGGTTTCACTCTCTATAAGGTCTCCGCGTTTTGAGGTCTTCTCTCTAAAATAGCTTGTATTAAGTGGTTGAATGAAGCTTCATATTTCATATACTATTATAGTAATGAATGAAATAGTGGGAGCATGCCATATAGCACTTATTGTCGCATCAAGTAATGAAAAAAGATTGTAAAACATAACAAACATTATTTATGAAATAATAACTGTTTTTCAGTGCTACTTGAAAAATGGATAGTTTATTTCAATATGAATATTATGAATATTCATTATAAAATAAAACTAACAAAAGTGATGCATTGGAAAATATAAAATTATGTGAAATTATTTGCAATTATTGTGGAATTATAGTGAAGCCAAAATTTTGAGAAATAATTCTTTGATTATATGATTATGATTCATATAGTAATAGTGAATTATATCTTAAACTATTAAGGGAAAAGCACCCATTCAGTGGAAGCGAAATAAGAGTTGGCGAACTCTTCTGATTTATACATATGGATATGTTTGCAACTGTAATTCTAATAATGCCAAATGGTTCCACATACTTCGTTGAATTACTTGATTAGTTATCACAAACAAAACATGTGCATTTAATACACATATAATATGTATGTGATAAGTGCATAGAATATAAAATGAGAAATAGAATTACATGCAATAGAAAATGAAAATTTGTGGTTGATCGAATAGGTGAGTGTATTGAAAAGAGTTTCGAATTGAGACGACCCAACTTTTTTCTCCACAAAAAGTCGTATCATCCTGAAGAAAGAAAGGGATAGAAAAGAGAAAAGAAAGAAGAGAAAGAAGAAACAACAAAAGAATCTCAACAGTGGAACGAATAAATTATATTAGTAACATAAGTATAACAAAGTATACATCAAATATCAGAGTTACATAGACATATACAACACATACTAGACAGTTATAAACACCTGTCTAGTTATTACAACTCAATCACAATACATAAACACTCAGAGATACCAACACAGCGTAACTATATAACTATACGCAGAAGCCTCCTGCTCCATATGCTCCTCCACAATTCGTCAAAACTAACCTGAATCCTAACCTGAATTCCCTTGACTACTCATAAAAATTTGAGTACCCAAGAGTTAAAGAAAAACAGAAATAACTCCGGGTCAGACATGGGTCTGGTGTGAGTAACAGGTTAAAGTTGCTTAATTTTCAAAACCTTTTGAAAGAAAGGTATCACCTAAGACTTCCCACACATAAACATGGAAAAGTTTTTACCTTACGCTAACCAAAACATTTGATAGGAAATCTGATGATATTATAATAGGGTCTAGGGTTTTCAAATAAATAAGAAATAGCTGAAATTGTTACATTTATTAAATTCCAGCTACTATCCACAAAAGTGGGTAATACAATCAAAACCGTTGGCACTTATTGGATTTTGGATTCCATACAATGGCAGGGCTACTGGGGTACCGCTCGTCATAGTACATGGCCTAGATCACCGTACCGAGGAGCCAACCTAACTCCCCTGCAACACAAAGCCGGACCCGTTCCTTACTGAACAGTTCCGAATAAGACAACCCCGACGGTTGTCATGATCAACCGTCCACACAGCCGAGATATAAAGGGACCTCTAGACAGGGGTAAATCTCACTCTCAAGTGGGTGCGACCCACGAAGCTTTGCTGCACCTCCCCTGTTTTAGCCATTCCCGGTTGATGAGGCTTGAGGTTACGATTACCTTTATAGGACACATCACTTAGAATGCTCATCGTCCACCTGACGATGTTCTGAAAGCATTCAATCCATACAAGTTTGTTCCGGGTTCGAACGAAACCGAAGGCATTATCTCGTTACACTTATTTTGGAATCACCCTCAGAGTTAACGACAATAACCCTTGCACTCTGAATCACCATCTCGAATCTATAAGTACTATTCCGTCAACTCATTACGGAATCACCCACAGAGTTATACTGACGTATAGCCCTTACACCTCGAGTCTTCACTTGCTCCACTTAGATTAACGACCTAACGTTTTAATTGGAATCGATGTGGTTTTCGGATGTCCAAATATGGAAACCCGATCCCAGTCTCATCGAAATCCAAAGCGTGTCTTTTAGGTTCAAGTTGTTTTAAGTTTAAAACAATTCAATTCATTATCTAAATCTACACAGATAGATAATTCACAACACAACAGATAATCAATCTTATCATTATCAACAGATAATTCATATCAAAATCAGATAATCCATATTATCATCCAAAAGCAACCAATGCATCCATATCACATACACTACTCATCTCATAACTGAGATTACAGACCATACCAAGCAACCAATACCATTCATCAAACATAAGCAACTATCTAATGATCACACAATTTGTAATTAATTTAAAATGAATTAAATTTATTACTTATTCTCCAATTAATTTAAAATGAATTAAATTAATTACTTTATCATTGAAATCTTGCTTTACTTATCCATCCATTGATTTCAAATCAATTTATAAATCACCATCTCAATATTCATTTCAATTAATCATTACTGATTAACTATCCCTAATTACAATAAGTAATTAGCTTATAAGTTAATCACACAAGTTAATTACTTAAACCCTTTGCAAATAATTGACTTGTAATTACTAAATTAATTGATTAACTAAAATTAATTACATTAATTATTTTCCATTATTAATTATACCTTAATTAATCAATTCCAAATTACATCATTAACTAATTAATTAATGATTTCTGACTACAATTAATAAATCTCTAAATATAAATTGCATAAGTAATTAATCTGAAATTAATCCACATATATATTAATCACCCGTGATTAATAACCATTCAGTAATTAACTACTTTAATTACTCATCCCATAATTAATTATTCTTAATTAATTATCTAAATTAATCCCCTTGATTAATTTCAAAGTAATTTAAAACCAAATTACTTCTATAATAAATATCCTTAATTACATCCTGTAATTATTAATTAATTACTTCCTTAAGTAATTACAAATTCATAAATTACATAAAGTAATTATCAAACAATCAACAAATGTTTAAATTAATTTAACTTAATTAATCTAAACTAATCACATTTATCAAATTAATTACACCAAGTAATTAATTCTTTAATTACTTTATTAAGTGATTAAACTTAAACAATTGATTATTATTAATTAATTAATCTAATTAATTATCAAAATTAATCACATTAATTAATTGTTAAATAATCTTAAGTTAATGACTTCATTAACATTTCTTAATTACTTAATTAAGAATTAACTTAAATTAATCATTATTAATTATCAATTAATTAATATTTAATTATCATTTAACTAATCATTAATTATTAACTAATTAAGTGTTAATTAAAATCTAAATTATCTCTAATCACTTGATTAAATAAATTTTAATCATAAATTAAATTTTAATTAATCATCCTTAATTATAGACTAATTAACCTTAATTAATTAATCTCAAATCTAATTAATTAACTTAAAAATCATTAATTACTTAATTAAACAACCACATAATTAATTAATTAAATAATTAATTTTCATTTAATTCCTTAATAATTAAATGAATCCAATCATTAAATTTTCATTTATCTTTTAGATAAACATTTCTTATTTAATCTATCATTTAAAAACACAAAAATGTTTTTAAATTTACTTTAAATTCCATTTAACTTCATTTTAACTTAAGACTCAAATTTATCTTAAACAATACAAAACTTAATCTTATATGTTAAAACATCTACCTTATCAATAAGTTAAAACAATTTAAATTTCAATTCAATTTAAATTCAAATCAATTTAAAAATTACTTTAAAATTTCAAAATTGAAATACAACTTCCAAATTCATTTTAGTTTTAACTCTTTAAAATTCTTCCTACAATCTACAACTTCAATTCAAATGCATATCATTTTAATCATTTAAAAGCAATTTAAATTTAAACCTTTATTTTAAAACTGAAGTTTAAATTTTATTCCAGATTTGAAAACTCAGATTTGAATTTATTTTGAATTTCTAATTTAAATATTTAACCTTCCAATTCAAATGCAAAAGACATATGCATTTACACTTGTGAGTTTAAAAATAAAATTTAAATTTTAAAACATAAATGAATTTAAATCTCTGACAAACAAATTTGAATTCGTATCCAAATTTCACATTTTAAAAACTCAGAATAAATTTCCACCTGAAATTTTAAACTTTACCTTCACATTTAAAACAGAAAACAGTTTCTGTTTTATTTAAAAACCAACTTTGAAATTTTTTTCTGAATTTAAATTATTTCAAAAAAACCAGAATTCAAACTTATTTGAATTCATATTTAAACTCAGTCTCAAAATCCTAAGTTAAAATTTAAGTTTGCATTTATTTCAAATTTTATAAAACTGGAAACAGGTTTCCTGTTCCCTTTTTTTTATATTTTATTTTAAACCAAACTTAAATTTCTTAATTCAAATTATTGCAAAATCAGAATTCAAACTATTTTAATTCATCTTTAGATTCAGGTTTTAATCCTAAGCTAAACTTCCAGATTAAGTTTAAACTTGACTTTTTACATTTCTTAAAACAGAACAGGTCCTGTTTGCTAAGACCTAAAACATAAATACACTCGAGCAACCCCATTTTACTTCGGGTCAGTAACCCACTTACTTCGAGTCACTCACTAATTTCCCCGAGAAAATCCCGAGCAACTAAACCCTGCACCCAAAAATATTATCACCACACCTGCACACTCCTTCCTGTGCACCACTTACCCATCTCAGGCCACCTCTGACCATCATCTCTGGCCATCCCCCATCGACCACAATCCCCACATCACACTTCAACACTCCAAAATCCAGAATTCAACTTGAATTTAAATTCAAGTTTTAAAACCCAAAAACCTGGAACAACATTTCCTTCCACTGCCTAACCTGTCAACATCCAATTTCTCCTCTTCCCGACCATCATCAACTTCCATACTCCGGTGACTACTCCATCAACCCATCATCTATCAATACCCAAAATATCTCTGAACTCGATTCATTGATGAAGCTGTAGTCGAACAAAATCAGTGACCCATATAAACTAGGGTTCTTACTGCAAATTCCAAATTACAACCCCAATAATGACAAGTAACCCAAATTCCTAATTTTCCTATAATCCCTGATACATACACTCTCTTCATAAACAATTTCAACCAAATCCATTGCAGGATTCAACAGAACTTGACCAAAATGAAAATGCAGTTAATTTGAAACTTCACTTTATTTACAGCACCATAAATTGAAATTTTTGTTTTTAAATTCTTGAATTCACTTAATGATTCTATTAATAAACCTGAAACAAAAATTATAACATTTGAATTTTATTCTGTGCTAATTTGTTCTGCAGGTTACAGACAATCTAATTAATTTATATAAATTTAAACTTATGCTATTCTAAAACATCATGATTTATTCAAAGCTAAGTAATAACAAAAAAACAAGTCAAAGGAAAGAACTCAGAGATCAAACATGAGTTTGGAATTTTGAAGCACAGACATGAAACTTTCATCATCATGTATACAGGCATATATCACAGGTATAAAATTCACAGCCATTTCATATAAGTTCATATCAAATTTTAAAAAAAAAACATAAACAACTTTACCTATTTAATAAATTTATAAGTGAGTTACTCACCTGTATTTGCCAAAATGCATAGCACTGTCCAGATTTTAGCATGCAGTAGCTTGAATGCTTTTTAAACTTGAATATTGCTTTTTAAAACAAAATGTTGTTGCTTTTTGAAATTTGTTTCCAGATCTTACATGCAGGCTTCCTTGATTTCAAATGCTAAGAAATGCAGACCTTTTGCTTGCTTTTAATCTTGATTTATACATGCTTCCAGATGAAATGCAGGTATAACTTGACATTACAGTTTCCAAATCTCAGATTGTTTTTGGAAACATGAATGCATGTTATAGTTTGTTGCATGCAGGCCTTCATGATAAAAATTGAAATGCAGATTTGAAAATGGATAAGGGCCTTTGTAGTTTTGAAGAGCTACAAGCTTCTTATTGAAATATATGGGTTACTGGTTTGAAGAGTTACAGTGTAATGATTTTTAAGAGGAGTGAAATAATGCAAATATACTTGAGTTTGAAGAATTGCAGATTTGATTATGGATGTGGAAAAATGAAATTTGGTCTTTCTTTTGATTAAGGAATGTAAAAGAAAATAAATATGAATGAAGAAGTAAGTTTATATAAAGGTAATTTTCAGATTTAATGAATTAAAAGAAAATCAAAATAAAATTTACACTTGTACAAATGTTAGACACTTGTAAATTTACACACATAAATATTTAACGCATGTTAACTCAAAATATACACATGTCACTTTTAAATGATTTGTTATTTTAATTAAATGTTAAAGAAAATTAAACTTAATGAATGTTTAAACTTAGTTAACTAGTTCTTATACTTAGTTATGTATTTAAATAAATTTCTAAAGCATAAGCAAAGTATTAAAATAAATAAAACAACATACAAATTAATCTTTTGAAAAAGAAACTTTTAAACAATTAAAATAAATTTACACAAGAGTTTGTAACTTAATGAATAAATGTTTCATAAATTAAATTGTATTTTGAATGTACAAATCACATTTTATAAATCATTATTTTAAAAAGAATAACACAGCATTTTTGTAACTTATTTTAATATTCAAACTTGAATAAAATAAATGAATTTTAAACCAATAAAACATTTATCCTACATATTTAAAATCATATAGTATTTTATTAAATATTTTTGAAAAGTTTAAATTTAAAAACAAATCAAAATTTCCATTTTTAAAACATTAAAATTATGCTATACTAATTTAATTAAGAACAACTTATCTATTTAAAATATATACAAATACATATACATTATTAAATAGAAAATAGATTTATTAACTCATTAAAAATAATTTCACAAATTAAATATTTAAATAAAGAAGATTATAGAATCAAATCCAATTTATTAACAAAAATTATCAATTCAAGATAAATTTAAAACACAGATTATTAAATTTATATTGTCCAAAATTCTGGGATATTACAATCCTTCCCCTTAAAAGAATTTCGTCCCCGAAATTTAAAACAAAGGTAATTTAATAATCTATTTACAGATTTTATTTTAAAAACAGCATATATTAATCATATGCCAACAACCAAAGCAACCAATTCACACAATCAGAACAAATCTAATTATCCAAAAGAATTTTGGATAAAACTTTACGATTTTTCCCCGGTATATATATATATATATATATATATATATATATATATATATATCGGAATACTCACTCTATAAAATCCAATCAACCAATACTATTAACTTATAGAGCTCCCAACAACAATTCTAAACAGAATATCAGACTACAAACGAGTCTGACTCAACAAACAAACCATCCTAAACTACTGGTTCTACAACCAGAAATATCAAACACGTACTCCCTCAGAGATACGTGAAAACACTCTGAATCCCAGTTATCCAAACTGGCAATTCAACTCTAGAAAACCAAACACTGATCTTACCAAACACAGAAGAAATCAAAACACTACTGAGCTAGCTTTCCAAACTTATAGTTCTCTGGATCAGAGAAAAAACTTAACCAAATTCAAATCTCCAATTCCAGAATCCAAATTTCTCTGTCTCTTATCCATAAAAATTCTTCGGACAATCCTGGGCTACCAACGTCACTCCTAATCAGCTCAACTCTTACTGATTCCAAAAGAAACAGACTGAATCAACAACAATCCAATGATCTCCTCAAGATCACTCAAAAACCAAGAACACACACCCTGCTTCTCAACAACAGAAGACAGAACAAATTTCTCCTTATCCGGAAAAGAAAACATTCCCAAACTGCTTCCGCTGCACAACTCAAATCCGAAACAGAAGAAAATGCTGATGAAGAACACAGGCACAGACTAGACAACCCAGCACAGAAATATGATTCCACAGATCCATAAGAAAACTCAGATGTTTCTGCGAAACCAGAGTTACTTCACCAACTTCTATCTCAAGGAACCATCCATCTACTAAATGAACCACCAGTACCAATCCTGGAGAGAAAACTCGATCTCCAGATGCTGACAAACTACTGACTTCCTGGAAGAAATCCGGACAATCTCCAACAAACACAAGAGAACATACTATCGCAAGTCACTTTTGCGATCAACTCAGCCTAAATCCAAAGAAAACTGCTCTCTCTTTAGTAAACAGAACAGCTTATGTTGGCTTAGCCAACTTGCCAGAGAAACGGATCCACTCTGCTGCTTCTGAACTCCACTTCAGAAAAACTACTCAGCCAGAAGACTCCCTACCAATTCAGAATACTCAGCTAAACTCAGCCACATCACCGAGCAGACTCACTTCTTACTCTTATTCCAAAGAAATATCTTCGGAAATATCCATAGTCACTGCATCTCATCACGCAGCTACTACTTCCTAAGGTATCAAGATACCATCACTTGCTTGCTTCAGTCCTACCGACAGATCCCAACTCAATTCTGCAATTCAAAGATGAACTCCGAACCTTAACAGGTTACCTTCAGAGATCGATGAAGTCCTTTAACAGAACTCACTCGAGACGGTATTAGATCTACAGTCTCGACAAATACACTTCCAACCTCATCCATCAAACTCCAACCAATGGTAGTCGTGTTACACACACTTCTACCTCATCTACCTTTATAACTTATATTGGAAAAACCTGAACGGGTAATCCAACAAATAGGTAGAACCAATTATATATATATATTAAAAAATACAAATACGCACTCTCAAGATAGACACCACTACAGAGCCTAGGTATTCACTCAACCGAATGCTCTTATACCAACTGAGACGACCCAACTTTTTTCTCCACAAAAAGTCGTATCATCCTGAAGAAAGAAAGGGATAGAAAAGAGAAAAGAAAGAAGAGAAAGAAGAAACAACACAAGAATCTCAACAGCGGAACGAATAAATTATATTAGTAACATAAGCATAACATAGTATACATCAAATATCAGAGTTACACAGACATATACAACACATACTAGACAGTTATAAACACCTGTCTAGTTATTACAACTCAATCACAATACAGAAACACTCAGAGGTACCAACACAGCGGAACTATATAACTATACGCAGAAGCCTCCTGCTCCATATGCTCCTCCACAATTCGTCAAAGCTAACCTAAATCCTAACCTGAATCCCCTTGACTACTCATAAAAATTTGAGTACCCAAGAGTTAAAGAAAAACAGAAATAACTCCGGGTCAGACATGGGTCTGGTGTGAGTATCAGGTTAAAGTTGCTTAATTTTCAAAACCTTTTGAAAGAAAGGTATCACGTAAGACTTCCCACACATAAACATGGAAAAGTTTTTACCTTACGCTAACCAAAACATTTGATAGGAAATCTGATGATATTATAATAGGGTCTAGGGTTTTCAAATAAATAAGAAATAGCCGAAATTGTTACATTTATTAAATTCCAGCTACTAGCCACAAAAGTGGGTAATACAATCAAAACCGTTGGCACTTATTGGATTTTGGATTCCATACAATGGCAGGGCTACTGGGGTACCACCCGTCACGGTACGTGGACTAGATCACCGTACCGAGGAGCCACCCTAACTCCCCTACAACACAAAGCCGGACCCATTCCTTACTGAACAGTTCCGAATAAGACAACCCCGACGGTTGTCATGATCAACCGTCCACACAGCCGAAATATAAAGGGACCTCTAGACAGGGGTAAATCTTACTCTCAAGTGGGTGCGACCCACGAAGCTTTGCTGCACCTTCCCTTTTTTAGCCATTCCCGGTTGATGAGGCTTGAGGTTACGATTACCTTTATAGGACACATCACTTAGAATGCTCATCGTCCACCTGACGATGTTCTGAAAGCATTCAATCCATACAAGTTTGTTTCGGGTTCGAACGAAACCAAAGGCATTATCTCGTTACACTCATTTTGGAATCACCCTCAGAGTTAACGACAATAACCCTTGCACTCTGAATCACCATCTCGAATCTATAAGTACTATTCCGTCAATTCATTACGGAATCACCCACAGAGTTATACTGACGTACAACCCTTACACCTCGAGTCTTCACTTGCTCCATTTAGATTAACGACCTAACGTTTTAATTGGAATTGATGTGGTTTTCGGATGTCCAAATATGGAAACCCGATCCCGGTCTCATCGAAATCCAAAGCGTGTCTTTTAGGTTCAAGTTGTTTTAAGTTTAAAACAATTCAATTCATTATCTAAATCTACACAGATAGATAATACACAACACAACAGATAATCAATCTTATCATTATCAACAGATAATTCATATCAAAATCAGATAATCCATATTATCATCCAAAAGCAACCAATGCATCCATATCACATACACTACTCATCTCATAACTGAGATTACAGACCACACCAAGCAACCAATACCATTCATCAAACATAAGCAACTATCTAATGATCACACAATTTGTAATTAATTTAAAATGAATTAAATTAATTACTTATTCTCCAATTAATTTAAAATGAATTAAATTAATTACTTTATCATTGAAATCCTACTTAACTTATCCATCCATTGATTTCAAATCAATTTATAAATCACCATCTCAATATTCATTTCAATTAATCATTACTGATTAACTATCCTAATTACAATAAGTAATTAGCTTATAAGTTAATCACACAAGTTAATTACTTAAACCCTTTGCAAATAATTGACTTGTAGTTACTAAATTAATTGATTAACTAAAATTAATTACATTAATTATTTTCCATTATTAATTATACCTTAATTAATCAATTCCAAATTACATCCTTAACTAATTAATTAATGATTTCTGACTACAATTAATAAATCTCTAAATATAAATTACATAAGTAATTAATCTGAAATTAATCCACATATATATTAATCACCCATGATTAATAACCATTCAGTAATTAACTACTTTAATTACTCATCCCATAATTAACTATTCTTAATTAATTATCTAAATTAATCCCCTTGATTAATTTTAAAGTAATTTAAAACTAAATTACTTCTATAATAAATATCCTTAACTACATCCTGTAATTATTAATTAATTACTTCCTTAAGTAATTACAAATTCATAAATTACATAAAGTAATTATCAAACAATCAACAAATGTTTAAATTAATTTAACTTAATTAATCTAAACTAATCACATTTATCAAATTAATTACACCAAGTAATTAATTCTTTAATTACTTTATTAAGTAATTAAACTTAAACAATTAATAATTAATTAATCTAATTAATTATCAAAATTAATCACATTAATTAATTGTTAAATAATCTTAAGTTAATGACTTCATTAACATTTCTTAATTACTTAATTAAGAATTAACTTAAATTAATCATTATTAATTATCAATTAATTAATATTTAATTATCATTTAACTAATCATTAATTATTAACTAATTAAGTGTTAATTAAAATCTAAATTATCTCTAATCACTTGATTAAATAAATTTTAATCATAAATTAAAATTTAATTAATCATCCTTAATTATAGATTAATTAACCTTAAGTAATTAATCTCAAATCTAATTAATTAACTTAAAAATCATTAATTACTTAATTAAATAACCACATAATTAATTAATTAAATAATTAATTTTCATCTAATTCCTTAATAATTAAATGAATCCAATCATTAAATTTTCATTTATCTTTGAGATAAACATTTCTTATTTAATCTAGCATTTAAAAACACAAAAATGTTTTTAAATTTACTTTAAATTCCATTTAACTTCATTTTAACTTAAGACTCAAATTTATCTTAAACAATACAAAACTTAATCTTATATGTTAAAACATCTACCTTATCAATAGGTTAAAACAATTTAAATTTCAATTCAATTTAAATTCAAATCAATTTAAAAATAACTTTAAAATTTCAAAATTGAAATACAACTTCCAAACTCATTTTAGTTTTAACTCTTTAGAATTCTTCCTACAATCTACAACTTCAATTCAAATGCATATCATTTTAATCATTTAAAAGCAATTTAAATTTAAACCTTTATTTTAAAACTGAAGTTTAAATTTTATTCCAGATTTGAAAACTCAGATTTGAATTCTGTTTGCGCCAAAATTGGTCACAAACACCCAATACCGTGAAAGCACCAGCGTATGAATATAAATTAGTGATATTCAAACGCAAATAACAAATCTCAGCAAATAATAGACAGCAATCCAAAAGTAAAGAACAGAGATACAAGTTTTATAGTGGTTCGGCTATCTCCGGCCTACGTCCACTCCAATTTTTTTTTATTGATTATCCTTGAAGATTACAAGTGATTACAACAGTTGTAGTGACCAAATCTGAAGAAAATAGCAGTAATGATGCTATGGAATGATTCTAGCAGCGTCTGGGCTTGCCTTTTCTCTCCAAATTTTCCGACCTCTTTTCTGAATGACCAGGGGCTCTATTTATAGGCGTGGAAGGCTGAAATCCCGCCTAAAACCTGGGGAGGCCGCTTGGCACGTGAGGGGGGCCCACAGGCCCGTGTTCTCGGAATCCGTGCCCAGTTTGGGATCGATTCGAAGTGACGTTCGAATCGATCAAGAATCCATCCAATTGAGCTGAAAATTGGCGTGAACATTCTTCAACACGTATGTGAGCTCCTGTAAAAATTTCATTGCATTTGGATCAGCGGTTTGGAAGATATGATCGATTCAAGATCAAAGCTCCGTGCGTTCTGCCTGGTTCGAACCCATACTTCGAACCCGCCTTCTTCGAAACCATCCACTTCGAAACCATCTCCTTCGAATCCATAAGGCCGACTCCTTCGAATCCATGCTTTTCGAATCCATGCTTTCTGAAGCCGCCTCCTTCGAGTCCATATCCTACGAGTCCATCCTTTTCGAATCCATCCCTTTCGAATCCACGTCCTTCGAATCCGTGTCCCTTGCTTCGTATCCATCATCTTCGAATCCATGTCCATTTCGAATCCATCTCCTTCTTCGAATCCATCTCCACTTCGAATCCATCTTCTTCTTCGAATCCATGTCCACTTCGAATCCATCTCCTTCTTCGAATCCATGTCTACTTCGAATCCATCTTCTTCTTCGAATCCATGTCTACTTCGAATTCATCTCCTTCGAGTCCATCTTCTTCTTCAAATCCATGTATACTTCGAATCCATGTATGCGACAGTATGCCTTTGATCGGTTCGAAATTGATGGGTTCGAATCCATCCTGATGGGTTCGAATCTGATCGATTCGAACCGATCGCTGCATCTTGATGGATTCGAACAACATACCTCTCCCACCTTGAATCCATCGTATTTTCTTCATACGAACTCCGATTATCCTGAAATTTGAAACATAGCCTTTTCTAGCCCTTATCATCGCCTCCAATCAATTTCGTCCTGATCGGAGTTTAACAAAATTTTGACGATATCGATCACAGCCTTGATTCCAACTGATCTCCAATCCTGGTATCCATAATTCCTTGCCAATTTGTTGATATTCCAGTTTTGACCAAAAAATGGGATAACATTTTGCCCCCCAAAACATGCCTTGTGACAACAAGGCGTGTTTTGAATAACTCCGAATCCAATACCCGAAGTCCAAAGCCATATCGCCAGAGTATATCATCCTTGACTGCTTCGAGTCGATGTCCAATTCTAGATCCAATAACCAAAGCCTTAGACAATTCTGTGTCCATTCGAACTCGACAACCGAGTTCCAATCCATCCTTATCCAATAGCCAATAACCGAATCCAGGACCTCTCCGGGTTGATATCCAAATCCATAACCTCTCTGGGTTCCTGCCAAGCGTAATCCATATCTGACGACCGTGGTCCAGTGTCCCTGGACGTTGAGCTGACCTCTCCGGGTTCTTTCCATGCGCAATCCATACTTGATGTCCTTGGTCCAGTGTCCCTAGACGTTGAGCTAACCTCTCCGGGTTCTTGCCAAGCGCAATCCATACTTGACGACCTTGGCCCAGTGTCCCTGGGCGCTGTAAAATGCCATGGCTTAAGTCCTAAGCCGAATCCTGATCTCTCCGGACCCTTGCCAAGCATAGTCCATACTCAACGACCTGAAAATAATAATTGATTATAGAGGGCCTAAGTCCTAGGCCGAATCCTGGTCACTCCGAACCCTTGCCAAGCATAGTCCATACTTGACGACCTGAATGAGCCAACTCACCTTGTTTGGGCAAAGTGACTCACCCCTTGCCAGGCATAGTCCATACCTGACGACCATTTATCAAAAGCCAGATAAAAGTCCAACCAAAATCCAGTCCAAAATCCAAATCCGAAATTCAAATCCGAAATCCAAATTCAAAATTCAAATCCAAATCCAAAATTCAAATCCAAAACCAGAAAACCAGAAATCCAAACCAGCATCCAAAACCAAAAAACAATCATCCAAAGGAAAATCCAAATAAAAAAGCAAGAAAATCCAGGAGCTAAGCTCCAAAACCAAATTCAAAAAGAAAAGCAATGTCCGATCTAAAAGCAAGAAATAAATTTCACAAACCATAGCATCTCGGTTTATCATCATTCAGAGCATGCCTAGGGGCTATCTCCGTCCCCGTACATGTGTAAATGACTTTACCGTTTGCTAGTAGCTTGCTACTTATTCCATATTATCCTGGTCAATGGATGATCAATCGACGATCATCCCTGGGCCTCCCTTCATCACGGCGTGAGGTGGTCGGTGGTTGCTCCTGCTCCACCGTTGCATCCCGAGTTCCAACGTATTGTTGTAACTGTCCATTCCTTACATGCTCCTCGATTATATCCTTTAGGTGCCTGCAGCTGTTGGTATCGTGTCCATCCAGATCATGGAAGAGACAGTGCCTTCCTGATGTCCTTTCCCGCTCTGTTGGTTCCCTCCTAGCCGGCCTTCGGTAGGGAAGGCAATTCCGAGTTTCCAAGTATATCCGCTCCAGCGTCTCGTTCAATCCAGTGTATGTGGAAAACTTTGGATCCTTCCATCGTTTTCTAGCGTTTCCAGAGTCGTCATCTAACTTCCTTTTTCCTTTATCCTTCTCCAAACCATTTTTGGATACCGCTCCAACCTCGATTGCATTAACCTTCTTCAACTTTAAATCCGTACTTGCATCTTCCTGCCGAAGGAACCTTTCTGCCTCGTGAAAGAATTCGTCAAGCTTTTGCGGGGGATCTCGTATCAAAGATACCTTGAAATCCGAATTCTCCCTGACTCCTGATACTGCTGCATTAAAACCATTGATGGATCAGGCCGATCCACCGAAGCGACCGCCGCACTGAATCGAGTTAGAAAAGCTCTAAGCGATTCGTCCATCCTTTGCTTTACCGATGTTAAAGTCATCACGTTCTTCGGCCTCTTGACGTGAACCCGAAACTGTCCCAAAAAATTTTCCACTAATTCCTTCCAAGTCCTGATAGATCCTTCTCCCAGCTGCCTAAACCACATTGCAGCTAAGTCCTTCAAATACAAAGGGAAGCATCGGGCCATCACTTCCTCCGATGCCCCCAACACCTCCATGTGTCTGGTGTACCTCATCAAGTGATCTGTTGGATCTGCCTTACCATCATATACCTCCACGCTAGGTAGCTTGAATTTAGGTGGATTCTGAGCCATCCTTATTTCCCGAGTGAATGGACTCCTGTTTACTCCTTCCAAGTCTCCATTGGTCAAACCACCTCGTACAGTCTTTCTGATGATTTCTGCTAGTCCTGTATTGTCTGTTAGGGGTTGCCCCCCATGCCCCCGAGGAAACTCTGGAACATATTCCTCGTGTGGTTCACTAGTGGCAATGTTAGCTCTAGCTTGTTGAATTCCCTCCAAAGGTTCTCCCGTGTTGAGTCCCATGGGCCTGCCCCCAAGCCCTTGTTGATTGCCTTCTAGTTCCGTATCCTGTCCTTCATTGGGTTCCACGACCCTAGCTCCTTGTCCTGCATCCGTAGCTGCCGTAGCTGTTCCTAAATTCTGTATCCCTGCAGCTCTCAATTGTTCTAAGAAAGTTTGCATCATTTCCTGTTGACTTTTCAACAACCTCTCCTGTAGCGAATTTGTTATGGCTTCCATTTCATCCCGGGTTATGTAGATCGAAGCCGGTCCTTCCTCACCTCCGGAGGATGCTTGTTGACTTCCTCCTTGTTGGCTTCTCTCAGCCCTCAGCCTTCTGCTACTCTGCCTAGTCATTGTCTTCCAAATCCAAACTCCTTAGACTCTTCAAAATCCGATGTAGCAGGTGCTTGTCCTTCTCAGTGAAAGTACCAAAATGTTTGCGCCAAAATTGGTCACAAACACCCAATACCGTGAAAGCACCAGCGTATGAATATAAATTAGTGATATTCAAACGCAAATAACAAATCTCAGCAAATAATAGACAGCAATCCAAAAGTAAAGAACAGAGACACAAGTTTTATAGTAGTTCGGCTATCTCCGGCCTACGTCCACTCCAATTTTTTTTTATTGATTATCCTTGAAGATTACAAGTGATTACAACAGTTGTAGTGACCAAATCTGAAGAAAATAGCAGTAATGATGCTATGGAATGATTCTAGCAGCGTCTGGGCTTGCCTTTTCTCTTCAAATTTTCCGACCTCTTTTCTGAATGACCAGGGGCTCTATTTATAGGCGTGGAGGGCTGAAATCCCGCCTAAAACCTGGGGAGGCCGCTTGGCATGTGAGGGGGGCCCACAGGCCCGTGTTCTCGGAATCCGTGCCCAGTTTGGGATCGATTCGAAGTGACGTTCGAATCGATCAAGAATCCATCCAATTGAGCTGAAAATTGGCGTGAACATTCTTCAACACGTATGTGAGCTCCTGTAAAAATTTCATTGCATTTGGATCAGCGGTTTGGAAGATATGATCGATTCAAGATCAAAGCTCCGTGCGTTCTGCCTGGTTCGAACCCATACTTCGAACCCGCCTTCTTCGAAACCATCCACTTCGAAACCATCTCCTTCGAATCCATAAGGCCGACTCCTTCGAATCCATGCTTTTCGAATCCATGCTTTCTGAAGTCGCCTCCTTCGAGTCCATATCCTACGAGTCCATCCTTTTCGAATCCATCCCTTTCGAATCCACGTCCTTCGAATCCGTGTCCCTTGCTTCGTATCCATCATCTTCGAATCCATGTCCATTTCGAATCCATCTCCTTCTTCGAATCCATGTCCACTTCGAATCCATCTTCTTCTTCGAATCCATGTCCACTTCGAATCCATCTCCTTCTTCGAATCCATGTCTACTTCGAATCCATCTTCTTCTTCGAATCCATGTCTACTTCGAATTCATCTCCTTCGAGTCCATCTTCTTCTTCGAATCCATGTATACTTCGAATCCATGTATGCGACAGTATGCCTTTGATCGGTTCGAAATTGATGGGTTCGAATCCATCCTGATGGGTTCGAATCTGATCGATTCGAACCGATCGCTGCATCTTGATGGATTCGAACAACATACCTCTCCCACCTTGAATCCATCGTATTTTCTTCATACGAACTCCGATTATCCTGAAATTTGAAACATAGCCTTTTCTAGCCCTTATCATCGCCTCCAATCAATTTCGTCCCGATCGGAGTTTAACAAAATTTTGACGATATCGATCACAGCCTTGATTCCAACTGATCTCCAATCCTGGTATCCATAATTCCTTGCCAATTTGTTGATATTCCAGTTTTGACCAAAAAATGGGATAACAAATTCATTTTTAATTTCTAATTTAAATATTTAACCTTCCAATTCAAATGCAAAACACATATGCATTTACACTTGTGAGTTTAAAAATCAAATTTAAATTTTAAAACATAAATGAATTTAAATCTCTGACTAACAAATTTGAATTCATATCCAAATTTCAGATTTTAAAAACTCAGAATAAATTTCCACCTGAAATTTTAAACTTTGCCTTTACATTTAAAACAGAAAATAGTTTCTGTTTTATTTAAAAACCAACTTTGAATTTTTTTTTTGAATTTCAATTATTTCAAAAAAACCAGAATTCAAACTTATTTGAATTCATATTTAAACTCAGTCTCAAAATCCTAAGTTAAAATTTTAGTTTGCATTTATTTCAAATTTTATAAAACTGGAAACAGGTTTCCTGTTCCCCTTTTTTTTATATTTTATTTTAAACCAAACTTAAATTTCTTAATTCAAATTATTGCAAAATCAGAATTCAGACTATTTGAATTCATCTTTAGATTCATGTTTAAATCCTAAGCTAAACTTCCAGATTAAATTTAAACTTGACTTTTTACATTTCTTAAAACAGAACAGGTTCTGTTTGCTAAGACCTGAAACATAAATACACTCGAGCAACCCCATTTTACTTCGGGTCAGTAACCCACTTACTTCGATTCACTCACTAATTTCCCCGAGAAAATCCCGAGCAACTAAACCCTGCACCCAAAAATAATATCACCACACCTGCACACTCCTTCCTGTGCACCACTTACCCATCTCAGGCCACCTCTGACCATCATCTCTGGCCATCCCCCATCGACCACAATCCCCACATCACACTTCAACACTCCAAAATCCAAAATTCAACTTGAATTTAAATTCAAGTTTTAAAACACAAAAACCTGGAACAGCATTTCCTTCCACTGCCTAACCTGTCAACTTCCAATTTCTCCTCTTCCCGACCATCATCAACTTCCGTACTCCGGTGACTACTCCATCAACCCATCATCTATCAATACCCAAAATATCTCTGAACTCGATTCATTGATGAAGCTGCAGTCGAACAAAATCAGTGACCCATATAAACTAGGGTTCTTACTGCAAATTCCAAATTACAACCCCAATAATGACAAGTAACCCAAATTCCTAATTTTCCTATAATCCCTGATAGATACACTCTCTTCATAAACAATTTCAACCAAATCCATTGCAGGATTCAACAGAACTTGGCCAATATGAAAAATGCAGTTAATTTGAAACTGCACTTTATTTACAGCACCATAAATTGAAATTTTTGTTTTTAAATTCTTGAATTCACTTAATGATTCTATTAATAAACCTAAAACAAAAATTATAACATTTGAATTTTATTCTGTGCTAATTTGTTCTACAGGTTATAGACAATCTAATTAATTTATATAAAATTTAAACTTATGCTATTCTAAAACATCATGATTTATTCAAAGCTAAGTAATAACAAAAAAACAAGTCAAAGGAAAGAACTCAGAGATCAAACATGAGTTTGGAATTTTGAAGCACAGGCATGAAACTTTCATCATCATGTATACAGGCATATATCACAGGTATAAAATTCACAGCCATTTCATATAAGTTCATATCAAATTTTTAAAAAAAAAACATAAACAACTTTACCTATTTAATTAATTTATAAGTGAGTTACTCACCTGTATTTGCCAAAATGCAGAGCACTGTCCGGATTTTAGCATGCAGTAGCTTGAATGCTTTTTAAACTTGAATATTGCTTTTTAAAACAAAATGATGTTGCTTTTTGAAATTTGTTTCCAGATCTTACATGCAGGCTTCCTTGATTTCAAATGCTAAGAAATGCAGACCTTTTGCTTGCTTTTAATCTTGATTTATACATGCTTCCAGATGAAATGCAGGTATAACTTGACATTACAGTTTCCAAATCTCAGATTGTTTTTGGAAACATGAATGCATGTTATAGTTTGTTGCATGCAGGCCTTCATGATAAAAATTGAAATGCATATTTGAAAATGGATAAGGGCCTTTATAGTTTTGAAGAGCTACAAGCTTCTTATTGAAATATATGGGTTACTGGTTTGAAGAGTTACAGTGTAATGATTTTTAAGAGGAGTGAAATAATGCAAATATACTTGAGTTTGAAGAATTGCAGATTTGATTATGGATGTGGAAAAATGAAATTTGGTCTTTCTTTTGATTAAGGAATGTAAAAGAAAATAAATATGAATGAAGAAGTAAGTTTATATAAAGGTAATTTTCAGATTTAATGAATTAAAAGAAAAATCAAAATAAAATTTACACTTGTACAAATGTTAGACGCTTGTAAATTTACACACATAAATATTTAACACATGTTAACTCAAAATATACACATGTCTCTTTTAAATGATTTGTTATTTTAATTAAGTGTTAAAGAAAATTAAACTTAATGAATGTTTAAACTTAGTTAACTAGTTCTTATACTTAGCTATGTATTTAAATAAATTTCTAAAGAATAAGCAAAGTATTAAAATAAATAAAACAACATACAAATTAATATTTTGAAAAAGAAACTTTTAAACAATTAAATTAAATTTACACAAGAGTTTGTTACTTAATGAATACATGTTTCATAAATTAAATTGTATTTTGAATGTACAAATCACATTTTATAAATCATTATTTTAAAAAGAATAACACAACATTTTTGTAACTTATTTTAATATTCAAACTTGAATAAAATAAATGAATTTTAAACCAATAAACATTTATCCTACATATTTAAAATCATATAGTATTTTATTAAATATTTTTGAAAAGTTTAAATTTAAAAACAAATCAAAATTTCCATTTTTAAAACATTAAAACTATGCTATACTAATTTAATTAAGAACAACTTATCTATTTAAAATATATACAAATACATATACATTATTAAATAGAAAATAGATTTATTAACTCATTAAAAATAATTTCACAAATTAAATATTTAAATAAAGAAGATTATAGAATCAAATCCAATTTATTAACAAAAATTATCAATTCAATATAAATTTAAAACACAGATTATTAAATTTATATTGTCCAAAATTCCGGAATATTACACGAATGTACTTAAAAATGAATAAAGATTAAATATCAAAAGTCGCTCCTACTTATGATACATAATGATGTATCAATAAGAAGTAATTGAATTTTTTTGAACAAAGTACAATTGTTGATGACTGAAATTGAATTAACTTCTTTCTGTAAGGTTGTGTGCTTAAGAGTGGTCCACAAGGTTGAAATTTAAAAAATAGTTTACAAAATCATATAAGAAAAGGGTTTATAAGAAGCCTCAATATATCCTAAGTTACGGAGTTGGCAGGTTGTGCGAATCGAAAGACTACACATAATGATTGTACGTGAGGTTCTTGTATGGATCAACCCAAAAGGAATTTGGGAATGATTGTCATTGGATGATAAATTTATGTTTTTAACATAAGTTTCATAAATTAAAACAAAATCGGTTTTGTATATAAGGCACTTCATAAAGTGTTTATGAATACCTATTTCATTGCATTGAGGAATAACTGTTGTTTCAAGAAATACTTACCTCACAACAAAGAAATTTCTTTTAGGAATTATTAGCAGTAAAATGGATTAGGATACGATCCCAAGAAGATACTGATTATGTGTGATTAAATGAAATTAACCAAACCTAAATGAATGCATTAGAGCATCTAACGAGTATTCTTACACATTAAAGAGGAACTTTGAGCTTCTTATCAATATCGAGAATTGATAATCCTCAGTTGTTATTGACTCTGCCATGTGGTATGATGCATAAATTCGAAAGGAATCCATGTTTATTATCAAAATATGATTTTGATAGTTGTACCTGAAGGGGTAAGATCCACTGGTCGCTAATGTGTCGTCAAGAGAAACATTAATACAGTTGGAATATAGTGAGCAATATTGATAAGAATAACATCGTAAATTTCAATTGTTGAAATTATCATAACATATTCATCATTCAACATGCTTAGGTTAATTCGAATTTTATTCACAAAATTATCGCCTACTATGACTTTTCATTTTGGTACAGATTTTTTGTAAGAGAAGATTCTAAATAATGGTTTAAAATAGGCTGTTTACACTAATTACCAAAGTGTCTGAGAGAAATATTGAGTTTATGGGTTTTTGGACATGTCCTAAGAACGAATACAAAATTATCATTCGAGAAGCATTAGAGTTGAACAAGTGTTTTGATAGAAATATAAAATAATTTGATTTTCAACCAGGAGGACACATGTATCTATAAGAAAGAATATTAAAAGGTACATAGATATTTCTAAACAATAATTAAACAACATAATATTGATTACTAATGATGTACTTAAGTTAAAATTGGTTCTAGTTTAGTTATTTAATACTCAATATTGGATTTGTAATTATATAAACTATAGCTTTTATAATAAGTATAAAGGATGCTCGGAATGTCCCAAATGACATACGCAGACACCATATTAAAATGTTCGATATGTATTATGTAAGATAGATTCCTTATGCATTAGTAATTAAGAGTTATCATACATGATGTATTGTGTACAATATCGTATTTAGCTAATGTATTTGATATATTAGGCGAATATCAAATCCAGATTAATATTGCTAAAGGCAGTTCAGAGCATTCTCGAATATTTATGAAATACTAGTGAGTTATTTATAGAAACAACAAACAACTTACGAGAGAGTATCCAAACTCAAACTTCATAAGTGATATTTTGTATAATACATCATTATTAGTTTCATGTTTAAACCTTAGTTAAAGAGCTTTAAGTTTGAAATGTTCCAAATAAAAGGTTGTGGACGATTCAATGAAAACGCTAAGTATGTCGCCTTGAATTGCACCCTAATAAAAGCAATCTATAAATATAAATGCATTAATTTCTAATAGAGCTAGGGGTGATTTCAAATATTGAAAATGTAACATCATTATTATATGATAATAATACAATGATGACAGCTCACTAGAACTCGAGTAACATACTATGAATATTTCTGTATGATAAAGGCAATTTATCAACATTGAAGAGAGTTGATTGACAGAGTGGATTATCAAAATAACATAACATCTCCATTCACGAGGGGTCTAGCCTATTCAGTTCCCATCAAACTAACCAAAGGGATGAGATTGAGATTTCATAATTGACCTCATGTGCAAGTGGGAGATTGATGGAGCTTGGGGTATGCCCTAGGGGGAATTTTATAATTTACTATAAATTATTAACTCTACAATAAAATCTCACTCAAACAAAAAAGTGTTTTTCTTTCTATTATATACTTGATATAACGTGTTGTATAAATTAATTAGTTTGTTAAGTATATTTAATAGAAAATTCATAAATAATATATTTTATGAGTAATTACATTGTGTTGTAATCATGAGAAATTTATTGCAATAAAAAATAAACATATCGTTTTAAATATTCTTAGTCAAGATGTATCAAGACTGGATATCGACACATCCGTTGAGTTTAGAATATGTAACGCTCTCCAAAGTTTAGGGAGCACTAAGGGGTTATGTACTGTTGGTTATTGGATAATTATGGAATGACTAACTCTATTGTTTTTTGTTGGTTAATATAACTAACGTCAAATAGAAAATGTTGATGTGATAGTATTACACGATTCTCTCGACTTGATAATACCGTTGAGCTTCAATAGCTTCAATGTGGAAACTCCGTTTTGATTACAGTTAAATTATAGCAAAGCATCCATTGAAAGACATAATTGGGTGGTTTGAAGCATTGGAAGTGAAACACTATTTTATAGAAAATTCATCCCCTTGGTTATAAGAGGTTAGTATGGCTGTCAACCAATGTCAACTCAACGTCTCATAGTCAAATTCTCTGGTTAGCGCAATTCAGTTAATAATAATTGTTATTATTGAACTAAGAACTTTGTATTTGGACTATACAAGTTGAATGTGAACGATATTAGAATTTTGACCATTACCAATTTTTGTAAGTCCCATTGTGATATTTTGACGAAGAGAATCGATGTAAATAATTATCACTATAAGTGACTGCTTAGTTAAGTAAAACTAGATTTTACTGAAACTACGTAAGCGATAAATTAGGCCATAATGTCACACCACTAGCTAAAGTGAAGTGTGAACGTTAATATTCAATTTTTTTGATACTAATCGCCAATCGAATTACTGCAAAGATTCACACAACCGAAATGTTGAATGCTCCGACCACTACCTCATTTAATTAGATTATTATTGTCATAAATTAATTAAATTAATCAATATTTATGAAATATTAATTATAATTTTTTTTATTTGTGTTGAAAATAGTACGTATACGAAAGTTGTACATACATGCATCACGCATCGATACACGATATCGATGTACGTTTAAGTTTAATTTAAATGTAAATTATCTGACCAGGCTTGAAGTGGAATGGAGGCCTATATAAGGGAATGTTATGGTTGGCTATATGTGGTAGCAGGAGTGGTGGAATTTGATTCTAGTGGGGTTTGAATTGTAGAGAAAACTATGGATCTGGATCCACTTTTAACTCCCCTTTTTCTCTCATATTTAAGCTTTTTTAACTCCTCACTTTTTCTGTCCCTTTTGCATCTCCCTCCAGTCATTTCTGCTACAAGATCGTTCAGGCTTACCTCCATCATTGCAAGCTTAAAACCACAAATTTAAATAAAACAATGTAAAGGAGTGTAAGTCTTTCAGTCGGGTAGCGCTTGTTGAAAGAGATTGGATCTAGATCCAATCGAGTTCCGTAGATTCAACATTCAAGGTGTAATTGTTTTTTTTTTTTTTTTGAATTACCTAGAGAACCAAGCTTCGCTTGTAAACTCTAGGGAAGTATATGCCTGCCAAACACATACTTCGGGTACATCAAGGTGTAATTGTTAAGCCATACTCAAGGTAATATCTCAACATACATGCATGCATACAAACATACATACATACATACATATATATAGACACACACATACATGTGTGTGTGTGTGAGTGTCTATATATTTGATGTTTATCTTCATTCATATATGGTTAGATTAGACGATGACATCATGAACTTTCATACATGTGTGTGTGTGTTGTTACCCTAGAATATGTGTGTGCATACATATATAGCTTAAAATAATTTATATTAATTATATGCTTTTGGCTTGCAAATAAAAAAGTTCAAATTTGAAATGATGTAAAAGGTTTTTAAAACAAAAGTCGATTTTTGAATATGTTAAACATGCATATAATATATAATATATATATATATATATATATATATATATATATTTCTTATTAAATCGTACACATACTAATATTTCAAAATTTTAAAAATGTATATATATTTATTTTAAATTTCGAATATAAATATAATGTTAAAATATAATATATTAAATCAATTTTAATATATATTATAATTTTGTGTGTGTGTATTCTGGTATACCCAAAATTTATATATACATAGTAAAAGAAATCTTCCTAAAAAGTAAAAAATAAAATTTTCTTAATAATTTTTGTATGGAAATCATTTAGAAATGCACAAAATTTAAATCTTCATAGATTTATTTAAAAAATTAATTTAGTAAAATTAGTTTTTTAATTCCATACATGTATATTTATAAATATTAATAAATTATAATTTATTTCAAAATTAATATTTTAAATTTGAAATTAAAAGCTTCTGTATCAAGACTAGATTTGAAATTTTAATTTGAACTTAGAATTATCTATGTTCATTTCATAGATATTACTTTACGTATTAATATATGTACATATATAAGTAATATAAATTTTTGCAATATCATAGGCATATATAAGTATTTTCACTAATATATATATATATATATATATATATATATATATATATATATATATATATATCATATTATCTTATATAATGTATATTAGATAGCATCTATGTATATAGAGGGGTTGACATATCCGTTGCGTTGTAAATCTCTACACTTTGATATAAGCATGTTAAACTAGGCACATTGTATATATTGCATGTATATGTAGATGTGCATATGTATATGATATGCATGTGCAAATTATATAAAGTATACATAATATTAAATAAAATCATTTTATTAACAAACCAAATAGAATAATGATTTTATTTGAAAAATAATTTAGATCATATTTAAATCAATTCAGGCTTCATAAGCCTAATAAGATCCAAAACAGTAAAAAATTGAAAGTCACACGTTTAACATGTTGCGTGCTAGTCCAAAACCAACACATTCTTTGTTTTGCTCCAGCTTTGTTCCTTTTGTGGGAACATTATAGGTCGGTTCTATTCTCGTCTAGAAGATCGCCTCAGGCAGATGAGTTAGGGGGGTTTTCCTATGAAATTTAATTACTCCGCTTCTTAGTAGGGGTTTGACTTTCTTACCCCCCACTTCCTTTCATTTTGTGTGGGAGTAGTTCTCTTAAGTGGGATGTCTTCAACTTTCCAAGCTTCTTCCATTCGTATGTATCTACTTGTACTCTCGTAGAAAGCCTTAATTCTTTTGCATGACATTCTAGCATTATTATCATAGAATGATGTGTTCTTTTTTGTTCTTGCATGAGATTCCATAACTAGCGCCTCCTTATTGGAAACAGTGATCCTTATCGCCTTAAACTTGAACCATTTAATAAATCTAAGCAAACTCTCATTATCTCGTTGCTTGATGCAAGATAAGGTGTTTGGATCTAGAGAAACCTCTCTTCCTACATTGAACTACTAGCGAAAATCTAGCGATAAATGTGCCCATGAATGAATTTCTCTAAATGTGTATCTCCTTAACCTCCTTGAAGCAGCCCTAGCTAAGTATACTGAGAATGGTTTACATTTAGCTAACCTTCCTACCTTTAGAATAGCCATGTGATATTCAAAGTGCATAAGTAAACATTTAGGTCAGATGATCCATTATATTTTTTAATAGCGGGGCCGCCAAAGTTGTCAGTGAAATCTGACTCAACTATAGCTTCATTAAATAGAGAGGAACTCTCCTCTCCCTACCTTTTTGTTTTGTTGGCAAAGTTGTACCAACATTTCACTATAGGCTTCCATTGCTTTTATCTCCTCAGCTTTAGAACTAATTTTTATTAGCCGTCTTTATAAACTGAGGTGGGATCAGCATTGTCTTGCGTAGCTTGGTTACTGTGCTTGGCCAACAGTAGTGGGTTGATATTTGGCTGTTTGGGTTTGAAATTTGGGTAACTTGGACTTTGTTTTTAGTTTTCTCCCCCAAGTTCTATAAACTAGATTCACCTTTCTTAAGAGTGATATTGACATGTTTATTTGTCAACTGCAAAGTTCAGCCTACTGGTGAATTTTGGCAGTGAGCCAGGGATCTATGGACATGGGTTTGTTTGGGTGGATGGTACTGGACCACCAAGTTTTCAAGTCCAGTCATTCTTTCATTGATTGGGTTGTGAATGCATTTAGGGCCTCAAGGACTGGGTAAATGAAGATAATGTGTGATGGGCCCATTATTGGTTTGGATGGGATGCGGTTCTTTTTTTCGCGGCTAGATGATCCGCTTCTGGTGGGAGAGCGGTACATGAATTTGTAGTTTACCTTTTGTTGGGAATAGAGATGTAGTGGTTTTTGGGTATACGGGGATTTCAAGGAAAGATTTGCTAGGGTCCTGGCCTTCTGAGCGCCAAAATGTTAAAGGAGATTTTTCATTCTCACAACTTAAATTTGAAGCAATTATGGTTACATAATTATGAATTACCAAGTTTAAGTGATATTATATTGTCATTTAAAGAAGTAATTATGTTGCTGAAGCTTAAAAAATTATGAAGAAGAACTTAAACTATATGTTAAAATGTCAAATCAAATTCTCTAAAACTTAATCAAATCTAAATAGTATCCTAAAAGGATAGCAAAAAATAAATGTTGTAAAGTAAAGGATACAAAAATTACATGGTCTATATAAGGAATTCAACATCCATGGGTCAATTCTTTCTCCTTTAGTTCCTTACAAGCTTTGCATTTTAACGGTAAATAGTACAATTTGATAGAATAACTCAAAAGAAATAAAGGTTTGATCCTCTTTTCTGCTATACTGCTATAGTGCTTTTCCTTTTATAGCTAAAATGGCATTGCATGGATTATTGACATCATTCCCTCTACTTTGCCTTTACTGTTAGATTCTAACAAGTGTCCTTCCTCCCTTTGATTTGTTAAATGTGCACTAATTGCTAATATGGATTCAGATGAGAGAATTTTCTTTAGGCGGAAGAACTTGACTTTAGGCGAGAGAATATAATTTTAGGCGGAAAAATTGAATTTTGAAATATTGTACTCAAGATTGAAATTGTAAGTTGTTTTGCGCTTAGGTGATATTGGTGTAACACATAGCTATTTGATCTGCACTCCTTCATGAGTGTGTGCCTTTGTAATGTAGTATGTGCTGCTTTGTTAAGGCATGACTGCCAGATGTTGCTCCTGGTTGCTGGTTTGACCATTGCAACGCATTTTATCTCAAAGGCGAAGGCTTGATTCGTCTCAACTATGGCGGCGCACCTTGATTCAGTTTTGGCAGTGGAGTTTGGTTTAGCCGCAGCAATGCAACTTGACTCAACCATGGCGGTGCAACTTGACTCAGCTGTGGCGGCACAACTTGACTTAAATATGACGTAGCAGTCTATGCATATTTTGAACTGTGTTAACTTCAACAACGGTGGCATAATTCATATGTATATTAGGCTGCATTGTCTCGTTACATATTTACTTAGAATTTGATGTTGCTCTGATTGTTGTGCATAAATTGCAGGCCGTGCAGTTTTAGTGAGGGGTTTTACTTGACTTTGAATGCTTTATTTCGAAACGTATGCAGTTTCTTCCTCATTCCTTATGTAGATGCGGTTTGTTTTACTTCCTTGTTGCCTTGTGCAGTCCATTGACTTTCTGCATTTTGAAACTATGCTAAACATTTATATAGAAGAAAAAATGGATGCAACCATAATTATACTCATTTTCCTCTACTCATTAAAACAACTTATCAACATGTGGACACATCAACTATTCCATACTAAAACCCAAACATTTACATAAATTACGGCACAATTTAAAAACGAACAATAAATAAACCAAACCAAAGGTGTTATTAACATGTGTACTAAAGGACACATGTTAAAAATGACATTTATGTATTAAACGACAAATTTATTTGTCTAAAATAACTATTTTATCCTTAAACCATAAAAAATAGATGGAATTCAAAAATGTCATCAGGATGATTTAATCAACAATAACCTGTGTCATTAGTGCAGATGCAAACATTTTTCATAAGCCAAAACAAACTCCATTATCAACAAACAAACCTAATCGATAACCATATGCTATCTCAAGCTTTCAAAGCATCAACAGACAAAAACAATCTCCAAAAACCGATTTATATCAAACAGCAAGGCAGAGCAATAACTAATCTCCGATTCAGAAATATTCACAAACACTAAAAGCTCTATCATCAATAGCCAAATCTAAACGGTAACCACACGTTATCTCTACCTTATAAAATATCAACAAACAAACACAATCTCCAGAGACCGGTTCATATCAAAAAATAAGGCAAAGCAATAACAAATCTTTGATGAAATATTCACAAACGCCGATGTTTTATCATAACTACATCAACAAACACACCACATGACTCATAAGACTTCAAACTACCCACCACCTTTATACAAAATTCTACTTCCATGCACAGTTTAGCATTTAGGAAGTACATCAAACCTAAGACATCTCAGTGTACAAATCAAGGCGACAACAACACACCTCACATCACCTCTGAGCATGATATCCCAAATCAACTCTAGTCAACATATACAAGTATGTGTTATGCCCCAGAATTTGCATCAGCCTTTAAGAAGAAAGAAAGTTGCGGTTTGCAGTTCCTGGCCAGTAGCAATCAGAGGGAAGAAGCAACTATTAGAGCGGAAAGTTAGGCTTCGGGATGATTAAATGAAAGGAGTATCATCAGTGGATTTATGCACGTGCACAAGCATGCATAGGATGATATGGGCCTGATCTGTGTTTATATGTAACTAGGGTTGTAAATGGAACTAGGGTTAATTTATGACCGTTGTAGTTTCCATACACACACACACATATATATACATATATATATATATATATATATATATATGTATGTATGTATGTATGTATGTATGTATGTATGTATGTATGTATGTATGTATGTGTGTATGTGTGTGTGTGTATATATGTATGTATGTATATATATATGTATATATGTGTATATGTATATATATGTGTGTGTATATGTATATATGTATGTATGTATATATATATATGTATATATATATGTATATATGTATATATGTATGGAATTATGATGTACAGTTTATAATCTAATAAGAAACCCCAAGTTCTTTTCTTATTCTCTGCCGTTCATGTTTTATGCTTTCCTTCTACGGCTGTTATGGTTGAACCGTTCAACCGCACCAACCGTTCATACGGTTACCGTCTACAACGGTAACGGTTGAAGAATTCGAAAACCGCTGTTAACCATACCAACCGTACATGATTTTTTTATGTAATATTTAACAAGTATAAAAATTAGTAATTTAAGTTAAAAGAATAGTTTGACAACTAATAATATGTGTCTAAATGAACTAATAACATGTGCATTCATATTGGTCGTTTTATAAACAAATAAATAAATTTGCAAAAACTAGTTAGAGCTATATTAATTTATCACCAATAATGCATATAATTGAAAATTTATGTACGACATGCTTCAAGATCGAAAATACGACGGTTAACCATCATAAACGGTTGCGGTAACGGTTATAAGAATTTATAACCGTCAACAACGGTTACGGTTACGGTTGGTAGTAATAACGACGGTTGCCGCAACCGTAACACCCCTAGTTCCTTCCTATTCTCTCTTTTGCGTAATTACTTTGTGCATTTTCTTTTCTGCAATTCCTTACTTCTTGCTTGATCTTCTTGTGTCTGAACAACATTTCCATCCATCCAACCTCAGTTCATCATCACCAGACTCTCCTTACTTATTCTAGCAACTACTCAAACCCCTTATACCCGAACCTAACTCCACAAACACAATTCAAACCACCTACTATTCTCCATATTTCATCTCCGTAAACTCCTGCATTGACCATGACAATAACTAGACAGCAAGCAAAGGGAATAGGGCCTATTAGTATGCTAAGGTTCACACAAGAAATACCAATTGAATGAAAAATCATGGCAAATGGGTTTGAGTTTAGAAGTAAGTTTTCTAGGGCTAGGTTTTAAGATGTGACGGTGGTTGTAGACCTAGGGAGTCGTGGTTCTAAGATGAGACCGATAGTTGTTTTCTAATGTAGATTTGAGAGGGCGAGGATCCAGGCAGAGAAAACGGCGTGATTACTGAACATGTTAGTTTTCGATTCATGGTGATGCATGATTAGGAAGTGCAAATCTAGAAAGTGAGGGAGGCGGGGTTTGGATGGAGATGCAGGGGTGGATGTTAAGGTCAATTTCAGAGATGAGTAAAGGTGGGGGATGAAAGAATAGATTTGGGTGAAATATTGTTTATTTTGGACCGTAGTTTTGAAGACCCGGCCGTGGATTAAACCGTGGTAATGGAAGGTCGGAGGCTCGAAACGTTCAAGCGGTCGGACCGATGGTTGTTGATGAAGATGGCTTATAGAGTCCATATGCATTTATATGGAAAAAGGGGTGTAATTTGCAAAATTAACTCAACTAAATAACAAAAATTTAAATGTATCAAGTGCAAAATGCATGTCATCTGTTGTTATCATCCTCTTCTCCTCCCTCGGTTTCCACCGAACCCAAAAACATAAGTATAACAACCCACTTTTCTGTACACTTTAAGCTGACAGTAAATTACACATGTCAACTCAAATTGAACAAAAAGGTGGATTGCTAAGGGTGAAAGATGAGAGGTAGAAGATAGAAGAACTAAGAACAAACACAGAATCTCACAATGCAATGAAATAACATATATTAATCACATAATACTTTACAAAGACATTTTGAAATAATACATCAGAGTTACAATAATACAATTTCTAACATAGGACAGTTATGATAGCATGTCCTTATACTTCAAATATAGAGTACATAATATACAAAGGAAATAAGACAATAACTAACCATCGGTAAAGCCTCCTACTCCAAGCACCTCCCAAAATGCATCCGTAGAAAACCTGAATGTTGCGATCCGGAAATTTTAAACATTTGAAGAAAAAAAAAATTGATTTTAAATATTTGAAAGTTGGTTTAACTTGAAATTCAGAAATGTCTGTTTATTTGGCGATTAAATTATTGAATTTAATTTATTGAAGTTGGGTAAAAATTTGAATCTTCAGTTTTAAGCTGATTAAAAATATTTTAAAAGCTTAGAAAACTTATATTGATTATACTGAAGATAATGGAAACTTCAGAATTGAATTTGAAAATGATTTGTTCAGTTTTGATATTTTATTATTTAAATCAATATTTAAAAATAGCCTTCCGGGGCACAGTCTCGAAATTCGACGAAACTAGTTCCATTGGATCCGTAATATTGTATTATTATCGGCTTTCAATTTTTGTAGTGTTTGGAGTGATTGTGTGATCGTACGATAAGCAAACGTGTTGAAAATTATATCGAAATTTAATTTAATAGCTGAGTCCAAAAAACTATCTTCTCCATGCGATCGAATTTGAACTCAGAACCTTTTCCATTACGTTTGGAATAGACGTATAACATTATAAACGCCTAGTCGTACGCCTCGATAGGAGGTCGAGATTTTCGGCTCGATTTCAAGTCGTTTAAATTCAAAATTCAAATTTAATTTGATATTTTAATCATTCAAGAATAAAATACTGTTGATTCAACACGTTTCATCATTTCGAACACCTGGCTTCTTTTCTCTGTCAAAACGAACACGCGTTGAAGAAAAAAAATTATCTCGCTCGATGAATAAAAGAAAAAAGCAACGAAACCACTTCGTTCAAATTAAAAACACAGAGCTTCAAATTAGAAATGGCCGCGTTCTTTTTAAATTTTGTAATCAAATTCGAAAAGAAACAAAAATGACTGCCTCATATTTCGATTCGATAAAAAAAAATCTCGTTTCAGATCGCAATTCACGTAGGAGCGACTAGGGTTGTCTGATTTGGGTTTCACGGCGGTAGTGGGCGACGCATTAGGCGAGGGAAGTGGCGAATCGTTCGTGGCACGATGTGGTTCGATTTGGAAGCTAGGGTTCGCATCGATTTCAGGCGACAATGGCGACTGGGTCGCGTGGTCCAACGCAAGGCGCAACAAGCGGCGAGTTCGATCTCGAGTGCAAGGATGGGAGAGTCGAGCGAGTGGAGACGTTGAGCTAGGGTTTCACGAGCTCGAGGCCGATAATGGCGACAACGAGGTGAGGTAATCACAGTTTGTCTAATTTAATTTAATCTATCACAGTTTGTTCAATTTAATTTAATAAGTAAATATATAGGTTTGAGAAAATATACAGTTTTAGAAATTACAGTTTGTTTAAAATTTACAGTAAACAGAAAATTAATATAAGAATTTAAAGAAAATTAGATTTTTAATATAGTTTATTTTTATAAGTGTATATATATGGTTTCAAAAGAAAATATACACATGCATGTTTGAAATTTATATAGAAATGAAATTTTAGTTTTACAATAGAGTATAAAAAAATATTTCTATTTTGATATTTACATATACAGGTTAAAAAGGAATTTAATATTTATATATCTAAGTAAAACAGAAAATTTTATATATATGTGACTTTGGAAAAAATGGAGTTTAAATTGTTTGAAAGATTATATAAAATTTGAGTTTTGAATTTATATAAATAATTTTTTTATAAGTGAGGTTTCAAGGAAAAAAGAAAAGAAAATATTTAGTTAGTTAAAAATCAAATTTTAATTTTGAAATTAAAATCATTGGTTAATTAAATTTATCCAATAGGAATTTAATTGTTCGATTTATTCGAATATTAATAAATGATATAATTATTTATACAAGGTCAATATTTGAAAGAAATCAAGCTGGAACGAAAATGGATTTCACGCATTGTTAAATGTGAGATCTTCTCACTCAAATTTAAATAATTGGAGTTTCTGTTATTGATTGACTGTTGGATGTGGTAGTATATATAGTAGTATATATATGATTGATTTTCCGCATTATATAGCGGATGAGGCCCTATGCGCCGCATAATAGCGGATGATATTACTTAATCCCATATACCGCGATATTTCACCTCGAAGTGGAATTGGTATTCAATTGCTGTGCTAACATCTGTGGATGCAGGGAAACAGGTTGGAGGGATCCAACTAGGTTCCTCAAATATTTGAATTTGTTTCAATGTTGTGTGTTGATTTATTTATAATCTGTGTATGATTATATTTGTGATTGAAATAGTTGAAGGCTATGGTTTAGCCGAATATATTTTTGGAATCGTAGGATACAGAAATATATAAAATTGAATTTTTGGGAAATTAAAGTAGGAACTTTTAAGCATATTAATTTTTAAGAATTGTATAAATTTAAAATAAGAGATTTAAAAAGGGTAAAGGTCGATTTTGTAATCCTATCGAATTAATTCTAAAATACGGGAAAAGATTTTGATAAATGGATTTTGAGTAATATTGTTCAAAAGTTGAAGAATTTATATAAAAGTCGGATTTTGAATAGTTTGAAAGAGATAAAGGAATTTATTTTAAAAGGAAATAAAATTTTTAAATAAATTTAGAAATTGATTTAGTATTTGAAATAAATTTTTGAAATCAAATTTTGAAATCGATTTGGCGTCCGGAAATAAATTTAGAAATCAATATAGAATTTGATTTGGGGTTTGAAATAAATTTGAAAATTAATTAGAAATTTGATTCGGTGTTTGAAAGTGAATATTTTGGAAATTGATTTGAAAATCGTATATCAGTGGTATTTGAAAATTTAAATTCACAATGAGAATTTATAAAGGAAAAGGAATTTGTTTTAAAAATAAATATGGGTTTCTTTTTAAAAGTGTGGAAAGAAATTTACGAATTTGGAATGTAAATTTAAAATAAATCAAGAAGGATTTATTAATTGATTTAAATGGACCATTTTGAAATGGAAAGTGTATTTTCTCTGGGAAGCCGAGTATGTTTTCAAAGTAGTTATCAAATATAAATTAAAAGATCTAGAGTTGGTTTTAAAAGAAACTTTTGAAGAAATTATTTTCTTAAGTTATTTTGAAAATCTATAAAGTGAAGATTTATTTAATTAATTGCAGAAGTGATTATTTAAAGGTTTAATTAATATTTGTTTTAGAAAATGGTTATTTAAATAGTTATACTCTATCTACTAATTTTATTTTAAAATTAGTTTAGACTTGAAGTTTTATATGAGATATTGGTATAATGTTTTCATAGCTAATATTTAAATAAGTGTTTAGAAATAGTTTTTATTCTAAATGTTTTCAAGTATATTTTGGATAAGTGATTTGAATTATTTTAAAGTATTTGAACTCGGAAAATTTTCAGTGGAAATAAATATTCAGAAATTTATTCCACATGAGGAAAGTGATTTGAAATTTGTTTTCAAAGGGTTGAAGTGTGAGAATATATCTTGCGAAGATATTTTGAAAAGAAATAATTTGGGAAAATTATTTAAAAATCTGGTGATTGTTGTGAATATTGATCGATAGTTAAATAACCGACAAACAATATTGGCCTTTAACTTGAGTTTGAATTTCGATGCGACCGGGGGTCGAATTCCAAATGGATATTCGAAAATCACATCGAATCTTTGTGTTGGATCTTTTGTTTAAAAGATCAAAGTGGAAATTATTGTGATTTATTTGAAATCTGAATGTAACATTTATTTATAAAATAAACGCTTGTTATTCGAATTAGCCGGGAGAGAACTTTGTGTTATAAAATCCATTCCGAATAATGATACGACGAAATGGGATTGCATTTGAAGATGGTGTTGAAGACTGGGAATTTTCAAAAACGAAAGGATTACCTGTCGAATGTCTCTGCACTGAGTTGCTCCGGTATAGAGATTTTGTCACCCTTTGTGATGGAGAGTCTGAATGTGATTTGTAACGACCCGTGAAATTTTAATAATTAAGTTGGTTATTTTGATTAAAATTGAGTAATTTAATTTTGAAGGAAACAAAATTTGGTAATATATAATGAAGCAAACGTGAAAAAAAAGGGTAATGTAAATGGTAAATCACATAAGACTTTGTGATTTAATATTTGGAGAATAAAATTTGGGTAACTTATTTATGAAATAATAAGTGAATTAAAAATGTAACAATGCTAATTAAAATTTATTATCAATGGATCTAATGAAATTTCCAATTTGTTGTAATACGGGAAAATGAATACTTATTAATAAATTTAATATAAGAAACGAACTTAAATATTGAATTTATGAATTTATATATATATATATATATATATATATTGAATAGTAACTGAACGTAAATTTAGGTAATAAGGTTACAACAAGTTGATAAATATTAAATGTGTAGTGTAATCCCAATTGATTTAAACCATTGTGAAGTTTTAACCGATCACAATGTTTAATAATTGTTAAAATAATAATGGAAGTGTGAATGGAAGTTTAATAGAAATGTTAATTTTATGCATAGATGGCAATTGATTTAATTAAAAATTTGAAACCAAGATAAAACAATGAATTGGGATATTAAATGGGTATAAGCGCCCAACATAATGAAATAAAATATTGAACACAAATAAAAGATGAAATTTGAATTATATAGCTGATTGGGACATTTGTTGTAATTAATGAACTTTTAAAGGTAATTAAGAGTTAAGGGTAACAATGGTTATAAGTTACATATTTATTTAGTTCATAAAAGTTAGTTTGAAATCAATTACAGTTAATTCACTTAATTAGTGCAATTTGATGTAGATTAATTTGGTAATTGGAGAATGTTAATTCAATAGGATGTAACCAATGAAATTTTAATCTAATACTACGTTAAGACTAACTAAGGTAAGTATTAATAAAGTGAATGAATTGCAATACCAATTGAGGGAAACCAATTTGTAAGGATATAATTGAATGAAATCGGTAAATTGGGAAATAATTTAAAAGTGATATTAATTGATGAAATAATGCATAATAAATTGTTGGTTGATAATTAAAGTATGAAGGTGTGTAAATAGGCGTATATTAATTGCAATGAAATAAATTAGCGTTGAATATGGAATTATAAATATGGTTTGATGACTAACGAACTTAAATGCAAGTAATATAGGTGGCTTGTTATATAAGATGTTAAATAAACTATGTAAATAATTAGTAACTATATCCAAATTTAATATTTTATTAATGTAATTTAAAGTAACGATTAATGTAATAAAGGATGGCACCAAGGTAAATTATTTAATTGGTTTTAAAATCCAAATTTATGAGTGAAATTGACAAATTTCAATATAGTAGTTATTACACAATAAGTGGAATTAAAATAGTTAATACGAATGAAGGTGAAATTGGAAGTATCAATGTAATGTAATGTAAACAAATGTTCAATATGTCTAGAGAATAATGTTAGTTTGAATAATAAGAATGGGAATCAAAAAAAATTCCATTTATTTGAATTTAAATTACGATAATATGATTTATTGCAATTAAATGGAAACTTAATATTTGAAATATTGCATAAATGGAAATGTAGATGAAACCTAAGAAAATAAATGTAAACAATCGTGAACCAATGTAAATTGCATCCTTTTGATAATGATGAATTTAATAATAGAATGAATAGTGAATTTAATTGAATTGTTGGAAATTTTATTTATAATTTTGAAATTAATGAAATTGAAGGTTTATATTAAAATTTATAAATTTATCTTCTCTAAATAGACATTTAAATTTGTTCAAATCATTAAAAATGTTTTAGAAATATAAGGTGATAAAATTGTCAATTTTAGAATTGAAATCTGAAAATTTGATTTGATCAATTAATTATACATTTATTTAATTAATATAAAAATAGCCATTTTGGCCACTGACTCGGATTTCGACGAAATCAGTTTCATCGGATCCATAACGGTGAATTATAATAGTGTTTCAAGTTTCGTAGCAATTAGACTTGTCGTTTGATTGTACGGACTCGAAATGCCTTGAAATTTATGCAATTTAAATCAATTGAAATCAATTTGGAAAATTTGATTTTAGCATAACTTCTTCATATGATGAAACTTGGACGTGAAACTTTTTCCATCGCGTTTAAAATATTTTTATACATATATTTTGATATATGGGTTGACCCTTTTCCGTTCTGGAATCGAAACGGGCTTTTCGGGTCAATTATCGTTCAAAACCCAAATCCAACCTAGCACATTCTTTCTATTCTGTTTGCCTATATATATGTAGTTATAAACCCTAGGTCATTGCTTATTCCTCATTCTGAACGTATGCTCTTCCTCATTCCACTGCAAACCTTAATCTTCCTAATCCAATTTCAATTCCAAAAAAAAAAAAAATTGCAGATCTGCAGCAACTTCTGGTCGCGCTTCAAGTTTCAGAGGCAAAAATGCTGCATCTACTTCGGGTTAGGAAGAAAGTTACTCGGGTCGCTCCGGGTCGTTTTGGCAAAAACTCCAAGCAAGCACCGGGGAATTGAGATGGTGGACCGAAGTTGAACCCGAAGTCGACTCAGGACCAGAATTTTCCAATCTTCTAATTTTCCTAACTTTTTCATACGAGCTCGGATTCATGCGCGGTTTGTTTTGCTGGGATCATGTTAGAATTACGGACGTTTTGGCACTGTTTTGGATGGATTTGGAGACTGTTGAAATTTTGGGTTTAAATTGAATTTAAATTGAATTTAAATTCAAAAGATGAGTGTTTTAACCCACTCACAACTTCTAAAATTTCTTATGTTTGTTAAATTGATATATGATGTGATTTGAAATTTATTTATGGTTGTTGGCATATTTTTTTATCATCATCCCACTTAAATTAAATTTATTTAATTAAATTGTAAATAAATTATTCATTGCATAGGAAACTACCAGTTAAGTTGTTATATTAATTACTCATTGCATATGAAACTGCAGTTAAGTTGTTATATTAATTATTTATTGCATATAAAACTGCTAGTTAAATTTGTTATTTATTTATTTATTGCATTTAAAATTGCCAGTTAAACAGTTATTTAATTCATTATTGAAAGTTTAACTGTTAGTAATTAATTGTTATTTATTGATGTGATTGTTTGAATTAGATGATGATTTTATAAATGTTTGATGATAGATAATGGATGAATGGTTGTTGTATTTTATATGGTTAAAATATGCAAGTTGTTATGCATTTCATTTCATTCAGGATTGCAGTTTGAAATGATATATAACCGTAAATTTTTATTTTTAAATTGCGGATTGAAATGATAAATATCTGTATCACTTGACCATAGGATAGAAAATTTTATGCAGACACCGTCGGGCTATATATATAAATATTTTGAAAATGATTTCTATGGTTTGGATAGGATACGGTTAAATAAATATTAAATTTTGATATTATATAAATATTTTTTTATATATACATATATAGTTAAATTTTTGAATTTAAGCTACGTATAAATTTGTTAAATAAAATAGATAAGTTGAATAATGGAGTTTGATTATTTTATATTATATGGTTAAGTGCATGTTAAGATATTGAATATATATAGAGTTTTAATGATTTAAATCAATTAAGATTGGAAGTTAATTGGGAAATTTATTTGGAATTGAGCTTATTTAAGAATTAAACTCCATAGGTTGATGTAGAATTTATTAACATGAAATTTAAAAAAGGTATGATATTATAACTGAATTTTTATTCAAGATGAATTAAATGGATATTTCTAGTATAAATAAACTGAAGGAAATATTTAGTTATAGGTAATTTGAGTTTATTTAAATGATTATGGATTTATTATGCAAATATTTCAAACTAAATAATAGGACCTTTAATTGTTGAACAGGAATTTCCAACCTTAGATCTAATTGTTTAATATTCAAAGTTTGAAATATATTGAATCTTAAGTGGTTTATTGAAATTGAAAGTGAATTTAAAATTTATGGTTTTAGACTTAATTTAAAGAAAATAAAATTCTAAAGTCGTGGAAATTTTTTTACTTTATAAAGAAATTTTAAATTCAAAACTTTTTTATTTTATATACTGTTGAATATCCAAACCATTTAAGTTGGACGTTATGGTTTTAAAGCTATGGATTTCGAAGTATTATGTTTTGAAGAGTTATAATTCAAATGTATGGTTTCAAGATATTATAAATTTTAAAGTGGTATGGTTTTAGAAAAAGGGATATATTTGAAATGATATCATATTGATTTGGTTTTTAAAGAGAAAAATGATATCATATTTATATGGTTTTAAAAAGGGATATTATATTCTGGTTTTAAAGTATAAACTATTTTGAAAAGATCGCGGTGTTATAATAACGTTTGGTTGTTGAAGAGACCGGGATCGGAAGTTGTCATACTCTCTGCCAACCCCGAAAACCACTTCAACAACCGTGTACACGATGGAGATTCCAGAATGAAGTAGGATGGCGGCGGCGTTTCCTTTGAGGTAAATACGTGGACCCAACTCCCGTGAGTTGGCATAAGGTGACTAAAATAGGAGCGATTCTCAGGCCAAGGGGGTTAGCGCCCTTTATCGGATACTCCTCTTCGATATTATACTCTGACTTTTGGATTTGATTCGGTGGCCACTTTTGATTTTTGATTTTAGGGGGGAGTTTGTTCGAGGTGGGCGGTAGCTGCGGCTACGCATTACCACCAGCCCGGATAGAAATTGGTATATCTACCATGTCATTGCCTAGTTGTGCAGTGTCACCTACCCTAGCGCGCCTTATACGATTTTGTTTTGTACCATACCTATCGAGTGCCCTCTAACGACGCCCGGTACGGGGGAGATTACGGCACTGTATAAACTATGGGAATATATTTTGTGTTAAGGGATATATGGGTAACCTCTTAACGCTATTTAAAAGTAAGTTTATTTTACAAATAGACACTATTATAATAGCGAAATATACTACATAGTAAATAGTTTAACGGATCCTTAAGAGATGTGAATCCCGAGCATCTTTTGAGTCACTGCACTCATATTTATTTCTGCTGATTTAATTTACATAAGATCTTTTAGTTTGACTCGAGTGTTTTTTCTTTTCAATTCGCTCGGGTCAGTCCGAGCGTTTCAAGATCGAAGACTTTAGCTCTGGAGGACGAAGACGGAGATTTCTATTATTATTATTTAATATATTCCACTACACTCATATTGTTCCGCTGCATTGATATTGGTATGTGTAACTCTGATAAAAGTTGTAAGTATAATCGAATATTTTGTAAAACAAATTTATAAACTGTATATTTGATTATTATATTTTATCCTTCCGCCGTGAGATTCTATTTTGTTTTATTTCTTCCTTGTTTTTCTTATTTACCCCATAACAATCCGCCCTTTCGTATGGTTTGAATTGGCACGTGTGTCGATTTAAAACGTGCGAAAAGGCGGGACGTTACATGTGGTATCAGAGCTTTGGTTTAGTAAAAACCTTAGCTTTGTGGGGTCTGACTCTTTATTAATAGGGTAATAATGCCATATGGGAGTCGCTAAGTGTATATATATGATAGAGCGTATTTGTTAGTGTTATAAAAGGTTTTGATATTGTGTTAATTTGTTCCGTTTCGTATTTATAAATTCTGGTTGATGCATGAGACACTATGACATCAATAGGGATTTCTAAACACTTAATAGGACAGACCAACATAATATTTGGTTTTAATATAGGTGAATGAAATAATTTTTCCTATTATATTTTCTATATATAAAATCAATTTTTAAATGATATATATATATATATATATATATATATATATATATATATTTTGTTGCAATATACACTACACCACAAAAGGCTTTTAACAGCGTTTGATAAACGCTGTAATATGATACAACAGCGTTATTAGAAACGCTGTATAACGACATGCTGTCGTATATACATAACTTACAACAGCGTTTCTATAAACGCTGTTGAAACATCTCTGTGACAGCGTTTATTACGAGCTGTCAATAATATTTTTACAGCGTTTCAGACGTGCTGTATTATGTTTCAACAGCGTTTATAACTACACCAAAATAAACTTTTAACAGCGTTCTAAAAACGCTGTAATAGGATATAACAGCGTTGTTAATAACGCTGTATAACTCCCGTTCCACAGTTGTTGCTCCCCTTTTCACAGCATTTTTATTATGTTGTTGGAGCAATGTACATTATCTTTTCATAGAATTGACAGCACGGTTTAAACGCTGTTGTTTGTTTGTACTATTTTTACAGCGTTGCCCCATTGCAATATTTACACACAGGTATCATTAATCTAAATAGCATTTTATTATATTTCAACCGGATAATATACATAACATATACAAATCAAACTAAAAAATATCATATAAAAACATAACAATCAACTATTTCAATAAATTAAGTTGAATACAATATCCATAAACAAAGTTTACATAAATTCATAAACAACGATAATATTTATAAACTAATATCCTACGAAAATGGACAAAGGCACAATATCTGCACCGACAACCAAGGCAACAAATGCAACTGCAGATACTTTAGACAAATTAGAATCAGCATAGTTTAAAGGAACCTTATCTAATGCTTCCATTCTCCCTGCTCCTACATTTGGCTCTACATACACTTGGAACAGCAAGAAACTATCCGTCCCCAGAACATATTGCCACCTACTCCTTTTAAACTCAGGGTCATTCAGCAGGGGGAAAAAAAAAGATAAAAACAAGTTTGATAAAAAAAAGAAGCAAGTTCAAACCTGCAAATCAAAACCAGGCCTCTGTCTTCAGCATGAAGGTGAGCAAACTCACTGGAATCTGCTTATATGCTTTGATATAATGGTTGATACTTGAAGTATGATCGTTTTAAAATACCTGCATGTTGGATATATACATATTTATGAGTGCGTATGTTTGAATATGTATATGTGATGTATGCATGCTTGTTTACAGGGACATCTCTCTGTTTTGAAAAAAAAAATTACAGGCTCAACTTTCAAATAAAAAAAAAAGATATTTGTATCTTTCCCTACAATCAGATTTGGGCTATAATATATAAATGAAAATTTGAAATCATAATGGGTTACGAATTTTAAGAATAATAACTTGTATTTATAATTAGCAACTAAAAAAAATGAAATGAAATGAACACTGTCAGTAACAAGCTTAAAATGCATCAGTAATCAATCAAGTAAATTTCAATTTCTGATTACATACTCTGAATAGTAGTATAAATTCACGATTTTAGGAATTGGAATGGTGATTTTTAGCGAAGTAAATTCTAAGGAAATCAGGGATGAAGAGTTTTAGGTTTTTGGGGTGTTGCCGTTGAACGGCGTCGATTGAAGCTTCGAGTTTTGGCACGAAGAAGGTTGGAGTAAGGTAGAGTGATAGAAAAATACTGTTGGATTTTTCTCTTGTCTGTGATGATTAGAAATTGGCATACTAGGGTTTAGGGTTTAGGGACTGTTTATCGGACATCGATTTCGGGTCGTGACACTTGCGATCAAAAGTTTTGGTGATCTCTTTTATCTCTCATATCTGCCTACACAAACAAACCCTACCTATGTTATATGATGGGTTTAAAAAACAATATTAATCTCAACATAGAATCTCCTTGATATTGATATTTCTAAATATAAAACCAGTTTTATACCACTCTGAAAGCATCGTATTGCTTCAGTAGTAAGATCTACAACAAAATTTGCATGCACAAATTAGCATGTATATATGATCAAACAGCAAGGGACAAAAGTATGACCCAAACACGGATATGAAAATTGAATTTTTATGATTAAATACCTCTACATACTGATGTTACTGATGTTCCAAAACGGACGGCTCATCTTTTCAGTTTCCATATCCAATCCTTATGTGCGTCAATTGGATTACGGCTTGATTCGTGATCCACAAAGACCTGCACAATAAATTTGATATAAGCATAAAAAATTTCAGTGATAATTTTGAATTTTTAGTATCAAGAAAATGACACACCGGTACACTTACCTCATTTGTTTGAAAATATGTTCCATTAAGTGGAAAGCGACTTCTTCTGTTAGCTGTTCTACATGAGATCTGGTCATAATTACATTATAATTAGTAATAAAATGTGCCTGTGATAGTCAAAATTTATAGTACAAAACTACGGACTTGTATGCATGCTCTGCTTTAAACCAAAACAGTGGTTCACTCAGGAATCTAATTGCCCAAAACAGTTACAGCATTGTAGCAAAATTAAATTTGTTAAATTCACCAAAATAACTATGTACTAATGTGAACGTTACTAAAATTGTCCCTCTTGCTGTTTGAGATTGTGCTTCTTTTATGCTACCACAACTGAAAAATGTGCTCAACTTACACGTTTCACCCGACTCTGGAGAATTACTGCAAGCTACTGGGGGCATCGATGGACTGAGCTGTCTCGCCTATCACGATACAATTGCATTTTCCATTTGACATGCGAGGAAATAATTTCATTCAAATCGTTAACTGATCACGTATTATAAAATGTTCCTGCCTGGGGTCCAAATTGACAGTAAATAATTACTGGGATCATAAGCCAAGCAAAAGTAAAGATTACCGACATCACTGATATGCAGGGAACACTCCATACTAAAGCCCCAAATATCAACAGAGCTTTTCTTGATTTCTTCCACCACTCTATGAATGATAACACTGACACCATTGACATCTCCTTAATTCCATCTCTCGGCCTTCCTAGAATAAGCAACACCGAAGCATGTAATATCATAACCTTTGTTACTGATGCAGAAATCAAAGAGGCGCTTTTTAGCCTAAATTCTACAAGCACTGGTGGTCCTGATGGATTCAACACGCTGTTCTATAAACATACATGGAAACACATAGCTCCTACATTTTGTAAAGCAATCCACCATTTTTTTCAAAACAAATAAACTTCTAAAAGGAGTAAACTCAACAAACCTTGCAATGATACCGAAAATCAGCAATCCAACTGTTGTTGATCAATTCCGATCGATAGCCTGTTGTTCTGTAATATACAAGGGCATCACGAAAATCATAGCATCTAGAATTAAGCCAACCCTATCGAGAATTATAGATCAAAATCAGACTGCTTTCTTATCATCAAGAAACATATCAGACAATATTTGAAGTTGAGGATTACAGCTGATGATTCAACTAGTTCCTTCAACTTTTTTCTTTTTAAAGTTATATTAATGTACTGATACGCACTTGCACAAGTTATGAAATTTTTAACAAGTAAACATGTAACTGAAGGAAGTAAACATGTAACTGAAGGAAGTAAACATGTAACTGAAGGAAGTAAACATGCAACTGAAGGAAGTAAACATGTAACAGCTTGAATAATTAAACTTACTATTGCATCCGTGGCTCCATAAACAGCCAGTGCACCACCTACACCGTATACTCCAAGTGCTGGTACTACAACCTGTTTTGTGAACTCAGCCCTACAAAGAAAAGATAATAATACAAAACATTAGAAAATGGGTAAACTCATTAGTGGTAGGTAATAGGTATACGAATAATTTACCATACAAAGGCATGTTGTAAGCCGTAATAAAGAAGAAGATCAATATTAGACTTACCTGAGGAATACGCTTTAATGGAAATAGGCTTTCAAAATCAATAGGACTGCTTGCATTCTTCTCATTCAAATGTACAATCTCCTTTCCATTTGATTGCTCATAATTAATAAGAGCATTATCCCATTTGCTGGTGTTCCCACTACACTGCTCTCTGTTGTTTATAACTTCATTCCATTTGCTAGCTGTTCCATTACACAGCTCTTTGTTGCTTATAGCATCATCCCACTTGCTAGTGTTTCCAGTACACTGCTCTGTATTGTTTATAACATCATTACACAAGCAGAATCTCCTAAGCTTGAAAAAACTAGTGCTTCTCAATCAAACTTGGCAAGTAAAAAAGGCAAATAAGCTATAATTACCTCTAGAATAGTGTCAGCACCAAATTCGTTCCTCCACCTGAGCATTTCGGCCCACATGATTATTGCTTTCTCAATATCAAATTTTCTTGCTTTCAAAAATCTGTATAAAATAAATAAAAGAATGAAGACATCAGAGAAAGTGCTTCTGATATTTAATTTCATAAAGCACTATTGTAATATATATTAACACAAAACTTTAAAAAAAACCTAGAAAATCTAATATTGTTGAAGCATGGATATTATTCATTATAAGCATAGAAAACTTTATCTGATGCACTACTTGTTATGTTAGACAATTTTTTCTGCCGACCTCTTAACTACTATGGATCTAAACCATATACCTCAATAAAAACATCAACCTCCCTAAAATCTTCAAAATTTTGAATCATAACCTCTTCAAAAACTACTACAAATACAAAATTGGATAGTGTATGTCAGAATAAGTAAGATGGAAGTTATTGCACAAGCTAACATAATAAATAAATATGAATACTGATAAAATATTACCATTACATAGCATGGTTTATTCTCTGGCAGTGTGGCAGTGCACTGGGCTACAACAAGCTAAAAAGAATCCTTATCTTCATTACCCGTAAGTCCACCAATAGCATATCAGCCATTTTCATTAAAAAAAAGTAGGCTGACTTGTCTACTGACACAGCTCTTACGTTCTCCAAATCTTATTTCCCATTAGTATCTTTGCTGTAGTGGTATTAGAATGTGCTGCATAAAATTAAAAAACCATTTCAGACTATTGCAAGCACATCTTAGTCTATATACATGCAACATGCTTCATAGTCTAGGTAAGTTAAATACTAAGAAAATATTTTGTGGGTTTCAGATTTAGATGACGAGAAGGAGAGAAGAAAGGTTCACTTTGAAGCATGCACTTTTGGCTATGGAGAATAGAAATATTAGGATATGAGCTTGTGATTTAGTGTGAATTTGTGGTCGATCTATTAATTCAAGATTGTAGGAGTAAAACAAATGTAATTTAAAAAATAAAATGTGATGAAACCTATATGATATGTCGATTACATTATGGTAGACCAAACACAAATTATGCCATCTTCACTGCCTGTGATTAGAAATGAATCATCATGAGAAATTGAAATGTATTGAAGTGTTAGTAAAGAACATTTGTCATAACTCATTAAACACTAAATAACAGCAATAATGTTGTATCAATTGGTCAGTAGTTCAAACTACAAGATTAAAGATAATGAATTCGATCCTTGAAATCGATACTTGTTGCCAATAATGAACCATGTTCAAAAAAATAATGTTATAATGATTTAGAATGTCGCACTTTGTAAATTAATAAAGGAACAAACCCATCAATTACTGTCTGTGCACTTACAAAAATATGTGTAAAGCCTTCACACACTTCGACTTATCAATAAGGACATTTTATAGGGTGGCAAAGATCATGTCCCAACTTAGGAGTGAGATTGAAGCAAAAGAATACACTTACAAATACTTTTATTTTTATTATCAAAAGAATACACTTACACATACATACTTACATATAGAGTTAGAATTAGTTGCTTATAGTATAAAAAACACATCCATGAAGAATGTGCAGGCAGATAGAAAAAACCATAATGTGAATTTAAATACTTTGTATGACTACGTGTATGAGAAGTTAATGAAACTTTGTAATCAAAGGCTATAGTAAAATTTGTTTAGGCATGAATATAGTGCATATGTATACTCAAATAACTAAATGTCAAACAATACTCTTATATGTATATTTTTGTAATTTGCGAAAAACTTAGTTTCAATAAGTATTAATAAAATAGTAAAACTCAAAATATTTTTATGCCAAAAATACTTAATCTAATTCGATCACCAAATAAAACATAAACGGTATACATGTAACTAGATTTTACACTGAAGTTAAAAGTTACCTTCCCAAAAACAACAAAACTTTTGGTCAACTCGATCAAAATGCCTGAATCTTTTGAAGTCTGCTTGACTAGAAAAAAAAATGTGAAACCAATCTCTCCTTGCCTCTCCTTAGTGAATGAAGTTTTCCATCTTTGGTAGCAAAATTATTTAGTATAGAGGCAATAAAGTCGAACAGTTCCTATGTTATCAAATGAAGATAATATTTTAAAAAAATAATGAATGCATATTTTATATAATTGATTAGATAAAACATGGAGAAAAGATAGACAGCAACCTCTATAGTACCATAAATCAGTTCTTAATATATTGACGTTTGCACAAATTCAGTATCAATAACTCTAATTTCCCTCCCACTAATATGACCTTCAGTATTAGGAAGTTTGAGCCACCCAGATCTAATGCATAAAGAAAGGCCTTCTTATCCCTTGAGAGGAAAAAAAACTATGCCTTAAAAGGATATATTTATATTTACTCAATGAATTATCTTGTAACAAATTCTTTTCTGCTGCACATTGAGCAATATTAAACAGTTTTGTACTTTTCTAACTTGATGAAACAGATAATATTATTATGGCACAAGTAGTGTTTAGGAGCTGAGCATAGTCACATTTGCTGTAATGGTTCTAATTTGAAATGATATCAGACAACTGGACAACAGCTTTACTGAACTACTAGTACTGAGGATGAAAAGTCCTCAAAGGGCTAACAAGCTACCACTTACTAAAGATGTTAAAAAACTATGATATAGCTATGCTTATCAATGTTTTATTAGGTTATCGAAACACTGTTAGGTTTTGGTTCTTCAAGTCGATAAAGCTGGATTTATTACTATGTTCATATTATAATTCATCATATTCATATTATAATTCAAATTAGTTATTTGAGAAGTTTGTTCCAAAAAAGTTTTTGTGAAACAAATGTTCAATGAAATTATAACCAAAGATGCTTTTGTGGAAGACAACTTACCCACAAAAGGCTACTGAGTTGGAGAATCTGCTCTTGGCCAAGGATACTCGACAAGATTACCGGCGTAACGTGTTCTTCTATCACGTGAGCTTTGGGCCTCATTTCAGGATAAAATCAAACAAACTATGAAAAACATGAAATTGATTTGTAGTTTAGAAAAATTATACCTACTCATTGCCTGGTGTTTCTTAATATTGGTGTTGGTCAAATGAGCATCACCGGGAGAAGCGTAAGTGCATTTGGAAAAGTAGCATCGATGATCCATCGTCTCCTGATAGTTGACCGTCGCACCTAAGAATATTTGATAAAGATAGTGAATTAATAAAATCCTATAAGGAGAAAAGTGCGGCCGCATGAGCAAGACTTTTCGATTATATGTCCACTTATTGTTCAATGAGATTGCAAACAATTTGGAAACAATAAGCTTGGACCATTGTTCTCTTTAAGTGAAAAATAAACGAACAACTTACCATGTTATCCACTTATATAGACACGAACTTTTACAAAAACTTGGCAATTATGATGTAACAATCGAAATACATTTTCAACCTTTTGCTATAACAGAAAGGACAACATTTTTCAACAAGTGCTTGAGCATAATAATATACATATGTTGATTACATCAAACACTCATTTTTGTGAAATTGAAATAACTCAGTTAAGTAATCTTAGTTTTTCAAAACCGAATAAAATCATTTTTGCAATATTAGGTATTCTCAATATTGAGGAAACTGAGTGAACCTCGGGTTTGCAAAACTGAGCAACACTCAGAATGCAAAACTGAGAAAAATCAGTTTTGAAAAAATAACAAAATCTCATTTTTGTTAAATCGGTGTTCGAGCATGTGTGTAATCAATGAATGACAAATGTTAAACATATTTAGCATGTATAAATCAAACGTTTGATTTGAGTCATAAGATCCAATTTCAAGGTTAAAGCTCTAGAAATTTCTGATGTAGTAGTTCCCCCACATATACATTCACATTCAAAGTAGATGTCCCTAAACAACTTCTATGTCATGTAAGTAGACTGAAATTTCTTATTATCTTATTATCCAGCTATACAGATAAGAAAATAAGAATGCTCTTAGCAATAGAAAAAGATCATACCAATGAAGCCATAGGCTGTGTTTGCCGAGGGAGTCTCCTACTCCAAGTGCATCCAAGGCTCTCCATGCATTTTTCCCACGTAGTTATCCACAGGATCCCAATTCACTTGATCATTCTAATACTATGTTCTTTATTCCCTTTCTGCAAAGAAAGTACTATTATCGATTTCAGTCTGCAATAATCATACATTTTACTTATTTATGATTTATACTGAAGGATACATCAACTTTGCAATGCTAGGCATTTTCAGTATTGAAAAAACAAGAAAAAACTGAGTAAAACCCAGTTTTTCAAAACCGAGTAAAACCCAGTTTTCCAAAACTGAAAAAATCGATTTTGAAAAAATGAGAAAATTCAATTTTGTTAACTCCGTGTTCCAGCATGTGTATGATCAAAGAATGACAAATGTCAAACATATTTGGCTCTACAGCATCTATGTAATCTATGATAGAGTAATTATATTTCTCAATATTCAATTGCAACATTTTTATTCCTACCCCCAATATTTCTTTCTACATACAAAATTTTTAAAACCAAGTTTCCAAAGTGAACTTTTGAAGCATAACAGCAATAAATGTTTGATATTTAATATGGTTAACAACATTAGGTAGTAAGGATACATGTCAAATGAATACCGATGTATTACCTGTACATTGCAGTCGGATTCAAGCATGACGGTTGGAAGTGGTCTAGAACCAGCCGAAGTGTTCCTATTCAAATAGTCTGGGATTGCTCGGTGGCACCATTACCACCCTAAATTGCAGCTGAAGTGGTCTAGAATTTAGGGTTTTCATTTAAGGTTTCTTGCGGAGGGTGAAAGGATTTGTGATTTTGGATTAGGGCTTCTTGCGGAGGCTGAAAATGATTTAGAGTTTTCATGCGGATGATAAGATTGAGAGAATGGAAAGCTGAAAGCGAACGCTAATTGAGAAGTTTTCCATTATGGTCCTTGCTTTATTTTGGAGGGAAACAAAATGATAAATGGCGGCCATGAAAATAAATGTTGATTTATTCAGAACGAAGATAGTAGACAGCGATTATGGAATTTTGTTAACATCTGAAATCGCAATTGACTGCGGGTATGGTTAAAACGCTGTTCTATTTTGCTGTCAAATGCAGTTTTTCTTGTAGTGATATTGGTTGTTAGGTAATGAAATTTATAATTAATAGTCAAAATAAGATTGGAAATAAGTTAAATGAAATTGGAAACTTAAAGCTTTAGTTCCGGGATTTTTGAAAATTCCTTTCGAATAATTTTGGAATAAAATAGTATTGTTTATTAGTATTTTCTGATATAAATATTTCAATATAATTAAAGGAAATGTTTTAAAAGAAATTTTGGAAAAATTTAAGTTTTGTACTCCCCACTCTATCGCTGGAAAATAATTTCGGTGATGAGCGCACGCATCATCAACATTCATTTTCGAGTTTCGAAGTGGGAAGGCCACTGTAGTGTTCTACTACGGAGTTTTTTCGATAAACAAATATAAATTTTAAATTGTTTAAATATAATTTGATATATATAAATTGTAAGTGTATATTTATTTGTTATTTTAAAAACGATTTAAATAAAACCTGGTATTTAATCCTTAAGTTTCCATTTATTAATAGTTTAATTAATGTAGTAAAACGGAATTTAACTAATAATTGAAACCCTAAATGAACTAAGAGATTTAATGCTATGTTATTAATGGTATTAAATGAAATTTGAAATTGTAACCTATGAAGTAAGGGATAAAATTATTGAACAATAAATTAATTAAAAGAAATAGAGTAAACTTGTACAACTTTCAATTACACCCTTAAAAGCATATATATAACTTACCAAAAGATATAAAAGTTGAAATGTTAATAAGAAACTGTAATAAAATATTATACAAGTAAAAATTTGAAATAAGGAAAGCATTCAATGAAGATCTTTAATAAAAATAAGAATAAAAGATGAATATTGAAAATGATAATAAACTTAAGTAAACGGTTGAAGCTATTATAAATAAAATAAGTAGAAAAGATGAATGCATTAAATATGTGATTATAAATTAAAGTAATGCATTGAGATGCTAAGTAAACGAAATTGAGAAATGAAGGCATGTAATGCAAATAAATAAATGTATGAAATGAAATGAATAATAAATAAATTTGATTTGTTGTTTGGAATTGTTGTTGTTTGGTTTATGGTTGTTTGGGTGAGGATACTTTAAGATTGTTTGGATGTATAAATAATCAGTTTTATCTAAGACTGTTGAGTAATTGATGCGTTTAGTAGTTTATTTTTCATTTTATCCAAGTTGAAGTTTTGAACCCGAACAACTATTTGTCTTATTTGATATGAATGAATGATTGATTTGTATGGATTCTATGTGATGGATGTATGTCTTGTTGCAAGTGATTGTTGATTGTATTGAATTGTTGTTTGTAGTTGACATAACCTTAAATATTTCATTTTATATAATTGTTAACTTTTTTAGATTATATAAGTGAAATGCTGGTTTTGGAAGTAATTGCAACTGCTATTGGTTCCATAAAATAAGCATTAATTGCCTGACAAATAGGTACGTTTTTGGATTACGGTTTATAGCGTTACTATATTATATTATTTTCCCGGGTTGGGATGTATATTATTTTGGAAAATATTTGTTGTATATTGTTATATTTATATTATATTTTCCCCCGAGTCTCTCCATACAAAGGAGACTCTGCCGAAATTTTTCAAAAATTTTGGACTTAGAAAATATTTGAAAATGATTTCCAAACTTTATTTATTTAAGTATAAAAAGATTTAAGGGTTATAAAATGGGTATATTTTATTTAAAGTAATAAATTTTGTAAATTCATTTGTTTATGAATTTAATATTTTAGTATGATATATTGATTTCTTAATTCTTTCTTCTCCCTTCTTTTTCCTTTTCGGGGACGAAAAGTTTTGAGTGGGGGAGAGTGTAACGACCCGTAAAATTTTAATAATTAAGTTGGTTATTTTAATTAAAATTAAGTAATTTAATTTTAAAGGAAACAAAATTTGGTAATTTATAATGAAGCAAACGTGAAAAAAAAGGGTAATGTAAATGGTAAATCACGTAAGACTTTGTGATTTAATATTTGGAGAATAAAATTTGGGTAACTTATTTATGAAATAATAAGTGAATTAAAAACGTAACAATGCTATTAAAATTTATAATTAATGGATCTAATGAAATTTCCAATTTGTTGTAATACGGAAAAAGGAATACTTATTAATAAATTTAATATAAGAAACGAACTTAAATATTGAATTTATGAATATATATATATATATATATATATATATATATATATATTGAATAGCAACTGAACGTCAATTTAGATAATAAGGTTAGAACAAGTTGATAAATATTAAATGTGTAGTGTAATCCCAATTGATTTAAACCATTATGAAGTTTTAACTGATCATAATGTTTAATAATTGTTAAAATAATAATGGAAGTGTGAATGGAAGTTTAATAGAAATGTTAATTTTATGAATAGATGACAATTGATTTAATTAAAAATTTGAAACCAAGATAAAACAATGAATTGGGATATTAAATAGGTATAAGCGCCTAAATTTCAGCATAATGAAATAAAATATTGAACACAAATAAAAGATGAAATTTGAATTATATAGCTGATTGGAACATTTGTTGTAATTAATGAACTTTTAAAGGTAATTAAGAGTTAAGGGTAACAATGGTTATAAGTTACATATTTATTTAGTTCGTACAAGTTAGTTTGAAATCAATTACAGTTAATTCACTTAATCAGTGCAATTTGATGTAGATTAATTTGGTAATCGGAGAATGTTAATTCAATAGGATGTAACCAATGAAATTTTAATCTAATACTACGTTAAGGCTAACTAAGGTAAGTATTAATAAAGCGAATGAAATGCAATACCAATTGAGGGAAACGAATTTGTAAGGGTATAATTGAATGAAATCGGTAAATTGGGAAATAAATTCAAAATTGATATTAATTGATGAAATAATGCATAATAAATCGTTGGTTGATAGTTAAAGTATGAAGGTGTGTAAATAGGCGTATATTAATTGCAATGAAATAAATTAGCGTTGAATATGGAATTATAAATATGGTTTGATGACTAACGAACTTAAATGCAAGTAATATAGGTGGCTTGTTATATAATGTGTTAAATAAACTATGTAAATAATTAGTAACTATATCTACATTTAATATTTTATTAATGTAATTTAAAGTAACGATTAATGTAACAAAAGATGGCACCAAGGTAAATTACTTAATTGGTTTTAAAATCCAAATTTATGAGTGAAATTGACAAATTTCAGTATAGTAGCTATTACACAATAAGTGGAATTAAAATAGTTAATACGAATAAAGGTGAAATTGGAAGTATCAATGTAACGTAACGTACACAAATGTTCAATATGTTTAGAGGATAATGTTTGTTTGAATAATAAGAATGGGAATCAACATTTTTTCCATTTATTTGAATTTAAATTACGATAATATGATTTATTGCAATTAAAAGGAAACTTAATATTTGAAATATTGCATAAATGGAAATTTAGATGAAACCTAAGAAAATAAATGTAAACAATCGTGAACCAATGTAAAGTGCATCCTTTTGATAACGATGAATTTAATAATAGAATGAATAGTGAATTTAATAGAATTGTTGGAAATTTTATTTATAATTTTGAAATTAATGAAATTGAAGGTTTATATTGAAATTTATAAATTTATCTTCTCTAAATAGACATTTAAATTTGTTTAAATCATTAAAAATATTTGAGAAATATAAGGTGATAAAATTGTCAATTTTAGAATTGAAATTTGAAAATTTGTTTTAATCAATTAATTATACATTTATTTAATTAATATAAAAATAGCCATTTTCGCCACTGACTCGGATTTCGACGAAACCTGTTTCATCGGATCCGTAACGGTGAATTATAATAGTGTTTCAAGTTTTATAACGATCGGACTTGTGGTTTGATCGTACGGACTCGAAACGCCTTGAAATTTATGAAATTTAAATTAATTGAAATCAATTTGGAAAATTTGATTTTAGCACAACTTCTTCATACGATAGAATTTGGACGTGAAACTTTTTCCATCGCGTTTAAAATATTTTTAAACATATATTTTGATATATGGGTTGACCCTTTTCCGTTCCGTAATCCAAACGGGCTTTTCGGGTCAATTATCGTTCAAAACCCAAATCCAACCTAGCTCATTCTTTCTATTCTGTTTGCCTATGTATATGTGGTTATAAACCCTAGGTCATTGCTTATTCCTCATTCTGAACGTATGCTCTTCCTCATTCCACTGCAAACCCTAATCTTCCCAATCCAATTTCAATTACAAAAAAAAAAAATTGCGGATCTGCAGCAACTTCTGGTCGCGCTGCGAGTTTTAGAGACAAAAACGCTGCATCTACTTCAGGTTAGGAAGAAAGTTACTCGGGTCGCTCCGGGTCGTTTTGGCAAAAACTCCAAGCAAGCACCGTGGAATTGAGGCGGTGGACCGAAGTTGAACCCGAAGTCGACTCAGGACCAGAATTTTCCAATCTTCTAATTTTTCTAACTTTTTCATACGAGCTCGGATTCATGTGTGGTTTGTTTTGCTGGGATCGTGTTAGAATTACGGACGTTTTGGCACTGTTTTGGATGGATTTGGAGACTTTTGAAATTTTAGGTTTAAATTAGATTTAAATTCAATTTAAATTCAAAATGTGAGTGTTTTAACCCACTCACAACTTCTAAAATTTCTTATGTTTGTTAAATTGATGTAACGAGATCGAATTTTGCCCGCTCAAAAATCGACATCCATACTTCAAAATCGTATTCGAATGCCATAGATTCGACCGTTCAAATCCGATTCACCGGAGCTTATAACAACATTAAGTAAATAACATAGCGGAATAAAAGAATAATACATTGATATACAGCTTTGATACAATATCTGATACAACAGATGATCCAATAGATATCAATATACATCAGAGATATGATACAATAAAATAGCAGCGGAAAAGAAAACGATAGATAACAACTAGCAGCGGAACAATATAACTCTAAGATAGTCTTCAAAAGAGAACTCCGAGAACTGCAACTCCGTCTCCAAGAACCAATCCAGCAATAGCTCGAATTCCCAATAACGATGCACCAAGACAAGCAAGACTGGTGTGATCCAAAGACTGAACTAACTCTAGATAATCTACTAAACCTGACTATCTGAAAAACCCAACTCTAGACTGCTCGTGTAGAAAATAATGAGCACCCAGAGTTTAGGAAAGAAAACAATAAACTCCAGATCAGTCGTGGGACTGGTGTGAGCAACAAAAACAGTTTATCCTTTAAAACATTCAACAAAAGATTTTCAAAGTCAATTCGCAATGCTTTTTAAAAATGAGACTACCATAAGGCCTCCCGCACACACACACAATGCAAACGCAGAATCGGAGGAGATTTCCCCTTATGATAGTCAAAGATGCTTGATACGAATTAAAAAGAACATTTGATATTATTACTAGTGCATAGTGTAGGAAAAATTTATTTCGAAAATAAAGATATAAATCTTAGCCAGCATAGACATTCCGCACTTATGCCTACTATAGCTACCATGTTCAATAGCAGGTTACCGCCACATTCCATGGCAGGTTATACAACTAAAACCGTACAAGTCTCGTATTGTTTCTTTGGATTTCCAACAAATGGTCAGGCCAAGGAACTTCCCATTGCCACATGAGAACGCCTGCGGAAGGACGTCCCCGAGAACCAAACCGGATCTCTGCCAACACAAGGCTGGGTTACCCCTAACTGGGTAACTACTAACACGAGTATGCCATCCCCCGGTCCTTTGGGACCTTTAACCGAGCGCTCGTAATCAATTCACACAATCATAAATAAAGTGTTTCAACATGAGTAAGTATCTGGGCTCCATACCATGATACCACCCTTTTCCAGAAGGAAATGCACATACCCTAAAGGGAGCTACCCCTCATAACCTTGCCGCATCTTTCCTGTTTCGACCATTCCGGGGTGTGAGGCTCGACGAAGTCACGTCCACAAAGACACACTTTATACAAAAGCCGTGCTTTGGGTCAACAAATGATCATAGAAATGATCACAAAGATAAACGATCAAACAAATGATCCTATCACAAATGATCAACACAATGATCATTTCACAGCAACACTCAGCATGTCACATTACCAAATTGGGAATATATCGCTGATAACCATCAACTACATAACCTCTGAGCTCGTACGTCTCAGAGAAGGGTGTTAAGCTAAGAGAATAAATTCTCCGCCACCAACAGAAATATATTTGAAAGAAATCAGCTTTATATCTCAATTTGTAATGTCAGACATACTATCCATACAAGTCTGTTCCGGGCTCGAACAGAACCGAAGACACTTACAAAGAAGTCCTTGCAATCCGGATATTCACTAATCACGTTCGGACTTCCCATCACATATGGAGTCTCTATACCGGGGACCATTCGATGCAAAGACATTCGACGAGTTGTCCTTACGTTTTCGAAAATATCCGGTCTTCACCACCAGTCTTCAAATGCTATCCATAACGATATGTCACATATTCGGAATGGGATATATGACATAAAGGTCCTCTCCCGGCTAAACCGAACAGTGAGCGCAGTATTTCAAAAACATATGGATATTGGGATTTCAATTAAGTCACAACTTAAAACCCAAAAACTTTCCTTTTCAAATGGTTTAAACCAATTACCATTTCAAATCTTTATATTACAAAAAGATTTATTTCATAAAGATCAATTCATAGACTTCAAAACAATTACCATTCCAATTGGATTAACTCGTTAAATCTTTAAATCAAAGATTTAACTTATAGCTTTCAAATCGTTTTCATAACTTGGAAATTATCTTCATTCTCAAACTTGAAATTCTTTTTAACACAAATTGGACATTCATTTCTTATGTGAAAGCTTTTATTATTTGAAAACAAACAGTTTTCGTTTCAGGAAAATTCAATTATATTTACACGAGTTAAAGCCCTTGAATTAAATTTAAACTTCCAAATCAATACATTTAAAATGGTTTAAAAACCCATATAACTCATTTATAAGTTGAATAACTTTTCTTTATAGCCTAGTTTCCAAATCATAAAATTCAATTTCAAATATTGAATTTAAGTTCAAATCAAATTATTCAATTTCATATTTTAACGAGTTATTCAAAATAAATTTCATCTATGAAATTCCATTTCAAAAGCTTTTCACTTTAAACCCAATCTATTTCAAACCATTTGAATTTAAAAATTCAAATTTAAAACTATTTCTAAAATTTGTGACTTAATCGATTTCCTTGTGAAATCCATATTGGTGTGTGTATAAGTGTGGTCCAGGGGTTTAACACAATAGTGCAACATCATTCAATCATCACAGATTAAAACACAGAAATATAGTTGATAAGCGATATAAACTATAACGCTTATCGTCCATTCACGGATTCATAGATAGTATACAAATGCAAATAAATATACACAACACAACTCAAATCAAAACAGAGCATATCAGAGTATCAAACAATTCAATCATCCAATAAAATCCAAACATACATAAGTGAGATCAGATAATTGTCTGATTATTTCCAAACAGATTAACTACTTAAGAATTGCTAATCCTAGTTAATTAATATTAATAAATTACAAATCATTTTGATTAATTATCCTTCAATCATTAATTAACCATTAATTTAATTATTCTTTAATCTTCCGATTAATCAATTTTAAATCATTTATCAATTAACCCTAAATTTATTACCATTTAATAAATTGGTCATACTTAATTAATTACCATTAGTGATTATTCCTAATCACTTATTTTAATAATTGCAAATTAATTTTAATCACTTATTTTAATCATTAATCAATTACTTTTTTTTCTTTAATCCTCGGATTAATCAATTTTAAACCATTAATTAATTAACCATGAACGACTTCGAATTGAACCCGAGAATGATTGCTTCTTCCCCAAACCAACATCCTGGTATCAAAGCAAGCTTTAAAATTAACATCGAACTATTTAAAATCAAGCTTTAGAAATATTTTAATTATTTAACTTACAATTTCAAGTTAACAAATTTATTAGCCTTCCATTCAATGTTAAGAATTATTTATTTATTCGAAGACAAATCATGTTTAAACATACTTTATTTAAATTTGACTTAACATTTAAATTTATAAAACTTATTTAAATTCCACATTCAAGTAAAACTTGAATCTATGATTCCTTTAATTTTAAACTGAGTTTAAATCTGGTTTTATATTTTTAAATTTCATTTTAAATTTAAGATATAAAAATTTATTTGAATTCAACTTAAAAACTTTGTTTAAAATACCCGTTATTAAATCTTGCCTCAACTTTTACATTTTATTTTTCTTTTTAGAAATCTGAAACAGTTCATGTTTACTTAAATTTAATTCAAAAAGTACTTAATTTACACATCACTTTTAAGTTGTTTAAAACAATTTAAATTCAAAACAAGTTTACTCGAATCAGGTTTTAAATACTAACTAGAATTCACCTAAGATCTGAGATATTACATTCCACTTCCAGGCTAAACACAGCCAAAAAAAACACTGACCCAGGCAATGTGCACGGTGCACGTGCCCACCATCGTTCACCACTTCCGGTCTCCACCCATGCTTCGAGCAAGTCGAAGATCATCCTCCAACCAAAACCCAAACCCCAGACCTTCGATTATAATCGAGAAAAATGAAACCTGGAAACGCAAAGTCACGAAACCTGGAACAAGCCTGGAAAGCAACACAGCCAACCCCCTTCGAACCTGTCATCGCCACATTCACGCCACCACAACCACCGGAACACGTGAAACTCCGTCTACACGATCGCCAGCATCCCCTCTACCACCACCCAGAGCCACGCAACGCTCGATCATCTATCGGGGACGAACGATTCGAATTTCTCAACCACTACAAAATTAGGTTTAGAAACTAAACCTCGCCACCGCCACTTCCACGATGATCGATGACAACTCTGAGCATTTTTCCCCACGTCATCGTAGTCTCCTCCCCCTTCACGCACAACCCCGACCTTCATATCTCCTCAGATCGCCTGAAGTTGATCGAAATATACTTTTTATTCATTTTCGAACTACTCCTAAACCCCACCTCTAAAAATTATAAATTTTGCATTATAAATCATATTAAAGTATGATAATTCCATTCTTATACCTGAATTCATAAATCATGAAGTTCGAAATTTGGCTTATTTAGAGTTAACTTTGATTTCTCGATTTCCAGAGAAGATTAAAAGTTGTTTTTGACTTCTATAAAATTTTCAAACTTAGCTTATATTAAAACAAACAATTTCTGTTTATCTTGCAGGCTACAATAGTTATCAAATTAAGAGATCAAAAGTCATTTGCAAACCTGGGACTAAAGATAAACAAGAACAGGTATCAAATGGTACAGACATGCATTCATTCAATTACCAACATATATTCACGAGAAATAATACTCATATTCATTCCAGATAAAAATAAGCAACAATCTTAGTACTTAAGTTTAAAAAAAAAAAGTGAAGTTACTCACTTGTATGAAGAGCAGAGGATACAGGGAAGCTTGTTGAACTAATTGAAGCTTCTGTTCTCAGGCTTGAAATGTTTTGATGTTTTTAAACTAAAGTTTGTTTTTAGTTTGAGATAACATTACTTCAGATTCTCACAGCTTGGAATGAACGAATAAAGAGGAAGTTGATATATATAAAAGAGTGTACAGGGTGACATTTCTTCCTGGTGTACAAAAACATGTTGAAGGTGTTGGCATTAAATGCTAGAGGTATGTTTCATTAAATGCATGTGTCTTGTTTTATAGATATAAATGTATTTGCACTGTTTCCTTTTCTTTGTACTTTGATTGAGTTAATTATATGTTCATTGTCTTCTTGCCTGCATACTTGTCTTTATACTTAAATATAATTTACTGTCTTGTGTTATACTTACCCAATTTGATTTGTTTCCAATGTGTTACTTATCAAACATTTATCTATATACTTGTATGTTTATATTTTTACTTTGTTTTGTTTATGTTTGATAAATATTTATTTTACTTTTGTTTTGTTTATTTTGCATATTTATTTACAACTTTGTTTCATATTTAAATGTCATTTCTTTTCTTTTCTTATGACTTACATATTAATTTTCAACTTAAATACTTATTGTCTTGTATTTTTATTTCTATTTATTTAAAAAAAACATTTATTTAAGATTTTATCTCAAATCCACTATATACATATATATTCAAAGATCAAATTTTGATTTATACAGAATTTATTCAAATTCGGGGAAACTCGCTTACATTTAAAATTAATTTCACAATTTTTTATTCAAAAATTCATTTAATTATCAATTTAAATTAAATTAAAATCTAGGGTCGTTACAAACTTCCCCCCTTAAAAGAATTTCGTCCTCGAAATTCGCAGGCACGAAAACAACACAGAGATAGACTCAAAGATAGAGAAATATCTTTTCAAATCAGAGTATCAACAATAGATACAAGAAATTACGATAGAATTTCAATTTTGTTTTAAACGAAATCGTTTTATCGATACAATTCATTTAGCTTCATCTTTTATTAATCAATTTAACTCAATTTCAAATTTCCAATTTATTCAAAATTTTAATTCTAAATTTCAAATTCATTAAAGTTTAAAACGAAAAACTGAGAAGAAATTGATGAAGATACGAAATAAAAATTTCCTACAATGATTCACCACCGCATCGAAACTTCTTTCTGGAGCTGTCTCGAAGCAATCAAAAGAAATTTGGAAACGAATCATAAAGAGATTGAGAAGAAAGTTGTTTCCACTGTTGTTACAGAGTATTGACCAATTATAGTCGTATTTCCCTGTCCCCTATCTCGTTCTCTTCTTGCACTCATACTCACTATCAATGGATAGCAAGAGAATTTACTGAGGCATTCAAACAGATATCTTAAGGATAGACTCATTCTAAGGATACTTCACCCTATCTCTAATGATTTACTTAATGTGTTATACTCCTGAGCTAAAGTTCAACCTTAGCTCTGATACCAAATGTAACGAGATCGAATTTTGCCCGCTCAAAAATCGACATCCATACTTCAAAATCGTATTCGAATGCCATAGATTCGACCGTTCAAATCCGATTCGCCGGAGCTTATAACAACATTAAGTAAATAACATAGCGGAATAAAAGAATAATACATTGATATACAGCTTTGATACAATATCTGATACAACAGATGATCCAATAGATATTAATATACATCAGAGATATGATACAATAAAATAGCAGCGGAAAAGAAAATGATAGATAACAACTAGCAGCGGAACAATATAACTCTAAGATAGTCTTCAAAAGAGAACTCCGAGAACTGCAACTCCGTCTCCAAGAACCAATCCAGCAATAGCTCGAACTCCCAATAACGATGCACCAAGACAAGCAAGACTGGTGTGATCCAAAGACTGAACTAACTCTAGATAATATACTAAACCTGACAATCTGAAAAACCCAACTCTAGACTGCTCGTGTAGAAAATAATGAGCACCCAGAGTTTAGGAAAGAAAACAATAAACTCCGGATCAGTCGTGGGACTGGTGTGAGCACAAAAACAGTTTATCCTTTAAAACATTCAACAAAAGATTTTCAAAGTCAATTCGCAATGCTTTTTAAAAATGAGACTACCATAAGGCCTCCCGCACACACACACAATGCAAACGCAGAATCGGAGGAGAATTCTCCTTATGATAGTCAAAGATGCTTGATACGCATTAAAAAGAACATTTGATATTATTACTAGTGCATAGTGTAGGAAAAATTTATTTCGAAAATAAAGATATAAATCTTAGCCAGCGTAGACATTCCGCACTTATGCCTACTATATCTACCATGTTCAATAGCAGGTTACCGCCACATTCCATGGCAGGTTATACAACTAAAACCGTACAAGTCTCGTATTGTTTCTTTGGATTTCCAACAAATGGTCAGGCCAAGGAACTTCCCATTGCCACATGAGAACGCCTCTGGAAGGACGTCCCCGAGAACCAAACCGGATCTCTGCCAACACAAGGCCGGGTTACCCCTAACTGGGTAACTACTGACACGAGTATGCCATCCCCCGGTCCTTTGGGACCTTTAACCGAGCGCTCGTAATCAATTCACACAATCATAAATAAAGTGTTTCAACATGAGTAAGTATCTGGGCTCCATACCATGATACCACCCTTTTCCAGAAGAAAATGCACATACCCTAAAGGGAGCTACCCCTCATAACATTGCCGCATCTTTCCTGTTTCGGCCATTTTGGGGTGTGAGGCTCGACGAAGTCACGTCCACAAAGACACACTTTATACAAAATCCGTGCTTTGGGTCAACAAATGATCATAGAAATGATCACAAAGATAAACGATCAAACAAATGATCCTATCACAAATGATCAACACAATGATCATTTCACAGCAACACTCAGCATGTCACATTACCAAATTGGGAATATATCGCTGATAACCATCAACTACATAACCTCTGAGCTCGTATGTCTCAGAGAAGGGTGTTAAGCTAAGAGAATAAATTCTCCGCCACCAACAGAAATATATTTGAAAGAAATCAGCTTTATATCTCAATTTGTAATGTCAGACATACTACCCATACAAGTCTGTTCCGGGCTCGAACAGAACCGAAGGCACTTACAAAGAAGTCCTTGCAATCCGGATATTCACTAATCACGTTCGGACTTCCCATCACATATGGAGTCTCTATACCGGGGACCATTCGATGCAAAGACATTCGACGAGTTGTCCTTACGTTTTCAAAAATATTCGGTCTTCACCACCGGTCTTCAAATGCTATCCATAACGATATATCACATATTCCGAATGGGATATATGACACAAAGGTCCTCTCCCGGCTAAACCGAACAGTGAGCGCAGTATTTCAAAAACATATGGATATTGGGATTTCAATTAAGTCACAACTTAAAACCCAAAAACTTTCCTTTTCAAATGGTTTAAACCAATTACCATTTCAAATCTTTATATTACAAAAAGATTTATTTCATAAAGATCAATTCATAGACTTCAAAACAATTACCATTCCAATTGGATTAACTCGTTAAATCTTTAAATCAAAGATTTAACTTATAGCTTTCAAATCGTTTTCATAACTTGGAAATTATCTTCATTCTCAAACTTGAAATTCTTTTTAACACAAATTGGACATTCATTTCTTATGTGAAAGCTTTTATTATTTGAAAACAAACAGTTTTCGTTTCAGGAAAATTCAATTATATTTACACGAGTTAAAGCCCTTGAATTAAATTTAAATTTCCAAATAAATACATTTAAAATGGTTTAAAAACCCATATAACTCATTTATAAGTTGAATAACTTTTCTTTATAGCCTAGTTTCCAAATCATAGAATTCAATTTCAAATATTGAATTTAAGTTCAAATCAAATTATTCAACTTCATATTTTATCGAGTTATTCAAAATAAATTTCATCTATGAAATTCCACTTTAAAAGCTTTTCACTTTAAACCCAATCTATTTCAAACCATTTGAATTTAAAAATTCAAATTTAAAACTATTTCAAAAATCTGTGACTTAATCGATTTACTTGTGAAATCCATATTGGTGTGTGTATAAGTGTGGTCCAGGGGTTTAACACAATAGTGCAACATCATTCAATCATCACAGATTAAAACACAGAAATATAGTTGATAAGCGTTATAAACTATAACGCTTATCGTCCATTCACGGAATTAATAGATAGTATACAAATGCAAATAAATATACACAACACAGCTCAAATCAAAACAGAGCATATCAGAGTATCAAACAATTCAATCATCCAATGAAATCCAAACATACATAAGTGAGATCAGATAATTGTCTGACTATTTCCACACAGATTAACTTAAGAATTGCTAATCCTGGTTAATTAATATTAATAAATTACAAATCATTTTGATTAATTATTCTTCAATCATTAATTAACCATTAATTTAATTATTCTTTAATCTTCTGATTAATCAATTTTAAATCATTTATCAATTAACCCTAAATTTATTAACATTTAATAAATTGGTCATACTTAATTAATTACCATCAGTGATTATTCCTAACCACGTATTTTAATAATTGCAAATTAATTTTAATCACTTATTTTAATCAATTTTAATCATTAATCAATTACTTTTTTCTTCTTTAATCCTCGGATTAATCAATTTTAAACCATTAATTAATTAACCATGAACGACTTCGAATTGAACCCGAGAATGATTGCTTCTTCCCCAAACCAACATCCTGGTATCAAAGCAAGCTTTAAAATTAACATCGAACTATTTAAAATCAAGCTTTAGAAATATTTTAATTATTTAACTTACAATTTCAAGTTAACAAATTTATTAGCCTTCCATTCAATGTTAAGAATTATTTATTTATTCGAAGCCAAATCATGTTTAAACATACTTTATTTAAATTTGACTTAACATTTAAATTTATAAAACTTATTTAAATTCCACATTCAAGTAAAACTTGAATCTATGATTCCTTTAATTTTAAACTGAGTTTAAATCTGGGTTTATATTTTTAAATTTCATTTTAAATTTTAGATATAAAAATTTATTTGAATTCAACTTAAAAACTTTGTTTAAAATACCCGTTATTAAATCTTGCCTCAACTTTTACATTTTATTTTTCTTTTTAGAAATCTAAAACAGTTCATGTTTACTTAAATTTAATTCAAAAAGTACTTAATTTACACATCACTTTTAAGTTGTTTAAAACAATTTAAATTCAAAACAAGTTTACTCGAATCAGGTTTTAAATACTAACTAGAATTCACCTAAGATCTGAGATATTACATTCCACTTCCAGGCTAAACACAGCCAAAAAAAACACTGACCCAGGCAATGTGCACGGTGCACGTGCCCACCGTCGTTCACCACTTCCGGTCTCCACCCATGCTTCGAGCAAGTCGAAGATCATCCTCCAACCAAAACCCAAACCCCAGACCTTCGATCATAATCGAGAAAAATGAAACCTGGAAACGCAAAGTCACGAAACCTGGAACAAGCCTGGAAAGCAACACAGCCAACCCACTTCGAACCTGTCATCGCCACATTCACGCCACCACAACCACCGGAACACGTGAAACTCCGTCTACACGATCGCCAGCATCCCCTCTACCACCACCCAGAGCCACGCAACGCTCGATCATCTATCGGGGACGAACGATTCGAATTTCTCAGCCACTACAAAATTAGGTTTAGAAGCTAAACCTCGCCACCGCCGCTTCCACGATGATCGATGACAACTCCGAGCATTTTTCCCCACGTCATCGTAGTTTCCTCCCCCTTCACGCACAACCCCGACCTTCATATCTCCTCAGATCGCCTGAAGTTGATCGAAATATACTTTTTATTCATTTTCGAACTACTCCTAAACCCCACCTCTAAAAATTATAAATTTTGCATTATAAATCATATTAAAGTTTGATAATTCCATTCTTATACCTGAATTCATAAATCATGAAGTTCGAAATTTGGCTTATTTAGAGTTAACTTTGATTTCTCGATTTCCAGAGAAGATTAAAAGTTGTTTTTGACTTCTATAAATTTTTAAAACTTAGCTCATATTAAAACAAACAACTTCGGTTTATCTTGCAGGCTACAATAGTTATCAAATTAAGAGATCAAAAGTCATTTGCAAACCTAGGACTAAAGATAAACAAGAACAGGTATCAAATGGTACAGACATGCATTCATTCAAATACCAACATATATTCACGAGAAATAATACTCATATTCATTCCAGATAAAAATTAGCAACAATCTTAATATTTAAGTTTAAAAAAAAAGTGAAGTTACTCACTTGTATGAAGAGCAGAGGATACAGGGAAGCTTGTTGAACTGATTGAAGCTTTTGTTCTCAGTCTTGAAATGTTTTGATGTTTTTAAACTAAAGTTTGTTTTTAGTTTGAGATAACATTACTTCATATTCTCACAGCTTGGAATGAACGAATAGAGAGGAAGTTGATATATATAAAAGAGTGTACAGGGTGACATTACTTCCTTGTGTACAAAAACATGTTGAAGGTGCTGGCATTAAATGCTAGAGGTATGTTTCATTAAATGCATGTGTCTTGTTTTATAGATATAAATGTATTTGCACTGTTTCCTTTTCTTTGTACTTTGCTTGAGTTAATTATATGTTCATTGTCTTCTTGCCTGCATACTTGTCTTTATACTTAAATATAATTTACTGTCTTGTGTTATACTTACCCAATTTGATTTGTTTCCAATGTGTTACTTACCAAACATTTATCTATATACTTGTATGTTTATATTTTTACTTTGTTTTGTTTATGTTTGATAAATATTTATTTTACTTTTGTTTTGTTTATTTTTCATATTTATTTACAACTTTGTTTCATATTTAAATGTCATTTCTTTTCTTTTCTTATGACTTACATATTAATTTTCAACTTAAATACTTATTGTCTTGTATTTTTATTTCTATTTATTTTAAAAACAACATTTATTTAAGATTTTATCTCAAATCCACTATATACATATATATTCAAAGATCAAATTTTGATTTATACAGAATTTATTCAAATTCGGGGAAACTCGCTTACATTTAAAATTAATTTCACAATTTTTTATTCAAAAATTCATTTAATTATCAATTTAAATTAAATTAAAATCTAGGGTCGTTACAATTGATATATGATGTGATTTGAAATTTATGCGTGGTTGTTGGCATATTTTTTTATCATCATCCTAGTTAAATTAAATTTATTTAATTACATTGTAGATAAATTATTCATTGCATAGGAAACTGCCAGTTAAGTTATATATTAATTACTCATTGCATATGAAACTGCCAGTTAAGTTGTTGTATTAATTATTTATCGCATATAAAACTGTCAGTTAAATTTGTTATTTGTTTATTTATTGCAATTAAAATTACCAGTTAAACAGTTATTTAATTCATTATTGAAAGTTTAACTGTCAGTAATTAATTATTATTTATTGATGTGATTGTGTGAATTGGATGATGATTTGATAAATGTCGGATGATAAATAATGGATGAATGGTTGTTGTATTTTATATGGTTAAAATATGCAAGTTGTTATGCATTTCATTTCATTCGGGATTGCGGTATGAAATGATATATAACCGTAAATTTTTATTTTTAAATTGCGGATTGAAATGATAAATATCCGTATCACTTGACCATAGGATAGAAAATTTTATACAGACACCGTCGGGCTATATATATAAATATTTTGAAAATGATTTCTATGGTTTGGATAGGATACGGTTAAATAAATATTAAATTTTTATATTATATAAATATTATTTTATATATACATATATAGTTAAATTTTTGAATTTAAGCTATGTATAAATTTGTTAAATAAAATAGATAAGTTGAATAATGGGGTTTGATTATTTTATATTATATGGTTAAGTGCATGTTAAGATATTGAATATATATAGAGTTTTAATGATTTAAATCAATTAAGATTGGAAGTTAATTGGGAAATTTATTTGGAATTGAGCTTATTTAAGAATTAAACTCCATAGGTTGATGTAGAATTTATTAACTAGAAAAATTAAAAAGGTATGATATTTATAACTGAATTTTTATTCAAGCTGAATTAAATGAATATTTCTAGTATAAATAAACTGAAGGAAATATTTAGTTATAGGCAAGTTGAGTTTATTTAAACGATTATGGATTTATTATGCAAATATTTCAAACTAAATAATAGGACCTTTAATTGCTGAACAGGAATTTCCAACCTTAGATCTAATTGTTTAATATTCAAAGTTTGAAATATATTGAATCTTAAGTGGTTTATTGAAACTGAAAGTGAATTTAAAGTTTCTGGTTTTAGACTAAATTTAAAGAAAATAAAATTCTAAAGTCGTGGAATTTTTTTTACTTTATAAAGAAATTTTAAATTCAAACCATTTTCGTTTTATATGCTGTTGAATATCCAAACCATTTAAGTTGGAAGTTATGGTTTTAAAGCTATGGATTTCGAAGCATTATGTTTTGAAGAGTTATAATTCAAATGTATGGTATCAAGATATTATAAATTTTAAAGTGGTACGGTTTTAGAAAAAGGGATATATTTGAAATGATATCATATTGATTTGGTTTTTAAAGAGAAAAATGATATCGTATTTATATGGTTTTAAAAAGGGATATTATATTCTGGTTTTAAAGTATAAACTACTTGGAAAGACCGCAGTGTTATAATAACATTTGGTTGTTGAAGAGACCGGGATCGGAAGTTGTCATACTCTCTGCCAACCCCGAAAACCACTTCAACAACCGTGTACGCGGTGGAAATTCCAGAATGAAGTAGGATGGTGATGGCGTTTCCTTTGAGGTAAATACGTGGACCCAACTCCCGTTAGTTGGCATAAGGTGGCTAAAACAGGAGCGATTCTCGGGCCAAGGGGGTTAGCGCCCTTTATTGGATACTCCTCTTCGATATTATACTCTGACTTTTGGATTTGATTCGGTGGCCACTTTTGATTTTTGATTTTAGGGGGGAGTTTGTTCGAGGTGGGCGGTAGCTGCGGCTACGCGTTACCACCAGCCCGGATAGCAATTGGTATATCTACCCTGGCATTGCCTAGTTGTGCCGTGTCACCTACCCTAGCGCGCCTTATACGATTTTGTTTTGTACCATACCTATGGAGTGCCCTCTGACGACGCCCGGTACGGGGGAGATTACGGTACTATATAGACTATGGGAATATATTTTGGTTAAGGGCTATATGGGTAACCCCTTAACGCTATTTAAAAGTAAGTTTATTTTACAAATAGACAATACTATAATAGCGAAATATACTACATAGTAAATAGTTTAACGGATTCTTAAGAGATGTGAATCCCGAGCATCTTTTGAGTTACTGCACTCATATTTATTTCTGTTGATTTAACTTACATAAGATCTTTTAGTTCTGACTCGAGTGTTTTGTCTTTTCAATTCGCTCGGGTCAGTCCGAGCATTTCATGATCGAAGACTTTAGCTCTGGAGGACGAAGAAGGAGATTTATATTATTATTATTTAATGTATTCCACTACACTCATATTGTTCCACTGCATTGATATTGGTATGTGTAACTCTGAGAAATGTTATAAGTTTAATCGAATATTTTATATAACAACTTTATAAACTATATATTTGATTATTATATTTTATCATTCCGCTGTGAGATTTTATTTTATTTTATTTCTTCCTTGTTTTTCTTATTTACCCCATAACAATCCTCCCTTCCGTATGCTTTGAATTGGCACGTGTGTCGATTTAAAATGTGCGAAAAGGCGGGACATTACATGATTAGTGAATATCTGGATTTACAAGGGCTTCTTTGAAGTGCCTTCGGCTCCGTTCGATCCCGGAACAGACTTGTATGGATGTGTGCCTAACGTTACACTTTGAGATGTAAATCTGGTTTCTATCAAATACATTTCTGTTGGTGGCGGAGAATTCATTCTCTTAGCTTAACACCCTTCTCTGAGACGTACAAGCTCAGAGGTTACGTAGTTGATGATTACTAGTGATACATTCCCAATTTGGTAATGTGGCATACGAAGTGCTGCCGATCATTTGTTGATCGAAGCATGACTTTTGTGAAAAGTGTAGCTTTGTGGACGAGACTTCGTCGGACCTCACAACCCGGAAATGGTCGAAACAGGAAGGATGCGGTAAGGTTATTAGGGGTCGCACCCCTAGGGTATGTCCATTTTCTTCTAGAAAAAGGTGATATCATGGTATGGAGCCCAAATATTTAACCTATGTGGTTGTTGCAAATTTATTACTTTGTGTTTGTTGCTTTGTGGTTGAGGATCCTCGGATAAAGGTCGGTAACGACCGGGGATGGCATACTTGTGGGTGTTACCTAATTATAGAGGTAACCCGGCCTTTGTGTTGGCAAAGATTCGGTTGGGTTCTCGGGATGTCCCTCCAGAGGCGTACACATGTGGCCCTGGAAGTTCCTAAACCTGACCATTTGTTGGAAATCCAATCACCAATACGCGTCATGTACGATTTTAGTTATAGTTACTGCCATTTAACATGGTAGCTATAGTAGGCATACTGTAATGGTACATATGCTGGCTAAGATTAATATTATACTTGCAAATGTTTTCCACTATGCACTAATAATAATATTAAAAAAAAATTGCGTATCAAGCATGTTTGACTATCATAAGGAGAAATCTCCTCCAATTGTGTGCTTGAATTGTGTGTGTGCGAGGAGGCCTTATGGTAGTTTCATTTTCCAAAAGAATAGAGGATCTCTTTTCCTTTTCTGTGTGAAAATAACTATTTTTAAGATCTCACACCAGTCTCATGACTGACTTGGAGTTTATTGTTCCCTTTGTAAACTCTGGGTGCCCATAATTTTCTACACGAGCAGCCTAGAGTCAGATTATCATTATTCTGGAACGAAGTCGGAAAAGTATGTTGTGGAGATCTGGAGGCAAGATGGATGGCGAGGCATATCACTAGTATATAATATTTCTTTTCCGCTGTTATGTTGTTGTAAACTCTGATAATGTGATGTATAAACTGATATAGTGCTTTTGTTTTAAAGATTATTCATTTATCTATTATATTTGTTCCGTTGTGAAATGTGAGATTCTGTTATTGTTTCTTTTTATTTTTCTATCTTCTTCTTCTTTAACCCTAACGATTCGGTTTTCCAGCATTCGATTGTGCGACATTTGATACAGTGGACGTATTGATGTCGACTTTCGGGCGTTGAAAAATTATGTCGTTACAAATGTGGTATCAGAGTAATTGGTTAAGCGACAGCCTTGGCTCTGTTGGGGATTACTCATTGGAGATAGAGTCAGTAATACTCTAGAATGAGTTTGAGTGTATTAATAGATATGAGTGCGTATTTGTTAGTGAGTATAAAATTGTTTTGTATTGTGTTGACTTATTGGTTGATTGTTTATAGATTTTGGTCGGTGTAGTTTGGCCAACTGTATCGATAGGAGTTTCTAAACTCTTGAACAAGATAAACCGACACAGTATTGTTTTAAATAGGGTAAATGAAATAATTTTACCCAAACTATTTTTGTATATAAAAGAAATAATTTTCCGTAAATTATTATAGTATATGGATGATTGATTGTTAGGAAGTGATAATATTGAATTATTATCATTGTTGTTGAATACGAAAATTGAAATATAACTAAAAGCTATGAAATAAATTCATATACAAATGGGATTTGGAAATGTAAATTCTAAATGTGATTTATAATTTGAAATAGAATTCCAGAAAAATATTTGTGAATGTTTTTGAAAGGATTTGAAGTTTTGATATTTGGAAAGGATTAAATTCCTTTTGGGTTTGAAAATGATTTTCAAAGGTTTCGGAAAAATAATGGTGAAATTATTTGGAAAATATTTTTGAATTGGATTTGAAATCTGGTGGGTTTTGAAAATATTTGGAAAATGTTTTTGAAGGGATAAAAGCACTAAACTCTTTTCGGTCGCTGGAAAATAACTTCGATGATGGCTGCAGCATCATCGGTGTTCATATTCGGGTTTCCAAGAAAGGAATTGCTGCCAAAATGTTTTAGATTAAAATTATTTTCAAAAGTTGGGTTTGATTTGGAAATGCAAAGGGTTTTGGATGTAATTGATTTCAAAATGATTTTGAAATATTAAGAAATTGTTTAAAAACTCTGGAATCTTATTTAAATGACTATGAAATGGAAAAAAGTCGGGAAACTTATAGAAGTTGAAATTTTGAATTAAATTAAAATAAGTGTGAAATGTAAATAAGTTGGAATACTTATCGAGGCTTAAAAGTCGAATCAAAACTGAATATTGAAAATTGAGTTTGATTTGTGTTAAACAAAGTAAAGTGGAAAATTTGTCAAGTTAGATCGAAAGAAGCAAAGTATTGAAGTAAAATTAGTAAGTAAAACTAACTGAAGGAATGACAAATTTAATATGGTTTGAAATGAATTGAATTATATGGAATTGGAAATCTAGTTTGAATAAAAGTAAAGATAAAACCAAAGTGCTCGAACCAAGGTGGAAATTAAAAATAAATATAAGAAGTATATGGAATATATATATTGAACTTAAGAAATAAATGGCGAAATTCTTAAGTAAAAATGTGGAGTTGAGAAAATATTCTAAATTAATAAATGAATGAAGATTAACCTGGAAGTTGTGAAATGGTAATTGTGAATGAGTGAACCAAAATCAATGTGAATAAAAGAAAAGAGAATTGATATAGTTAATAATCAATTTGGAATAAATACGTAGGATGTACGTATATTATTTTATTCGCATAGCGATTTGATCCAGAGTTCGAGCACAGAATTTCGAGATAGTTATATCAATCCGAGTTAGGATTTTTCACTCGATTTTTGACGGCGAACCTTGGATATGGATTTTTGGTTGATTCTGGAAATTCTCTATCATAGTTACCGCTATGCAAGGAGAATGACGGTTTCTGATCAAGAAACCAAATCTGAGTCCGCTCTAGGAAGTCGGATGGACGATACTAGTTCGGAAGTGAAATTGTGTGATCGAGTGAGCGATCGAATTTGGTATTGCGTACGGATGATATACGGACATCGTACGGATTTGAATAAAATAGATATTGGATCTTTTATAAAGAAAAGTGCAAAATGGTTTTGAATATTGTAATTGAATATTATTGCTAGTAGGATATACAGGTAATTTAAATGAAAAGGGAATTGGATTTTTATTTTGAAGATAAATTAAATTTCTCGTCAAAAGGTATGTATTTAAATTGCAGTGTGAAATTTGATGATTTCCTTATCCAGCTACTTGGCTTTTTTTTCCTTTTAAAAATCTGGGGGGCCATGGCGCCATTTTGTAGTCGTACCGAGCTAGCTAGGCAAAGGAGACTGGCGAAATTTTTCGAAAATTTAGGAAGTTAGAAAAATTTTGAGAAAAAATTAAAATTTTAAAATTTGAATTTAAATTTAATTTTGAATGGTTAAGAAAACAATGTTGATTGGAATTTATGGAAGGTTTTGGAAAGTTTGTTAAAGTAATAATGGGTCTCAAATAAAAATATTTGTTTTGGCAAATTGAAAAACTATTTGGTTTTGGAAAAATGATAAATGGGTTAAGGATCATTGTTCTTAACTAGTAATTTCGGGACGAAATTCCTTTAGCGGGGAAGAATGTGACGACCCGTAAATTTTGAACATTTGAAAAAGAAATATTTAATTGATTTTAAATATTTGAAAGTTGGTTTAACTTGAAATTCAAAAACATCTGTTTATTTGACGATTAAATTATTGAATTTAATTTATTGAAGTTGGGTAAAAATTTGAATCTTCAGTTTTAAGCTGATTAAAAATATTTTAAAAGCTTAGAAAGCTTATATTGATGATACTGAAGATAATGGAAGCTTCGAAATTGAATTTGAAAATGATTTGCTCAGTTTTGATATTTTATCGTTTAAATTGATATTTAAAAATAGCCTTCTGGGGCGCAGTCTCGGAATTCGACGAAACCAATTCCATTGGATCCGTAATATTGAATTATTATTGGATTTAAATTGTCGTAGTGTTTGGAGTGATCGTGTGATCGTACGATAAGCAAACGCGCTGAAAATTATATCGAAATTTAATTTAATAGCTGAGTCCAAAACGCTATCTTCTCCATACGATCGAATTGAAGTCGGAACCTTTTCCCTAGCGTTTGGAATAGGTGTATAACATTATAAACGCCTAGCGGCATGCCTCAATAGGACGTCGAGATTTTTGGCTCGATTTCAAGTCGTTTAAATTCAAAATTCAAATTTATTTGATATTTTAATCAGTCAAGAATAAAATACTGTTGATTCGACACGTTTAATCATTTCGAACAGCTGGCTTCTTTTCTCTGTCAAACCGAACACGCGTTGAAGGAAAAAATTATCTCGCTCGATAAATAAAAGAAAAAAAACGACGAAACCACTTCGTTCAAATTAAAAACACAGAGCTTCAAATTAGAAATGGTCGCGTTCGTTTTAAATTTCGTAATCAAATTCAAAAAGAAATAAAAATGGCTGCCTCCTATTTCGATTTCGATTCGATCAAAAAAAATCTCGTTTCAGATCGCAATTCACATAGGCGCAACTAGAGTTGTCTGGTTTGGGTTTCACGGCGATAGTGGGCGACGCGTGAGGCGAGGGAAGTGGCGAATCATTCGCGGCACGAGGTGGTTCAATTTGGAAGCTAGGGGTTCACATTGATTTCAAGCGACGAAGGCGACTGGGTGGCGTGGTCCAACGCGAGGCACAACAAGCGGCGAGTTTGATCTCGAGTGCAAGGATGGGAGGCTCGAGCGAGTGGAGATGTTGAGCTAGGGTTTTATGAGCTCGAGCCCGCTAATGGCGGCAGCGGGGTGAGGTAATCACGGTTTGTTTAATTTAATTTAATCTATCACAGTTTGTTCAAATTAATTTAATAAGTAAATATATAGATTTGAGAAAATATATAGTTTTAGAAATTACAGTTTGTTTAAAATTTACAGTAAACAGAAAATTAATATAAGAATTTATAGAAAATTAGATTTTTAATATAGTTTATTTTTATAAGTGTACATATATGGTTTCAAAAGAAAATATACACATGCATGTCTGAAATTTATACAGAAATGAAATTTTATTTTTACAATAAAGTATAAAAAAATATTTCTGTTTTAATATTTACATATACAAGTTAAAAAGGAATATATATATATATATATATATATATTTATATATATAAGTAAAACAGAAAATTTTGTGTACATGAGACTTGGGAAAAAATTGGAGTTTAAATTGTTTGAAAGATTATATAAAATTTGATTTTTGAATCTATATAAATAATTTTTTATAAGTGAGGTTTCAAGGAAAAAAAGAAAAGAAAATATTTTGTTAGTTTAAAATCAAATTTTAATTTTGAAATTAAAATCATTGGTTAATTAAATTTATCCAATAGGAATTTAATTGTTCGATTTATTCGAATATTAATAAAGGATATATTTATTTATACAAGGTCAATATCTGAAAGAAATCAAGCTGGAATGAAAATGGATTGCATGCATAGTTAAAGGTGAGATCTTCTCACTCAAATTTAAATAATTGGAATTTCAGTATTGATTGACTGTTGGATGTGGTAGTGTGTATGTGTGTGTGTGTGTGTGTGTGTGTGTATTTGGAGTGATTGATTTCCCGCATTATATAGCGGATGAGACCCTATGCGCCATATAATAGCGGATGATATTATTTAATCCCATATACCGCGATATTCCACCTCGAAGTGGAGTTGGTATTTAATTGTTGTGCTAACATCTGTGGATGCAGGGAAACAGGTTGGAGGGATCCAACTGGATTCCTCAAATATTTGAATTTGTTTCAATGCTGTGTGTTGATTTATTTATAATCTGTGTATGATTATATTTGTGATTGAAATCGTTGAAGGCTATGGTTTAGCCGAATATATTTTTAGTATCGTAGGATACTAGAAATATATAAAATTGAACTTTTGGGAAATTAAAGTAGGACCTTTTAAGTATATTAATTTTTGAGAATTGTATAAATTTAAAAGAAGAGATTTAAAAAGGGTAAAGGTCGATTTTTTTAATCCTATCGAATTAATTCCAAAATATGGAAAAAGATTTTGATAAATGGATTTTGAGTAATATTGTTTAAAAGTTGAAGAATTTATTTAAAAGTCAGATTTTAAATAGTTTGAAAGAGATAAAGGAATTTATTTTAAACTGAAATCAATTTTTGAAATCAATTTAGAAATTGATTTTGTATTTGAAATAAAAATTTGAAATCAATTTGGAAATCGATTTGGCGTGTGGAAATAAATCTAGAAATCAATTTGGAATTTGATTTAGGGTTTGAAATAAATTTGAAAATCAATTAGAAATTTGATTGGGTGTTACAAAGCGAATATTTTAGGAATCGATTTGAAAATCGTATATCATTGGATATTTGAAAATTTAAATAGACAATGAGAATTTATAAAGGAATGGGAATTTGTTTTGAAAATAAATATGGGTTTATGTTTAAAAGTGTGGAAGAAATTTACGGATTTGGAATGTAAATTTAAAATAAATCAAGAAGGATTTATCAATTGATTTAAATGGACCGTTTTGAAATGGAAAGCGTATTTTCCCTAGAAAGCAGAGTATGTTTACAAAGTAGTTATCAAATATAAATTAAAAGTTCTAGAGTTGGTCTTAAAAGAATATTTTAGAGAAATTATTTTCTTAAGTTATATATTTAAAGTAAAGATTTATTTAATTAACTATAGAAGTGATTATTAAAAGATTTAATTGATATTTATTTTAGAAAATGGTTATTTAAATAGTTATACTCTATCTACTAATTTTATTTTAAAATTAGTTTGGAATTGAAGTTTTATATGAGATATTGGTGTAATGTTTTCATAGCTAATATTTAAATAAGTGTTTAGAAATAGATTTTATTCTAAATGTTTCCAAGTATATTTTGGATAAGTGATTTAAATTATTTTAAAGTATTTTAACTCAAAAAAATTTCAGTGGAAATAAATATTTGAAAATTTATTCCACGTGAGGAAAGTGATTTGAAATTTGTTTTCAAAGGGTTGAAGTGCGAGAATATATCTTGCAATAATATTTTGAAAAGAAATAATCTGGTAAAATTATTTAAAATCTAGTGATTGTTGTGAATATAGATTGATAGTTAAATAACCGACTATCAATATTGGCCTTTAAATGGCGTTTGAATTTCGATGCGACCGAGGGTCGGATTCCAAATGGATATTCGAAAACCACATCGAATCTTTGTGTTGGATCTTTTTTTTAAAAGATCAAAGTGGAAATTGTTGTGATTTATTTGAAATTTGAATGTAACACTTATTTTTAAAATAAGCGCTCGTTATTCGGATTAGCCGGAAGAGGACTTTGTGTCATAAAACCCATTCCGAATGATAATATGACGAAATGGGATTGCATTTGAAGATGGTGTTGAAGTCTGGGTATTTTCAAAAATGAAAAGATTACCTGTCGAATGTCTCTGCACTGAATTGCTCCGGTATAGAGATTTTATTATCCTTTGTGATGGGGAGTCCAGACGTGATTAGTGAATATCCGGATTTGCAAGGGCTTCTTTAAAGTGCATTCGATTCCGTTTGATCCTGGAACGGACTTGTATGGGTGTGTGTCTGACATTACATTTTGAGATGTAAAGCTAGTTTCTATCAAATACATTTCTGTTGGTGGCGGAGAATTTATTCTCTTAGCTTAACACCCTTCTCTGAGATGTACGAGCTCAGAGGTTATGTTGTTGATGGTTACTAGTGATACATTCCCAATTTGGTAATGTGGCATACGAAGTGCTGCTGGTCATTTGTTGACCAAAGCATGACTTTTGTGAAAAGCGTAGCTTTGTGGACGGGACTTCGTCGGACCTCACAACCCGGAAATGGTCGAAACAGAAAGGATGCGCAAGGTTATTAGGGGTCGCGCCTCTAGGGTATGTCCATTTTTTTTGGAAAAAGGTGGTATTATGGTATGGAGCCAGATATTTAACCTTTGTGGTTGTTGCAAATTTATTACTTTACGGTTGTTACTTTGTGGTTGAGAATCCTCGGATAAAGGTCGGTAACGACCAGGGATGGCATACTTGTAGGTGTTACCTAGTTACAGAGGTGACCCGGCCTTGTGTTGGCAGAGATCCGGTTAGGTTCTCGGAGCGTCTCCCCAGAGGCGTACCCATGTGGCCTAGAAAGTTCCTTAGCCTGACCATTTGTTGGAAATCCAATCCCCAATATGCGCCATGTACGGTTTTAGTTGTAGAACCTACCATTTAACTGGTAGCTATAATAGGCATACTATAATGGTACGTATGCTGGCTAAGATTAATATTATACTTGAAAATGTTTTCCACTATGCACTAATGATAATATTAAAAAAAATTGCGTATCAAGCATGTTTGACTATCATAACGAGAAATCTCCTCCAATTGTGCATTTATATTGTGTGTGTGCGGGGAGGCCTTATGGTAGTTTCATTTTCCAAAAGCATAACGGATTTCTTTTCCTTTTCTTTGTGAAAATAACTGTTTTTAAAATCTCACACCAGTTCCATGACTGATATGGAGTTTATAATTCCCTTTCTAAACTTTGGGTGCCCATAATTTTCCACACGAGCAGTCTAGGGTCAGGTTATCATTATTCTGGAACGAAGTTGGAAAAGTATGCTGTGGAAATTTGGAGGCAAGCTAGATGGCGAGACATATCACTAGTATATAATATTTCTTTTCCGCTATTGTGTTGTTGTAAACTCTGATAATGTGATGTATAAACCGATATAGTGCTTTTGTTTTAAAGATTATTCATTTATCTATTATATTTGTTCCACTGCGAAATGTGAGATTCTGTTATTGTTTCTGTTTCTTTTTCTATCTTCTTCTTCTTTAACCCTAACTATTCGGTTTTCCGGCATTCGATCGTGCGACATTTAATACAGTGGACGTATTATTGTCGACTTTCGGACGTCAAAAAATTGGGTCATTACACTGAACTACTTGGTTGCTCGTAAAAATTGAGCGACTAAGAGTTTTAGGAAAAAAAATAAAAATATGGGTCGGACATGGATCTGGTGTGAGTAAACGCAAACAACTGAATTATTATTTTTAAAACTTATTAAAATCCAAGGTATCTGGTACGACCACGCCGCACATAAATACGGACGGGTTTTTACCTTACGATAACCAAAACACATTTATATAAAATCTAGTGATATTATAATAATGTCTAAGAGTGAAAATAATAATAACCAAATAGCTGCGATGCTCGTGTAGTGTACATCACAATAATACAAGGTATAAAATCAAAAATTACTAAGGCGCGTTCGCTAATTGCGTAAGATTTCCATGGAGGTGCCCTTAGTACTTCCAGAACGGTCATCGTGCACAAGGATCAGAGTTATCATTCTGAAGCATCATACCCGCCTAGCCAGGGTACTAAGGTAAAATATAATTAGTTTTGCTAAGACCGAGTGCATCTCTCTTAGCATGCCAAAACTGATAGATATTGCTAAAAAAGGGAGCCGACTACACCCAACGGGTTTGCCTACCTTACTGGCCATGTCCAATATCTCTGGTTTTAGTTATTTCCACTAATGAGGCTACATCCGGCATTCCAGCTTACACACCGCATCAAAATAGATCACGGAATCCTGCATGGATTCTCATATCTCATAGGCCTTGGAATCATGTAAGGATTCCCATATCTCAATATAGATCTTGGAACCATCCATGGATTCCCGCACCCCAATGGGCCTTGGAACTACATATGGATCCCAACATCTCAATATATCACGAAACTCCTCCATAGAACCGTATATGGTTTTGGAGTGGTTACATTTTCAAGTCATCCTTTACGAGTACACTCTTCTACTTCCCGGATGCTCCACAAACCAATCGTTGATTTTCCAGAATGCTCAATACCGGTTCTTTAGGAAATAATCAAACAATACATAAGAGCGGGGATCAACCCCTAACCATTTAAGTGGACGGATCTTCTTATCAGTTATCCTAGAAGAACGAAACGAGTTTATACGTACAGTATAGCACCACTAATGGTAACTATACCATATAATTCCCGTGTTTCTCCTAGATATTTCCAGAGTTAAAATCCTTCGGTGTTAAGTAGGGAATTTCCTCCCTACCACCAAAATTAAGAAGGATTACATATTTGGACTAAGATTTGATAGACGATTATTTAACAATCAAATAACAAACATTCAACCAAAAATTTCATTTTCCACTGAAATCACTGAGCCTCATTTAATTTTATTTCGATAAATTGAATTTCATTATCAAAAACAGACATATACTTATCTCACTGGAATAAGTATATTCACGAACAATCCCTTTCAAAAATACTTAAAAGCTTTTTAAAATAGATATGGAAAGTACCATTTGGTATTGACCATGGATCGCAGCTCAATGGTTATGTCTCTATCCCAGAATAACCAAAGTAAACTTTAGACAATATCTACCTCTTGAATTACACCATGAAATCAATCATAGATTGCAGTCTGCACAATGGTTACATCGCTATCCCGACGAATCCATAACAAACTGTAAATAATCTCTGCCCTTGAATTATGCTAGGAAAATATACCATTACTTCCCAAAATCTTTTTATTTTAATAAATACTTCAGAATAATACTTAAAAAGTTTCTATATAAATTCTCAAGTTTAATTCAGGAAAATGCTCTTTTATAATAGTTTACTATATAATATATTTTTTCTAAAACAATATTAATATTTAAACAAATAATCTTTGAAATAATAATATTTTAATACTAATTAACTCTTAGATAATAGTTAACTTTTAAATCTAATTACTATAAAATAACTTTAAGTATAATTTAAACATTTTAAATAATTAAATAACTTTGAAACAATAATTAATACTTTTAAATAACTTTTAAGAATCATAAAATAATTAACTTTAAATCATTATTAAGTAATAGTTATTTATCTTTTAAAACGTCATTAATAAATATTAATAATCCTTTAAATAACTTTGATTCAAAAATCAACTTTCAAATTTGGAAAGAGACTTAGTAACTCCAATGGTACTTAATCAAGTCACTATTAATTCCAAGTTATAATTTCATTATTTACGTAACATCACATGTATAAATTAAACTCACAATTAACAATTAATTGTTAATACAACACTTATCCAATACCAGCCATTTGGAATGATATTAAATGTCCACGCTAATGTAATAGGAGAACAGGGTTTATTTCTGCTAAATAATTGTTCAAATTTAACATATCCGGTTAATAATAGCGGAACAGTGATTTATTTTGCTAAACAGGTGTTCAATAAAACTAATTAGTGGAACGATGTTTTATTCCACTAAACAAATGTTCAATTACCATATACAATCAAAATTATCTCAGTCGTATTTTATTTGACCAAATAAACATCAATAGTTACGGTATATAAATTTAAACGACGTTATTAATTAAAGTAACGTAATTTTAGTTCTGCCCAATTTCATGTGCCATAAATTTATACTTGTCCAAAACTATTCACAAGTTACACTATAATGTTGTACCCATCAATACGAGTTCAACGCAGAAATCCGTGCGTCAACCGGATTCCATATGGATAAAGATATCACGGTTTAAAACACACACACACTAAATTAAATAATATAAGAGAAAAGAATTTCTCACCGTCAACTAAACTGGACGAGCCCAATTAAAACAACCCGAACCTGCATTGTGTGAACAACTCCTTCCCCAATCTTCATTTCTGTTTCCAGCTCAAATGCGTACGTCCATGCGTACATGCACACCCCGATCATCCACTGATCGTCGATCCAAGATCACTGCCAAGTTCCTTTTTCCGAGCTCCTTCCCTCCGACCATAAGCCATCACCTCCAGCCTTAATGAACACCATCCGACTGTCAAACCCACAGTGAAAACACATCATGCTCTTAAAAGCAGTGACACTTTATATCAACAAATCTTACCAAAATTCATCTCTCGACTCAACTATCTTCCCCAAACACCAATCCATGATCGATTTCATGAATCGTCGCTGAAATCTTCGACAAACATAAACCCTAGCTTATGAGCATCGTCAAACGTTGACATGGAATCTTGCCGAAACTTCACAAAAAATCCCCCTCCTCCATACGATCCTAACGATACTAGCGGCGTCTTGTAATTCACTCTGGATTGGGAGAATTAAATTTTTGAAGTTTCTGTTCGTTTTTGACCTCTTACCCATTTTTGAGGATATCTCATTCGATTCTTAACGAAATTTAATGCGATCAATTTTAAAAAAACTAGACATGTATACGAACAACTGTCATGTTGATTGATTGTTCTAAATTTGGATGGTAGATGGCATATAGATTTTTGAGTGAGGAAGTTAGTTTTATTCTTCTCTGTTAACCAAAAATGAAGAAAGAAACGGCTGGCAAAGAAATGAATCCCAATCTCTCATGTGCGCGTGTGTGTGTATATATACACTTGGCAATCGAACAAGATGGAGGCTAGTTCAGAGATTATGTACTGTGTTGAAGACAAAGGTGTGGCTGGTTCTTATAAGGATGTGTATGTATGAGTATACAATGCAAATTTCACTTAATAGCTAAGAACCAAAGTATACAAGAATTAAATGCAAGCAACGAAATTGTCGAGGAAAGGACATAAAACATGTGCAAAAATATTTGGCTAATTTGGTGAGATTTTTGTTTTGAAAATAGAAAAGATTTCTATACACCATTACACAATACCCTATTCGTGTACGGGTCGCGAATGACGGAAATAAAAATACGCTCGTGATGATAATGTGTCACGATACCAAATAGTAATAAAATAGACTGGTTAACTTATTTTGTGAAGTGTCAAAAATGTCCACATTCGCCTTAAAATACGTCAAACGAAAATTTATTTTTCAACTTAAAAATTATGGAAAAATTCTATAAAATAAATTAAAAATTATCATACACAGAGTCCACTTTTTATATTTATTTACATTTAACTGCATTACACATATGCAACTAAATAGATAATGTAAATTAATTCTAATTAAACTTCTGAGTATATTATGTAATTAAAAAATTTAACTGCATTTTGAAATGCGGTAAGTATGTATATATCTCTTTGTGTGTGTATGTGTATAACTACATTAAAAATTATTCGGTCAAATAAATAAAATAGCTTATAAAATACTTAAAACAATAAAAATATTTCAAGACTATCATTATGATGATGTATTATTGTAGATCTTCAAGTTCATTTTTGACTATGTTACACTTATGCATTTAGAATTTTTTTTTATCAAGTATGGAGTTTACTTTTTTATGTTTATTTACATTTAGCGGCATTACACTTATATATGCAGTTAAATAAATAATTTATTTAATTTAACATTAGTTAAACTTCTGCCCATATATATGTAATTAAAATTTTTAACTACATTTTGAATTGTAGCAACTATATATGTATGTATGTGTGTGTAGCAACGCTCAACATCAATCCATTTTGCAGCACTCCTTCTGACCTTTTGATTTCCACCACACATCCCCATTTAAATAATACTTCTTTCTCTCACCTCCACCAACTCTATTATTTAAATCGGGATGTGTGATGGAAATCAGAGGGCCATGAGGGGTGCTGCAAAATAGGGGTGCAATTGAGCGCTGCTTTATATATATATATATATATATATATATATATATATATATATATATATATATATATACCAGCTTTTTGATCAAGCAGATTTCAACTGAAATTAGAATGCTAAGGTGAAAATGAGACGAGTTACTAACTTATGGACAAGCTTGAAAGGGCAAGAAGATGACACTCAGCAAGTTTCGAAGGAAATAAAGCTAAGTGAAACACTCGGTATCGAGAGGAAGCACTCGGTACCGAGAGTTTTCTTTGCACTTTGTACTTCCTAAACCTCTTGTATATGAAGTACAGCCTCAGATGATTACCATAGAGCGCTTTTCCCCAAGAATAGATGAGTAATTTCAAAGATTCATGAAAGAAAAGCAAAGAAAGCAGGAAAAAACAAGTAGTATCAAGGAAATTGATAGAAACAACTCAACCTTCGAGGAAAAGTATTTGGAACGAAACGAAATAGAGATAGGAAGCAAAATAGAAGAGAAAAGGGAAGTTTCCACCAAAACAAAACTCTCAGTACCGAGAGGAAACTCTCAGTACCGAGTGGTTTTAGTTGATGAATGGGATGCCTTTGGCTCCTCTGCTACTTTAGATGTAGATCCGAACCTTCTATTTTGTAGGTCTCCAAGTCTACAGGTGAATTCCCCCGGTAAATACAGACCCTATGGCTAGTGAAACTGGACTTTTGGGCACTCCATCATCTTCATCTCCTATCTCCCTTTACCATAGTCACCAAGGTGATATTGTTGGCAGTTCTAGGCTTAAGAACCTATCAATCGTTTGTACTTATGACTCGGAGAACTTAACTGGAGGCTTGGATAGGGCTCTCTATCGCTGACGCCTGCCTAAGTGGTGGATGTTCGATCCTTCTTTTTCGTTGGGTAGCTTTCTTGCTCTGATATCTCATTCGTCTCTTTAAACCTCTCTAATCCTCTCATACTCTCCCCCAAATCAATAATCAATAAAGGTAACAGTGGACGTAGGCCAAAGATTACTGAACTACTATAAAAATTCTTATGTGTTCTTTAATTTTCTTACAGTACTTGCTATATCTTAACTTTTCAATTGGTTTTTGGGCATTCTGCCACTTTTGGTGTCAACAAGATATATAATATCTAAGTTTAATAATTTCAATAGATTAATTTATATATTTAACTACATTATTCTTAGGCGGTAAATAATTAATTTCGCTTAATTCAAAAATATTTATCTTTCTAGGTGTTTAAGACATTTAAAAAATTAACCGCATAATACTTAAGTAGTTAAATTATTAATTTATTTAATCAGAAGTATTTATACACCAAGCCTTAAAATAGTTAATATTTTACTTCACTGTAAAATGCAGTAAGTACGTATATTTATATATTAGCAAATAAATTTATATATTTAGAATAGTAACTGCACTAGAAATATGCAGTAAAATTGAATTTACTAAATCGTAGTAAAAATTAATTTTAACTGCATTTTACTTATAGATTAGATCGATGTATTTTTGATTACAAAAGGCTTATACAATAAACTTTGATATAACTAAATAATTTAGATATTATAATTAAAGATATGAAACACCTTCCATTCTTGTCGATTTCATGTTCATAAGAATCAGTTATGGTGCTTGTCTTTTCTAGGGTTCAAAAACAGAATTTGTGAGAGATTTAATATTTTCAAAATGGAGAAACCATGGATCTAAGCTACAAGATTTCTCTTATATTAAAGATAAAAAAGAGAATTATTGAATCAAATTTTGATTAGCAAGCTTTGTTATGTCATTCTATATTCAACAACTTGGATTCTTTTGTCATAAATATTGATGTTAAGGGTATATCAGGCATCTGTTTCTAACACAACTGCTTCCAATTCAAGTAATTATGTAGAAGATGTTAGCTCTAAAATAGTGTGCTCCAATGATACTACCGGTTGACCACTAAATATTCTTAGAATGAACCTCAATAGTTCAACTCAAATTTTTACAAGAGTTGGTCAATGTTTTAGCACTGTTAAAGAGTTTATAAACTAGCTGACACTCTATCAACTTGTCAATGGATACAAGTTTAAAAATGTGAAATATAACAAGAAGCGTGTTAGTGCAAAATGTGTTCAACCTAATCGCAAATTTATAATTCATGCATCTTGTCCTATTACTAATCCAAATACTACTATTGTTAAAACTATAAACAATATTCATATATGTATAACATGAGTTTCTGATGAACCTCCAAATTCAAGTATGTTTGTTAAAGGATGAGTCATGAGTTTAGTTACTCAATTTTTTCGTAAGTAAAAAGGAAGACTAATCAAGGTATCTTAGCTTGGCCCAGTTCGACCCAAGCCAACCGGGTCCAGGTCAGGTTGTAAGCAAGCCACGGCTAATAGCAGATCAACTGGGTTTCCTGTGTATGATGATAACCCAAATCCATCCTAGGCCCATATCGGCTCCTCTACTCTATTGCATGTCAAGGCTTCTACTCGCCAAGCCTCTCCACACAACAACCCTAGCATATAGATCACTCATCAAGATAAGGCGAAAACCTGACTCAGCCCATCTCTCATTGGTCAATCGATTCTCTCTCTCTCTCTCTTCTGCCCGCTTGCATCCTGGCTCTAGGCCAACCCACTTACTCAAGCATCTCTCACTTAACTATCTCCCAATTGGCATAGCTTGAGACTGTCTCTAGGGTGGCCCATCACCAATCCATCTTCGATACCACCAAATATGGCCTACACTTGGTATCGTGCCACCCGGCTCGGCGTGCCCTTGACTCTCACCGATTGTCTATCCTCCTTATGGTCTCGGTAGACTAGCTCATCCTATCCTACCATCTAGGCATGCCGCATGCAAGAGAAAAGTGACAAGAGTTTTAATTAGATGTACCTATATCTAACAAGAAGCATGTTCCATTTTCTACAACCTTATTGTATGTACAAGAGCATTTAATGCAAAGCATGGTAGAGCATGCTCCTAGTACAGTTCTACTATTGACCTTCATCTCAGTCATGCATTCCTTTCTTTTGCTAACTGTCTCTCATCAAGTTCATTTAGCCAGATCAATAACCAGGCACACTTCATGCATGTTCTGTAGCACGATCTTAGCCATCCAAGCATTAGTTGAACTACTATAAGAATCTCATGCATAACCAATTCTAGGGGGTTGGTTGATCCCCTTATGGAGAGGACTTGAGTTGGTTATTCCCATGGTGGAGGGGGCGCAAGTTGGTTGGGGCCTCGATGGAGAGGACCTAGAAGTTTGGAACCCATCATCCGCCACACGAATCTCCTGATACGGAAGCTTTCTAATATTAGAGACTTCATTAGTCTTAGACAGATCATCTTTTATTATTATTCCCTTTTAATTGTAAGAGAGTCAATATTAAGAGAACTTCACAGTGGACGTAGGCAGCTTCACCAAACCACTTCACCTCTTGTCTCATTACCATTGAATGCTTTTTTCCTAAATTTTTCCATCATTAAGACTAGTGATTGGCAAGTAACATTTTCTCTCCATAATGCATTAATGTACCTTCAAGGATGACGAAAAATATTATCATTATTTTGGCGTTAGAAGAAGGGCAAACATCTGAACTTATGGTTAGCAGCTTGTATCACCCCCACCTCTATTCCCATACTATCCAAGAGTATTAGTAATACTCTTAAATAGTATGGGAATAGAGGTGGGGGTGCAAGCTCTTTCCATGCTTGGTACCTGTTAGCACCAGAATTGGTCACTAACACCCGAAGAAGGATTTTTGTAGAGAAATTAACGCAGAAGGTAAATTAAAACTAAGGAATAACATAGTGGAAATAATAATTATAAGAAACAATAACACCAAATTTATATTGGTTCGGCATAACTGCCTACGTCTACTTTGAGTTTAATTTTTATTGCTTTTCTAAACAATTGATTACAGATACAATCCGTACACCAACTACTTGAATGCGAATGTAAGCGAAAAAGAATGAGTCTTGAAAGCGGTCAAGTCTCCCCAGTGTTCTTAAAAAAAGGTCCATTTCACCATGCCCCTGCCCTTCTATTTATAGGCGAAGATAGGCTGGACTTCCTACGTGGGCCTAGGAACAAGGTACTTGGGCCCGTAGTAAGTGGCTTCTACGCACCGAGCTAGAAATGCCGAATGACAATTGCCGAGCGAGGGATGCTGGTCGAGAACTTCCTGTAGTGACCACCAAATAACTTGAAACAAAGTTTTGCCACTCGCCCTTACCGAGTTACTTTTCCAGACGATGCCAAGCGAGGCCGCACGGCATTTGGGAATAAAGAATACCGAACGAGGTTGGTCGAACTAGAGAGTGCGAGCGAGGTTGGTCGAACCAAATAATGCAGAGCGAGGCTGGTCGAACCAGAGAATGCCGAGTGAGGCTGGTCGAACCAGAGAATGCTGAGCGAGGCTAATCGAACTAGAGAATGCCGAGTGAGGCTGATCGAACCAGAGAGTGCCGAGTGAGGCTGGTCGAACCAAAGAATGCCGAGCGAGGCTGATCGAACCAGAGAATGCCGAGCGAGGATGGTCGAACCAGAGAGTGTCAAGCGAGGCTGGTCGAACCAGAGAATACCGAGCGAGCTTGGTCGAACCAGAGAATTCCAAGCGAGGTTGGTCAAACCAAAGAGTGCCGAGCGACGGACTTAGGCCAAGCCGTATTTAGGCCGAGCGGCATTTGGGCCGAGCCATCCAGATTGAACGAAAGCCTATATGATCAGCATCCTGGAACCTGGTCAATCATATGGGTAACAGCACCTTACATCTAGCATTAACAATGGCAATAATGGATAGTGTTCCACCACCTCCTTCGATTACTAAAAACATCCCTTAACTATCTCTATTTGGCTTTGTGTCATGCATAGTTGTTGTGTGCGCCCCTTCATTTCCACACATTGCTACTACTATCAATCGGATTATGGCAACCACATCCGCGCCTTATGTGAGCGCCACGTCCAACCATCCGGAGATTTGCCTTAAGATTTGGACCATCTCGGTTATCCTGCTTCTTGGCAAACCCAAAGGCATGGCCATCCGGCAATCTTCTTTGCTAACATCTGCCCCCCAGTATGGTCACTACATTCTCCTTCATGGACTTCCTTCAGGCCTTGTTTTCTCTCATTACGGGCTATGTACCGGAGTAAGGGGGCCAAGAATCCCTTTCGATACATTATTCCGTTCTGCATTACATATCGCGAAGCTTTACGAACAACTTGTCGTTTTGCACTCTTTCTTTCGGGCAAGACCCCATGTAGCAAGTATTTCTTAAATGGGGTTATTCATGATTCCTTCACGATTTTTGTTTCTAACACGAAATCTATCTCCATCACATTTATACTCGGAGTATGTAAGGTTTCGACGGGAACCAATCCCATTTTCTATGCATCGCCAGTACTTGCGAATTTGGCCAATGAATCGACTTCTCTGTTTTGTTCACGCGGGACATGCGACATATCATAATACTCTAGATCTGCTAATAGCTCTTGAGCTCGTGCAAGGTATGGGACAAGTCTCTGTCCTTTTGCTTTAAAGTCTCCCCACACCTGGTACACTACCAATTGTGAGTCATAAAAGATTTCAGCCGATTTTACTCCTAGTTCCCTGATGAGTTTCAAGCCAGCAATCAATGCTTCATACTCAGCTTTGTTATTTGTAGCTGGGAAATTGAGCTTCAAAGCATAACAAATTGATTGGTTCTCTGGAGTAACAAGAACTATACCAGCCCTAGAACAATGGTCGTTAGATGCCCCATCGGTGTACAGTTTCCATCGAATGGGGGGAATAACATCGTGGCCGTTTGGTTCGTCTGACATGGTGAATTCAGCGATGAAGTCTGCTAGCGCTTGCCGTTATATGGCCCTTCTTGGCAGGCGGGTAATATCGAACCGACTCAACTTGGTATTCCATTTTAACATCCTTCCAGAAGTTTCTGGTCGTTGGAGTAACTAACGCAAGGGCTGATCGGTATAAACACTAACCGAGCGTGCCTGAAAGTACGGACGAAGCTTGCGTGATGCAATCACCAAGCAGTAGGCCAGTTTCTCAATTTTAGGATAATTTCTTTCTGCCCCCGTTAAACATTTACTTACATAGTAAACCGGCTTTTGAAATCGGCCCTCCTCGTGAACCAAAGGCGTACTGATAGCATGTTGGGATATAGCCAAGTACACATACAATACTTCATGGTCAATAGGCTTCGACAGCACCGGGGGAATTTCCAGATGTCTTACCAAAGCTCGAAACGCGTCCTCACAGTCGGGCGTCCATTCAAAATTTCTCTTTCCTTTCTTTATTACATCAAAGAAGGGAATACACTTATCTGTGGCTCTACATATGAATCGACTCAGCGTGGCTACCTTTCCGTTCAGGCTTTGTACATGCTTTATTGTTTTAGGCACTTGTATGTCCCAAATAGCTTGAATCTTTTCCGGGTTAACTTCAATTCCTCGCACATTAACAATGAAACCTAAAAACTTCCCAGACGCAACGCCAAAGGAACACTTCAAAAGATTGATTTTCATTCCATAATATCCCAGTATATCAAACATTTCTGCTAAGTCTCGAATGTAGTCGTTTGACTGCCGTGACTTCACGAGCATATCATCCACCTAGACTTCCATTGTTCTACCTATCCGGTCTTTAAACATTCGATTCACTAGACGTTGATAAGTTGCTCTCGCATCTTTTAATCTGAAAGGCATCACTACATAGCAATATAGCCCGATATCTGTGATAAAACTAGTGTGTTCTTGGTCTGGAATGTGCATCGAGATTTGATTATATCCTGAGTATGCATCCATAAATGACAGTAACTCGTATCCTGATGTTGAGTCGACCAACTGGTCAATCCTGGGTAAAGAAAAACTATCCTTAGGGCATGCTTTGTTCAGATTAGAGTAATCTATGCAGATTATCCATTTCCTGTTCTCTTTTCTCACCAGCATGGGGTTAGACACCCATTCGGGGTAGAGGGCATCGCGACAAACCCACTGGCTTTGAGTTTGTCCACCTCCTCTCTGAGAGCAACGGACCTCTCCAGGTCCATGCCTCTCCTTTTCCGCTTTACTGGTACATACCTCGGGTCCATGTTCAACATATGACTCGCAATAGCAGGAGAAATCCTACACATATCAAAATGTGTCTAAGAGAAAACATCCAGATTTGCTTGAAGGAAATCAGTGAGATCCTCGGCCATCGAGGGGTCGAGTTATGATCTAATCTTAAGTACTGCGATGGTTCATCTAGGCTGACTGGAATGTCAATCGTCAGTTCAGCCGGTACTGCTTTCGCATCCCTGGATTCCTCATCATCATCTCTCGGATCTATGTCTCTATAGATCTGATCATGTTGCCCGAGCCAGGGCTTGGGCACTACTTGTCAATTTTCAGCGACTCGGGTGCGGACGGAGCTGTCCACAACCTTTCCTTTCTCTCTCCTCTGGGCCTCTCTCAACTCAGCCACATAACATGCACGACTGATCGTCTGATCGCCACGAACCCCACCAACTCCTTTGTCTGTCAGAATTTCAAATTTAAACACCAAGGGTCCAAAGCCGCCCTAAACTCCTCCATGGCTGGTCGATCGAGAAAAACATTGTAAGGAGAATCAACATCCAAAACAATGAAAGGCAGGATTCGCGCCCTCCTGCTTTCACCTTGTCCCAGTTCAACATAGCCCACTGCATCAGTTGCTGCACCAATAAAGCCATGGATGCAGACTTAAGATGGTTTTAAATCTTTGGTCTCCATCTTCATTTGGTCATATGCTTTTTTGAAGATGATGTTAACAGAACTTCCACAATCAATTAATATTCTTTTCACAAATGCTAGCCTGATTGTCGTGGAGATGACAATCGGGTCAACGGTAGGAGCCTCTACCTGATCAGCATACACTGCTCCTTAAAACTATATCGTCCATCAACGTCCGCTGCTGCTTAGCTGGGGACCCGTCCTACGTATTTGAACAACACTCAAAATCTACATGCCTTAGGGAGTTAGTATACCTCTCCATTTCCTACCAACTCTTATCCATAGGGCGAGGTCCACCGAATATCGTGTTTACAACTAGCCTACCCACGGTTCGAGCAGGTTCCTCCGGATGGCATGGAGCTTGCCCGCATCCGGGGTCTGATGTTCCTTATCTACCCTCCTATGGGTTCTTGACGAACTCTTGCAACTTTTTCTGTCTAATTAGCTTTTCTATAGCATCATGGAGGTGTCTGCATTCCTTTTATTATGCCCGTAAGTCTCATAGAAGCGGCAATACTTCCCGGTTCGCTTTTGTTCCTCCGTAGATTCCTTTGGGCGTGGCTTTCGGTATTGAAAAGTATTACAAGTTGAGAGGTAAATATTTTCCAAAGATGCATTCAAAGGAGTGTACTCGTTGTAAGTTGGAATCCTTGGTTTCCATTTCCCTGCTTCCCTTTTCTTTCCGGGATTTCCTCTTTCGGATCCTTTAGATTGCCCAGGCTTGTTTTGGACATTGACCCGAACCTTCCTCGAGTTATCGTCGGATTGTTTACAGCGACTTGCTTTTCACCGTCTCCTTGACAGGCCCTAGTACATTATCTCGCCTTATCCACCTGGCTTCCTCTCTCCTTATAAATTGATGAGCCTTTGAATAAAAACGCTCTAGTGTGGTCGGAGGCTTTCCTGCCAACCAATCTCTAAACTCCGAATCCGGATCCACTCTCGCATCACAACCATCAGAATCGCATGGTCCTTTGGGTTGCTAACTTTAGTAGCCGCAACATGAAATCTCTGTAAGTACTCCTTCAATGATTTCCTTGGAGCCTGAATCACATTAGACCAGGACGTCATGTCCTGGGACGAGTGGCATGAATCCTGAATTGCTCCACAAATTTCGTCGCTAATTCATCAAGGCTGGATATTGACCGCCGAGGAAGTCGAGTGAACCACATGGTTGCAATTTCAGATGAAGTTATCAGGAAGCATCTACACCTAGTTGCATCATTTGCTCTAGATGAATCCATCAGCCATTCATATCTCATCACATGCTGTCGGGGATCAGCCTTCACTTCGTAGGCTGGGATGGTTGGCATGCTAAACTTTCTGGGGTACTCGACATGTGGAATGGTATCTGTGAATGGAGTATGACTCCTGGATATCCCCCAATCTTCGTTGGTCAAGCTTGGTTTTCTCTCATCAGCTGCCTGACCATAGCCAATAGGTCCGGGGTTTTATGGAAGATGGGAGGTTGGAATTTGTCCCATGTGATCGTTCTTGTTGGTGTCTTCTCTACTAGCGGTCTTCCAAACATGTATCCTCAGGACCAGCTTCACTAGGACCTTGGTGGGCTGACCGTCCAGCTTCCACTCGCACTCCAGATACTAAGTTTCTTGCTCCAACTTGGGTGTGGTTTCCAAGGTGTAATGATCTCTAGTTGATCGATCAGCAATACCTGCTTGTGTTGATTCAGTTTTGTGGCGTCTACGCTTGGAAGGTTCACCAAACGAAGTCGAGCTATCAGATAAAGAGTAAGGAGCGCGGCTACCTCCAACATTCTGATGCTGTTTTTGAGTAAGCCGAGTCATAAGGTTAGCGTTTGCTTGGATCTGTTCGCTAAGTTGCTTCCTGGTTTTCATCAGTTCTCTCATCAGGTCGTTGAACTCCACTCCGGTGACAACTTCCATCTGGTTTTGGGCAGCGGCAGTCCCTATGCCCAAATTAACTTGTTGATTACTAGGTCCTACTTGTTGGACGCTAGTAGTCTCGTTAACGTCTACGTTGTGCGAGGCTGATTTGGTACGAGGTCTTCCCATTGTAGAGCTATTGGTAGAAACTCTGAGTAGAATCTATGGGCTTCCTATGAATAACTTGGATCTCCTTTGGGGGATTTCTTCAATCCAGTAGCTACAAAGCAGATCTTAATAACCTGAGAATGTGTTCTCAGTGAAAGCACCGAATTGTTAGCACCGGAATTGGTCACTAACACCCGAAGAAGGATTTTTGTAGACAAACTAATGAAGAAGGTAAACTAAAACTAAGGAATAACACAGTGGAATGTAGTAATAATTATAAGAAACAAGAACACCAGATTTATAGTGGTTCGACGTAACTGCGTACGTCCACTTTGAGTTTAATCTTTATTTTTTTCTAAACAATTGATTACAAATACAATCCATACACCAACTACTTGAATGCAAATGCTAAGAGAAAAAGAATGAGTCTTGAAAGCGGCCGAGTCTCCCTCGCGTTCTCGAAAGAAGGTCCATTCACCATGCCCCTGCCCTTCTATTTATAGGCGAAGATAGGCTGGACTTCCTACGCGGGCCCATGAACAAGGTACTTTGGCCCGTAGTAAGTGGCTTCTACGCATCGAGTCAGGAATGTCGAACAGCAATTGCCGAGCAAGGGATGCCAGTCGAGAACTTCCTACAGTAACCACCAAGTGACTCGAAACAAAGCTATGTCGCTCGCCCTTACCGAGTGACTTTTCCAGACGATGTCGAGCGAGGCCGTGCGGCATTTGGGAACAAAGAATACCAAATGAGGTTGGTCTAACCAGAGAGTGTCGAGCGAGGATGGTCGAACCAGAGAATGCCGAGCGAGGCTGATCGAACCAGAGAATGCCGAGCGAAGATGGTCGAACCGGAGAGTGCCGAGCGAGGCTGCTCGAACTGGAGAGTGCCGAGGGAGGTTGCTTGAACTGAGAGTGCCGAGGGAGGTTGCTCAAACCAGAGAATACCGAGCGAGGCTGATCGAACCAGAGAATGCCGAGCGAGGCTGATCGAACCAGAGAATGCCGAGCGAGGATGGTCGAACCAGAGAGTGCCGAGAGAGGCTGGTCGAACCAGAGAATGCCAAGCGAGGCTGGTCGAACCAGAGAATGCCGAGCGAGGCTGGTCGAACCAGAGAGTGCCAAGCGACGGACTTAGGTCAAGCGGTATTTAGGCCGACTGGCATTTGGGACGAACCATCCGGATTGGAACGAAAGCCTATGTGATCAGCATTCTAGAACCGGGTCAATCATCTAGGTAACAATACCTTACATCTAGCATTAATAATGGCAATAATGGATAGTGTTCCACAACCTCCTTCGATTATTAAAAACAACCCTCAACTATCTCTATTTGGCTTTGTGTCATGCACAATTGTTGTGTGCCCCCTTTATTTCCTCACATTGCTACTACTATCAACCAAATTATGACAACTACGTCCGCGCCTTATGTGAGTCCACGCCCAACCATTGAAAGATTTTCCTTAAGATTTAGACCATCTTGATTATCCTGCTTCATGAAAAAACCCAAAGGTATGGCAATCCAGCAATCTTGGCTGCTCAACAAGCATCTTTGCATAGAAATCCCGGAGACCCAACACTCATGTTTATGCTGGAGCAGCCACCCACAGGTCGCTAAATATCTCTCTAATTCGTCTTCGCCCTCAACGACGTCCGAAAACGGCCAAATGTACGGTTTCATGTCTCAACGTGCCAGGATTCTACTGCTAGTGCAGTTTTTAAGCTCACTTCCTAGCCCATAACCTTATATAAAGAATGCATCAAAGACCCCAGAGCCAGAATTTGTTTGGCACCATCACAAAGGCTATCTAACGTGGATAAGTTATTATGTGCTCGTTACTTTGTTTGGGGACTGCCAACCTTTGCCGCCCAGGACTGGGTGAGTGACCGCCCTTCCTATTCGACGACTATCCATGAGGGTGCCATTTCCTTATTGGAGATAGCCAATCTATCTAGCAAGACTGAATCACCAAGCATTCAATTCCTTGCTTGGGGACTGCCCATGAGTTTGGGCGAGACGTCTCTCCCTTTCATGTCGGGGTGCATTAACAATCGGATACATGGCTGTAATTTGTACCCATCACCCATGATGCTGCATATCCTCCATATAGGATGGGACATAATTGTCAAGACCGATGTTATTACCTCGATTGACGTTGAAGTTCAGCATCCATAGTGTGCCTATATAGAAATAACCTAGGTCCAGCTCCTTATTGCTGCGTGTCACCCTAGAGAACCATCAATTCCCTCAGTGTTTTGGTTTGAGTCGAGATCATTTGTCAACTCATTATTGCAGCGTGTCACCCTAGAGAACCTTCAAGCCCCTCGGTGCTTAGGTTCAAGTTGATATTGTCTGTTAGCTCCTTATTGCAGCATGTCACCCTAGAGAACCTTTAAGCGGCTTAGCATTTTGATTCGACCGGGGACCATTGGTTAGCTCCTTATTATAGCATGTTACCTTGAAGAACCTTCAAGCCCTTAGCACTTAGGTTTGAGTCAGGACTGCCTATCAACTCCTTATTACAGGATGTCACTCCGGAGAACCTTCATATCCCTTAATGTTTAGGTTTGAGCCGGGACCGCTTGTCCGCTCCTTATTGCCACATGTCACCCTGGAGAACCATCAAGCCTCTCGACGCTTAATTTCAAGCCGGGACTGCTTATCAGCTTCTTATTGCAACGTGTTACCCTAGAGAACCTTCAACCCTCTCAGCACTTAGGTTCAAGCCAGGACAGCCTGTCACCTTGAAGAAGCTTCAAGCCACTCAGTGCTTAGGTTCGTGCCGAGATTGCCCACATCATAATGACACATAGATAAATTCACCTTTTTCCATTTCTATTTGCTATATCCTTATGAATGATGGTGCCTTCCACTCATCTCACTTTCATATCACACCCTTATGCATGAGTGCTTGAGCCAATAATGCACCCTAGTTCGAGTCGGGACAGGCGGTTACCTTATGATAGCGACGTGTCATCTAGGAGAACCCTTGAGCACTCATGTGCACTAGTTCGAGCTGGGCCCGTCCTCTACTCTGCACATGACCGCTTATCACCCAGAAGAACCCATTAGCTAACATGCTCTCCAACCCTATGCCAATTCCTTCCACCGATTGTTACCATTCCGGCACTTGGCTATTATCAAAGCCTGGGTGTAGGTCATTGCAACACAATATTACCACTTAGGATGTCTTAAACTTGAAACTTTATTTCAAAAATAATACATGAATTCCTCCTAACCGCGTGAGGACCTCAAGCCACTCAATGCTTAAGTTCAAGATAGGACCGCTCATCAACAAAGCAGCACAATGAAGCCCAAATGTTATTTGCCAGCCTTAGCATCTGACGAGCGACTAGCTTGCTCGATCAATGCTCCTTTCCAGTCCGTTAACCAACCCAACCTATCAATTAAAACAAATCAGTCAACTCAATGTAAGGGACATTCCACGCTATCTAAGATATGCAACCCTACTAGCCTTAGGAAAACAATCAAAGACAACTAGTTACATAGGCAATAAGTTTTCAACATAAAGTAACCATTCTTATTCAGTTCGAAAGAGTGCAGGGGCACAGTGCTTACCCGCTAGGCTTATTAAAATTTTCACTTACTAATTAGTTTAAAAGAATAAAAGGGGGAAAAGAAGAAGAAGCATGTCAATATATTCTATTGAGGCATGCTGGGCCATACTCATATCACTACCCAGATTGCTCTTGGCATCACCGATAAGTACTCCCCCAGTACTTCAAACGATTCATAATTTTTTGAAGAAAACCGAGGGTGCCATCATCTTTGAAGCCTTCCACATTGGATCTCACAAGAGGCCTTAGAAAGCTTCCAAACAACTTCGCCAAGGAGTAGGCCAAGCCTTCAGCCATGGTAGAAGAATCAGAGTGGCAACTACTACTCTTTCCAATAGAGCAGTTGAGCTTCCAAACTAACTTGAGGTTAGGAATATCAGAGCGTCAAAGCAAGGAAATCGATAGCTTTACCTAGATCATTAGTCTGAGATTGATGAGCAATCTCCATTGGAAAGATGGTCAAGAAGCCCAAGCATAGGTCTTAGGAAATGGAATGATCCATCTCAAGAAGCAAAGTCAAGTAAGCGATCCAAACTACAATCGAAAAACACAGTTCGACACCCAAAGAGTTGTCTCCTTCTTTTTAATCCTAACTAAATTTGATAAAAACTCAAGCACTCAAGAGTAATGGGAGAGGAAGACAAAGTTTTTTGTTTTTACTAGTAGAAAACTGTGCAAAGTTCGAGTTCACTAAAGAAATTGCATACCAATAGCCCCTTGGGTTCAAAAAGGAAGAAATGGGACATATTTACACACCTCTCCCTTCAATTGCAACCGTTATATAAAAAAGGCGAAGAGTTTCTTAACTATTCAGGAGTGATAAGTGTTATGTCACACCACGCATGTATGAAAAATAGCACACCCATACCATGTCTCGAGAAGCACAACCATCGCAGCCAATGTTGCAATGCTATGTGGGTGGTGCATTGATTTCATAATAGAATTGTCAACTTATGGAGTCCAAGTGATTTTAAATGCCTGCTCCTATTCACGGGCAAAGACTTGGGGGTAAAATGTTACTCAATGTTTTCATAAGCAAGAAGGCAGACTATTCAATATATCTTAGCCTGGCATGGTCTGATCCATGCTGACTAGGTCCTGGTCAGCTTGAAAGCCAGCCAAAGATGGGAATATATCGACTAGGTTTCATGTATACGACGATAACCCGAATCCAAACTATGCACACATTAGCTCTTTTGCTCAATTTCATTTCAAGCCTTCTATTGGCTGAGCCTCCCCCTGTAGCAACCCTAACGACCAGCTCTCCCATCAAGATAAGGTGCAAACCTCACTTGATTCATCTCTTATTGGCCGACCAAATCTCTCTCAGCCCGCTTGCAAACTGGCTCCAGGCCAGCCCACTTGCTCAAGCATCTCTCCTTCAGCTATCTTTCTATCAATATGGCTTATGTCCGTCTTAAGGGTTCCCCGTCACCGATCCAGTTTTGATATCACCACCTGTGGCCCCCACTCCATATCATCTCACTTGACTCACATGCCCTTAGCACTCACCGGTTCCATATCCTCCTTATATTCTCAGTAGACTAGCTTGGCTCATCCTACCATCTAAGCATGCGGAAGCAAAGCGATAAGAGGTATAACCAGATGTGCTTATTTCTAACAAGAAGCATGTTCCATTTTCTACATGCTACTACAAGTACAAGCGCATTTAACAAAAACCATGGTATAACATGCTCTTAGTATAATTCTTTTATTGACCTTCATCACCACACATTTCATTCTTTTGCCAACTATCTTTCATCATGCCCATTCAGGAAGATCAATGGCTGGGCATGCTTCATGCCTGTTTTGCTGCACGATCTTAACCACGCAAGCATCAATTCAACTACCATAGGAACCTCATGCATTTCCACTTCCAAGGGATTGGTTGGCCCCTACTAAAGGGGACTTAGGTTGATTGGACCCCTGGTGAAAGGGAACCGGGTTGGTTGGACCCCTAGTGAAGGGGACCTAGAAGTTTGGAACCCATCATCCACCGCTCGAATCTCCTAATACCACAACTTCCTAAGATTAGCAGCTTCATTAGTCTTAGGTGAATCATCTTTTCTTATTATTCCCTCTTAATTTCTTTTAATTATAAAAGAGCCACATATTAAGAGAACTTCATAGTGGACATAGGAAGCTTCGTCGAACCACTTTACCTCTTGTGTCATTTACCTTTAAATTCTCCTTTTCCCTTATTTTCCCACCATTTGGACTAGCGATTTGCAAGCAACATTTTATCTTCATAATACATTATCGTAACTCTAAGATTGATGGAAAACAGCATTAGCATTTTGCTACTAGAATGAGGGAAAACCTTTGACTTTATGATTAGCATCTTGCAACACCCCCATTCCTATACACTTGGGGGTGTTACACAATATCCTGTGCAAGCTCTTTCCATGCTTGATACCTTGCATCTAGCATTGATAATGGCAATGGTGGACATTGTTCCACCACCTCCTTCAATCACCAAGAAGACCCATAGACTGTCTCGTTTTGGCTTTGTGTTATATGCAGTTATTGTGGTGCCCTTTCAACTCCTCGCATTGTTGCTGCTATCGACCAAATTATGGCAACCACGTGCGCACCTTGTGTAAAGGCCACACCCAACCGTCCAGAGATTTTCCTCAAAAGTTAGAGCATTTTGGTTAGCCCGCTTCATGACAAAATCCAGAGGCAGGGCCCTCTAGCAATCTTGACCACCTAATGAGCACCTCAGCATAGAAACCCTAAAGACCCCGCACTTATGTTAATGCTTGGAGCAGCCCCCTACGAGTTGCCAACTAGTTATCTCATTCATTTTTTCCCTCAATGACGTTCAAAAGCGACCAGATGCTCGCCTGCATGTCTCAAGACGCCCAAACTCTACTGTTAGTGTCATTTTCAAGCTCACTTCCTAGCTCGCGACTTCTTATGAAGAATGCATCGAAGACCAGAGCCTGAATCGTTTGGTACCTTCACAAAGGCTATCCAGTATGGACAAGTTATTATGTGCTCAATACCTTGTTTGGAGACTGTCGACCTTTTCCTTTAAGGATAGGGCGAGCCTTCGATCCATTCCTGTCCGACTAGCTATCCGTGAGGGAGCCATTTCCTTATCGGAGACTGCCAGGCAATCTAGCAAGGTTGAATCACCTTGCATTCAACTCCTTGCTCGACGACTGCTCACTACCCTATGAGTAGGATAAGACGTCTCGCTCCTTCGTGCTGGGCCATATCAACAATCGGAAGCACGGACATAACAATTTGTACCCTTTACCCATGATATCCTCTATCCTCCGTACATGATGGGAAACTGTTGTTAGGAATAATGTTGTTATCTTGAGTAATGCCAAAGTTCGACATCCGTAGTGTGTTTACATAGAAATAACCTGAGCCCAACTCCTTATTACAGTGTGTCACCAAAAGAACCTTTAATCCCCTCAATGCTTTGGTTCAAGCCAAGATAGCTTCTTAACTCCTTATTACAGCATGTCACCCTGGAGAACCTTCAAGCTCCTTAGCACTTAGGTTCGAGCTAGGACCGTTTGTTAGCTCCTTATATGTTGCCCTTATTGCAACGTATCATCCTAGAGAACTTTCAAGCCGCTCTTCATTTTGGTTCAAACCGGGACCACCTATTAGCTTCTTATTGCAGCATGTTACCTTGAAGGACCTTCAGGCCCATTAGCGCTTAGGTTTGAGATGGGACCGCCTATTAGCTCCTTGTTGCAGTGTGTTACTCCAAAGATCCTTCCCTCGACAATTAGGTTCGAGTCAGGACAGCTTGTCAGCTCCTTATTGTTAGTCCTTGAGATGATGGTTTTGATGACAAAAACCTTAGGACTTGGTATAAAATATAAATACTAACATTATAGTTTAGATATATATATGTATATGCATGATATATACATGCAGGTACCAAGAATGAAGACTGTACAGTTTAGAGATTCAAGACTGAAGATATCAAGATTGAAGATTCATGAGTATCAAGATATCAAGAGTTCAAGATTTCAATAGTACAAGATAAGCATTGAGTCTAGAATTATGTTAAAACTTCTTAAAGCACTTGCATCTTTATTCGAAATTTATTCATGGAATGGAATCCACTTCGAGCCTGTTAAAGTTATGGAACCATAATAGGATGGAACCCATGAAAATATCTAGTGGAACATATAGTGGTCCTATTTTGATATCCATTAATTTTATAAAAATGCTTTTCAAAAATATATCTCTTGTTTTAAAAAACTGTTTTAAAAAATTTCTTTTCAAAAAGACATCTCTCTTGGTTTAAAGTATTTTTGCCTCAAAACTATTCTTACCATCTTTAATATTTTGATTTCAAAATTGTCATTTTTTGTAGACAATCTCTCGTTTTAAATATTTAGCTTTAAAATATTTATATACTCAGATTTTAAATCACTTTTTAGATTAAGATTACATATATCAAAAATTACTTTCTAAACTATTTTATATGTTTAAACTATATTAAATATATTTACCAAGTTTAGAAATTATTTTGACAAATTATAGAAACCAATTTTAATAAGAAAATCAAAACATCAATTTTTCCTTGAGCATGTCGACATCCCTCATCCCCCCATGTCGACATGGTATCCATTATTTTCAAATTTCAATTTTCGAGAGAAGTGTCTATTCGTCCTATCCTTTCACGAATAGATATGGCAGTTGCTCTACTATAAATACCTGTATGTTCTAGACGAATTTTTTACCAGATTTCATTTATTTTCTCTTCATCTTCCACGTTTATTCTAAAGAATCCTAAACTATATTTTACCGAAATACCAAGTGAATCAAACTTGATTATCTCTTGTTTGATTCTCTACCACTCTCTCCATAAGATCTCAGTGCAATTCAGAGTTATACAATCTTTTGTAAATTATTTATTGTTGAGTAAAAGGTGCGGTTGAGCCTTGAAATCAATTAGGTGTGATTTTAGCCACGGAAATCAATTAGGTAACCTTGTGACCTGGTTAAATCAAGAGTGTTTTGCTGGATTCGAATATAAGAGAGTGTACCTCATAGCCTTGAAACCGAGGGTGTAATCTGGGAGATTATTTTGATAAGAAATCCATACAATTGCACGAGACTGGATGTAGGGTAACTTCAAACCCGTATAAAATCCTGGTATGTTCTTTCCTTTACTGCTTTTATTTAGTATTTGCATCTGTGTCTGATTCTGTGATTATATCTATGTCTGTGAATTGCATTTCTTGGTGATTAAATTACATAAATTTCAAAAAGATTTAGAAAATCCACAAAATACTATTCACCCCCCTCTAGTGTTATTCTAGCCTTAAGATTCGTAATCCGCATTTCTCACATTTGTTATCAGAGCATTGGTTTTCAAAGTTTTCATAATTTGAATTTTGAAAAGTTTTAAGTATGGCTACCAATACTAGTTATATTAACACTATCACTAGTTCATTTGTAGATGGTCAGTCTACTGCCAGACCACCACTTTTTAACGGCAGTAACTATGCATATTGGGCATGTAGAATAAAAATATATTTACAGTCAATAGAATTAGACACTTGGAATATCACACAAACTGAATATTTTGAACCCACAACTAGTTTTGCACAGTGGACTGCTGAGCAAAAGACTATTGCACAAAATAATTCCAAAGCGATGAATATTTTATTTTGCTCACTTGATAGGAATGAATTCAATAGAGTATCTGTTTGTAAGTCTGCGTATGATATTTGGAAAACTTTGCAAGTTACTCATGAAGGGATAAGCAAAGTCAAAGAGACTAAAATATCTATACTCATAAATCAGTTTCAATTATTCAAAATGAATTCTATGCACCCATTTCTGATATGTATAGTAGATTTCAAGATATTGTGCATTCTCTAATACCACTGGGAAAAAGTTTTTTTGAAGAAGATCAAGTCAGAATAATTCTAAATTCTCTTACTCCGGAATGGGATCAGAAAACTCTTGCAATTGAAGAAGAAAATGATATCAGTACTTTAAAGATTGAAGAATTGATTGGAAATCTAATGTCATTCAAAGTACAAATGCAAGGGAGAAGAGATAGCAAGGCATTCGAAAAGAAGTCAATTGCATTCAATGCATTAACAGATGGATCAGACTCGGGAAGTGATGATGATGAAGAAGTAGCTTTCATGACAAATAATTTTCAAAAGTTTCTGAAATACAGAAAGATGAACAACTTCAAAAAGAATGATAACAGGAATTCTAGAAATCATATTGAAGTACCATACCACGTCAAATGTTTCAACTGTGATGAACCAAGCCATCTCAACAGAGATTGTCCGCATCCTGATAAGCAAAAGTTTCCTGCAAGAAATGATTATACAAAGAAAAGGAAAAGGGCATATACCGCTACACTAGACGATTCAGACTCAGACTCATCCTCAAGCGATCAGAAGATGGAAAATCTAATATATGCTTTACGGCTATTCATGATTTCGATGATCTCGAAGATACGAATATAGAAAAAGGTACACGTTTATGATATATTGGATGAAATTGTTTACTTAAAATTGTTTGATTGTTTGATTATTTTTAAAATTATTTGTTGTTTGAATTTTAACTTTTTTTGTTATTATGTTTATTTTTATTTTTAATATTATAATATTTTTTATTAAAAGAGTATTATTGTATTTAATATTACTCCAGAAAATATATGGACATTAAAAATAAAATATGTATACAGTTATTAAAATATATAGTGTTTGCACCAAAATTGGGCACAACACTCGTCGGAAGTTTTTGAAGAGATAATAAATGAAGAGTGCAAATTAATAACAAAAACTCCAAATAGCATGTAAATAAAAGCGTAGACAAGCAATTTATAGTGGTCCGACGTATTGCCTACGTCCACTGTGAAGTTTTTATACTTTTATTGACTTTCTTTCGATGATTACAAGTCGATACAGCAATCAACAGTGAATTACAGTTAGGAATTCGAATTTAACAGCAAGTTTATGATATCAAATGATGGAGATCTCAATCCGGCAGAGTCTGGGTGCTTCAGAATCCAAAAGTCCCTTTTCTGTTGGCCCTGGGGCTCTACTTATAGGCGTAGGCTACTGATATTTCGCTGAAAATTCAGGAGACCACTTCTAGCACGTGAGGGGGCCCATACGCACGGTCTCAGGAAGTTTGGGCCCACTTTGGCATCGGTTCGAACTCCATTCGAACCGATCAAGAATTCATCCAATCGAGGTGAAATTTGGCGTGGACATTCTTCAACATGTATGCAAGCTTCTTTGAAAATTTCATAGCATTTGGATTAGTAGACTGGGAGATATGATGGATTCGAAATGGGGTTCATTGCATGGCTGTTTGGTTCGAAACCATGCTTTCGAACTGATGGTTTCGAATCCATCATGGCACGTGTCTTCGTGGTGACGTGGAGCGCAAACTTTGAACTAATCCGGTCTTCACTCCGAGTTGACCGCTTCGATTCCATAAATCTCGGCGAATTCGAACCGATGGAAGACACGTCATCATGGTTGGTTGACCCAGTGGATTCGAATGAGGCTACACAGGATGGGTTCAAACTTGGCATCATGGATGGTTTCGAACGAGGTTCCATGTTTGGGTTCAAATAACGTCTTATGATGGAATCGAACAAGGATGCTTGTTTGGAGTCGAACAAGGCTTTGTGGTGGGCTCGAAGCAGCTACTCTCCGATGGATTCGAGGTCCATTGTTATGAACTTGGTAGATTCGAACTTGATGGGTTCGAACCCGAGGCATCCCGATGGGTTCGAACCTGATGGGTTCGAAGGTGATGGTTTCGAACATGATGGGTTCGAATCTCAGGCCCTTTCTTTCAAATTGAATCGATCATAATTTGAGCGTATGAACTCGGATTGACTTGAAACTTGAGATGTTGATTCCTACGATCTTCCTTGCCGTGTCCTATCAATTGTAGCTCAATCTGGACTTGGACAAAATTCAGTGATATCCATAGCGAGACGAAGTATGGCCGGTCTCTGGGACGAACCGTTCTCCGTTTCTGATCGATCTTTTGGTATCGCGGCTTTGCCAAAAAGCGGGATAACATTTTGCCCCCCAAAGTATGTCTTGTGGGAACATGACGTGCTTTGAACAGCTGCAATTTCCCTGAACAATAATTGCTCTATCTTCTTTTTTTTTGAAACTCGTATGCTGTATTGTTGTAACCTTGTGTTGACATGATTGATTGCTGTATAATAGTGCTTAGCCGTTGGATGTTGCATTTGTAACAGGATGAGTGTTTGATCCCTGTAAATGTTTAAAATCGATTGTTAGTTCGACATATATGCATATATGTTAGTTTGACCCTTGCAAACGTTGTGCGTCCATGTGTCGTGTTAGTTTTGTTTGCTATTGAACTTCGTATCGGTTCTCCCCTGAACCGATTTTGAAATTTGAATTGAGACAACGCTTGATGGTTGCTTTGGAAGGTTCCTTCGTATCGATCCTCTCTTGAATCGATGCAGAAGGTTGAAGGAAACGACTCTGCGTTGCGTAATTGCGACGTTTCGAACCGATGGGTGCGAGCTCCGATGGATTCGAAGTCAACATCCATATGGGTGGAGTACGCTTATGCAATGGTGGGTTCGAAACTGATCTTCGAATCGATGACTTGGGTGGATACGAAACTTTCGTTCATGACAGTGGGTCGTGGGTGTAGTTGTAATTTTGTTGACGTGAACCGGGTTTCGAACTGACGCGCCCACCGTTGGTCTAGCACCGATGGAGCCTCAAACGTATGGGTTCGAAGGTAAATTTCGAACCGGTTCTGCATTTTGACCCGTTGTAATCGGTCGAGTTTACCGGAATGCGAATCGACCCGGTCATCTCTAACCCCCCATATAAATAGCAAGGACCTCGGCATTTTTCACTTTTTACTTTTTTACTGTTCTCTGCATCATCTCGAAGCTTCAGAGAGGAAGGCACTGTGCTTTGTATTCGAATCATTTGAGATCCAAATCTTCAATTCTTCAAACCTATCATCCAAACTAGGTAACTAACCTCGAATCCACACGGCAAAGCTACCTCGAACTCATCACTCCCTCACCGATCGGCCTTTCTTGGGATTTGGTAAATCCAGATCTGGCTTTTGGAGGAATTTCGAATCGATTCAGAGACTCGTGTACGAATCGATGGGGGGGGGGGGGGGGCAGCACCATTCTCTTTCAGATTTTGAGTCGATCCTTGTGATTTCCCTTGGAGGGTCGCAGTTCGCACCAAGTTAACCGTGGTGTTGAGTCGTATCGGTGCACAACGACCGATACGAGAAGCAGCCGTTGATTTGTCCGAGGCTTTTAACTTCGCATCGATACGAAACATTCCTTTACGACCGATACGAAAGGTATCGATTCGAACTCGATCGATGTTAAGTTGAGGCTTTCCTGATCGGTACGAACTAATTAACCAAGGATCAATTCGAAGTTATCCCCCACTGATCGATTCGAGCTCGGCGCCCGACTATCGATTCAAAGCTCGCTCCTTTGGATTGATTCGAAGTGGTACGGTGATGGGTTCGAACAAGTCACTTGTGATCGGTTCGAAACTCCATATAGTGGATATCAAAGTTTGATATTTTCTGAGCACAATTCCGACGAGCTTCACTCCTGCATATTTGGACATGTTAAACTGCATACTTGACCACCTTTCGAAGCTCGTCGATGGAACAATAAATTTTTTTATTCGAATCAATTTTCCTTATGTGAAGGGTTTTGCGATGACGGTCAGCACAGCTGGGCTTTGTAGCTTTGTCGTTTGCGTGTTTTCTTTAATTCTGCGATATTCATCCAAGTAATGCACAACACCGCACAACACACATTCATACACTACACACTGGGGAATTCACGGGTCCCTTGTCATTTAATGATGGTTTCTCATGAGTTAGTCAGTTATGGAGCCTTCAAGTTCGCAACAGCGGGAAACCCCACAAGATACTCAGAGTATAATTCCCTCGAGGTTAGAGGTCCCGGACATTGATCCTGAAATTATCGGCCCAGCGCCGGATGAACTTCCCAACGCGTCATTCATTGCTAATCCATCAGATTCCGTCCCATCTCATATTTTCGAAGATATGCCGGGGAGGATATGCCTGAGGCACGGTTTGTCACTAGACGACGTGTTACTACCGGGGCCAAATGAAAGACCACACAATCCGCCGGAGGGGTATACCGCATTCAATCGCCATGCGTGCGTGGCTGGGACGCTTCCTCCGTTCAATGAGTACATAAGAGAAGTGCTATCTTTTTTGGGAATCGCACCATCCCAACTTCACCCGAACGGGTATGCTTCGGTGAACAGCCTGTTCATCGTCTTTATGGAATATCTTCATAGACCACCGTCCCCGACTGAAATCAGATACTTGTTTAACTTCAAAACTCGAAATGATTACCCATCTTTTACATTCTTGGAGGCAGTATGGAATTGTCAAGTGGTCACCGGGTCCTGGACTAGGTTAAGGAGATAGTACGAGTGCTCCGAGAGATCCCAAGCGTCGACAGGGATATCGACGTGTTATTGACGGATAGGAATCTCCGGGCCTGTGGGTTAATCGAACGATGGCAGAGTATAATATTCAACGGGGTGCAAAGAATTGTTTTGAAAAAACATGCCAAGCACAAGAAGCCCAAAGTCATTATAGCCGAGGAAGTTGATTCTAAAAGAACTCACACTGACGACGAGCCGTTGTTGGAGCCTACAGACGTGGCTCAAGATGTTGAAGAGCAAAGAAAAGGCAAGGCAGCCGTCGTCACGTCAACTAAGAAGGGAAGATGGAAGTCGGTTGTCACGGCCCGATCCTACCCCGGAGTTAGAATTTCCGAGATGTCTCCTCCGCGAACCGAAAGTCTTTACGAAGGGCTTACCGACCTTCCAATCCCGGATGATGTGTCTTTTCAGCATGACGCCGGGTTGGAGGAGTTTCATCGTACTCTTGAATTGAGCGAGCCTCTTATTACTAGCTCAGTCGACACTTCTGGTTGGTCGGGGGAAATGCATATTCATACACATTTCACGACACTACATAGTCCCGAGTCTTAGGTCATCGGTTTCGAGAAACCACTAACTCTATTCTCATTTTGCTTTGCAGATATTATGACTGGACGTGGTTCGCTGCTAGGGAGCCTACGACATGCTCGCAGATCTTCCTCATATTATGATTCACAACGGAGAGAAGGAGATAGGAGTTATGATCGCAGGTACTCCGGGTACTCTGGCCAAGAATGGAGAGATAGGGATTACAGACATCGGTCTCGATTGCACACCCCTCCTCCAAGAGCTCCTATACAGCCTCCGGTCCATGTTCCTCGTCCTTCTGATTCCTCACACTACCAGTCGACCTCTCAATCTTCCAGGCATGAACATCGCCATCCCAGATCTGAGGCAATGCCTCCAGTAGTTGTGGAGCAACCTCCCACTGAAATTTCGGGAGAAGGAGCAATCAGGCTTGCTCAGCTGAAGAAGGACTTTCCGAATATTTGCTTCGACAACTATATCTTTCCTCTTCACTTGAAAAGAATTCCGTAGGAGGCCGAGCAGACGGCGCACAATTATGTGCACGATTTTTATGCCCAGTACAGGGCGTGGTACAAGGCGGCCGAAAAAGCGTCGTCACTGGCCTTTGAGCGTGGGGCCACCATTGAGAAAATGCAGGATGAGTTGGCCCAAAAGAGCCGTATTATCGATGTGCTGAACACCGAGGCCGAATCTTCCAGAAAATCAGAGATGGAAGCCATGAAAAAGGCCGATGAAGCCCAACTTACGATGGATAGAATGAAGCGTGAGCATTACGCCACGGTAGAGGACATGGGCCATCGGAATACTCTGGTCACTGCCGAGAGGGATGCGGCGCTAAAGGAGCTAAATGAGCTCAAATCCAAATTCGCCGAAATCGCCAAGGATAGGGACGATGCAAACAATGCAGCCCAGGAGGCGTGCGAACAAGCTGTGATACTCCGGACCGAACGGGATGAGGCAGTGGCCAAAGTTCAAGTGGTCGAGGCGGAGATTGAGGAGAGAGTTCAGCAAGCCGAGGCCAGGCTAGAGGCCGATATTGAAGATCTGCTTATCACCTACAATGCCAATGTATTGAACCACAGAAACTTGGCATGGCTTCAGGATTACCCAGTGCATCTCCACAGTGCTTGGGAACGATTAGTTGAGGGGGAAGAGGAAGCGCACCCGGGCGAATCGGTCGACCGATTCGAGCTCGAAAACCGGTTGCTAACAGATGAGGAAAAGAAGGTCCTCCACGATGCTATGATCGCTCATGAGAAAGAGATGGTTGGCGGTCGATCTTTGGAGGCCGGAGAAGGGTCAGGCGTTGAGCATCGTTCCACCGCTCTTGAAATCACCGCCCCGCCTCTGTCTGAGCCTGTATCTGCGGTTAGCTCATAGACCGTTCCTGCTTACGACCCAGAGCAACCACGGTTATCACCAATTCGCGAGCACGTCCCCGAAGTCGTCCCACCATCAGCAAGCCGAACTGAGGAAGGTATTCTGAACAAATTTCAAGTGCATTTTCGCTAGAACTCTCGTTTCGAAGTGATTGTTCTTAACCCCTTCTCTTCTTTATCCAGTGACCAGGACTACCCCGGTGTCTTCGACCCAGGAGCCGAGACAAGGGCAGAAGGCTATTACTACTGAAACGACTGTCGTGACAACGGCAGCGTCTACCGGAGCAGCGCAAGAAAGCTCTTTGTCTCTTGACGAACAAATGGTGAGCGAACTACTCAGTCAACAGGGAGACTTCTCTACGGACTTGCCATTTATCATCAGTGAGCTCCCGCCAGCCTCTAGCTCTTTTGTGCAGACCGGAGTTGCCCCCAGCCAGGCCCCATCAACTCGAGATGAAGAAATTTTGGCCGAAATCCATGCAGAATTAGAAGTTGAGGGGCAAAGCGGTAGTGTCGGTGGTGACACTATTCCATCTTCCGTTGCGGGTCCGGTCCCTCCTACTCCTCCGGCGGGGAGCCTTCATTTAGACTCAAGTTCTGAGGAGGACGTAGATATTATGCCCCCGGCCGAAGAGCAGCCACTGGAGAGGAAGTCGTCCAAACGAAGGATTTCCATTCCTAGTGATTCTGACGATGAACCGCTAATAAGGAATCCAAGGAAGAAAAAATAGATCGCCCCCCCAGCAGATAATTTGGTAGATAGGAACTTGTTTTCGTTTTTTGTTAGTAGGCCGTGTATAGATGCAGGTTCGGCCCCTGCTAGTAGGCATTCTTTTTTGGAAGAACTTATTTGCGTGTAAGTCCTTGTCTTAAGTTAGTTGAAATAAAATTTAGTTTCTTTGTTCTAACTCTCATTTCTTTTGTGCTTAAGTGTTTATAGCATTATGTTTTCAGTCCGGCGCACTTGTGGTGTTTTTACCGTCAAGTAGAGTTTGTTTTATTTGCCAAGTCTGAAAATCTTGGTCACAAGTTGTAATCGATGAATAATCGAACTTCGAACATCATGTCACTTTGATTAGCGATTAACACTTAGCTTTTTTGCCCCCTAGTCTCGGGGAATAACATTTGCGTTTTGGTGGTTGAGTGCGTTTATTGCAAACTTTAAGCGCATGTCCACATTCCGGGGACTTAAGATAATTTGAGATCGACAATCCGGTTTGCACGGAGCTTGAGAGTTATCGATGTCTGTAGTATGGTTCGCGCTCCGGGAACCCGGAATTAATGTTTACACTCCACTTCACGCTCTGGGAATCTGGAGTTAGCACGGATGCTTCGGTTCGCGCTCCGGGAACCTGTAACTTATGTTTATACTCCAATTCATGCTTTGGGAACTTGGAGTCCGTTCGCACTCTGGGAACGAATTATTGAACGTTTATACTCCAATTCACGCTCTGGGAAGTTGGAGTCCGCTCGCGCTCTGGGAACGAATTGTTTAATGTTTATACTCCAATTCGCGCTCTGGGAAGTTGGAGTCCGCTCGCGCTTTGGGAACGAATTGTTTAATGTTTATACTCCAATTCGCGCTCTGGGAAGTTGGAGTCCGCTCGCGCTCTGGGAACGAATTGTTTAATGTTTATATTCCAATTCGCGCTCTGGAAAGTTGGAGTCCGCTCGCGCTCTGGGAACGGATCGTTTAATGTTTATACTCCAATTCGCACTTCGGGAATTTGGAGTTGGCTCATACTTTGGGAGCGATGGATTTATACTCCGGTTCGCACTCCGGGAACCGTGAGTTATTTTTATACCCCAATTCGTACTCCGGGAATTTGGAGTTAAAGGAGGGATTGTCGTGTATCAATCCCTGTAAATGTTGATATAATGTCTTGCCCCTGAGCTCGGGTTTCACTTAGCGAGTGGCCGTCATATCGCAGCCACTCTCTATTTGAATAAATCCCACCGCGTGATGGAACTTAGCTCTCCGTGCGTCGTGATATTGTACGTCACACTCAATAAATCACAGATCTGGCCCGAAGAGATGGCATTTTATTGCTGAAACGAGAAAATATGGCAAAGTCAGTTGCCTTATTACAAATTTAAATCTCGGAATGCTAAAATAAAATGCAAAAGAATAAATTGACAGAAAGAGTAAAGTCTTTCATGTGTAGTAGCGACGAAGACTCTCGCTATTCCAAGCCCTCGGCAAGGTGAGACCGTCAACGGTCGATAATTTGAACGTGCCATCTCTGAGCTTTTGTGAAATCACGTACGACCCTTCCCAAGTTGGCTTCATGTGCGAAGGAACCGGATAAACTCTTTTGAGCACGAGATCGCCGAGTTCAAAGGTTCGCGGACGGACCCTGGCATTGAATATTCGGGCGACTCGACTCCGATATGCGGCTGCCCTCAAATCAGCCTCTTCACGCCTCTCATCCAGGAAATCCAGAGATTGAGCAAGTAATATGGCATTTGTCTTCGGATCATAATACGTCGCACAATGAGAGCGCACTTCCAATTCGACTGGAATAACGGCCTCAGAGCCATACGATTGAGAAAACGGAGTGTGACCAGTTGCAGTTTTGTGAGTTGTTCGATAGGCCCATAACGCCATAGGGAGTTCGTTGACCCACTTGCCTCCGGCCTTTTCTAGTCGCTTCTTCAGAATGGACTTTATAACTTTATTAACAGCTTCGACCTGACCATTTGCTTGAGGGTGTGCCATTGCAGAAAACTTCTTATGTATACGAAATCGTTGGCAGAAATTTTTGAACTCGGTACTGTCGAATTGGGCTCCATTATCGGTGATGATGGTATGCGGGAGACCGAATCGGCAGATGATGTTGCGCACTACGAAGTTGATCACTTTCTTTGTTGTAATCGTTGCAAGAGGCTCATCTTCGGCCCATTTAGTGAAGTAATCAACCGCGACGATGGCGTATTTCGCGCCACCTTTGGCCAGAGGCAATGCTCTAATTATATCGATTCCCCATACCGCGAACGGCCAGGGGCTAACCATTTGGGTTATTTCGGTAGGTGGAGCTCTAGGAATCCGAGCATGTTTCTGGCATTTGTCACATTTTTTGGCGTAGTCTGATGCATCTCGATTAACGGTAGGTCAGTAATATCCATATCGGAGTACCTTCTTGGCGAGTGCCTGCCCCCCAGTGTGATCGCCACATTCTCCCTCGTGTACATCGTGTAACACTCGCTTGATTTCATCGTGTGCGATACATCGGAGTAGAGGGACAGAATACCCCCTTTTGTACATAATTCCGTTTTGAATGACAAACCGTGAGGCTTTTCGAAGGACCTGCCTCTTCTCACTCCTGCGCTCATGCAGTGTTCCATGTTCAATGTAATTTCGATAGGGGGTCATCCACGACTCCCTACTTGTGGTAGCCTCGAATGCATGGCTAACCTCACTTTGATCAATGCGGAGAAGGTAGGGTTTCAACGGGAACAAGCCCCAACTGTTGGGCTTCGCCCGTACTTGCCAACTTCGCCAACGAATCGGCCTTCTGATTGTGCTCCCGAGGGATATAGAAAATGGCACAGTAATCGAAACGATCAAGAATTTCCCTGACTCGAGATAAGTAAGCAGCTAGTCTTCGATCCTTAGCTTGATATTCTCCTCGGACTTGACATACGATTAATTGGGAGTCGCAATAGATCTCTACAGCGACAATTCTCAGGTCGTGGGCCAGCTTCAACCCAGTGAGTAAAGCTTCATATTCAGCCTATTATTAGTTGTACGGAACTCGAACTTTAGGGCGTAGCATATAGATCGGCCTTCAGGGGTTTCAAGCACCACCCCTGCTCCCGAACACCGTTCATTGGAGGCACCGTCAGTATATAACTTCCATATGTGTTTAGGAGATTCGCTACTCTCAGGTAATTCCTCGGGTACAGTGAATTCAGCAACGAAATCTGCTAGAACTTGACCATGTATGGCCCTTCTCGGAGTATAAGCAATGTCAAACTGGCTCAATTCGATATTCCATTTTAGTAGCCTACCAGACGTCTCAGGCCGCGTGAGGATCTGTCGTAACGGCTGGTCGGTGTACACGGTGATAGGATGAGCCTGAAAATATGGACGGAGCTTTCTCGAGGCAATGACTAGGCAATATGCCAACTTTTCCAGCTTGGGATAGTTCCTCTCGGCTCCGGTCAACCGTTTACTCACATAATATACCGGTTTTTGCACTCGGTCTTCCTCCCGGACTAATGCTACACTGATCGCGCTTTCAGATACCGCTAAGTAAAGATATAATTGCTCGTGATCAACAGGCTTTGAGAGAATCGACGGTGTAGAAAGATGTTGAACCAGTGACTGAAACGCACCTTCACATTCTGCGGTCCATTCGAAGTTTCGTTTCCCTTTTCGGATCAGATCGAAGAAAGGGATGCATTTGTCAATTGACTTCGAGATGAACCTACTCAATGCTGCGACTTTCCCATTGAGACTCTGGACTTGCTTTATGGTCCTCAGAGTTTGAAGATTCCTGATGGCCCAAATCTTTTCAGGGTTAGCCTCTATCCCTCGGGCGTTAACGATGAACCCAAGGAATTTTCTGGACGCAACTCCAAAATGGCATTTTAGCGGATTGAGCTTCATCCCATATCTCCGGAGGATATCAAACATTGATTCTAAGTCCTTTACGTGATCAACAGAATACCGTGACTTTACTAACATGTCATCCACATAAACTTCCATGGTCTTCCCGATCTGGTCGGAAAACATCTGGTTAACCAAACGTTGATAGGTTGCGTCAGCATTCTTTAACCCAAAAGGCATGACTTTGTAGCAGTATAGTCCCAGATCAGTCACGAAGCTCGTATGTTCTTAGTCGGGCACATGCATGGGTATTTGATTATAGCCCGAGTAAGCATCCATAAAGGATAACAATTCGTGTCCGGCGGTTGAATCAACAAGCTGATCGATTCGAGGAAGTGGAAAACTTCCTTCGGGCAAGCCTTGTTCAAGTCAGAATAATCGATACACGTTCTCCATTTCCCGTTCGGTTTCCGGACAAGTACCGGGTTGGACACCCACTCCGGGTATGAAGCATCTCTAATGAACCCATTTGTTTTCAACTTATCGACCTCCTCCTTAAGGGCAGCAGATCTCTCTGGATCCATACCACGCCTTTTCTGTTTGACCAGGATATACCGCGGGTCAATGTTTAAAGTGTGGCTCGCGATATCCGGCTAGATCCCATACATGTCAGAGTGCGTCCAGACGAACACGTCAAGATTCGCCCGGAGATATTCAACCAATTCCTGTTGTGCCCCCTGGCTCAATTGAGACCCAATTTTTAACATTCTCGAATTATCGCCATCATTACCGATCGGGACATCGATAGTTAGTTCGGTCGGAGAAGCTTGACTCTCTGTAGATTCTTCATTGTTGTCATTGTCCCTTGGGTCAAGGTCTTTCTGGAATTGGTTGTGGTGCCCGGGCCGAGGCCCAAGCACCAATTGTCAATTATCGGCAGAACGAACGCAGAGAGATTCCTCTACGCCCTTCCCTTTCTCCCTTCGCTGCGCCTCTCGCAGCTCTGCAACATAGCAGGCTCTTCCAGCAGCCTGATCTCCATGAATCACACCGATACCACAATCGGTGGGGAATTTCAAAGTCAAACACCACGGGGCGATTGCCGCCCGAAATTTAGCAAGGGCCGGTCGGCCCAGAAACGCATTGTACGGTGAGTGTAGGTCCAAAACAACAAATTGTAATATGCGTACTCTTTTGCACTCTCCGATCCCCAACTCCACGGGTAACTCCACAACCCCCGTGGGTATGTTAGCACTTCCATCGAAGTCATGAATCCTGGACTGACAAGGTTTCAAATCTTTTGCTTCCATCTTCATCTGATCGTAAGCTCTCTTGAACAAAATATTGACTGAACTCCCACTATCCACCAGTATCCTCTTCATCCAAGCAGGACCAACCTGGGCGGATATAACAAGCGGGTCAATAGTCGGGGCTTCGACCTTATCCGCATCACAGTTCTAGAACACGATGTCATCTGCCATCGTCTTTTGTTGTTTGGCCGGAGCCCCTTCGTCATAACTACTGTAGCATTCGAAGTCCATATGCCTAACCGAGCTAGCATATGACTCCATTTCTTTCCAACTCTTATCCGCTGGATGGGGACCACCACTGACGGTGTTTATCACTAGCCTTCCGCCCGTTCGGGCGGGATTTGCCCGCCTTGGCTGATTTGGCCGATCGTTCTGGTTTGACGGGCCCGCACCGCCAGACTGCAGCGCCCGTACAAACTGGTCCAACTTCCTTTCCCTGATCAACTTCTCAATTGAATCCTGCAAGTGTCTGCATTCATTGGTATTGTGGCCGTAACTGTCGTGAAATCTACAAAACTTGCCCGTTTGAATCTGTCTCTCCGACGACGGCTTCGGAGTAGGCTTCTTGTATTGCATGGCGTTACAAGTTTGTAGATATACGTTCTCCAACGATGTATTTAGCGGAGTATAATTGTCGAACATAGGGGCCCTACGCCTTGGCCCACGGTTCTGATCCCGCTTCCTACTCTGATTCCCATTATTCTTCGGTTGTGATTGCTTGTTCTGGATATTTAATTGCACTTTCCCAGAACTCTCTCCCGATTGTTTAACAGCCACATTACTTTGAATCCCCTCTCCACTGGGTCCTGCGTCGTCCTGTTTCCTAGACTGCTTCGCGTCCTCACGCCTCAAGAACTGGGTGGCTTTGGAGTAGAAGCGGTCCAACGACGCAGGAGGTTTTCCTGCCAACCAATTTCCAAAATCCGAATCAGGGTCAATCCCTTTCATCAATGCCATCAGAATCGAGTTATCATTGGGGTTGGTGATTTCCACACAGGCCTTATGGAATCTCTCCAAATAGTGTCTAAGAGTTTCTCCTGGAGCTTGGGTAACACTAGACAAAGTGTTGACGTCTTTAGGCCTTGAACATGCATGCGGAACTGTTCCACGAACTTCCTGGCCAGCTGATTGAACGAAGAGATAGAACGGGGTGGCAATCGCGTGAACCACATCGTAGCAATGCCCCCCCAAAGAGATAGGAAAGCTCCTACACTTGACCGCATCGTCTGCTCTAGCGGCGCTCATGGACCATTCATACTTCAATATGTGTTGATTGGGGTCCGAGTTTCCCTCGTACATCGGTAGCGTGGGCATCCTAAATCGCCGAGGGGGTTCGGCATACAGAATCTCGTCTGTGAATGGGGTGTGACTCTGGGAGATTCCCCAGTCGTCGTTAGTAAACCCCTGACTTTCACGGATCATCTGCCTGATCATTTCCGGAAGATCCGTCATAGCTGCGTTCTGGGCATGTCGAGCCAAGGTGTGGTCGGGTTCCACAATGCGGGACTGGACCGGATGCTGTCGACCATTCGGATCTCGCCTTCTTGGTTCGACATCTTCTTGTACATACGGCTCAGGAGTTTGCCGTTGTCGGTGGTGGTTCTGATCTGACAAAGTATGGATGTCAACCCCTGGCTCTGTAGCAATGGTTGCAGGACGGTTGTCGGTAGTGTGTTGAGGAGCAGTGCCTCCCCGGGAGGAAGGCCCTGTGTGGAAGCTAGCAGATGGGCCGACTCGTAGTTGCCCGACCGTCAATGCCGGAAGGTTTCCGGTAGCCTGTGCATAATTCCCATCCATTCGGGGTTGTGAAGGTCAGTGATGATAATCGGTGGAAGCCGAACTCTCCGTGGAAGACTGGGATGCGTAATCCCTCCTAGACCGCCTACGCTTATGACTGTGTAGCTGGCGGGTTAATTCAGCATTAGCACGTAGTTGCTCCGTCAACTGTTGCCGACTCTGGGTCAGCTCCTGGAGCAACGTTTGAAACACTTGCCTCGTTACCGGTCCGGATGACTCCGAAGGCCCGGCGACGTCCTGAGTAGATGGTAGATGCGCGGGATCTGGCCTATCCCGGCCTTCCTGGTTACCAAGGTTAGAGGTGGTTCTAGTACTCACCATTGTGAATAGTAAGATTCTTTCCTAGACTTTTATCAAGTCTGAATAGAACGGAAGGAATCTGAGCTTGAGATTCGGCTCTCCCTCTTAGATTTATGCAATCCGGTATTGATGACAGATCCGAGGAGCGGGAGAAAATCTGGGTTTTCTCAGTGAAAGCACCAAAGTGTTTGCACCAAAATTGGGCACAACACTCGTCGGAAGTTTTTGAAGAGATAATAAATGAAGAGTGCAAATTAAAATAGAGGATTATCTAACAAAAACTCCAAATAGCATGTAAATAAACGCGTAGACAAGCAATTTATAGTGGTTCGGCGTATTGCCTACGTCCACTGTGAAGTTTTTATACTTTTATTGACTTTCTTTCGATGATTACAAGTCGATACAACAATCAACAGTGAATTACAGTCAGGAATTCGAATTTAACAGCAAGTTTATGATATCAAATGATGGAGATCTCAATCCGGCAGAGTCTGGGTGCTTTAGAATCCAAAAGTCCCTTTTCTGTTGGCCCTGGGGCTCTATTTATAGGCGTAGGCTGCTGATATTTCGCTGAAAATTCGGGAGACCACTTCTAGAATGTGAGGGGGCCCACACGCACAGTCTCAGGAAGTTTGGGCCCACTTTGGCATCGGTTCGAACTCCATTCGAACCGATCAAGAATTCATCCAATCGAGGTGAAATTTGGCGTGGACATTCTTCAACATGTATGCAAGCTTCTTTGAAAATTTCATAGCATTTGGATCAGTAGATTGGGAGATATGATGGATTCGAAATGGGGTTCATTGCATGGCTGTTTGGTTCGAAACCATGCTTTCGAATCGATGGTTTCAAATCTATCATGGCACGTGTCTTCGTGGTGACGTGGAGCGCAAACTTCAAACTAATCCGGTCTTCACTCCGAGTTGACCGCTTCGATTCCATAAATCTCGACGAATTCGAACCGATGGAAGACACGTCATCATGGTTGGTTGACCTAGTGGATTCAAATGAGGCTACACAGGATGGGTTTGAACTTGGCATCATGGATGGTTTCGAACGAGGTTCCATGTTTGGGTTCGAATAACGTCTTATGATGGAATCGAACAAGGATGCTTGTTTGGAGTCGAACAAGGCTTTGTGGTGGGCTCGAAGCAGCTACTCTCCGATGGATTCGAGGTCCATTGTTATGAACTTGGTAGATTCGAACTTGATGGGTTCGAACCCGAGGCATCCCGATGGGTTCGAACCTGATGGGTTCGAAGGTGATGGTTTCGAACATGATGGGTTCGAATCTCAGGCCCTTTCTTTCAAATTGAATCGATCATAATTTGAGCGTATGAACTCGGATTGACTTGAAACTTGAGATGTTGATTCCTACGATCTTCCTTGCCGTGTCCTATCAATTGTAGCTCAATCTGGACTTGGACAAAATTCAGTGATATCCATAGCGAGACGAAGTATGGCCGGTCTCTGGGACGAACCGTTCTCCGTTTCTGATCGATCTTTTGGTATCGCGGCTTTGCCAAAAAGCGGGATAACATTTTGCCCCCCAAAGTACGTCTTATGGGAACATGACGTGCTTTGAACAGCTGCAATTTCCCTGAACAATAATTGCTCTATCTTCTTTTTTTTTTTGAAACTCGTATGCTGTATTGTTGTAACCTTGTGTTGACATGATTGATTGCTGTATAATAGTGCTTAGCCATTGGATGTTGCATTTGTAACAGGATGAGTGTTTGATCCCTGTAAATGTTTAAAATCGATTGTTAGTTCGACATATATGCATATATGTTAGTTTGACCCTTGCAAACGTTGTGCGTCCATGTGTCGTGTTAGTTTTGTTTGCTATTGAACTTCGTATCGGTTCTCCCCTGAACCGATTTTGAAATTTGAATTGAGACAACGCTTGATGGTTGCTTTGGAAGGTTCCTTCGTATCGATCCTCTCTTGAATCGATGCAGAAGGTTGAAGGAAACGACTCTGCGTTGCGTAATTGCGACGTTTCGATCCGATGGGTGCGAGCTCCGATGGATTCGAAGTCAACATCCATATGGGTGGAGTACGCTTATGCAATGGTGGGTTCGAAACTGATCTTCGAATCGATGACTTGGGTGGATACGAAACTTTCGTTCATGACAGTGGGTCGTGGGTGTAGTTGTAATTTTGTTGACGTGAACCGGGTTTCGAACTGACGCGCCCACCGTTGGTCTAGCACCGATGGAGCCTCAAACGTATGGGTTCGAAGGTAAATTTCGAACCGGTTCTGCATTTTGACCCGTTGTAATCGGTCGAGTTTACCGAAATGCGAATCGACCCGGTCATCTCTAACCCCCCATATAAATAGCAAGGACCTCGGCATTTTTCACTTTTTACTTTTTTACTGTTCTCTGCATCATCTCGAAGCTTCAGAGAGGAAGGCACTGTGCTTTGTATTCGAATCATTTGAGATCCAAATCTTCAATTCTTCAAACCAATCATCCAAACTAGGTAACTAACCTCGAATCCACATGGCAAAGCTACCTCGAACTCATCACTCCCTCACCGATCGGCCTTTCTTGGGATTTGGTAAATCCAGATCTGGCTTTTGGAGGAATTTCGAATCGATTCAGAGACTCGTGTACGAATCGATGGAGGGGGGGGGGGGGGCAGCACCATTCTCTTTCAGATTTTGAGTCGATCCTTGTGATTTCCCTTGGAGGGGGCGCATCGCACCAAGTTAACCGTGGTGTTGAGTCGTATCGGTGCACAACGACCGATACGAGAAGCAGCCGTTGATTTGTCCGAGGCTTTTAACTTCGCATCGATACGAAACATTCCTTTACGACCGATACGAAAGGTATTGATTCGAACTCGATCAATGTTAAGTTGAGGCTTTCCTGATTGGTACGAACTAATTAACCAAGGATCAATTCAAAGTTATCCCCCACTGATCGATTCGAGCTCAGCGCCCGACTATCGATTCAAAGCTCGCTCCTTTGGATTGATTCGAAGTGGTACGGTGATGGGTTCGAACAAGTCACTTGTGATCGGTTCGAAACTCCATATAGTGGATATCAAAGTTTGATATTTTCTGAGCATAATTCCGACGAGCTTCACTCCTGCATATTTGGACATGTTAAACTGCATACTTGACCACCTTTCGAAGCTCGTCGATGGAACAATAAATTTTTTTATTCGAATCAATTTTCTTTATGTGAAGGGTTTTGCGATGACGGTCAGCACAACTGGGCTTTGTAGCTTTGTCGTTTGCGTGTTTTCTTTAATTCTGCGATATTCATCCAAGTAATGCACAACACCGCACAACACACATTCATACACTACACACTGGGGAATTCACGGGTCCCTTGTCATTTAATGATGGTTTCTCATGAGTTAGTCAGTTATGGAGCCTTCAAATTCGCAACAGCGGGAAACCCCACAAGATACTCAGATTTACTTGAATCTCAGGCCTTTTCTTTCAAATTGAATCGATCATAATTTGAGCGTATGAACTCGGATTTACTTGAAACTTGAGATGTTGATTCCTATGATCTTCCTTGCCGTGTCCTATCAATTGTAGCTCAATCTGGACTTGGACAAAATTCAGTGATATCCATAGAGAGACGAAGTATTGGCCGGTCTCTGGGACGAACAGTTCTCCGTTTCTGATCGATCTTTTGGTATCGCGGCTTTGCCAAAAAGCGGGATAACATATAGGAAAATATAAGTCACATGAATTCTTTGACCCATGTCGACATGACCCTACCCATGATGTCGACATCCCTGTCAGAAATTTGAAATTCAAATTTGTATTCAAATCTTTGAATTTCCCTCCACCTTTTCATCAAATCCAATGTTCTGGAAAGGTACCTCTTGACCAGAGAACATGTCTATTGAATATCTATTTATTTCCATTATCTTATCATACCTTTTCACTTTCATTTTAAAATTCAAACTTTCTTTCACTCTTTCAAACTTTCATCTCTCTTCGAAAATGGTTTCTTCAAGCACTCCATCCACAATGAGGCTATCTAAAACCATTAAAGAGTATCTCTATAATGATCCGGAAGCAATCAAGGCTTATGTAAGCTATGCTAATTATGGAAAAGTTCATACGGGAAAGTTTGCTATCTTTAGCGATTTCTCTACATATGAAATCAATACTCTTCTTGAACAGAATCATATCTTGTGTCTTTTTGACAATTTTGAAAATGATTTTGTTTGTTACCCAAATCTTGTTAAAATGTTTTATGCGAATTTGAATCGCGGTTTTTTTGAAGGAAATGATGATGAAATTTGGAGTAGTGTTAAAGGCACTAAAATTATTTTAAATTGTGAAATTTCGGGCAACATTCTCAATTGCAAGAATTTTGGAATAGATCTTTCTACTTTTAATATTGATGAACATGATCGTGAGATATTTCATCACATTTTCGAAAGAGATAACAACTTTGAATTTAAAAATCGTAACTTTCGTCCGAAAGCACGTATTGTCAATCTTCATTTGCAACATACTATCACTCCTAGATCGGAAAATTTCAACAACCCGACTTTAAAAGTTTGTAAAGATCTTTTTGCTATCTTTGGTCATTATGACATTAATTGGGCGCAAGTGATTATGGATGAACTTCGTCCTAAGAATTTGGAAATGAGTGAGAGTACCTTGTATCATGGAATCTATCTCAGTCGGATTTTTAATTATTTTGGCGTTGATTACAAAAGAGAAGAATTTGTTTCAAGAAAAGTGTTTAATCATGCCAACATTTCTCTTATGAAAATTCCTTTCATATTTCAACAATATGAATCTCTTGCCGAAAAGGATGAAAGATTGGAACATGAAGATATGGAGGAAGAAGATGAAGAAGAAGAAGAAGGGGAGGAAATGGAAATTTAAGAAGATAATGAAGAAATATCCTTGGAAAGTATTGAATATCCTACCAATACTAACAATCCTTCCAACAAAACTCTCCTCAAAATCAAAAGATTATAGTGAAAAATCTACGAATTCTCAAAAGATCCGTTAGTAAGAAATTGGATAAAATGTCCACTACTATGAACAAATTCTTTTCTAAAGTTGGTCGAAAACTTGGCTTATCATCCTCCTCCTCATCCTCTAGCACATTTTAAGAACTAGGTTATGATGTATTAGTTTGTTTTGATGAGCTTGTATTGTTCTTTTTATCATATTATGCAGTATCTTATGTATCATCTCATCTATTTATATAAATCATCTATCTTATGTTTTTCTACCTTATCATGTCTCCGGAATACATGTTAGTATTGTATATAAGTTTACATATATACATACTTATTCACAAAATAAACAAGACACATAAATTAAAAGACCCATGTCGACATGCCTCTACCCCCCTACGTCGACTATAACTGTCTTATTTGGTTATTTTTAAAATTTTGAAATTAAAATAACTAACTCATGTTTATTCATTTTAAACGAATTTCTGCCTATTTAAACACCTGTTTCTTCCAGAAATTTGTAGTCTTTTCATTTCTACTTATCTCTATTTGCGTCTATTCACTACCTATCAAAAAAGGCTTCCTCTTCTTATACTCTAAGTGATAATCTTGAAGAAACTCTCAATTCATTAAAGAATATACTTACTTTTATTCTCCATAATTAAAGGCACTTAGAACTAAGTCAAATGCATATGATAAAAGAACAAGAGAAGCATTTCGATGCCCTCCGTTGGATGAATCCTGCCCTCAACAAAGATGATCTTAATACAAATCCTGTAGGAACTTTGATTCAAGGTAACGAAGATTGGGAAGTTATTAAAAAGGATCCTATCTTTGGAGAAGAAGGATGGGTTGAAGTTCCTAGAGATATTTGATCTCCTTATGGTTTGAATTGCTTGTTTTTGAATTGTGTGATTTGATTTGATTTGCTTCGATTTGATTAGCATTAATTTTGTTTGAATGGATTGTATAACACTATATGAAATATAGTATATATTTATTGGGTTTAAAATTTCATATTTTTCATGTCTTCATTATTAACTCATGTTATATACACACACACACACTCCACCATAATTTTTCACAGGTACTCCAGTATAAGACTAAAGGGGAGTTATATTAGTTTAGGATAAGTTTTTTTGTTGATGAAAAAATGGGAGAAATATAAAATAGAGCAGTTAGAGTAGTTAGGCTTAGATTAAGGGGGAGTTATTAGTTTTAGGGGGAGTTATTGTGAAGGAGAAGTATATTTTATAAACATAGGTTGTCATCATCAAAACGAGGGAGATTGTTAGTCCTTGAGATGATGGTTTTGATGACAACAACCTTAGGACTTGTTATAAAATATAAATACTAACATTATAGTTTAAATATATATGTGTATGCAGGATATAAACATGCAGGTACCAAGAATGTAAACTGTACAATATAGAGATTCAAGACTGAAGATATTAAGATTGAAGACTCATGAGTATCAAGGTATTAAGAGTTCAAGATTTCAATTGTACAAGATAACTGTTGAATCTAGAATTATGTTAAAACTTCTTGAAAGCACATGCATTTTTATTCGAAGTTTGTTCATGGAATGGAATCCACTTCGAGCCTGTTAAAGGGTTATCCCTAGTGGGATGGAACCCACGACAATATCTAGTGGAACATATAGTGGTCCTATTTTGATATCCACTAATTTTGTAAAAATGCTTTTCAAAAATATATCTCTTGTTTTTAAAAATTGTTTTCAAAACTTTCTTTTCAAAAAGACATCTCTCTTGGTTTTAAATATTTTAGCATCAAAACTATTTTTATCATTTTTATATTTTGATTTCAAAATTGTCCCTGTTTTAAACCATCTCTTGTTTTAAATATTTAGCTTCAAAATATTTATATGCTCAGATTTTAAATGACTTTTTAGATTAAGATTATATATATTAAAAATTACTTTTTAAACTCTTTTATATGTTTAAACTATATTCAAATATATTTACAAAGTTTAGAAATTATTTTGACAAATTATAGAAACCAATTTTAATAAGAAAATCAAAACATCAATTTTGCCTTGAGCATGTCGACATCCTCAACCCCCCATGTCGACATGGTGTCCATTATTTTCATATTTCAATTTTCAAAAGAAGTGTCTATTCGTCATATCCTTTCACAAATAGATATGGCTGTTTCTCTCCTATAAATATAAGTAAGTTCTAAACGAATTTTTTACCAGATTTCTTTTATTTTCTCTCCTCTTCATCTTCCACATTTATTCCAAAGAATCCTAAACTATATTCTGTCGAAATACAAAGTGAACCAAACTTGATTATCTCTTATTTGATTCTCTTCCACTCTCTCCATAAGATCTCAGTGCTATTTAGAGTTATAGAATCTTAACAAACTATTAAGTAAAAGGTGCAGTTGAGCCTTGAAATCAATTGGGTGTGATTGTAGCCCCGAAAATCAATTAGGTGATCTTGTAGCCTGGTTAAATCAAGAGAGTTTTCCCTAGACTCGAATATATGAGGATGTACCTCGTATCCTTAAAACCAAGGGTGTAATCTGGGAGATTATTATGATAAGAAATCCGTACGATTATATGGTACTGGATGTAGTGTAACTCTGAACCAGTATAAAATCCTGGTGTGTTCTTTCCTTTACTGCTTTTATTTAGTATTGTATTTTTGTCTAATTCTGTGATTTATCTATGTCTGTGAATTGCATTTGTTGGTGATTAAATTACATAAGTTTTAAAATGATTTAGAAAACCCACAAAACACTATTCACCTCCTCCCTCTAGTGTTATTCCAGCCTTAAGATCCGTAATCCGCATTTCTCACACTTATTATAACATGTCACCCAGGAGAACCTTCAAGCTCCTTAGCATTTAGTTTCGAGCCGGGACGGCCTATAAGCTCCTTATTGCAGCGTGTCACCATGGAGAACCTTCGACCCCTCGGTGTTCTGACTCAAGGCAGGATCGCATGTTAATTCTTTATCTAAGCGTGTCAACCTGGAGAACCTTTAAGACACTCAATGCTTAGGTTCATGCTGGGATTCCCTAGCAGTAGAGCGATGCACAAATAAATTCACTTTTTACCATTTTTATTTGCTATATTCTTATGAACGATAGTGCCTGCTGCTCATCTCCATATCATATCACACCCTTATGAATGAGTGTTCAAGCCAATCATGCAACTCAGTTTGTGTCGAGACTTGTGGTCACCTAACGATAGGCGACATGTCATCTAGGAGAACCATTGAGCACCGATGTGCTCTAGTTCGACCCAGACCCATCCGTGACTTTGCACATAATCTCTTATCACCCAGGAGATTGCATGGGCTAACATGTACTCCAAACTTATGCCAATTCAACCCACCACAAGTTACCTTTCCGTCACTAGGCAATTATCATGCTTGAGTTCAGGTCGTCACATGACAATATTACCACTTAATATGTCTTAAAGATGAAACTTTTTTTTTAAATAATGCATGAACCCTCCTGAATGCGTTTCTTTTGGAGGACCTCGAGCCACTCAGTTCTTGAGTTTGTGATGAGAATGCTCATTAACAAAGCAGCATAATGAAGCCCAACTGTCATTTACTGACCTTGAATTTGACGAGCGACCAGTTTGCTTGATCAATGATCGCTTCCTATTCCATTGACCTTCCCGGCCTGTCAGTCAAAACAAATCTATCAACCCAATGTAAGGGACATTCCATGCTATCCAAGATATTCTACGATACCAGCCGTCGGCAAACAATCAAGGACAACTAGTTTCATAGACAGTAAGTTTTCAACATAGAGGATCCATTCTTATTCAGCTTGAAATAGTTCAGAGGCATAATGCCCACTCACTAGGCTTATAAAGATTTTCAATCGCAAGAGGCAATAGAAAGCTTCCAAACTACCTTGAAGGCTTACAGAGAAAACGAAGGGTGCCACCATCTTTAAAGCCTTCTGCATTGGACGTCGCAAGAGGCCCTAGAAAGCTTCCAACCACCTCGCCAAGGAGCAGACCAAGGCTTCGGCCATGATAGAAGAAGTAGAGGACGACTCTTTCCAACAGAGCAGTTGAGCGTCTAAACTTACCTAAGGTCAAGAATGTCAAAGCATCAAAGCAAGGAAGCCTCATAGCTTCACCTAGATCATTAGTCCAAGATTGATGAGCAATCACCATCGGAAAGATGGTCAGAAAACCCAAGCATAGGTCCAAGCCAAAGGAAAGATTCATCTCAAGTAGCAAAATCCAAGCAAGTGATCCAAACTACAAGCAAAAAACACAGTTCGACTCCCAAGAGCTGCCTCCTTCTTTTTAATCTTAACTAAATTTGATAAAAACACAAGCGCACAAGAGCAATAAAAGAGGAAGAGGAAGGCAAAGTTATTTGTTTTTACCGATAGAAAACCGAGCAAAGTTTGAGTTTTCTAAAGAAATTTCAAACCAATAGCCCCTAGGCTCAAAAAAGAAGAAAATAGGAGTAGTTATACACCTCTCCCTTCAATCGTAGCCATTGTGATCAAAAAGGCAAAAAGGATCTTAATTGTTCAAGATTGTGTCACACTGCACATGTAGGTAACATGACACATCCCTGCCACATCTCGAGAAGCACAACCAATGTAGCCAACATTACAATGCTACGTGGATGGTGCATAATAGAACAGTTAATTGATGAATTGCGAATGATTTTACAAGCCCGTGCCCAATCAAGGGAAAAGAATAGGAGGGAAAAATGTTACTTAATGTTTTTATAAGTAAGAAGGCAAACTAATTAATTTATCTTAGCCCGACCTGGTCCAATCCAGGCTAACTAGTTCCTGGCCAGCCTGCAAGCCAGCCAAGGTTGGGAATAGATCAATTAGGTTTCATGTATATGATGATAACCTAAATCCAAATTGGGCCCGCATCGGCTCCTTTGCTCGATTGCACGTCAAGCCTTCTGCTGGCCGAGCCTCCCCACGTAGGAACCCCAGTAACTAGCTCTTCCGTCAAGATAAGGCACAAGCCCTGCTTGACCCATCTCTCATTAACCGATTGACTCTCTCTTAGCCCATTTGCAAACCGGCTCCAAACTAGCCCACTTGCTCAAGCATCTCTCTCTTAGTTATCTCTCGATCAACATAGCCTGAGACTGTCTCAAGGGTGGTCCATCAATGATCTAGTTTTGATACGGCCACCTATGACCTGCACTTCGTATCATCTCACTCAACTCGGCATGCCTTCAGCACTCGCCAGTTCCCCATCCTCCTTATATTCTAAATAGACCAGGTCGGCCCATCCTGCTATCTAAGCATGTAGGAGCAAAGCGACAAGAGGTATAACCGGATGTTCCTATTTCTAAGAAGAAGCATGTTCCATTTTCTACATGCGTATTGCAAGTACAAGTGCATTTAGCGTAATGCATGGTATAGCGTGCACCCGGTATAATTCTCTTATCGGCCTTTATCATAGCCATGCATTCCTTTCTTTCGCCAACTATCTCTTATCAAGTCCATTCAACCAGATCAATAGCTAGGTATTCTTCACGCCTGTTTCACAACATGATCGTAGCCATCTAAGCATCAATCCAACTGCCATATGAACCCTCTGCATAACCACTTCTAAAGGGTTGGTTGGATCCTTAGTTGAAGGGACTCGGGTTGGTTGGACCCTCAGTGGAGGGTACTTAGGTTGGTTGGGTTCCTGGTGGATAGGACCCATAAGTTTGCAACCCGTAATCTGCCACTCAAATACGCTGATATAGCAGCTCGTTGAAATTAGCCTCTTCATTAATCTTAAGTGAATCATCATTTCTTATTATTCCCTTGTAATTCCTTGTAATTGTACGAGAGTCATGTAGTAAGAGAACTTCATAGTGAATGTAGGCAGCTTCATCGAATCACTTTACCTATTGTGTCATTTTGCATCAAAAGATTTTAGCCTCATTTATCGATCATTAAGCATAGTGATTAGCAAGTAATCTTCACTCTTTATAACATACTATCACAGTTTCATGGTTGAAGAAAAATATTATCAACAAGTTATATTCATTATGATCCTTCTATGAAAATAAGAGATGTTATCACATAATGTAACTCTAAATTCAGGATTATTTTTAGCTACTATTATGGTAATAAAGGAAAAGCTCTAGCAATTAAAGAGCTACATGGAACTTCAAATTCACCATATTATTATTTAGTTGCATATATTAATTTAGTGAACCTAATAAATCCAGGCAGCACAACTACTTTGGAAGGATCCATTAAGTAAAAGATTTGAGCGAGTTTTCTTTGGATTGGAAGCTTATTCATTTAGTTTCAAATACTGTCGTCCTATTATCTTTGTAGATGCAACTTTCATAAGAGGAAAAACTTCATGTTGTTTAATGTCAGCATAAAAAATATATGGAAATGAAGGTTAAAAAAATTAAACCAATTATTTTTTGCATTCATACAATAATTGTATATTATAACTACAAAAAATGAATAATTTTAACTGCATCTATGTGTTGTAAATGAACAACATAAAACAGATGCAATTATAAATATTTTGTTTATTTTTTACATATAATTCACTAACATATTCTATATGTATTTTAAGTATGTTTTTGTTGGCTGTAGCTATTGTTACTTGTGAAAATGTAGATAACTGGTATTGGTTTCTAAAACATCTTTGTCAAATGCTGGTTGATGATAATAGAAGATTTGTCTTTGTCTAAAACTGACATCATGAAATCAAATTGTCCATTTCAAAAGTTTTCCCAAATGCTTATTATAGCTATTGCTTATATCATTTAAAACAAAATCCAATAACTTCTTTGGGAAGTTGCCAAAGTAATAGAGGATGGATAGTAAGATTACTCTTCTTATGCACCAACGTTTTTTGAAAGTGAGACACTTAGATTAATTTAATGTTACCGCTAAATTTCTTTTAAATTTACCTCCTGAAGGTTGGACTTTTTCTATATATTTTATAAATCGTCACGGAGAAATGAAATCAAATATGACAAAATGTTTTAATATTTGGACATTAAAAGAAAGATGTTCGCCAATAACTCCATCATTGGATGTTATACGAAATGACATAATGCCTTATTGTCAAATCGACGAAAGAATCAAAAGATTGGAATAATATTTTGTGCAAAATCAGAAGAAAAAAGTTCATTTTATACAAGCATGGGCCGGATAGTGAATAAATCATTTAATTATGTTTTCGAAGTACAAATAACCAAAGAAAAAGTTAAAGTGATAGATATTAACTTCCGTGCTTGCTCTTGCAATATCTAGCGTATTAATAACTTTCTATGTGATAATGTAATTAGGGTTATACTGAGTCAAAATCTTACCGTTTATGATTACATTGAAAATTACTTCATGATATTCTACTATCGTTTAGTTTATTCTCGTAACGTCAAGCCAATTCTAGCTTTACAAAATGTAAATGAAGTTCCAGAAACTATTTTTCTTCATCCTTGAGAATATAAAAGACAACCTGGAAGACCATCCTATGTCGTAGATTGAATGTTGGAGAAATAGTTTCAAAAAGAAAAGGACAGTGTGTTTTTTGTCAAAGTTATAGGCATAATAAAAGAATATATCAATAATATAATGTCTGAAATAATAGTTATATTAGATTTACATAGCGTTGTAGTGTAAAAAAATGTTCAAAATCATAGTATAGTTTCACTGGTTTGTCATATTTAGGCAACATGTATACATAGATTTTTTATTGTATGACTTGTTAAAATCATTGTATTAAAATTTACCATTCATGTGTAATTCATTATATTTATGCAACTAAATAAACAATAAACCTTATTTTTATATTCCTTGTATTAGAGTCTACCGTACATGTTTATAGTTTACGTTTACTTGCATTTGACTTATGCAGTTAACATATAATTGTTCTTAATAAAAGTATTTTACTCCTATACATAATAATAGTTAAAAATTTGACTATATTTTTTAATGTAGCAAATTAATATATTTGTCATATGATAACTCTAAAGTATTATTAAGTATAACTACATTTTACCTAACAGTTAATTCAAATTTAATATAAGATCAAAATTCAACTAATTAAAACTAATTATATCACTGCTTTTATAAATGTTGTAAATAAAAATACTACAAAAATATAACATATATTGTATATCATTTAAATTTCACTGCATTTGACTTATGCAGCTAAATAAATATTTTGACTTAATTTATAATTATTAAAAATTATTTGCATTTGAGAATATTTAAAAATTTAATTGTGTTTTAAAATGCAATAAATAAATATATTACAAAATTATAAGCTTTAGAGTTTACTATTGACATTTAACTACATTTTGTATCTAAATAAATAATTATACTCCTAAAAATAAAACCAGATCAAATTTTAGCTATATTTATAAATGCAATAAATGAATATACAACAAATTAAAAAAATTCTATTTTAAATTATAACCTTGTTTGATTTATGTAGCTAAATAAAAAAACCAATTGCATTTTAAAATGCAGTCAGTGAATTTATTATCTATTAGCTTTAATACCTTTAGCCACATTTGACATAAGCTGTTAAAAAATAACTTTGGTCTTACTAAACTATATATTTATATTTCAATGTTTATAAAAAGTTAAAAATCAACTGCATTTTATAATGTACTAAAAAGTGTTGTTAATTTTAACTGCATTTTACATAAGCAGTTAATTCAAAAGTATTTAGGGCACCCATCCTTAAATCTTTTAATTACAAGTTTAGTCATCGAATTGTTTAAAACTGCATTTTCCTTATAAGCGTATATGTAAAATTATATTAAATAAATATTAAACTATAAGCTTTAGAATTAATTATTTTCCTTAACTGCATTTTACTTATGCAGCTAAATTTATAATTGACTTATTTAAAAACTATTATATTTTTAGGCTTAAAAGAAGTTAAAATTTTAACTGTATTTAATAATGCAATAAATTAATATATTTGTAATATTTCAAAAGTATCGTTTAGTTAACTACATTATATTTTGCAATTAATACAAAAATATTTATATTTCCAAACTCTTTGTCCTTTATTGCTTATTTTTTGGACATGTGTACAGATTGATATAAACCATTTAATTGTCCATTTCTCATTAGTTGATATAAGTAACTCTTATTCATTAACTTATTTCAAAATTTCTAAAAACCCAACTATACTACAATTAGTAAATAGAAATTTTCAACCTCTACATACTCCAAGAAAGATCTTGAATACAATCTTAGCCTAATTATATTGATACTAATTAGAAATAAAGAGATTGACTAAACTAGGACCATATCTTCCTTACATCATCATCTTCATCACTCTCCCTAAGTACTCTGTTTCCTATGGTTGGGATTAGGATTCAATAGAGTTTCAAGGTTGGATTCAATAGAGCTTCAGGGTTGGGTAAATTTTATATGACTTAGAATAGGGTTCAATAATCAACATCTTACAAGTTGATTTCATATAACTTAGATTAGGATTCAACAAAGTTTTAGGGCAAAATCTGATAAAAAGATTAAGAAGAGAAGCTCCCATTCATTTGCACCTTTCCTTCTATTTATAGACGAAAACTACCAAAAAAAGCCATCGAAATAAGCTCCCCACATTCTACACTTCCAACGTGAAGCTCACGTTGAGAGATCGTGGCCAAATCATCAATAATGATAATCGGTATCGAGTTGTGAACATCACTTGGTACTAAGTTTTGAGCATGACTTGGTACCGAGTTTATGTTTTGGACTTGCAACTTCATCGTTGTCTTCTCATCACTTGACTTGTTTGAAAAGTGACCAAGTATTTTCTTATGATGATCATGAAGAGGAGGAATATAAGTATTGTGATGATTATGACCTAGAGTCTCACGATCAATCTGGGTTGGGCAGGAAATATCCTTCTCAACAAAGTAGCCTTTCTCCTTTGCTAAAGGATCAAGATGTACATTCGAGTAAACCTGATCTTGTTCCCCCTTTGAAGGTTCTAGCTTCCCTTACTTCTATGTTGCTTGCTACACAATCAATGGCATCCTCCTATAAATCTAAACAGACCATTCAACAACAGGTTCTACGACTTCCGATCCCTCTAAATAAAGATTAGAAAGAGCATGCTTTTGCTCATGTTTATACAATAGTGACATACTCCGCCTCGAATCCACAAATTTTCATGCTACAAAGAGCTCCCTTAACACATTTATCTGATGGGATTAGATTCACTTATCATTTGAAAAACATTCCTATCAATGTGGCTGAAGACATTACATCTTGTGTAAAAGATGTAAACGATCAGTATTATATATGCAGGAGACACACATAAGCTCCATCTAATGTCAAAAGGGGTAAGCAGCTAGTCCTTCAAGAGAAAAGGATAGTGGAGATTGCATATACGAGTAGTACATATAGTTCTAAGAATCATCACTAATATATTCCATTTCGGAAATGCTCGCCATTGATTGCTTATTTTTTGGACAACTGTCCAATTTAATGTAAATCTTTTAACAATCCATTGACATGCAACTCATCCAACTTGGATGTCATTTTATTAGAATTAATAGATATGAATCGGCATTCATCAGTTAATTGACTACAAATAAAATACTATAATACCCTGCTTTGGTTCTTAGAAATCTATTTATGAAGTCCATTAATATCTATTTCACTTTCACTCAAAAATCTTTACCTTTACCAACCCACTTGGCTTCTTAAAATCTACATTTACTAACTACTAGTTTATACATTTCAAGGTGATTTCATATTTCTTAGACAAGTATCTAATTTGATGGTAATGAATTTTTTATAATTTTTTTCACCAAGCAAGTTTACAATTTCCAACTTCACAGTACATATGTAAATTCTTGACGAAGTATAAACTTACATAAAAAAATGTTATTTGCATTTTCCATCACATATTCTAATGTATATTGTTGAGTCAATTGCAATTTATAATTTGAAATACGAATTTAGAGTAACCGATGTGCCTAATTTTTTATGTTCTTCTTTTAGGGTAACATATGTTATTGTTCGCCATAAGTTAATGTTCTTTACTATAAGGAGAGATCAATAAAATGAATCGCAGTTGTTATTACAATGCACATAATGGTATTTTTCCTCAGTAGGCTGATGAATTCATATAAAAATTCCTACGATTGTTGTATTGATGAAGTCCATTAATACCTGTTCCAACTTTCAATCAAAAACCTCAATTGGTTGGATCAACCCACTTGGCTTCTTCTACTTTACCTCTACCAACTACTAGTTTATATGTTTTGAGATAATTGTATATTTCTTTGACAAGCGTCCAGCTTGGTGGTAATGAAGTTTTTTCTTTTTTCTCTAAAGAAGTTTACAGTCTTCAACATCACAATATATATGTAAACTCTTGATGCAATATAAACTTGCATAAAAAATTATTTGCATTTTCCATCACACGTTCCAACGTATACTATTCAAGTCAATTACAATGTGTACTCTCTCTTGCATAACAAACCACGCTGCTTTAAGGAAGAATTTCCATCGTTCATTCACTCCATCCAAGATAGTTTCTTCTAACATATATGTAGGATCGATTTCACCCTAGAGGGGGGGTGAATAGGGTGATAGTGTAAATTATAAAAATTAATCGCGGAAGCTTATCAATTAATTTCAATTCAGATCACAGAATAGCAGCAAAGATATCGCAGAATATAAATAACAGAATAAAACAGAACAACACAGAATTTACCCAGCTTCGGCAAAACCCTGCCTACGTGCTGCCTCCAAGGTTTCTACTAGAAATTAGATAGTCCCTCGCTTACACACGTAAACTTGCTATACCCGCTATTGCCTAATCTAACTCTACGCTCAAAACCCTGCCACAACTCAACTACCGAGTTGCGAATTCTCAAGCTACGCCACGTAGCTTGTCCCCTAGTCACACGACTAGAATTTGAAACGGTTTTAAAAATTAAAATACAAAACAAAAACAAATTAAAAATAAAAAACCCTATTTTAAATTCTTATCCCTTTATGTAAACAAGGCCGGCCCTCTTTAGTAATTCAGCCCGTCTTCTTTCATTTCCTTTGTTCGTGAAAAATTGGAGATGGCGGCCATTGTTTCTTCGTGCGTTCTTCTTCCTTTTAAAAATTAGGGCTTTCGAAGCTGCGCTATTTGCTTGCGTGTTGCCTTGCTCGATCAATTCTTCGTTGCTCACTGCTGCTTCGATGAGTTCGTTTTTTGCTTTGGTAAGAATTTATGCTTTTGTGCTTTTCGATTTTCGTATTCAAACTCATACATCTTGCCGATGATGTTGAATGGTTTATATAGGGTTCAATGCCCTTGAATTGCGTTCGTATAAACTAATTTGAATTTGTCAATTAATTTTGCTCGACCATTGATTTTCGTATGGATGATGGTGATTTTCTCTGACTTGTTCATAATCGTATATTTATTGTTGCTTGAATCCCACGGCATTGATTTAACATCGTGATGACCACGACTTGATTTTTAACTTGGTCAATTACCTTTGCTACCTCGATTTTGACTGCGACTTCTGACTTTCAACTGGTCGTTGATCATCTTGACTTGGCTTGACACCTTGATTACCACTTGATGTTGAACTCGGTCTTCACTGATCATGTTTACTCCAGCCATTTGATTTGAAGTTGTAAATTTTTGACTTTGTTTAAAAAAAAACTGTTACATGACTTTGTTGTGTAGTCTGCACATATTGATTCCATTCATGTTGCTGGACATTTGCCTGAGTCTTCATTGTGGTGTTGTGGTCATCTTGCTTTGCCTGGATTGTGTGCATTTGTGCACTTGTTGTCTTGTGTCTATGGCCACTGATTTATTGTGAAGCTTGGTTACTGGTTATCTTGTGGCTTTGTTCATCATTCTGTGGACTTGGGCCATTTTGATTTTTGACTTTTTCGACTTGTACCTTGGTCCTGAACATTGCTGTGTCCATATGGTATTCAGTACTGTGGCATTGCTGCATATTGATGCCTCCGTTTACATTTGAGTTTGTAGCTTGGTGTCATATTTGCTGGACTTGTTGTTGGCATGTGCATTGTGTTTATTTGTGTCCACTGATGCTTCGAGTCTGCAACTTGTAGCTGGACTTGTTTCACTTTTTCTTTGATCTTTTGTTCATGCTGTTGCACTTGGTGTTTTGTTTTGAGCTTGCAGTTAAGAACATTTGCATCTGGTTCTGTTTGCTTTGACTTCACTTGTTTGAGTCTGATATCTTGATTGATGCTGTACATATTGCTGTTATGCAGTAATCGAGTTTCACTTGCATTGCCGAGTTATTCTGATGCATCCTTCATGTATTCCCTTGATAATCATGTGCCACTGCATCACACTGTTGCAAGTGTTTCTGTTGAGCATGATTTGTCATCTCTGGTATTTCATGTTGGCCATGTTCTTCACTGTTTATATTGTTTGCATTGTTGCAGTTGGTCATTTTGTTCATCTGTATATTGCAGCAATCTTCATTTCCTTGTATTGTCCAGTACAGTTGATTTGGATTCATATGATGTTGAGCATTGGATTTTTGAAACTCTGTTGTTCTTGCTGTGTTATGTAGTTTGTATCTGCATTTTGCATTTGCCATGCTTTGGTCATTGAAGTATGTTGTCACTTGTTGACTGCATATTCATCATTTCATATTGAACTGTTTCTTGTCATGTTCACTTGTGTTGAATCCAGTTTCAAAACTCGGATTTGACCTTGTGCTCGTGTCGTATTTTTGAATTTATTGCACCTGAGTTGAACCTGTCCGTATATTTGGGTTTGACCTTGTGCTCACCTGTCCCTGTAGCATTATCAAGTGTATATATCGGCGTGCATGGCCTTGTGGCATATACAGTAATACACTGTGTATGTCACAAGTTGTTCGTGTATGATGAATTCAAATTTAAATTATGACGAACAACCCAAATAACTGAGGCAAATCATATTTTCAAAAAAAAACATATTTTATTTTTGAATTGCAAAAATATTTCTTTTTCAATTTTACTGCGTTAGTTTATATTTTTGCAGATTTCTCAGATGCTGGATTCAAACTGGAATGGAGTTGAAGATAAATACGAGTGTGAGTGATATGATATGTAGTGAGGTGAACTGTAAATATGTAATGTGATGTAATTGTAATCAAAGTTGTATAGTTATAGTGAGAGCTTGAAATTGTACTATTCAAAGTTGTAATAAATATTTATTTGAATAAAATATTCGTTTGAATTCAAATTCCGTGTTATTTATTTTATTCAGCAAATATTTATTTAATCTGTGAAAAATAAAATAGTATATTATCAAATACATTTAAACGAATGTATATATGTTTATTATCATCAAACAAAAATCATATAAGCGCATATTCAACAATCTCCCCCTTTTGATGATAACAAACATATATTTAAGATTTTGAATATGTTAAATGTATTTGATCATAGATATATCCTAATTGCTCCCCCTATACAAATGCTTCCTCTCTACACAAAGCTCCCCCTACATATATGCATACAAATAAAAATATATAAATGAGCCTATATGCAAATGGAAAATTATTTGACCTTTGCTTGGTTCTATTTGACAAAATCTTAACTTTTCTCTCCCCCTTTTGTTATCAGCAAAAGAATAATAGTGTTAGAGAAAATAGAGATAAAGTTATCGATATTAACCAACATTAAAACTCAATTGAATATAAATATTAAATTTCAATAAAAAGTCAAACAAAAATCATAAATATTTTGTTAGGCGCATATTCCACTTTTAGAATGATGGAAATGATGTCATCATATAAAACCATACAGTTGTGTCTATTTGTGGTATATTTATATCAGGAATTTGAATATCTACTAACCATGCATAAGCGTTAGAACTTTTAAATGAGATTAGTAGTATTCCAATTTTATTTTTAAAAAAATGAATTCAAGTATCTTCTAACCACGCATAACCGTAAGGACTTTTAAATGGGATTAGAATCAACTTGTTTATTTTACAAATCAACTTCTGATATGCGTTCCATACATGCATAACCGCGAGGACTTTTAAATGAGCATGGAAGCACATAACAAATTCCAAGTAATTCACCCATGCATAACCGTGAGGACTTTTAAATGAGAGTGAATACTTTGGTATTTATTATTATTATTACCCTTTTTTTTTATAAAAAAAATGTGAAAAATGAAAAACGAACGATTCCTGTTTAAAGTACCACATATCGACAAACTATATAGAATTTTGATGAGTGATGGTCGTTAGAAATATGATAGATATAGAGATGGTCATCTAATTTTTACCAACAAACAGTTTTATAACTCTTATTTAAATTTCTAAAGAAATTCATTAATTATACCGTCTCAAGTCATAATATTTGATCAATATTAACACTCATCACTTTTTCAATCACTATTTTCCTTTCCGATAAACATTAGGGAGTCAGATTAGTCAAAATAGTCATTTAAAATCTGATTCAAAAATAATTATGAAATTAATTTTTCAAAAATGACTAATCTGAAACTACGGTCAAAAATGATTTTATCCAGGGGGTTTTAAAGAAAAATTTTCTGCTATTTGAAAATTATTTGAAATGAAAAATATGCAGATATTTTCTTTGAAAAAAAAATGATGCAGCTACTAAATGTCTCAACAAAAATCACGTTTCACTAGTAATTTTTCTATCAACTAGATTACCAGTGTAATCTGCATCTGAATTTCTCTCTCACTCAAAATTATCATCAATTGAATTTTATAGACCAAAACATGAAGTGTGCACCAAAACTTTCAAATTTAATTTTAACAATAATTTAAATGACATTCTTTTGAATTTGAAATGAAGCCGTGTAAATAATCAGAAAACCGTGAATAAAGAGTTAGCCGTATTATAACCAAATGTATTATCCAACAAAACACTATTTTTAATCCAAAATGATATATATAAAGTAATTCAAAGAATTTAGAGATTTTTATAGTGTTTTTGGCATAAGAATATAATTGGCCAACTATTTTGAATAAGTCAGAATCAAAAATCATCATCTTTTCATCAATCTCAATATTGGCTGATTTTAATTCAGAATATGGTGCAGATTATCACATTTAATATATCGTTTAAAACATACCATTACCTATTTTACCTTTACGATATTTTTCGTCATTGTCCATTGTGATTCTGTCACCTTTATACTAGGCTAAGGAACTTTGCTTCGTCGTCCGTTGTGTTTCTGGAACAGCCAAAAATCCAGAGTACACTGTTGTTGTTCCTTAGCCTGCCACCACACCTACACGATGAAAGATTTATGTGACCTATTTGTTCTTATAGGTCCATGGTTGTTAGTGGCAGAAAATTTTGAAAAACAATTTTGTAAAGACCCAAAACTATTTATAATTGTTCCCTTCGGCACCCAAATTTGTTTAACTTTGAGAGATTTTATATTTGTGCCTTTTGGAACCCAAATCGGTATAGTTTTCACATGTTTGGGTCTATACCAACAATTATTGTGATCGTGTCCAAATTTTCTACAAATTGTGCACATAGAATTAACTTGATTAATCTTGTTTTCAACAATTTTCGAATTATTATATCCAAGTCCTTGTCTAACCGTATTAACAGTTTGCTTTCCTAATAGCATATTCAACGATTTTTCACTTTTTGAAAATTTATCCAAAGTCGTTGACAATTGTTGGACTTGTGTTTTGAGAGATTCATTTTCGTTTAACAATTGTGTGCACCTTTTAATAGAATTCTCTCTCCTAGTATTTTCATTCTCTTTTAAAATCAGAATTTCATTTTCAAGTGATTTTATATTGATTTCTGATTTTTTAATTTCTTCTTCGAATGTTGGACACTTATCACACTTAGGGATTCTACGTTGATAGGTTTTAACTAATTGATCAAGTTGTTTATTACATTCTATCAAAGTATCTTTTTGAGATTCAAGTTTGGCGTATTTTTCCCTAAGTCATTCAAAACAACCGTTTACTTCATGAAAATATATAAGCAACTCAGAATGGGTAAGTTTTGATACCTCACTTGGCTCGTCATCGTCACTGTCAGTTGTATCACCTCGAAGACACAATTCTGCCTTTTCGCTTTCACTGCTAGTGCTTTGACCATTCTCGTCTATTTCATCCCAAGTGGCTGCAAAACTTTTCTTTTTCTGTTTCTTTCCATGGCTGGATTTAATTTGTGGACAATCGGGCTTGATATGGCCGGGTTTGTTGCAATTATAACAAATAAACTTTTGTTCTTCTGAGTAGTCTAGTGCTTTGGCTATTCTGCTTTTTGCTTTTTGATTTCGAGATGAATTTCCATGTTTTTGATTCCATTTTTTGAATTTCCTTATTAACAGCTCCAATTCTGCTGCTCCATCATCTTCATCGTTATCATCATCACTTTTGGTTGTTCCTTTGAGAGCTATTGATTTCTTTTGAGTGTCACCTCCTTCACGCTCTTCTTTGTATTTCATTTCTAGCTCATAAGTGGTGAGATTTCCGATGAGTTCTTCAACTTTAAGTTGTTTTAAATCTTTCGATTCTTGTATGGCAGTTATTTTTGCTTCAAAGCTTCGTGGAAGGACTCTGAGGATTTTCCGGACTATTTCTAATTCGGTGTATGTTTTTCCGAGAGCTTTTGATTTGTATACGATATTGGAGAGTCGTCCGTACATCTCTTTGACATTTTCTTCCTTCGCCATTTTGAAGTTCTCGTATTCGCTGCTTAGCATTGCAAGGCGAGATTCTTTGACTTGAGATGTTCCTTCGTGAGTCACTTCTAGTATGTGCCATATTTCCTGCGCAGTTAGACAATCTGAGACACGATTAAATTCAAATTGATCCAATGAACAGATAATAGAATTCATAGCTTTGGCATTAGTATTTTGTAATTTATTTTCTAGTTCTGTCCATTGTTCCTATGGTTTCTCTATTTCCTGATTATCTACAGTTATAGTTGGTATTCTATAACCTGTCTCAACAATATTCCAAGCGTCAATGGTTTTCAGAAAAATTTGCATTCTATTTTTCCAATAAGCATATTCACCATTGAACGTTGGTGGTCTAACTATGGATTGACCTTCTGCAAAAGCATTATTAAAAGAAGCCATTTTAAAAATTCAAATTTTTAAAACAAAAACCGATTTTTTTGAAACACGAATTTTTAAAACAAAAAATTGATTTTTGAAACACGAATTTTTAAAAACAAAAATTGGTTTTTGTAAAATCAAATTTTTAAAACAAAAACGGCTTTTGTTCCTAGCTCTGATACCACTTGTAGGATCGATTTCACCCTAGAGGGGGGGTGAATAGGGTGATAGTGTAAATTATAAAAATTAATCGCGGAAGCTTATCAATTAATTTCAATTCAGATCACAGAATAGCAGCACAGATATCTCAGAATATAAATAACAGAATAAAACAGAACAACACAGAATTTACCCAGCTTCGGCAAAACCCTGCCTACGTGCTGCCCCCAAGGTTTCTACTAGAAATTAGATAGTCCCTCGCTTACACACGTAAACTTGCTATACCCGCTATTGACTAATCTAACTCTACGCTCAAAACCCTGCCACAACTCAACTACCGAGTTGCGAATTCTCAAGCTACGCCACGTAGCTTGTCCCCTAGTCACACGACTAGAATTTGAAACGGTTTTAAAAATTAAAATACAAAACAAAAACAAATTAAAAATAAAAAACCCTATTTTAAATTCTTATCCCTTTATGTAAACAAGGCCGGCCCTCTTTAGTAATTCAGCCCGTCTTCTTTCATTTCCTTTGTTCGTGAAAAATTGGAGATGGCGGCCGTTGTTTCTTCGTGCGTTCTTCTTCCTTTTAAAAATTAGGGCTTTCGAAGCTGCGCTATTTGCTTGCGTGTTGCCTTGCTCGATCAATTCTTCGTTGCTCACTGCTGCTTCGATGAGTTCGTTTTTTGCTTTGGTAAGAATTTATGCTTTTGTGCTTTCGATTTTCGTATTCGAACTCATACATCTTGCCGATGATGTTGAATGGTTTATATAGGGTTCAATGCCCTTGAATTGCGTTCGTATAAACTAATTTGAATTTGTCAATTAATTTTGCTCGACCATTGATTTTCGTATGGATGATGGTGATTTTCTCTGACTTGTTCATAATTGTATATTTATTGTTGCTTGAATCCCACGGCATTGATTTAACATCGTGATGACCACGGCTTGATTTTTAACTTGGTCAATTACCTTTGCTACCTCGATTTTGACTGCGACTTCTGACTTTCAACTGGTCGTTGATCATCTTGACTTGGCTTGACACCTTGATTACCACTTGATGTTGAACTCGGTCTTCACTGATCATGTTTACTCCAGCCATTTGATTTGAAGTTGTAAATTTTTGACTTTGTTTAAAAAAAAACTGTTACATGACTTTGTTGTGTAGTCTGCACATATTGATTCCATTCATGTTGTTAGACATTTGCCTGAGTCTTCATTGTGGTGTTGTGGTCATCTTGCTTTGCCTGGATTGTGTGCATTTGTGCACTTGTTGTCATGTGTCTATGGCCACTGATTTATTGTGAAGCTTGGTTACTGGTTATCTTGTGGCTTTGTTCATCATTCTGTGGACTTGGGCCATTTTGATTTTTGACTTTTTCGACTTGTACCTTGGTCCTGAACATTGATGTGTCCATATGGTATTCAGTACTGTGGCATTGCTGCATATTGATGCCTCTGTTTGCATTTGAGTTTGTAGCTTGGTGTCATATTTGCTGGACTTGTTGTTGGCATGTGCATTGTGTTTATTTGTGTCCACTGATGCTTCGAGTCTGCAACTTGTAGCTGGACTTGTTTCACTTTTTCTTTGATCTTTTGTTCATGCTGTTGCACTTGGTGTTTTGGTTTGAACTTGCAGTTAAGAACATTTGCATCTGGTTCTGTTTGCTTTGACTTCACTTGTTTGAGTCTGATATCTTGATTGATGCTGTACATATTGCTGTTATGCAGTAATCGAGTTTCACTTGCATTGCCAAGTTATTCTGATGCATCCTTCATGTATTCCCTTGATAATCATGTGCCACTGCATCACACTGTTGCAAGTGTTTCTGTTGAGCATGATTTGTCATCTCTGGTATTTCATGTTGGCCATGTTCTTCACTGTTTATATTGTTTGCATTGTTGCAGTTGGTCATTTTGTTCATCTGTATATTGCAGCAATCTTCATTTCCTTGTATTGTCCAGTACAGTTGATTTGGATTCATATGATGTTGAGCATTGGATTTTTGAAACTTTGTTGTTCTTGCTGTGTTATGTAGTTTGTATCTGCATTTTGCATTTGCCATGCTTTGGTCATTGAAGTATGTTGTCACTTGTTGACTGCATATTCATCATTTCATATTGAACTGTTTCTTGTCATGTTCACTTGTGTTGAATCCAGTTTCAAAACTCGGATTTGACCTTGTGCTCGTGTCGTATTTTTGAATTTATTGCACCTGAGTTGAACCTGTCCGTATATTTGGGTTTGACCTTGTGCTCACCTGTCCCTGTAGCATTATCAAGTGTATATATCGGCGTGCATGGCCTTGTGGCATATACAGTAATACACTGTGTATGTCACAAGTTGTTCGTGTATGATGAATTCAAATTTAAATTATGACGAACAACCCAAATAACTGAGGCAAATCATATTTTCAAACAAAAACATATTTTATTTTTGAATTGCAAAAATATTTCTTTTTCAATTTAACTGTGTTAGTTTATATTTTTGCAGATTTCTCAGATGCTGGATTCAAACTGGAATGGAGTTGAAGATAAATACGAGTGTGAGTGATATGTAGTGAGGTGAACTGTAAATATGTAATGTGATGTAATTGTAATCAAAGTTGTATGGTTATAGTGAGAGCTTGAAATTGTACTATTCAAAGTTGTAATAAATATTTAATTGAATAAAATATTCGTTTGAATTCAAATTCTGTGTTATTTATTTTATTCAGCAAATATTTATTTAATCTGTGAAAAATAAAATAGTATATTATCAAATACATTTAAACGAATGTATATATGTTTATTATCATCAAACAAAAATCATATAAGCGCATATTCAACAATATACTCTTTGATTAGAGTCATCCATTACTCTCATTCTTCAAAAGAGTTTCCTTTAATTGCATAACATTTGAACAAGTGCCTTATTTAATGTAGATCTTTTAGCAACCCATTTCCATACTCCTTACTCTTGATTGCATATCTTGTGGACAAGAATCTAATTTAGCAAGTAAGGTTATTGACTCTTGGGACTTTATCTAAATTCTAGCATTAGACTTTCATCCTTAACTTTTAGTCCGTTTTACAAGCATTCAATGATTTGATCCTAAGAGATACTGCTTGATCCAAAAGCAGGATTAATCGCTTTAAATATGAATATTTGATTTTTTTAAATAATTAATTAATGGATTTTATAACTGAAATAAGCCACTTTTAGGTAATAATTAATGATGAAAAAGTCATTTTAAAATTTGCTTTACAAAAATAGTTAGTTTGGAGAAAAATTGAAAATGTGACCGAAAATTGTTTATTGGATTTTCGACATTTCATTGTCTAAAAATTATTGAAATATGTTGTATACACTAGAGTATACACACACAAACACACACACCCACCTCCCCCCCCCCACACACACACATATATATATCAATAACATATACTTTGGTTAGTGAAATAATTAGAGTTAATAAGTTCAAATTATTTACTAAAGTATAAGTAAGTTTTGGCTTTTCTTTTATATTTTAAAAAGAAAATGGTACAAAAGACAACACATCAAGTACAAGTTAAAAGAGATGAAGTGATGGTGATATTAGGAGAGTGGGTTGCATGTGAAAATGGGAAGGTGGAGAGGATGATGCGTCATCATGTTGTGGATGGTATTGTATATTTTAATTACTAAGGGCATTTTAGTAATTTCCCTTACTCATTTTATACAAAACCAACTTTACTTTTTCATTTCTTATTTTACATCACTTTATTCATTTTCAAGATCTTATCTCCTTCTTTTCAAGCTTCCATCTTCATTTTCTTGGCTTCCCTAAATTTTTTAAATTAAAAATCTTTTTTTTCCACTTTAAAATCTTAAAACTTAGTTAAAACACTTCCCTTCTTCGCTACATCTTCTATCTTCCAAAACAAGGCCCAAAAATGGCCTCCACAAGCATGGCCGAGCTCAACTCCACCTAGGCCAAGCCCATCTCCACTTCCTAGGGTCCTAAAAAGAAAGTTAAAAAAAAGCTAGGTCCGTGTGTCAGTGCAAAAGTTACGGTAGTTTGGTTTGAATCCGTGTTAATCTTGTTAAGTAAATCTCACATTTAAAAACCAAGATCTAAACTTTATAGGTTTGGAATGATTGTTGTTTGGTTTGGTTCCTGTGTGAAGCGGATAGCATATGTGATAATTTGTTGATGACTTAAAATGTAGTCGAAGTGCTTAAGCAATAATTTATAAGTGATAATCTTTCCTTGTTTTATGAATGTCATTTATATTTGTATATATATGTATATGCTTATGTATACGGAGGATTGTGTGCTGATTGGCTCACTTGAGTTGATTATGTTTCGACATCGAGATCATGTGTTCTTTTAAAACTAGTTTACTTCCTTGTTTTCTATAAATGTTTTTAAAAGGTTTTTCCAAACTTTACCTTTTGTTTTCAAACCCTTTTACAAAGTTATTTATGTAATTTAAATATAGAAGGAAAAGACTAAAAACAATTTTGATTTATAAAAGGAGTTTAAAAATTATTGTCTATATAGCAATTATCGCTATGGATGTAGTTTAAAAATGGTCAATTTTTGTGTGAACTAAAAAGAATTTCTACTATAAACATTTTTGGAAGTCTGTTAAAATATATTATAAGTATTAAAAATAAATTTGAAATATTCAGAATATTTTTAAATATTATACGATTATTTAAAGAAAAGGTTTTATTTTTTAAATCACTTTGTTTCCAAAAGTCGAATTTTGTTTAAAAGCAACTATCTTTTACAAAGGATGTTTTTAAATATAAGGGATCTCTTTGTCTATGCCATTAAGTAGCCAAACAAATATCTTAAGTTATGCTAAAATGTTGACATGTTTTATGGAAAGTAAATCATTTTGTATTTAGCGTTAAAAGCCGACGAGTAGACTTTCCTCTATCTGTGAGTTCTAGAAACAAATTTTATAAGCAAGGGATAGAGAAGTCGCAATAACGGAAATGTGATAAGTATACGAAAGTTAATTTTTATAAATAGGTCATGATTAATCAAGTAAATAGAAGATACTTCGTTGTACATTTAACACTGAATTCTGAGATGCGGAAACTTGTCTCTATCCGAGAAGTAAGAATATAAATCGAGGCAAGGGTAGTTTTCTAACTTATCCAACTTCACTGTTAATCAAGGGATAGTACTGTTTGAAATCGAAAAGTGGGGATAAGTATAGGATGTATTTTTTCATATACAATCTATACTTGCACCAGATTGTGTATTTTTCCATTATCGATAACTTGACCAAGTTTAAAATTGCTGAATAATTGTTCGAAGAGATCGAGAACGGATAAACATGAATTATCTAAAAACCACTTTGAATCAACGTAAGCGTTCGGATTGGAAACATTTTGAAAATGACAGAATCAAAGTTGAAGATCACTGAAGTGCAAGGGCTACTTGCTACTAATCCTGAGGGTGATTCCAAAAAGGATGTAATAAAAGTAGTACCTTTGGCTTGTTTATATTTTGGACAACTTGTATGGACAACTGCTGGCATTCCATTGTTTCCTGGAGGGCAGTGTTGGCAGTCCAAGTGGGATTTGCTAAAAAGGTAAAATGTAGCCTCAAGCCTCACAATTGGGAATGACTACAACATGGAATATGCAGCAGGGCTATATGGATCGCACCAGTAAGGGTATGGTTATCACCCAATCTAGATCGATATTTTCAGATTACGTATGCTAGTGACCCAGATACGGTTCTTGATCACAACCTAGGTGGTGACATATTTGGTACTATCCAGTAAGGGGTAGGCTGGTCCTATGTTAGTAAGGTTCCATGTGAGGCCCTCGATGTAACATCCTGTCTTTTGGACGTTTTAAGAAGACATATATGCCAACTAAAATCATACATAAGGGAAGATTGTTATTGGGGTGATAAGAAAAAGAGAAAGAAATACAAAAAATACAAAATCTTACAATGGAATGATAAAATATAATAATCAAATAACAGTTCATGAAGCTGTTTTATAAATACATTTGATTATTCTTTACAACAGACACATCAGAGTTACATAAACAAGAATAACCAAATAAATGCGATGGAACAAAATGATGCAGCAGAATAAATATAGTAAATAATAGTAGTACAAATCTTCATCTTCGTCTTCCAAAGATAAGGTCTTCAAATCTTGAAACGCTCAGGCTGACCCAAGCGAATTGAAAAGACAAAACACTCGAGTCAGTACTAAAAGATTTTATGTAAGTTAAATCAACGGTAAATATGAGTGCAACGACATCAGAGATGTTTACGGGGTTTGACATCTCCTATCCAGTGTCTAACGTGAGTGCTTAAGAGATGCTCGGGATTCACATCTCCTAAGGATCCGTTAAATTATCTACTATGTAGTACAATACGCTATTATAATATGTCTGAAGTAAAGTAAACTATTAAAATAGCATTAAGGCTTTACCCATATCCCTCTTAACACATTTTTATATATTTCAATAGTCTATACAGTACCGTAACTTCCCCCGTAAACTGGAGGGCTAACAGAGGAAACTCCATAGGTATGGTACAAAACAAACTCGTAAAAGGCACGCTATGGCAAGTGAACATGGCACACAAGGAAATGCCAAGGTAGATATACCGTTTGTGTATCCAGACTAGTGGTAACGCATAGCAGCTACTACCGCCCACCTTGGAACACAATCCCAAATCAAAATTGAAGGGTGACAACCAAAACAATCACAAATCAGAATATAATATCGAAGTAGTCTGCCTGATTGGAGGAATGACCACGCTTGGCCCGACGTGGCTCCTAATTTTAGTCACATCAAAGCTGACTCACGGGAGTCAGGGTCACGTCATACCTTATACAAAAATCGTTCACCAAACCATCCTACTTCATTTCTGGAATTTCCACCACGTACACAGTTGTTGAAGTGGTTTCGGTATTGGCGGAGAGTATGACAATATCCGATCTTGGTCTCTTTAACAACCAATCGCTTATTACACATGAGATGGTTCTTTTACATTTCAAAAGTCAATTCACAATTGATATCAAAAATATCATATTCTCAAAACCATAATACTTTCCAAATCGTATTTACTTTCAAATCATATTCACTTTGAAATCATAGTTTGGAATTATATTTCCTTTTAAAAAGTCATAATTTCTTCCATAGTCATATTTCCCAAATAGGGTAAAACCTTACTACAAAATCATTATTTCAATTTATTCTCTTTTAAAACAAAGCATGGGATTTAAACACTTCCTCTTTACTTAGGCTGAAAATTTAGAAATAGTTTAAATAACTATAAATAGTCAAAATAGTTATAAATAGTTTAATTACAGGTTAAAAATACTTTTAAACTTTTTTTAAGATAGTTAAATGGATTTAAATCAGATTAAGTATAATTAAGATAGATTAAACAGCTTTAAAATATATTAATTATATTTAAATAAATTAAAATGGTTTTAAATAGATCAAAATAATGTTATATAGTTAATATTAGTTAAATAGTTTAATAAATTTGAAAATTTTGAATAATTAGAAATTTTAAAATAATATATTCTTTTAAATTAGTTTATATTCAAATATAAGTTTGGAATTTATATCCAATTAAACTTTTCATTTCATTTCTACACATTTAGACCAATTTTAATTTCCAAATCAATAAACCAAATTTTCCTTTTCAACATAAACTTGATTTTCGAAAAATACTTTAATTTATATAAATCAAATTTTACTTCAAAGTATCATTTAATTCCATTCAATAATTAAGGATTTTAAAACCATTTAATTTAACCATTCCGGTGTCCGTATATAATTCTCTACCATAGGGTCAAGTGATACTGATATTTATCATTTCAATCTGCAATTTAAAATTTTACGGTTATGTATCATTTCAAACCGCAATCTCGAATAAATGTAAAAATTCATAAAATCGCTCGAGTCTATCATTTCAACCCATAACGATCTTCAAATAATAATAGTTAAAGGAATTCGGAGTGATAATAATATATATATATATATATATATATATATAAATTAACATAACATTCAATCATTCAATATTAACAATCAAACATCCATCATATTTAATATCCAAATCAGCCAAATAAACATCTGCACTTAACTAATTAACAACAATAGTTACTCAAGTGGCAATTTAATTTCAATAATAAATTAAATAACAATTAAATTCGAATGGATACTAATTAACATGGATGGCAATTTAAATATCAAACAGTCATAAATAATTTCCTAATCACATCATAAATTAATTTAACAAACATAAGAAATTTTAGAAGTTGTGAGTGGGTTAAAGCACTCACCTTTGATTTTAGCCCATAAAAATCCAAACAGAAGCGCAAAACTCAACAATCTCCAAATTCAACTAAATCAATTTCATATGGTACAGAATTTAAATACGAATCCAATAGAGGAAATCGCACGTGAATCAAAATTTATATGTAAAAGATATTCATGTTATAAGAAATACTATTAAAATAAAAATTACTACGCGTAAAGAAAAATAAACACAATTTTAATACTTACGTTTTTCTCAAGATGAGGCTTCAGGAAAAGATTGAAGAACAACTAAGACGAGGACAAGATGTGTACGAAAAATGAAAAAAAATCATGTTTTTTAAAAGAAACCTTTTGGATTTGCAAGAGTAAGAGCTTTTGAGTATTAGGTGTCAGGATAAACAAAATGTAAAAGATGAAATAAGTTGTAGGTTATTTATAATTAGGAAATGAAGGTAGAGGGACGGCAATAAATGTCACGTTTTATTTTGAAAGCTTCAGGCATTAATAATGCATAAGGAAATGTATGTAGGAATCGAAAAGTTTGCAAACGTAAGTAAAATTTTGTGCACGTGAAAATGAGGTGGCAAGAATTATATACAACCTAAAAGTATAGTCTTACGTATTAAAGAGAAGGAGGAATAAACTGATCAAGTATTAATAATAAGGTAACTATTTTAAAACGTTCATGCAACGATTAATAATAAAAGAAATGAAGGGACCATGTATGTTGCACAACCTTTTGAAATTCAATTTTTTAAAACGTAACCAGATTAACTTCATTAACTCAAATAATATTCAAATTTACATGCTTTTAAGTTTTTATCTATGCATAATATATTTTTTATATTTACCTTAAGAATGAAAACGTTCAATTTGGTTTCTCAAAATGATCTTTTATTTCCATTAAGATACCCTTTTCGTTTAACACAAAACATGTGTTTCTTTTATTAAATCTATTAATTGCAATCAGTTTTCTTTTCTTTTAATTGAAACATTTGAATTACATTAATTGTAGTTACTTACAAAGTTAAATTTTAAAATAGACAACTATAATGGATGAAAAAAATAGAACAATTGTTTATTTAAACACGTTTATAATATGTTGTTTATACACAAGATTAATAATAACCTACTGAAAAAGATTATTTTCCTATTCTTGTAATCAATCTGTAAGCTAAAACGCAGTCCAAATAAACATATATTTCCTTATTTAAAATCAACCATTCTATTCTTTATTTTAATGAAACTAAACCTACATTCACAAATAAAACATTCATTTTATTTTATGTAAATGTTCTTTTCATTAAATCAAACTTTCCTTGTATTTTCAAAAAACATAAGTGGCTTTTAATTGCACCTATTAATTTACAATTAGTGTTCTCTCTCCTATTAATTGAAAATTTTCACTTACATTAATTTTAGTTGATTAAGTTTCAAAATGGACTAAATGAATATAATGAGAAGTAGAGAAATTACTTCCTATCTAATAACAATTTATTCATATTTATACACTATTGGATACAAACAGTAATCATACATTTCTTACTAAATAATAGTTTCTCGTCTCTATAATCAATCTCTCAGCTATCAAACATATCAAATAAATAAACATATGTTTACTCCTTTACTAAACTTATTCATTTTTATTCTTTTATTTTGATTTACATTCCTACTATTAAATCAACAATACCTTATGAAATTACTAACATAGGTTTTTACCTTTTTATTTCATACATCATTGTCTTGTAAATAAAGTTTACATTTGTATACCTTTTATTACGTTCACACTACAGTTATCGTCTTATTCTATGCTAATGTAACATTTATTTACGTTCAATTGCAATAGATCCATTCATTATAACATAAACTCCAATAAATTGATCAAACATGATTTCCATTCTTTTTATTCAATAGCATATTATGATTAAAATTTTCGTTGGTTACATCCTATTGAATTAACATTCTCCGATTACCAATTAAATCTACATTAATTGCACTGATTAAGTAAATTACCAGCAATTGATTTCAAATTAAATTTTATGAACTGGATAAATAGGTAACTTATAACCATTGTTACACTTAACTTTTAATTACATTTAAAAGTTCATTAATTACAACAAATATTACAATCTGCTATATAACTCTAATTTCATCTTTTATTTGTGTTAATTTTTTTATTTCCATTATGTTGAAATTTTGTCACTTATACACAACTAATATCCCAATTCATTTATTTTTCTTGGTTTCAATTTTTTTATTAAATCAATTACCACCTTATGCATATAACTAACATTTCCATAGATTTTATTACATTCAAAATTTTCAGTTATTGTCTTAACTTACATAAGGTAATGTTTAATTACATTTAATTACTATTGATTAAATACATTGGTAATGAACAATAGTTGTCACTGCTATATATTTAAAAACATTTGTAAGTTTCTTCTTTACAAACAATTATTACAACAACTCTCATTTAAATACATTTATTCCATTCCATCCATTACACATTATTTTATTGTTAAGTCAACATTTAAATTATTAGTTACCTTTTACATCCCACTATAAATCAATGCACACATTAATACAACAAATATTATAATTCCTTACACAGTACTGATCTTATTCAATTACCATCAACTATCCATTTTATAAAATAATTAAATATTTACATTTGTTTCTTATATTGAATTTTATAACCAAGCATAGCATTTTTAATTACAATGAATTGGAGTATCATTAAGATTGTTAACAATTAACTTGAATTAACATTGTTCCATTTTAATTTAGTTATTATTCCATTATTAAGTTTCAATTTTTTTTTTGATATTAACTCTTAAAATCTTATTAAATTAACAAATTTTGATTACCGGAAATTTACGGGTCGTTATACTCTCCCTCACTCAAAACTTTTCGTCCTCGAAAAGGGAAAAAAGAGAAAAGAAAGGAATTTAGAAATCAATATATCTTATTTAAAATATTAAATTTATAAACAATAAATTTACAAAGTAAAATAATTTAAATAAAATATACCAAATTATAACCATTAAATCCTTTTATACTCAAACTAATAAAATTTGGAAAATACCTTTCAAAAATTTCTAAGTCCAAAAATTCAGAAAAATTTCGGCAGATTCTCCTTTGTACGGGGAGGCTCGAGAGAAAATATAATATCAAATATAACAATATATATCAGAATTTTCAAAATAATATATCCCAACGGCGGGAAAAATAATATAATATCGCTATAAAACCGTAATCCCAAACGTACCCATTTGCCGGGCAAACAAACGCTTAATTATGAAACCAAAAGCAGTAGCAATTGTTTCCATAACCTGTATTTCACTTATATAATCCTAAAGGAGTTAACAATTATATAAAATGAAATACTTAAAGTTGTTTCAACCACTAGTAAACAAATTAAAATAAACAGCAATCGTTTGCAACCAACATACAGTCATCATATGAAATCAAATACCAATCAATTATCCATCCATGTCAACAAAAGTAAATAATTTCTTCGGGCTTAGACACTTTTAAATTGCATAGAATGACAAATAAGCTACCAAGTGCAGCATTTACTCTAAAGTCTTAGATGAAACTAAATAGATTATTCATACATACAAACAATTAGAAGCATCCTTGCCCAAACAACTCATAAACCAAAATAAACAACAAATTCTAACATTATTTAAGTTTATTCTTATAAACTTTCTTTCACAACATTTGTTGTTTATCTTTTTTTTTCATTCACTGATTTCTTTCTTAAATTTTACACTTACTTCTTACAAATTTTATTCCCATTCATTCATTCAGTGTTTATTTCATTTATTTGCATTTATACTTACATAAATTCATTTTCATTTATTCATATCACGTAAATTTTCTTTTTATTGCATTACATTCATTTATTACTTAATTTCATTTATGTACATTCATTTATCAATAGTATTCATGTTCCATTCAATTTCTTAGCATTTCAGTTCATTTACTTAAGTTTATAATCATTTATTTATAATACTTACCTTTCTATTATATTTAATTATAATAACATTTCAATTATAACTTAAGTTTATAATAATATATCATCAATTCTTATTTATTAAAGGACTTCACTAAATACTTTCATTACTTTAAGTTTTACTTGTATAATGTCCAATTACATTTTCTTATTAAACATTACAACTTTTAATATTTGGTAAGTTATATATATGCTTTTTAAGAATGCATTTGAAAATTATACAAGTTTATTTCATTTCTTTTAAATTAATTTAATGTTCAATAATAATATCTTTTGTCTTATAGGTTACACATTTCAAATTTCTTCTAATTTCATTCATAAACTAGCATTTAATCTCTTATTTCGTTAGAGGTTCCAATTATTAATTAATTACATTCCATTTTACTACAATAATTAAAACTATTAATTAACAGAAACTTAAGAACTAAATACCGGGTTCCATTTCAAATCATTTTAAAAATAAATAAATGTATATTCTTACTACTTACATATCCAATTATATTTAAAACAATTTAAAACTTATATTTTTTTATCAAAATAAATCTACAGTAAAACTACTACAGTGGCTTTCCCACTTAGAAACTCAAAAATGAATGTCGATGATGCGTGCACTCATCGCCGAAATTATTTTCCAACGACATAGGGGGAGTACAGAACTTATTCCTTTCCAAAAATTCTTTAAAATAAATACTTCAAATTATATTGAAATATTTATATCAGAAAATACTTCTAAATAATATTATTATTATATTCCAAAATCATTCGAAAGAAATTTTCAAAAATCCCAGAACTTAAGTTCTAAAATTTCCAGTTTATTCTCATTTTATTTATAAATTTTATTTTACAACTAATATTTATAAATTTTACTACCCAACAACAAATATATTACAACCAATTATATCATTTATAAAATTTATTATTTTGTATACAAAAATATAATAGACAAAATTATTTCATATACCTATATTTCAAAACAAATATTGTATCGGCTTGTCTTATTAAGTGTTTAGAAATCCCTATCGATGTCATAGCATCCTATGCACCAACCAGTATTTATAGATACAAAATGGAACAAATTAACACAATATAAAAACCATTATAACACTAGCAAATATGCTCTCTCATATAGATACACTCAATGACTCATTCTAGGGTATTACTACCTTATTAATAAAGAGTCAGACCCCACAAAGCTAAGGTTATCTCTAACCAAAGCTCTGATACCAACTGTAACATCCTGCCTTTTTGGACGTTTTAAGCAGACACGTATGCCAACTCAAACCATACAGAAGGGCAGATTGTTATTGGGGTGACTAAGGAAAAGAGAAAGAAATAAAACAAATACAAAATCTCAAAGCAAAATGACAAAATATAATAATCAAATAACAGTTCATGAAATAGTTTTATTAATACATTTGATTATTCTTTACAACACACACATCAGAGTTACATAAACAAGAATAACTAAATAAATGCAGCGGAACAAAATGATGCAGCGAAATAAATATAGTAAACAATAGTAGTACAAATCTTCATCTTCGTCCTCTAAAGATAAGGTCTTCAAATCCTGAAATGCTCAGGCTGACCCAAGCAAATTGAACAGACAAAACACTCGAGTTAGAACTAAAAAATCATATGTAAATTAAATCAATGGTAAACATGAGTGCAACGGTGTCAGAGATGTTTACGAGGTTTGACATCTCCTATCCAGTCTAACTTTAGTGCAGTAACTTAAGAGATTCTCGGGATTCACATCTCCTAAGGAACCGTTAAACTATCCATTATGTATTACAATACGCTATTATAATATGTCTATAGTAAAGTAAACTATTAAAATAGCATTAAGGCGTTATCCATATCCCCCTTAACACATTTTTATATATTCCCGTAGTCTGTACAGTACCGTAACTCCCCCCGTAAACTGGAGGGCTATCGAAGGGCACTCCATAGGTATGGTATACAACAAACTCATAAAAGGCGCGCTAGGACATGTCAACACGACATACGAGGAAATTCCAGGGTAGATATACCATTCGCGTATCCGAACTATGGTGACGCATAGCAGCTACTACCGCCCATCTCGGAACACAATCCCAAATCAAAATCGAAGGATGGCCACCAAAACAATCACAAATCAGAATATTATATCGAAGAAGTGTGCCCGATCGGAGGAATGACCTCACTTGGCTCGGCGTAGCTCCTAATTTTAGTCACATCTAAGCTGACTCATGGGAGTCAGGGTTACGTCATACCTTATATAGAAATCGTTCACCAAACCATCTACTTCATTGCTGGAATCTCCACCACGTACACAGTTGTTAAAGTGGTTTCGGTATTGGCAAAGAGTATGACAATTGTAACGAAGCGGATTTTGCCCGTTCGAAAATCGACATCCATACTTTACATCGTACTCGAATGCCGCAGATTCGACCGTTCAAATTAGATTCGCTGGAGCTTATAACACCATTAAGTAAACAACACAGCGGAAGAAATAATGAATATCAATATACAACATCTGATACAACATCCTGATACAACAGATGACACAATAGATATCGATATACATCAGAGATATGCTACAATAAAATAGCAGCGGAAAGAAAAATAAATAACACCAACAGCGGAACAAATAACTCAAGATAGTCTTCAAAAGAGAACTCCAGCAGCAGCTCGAACCATCAACTCGATCCCCTAAGACAAGCAAGTCTCGTCCATATCCAAAGACCGAACTAGCTTCAGATAATCTACCAAAACCTAACTATCTGACAAACCTAACTCTAGACTGCTCGTGTGGAAAATAGTGAGCACCCAGAGTTTAGGAAGGGAACAATAAACTCCGAGTCAGTCATGGGACTGGTGTGAGCAACAAAAATAGTTTATCTTTAAAAATAAACAAGATTTATAAAAGAAAATCCAATATGCTTTTTTAGAAAATGAAACTACCATAAGACCTCCAACCACACACAATGCAAACGCAGAATTGGAGGAGATTTCTTCTTATGATAGTCAAACATGCTTAATACGCAGAAAATTTCTTGGATATTATTATTACAAGTGCACAGTGCAGAAAACATTTCGAAAGTAGAATATTAATCTTAGCCAGCATAGACATTTCGAACTATGCCTACTATAGCTACCATCCAAACAGTGGGGCGCCACCATAAGTGAATGGCAGGTAATACAACTAAAACCATACAAGGCTCGTATTGTTTTGATTGGATTTTCCAACAAATGGTCAGGCTAAGGAACTTCCTACTGCCACATGGGATCGCCTCTGGCGGGACGTCCCGAGAACCTAACCGGATCTCTGCCAACACAAGGCCGGGTTACCTCTGTAACTAGGTAACTACTACTCGAGCAAGCCATTCCCCGGTCCTTTGGGACCTTTATCCGAGGCGCCTCTAAGCAACAACCACACAGTAAATGAGATTGGAGCTACCACATAGGTAAATATCTGGGCTCCATACCATGATACCACCCTTTACCAGAAGGGAATGACACACCCTAAAGGGCGCGACCCTCATAACCTTGCCGCATCTTTCCTGTTTTGACCATTTCCGAGGTGTGAGGTCCTGATGCAGTCTCGTCCACAAAGCTACGCTTTATACAAAAGCCATGCTCTGATCATAAATGTTCAACAAATGATCATCAACACACAGCAGCACTCAGCATGCCACACTACCAAATTGAGAGTATATCGCTGATAACCTTCAACTACATAACCTTTGAGCTCGTACGTCTCAGAGAAGGGTGTTAAGCTAAGAGAATAAATTCTCCGCCACCATCAGAAATGTATTTGAAAGAAATCTGCTTTATATCTCAAAGTGTGGTGTCAGACATACAACCATACAAGTCTGTTCCGGGTTCGAACAGAACCGAAGGCACTTCTAAAGAAGCCCTTGCAATCCGGGTATTCACAATCCCGATCGAATTTCCCATCACAAAGGAAATCTCTATACCGGGGATCAGCCAGTGCAGAGACAATCGATAGGTTATCCTATCGTTCTTACAAATACCCGGTCTTCACCGCCGGTCTTCAAAAGTTATCCATATACGTCGTATCACATATTCAGAATGGGTTATACGACACAAAGGTCCTCTCCCGGCTAAACCGAATAGTGAGCGCAATATTTAAAACATATGGATATGGGATTTCAATTAAGTCACAACTTAATAATTCAAACTTTCTTTCAAATGGTTTTAAACAAATTACCATTTTCAAATCTTTTAAACAAAAGATTTATTTCTCTAAGTTTACCCCTTTTCACAAAGATCCATTTACGGATTTCAAATCAATTCCCATTTCAATTGGATTAACTCGTTTAAAATCTTTAAATTAAAGATTTAACTTATAGCTTTCAAACTGTTTCCATAACTTGGAACATCGTTTTCATTGTTTACTTGAAATCCTTTTAACACAAATTGGATGTTCATTACTTAAGTAAAAGCATTTATCATTTGAAAACAAATAGTTTTCGTTCCAGAAATATCCAATTATATTTACACGAGTTAAAGCCCTTGAATTTAAATTCAAATTCCCAAATCAATACCTTAAAAATAATTTAACCCATGTAAACCAATTTATAAGTTGAATAACCTTTTTAAACGCCAGTTTCCAAATCATAGAATTCAATTTCAAATATTGAATTCAAATTTAAATCAAAATATTTAAATTACAAAAATTCAATCAAGTTATTCAAAATAAATTTCATCTTTGAAATTCCATTTCAAAAGCTTTTCACTTTAACCCAATCCATTTCCAAAAATTTGAATTTAAATATTCAAATTTAAAACTATTCAAAAATCTGTGACTTAATCGATTTCCTCGTGAAATCCATATTTGTGTGTGTATAAGTGTGGTCCAGGGGGTTCAAAGCAATAGTGCACATCATTCAATCATCATAGATCAGAACACAGAAATATAGTTGATAAGCGATATAAACTATAACGCTTATCTTTCATACACAGATTCGCAGATATATATATATATCATGGATACTAACTATATCACAGATCATAAATCACAATACAAATCAGGATAATCATAGAGCATCATATGCCAGGGGTATCAAACAATTCAATCATTCAATAAAATCCAAACATCCATAAGTAGGATCAATTTTAATTATCTGATTAATTTAAATCAGATAAATTTCAATGAATAAATTTTCTAGTCATGGTAAATAATAATCAATTATTTACAAAACATTTAATAAATTATCCTTTAATTAATCATTAATTAACCCGTAATTAATAATTAATCCTTGATTATTACAATAACAAATTAATTACTCCTTAATTAATAATTATTTCTTAATCACTTTCATTAAGTAATTACATTCAAACAAGTTATAATTGATTATCTAAATTAATTAGTCCAATTAATTATTTAAAATTAATCACCTTAATCAATACGTAATAATCCTTAGTTAATTTTCTTTATTAACTAATAACATTTCTTTAATTACCTTCTTAAGAAATTTTCTTAGATTAAATCATTATTAATTATTTCTAATTAATCTAATTTATTAATTTATAAATTAAATAAATCATTCTTTAATTACCTTATTAATTAAATCATTTTATTACCTTAATTATCTCTAAGATAATTAATTTCTTTATTAATGATTTCATAAATCATTTAAGTGTATTTTAAACATTACACTGTAAATTTAAATTCAAATTAATTTTAAAAATACATTTAATCATTCAAATTATTTTAAACAATTTAAATTCAAAAACTCCTTTTATTCCAAAACTAAGATTTATTACACAATTTTTTTCAAAGCTAAGATTCAAATTATATTTGAATCCAGATTTAAATTTAACTTAAAAACATATTTACAATTTAAAACTTTATTTTCAAATTCAAACTATTTAAACATTTAAGGTTGTTAAAACGATTCAAATTCTAAAAACCTTATTATTATTATTATTATTATATATATATATTTTATTTTTAAAGCTGAGATTCAAATTGGGCTTGAATTTATATTTGAACTCTGATTTGAATATTAGTTTAAAACTTGTTTTAAAATTTTCAAATTTTATTCAAAATTTAAACAGGAGCAGGTTTAGTTAAAACCTGGAAACATTTATACCCGAGCCTACCCTGTTTTTTGCTTCGAGCCACGCTAGAATTTGCTCGGGTAGATACCCGAGGCAAAACCCACGAACCAAGCAACCCAGTCCCCCAGAAATAAAGAGCACCGTGCACGTGCACGGTGGCTCTGACCATCGCCGGTCAACCACCAGACCTCCATACCATCAACGACCATCGCCTTACACCATCACCGCCTTCCAAATCCACCATAGTTGCTTGAATCAAAATCGAGTACAACTCGTTACCTGGAAGCAACCATAGAAACACCATCCAAACCTGGAATGTCGCCGCCCTCGCAATCCTGACAACCGAAAATGCTCAAACCACGGCCATCTACTCGCCACTACTCCTCTTACCATTTCCCAGAACCATAAAGCACTCGATCACCTCCAGACCAAGAACGAATCAAAATATGCAACCTCTTCAAAACTAGGTTACCCAACTTCATGAGCCTCCAGTCGCTTCCACGATCAACTTCACATCACCGCTATATTTTTTTTGCAACCCTCGATCGCTCATCTGCCATCCCAGAGAGCCACGACCTCCCTCAACGTCGAGATCACCAGAATTTGGTCGAAGAACGATTTCCGTTCAACCAAGAATTGCTCTCAACCCCCGCATCTAAAAATCATGATTTTTGTTTTAAAAATCATGATTTTTGTTTTAAAAATCATGTTATAGCACAAGAATTCAAATTACACACCTGAATCCATAATTTGAAAAGTTTGAATTTTGACTAGTTTAAAGTTTGGTTCAGTTTCTTTGATTTCCAGGGATATTATCAAGTTATTTAAACTCAAATAAATTTTAGATCTTGAGTATATGCTATAACAAATAATTTTTGTTTGAATCATAAGTCCAAACAGTAAGTAGGTTAAGAGGAAAACATTTTTGAATCAAAAATTTTGGGCTTATGAAGTCAACAGAGACAATTAACAACAGCAGTCTACATCCTATACTTGTTACTCAGATATACACAGAGAATTTGAATATGTATTCTAACATACATATTCACAGGTAAATATTCAACAAACTCATACTTTAATTTTTTTTTAAAAGTAAATATTACTCACCTGATTTTCCAGAGAAAAAACAGAGCAGAGTTTGAAATGTTAAACCAGGCTTTGACTTCTTACTAATTGAAGCTCCTCTTTTCATATCTTATTTGAATTGGTTCAAGTTGTTTTTAAGTTGTCGATTTACTGAAGATCGATCCAGGTTGAAGATTGTTGCAAAAATTATTTCTTTGAACTTGAATTTTTCTTCTTGAATTCACTACATGTTTTCTGATTTTGAAAACTGCAGTTTTTTTCTTTCTGTAATCTCTGTTTCTTGTTTGTTGAATTAAACTTGAGTGATGATGTTTGTTGCATACCCAGATTGATGAATCAAAATGGAGAGAAGATGATGTATAAAAAGAAGCTACAAGTTGATTAATATATATAAGATAAAAGCTTACAGGCAAATACATTTTTCTAAGTTTACAGGTTATATATTTCTGCTTGTACAACAGAGTGACATTTTTGTACAATTTTTTTTTTTTTTCAAATTGTTTTCCAGAGATTTTGTTGGCTGTAATCTTGCTTTTGATATGCTAGTATTAATTGCCTTGTACATATTTATTGGTTCCTTCTTTTGCAAGCTTTACTCATGTGTATCTATTTTTTGTTTGTTTGTTTCATCAGTTTGCAAGTATACATACTTGACTATATTTTGTTGTACAATATATCAGAGATTTTTGTTTGCCAATGGTGGCTGATAGGATATTAGCATATGCTAACATTAATTAGCTTTTGTCTTATTTCATAAGCTTATGCTTATCACATTTTTTTTCTTTCTGCTGAAATGATGTGTACCTTGTAAATATATTTTGCATTAATTATCATTGTTTTCTTTTGCAAGCTACATACTTGTATTTAATTGCTACTTGCCTTTGCCTGTTTACTTACTTTTTATATTTGTCTACAGCTAAAGATATTTGATTTGTACTTGCATTCATTTCTTAGCTTGATTGTTGACTAATAAATGTGGTTATGGTGGCTGCATTAATTACTTTGCCTTGCTTTTTTTTTTTCTGTTTACAGCCTATTTCTTATATGTACTTTTTTGTAGATATTTGTTTATTTCATTCCTTTATCTCGGCTGAAGTGATTTTGTTTAGTGGCTAAAGATATTGTCATTTTCATGTGTGCAAGCTTGTTCTCATATTTGTTTACAACTCTATTATTTTCATGTTAATAGACTTGCCTGCATCTTTATATTTTCCATGTTTATACTTTATTTGTACAAGATATTTTGTTGTCTTGTTTATACTTACCCATTTGTTGTTTCTACATACTTATAGTTTTATTTAATTTGGCCTTGTTACTTTGAAACAAAAATGAATATCCATAATTATTATATTGTTAGAATTGTGGCCAATGTATTTACTTTATATTCTACAATATAGCTTATTTATTTTTATATTTATTTTCCTATTCTCAACCTAAATACTTAATAGTCTTGTATGTCATATACTTATTATTTTGTAATATAAATAAATTTCTATTTTATAAAACTTGATATTAGAATTTATCTAACATATTTACTTTATATTTTATAATTTAAGATATTTACATTTTCATTCCTTCATTATCTAGATATTAAATTAAAACAATTATAAAAGAAACTATCTCTTTATAAACAGATATTATTTAAATTTAGAAAAACTCAAGTCAATTTATCAATTAACTGCACAATTATTTAATCATAATTTAATTTAATTATCAATTTAAATAAATAAAATTCTGGATCGTTACAGACTTCCCCCCTTATAAGAAATTTCGTCCCCGAAATTCACCAGAAAGAGATAACGAAGTTAGATGAAAGAGAAATATCTTTCGAGATCAACTAGACATAAATTCTGCATTTGGCTTACCAAATCAGAATATCACCAATATGAGATCAAACTCATACAATACTACACAGGATACTCGGGTCGTAAATTCTACGAAATATGCAAAGCACTGGTTAGTTTGAATGGATAACTAACCATTCGTAACATATATCCGGACACAAATTGTATTCACATATCTGTCTATTTTTGGGTATAATTTCAAAAAATTTAGTTTAGAAACCAAAGTATATCTATCAACCATAGCAACCAAAGCAAACAAAACAACCAATACATCCAAACAAACAATTTTGGCCTATTTGGAGTTTATGTCCCATACAAATATATCAAATTTCTCTTCCTGAATCTACCAGGAACCATCAAAGAATTGACAAGAGATGCTGAACAAAAGAGATAGATCTAATCTTCTATAATTTTTCAAATACTAGGAATGGATTCAAGTCGGAACATCTCAAAGTATATGCCAATTTGTCCCTCTTCGGACTTCGATCGACCCAAGAAACTACAATAGAATTTCAAATTTGGTTTTTTTTACCGATATCGCTTTATCGATACAATTCAAATTTAGCTTTGTATTCTATTAATCAATTTAACTCAATTTAAAATTTTCAATTTATTTAAATTTTCAATTTATTTAAATTTTCAATTTCAAATTTCAAATTCATATTCATTAAGGTTTAAATTGAAACTGATAAGAAACTGATGAAGATACGAAGTAAGGATTTTCTACAACGATTCGTAGGGCCATCATCACACCGAAACTTCTTCTTGCAGCTGTTGCGAAGCAATCGAAAGAATTTAAAAACGAATAAAAGGAAATTGATAGAGAAAGATTATTTCCACTGTTGCAGGGTATTGACCATTTATAGTCGTATTCCCCTGTCCCCTATCTCGTCCTCTTCTTGCACTCATACTTACTATCGGTGGATAGTAAGAGAATTTACTGAGGCATTCAGATGGATATCTTAGAGATTACTCATTCTAGGGTTTACTTCACCCTATCTCTAATGAGCTACTTAATGTGTTATACTCCAGAGATAAAGTTCAACCTTAGCTCTGATACCAAATGTAACGAAGTGGATTTTGCCCGTTCGAAAATCGACATCCATACTTTACATCGTACTCGAATGCCGCAGATTCGACCATTCAAATTCGATTCGCCGGAGCTTATAACACCATTAAGTAAACAACATAACGGAAGAAATAATGAATATCAATATACAACATCTGATACAACATCCTGATACAACAGATGACACAATAGATATCGATATACATCAGAGATATGCTACAATAAAATAGCAGCGGAAAGAAAAATAAATAACACCAACAGCGGAACAAATAACTCAAGATAGTCTTCAAAAGAGAACTCCAGCAGCAGCTCGAACCATCAACTCGATCCCCTAAGACAAGCAAGTCTCGTCCATATCCAAAGACCGAACTAGCTTTAGATAATCTACCAAAACCTAACTATCTGACAAACCTAACTCTAGACTGCTCGTGTGGAAAATAGTGAGCACCCAGAGTTTAGGAAGGGAACAATAAACTCCGAGTCAGTCATGGGACTGGTGTGAGCAACAAAAATAGTTTATCTTTAAAAATAAACAAGATTTATAAAAGAAAATCCGATATGCTTTTTTAGAAAACAAAACTACCATAAGACCTCCCGCCACACACACAATGCAAACGCAGAATTGGAGGAGATTTCTTCATATGATAGTCAAACATGCTTAATACGCAGAAAATTTCTTGGATATTATTATTACAAGTGCACAGTGCAGAAAACATTTCGAAAGTAGAATATTAATCTTAGCCAGCATAGACATTCCGAACTATGCCTACTATAGCTACCATCCAAACAGTGGGGCGCCACCATAAGTGAATGGCAGGTAATACAACTAAAACCGTACAAGGCTCGTATTGTTTTGATTGGATTTTACAACAAATGGTCAGGCTAAGGAACTTCCTACTTCCACATGGGATCGCCTCTGGCGGGACGTCCCGAGAACCTTACCGGATCTCTGCCAACACAAGGCCAGGTTACCTCTATAACTAGGTAACTACTACTCGAGCAAGCCATTCCCCGGTCCTTTGGGACCTTTATCCGAGGCGCCTCTAAGCAACAACCACACAGTAAATGAGATTGGAGCTACCACATAGGTAAATATCTGGGCTCCATACCATGATACCACCCTTTACCAGAAGGGAATGACACACCCTAAAGGGCGCGACCCTCATAACCTTGCCGCATCTTTCCTGTTTTGACCATTTCCGGGGTGTGAGGTCCTGATGCAGTCTCGTCCACAAAGCTATGCTTTATACAAAATCCATGCCCTGATCATAAATGATCAACAAATGATCATCAATACACAGCAGCACTCAACATGCCACACTACCAAATTGAGAGTATATTGCTGATAACCTTCAACTACATAACCTTTGAGCTCGTACGTCTCAGAGAAGGGTGTTAAGCTAAGAGAATAAATTCTCCGCCACCATCAGAAATGTATTTGAAAGAAATCTGCTTTATATCTCAAAGTGTAGTGTCAGACATACAACCATACAAGTCTGTTCCGGGTTCGAACAGAACCGAAGGAACTTCTAAAGAAGCCCTTGCAATCCGGGTATTCACAATCCCGATCGAATTTCCCATCACAAAGGAAATCTCTATACCGGGGATCAGCCAGTGCAGAGACAATCGATAGGTTATCCTATCGTTCTTACAAATACCCGGACTTCACCGCCGGTCTTCAAATGTTATCCATATACGTCGTATCACATATTCGGAAAGGGTTATACGACACAAAGGTCCTCTCCCGGCTAAACCGAATAGTGAGCGCAATATTTAAAACATATGGATATGGGATTTCAATTAAGTCACAACTTAATAATTCAAACTTTCTTTCAAATGGTTTTAAACAAATTACCATTTTCAAATCTTTTAAACAAAAGATTTATTTCTCTAAGTTTACCCCTTTTCACAAAGATCCATTTACGGATTTCAAATCAATTCCCATTTCAATTGGATTAACTCGTTTAAAATCTTTAAATTAAAGATTTAACTTATAACTTTCAAACTGTTTCCATAACTTGGAACATGATTTTCATTGTTTACTTGAAATCCTTTTAACACAAATTGGATGTTCATTACTTAAGTAAAAGCATTTATCATTTGAAAACAAATAGTTTTCGTTCCAGAAATATCCAATTATATTTACACGAGTTAAAGCCCTTGAATTTAAATTCAAATTCCCAAATCAATACCTTAAAAATAATTTAACCCATGTAAACCAATTTATAAGTTGAATAACCTTTTAAAACGCCAGTTTCCAAATCATAGAATTCAATTTCAAATATTGAATTCAAATTTAAATCAAAATATTTAAATTACAAAAATTCAATCAAGTTATTCAAAATAAATTTCATCTTTGAAATTCCATTTCAAAAGCTTTTCACTTTAACCCAATCCATTTCCAAAAATTTGAATTTAATTATTCAAATTTAAAACTATTCAAAAATCTGTGACTTAATCGATTTCCTCGTGAAATCCATATTTGTGTGTGTATAAGTGGTCCAGGGGGTTCAACACAATAGTGCACATCATTCAATCATCATAGATCAGAACACAGAAATATAGTTGATAAGCGATATAAAATATAACGCTTATCTTTCATACACAGATTCGCAGATATATATATCACGGATACTAACTATATCACAGATCATAAATCACAACACAAATCAGGATAATCATAGAGCATCATATGCCAGGGGTATCAAACAATTCAATCATTCAATAAAATCCAAACATCCATAAGTAGGATCAATTTTAATTATCTGATTAATTTAAATCAGATAAATTTCTATGAATAAATTTGCTAGTCATGGTAAATAATAATCAATTATTTACAAAACATTTAATAAATTATCCTTTAATTAATCATTAATTAACCCGTAATTAATAATTAATCCTTGATTATTACAATAACAAATTAATTACTCCTTAATTAATAATTATTTCTTAATCACTTTCATTAAGTAATTACATTCAAACAAGTTATAATTGATTATCTAAATTAATTAGTCCAATTAATTATTTAAAATTAATCACCTTAATCAATACGTAATAATCCTTAGTTAATTTTCTTTATTAACTAATAACATTTCTTTAATTACCTTCTTAAGAAATTTTCTTAGATTAAATCATTATTAATTATTTCTAATTAATCTAATTTATTAATTTATAAATTAAATAAATCATTCTTTAATTACCTTATTAATTAAATCATTTTATTACCTTAATTATCTCTAAGATAATTAATTTCTTTATTAATGATTTCATAAATCATTTAAGTGTATTTTAAACATTACACTGTAAATTTAAATTCAAATTAATTTTAAAAATACATTTAATCATTCAAATTATTTTAAACAATTTAAATTCAAAAACTCCTTTTATTCCAAAACTAAGATTTATTACACAATTTTTTTCCAAAGCTAAGATTCAAATTATATTTGAATCCAGATTTAAATTTAACTTAAAAACATATTTACAATTTAAAACTTTATTTTCAAATTCAAACTATTTAAACATTTAAGGTTGTTAAAACGATTCAAATTCTAAAAACCTTATTATATATATATATATATATATATATTTTTTTTAAGGCTGAGATTCAAATTGGGCTTGAATTTATATTTGAACTCTGATTTGAATATTAGTTTAAAACTTGTTTTAAAATTTTAAAATTTTATTCAAAATTTAAACAGGAGCAGGTTTGGTGACAACCTGGAAACATTTATACCCGAGCCTACCCTGTTTTTTGCTTCGAGTCACGCTAGAATTTGCTCGGGTAGATACCCGAGGCAAAACCCACGAACCAAGCAACCCAGTCCCCCAGAAATAAAGAGCACCGTGCACGTGCATGGTGGCTCTGACCATCGTCGGTCAACCACCAGACCTCCATACCATCAACGACCATCGCCTGACACCATCACCGCCTTCCAAATCCACCATAGTTGCTTGAACCAAAATCAAGTACAACTCGTTACCTGGAAGCAACCATAGAAACACCATCCAAACCTGGAATGTCGCCGCCCTCGCAACCCTGACAACCGAAAATGCTCAAACCACGGCCATCTACTCGCCACTGCTCCTCTTACCATTTCCCAGAACCATAAAGCACTCGATCACCTCCAGACCAAGAACGAATCAAAATATGCAACCTCTTCAAAACTAGGTTACCCAACTTCGTGAGCCTCCAGTCGCTTCCACGATCAACTTCACATCACCGCTATATTTTTTTCGCAACCCTCGATCGCTCATCTGCCATCCCAGAGAGCCACGACCTCCCTCAACGTCGAGATCACCAGAATTTGGTCGAAGAACGATTTCCGTTCAACCAAGAATTGCTCTCAACCCCCGCATCTAAAAATCATGATTTTTGTTTTAAAAATCATGTTATAGCACAAGAATTCAAATTACACACCTGAATCCATAATTTGAAAAGTTTGAATTTTGACTAGTTTAAAGTTTGGTTCAGTTTCTTTGATTTCCAGGGATATTATCAAGTTATTTAAACTCAAATAAATTTTAGATCTTGAGTATATGCTATAACAAATAATTTTTGTTTGAATCATAAGTCCAAACAGTAAGTAGGTTAAGAGGAAAACATTTTTGAATCAAAAATTTTGGGCTTATGAAGTCAACAGAGACAATTAACAACAGCAGTCTACATCCTGTACTTGTTACTCAGATATACACAGAGAATTTGAATATGTATTCTAACATACATATTCACAGGTAAATATTCAACAAACTCATACTTTAATTTTTTTTTTAAAAGTAAATATTACTCACCTGATTTTCCAGAGAAAAAACAGAGCAGAGTTTGAAATGTTAAACCAGGCTTTGACTTCTTACTAGTTCAAGCTCCTCTTTTCATATCTTATTTGAATTGGTTCAAGTTGTTTTTAAGTTGTCGATTTACTGAAGATCGATCCAGGTTGAAGATTGTTGCAAAAATTATTTCTTTGAACTTGAATTTTTCTTCTTGAATTCACTGCATGTTTTCTGATTTTGAAAACTGCAGTTTTTTTTCTTCTGTAATCTCTGTTTCTTGTTTGTTGAATTAAACTTGAGTGATGATGTTTGTTGCATACCCAGGTTGATGAATCAAAATGGAGAGAAGATGATGTATAAAAAGAAGCTACAAGTTGATTAATATATATAAGATAAAAGCTTACAGGCAAATACATTTTTCTAAGTTTACAGGTTATATATTTCTGCTTGTACAACAGAGTGACATATTTTGTACATTTTTTTTTTCAAATTGTTTTCCAGAGATTTTGTTGGCTGTAATCTTGCTTTTGATATGCTAGTATTAATTGCCTTGTACATATTTATTGGTTCCTTCTTTTGCAAGCTTTACTCATGTGTATCTATTTTTTGTTTGTTTGTTTCATCAGTTTGCAAGTATACATACTTGACTATATTTTGTTGTACAATATATCAGAGATTTTTGTTTGCCAATGGTGGCTGATAGGATATTAGCATATGCTAACATTAATTAGCTTTTGTCTTATTTCATAAGCTTATGCTTATCACATTTTTTTTCTTTCGGCTGAAATGATGTGTACCTTGTAAATATATTTTGCATTAATTATCATTGTTTTCTTTTGCAAGCTACATACTTGTATTTAATTGCTACTTGCCTTTGTCTGTTTACTTACTTTTTATATTTGTCTACAGCTAAAGATATTTGGTTTGTACTTGCATTCATTTCTTAGCTTGATTGTTGACTAATAAATGTGGTTATGGTGGCTGCATTAATTACTTTGCCTTGCTGTTTTTTTTTTTCCTGTTTACAGCCTATTTCTTATATGTACTTTTTTGAAGATATTTGTTTATTTCATTCCTTTATCTCGGGTGAAGTGATTTTGTTTAGTGGCTAAAGATATTGTCATTTTCATGTGTGCAAGCTTGTTCTCATATTTGTTTACAACTCTATTATTTTCATGTTAATAGACTTGCCTGCATCTTTATATTTTCCATGTTTATACTTTATTTGTACAAGATATTTTGTTGTCTTGTTTATACTTACCCATTTGTTGTTTCTACATACTTATAGTTTTATTTAATTTGGCCTTGTTACTTTGAAACAAAAATGAATATCCATAATTAATATATTGTTAGAATTGTGGCCAATGTATTTACTTTATATTCTACAATATAGCTTATTTATGTTTATATTTATTTTCCTATTCTCAACCTAAATACTTAATAGTCTTGTATGTCATATACTTATTATTTTGTAATATAAATAAATTTCTATTTTATAAAACATGATATTAGAATTTATCTAACATATTTACTTTATATTTTATAATTTAAGATATTTACATTTTCATTCCTTCATTATCTAGATATTAAATTAAAACAATTATAAAAGAAACTATCTCTTTATAAACAGATATTATTTAAATTTAGAAAAACTCAAGTCAATTTAATAATTAACTCCACAATTATTTAATCAAAATTTAATTTAATTATCAATTTAAATAAATAAAATTCTGGATCGTTATAACAATATCTGATTCCGGTCTCTTTAACAACCAATCGCTTATTACACCACGGATGGTTCTTTTACATTTCAAAAGTCAATTCACAATTGATATCAAAAATATCATATTCTCAAAACCATAATACTTCCCAAATCGTATTTACTTTCAAATCATTTTCACTTTGAAATCATAGTTTCGAATTATTTTCCTTTCAAAAAGTCATAATTTCTTCCATAGTCATATTTCCAAAATAGTGTAAAATCTTACATCGAAATCATCGTTTCAATTTTTTTTTAAACAAAGCATGGGATTTAACACTTCCACTTTACTTAGTCTAGAAATTTTGAAATAGTTTAAATAATTATAAATAGTTAAAATAGTTATAAATAGTGTAATTATAGGTTAATAATACTTTTAAACTTTTTTAAGACAGTTAAATGGATTTAAATTAGATTAATTATAATTAAGATAGATTAAATAGCTTTAAAATAGATTAATTATATTTAAATAAATTGAAATGGTTCAAAACAGAATAATTTTATAAAGTTAATATTAGTTAAATAGTTTAACAAATTTGAAAAATTTGTTAAATCAGAAATTTTAAAATAATATATTCTTTTAAAATAGTTTATATTAAAATATAAGTTTGGATCTTATATCCAATTAAACTATTCATTTCATTTCAACACATTTAGACCAATTTTAATTTCCAAATCAACAAACCAAATTTCCCTTTTCAACATAAACTTGATTTTCCAAAAATACTTCAATTTATATAAATCAAATTACTTCAAAGTATCATTTAATTCCATTCAAAAATTAAGGATTTTAAAATCATTTAATTTAACCAATCAGATGTTCGTATATAATTCCCTACCCTAGGATCAAGTGATACATATATTTATCATTTCAACCCGCAATTTAAATTTTTACGGTTATATATAATTTCAAACCGCAATCCCGAATAAATGTAAAAATTCATAAAATCGCTCGAGTCTATCATTTCAACCCATAACGATCTTCAAATAATTATAATTAAAGGAATGTAGAGTGATAATAATACACACACACACACAGATATATATATATATATATATATATATATATATAAATTAACATAACATCCAATCATCCAATATTAACAATCAAACACCCATCGTAATTATTATCCAAATCAGCCAAATAAACATCAGCAATTAACTAATTAACAACAACAGTTACTCAAGTGGCAATTTAATTTCAATAATACATTAAATAACAATTAAATTCGAATGGATACTAATTAAAAGGGATGGCAATTTAAATATCAAACAGTCATAAATTATTTCCTAATTACATCATAAATTAATTTAACACATCATAAATTAATTTAACAAACATAAGAAATTTTAGAAGTTGTGAGTGGGTTAAAACACTCACCTTTGATTTTAGCCCATAAAAATCCAAACAGAAGCGCAAAACTCAACAATCTCCAAATTCAACTAAATCAATTTCATGTTATCCGGAATTTAAATACAAATCCAACAGAAGAAATCGCGCGTGAATCAAAGTTTATATGCAAAAGATATTCATGTTATAAGAAATACTATTAAAATAAAAATTAGTACGCCTAAAGAAAATTAAACACAATTTTAATACTTATGTTTTTCTTAGGATGAGACTTCAGGAAAAGATTGAAGAACAACTAAGATGAGGACAGGAAGTGTACGAAAAATGAAAAAAAAATCATGTTTTTTAAAAGAAACCTTTTGGATTTGCAAGTGTAAGAGCTTTTGAGTATGAGGTATCAAGAGAAATAAAATGTAAAAGAAGAAATAAGCTGTAGGTTATTTATAATTAGGAAATGAAGGTAGAAGGACAAAAATAAATGTCACGTTTTATTTTGAAAGCTTTAGGCATTAATAGTGCATAAGGAAATGTACGTAGGAATGGAAAAGTTTGCTAACGAAAGTAAAATTTTGTATACGTGAAAATGAGGTGGTAAGAATTAAATACAACCTAAACGTATAGGCTCAGGTATTAAGCAGAAAGAGGAATAAATGGATCAAGTATTAATTATAAGGTAACTTTTTTAAAACATTCATGCAACAATTAATAATAAAAGAAATGAAGGAACCATGTACGTCGCACAACCTTTTGAAATTCAATCTTTTTAAAACAACCAAATTAAGTTCATTAACTCAAATAATATTCAAATTTGCACGCATTTAGGTTTTTATCCATGCATAATAAAAAATTTATATTTACCTTAAAAATGAAAACGTTCAATTTGGTTTCTCAAAATGATCTTTTATTTCCATTAAAATACCCTTTTCGTTTAACATAAAACATGCATTTCTTTTATTAAATCTATTAATTGCAATCAAAATTTTCTTTTCTTTTAATTGAAACATTTGAATCACATTAATTGCAGTTACTTACAAAGTTAAAATTTAAAACAGACAACTATAATGGATGAAAAAATAGAACAATTGTTTATTTAAACACGTTTATAAATTTGTTGTTTACACACAAGAGTAATAAATAACTTACTGAAATAGATTATTTTCCTATTCTCGTAAACAATCTGTAAGCTAAAACACAGTCCAAATAAATATATATTTCCTTCTGTAAAATCAATCATTCTATTTTTTATTTTAATGAAATTAAATCTACATTCACAAATAAAACATTCGTTTCATTTGATGTAAATGTTCTTTTCATTAAATCAAACTTTTCATATATTTTCACAAAACATAGGCCGCTTTTAATTGCACCTATTAATTTACAATTAGTATTCTCTCTTCTATTAATTGAAAATTTTCAATTACATTAATTTCAGTTGATTAAGTTTCAAAATGGACTAAATGAATGTAATAAGAAGTAGAACAACTATTTCCTATCTAATAGCAATTTAAATATATTTATACACTATTGGATACAAACAGTAATTATACATTTCTTACTAAATAATAGTTTTTCGTCTCTACAATCAATCTTTCGCTACCAAACATTTCAAGTAAATAAACATATGTATACTCCTTTACTAAACTTATTCATTTTTATTCTTTATTTTGATTTGCACTTCTACTATTAAATCAACAATACCTTATGAAATTATTAACATAGGTTTCTATCTTTTTATTTCATAAATCATTGCCTTGTAAATAAAGTTTGCATTTCTATACCTTTATTACGTTCACACTACAGTTATTGTGTTATTCCACACTAATGTAACATTTATTTACGTTCAATTGCAATATATCCATTCATTATAATATAAACTCGAATAAATTGATCAAACATGATTTCCATTCCTTTTATTCAGATCAATAGTCATATTATGATTAAAATTTTCGTTGGTTAAATCCTATTGAATTAACATTCTCCGATTACCAATTAAATCTACATTAACTACACTAATTAAGTAAATTAACTACAAGTGATTTCAAATTAAAATTTATGAACTAAATAAATAGGTAACTTATAACCATTGTTACCCTTAACTTTTAGTTACATTTAAAAGTTCATTAATTACAACAAATATTACAGTCAGCTATATAACTCTAATTTCATCTTTTATTTGTGTTAACTATTTTATTTACATTATACTGAAATTTTGTCACTTATACACATTTAATATCCCAATTCATTTATTTATCTTGGTTTCAATTTTTTTGTTAAATCAATTACCACCTTATGCATATAATTAACATTTCTATAGATTTTATTACATTGAAAATTTTCAGTTATTGTCTTAACTAACATAAGGCAATGTTTAATTACATTTAATTGCTATTGATTAAATACATTGGTAACGAACAATAGTTGTCACCGTTATACATTTTATAACATTTGTATGCTTATTCTTTACAAATAATTATTACAACAACTCTCATTGCAATACATTTATTCCATTCCATCCATTACACATTATTTTATTAATATGTCAACATTTAAATTATTAGTTACCATTTACATCCCACTATAAATCAATGCACACATTAATACAACAAATATTATAATTCCTTACATAATACTAATCTTATTCGATTACCATCAACTATCCATTTTATACAATAATTAAATATTTACATTTGTTTCTTATATTAAATTTTATAACCAAGCATAGCATTTTTAATTACAATGAATTGGAGTTTTATTAAGATTGTTAACAATTAACTTGAATTAACATTATTTCATTTTATTCAGTTATTATTCCATTATTAAATTACAAATTTTTATTTCTTTCAATATTAATTCTTAAAATCTTATTAAATTAACAAATTTAATTATCGGAAATTTATGGGTCGTTACACTCGGTACATTTTAATAGAGGTGTACTATGGTAGGCGATACCGTAGTAGCCTTGTCATTGTATGGAATCCATTCTCCAATAAATGCCATACAGACTTTGTTGTGCCCAAATATGTTGGAATGTGAGATGAAAGCCTTTCAGTTATGTTATATATTTATTTTTAAACCCTAGATATTGTTATAATATCAATAGATTTTCTATTTGAAATGTTTGGTTGTCGTAAGAAAAAGACCGTCCGTGTTTATCTACGACGTGGTCTTATAAAATACCTTTCTGTTAAAGGAGTTTTATAAGTATAACAATTCAATTGTTTTAAGTTTACTCATATCGAACCCATGTCCGACCAAGGGTTTTTTCTTTCTTTCCCTACAACTGTTGGGTACTCAAATTTGTATGAGTGGTCAATTAGTCTAGGTTCTTACGGATGCATTTTGGAGGAGTATGGAGAATGTGGCTTTGACGTCATCTAGTTATCTATTTTATTTCCACTATGCATATATTATGTATCAGCATTATGGAGGAAGACAGTAATAATTATCCTTGGCTGAAGTTAGTACATATTGTAACTTTGATGTTGCATTTTGATATGACAATATGTACTATCTGATGTTCTATTATATATGATTTTCTTGCATTGTGAGATTATGTGTTTCTTTCTTTCTATCTTTTCTTTTGTTTTTACCCCAATGACTTTCTTTCGAACACCTAGATGATTGGCACATGAATACCATGGATGTATTAATGTTATCTTTAGAAGTAAGAAAGGTAGATAGTTACACATCATATCAGAGCTTAGGTTGAGGGAACACCAAGGTCTTGTTTGGGGTTAACTCATTAGAGATAGGGTTAGTAATACCCTAGAATGAGTTTAGTCTTTGAGAGCATGTAATTTTTAATATATGTATATATATATAATTATTTTGATCAGCTTTGATATGTCTGATTTGTTACCCTTTTCCATAATATTATCTTATCTAAGTATTCTAGTGTTATCTTATTATATTTTGGTAGTAAGAATGAGTACTAGAGGAAGACGAGGTAGAGGAACTAGTGGCACCATGACCACCAATAGTCAAGCTCTGAATGTTGGAAGAGTTGGAGTAGTTGAAGAGGCAGCCCCAATGCAGCCTTGTATGAACTTTGTAGCTCTGTACAAAATCCATTCTAATTTGGGAGGAAAGCTATTTAAGGGCACGAAATCCATTATCAAAGTCCAAGCTTGGCTTTGTTCTTGCAGGAAGATTTTTATGGGGCTGGATATTTCAGATGAGCAGAAGCGCTTCTTAACATCTTGGTAATTGTAGGATGGAGCTGTAGCATAGTGGGACTCTGTTACATCGATTGTTCTAAAGGATAATTTTCTTGGGCTACATTTAAGGAGATGCTTGAAGAATAGTTCATGCCTACTGCTGGAATGACCCTTCTATACAGAAGTTTCTTGGATCTTAAGCAAAGTGATTTGTCAGTATCGAAATATGAAACTAAGTTTAATGAGTTGTCTTGATTTGGTTAGGGATTGATTGATACCTCTCTAAGATGAATGAGATGTTTGCAAGTGGGATGAGGGAAGGATTTTAGGAGAAGATGACAACCCAATTGAAGGGATTTTTTATGGATTTAGTGGATATGGCTTTGTGGGATGAAGTTATGGAGAAGAAGAATTCGACAGTGGCATCAAGCAATAATAACGGCAATCTGAACAAGAGGAAGCTTAACCTGCAATGGAAGAAGTAGTTGAAGAGAAAGTCAAGAGGAGATCAAGGGAACAAGTTATTGAGTATTATTAGTGTAAGCATAAAGGCCATTTGTCAAGATTTATAAGAATTTTGAAGCTCTAAACCAGTAGGCAGGACCTATCTCTTCGATGGTTTAGAAGACACTTTGTTACAACTATCAGCAATCAGGGCATATGGTGAAGGATTTCCCACTAATGAAGAAGGGTCAGCAAGTCAAGGTTTATGCCATCAAGGATGAACCATCAACCTCAATGGATTTGAAAGGTAAAAGAGTTCTTTAAGATACTTTAAATTTTAATGGCTTTTTTGTTCAAGTATTGTTTGATACCGGGGCTTTCCATAGTTTTCTTTCTATAGAATTGGGTTGTAGATTGCAACTTTCCCCAAGAATTGTAGAAACCCCTATTTGTGCGTCTAACCATATAGGAGGTAGAACTAATCTATGCATGACCTGTGAAGACTTACTGATTACTTACCTTTCCCACCATTTTTCTTATGACCTTTTCGTCCTAAATTTTATGATATTTGATGTTATACTTGGTGTGGACCGATTATCCAAGAATGGAGCTATCTTAGATTGTGTTAGGAGAACGATATCTCCCTAAATTGAGGAACTTTGTTAAAATTTTATGTGATGAACCAGACAAACGTATGAGTAATTTTTTTTATGCCCTTGATTCGTCCTAATAATAGTTAGGGTCAAAATTAATTGTTAAGGACTTCCTTAATGCTTTTGAAGAAGTTAACAGTTAATGTCCACATTGGGATACTGAGTTTCATGTAGACTTAATTCCCGGTTGGAAACCTGTTATTCACCCTATTCGTAAGATGGACCTAAAGGTGTAATTAGAATTAAGAAATCAAACAGATGATTTTATAAATAAGGGACTAATTAGACCAAGTCGTTCAAGTTAGGGAGCAATTGTACTTTTTGTTGCAAAGTCTGATGGTTCTTTAAGACTTTGTGTGGATTACCATGAACCGTACAAGTAGAGTATTAGGAATAAGTATATCTTACCCTATACAGACAACATGTTTGACCAACTACATGGTGCTCGAGTAATTTTTGGAATGGACCTTACTACAAGATTTCACCAGCTAAGGATAGCAGAGGACAGTATACCCTTAACGACATTTAATGGACCGAATTGTTTCTTTGAGTGGTTAGCTATGCCTTTTGGGCTAACCAACGCACCTGCTTATTTTGTAGATCTTATGAATCGATTTTTTTTAGAGATGTGCTTAATAAATTCATATTGGTCTTTATAGATGATATTCTTATTTACTCTAAGATAGAGGAAGAACTCAAACACCATTTGGAAGTGATGCTGGAAACGTTAAGGAAACATGTTTTAAGAGATAAATTTTCTAAGTGTCATTTTTGAAAATCAGAAGTAAGATTCCTTGGACATGCTGTATCGGGGAATGGTATTTCGATTGATATAGAAAGGGTAGCAGCTATTCAAGATTAGAAGACACCATAGACTCTAACAAACATTTGAAACTTCTTAAGCTTAGCATAATGTTGTAGGATATTCATCTAAGACTTCTCTAAGATTTCCTCATACATAACCAAGTTAGGGCAGAAGAAGGATGTTAAGTTTATTTGGACTTCAAAGTGTGAAGAAGCATTCACTAAGTTGAAGAAATGATTAATCAGCGTTCTAATCTTTGCTATTTTGGATGGAGGTGAGGGATTGTCTGTGTATGCGGATACTTGTGGTGTATGTTTAGATGCAGTTTTAATACAATACGGGAGAGTTATTGCTTATGCTAGTAAGTAGCTGAAGCCTCATGAGAGGAATTATGCAAAACATGATTTGGAGTTATTAGCTGTTGTGTTTGCATTAAAGATGTGGATGCATTATTTTTAGGTGAGAACTTTGAGCTCTTCACAGATCATAAATCCTTGAAGTATCTTCTCACACAGAAGGATTTATATGAGGCAGCAGCAGTGGTTTGAATTTCTAGCAGATTATGACTAGGATATTTTATATATGCTAGGAAAAGAAAATATGGTAGTAGATGCTATGAATATGAATGCAATTTTGACACTTTTGGAAGTTACTCCGACTTTACTGGAAAAGATTGCAAGCAAACAAAGCGAATATAGTCTTCTGGTAGAATTTATGCAAGAAACCGAGGAAGGTCAATGTTCGAGTTTTAAGATAGATAGTCATGGAATTTTGCAAATGAATAGAAGACTATGCATTTCAGATGTCGAGGGTCATAGGAAAGAAGTTTTGATGGAATGCTATAAATTTAGATTAAGTATCCACCTTGGAATTAATAAAATGTATCGGGATATGAAATGAGTATTTTGGTGGATAGGGATGAAAAGGGATATTTCAATTTATGTTAGCAGATGTGCAAATTGCTAACAAATCAAGGGTGATCATCAAAGGACTACTGGATTTCTAGAACCACTAGAGATCCCGAATTGAAAATGGGAGTAGGGATCAACATATTTTATTGAAGGTAATGAAGGTGTTTAGGTCGTTGTGGATCAGCTAAGCAGGAGCCCTCATTTTATTCCAGTAGAGTCGACTAGGACTGCAACAACTTTGGTGGAGGTTTATATGAGAGAGATCTTCCAATTGCATGGAGTTCTAGTTATAGTTGTAAGTGATCGGGATCAGTCTTTACCAGTCAATTTTGGAAGCATTACAAGTAGCTTTGGAAACAAAGCTAAGTTTAAGCACAGCATATCATCCTTAAACGGATGAGCAAATAGAGAGGGTGAACCGAGTCTTGGAAGATCTTGTGAGAGCATGTATTTTAGATTTTGGAGGATCATGGAAGGATCATCTTCACTTGGTGGAATCCTCATATAACAATAGTTTTCAAGCAAGCATTGACATGACACCCTATGAAGCTCTTCATGAATGGCCATTTAAATCACCATTGTGTTGGGTGGAGACCGTGGATCGGCTAGTGCATGGACCCGATATGATTCAGAAGGCCACAGAGAAGGTTGTTGTGATCAAAAGAAGACAAAGGAAGCTCACGATCGACATAAAAGCTATGCCAACTGCAGACGAAGGGATTTATAATTTTCAGTCGAAGACTTGGTGTTTGTGAAGATTTCCCCAATTAGAGGAGTTGAACAATTTGGAAGAGAAGGAAAGTTGGCGCTAAGGTATGTTAGACCTTTTCAGATTCTTAAGAGGATTGGGTCGCTTGTGTAACGACCTAGAATTTTAGTCATTTGAAATTCATATATTTAATTGATTTTAAATATTCATGGGTAAATTTTTTAAGATGAATAACTTATATTTGAAATATAATGATTTAATTGGATAATTAAATTGTTAATTTAACATTTCAAATTGCTGAAATAATTGGAATTTGGATCTAATGTGAATGAAAATAATTTATAAAGTTGAATTAAATTATATTTGAATTAAAATGATGTTGGTAAACTTTTGAAATTGAATTAAAAATTAATTTACAGAAATTGAATAATTTAATATTTAATTAACGTGTAAAAATAACCATTTTTCACACTGTCTCAGATTTCGACAAAAGCAGTTTCATTGGATCCGTAACGTTATATTATTGTAGGATTTCAAATTTCATGTAATCGGATTTACGATTTTAGTCAGGCAAGCTAAAACGCTTAGAAATTTGTTTAAGTGAATTCTAAATTTAAATAAGTCAATTTGAAAACCTATCTTTCAAATACGATTGAATTGGCTCCCGATATATATTCCATTGTGTTCAAAATAGGGGTAAAACATTATAAATTCCAGGCGGCACGTTTCATTTGGGGTTCGAAAAATTTTCGGGTGAATAGGGTCATAATTTTTTCTATAAAAGGACGTTATAATTTCTATTTTGCACTCAAAACCCTAGCTAGGTTTATAGCCGCCATTTACAATTTAATGGCCAAAAATGCTCTGTACTTTCCCCTCCAATCTCTCTCAATCCACTAGCTTTGACGTCTCGCCTTCAACTACAAAAACATACGAGCTCGACAAATCCAATGTGATGGAGTGGGGTCGCGTTCGTGGATCTTTGGAGGGCGATTTCACGACATGGAGTTGGACGAGCTCGGCATATAGTGGGTTGTGGGAAGGGAATTGGGTCGAGTGCGGGAAAAGACAGATAGTTGAGGGGAAAGTGTAAAGCAATTGTGACGACCCGCCCTTCTCGACCATCGAAAATCGACACAAAATACGCCACAGTATACTATGCCGACGATCGAGTGATGGAAAAGACAGATAGTTAAGGGAAAAGAAAGAAGATAAAAGAAAGAAGGAACTAAACAATAGCAGAATCTCACAATAGCAGCGGAACAAAATATAACAGTCAATAACAGATCTTTACACAAAATGAAAACTATATCTGTTTTATATATTACATCAGAGTATCACAAACAAGCAACATTTACCATGCTGACAATCTCAAACAATCACAGCAGCGGATATAAACAAGTACGGATAATACGTCTCGAACTCCAGCTCCTCTCCCGAGCTCCATAGCATCCTATCCTGTAATCTATAATACTCGGTCTGACCCGAGCATTATAATGAAATAACACCCGAGTCAGTCTAGAATACCAGCTGATAAAAATACACCCAAATTGATTATTAAAGTTTCAAAAATCCTTTTGAAAACAGAAGCATCTCGTAAGACCACGCCACAAATAAACATGTCGGGTTTTTACATTACGATACCTAAAACATTTCTTATCAAAATCCTCTGATATTATAGTAGTGTCTATATACAAATACTTATTCAAATAGCCGAAACTGTTACATTTATTAAATTCCAGCTAAAAGGTATACAAAAAAACTCGTAAAAGGCACGTAGGGAGAATGGATTTCCAACTAATGACTAGGCACTGGGGTACCACCTGTCATAGTACCTGGTCTAGATCAGTGTACCAAGGACCACGTCTGATCCCTTGCAACACAAGATAGGGACTACACCTTACTGGATAATCTCGAGTAAGATCACCCCACGGTTGGGACCAGCAATCGCACCACTAAGCCTAAAAAGGAACATCTAAACAGGGATGACCTTACCCTAATGGGTGCGACCCACCTAGCCTTGCTGCATAACCCCTGATTTTCAGTCATTCCCAGTTGATGAGGATTGAGGCTAAGCGTTACCTTTTTGAACGTTTCACTTAGAATGCCCATCGTCCACCTGACGATGTTCCGAAAGTATTCATCCATATAAGACCGTCCCGGGTTCGAACGGAACCGAAGGCACTACTTCTACTACATCCATTTTGGAAATATCCTCAGGATTAGTAGCGACTAGCCCTTGCACTTCCCTGCTCCATCTTTGACTTCGAACTCGTTTTTCCCACGAAAACGTACAAACCGGATCGATGTGGTTTTCGAGAAATTAATCCCGGTCTCTTCGAAACGATCAACGCATTGGCCAATATTGATAGTCCGTGATTTAACTATCAATTAACATCCTTAAGCATCCATCAACAATATATAATTTCCCACATTGTTTATTTTCCTCAAAAATATCTTTGCAAGATATATTTCCATTTTCAAATCCTTTTGAAAACAATTTTCAAAACCAACTCTTCTCATGGAATAAATTCCCAAATCTTTACTTCCTCTGAAAACATCCAAGCACCAATACTTAAGATTTAAAATAATTTAAATTCTTTATTCTTGAAAATACATTAAAACATTTATATTAAAACTACTTACATACTTAATTTAAAATATATATATATATATACACACTTTTAAAAATATTTCGAATAAAACTGCTTTATAAAATATAAACTATTTTCTTCAAATTAAAGTTAAGTCATATTAAATTTTAAAATAAAGTTATGAAATCCTATACAAGTTCTTCAAAAGATACCAAACTATCTTTACAATAAAACTAGTTTGTAAAATTTAAATATTAATGACCTTCTTTTAAAGCTTATACCAATTAACCCTTTTAAAATAATTACTACTATAACTGATTTCGTAAATATTTACTTCTGAAATCGTTACAACTTAAATAAGATTTTTCTTAAAAATATTCTTTTAAAATCAAATTTAATAGTTTTAACTTTTACTTAGAAATCTGCTTTAAAACATACTTGGCTTTTCAGGGAAATACACCTCCATTTCAAAATAAACCAAAGAATTCTTTTTATAAATCCTACACGATTTATCCCAATTCAATTTTACGTATATCCCGTAAATTACTTTCCATACTTTAAACATAAACTCCTTTTATTTTTAAACACATTGCTATTTCCTGGAAATCACTTTCAAAATGTACTTAAAGTATTTAAAATATGATTACTAAATTCTTTATTCAAATTGTACTTTTGAAAATCTATAAAAATTCCTTAAGTAACTTAATTAAAAAAATTCTTTTTGTATGAGATTATTATGTAAAATGTTCATATTTAATCCCCTTTAGAAACATAATTCTAAATTACCTTTTAAATAATTAAATACCATAATTGATTAAACAAATATTTGCTTTCACTTAAAAACAATTAATAATAATAATAATTTCCTAAAATATTCTAAAAACGCCTTTGCAAAATTTCCAGTTTATACTTCGAAAATCTTTCTTTGAAACATGCTTAGTTTCCAGGGAAAAATACACTTCCCATCTTTGAAAATAAATCTCGCTATTATTTTTAAAACAACTCAAATTTTATAACACTTCAAATTTCAACAAATTTTCTTGAATTTAATTCCCATAAATTCATTACTCAAAATTTTCCCTTTCTATTCTCTTTTAATTCCAATTTATTTTATTTATATTGTAAAATTTCAAAATAATACTTATCCAATCATAACACAGCACAATTCAATTTCCAAATCAATGTATCACAGGATATTAACGAAATATATCGCAGAATATAAACAAAATTTCTATATGTGAGGAATCCAGTTGGATCCCTCCAACCTTTTTTTTCCCTACATCCACAGATATTAGCAAAACCAATAAATATCGATCCAATTTGATAACAATTATTATATTCAGCTAAACGACCAGTCAAACATTTAAACATTAGCTATTTAAATTAACTGGTATCCAAATGTGAGTGAGATTAACTCACCTTGAATTCGACGAGAGTTTCAATTTTAAATTAACCGTTGGATTTACAGATCACGTTTAGCTCTCCAACATTGCAGAAGAAAGTTTTGCAAATTACTGCGTGGATGAGGAGAAAATTAAGGGAGAAAAAGGGGAGTGTTTTGGCCATTGGTTGAAAGACGCGGCTCGAAAACAGATTAGGGTTTTGGCCGATGAACGTATATATATACGTCTATAAAAATATTATTTTATTAATATTCTCAAATTTAACAAGCTTTTACAAACGAACTCCAAATCACACGTGCTGCCTGGCGTTTATAAGGTTTTACCCGCATTCCGAACACAATGGAACATGTATCAGAGGCTAATTCAATCATATGCATGAGTTACGGAAATAAACGATCAAATTTAAATTAAATCGATTAAAATAGGTTTCGATGCGTTTTGAGCTACCACGGTCAAACGACAACTCCGATTGCTACAAAAATTGAAATTCGATAATAACTAACTATTACGGATCCAATGGAAAAGGTTTCGTCGAATTCCGAGACTGTGTCCCGGGAGGCTATTTTAACTCGTCAATTAATTCGAGCAATTTTCAAAATCGTCGAAATCATCTAAAATTTCACTTTTAAAACTTTACTAACTTTATTATAAATCATACAGAATTTATATTCGCATCAGAAATCATTCTGATTCATTTCGAACCAAAATCTGATTATTTGCATTATTATATTATTAAATTTCATTATTAAAATAATATAAAATTCCAAATTTTAAACTTATCGACTTCTGATTCCATTCAAAAGTCCAACATCATTATTTAAATCCAAATAGACATTAAAAATAAGTTTTAGTAACCATTTCCGTTCCAATTGTCTCCAGATTCACAAATTATTTCAATTTCAAATAGTTAATTATTATTATTATTCAAATTCAATTGAATTACCATATTTGAAATTTTAACTAATTTTATTAATTTGGCCAAAATCTTCTTATTCAAAATCTAATTATAATTCACATTCAACATTTAAAATGAATTAAATGTTCAAAGTCTAACGACCAAAATTTCGGGTTGCTACATTCCTCCTCTCTTGTAAAAATTTCGTCCTCGAAATTTGCTAAGGTAGAAAAATTAAACTCATTTAGTTGCCCAAACTTACAAAGTTAAAACTTATATTCACGTCACTCAAAACTTTTAGCTCAATTCCGAAACCATCTGCTTCATTTATACTCAAAAGCTTGTTTTCAATGTCATTTCAAAAGCAACTTTCCAAGTTAACCAATTTTTTTCAAAATCCCAAAATTTCTGACTCTCAAAATCTCCAAAAATTTTTGACAGAGTCTCCCTTGTACGGAGGAGCTTTTACAATATCACAATAGACATAAATATACATACATTGACCCACACGGTCGGAAAACAAAATATACCACAATATATTATCATTTTTTAATTATATTGTGTCGGCGTACCATTTGATTAGCATTTTAAAAGCAAGCGGCTAATTATATTGCATATGCACGCTCCAACTCTATCGATTGCCTCCCGTACCTGTACTTACTTAAACGAACACATGAGTTTTCAATAATAGGAGATTTTTAACAACATTCCATTTATTAATCTAAGCCAAACATATCAATTTCAAAGCCCACACAACAATTTTCAAAATCCTACAAGTTATCCATCTATATAAGTAACCCATACATTTTAATAATATTTTAATCTCCTTCGTAAATCCATATTTCATTTACTCTACTCATAAGAATTTACATCCAAGTTTGCTATACTCAATTCATATTTACCATAACCAATTTATTTTCAATTTGATATATTTGCATTTCTTTTATGATTCACTTGCATTTATATACAAACCCACTTACTACGATTTCAATCCACTCATATTTGATCCAAAAACCAATTCCATTTACTTCTCTTTAAGCCAATTCAATTTCTGTTTGCGACAATTTCTATGCAAATTTTAAAGTTATCCATGCAAGTAACCATTTGAAATCAATTACAACATAAATTTATATTAATTTTATTCCATTCGGAATTATTCATAACCCAAACAAATTTTACTTCATTACAATTATTAAATCAAATCCTGATTCTCACATTCAAAATTCATTATCCAACTTAAGTTTATATTAATATCATTCCATTCTGTATTATGTACAACTAATACGTTCTTATTTCATCACAATAATTAATTAAAATCCTTTCACTTGCATTTCAATTTTATTATCTAAACAAATTTCATTTAAGACCACTTATAAAGCTCGACCACAATCATTTTCCAATTTGCTTAAGTTGTTTCAATTACACAATATGTCCATTTTAATTTGATTCTTATTCAATCAAATTCCAATCCATTTACAAATTTTAATTCACCTACTCAATTCATTCTGAATTTTATTAATAATATGACCATTTTCAATTATCTTATACCCAAACTGAATTTTATTTGCATTTTGAACCATATCCATTTTAACCCAGCTTCCTTTCATTCGACATTTTTCACATCATAATTAATTCATTTACCGTATATGTCGAATTTCATTTAATTTAGCTTATGCTAAATTCATCTTCATTCAATTACTTTGAATTTAGTTGAGTGGGCATTTACTTCATTCAATATCATTTCAACTAAATTAAATTTCCTTTCAATTCAATTCTTCTCCAATTTTAATTCAAGTTCAACTAAATTTATTTAGCCAACTTAAATTCTTACCATCTCCTTTACTATTTTAAATAAGAATTTAATTTCATTCAATATTATTTATAACACAGCTAAATCTTGATTTTAATTCAATCCAAATTTAACTCAACTCTTTTTTTATTTAAGTTGAACCCAATTCGATCCAATTTTATTTCTCTATATATAAGTTCAAGACTTATTTACTAACTTAAGTCCATTCACATTTTATATTTTTCTTTGCCTTATCACATTTTACATTCATTTAGAATTTAAATTTTGAATTTACCATACCATTCAACCATTTTATTTTGGTTTTGCAATTTCATTTCCTATTCTGAAGTTCACCAACTTATTTACTTAAAAGCTTATATTGCTCATTTTAATCCATTTACATCTTATAATCACAATTCCAAATTATATATATAAATATATATCACTTAATAGCTTAAGGGTATAAAATTTCATTACTCAATTATAGTCATTTTACATTTCAACTTTATATCCAATTTAATTCAATTTCAAATTCCAATTTTATTTTATATTCAATTTATCTCAAGTTAAATTTTAATTCCAGGATTAAAATTTTCATTTTTCCTTCTTAGTTAGATCAACTTCACATTAAAAGTTCAATAGTTGATTCATCTTGATTTTTCACATTATTTAAATCGAATTTTCCAGAATTCAATTGCCCAGTTTTATCTCAAAACCATTTTGAAATAATAATCAACACATACCTACTTGGTATAACAAATTAAATCTCCGAATTTCAAAACAACTTGTTTTTACCAAAACAAATTTCCCCCATTTTTAAATTTCTAAAACACCTTGCATATCAAATAAGTCTAAACAGATATCATACCCAATAACTATGGAAGTAATCCATCACTTTAGAAACTCAAAAATGAATTCTGATGATGTGGCCATCATCATCAGGATTATTTCCCAGCGATTGAAGTGAGTTCAGTGCTTCCTTACTACAACAAATTTCTTTCAAAACAATTTTTATTCAGAAATATTTTCCAAAATAATACTCCATCATTGCCTTCAAACACTTTGAAAAACATTTCAATCATTCTCAAGGTTTTAAATTTCCAAACTTTTGTTTTAAATACATTTAAAACACATTTCAAAATTTCCGAGATTTAAATTCTGGTTTAAATCAAATTTTAGTTATTCTTCTTTTAGATAAATCATAGTCATCGAATTCTATTTGGTTATAACCATTTCAAATTTTAGATTCTTGTATTTGATTTTTAATATTAACAACCAAACATCCAAATATATATAATAATTTCAAAAAATTATTTCTATTATATCAAAATATAATTTTGGGTAAAATTATTTCATTTACCCACTTTTAAAAACAATACTATATCGGTTTATCTTGTTTAAGAGTTTAGAAACCCCTATCGATATGGTTGTACTTCCCGCACCGACCAGAATTCATAAACACTCAACCGATAAGTCAACACAGTATAAAAACAATTTTATACTCACTAATAAATACGCTCTTATATCTATTAATACTCTCAAACTCATTATAGAGTACTATTGACTCCATTTCTAATGAGTAATTATCCCCACCAAAGCCTAGGTTATCGCTAACCTAAGCTCTGATACCACATGTGACGACCCGCCATTCTCGACCCTCGAAAATCGACACAAAATACGCCACAGTATACTATGCCGATGATCGAGTGCTGGAAAAGACAGATACTTGAGGGAAAAGAAAGAAGATAGAAGAAAGAAGGAACTAAACAATAGCAAAATCTCACAATCGCAGCGGAACAAATATAATAGTCAATAACAGATCTTTACACAAAATGAAAACTATATCTTTTTTATATATTACATCAGAGTATCACAAACAAGCAACATTTACCAGTCTGACAATATCAAACAATCACAGCAGTGGATATAAACAAGTACGGATAATACGCCTTGGACTACAGCTCCTCTCCTGAGCTCCATAGCATCCTATCCTGTAATCTATAATACTCGGTCTGACCCGAACATTATAATGAAATAACACCCGAGTCAGTCTGGAATACCAGCTGATAAAAATACACCCAAATTGATTAATAAAGTTTCAAAAATCCTTTTGAAAACAAAAGCATCTCGTAAGAACACGCCACAAATAAACATATCGGGTTTTTACCTTACGATAGCTAAAACATTTTTTATCAAAATCCTCTGATTTTATAGTAGTGTCTATATACAAATACTTATTCAAGTAGCCGAAATTGTTACATTTATTAAATTCCAGCTAATAGGTATACAGACAAAACTCGTAAAAGGCGTGTAGGGAGAATGGATTTCCACTAATGACAGGCACTGGGGTACCACCTGTCACAGTACCTGGTCTTGATTAGTATATCAAGGACCACGCCCGATCCCCTGCAACACAAGATCGGGACTACCCCTTACTGGATAATCCCGAGTAAGATCACCCCATGTTTGGGATCAGCAACCGCACCACGCCGAAAAAAGAGACATCTAGACAGGGATGACTTTACCCTAATGGGTGCTACCCACCTAGCCTTGCCGCATAACCCCTGATTTTCAGTCATTCCCGGTTGATGAGGCTTGAGGCTAAGCGCTACCTTTTTGAACGTTTCACTTAGAATGCCCATCATGCACTCGACGATGTTCCGAAAGCATTCATCCATACAAGTCCGACCCGGGTTCAAACGAAACCGAAGCCACTACGCCTACTACATCCATTTTGGAAATATCCTCAAGATTAGTAGCGACTAGCCCTTGCACTTCACTGCTCCATCTTCGACTTCGAACTCGTTTTTCCCATGAAAACGTACAAACCGGATCGAATTGGTTTTCGAGAAATTAATCCCGATCCCGGTCTCTTTGAAACGATCAACACATTGGCCAATATTGATAGTCGGTGATTTAACTATCAATTAACATCCATAAGCATCCATCAACAATAAATAATTTCCCACCTTATTTATTTTCCTCAAAAATATCTTTGCAAGATATATTTCCATTTTCAAATCCTTTTGAAAACAGTTTTCAAACCCAACTCTTCTCATGGAATAAATTCCTAAATCTTTACTTCCTCTGTAAACATCCAAGCACCAATACTTAAGATTTAAAATAATTTAAATTCTTTATTCTTGAAAATACATTAAAACATTTATATTAAAACTACTTACATACTTAATTTAAAATATATACATACTTTTAAAAATATTTCGAATAAAACTGCTTTATAAAATATAAACTATTTTCATTAAAATAAAGTTAAGTCACACTAAATTTTAAAATAAAGTTATGAAATCCTATATAAGTTCTTCGAATAATACTTTTACCAAACTATCTTTACAATAAAACTAGTTTCTTAAATATAAGTATTAATGACCTTCTTTTAAAGCATATACCAATTAACCCTTTTAAAATAATTACTACTATAACTGATTTAGTAAATATTTACTTCTGAAATCTTTACAACTTAAATAAGAATTTTCTTCAAAACATTCTTTTAAAATCAAATTTAAAACTTTTACTTTTTCTTAGAAATCTGCTTTAAAACGTACTTGGCTTTTCAGGGAAATACACCTCCATTTTCAGAATAAACTAAAGAATTCTTTTTATAAATCCTACACGATTTACCCCAATTTAATTTTACGTTTATCCCGTAAATTCCTTTCCATACATTAAAAATAAACTCCTTTTATTTTTAAATACATTTCTATTTCCTGGAAATCACTTTCAAAATGTACTTAAAGTATTTAAAATATGATTACTAAATTCTTTATTCAAATTGTACTTTTGAAAACCTATAAAAGTTCCTTAAGTAACTTAATTAAAAAATTTCTTTTTGTATGAGATTATTATATCAAATGTTCATATTTAATCCCCTTTAGAAACATAATTCTAAATTACCTTTTAAATAATTAAATACCATAATTGCTTAAACAAATATTTACTTTCACTTAAAAACAATTAAAAATAATAATAATTTTCTAAAATATTCTAAAAACACTTTTGCAAAACTTTCCAGTTTATACTTCGAAAATATTTCTTTGAAACGTGCTTAGTTTCCAGGGAAAAATACATTTCCCATCCTTTGAAAATAAATCTCGCTATTATTTTTAAAACAACTCACATTTTAAAACACTTCAAATTTCAACAAATTTTCTTGAATTTAATTCCCTTAAATTTATTACTCAAAATTTCCCCTTTCTATTCTATTTTAATTCCAATTTATTTTATTTATATTTTAAAATTTCAAAATTATACTTGTCCAATCATAACACAGCACAATTCAATTTCCAAATCAATCTATCACAGGATATTAACGAAATATATCACAGAATATAAATAAAATTTCTATATGTGAGGAATCCAGTTGGATCCCTCCAACCTGTTTTTTACCCTGCATCCACAGATATTAGCACAACCAGTAAATATCGATCCAATTTGAGAACAATTATCATATTCAGCTAAACAACCAATCAACATTTAAATATTAGCTATTTAAATTAACTGGTATCCAGATGTGAGTGAGATTAACTCACCTTGAATTCCGATGAGCGTTTCAATTTTAAATTAAACCGAACCGCGTTCGATTTAACCTAAAATTTTTGCCAGCTCCACACGCTTCTAGTTCTACTGCAACACGTAGATTGCGTCGCTGCGACTCCGGCACCACCTAATTCGTCGGAATCTGATAATGTAAGCATGAGATATTAAATTTTAAAGTTTTTAATAAAATTTATAAATCAACCCTTTTCTTTTTTTATTACCAGCATCAGATCGGCCGTTAATTTCCAAACAACAAATCTATGCCGCACTCATCTTCTTCCTAGCTGCGTTCAATTTCCAAGCCAACACGATCAAAGAACCCATCCATCGCCAAAAAAAATTCACCGCCGCGCCTTCCTCCGACCATCGGAGTTCGATCCAAGGTCCTTACATAGAAACCCCAAGCGAAGCACACGCACGGCCAGGACACGGTCGAACTCGGCTTCACCGTGGTCTCGAAAAATAGGCCAGAAACGACCATGAACATGGCCTCCTAGCTTCCTCTACGGTCGACAAGAACACAAATCAATCGTTGGATTTACAGAGCACATCAAGCTCTCCAACATTGCAGAAGAAAATTATAACGACCCGCCGCTCTGATCGCCCCCAGTCGGTAATTAAACCAACTTGAAACGTTCAAAATGACGGATTGTTAGTCAGTTTATAGAGTTTAAACAGAATCAGCCACAGAATCACAGAATAATCATAATATTATTCATAAATGAATTTTTCTTACATACATATATCAGAGTTTGTACAATGCATTAAATTTTTATACAGCGGAATAATCTTTTATTCTTAAGTACAAGAAAAAAAATTTCTAGAAAAACTTTAGTGATGTGGTAATCCCCCTCTCTCTCTAACTTCGCTGCGAGAAAAACTCCAAGCTGTAGAAATACTCGGTCTGACCCGAGCACTAATTGCAAAACGCAAAAAAAACTCGAGTCAGGATTAATCTTTATTCAAGTAATTAAATTTGCAATGAACTGAAATAAATGGTAACAGCCCAAAATACAGTGTATCAAAAATCAGCCTGAATATAACTAAGCATTAAGGCCAAGCACAGATGAACAAACAGGGTCCCAAAATGAATGGACAACAATTCATGGATTTATAAGTGCAACTGAACAAATGAAACAGGGACAGTGAATGATTCAACATAAACAACATCGAAGTGCAACAGAGCTTACGGCAACAATTACAAGTTCAATATAACAAGCTACAACTGATGACCAAACAAAGGGATGCAGACCAAACTACAGAGCAACCGAGAAGCATACAACTATGTGTATACAAATGATCAGTGAGATAACCCAGGTACAACAATGCAATCAACACAGCAGCTCAAAGACAGAGTATATGCAAACACATCAAACTCAGGTGGACAACATATCAAAATTTTGGAAATACAAAGTATTCAAATGAACACAGTAAGCTACATGATGATCAAACAAAGGGATGCACTGTTTTCAAAATGAGACAACAATTTCAAAACTCAAGTGAACATGCAAGAGCATTTTTTTCAACAGCAAGCATATATTCATACATCTACCAGTAATAAACTTGTAAATTACTTTGATTAATTTCTGAGATGAAATACAAATTTAAACAACAAATTTTCAACTTAATTACTAACATATTTCAGGAACAAGGAGGGTAAAAGAATTTTCTGTTTTCTTAATTACTAACAATTACTAACTTAATTGCTTTGATTATTTTCAAATTTTGGTCTAAACTTAACAAACATATTCTGTTTAAGAAACATAGCCAAACAAGGATCAAACCAAAAGAAAATGAATTTTCTTTCTCTACCTGTACTCTGCACATTTTCAAAACAGAGAGACATTTTGATATTTCATTCACATGCAAGCAGCAGATTTTAAACAAGTATACTTAGTTCAACAACATGCAAACATATTTATCATCGAGCTTCAAGTCATGCAACCAGATTCTAGTGAAAACAAGTTAGACTTTACTCACAGTATTGTAATTTTTCTTGAAACTGTATATCGTAACAGAGGTGGCATATATATACATATACACAAGCATGCATCCATCACATCCATTCTTATACTCACAGTAAAATTTCAGACTTGTTTTAAATTGATGCAGAGACCTAGTGCAAGTTCAAAGGAACAAAATTTTCAACTTGTTTTCAATTTGTCTCAGAAGGAATAAAGAAGAGCAAGATTGGGATGGATGTGATATGCTTTTAAATCTTGTAAACAAAAACTACATGAAATTTTAGTTCACAGTTTCCAGATTAAAATTTAAAACTAAATTTAAAAAGAAGTAGCAAAGCATGTTCAGATATGTTCCATTTATATTTGCATATTTAAAACATGTGTGCCAAAATTTCGTACATGCAACCAATTGCCACTGCACTTATTAAATACATTCAACATCAAACAATATTTCAGAACCAAAGTCAGATTGTTTACTCACTGAGGGATGAAGACAGGAAAGAGAGGTATTTCAGATTGAAAACAAACATACAGAAGCAATTTCACAGCCATGCACACATATAATACTTACATCATGTATTTACTTATAATAACATGCAATGCTTATTCATCTCAACATAAAATCATGCAACCAAAATTTTAGATTTAAAAGCTTAAGTTAAGAACATCAACAATTACTGATACTAACAGTGTATACATACTTATATAAGTACATAGTAATTTCCAGAAACTCATATACATACAAACAAATTACTTCAATATTATCTTGCATCTGTTCTTATTAGTTTAAATTCAAAATATCAGAGCAAATGATAAAGAATAACAACCAACAACCAACATGCAGTGACTTATCCTGTTCAAATCAGTTTAAAAAGCAAGGTCTGATTGCATCTGTCTTTATCAGTTCAAAACCAAATAAATAGCATCTGTTTCTCATCAGTTTAAAAGCATCTATTCTTATTAATCCAAAAACAAAAATTTGGTAACATCTATTCTTATCAGTTTAAATTAAAATTTAAATAGCATCTGTTCTTAACAGTTTAAATTAAAGTAACCGAGCAAATGATAACAGACAACACCCCCAAATCATAGCATGCAACCAAGCAACCAATTCAAACAAATTTAAAAACTTGAATCAAAATTAATCGTGAGCAAAGAACTCACCTTTATAATCGAAACAGCCGAAGAGAGCACTGAGCACAATTGAACGAAGATCGAAGCTGAAGCCCTAATTGTTGAAGCACGGAATCGAAGAGACGAGGCCGCCATTTTCTCGAGAAGGAACGAACGAAGAAACTCGTGGCCGCCATTATTTCTTCGGTTTGATTATTTTTTTAATGAAAAGGAAGGGTTTCGATTGAATGGGGTAAAGGGGTAGGGTATAAAAGAGAAAGGGAAACGTGAATTTTTTGCGTGGTTGAAGGCGTAGGTTAAGGCGTGACTTTAGGTGATAAGTAAGGCAGTGTATACTTTTTTTTTTTTTATTATATTATTTTATATATTATTATATTTTTATTTTTATTTTGAATTAAATTTTGTTTTGTATAAATTTTCTTTAGTAAACATAGAAACGTTTTGAAGTTCAACTATCAACATCAATTTATAAATTTACATAAAAATAATTCGTAAATCCAAACTATTTTTTCTAAGTCATTCGTTACAAATTTAAATACAAATTCAATATTCAAATTCAACTCCAAAGTCGAATTCAAATTTTTATTCAACTTTCTATAGATTAAATTTTAAAATTTAATCGCCAATTTATCCTGAAAATTTGAACTTCAAGTCAATCATCATTCGAATATTTAATTTAATTAAATATTTTCATTTTTAAATTGTTCAAAATTCAGGATCGTTACAATCTTCCCTTCTTAAAGAATTTCGTCCCGAAATTATAAGTTAGGAAAAAACGATTACTAAAATCTCACCGATATTTATACCCTACACAATTTTGCCAAGTTCGAATCTTATAAATAAATATAGGATTCATTCTATTTATTCTATCTCACTAGCTTTATTCATCGATTTCAATAATCAAGACACAAAAGTCTTTTACCAAATTTTTCGACTTACAAAACTCATATTTTTAAACTTGAAATCTTTCATGCTAAATATTTGCATATTACATCTTTTCCAAAGCTGTGTGCTTTCAAGATATTTTTAAAAATCTTCTTCCTTAATTCATTAGGTTATAATTATGTAATTCTAATCTCAGACTATTGATTTTCTATTCAAAGTTTGAAAATACTTGATAACTCGAAGTTTAACAAGTCCATCGTCGTTCTTACAGACTTTAGGCATACGCTGGCCAGACGCAAGACTAAAAATCTCCAAGTACTAAATATACTTGCTTCAACTTCCAGTGAAAATACTTTTTAAAAATTCTTTTAAAAATGGATATGGAAAGCACGTTCCCCCATGGATCACAGTTTACCCGGCGGTTACGCTACTATCCCTGTAGAATCGCTTGTAACTGTAGATTTCACATCTCTCTTGAATTTCGCCATGGTTGTTGCCTTAGATCGCGGTTCACACGGCGGTTACGCTACTATCCCAGTAGAATCGCTCGTGGCCGTAGGCATCACGTCCCTCGAATTTCGCTTCGGTTTCTAGATCGCAGTTTACACGGCGGTTGCGCCACTATCCCAGTGGAATCGCTTGTAACTGTAGGCATCACGCCCCACGAATTACGCCAGCATCAATTCACCTAATCCCAAACACGATGATCCATCGTGGGGGATCCCAGTCAGTCCCAATGGACATTCCACTAATGGAAATTCTACGTAGCTACGATTTCCAATGGACACTCCACCGAGTTTCAATCACCTTCACAAATAATAAATGGAAGGTACATTTCCATATCCTCAGTTTTTAGAAAACATATGTCATATACATATAGTACTTCATTTCACATTTCGTACATATCATACCTATGTAAACCTACACAGGACTTTTCATAATAATGACTTTCCAAACTGATGGTTTTCGATTTATTATATTCACATATATAAGTTACGAAAACTCAATTCACATCATAACAAATAGAGGATTTCTAAATTTTCCATCTCGTTTAAAATTTTCCTCTAATTCGATTTGAAAATTTAAGGTTATCTCAAACCTAATTCACATTCACAATCCAATTCATTATCGACTTCACATTCGATTTGGATTTCACGTTACATCGTCAATTCTCAACACATAATTGATGTCTACCGATATATAACCTCTAAGCTCGTACGTCTTAGAGAAGGGTGTTAAGCTAAAAGAATAAATTATCCGCCACCAACAGATATATATTTAATAGAGATCAATTGCTATGTCATCAATTCACAATGTTAGACATACAATCCCAATCGACTATCCAAAATTCAAAGCTCAACTTATATTGTTTTTGATGTCAAAGTTAAACTCAATTTAACTCAAGATTCAATCTTTTTTGGAAAATATTCAAGTTGAACTGATCGTTCAAATTTCCCAAAAAAATATCTTTACAAGATATATAATTTTCCAACTTAACCATTTGAAACAAATTTCAAATATTCATTTTTTTTCTATTTATCTTTAAAAGATAAAATTTCAAATCTTTCATTTCATATTGGAAAACATTTCCTTACTTATTTAATAAGTAATTCACAAGTTCATTTATTTTCAACACTTGGAAAATATTCAATATACTTGAATCAAAATTAAGTATATATTCCATTCTTTAAGGAAATCATTCTTTTAAACACATTTATTTGAGTCAAAACGAATGTTGCGTAAAACATCGTTATAACAACTCAAAAATCACTAGTATAGGGATTCGAAATTTAAGATAGATATATAAATCCCAATACTATAAACAACATTTCCTTCCGGAAACCATTTACTATAACAACAATGTTATAGTCCACCATTTCCTTATTTTTCTCTCGAAAACGTCTATTTCAACAATGAATGTTGAAATCTATGTATTCGATGCTTAATGCATTTTAAAACATCTTTAAAACCATTAACTTTTTCAACTTCAACTTAATTCATAGTTTGAATTCCTCCTACTTTTCATAATATTAGTTTTAAACCAATTTCAAACTTTTCAATATTAAGTTTTTCACTTAATTTAATTTTCCGCACGTTTAAATTCAAATTCATCACTGAATTTATTAAACCTATAATGGATTATCATGTTGACAACTTCAAATTTGAAATCTAAATCTCATTTGAACTTTGCATTTGCTTTCTAAAAAAATAATCAACTAGTTCTTTAGTAAGTCATTCATTGACTTGGTTCCATTAAACTTATATTTCCACATTAACCACATTTCATAATATCACATCCCTAAAACATATCTGTTTTAGTTAATAATATATTCACTGTCCAAAATCGTGAATATACTTATTTATTCAATTCAGTGTTTCTACACTTTTTATTTAAAAGATTATCCACTGTCCAAAATCGTGGATAAAATTCGTTTATTCAATTCAATTTATATAACTCAATTATATAACAAAAGTCCATTTATAAGTTAAATACTTATAATCCATTTATTTACTAAATCATTCTTCAAAACATTTGAAATCAATTTTCTAAAGAATTCAGAATCAAATTCCCAAGTTATAGTTTAATTATCCTCTTGGCTATAACTAAATTGAAATATCATTTTATTTCACAATTATTACTTTGTAGATATTCACAATATTTGATTCAAACCAATTCATTAATTCACTTCACTTATATTTTATTTTTCATAAATCTCAATAATTCGATAATGGATTTTCGAATGAGAAACTATCGCAATCCTAAATTTAGAGAGGGGAATTTTCGAAAAAATTTGAATTTTCAAAATACCCTTTTATTTTTCAAAGAAAACAATTTTATACTTCTTTAGATTTGAAAACATTTTTCTTTAAAGTGGTTCTGGTAACTATTCATATTAAACATCATAAACTGAGCTTTGTGTAAACCAAAGCTCTGATACCACTTTTGTAACGACCCGCCGCTCTGATCACCCTCAGTCGGTAATTAAACCAAATTGAAACGTTCAAAATGACGGATTGTTAGTCAGTTTATAGAGTTTAAACAGAATCAGCCACAGAATCACAGAATAATCATAATATTATTCATAAATGAATTTTTCTTACATACATATATCAGAGTTTGTACAATGCATTAAATTTTTATACAGCGGAATAATCTTTTATTCTTAAGTACAAGAAATTTTTTTTCTAGAAAAACTTTAGTGATGCGGTAATCCCCCCCTCTCTCTAACTTCGCTGCGAGAAAAACTCCAAGCTGCAGAAATACTCGGTCTGACCCGAGCATTAATTGCAAAACGCAAAAAACACTCGAGTCAGGATTAATCTTTATTCAAGTAATTAAATTTGCAATGAACTGAAATAAATGGTAACAGTCCAAAATACAGTGTATCAAAAATCAGCCTGAATATAACTAAGCATTAAGGCCAAGCACAGATGAACAAACAGGGTCCCAAAATGAATGGACAACAATTCATGGATTTATAAGTGCAACTGAACAAATCAAACAGGGACAGTGAATGATTCAACATAAACAACATCGAAGTGCAACAGAGCTTACGGCAACAACTACAAGTTCAATATAACAAGCTACAACTGATGACCAAACAAAGGGATGCTGACCAAACAAAAGGATGCAGACCAAACTACAGTGCAACCGAGAAGCATACAACTATGTGTATACAAATGATTAGTGAGATAACCCAGGTACAACAATGCAATCAACACAGCAGCTCAAAGACAGAGTATATGCAAACGCATCAAACTCAGGTGGACAACATATCAAAATTTTGGAAATACAAAGTATTCAAATGAACATAGTAAGCTACATGATGATCAAACAAAGGGATGCACTGTTTTCAAAATGAGACAACAATTTCAAAACTCAAGTGAACATGCAAGAGCATTTTTTTCAACAGCAAGCATATATTCATACATCTACCAGTAATAAACTTGTAAATTGCTTTGATTAATTTCTGAGATGAAATACAAATTTAAACAACAAATTTTCAACTTAATTACTAACATATTTCAGGGACAAGGAGGGTAAAAGAATTTTCTGTTTGCTTAATTACTAACAATTACTAACTTAATTGCTTTGATTATTTTCAAATTTTGGTCTAAACTTAACAAACATATCCTGTTTAAGAAACATAGCCAAACAAGGATCAAACCAAAAGAAAATGAATTTTCTTTCTCTACCTGTACTCTGCACATTTTCAAAACAGAGAGACATTTTGATATTTCATTCACATGCAAGCAGCAGATTTTAAACAAGTATACTTAGTTCAACAACATGCAAACATATTTGTCATCGAGCTTCAAGTCATGCAACCAGATTCTAGTGAAAACAAGTTAGACTTTACTCACAGTATTATAATTTTTCTTGAAACTGTATATCATAACAGAGGTGGCATATATATACATATACACAAGCATGCATCCATCACATCCATTCTTATACTCACAGTAAAATTTCAGACTTGTTTTAAATTGATGCAGAGACCTAGTGCAAGTTCAAAGGAACAAAATTTTCAACTTGTTTTCAATTTGTCTCAGAAGGAATAAAGAAGAGCAAGATTGGGATGGATGTGATATGCTTTTAAATCTTGTAAACAAAAACTACATGAAATTTTAGTTCACAGTTTCCAGATTAAAATTTAAAACTAAATTTAAAAAGAAGTAGCAAAGCATGTTCAGATATGTTCCATTTATATTTGCATATTTAAAACATGTGTGCCAAAATTTCGTACATGCAACCAATTGCCACTGCACTTATTAAATACATTCAACATCAAACAATATTTCAGAACCAAAGTCAGATTGTTTACTCACTGAGGGATGAAGACAGGAAAGAGAGGTATTTCAGATTGAAAACAAACATACAGAAGCAATTTCACAGCCATGCACACATATAATACTTACATCATGTATTTACTTATAATAACATGCAATGCTTATTCATCTCAACATAAAATCATGCAACCAAAATTTTAGATTTAAAAGCTTAAGTTAAGAACATCAACAATTACTGATACTAACAGTGTATACATACTTATATAAGTACATAGTAATTTCCAGAAATTCATATACATACAAACAAATTACTTCAATATTATCTTGCATCTGTTCTTATTAGTTTAAATTCAAAATATCAGAGCAAATGATAAAGAATAACAACCAACAACCAACATGCAGTGACTTATCCTGTTCAAATCAGTTTAAAAAGCAAGGTCTGATTGCATCTGTCCTTATCAGTTCAAAACCAAATAAATAGCATCTGTTTCTCATCAGTTTAAAAGCATCTATTCTTATTAATCCAAAAACAAAAATTTGGTAACATCTATTCTTATCAGTTTAAATTAAAATTTAAATAGCATCTGTTCTTAACAGTTTAAATTAAAGTAACCGAGCAAATGATAACAGACAACACCCCCAAATCATAGCATGCAACCAAGCAACCAATTCAACTTAAAAACTTGAATCAAAATTAATCGTGAGCAAAGAACTCACCTTTATAATCGAAACAACCGAAGAGAGCACTGAGCACAATTGAACGAAGATCAAAGCTGAAGCCCTAATTGTTGAAGCACGGAATCGAAGAGACGAGGCCGCCATTTTCTCGAGAAGGAACGAACGAAGAAACTCGTGGCCGCCATTATTTCTTCGGTTTGATTTTTCTTTTATGAAAAGGAAGGGTTTCTATTGAATGGGGTAAAGGGGTAGGGTATAAAAGAGAAAGGGAAACGTGAATTTTTTGCGTGGTTGAAGGCGTAGGTTAAGGCGTGACTTTAGGTGATAAGTAAGGCAGTGTATATTTTTTTTATTATTATATTATTTTATATATTATTATATTTTTATTTTTATTTTGAATTAAATTTTGTTTTGTATAAATTTTCTTTAGTAAACATAGAAATGTTTTGAAGTTCAACTATCAACATCAATTTATAAATTTACATAAAAATAATTCGTAAATCCAAACTATTTTTTCTAAGTCATTAGTTACAAATTTAAACACAAATTCAATATTCAAATTCAACTCCAAAGTCGAATTCAAATTTTATTCAACTTTCTATAGATTAAATTTTAAAATTTAATCGCCAATTTATCCTGAAAATTTGAACTTCAAGTCAATCATCATTCGAATATTTAAAATTAATTAAATATTTTCATTTTTAAATTGTTCAAAATTCAGGATCGTTAGAAAATTTTTGCGAATTACTGTGTGGATGAGGAGAAAATTGCGGGAGAAAAAAGGGAGTGTTTCGGCCAATGTGAAAGAAGACGGCGGCTCGAAAACAGATTAGGGTTTTGGCCAATGAACATATATATATACGTTTATAAAAATATTATTTTATTAATATTCTCAAATTTAACAAGCTTTTACAAACGAACTCCAAATCACACACGCCAACTGGCGTTTATAAGGTTTTACCCGCATTTCGAACACAATGGAACATGTTTCGGAGGCTAATTCGATCATATGCATGAGTTACGGAAATAAACGATCAATTTTAAACTAAATCGATTAAAATAGGTTTCAATGCGTTTTGAGCTGCCACAATCAAATGACAACTTCGATTACGATGAAAATGGAAATCTGATAATAACTTACTATTACGGATCTAATGTAACTGGTTTCGTTGAATTCCGAGACTGTGCCCCGGAAGGCTATTTTGACTCGTCGATTAATTCGAGCTATTTTCAAAATCGTCGAAATCATCTACAATTTCACTTTTAAAAATTTACTAACTTTATTATAAATCATACAGAATTTATGTTCACATCAGAAATCATTCTGATTCATTTCGAACCAAAATCTGATTATTTGCATTATTATATTATTAAATTTCATTATTAAAATAATATAAAATTCCAAATTTTAAACTTATCGACTTCTGATTCCATTCAAAAGTCCAACATAATTATTTAAATCCAAATAGACATTAAAAATAAATTTTAGAAACCATTTCCGTTCCATTTGCCTCCAGATTCACAAATTATTTCAATTTCAAATAGTTAATTATTATTATTATTATTATTATTATTATTCAAATTCAATTGAATTACCATATTTGAAATTTTAACTAATTTTATTAATTTGACCAAAATATTCTTATTCAAAATCAAATTATAATTCACATTCAACATTTAAAATGAATTAAATGTTCAAAATCTAACGATCAAAATTCCGGGTCGTTACAGTCAATGTTTCAAAGAAGATGTGCTTCTTAAGCAGGTAACGTGCGTGAACGGGAAGAAGGTGATAACGACCATAATCTGGTTTTCAAAATCTACGGGCTAGATTGAAAAGCTTTAAAATTATAAAAAATTGTAAATTAATTTATATATTAAATCGTATAAACTTCTAAATGCTATAACTTCTTCATACGAGGTCTGTTTTTGACGAAACAAGTTGCGTTGGGTTTGTATTGATGAGCACTACATTTTAGAGATAGTTTAGAGTTGATTGGAGCTAGTGTAAATTTTGAGTAAAATTAAATGACCGTTGAATTTTATTCGGAATAAAACACTACAACTGCTATTGGAACCAAAGTAAGTACAACTCACTCTTTTTGACTCACTGATATTTTTATATAAGTGAGAATAAATTTATTTTATGATGATTGTTTGGATGACATATGATATATTATCTATATATTGATTGATATTTGGATATATTCCTGCCTATTAGAACAATGAGACCCTATACGTTTCCATGTATGAGCGGATGAAACTTTGTACGTGCGTCTGCCTCGAAGCGGACGTTGCACACATATTCTAATATATATTTGTTGTAGGTGGAAAGTTGGAGGGTCCAACTAGATTTTCCACCCTTATTGGTTTTATTTACATATATTAATATATATGCTGTTATCATATGATATATGATGTTTTGGATGTCATGATTGATGTATTTAGTGCTGTTGCAGCATTGGGCCTATTTTTCGAATTTTAAAAATATTAAAGTGATGGTTTCAATCTAAAAAGGATTCTCAAGTGATTTTGAAAATAGATGTTTTTTTAAATTGTGAATTGTTAAGTAAATGGATTTATTTTAAATAAATGTTATAATTTTTATGTTATGCAAATTATGATTTTTGTGAAATATGATTAGAATGTGGTTTTTGAAATATGAAGTTGATTAATTTGTAAAATTGTTAAATTGGAATTTTTGAATTATTATAAATGGATTATGTTTATAAGATTTATAAAAGTGAAGTTTTATAAATAAAAATAATGAAATTATAAAGGAGTTTTATAAAAGTTAAAATGAAATTATATGGAATTTATAAGTGAATTACCTAATAATCGGATTTTGGCATGTAAATGAGATATAAATGTAATTAGTTAATAAAGGGAATTTACAAATTGAAGTTTTATATAAATATAAATGTGAATTTATAAACATTGTTTTATAAATTCGAAATCAATTGAAATTGATATGTTAATTATTATAATTTATTAAAGGAGGTATATTCATGATTTTGGACAGTGACTAATCTTTTAAATTAAAAGACGGGTTTTGAAAAGTAATATTTTAAATAGAGTAAAATGTTTTGAAGATGTTTTAAAATGTGTTAAGTATTGAATTCATTGATTTCAACATCCATTGTTGAAATAGACGTTTTCGACAAATAAGGAAATAATGGACCATAACACTATTGTTAAAGAAAATGATTTTCGAAAGAAAATGTTTTTTATAGTATATGGGATTTATATATCTATCTAATTTTCGAATACCTATACTAATGGTTTTGGGTTGTCATAACGATGTTTTACGCAACAGTCGTTTTGACCCAAATAAATATGCTTAAGAGAACGTTTTCCTTAAAGAATAAAATATATACTTAATCATGATTTAATTATATGTAATATTTTCTAAGTATTGAAAATAAAGAGATTTGTGAATTACTTATTTTTAAATAAGTATTTGGAAATGTTTTCCAATATAGAAAGTTGAATGGTTTTGGGAAATATATCTGTTTAAAGATAATTTGAAGTAAATATTTACCAAGTGATTTAATTAATAATAGATTAATTAAAGGGCCTAGTGATTTCTTATGGTGCTAGTATTTGTTGTTTGCTTTGATAGTTAGATAACCGATTATCAAATTTGACCATTTTAGTTTCTCGACTTAATGTGGGAACTATTTTGTCGTACACTTAGTACGTAACCTTTTGTATAGGCTTGATTATCGTTTGTGTTGAGGATGTTGATTCGTGTAGTGCAGAGTATTACTCCAATCTATCGAGCTTCCTTCTTGGCCCGAAGGACAGCAAGTTAAAAGTTGGAGACATGATAAGTCTATGAGACTTAGTTTCTTTGTGAGGTTGAGAAACGCTTTTGCGTTGTTAGTGCGAAGAGACCTGGATCGGTTTATCGGAAAACCACTTCGCACCAACATTTATGCGATGATTGTACAGGCTGGTTTTGATGATATTGATATTTTGGATTATCATAGTGGAGGATGCTTGTTGATCGTTTGGGGTTAAAATCCCAATATACATCTAGTAGCAGTAGTCTCTTTGTTATCAAAATATCTAATGTAAGGACTATTCGCTACCAATCCTAGGGATTTCCCGACAGGATGTGGTAGGAACGTACCTTCGGCTTGACATGTTCCTGGACAACTTGTATGGATGTTTGTCTGACATTGCATTTCTAAAGTTTACGTACATTGGTTTTTACAAACGTACATCAGTGGTAGCAGAGAAGGAAACTTCTCTTATCTTAACATCCTTCTTGAGACGTATGAGCTTAAGGTTTGTATTTTTGTGGAAGGCAATTAGTAGTCAACGGAAATGGATGTGTGGCATTTTAAGTGATGTGATTTGTTATATGTGAAAGGTAATCGTTACCTCAGGCCTCATCAATCGAAAATGACCGAAACATGGTTAGATGAAGCAAGGCTAAGTGGGTCGCTCCCATTAGGATGTGATCATCTTCTTCTAGATATATCTTTACACGTTATGATGTCGTGTATCTGATTATTTAGAGGGCCCTCGAAAAAGGTTGGTAATGACTGGAGGATGATATATTCGGTACCATCTAGTTATGGAGGTGGGTCAGTCTTGTGTTGGTAAAGGGTCCTTTGTGATGGTCCTCGGTACATTCCTCTAGGGATGTACTACTGGAAGGTAGTCCATTCATCCGGTCATTTGTATGGAAATCCAAACCCCACTACGAGCTTGCGATTTTGTTTGTAATGGAGTAATGAATAGCCCCGAAATGCTATATGGGCAACCATTTCGGCCATGATTAATATTATTTGTATACTAGACACTAGTATAATATAAGATGGTTTGATATGAAAGGGTTTAGTTATCGTAAGGTAAAAACAAGTCCGTGTTTATGTGAGGGCGTGTCTTGCGAGATACTTTTGTTTTGATAAAGGAAAAGTTTGGTAATTTAATAAATTCTATTGAGTGTGTTTCTCATGATGGTTTACCAGACTGATCTAGGCATTCTTCCCTTTCAATGCTCGGGTCAGGCCGAGTGTGTATATGTGTGTGTGTGTGTGTGTGTGTGTGTGTGTGTGTATAGGTTCAGATTGGTGCTTTTGGAGCTTCAGCAGGAGAGCTGAAGATCTTCATTTCATATACACAGATCTATTTTGATTATCTGCTTTGCGCATTATTGTTGTTGTTTATATTATCAGTAGTTGTAAGGTCAGGTTATTATAGCTGTCCAGTATGATGATTAGTGATTGATTGTTGAACTCTGATTGATATATGTATATATAGTTTCTGTTTTGTAAAGATCATTGATATGATATTATATGTTTTCTGCTGCGATGTGAGATTCTGTTCTGTTAGATTCTATCTTCTCTCTTTCTTCTCTTCTCTTCTGCTCTCTTTTTTTCTTTCCCTTGATTTTCCATTAGTTTGTGCTTTTTGGGTCGGACATGTGTGGTTGGATTTGCGGTCATCATAGCCTGCCTATCAAGTTGAATTACCAGAAAGATTGTCAGGAGTCCATAATATTTTTCATGTATCACATTTGAGGAAGTATGTGCATGATTCATCTCTTTTTGTTGAGCCGTCTGTTCAAGAAGATTTGGGAGTGGAACCAAACTTGACCATGATAAGACATCCAGTTTGCATTGTGGATCGAGATGTGAAACAATTGCATAATAAGGTCGTGAGATTAGTTAAAGTTTAGTGGAGTGAATGTTCTAGAGACGACAAGATAGCATGAGAGAGGCTTATCCCAAGTTGATGATAGATAGTAGTTTTCTTAACTGTGGATTGTATACTCACCATTTTGGTGTAGATGCTTAGTATGTATCTTTTGTATGTGTTTTGTCATATATAATATCTGCCCTTTTTGAGTTACTTTGAGTTATCTTTTTTGTGTGTTGATTTTAAGATGAAACTATTTGAACGAGGGAAGAATGTAATGACCCGTAATTTAGTCACTTTAAATATGAATATTTGATATATTTTTATATAATTAATAAATGGATTTAATAACTCAAATAGGCCTCTTTTAGTAATAATTAATGATGGTAAAGTCGCTTTAAAATTTAGTTTACAAAAATAGTTAGTTCGGAGAAAAATCGAAAATGTGATTGAAAATCGTTTTTGGATTTCGACTTTTCATCATCTAAAAGTTATCGAAGTATGTTGTATACACTAGAGTATACACATATACACATATAAATAACATATACTTTGGCCAAGGAAGTGATTAGAGTTAATAAATTCGAATTATTTACTTAACTAAATAAAGTAAGTTTTGAATTTTTTTTATTTTAAAAAGAAAATGGTATAAAAAATAACACATCAAGTGCATGTTAAAAGAGATGAAGTGTGTAACATCCTGCCTTTTTGCACGGTTTAAATCGATGATAAACCACACACGTCAGACTTAAACCATACAGAAGGGCAGATTGTTATGGGGTAAATAAGAAAAAACAGAGGGAGGAAAAAAACAAAATAGAATCTTGCAGCGGAAGGATAAAATATAATAATCAAATATACAGTTCATGAAGCTGTTTACAAAATATTTGAATATATTTATACAATACATATCAGAGTTCCACATACCAGAGAATATTAATAATGCAGTGGAATAAAATAATAGGTAATAGTAGTAAAATCTTCGTCTTCGTCCTCCAGAAGTAAGGTCTTCAAATCCTGAAATGCTCAGGCTGACCTGAGCGAATTGAAAAGAAAAAACACTCGAGTCGGAACTAAAAGATCTTATGTAAGTTAAATCAACTGAAATAAATATGAGTGTAATGGCATCGGAGATGTTTACGGGGTTTGACATCTCCTATCCAGTGTCTAACGCGAGTGCAGTAACTTAAGAGGTGCTCGGGATTCACATCTCCTAAGGATACGTTAAACTATTTACTATGCAGTAATATTTCACTATAATAGTAGTGTCTAATAGTAAAATAAACTTACTTTTTTCATAGCATTAAGGGGTTACCCATATAGCCCTTAACACGTAATAGTCCCAGTAGTCCATCCAATATCATATTCCCTCCTGATCGGGAAGCCACCAGAGGATACCACACGGGCTACGAGAGAAAACCAAACCCGTACAATGCGCGCTAGTGTAGGTGATACGTCACAGCTAGGCAATGCCAGGGTAGATATACCAATTACGCTTCCGGGTCAGTGGTAACGCGTAGTGCGCAGCTACCGCCCACCTCGAGCCACATCCCCAAATAAAAAAATCAAAAGTGGCCACCGAATCAATCCAAAAGTCAAAGTATAATATCGAAGGGATTTGTCCAATCAAAGGTGCTACCTCATTAACCCGTCAATCGCTCCTGTTTTAGCCACCTTATGCCAACTCATGGAAGTCAGGTCCACGTATTTACCTCAAAGGAAACGCTGCCGCCATCCTACTTCATTTTGGAATCTCCACCGCGTACACGGTTGTTAAAGTGGTTTTCGGAGTTGGCAGAGAGTATGACAACTTCCGATCCCGGTCTCTTCAACAACCAAACGTTATTATAGCACCGTGGTTATTTCAAAATAATTTATACTTTAGAACCAGAATATAATATCCATTTCAAAACCATATAAATACGATATCATTTCTTTTTAAAACCCAAATCAATATGATATCATTTTATTCCAAATATATCATTTTTCAAAAATCATAGTACTTCAAATCTATATACCTTGAAACCCATAGCTTTGAGACATAACTTTAAGTACTTAAATGGTTTAAATGTTAAATTACTTTATATAGTAAAATAGCTTCTTTAATTTCACAAATAATTTCCGAATTCCGATTTGAAACCTTCAAATAAACCATTTCAAATTTCCATGTATTTCAAAGCTTTAAATATTCCCCCATTTCAAACCTAATTCTTTGATAATTCCACACATATCAATTTCAATTACTATTATTTAGATTTGAAATGTTTACTTAATAAACCCAATATCATTTAAGTAAACCTTTAACTTCAAACAACTAGATATTCTTTAAATTTTATTAGCTTGATATATTTATTTAAATCAACTTTATATTCATTTAAATCACTCTAAAACAAATCAAATTATAAGAATCATACCCTTTAAAATCTCAATTTATTTTAAATTTCAAATCATATTTTTCGAGTATAATTCTTAAGTAATTCAATTCAAACAAATTTCATACTTATTTTCCAACTTAATTTTATTTAAGTCATTAAAAACTCTATATATATCATATCTTAAACAGGTACATAACCATATGATATAAAACAATCAAATTTCATTATTAAACTTACTTTTTATTATACAAACTTATACATAGCCTAAATTCAAGAATTTAACTATATATATAATTAATATTTATATAAAATCAAAATTAATATTTATTAAACCGTGTATTTCTTTCCAAGCCATAGAAAATCACTTCAAAATATTTTTATATATAGACCGCGGTGCCTGTATATAATTTTCTATCCTGTGGTCATGTGACACGGATATTTATCATTTCAATCCATAATTTAAAATAAAATTACGGTTATATATCATTTCAAACCGCAATCCCGAATGAAATAAAATGCATAACAATTTGCAGTTTAAAATAATATTTAATACACATCCATTCATCCATCAACAGATCACACATCTATCACAATCATCATCCAAAACAATCAATCAATACCAATAGATAACCGATAACATATATAACAGGTATTTAACTGGAAGTTATATTCAATAATAAATTAAATAACGATTTAATTTAAATAAATGCAGTTAACTGAGATGATGATTAAAAATATACGAAAGGCCATAAATAAATGCATAATCACAACAAAAATTTAATTTAACAAACATAAAAAAAATTTAGAAGTTGTGAGTGGGTTAAAACACTCACCTTATGAATTTAAATTGAATTTAAATTCAATTTAAACCGAAAAATTTGACAGTCTTAGAATTCTTCCACACCAGCGCCAAAATGTTCGGAACTTCAATACGACCCTAACGAAAAAAACCGCGCGTAAATTGAAGATCGTATGAGAATGTTATGATGTTAGAACTACTAAAATTTTAAACTTTTAAATAGAAAAAGAAAAATAACTCACCACTAAACTTACTGCCACATCACAACGTAAATCACGCACATCCATTAAAGAAAAACACACAGGCTACATTCTTCCCAGGCAACGCATGAACCAGAAAACCCTAGCCCTGTCGCACGAACACCGCCACCCCTTGTGTAACGACCCAGGATTTTTAATAATTAAAATTTGAATATTTAATTAATTTTAAATATTTATAAGTGAATTTATAAGTCAAATAAATTTTTATTTGAATTATTGGATTTAATTGAATAATTAAATCGATAATTTAATACGTTAAATTATGAAAATAATTAAAATTGAGTTAAATATGATTGAAAATGATTTGTAAAATTTTATTTTATCATATTGGAGTTAGAACGATATTTTAGAACTTTTAAAATCGAATTTAAAGTTAATTTGTGAAAATTGAATATTTTAATATTTAATCGACTAGTGAAAATAGTCAATTTTTGAACAGTCTCAGAATTGAACGAAACCAGTTCCATTGGATCCGTAATAGTTAGTTATTACCGGATTTTAATTTTCGTGTCAATCGGAGTTATCGTTTGATCGTGGCAGCTCGAAACGCATAGATTTATTTTTAATATTAATTTGGCGAGTTAAAATAGCCATTTTTCAAAAAGTCTCAGATTTCGACGAAACCAGTTTCATCGGATCCGTAATATGATATTATTGTAAGGTTTCAAATTTCGTGTCAATTGGATTTACCGTTTGTCCGGTACGAATTAAAACGCCTAGAAATCGATTTAAATCGGTTTAATTTAAATTGAACGTTTATAGCCATAACTCGCACAGATGTCCGAATTAGCTTTCGAAACCTGTCGCATTGTTTCCGGAACGCGGGGTAAACCCTAGAAACGCTGGTTACGGCGCGTGAATCGGAGTTCGGAATTTCCGGATGAATAGTGTCGATCGTTTCTTTATAAATAGCCCCAACACCTTCATAAAAAAAAAAACAAAGAAAAACCCTAATCTAAAACTGCACAGCCGCCTCCACATATATGAATGGCCAGAAATTGTCGAAATTCATCCCTTAATTACTTCCAATCCGTGAAGTTTTAGCCAAAGTGATCAACTACAAAGATGAAGAGCAAGGCGAGAGCTTTCAATCCATACGGATATGATGGGGTTTAGTGTCGCGTGGGGGGAGATACAGGGGGCCGACGCCCTGATGTTGCGCACGAAAATCGAGACTACATGGGTGGCCGAGCTTCATTCTGTTGATGGTGGAGGTAGCTCTTGCGAAGGGCTTCGACATGGCAGTGGTTTGATGAGGTTTAGTTGAGTATTGATGGTGCAAATCAAAACCCTAGTTGCTTGTTGATGGGTTTGGGTGTGCGGCAACACCTGTAGAAGAAGAACGTGAGAAGAGAGAGGGGGTGTGCAGTCCAGATGAGGGGGAAGGTTGGATCTAACGGCCTGAATAAGTTGAGGGTTTAATTATAAAATTTATGTTATAAATTTATGTATATAAAATCGTGTATCTTATAAAATACATAACTTTTTCATACGAGGTCGAAAACGCGCGAAACCAGTTGCGTTGGAATCGTATGGACGAGCACTACGCGATGGAATTAGATTGGAGTCGTTTGGAGTTAGTGAGAATTTTGGATAAAATAAATCGCTAAAACGGAATTTAAAATCCAGGTGAGAACTTCTCACTCAATCGAATCAGTTTCGATTTTATTTTAAATAGTTAGATTTAAAATATTTGAATGCATGTTTGAATGATGATTGTTATCTATTGATTGTTAAAATAGACATTATGCGCCGTTAGTAAGCGGATGTTATTTATTAAAAACATATACCGCGAATATTTCATAAACAGTGAAATTGGTATTATATATAATAGCAATATATATATATTGGCATATGTATATATTGGAGTTGTTGATTCCCCGCATTTTTTGTTTAGCGGATGAGACCCTATTGCGCCGTCTATTAAGCGGATAATATTTTAAATCCCATATACCGCGATAATTTCGTACTGGAGCGAAATTGGTATTGTGCTAATGTTTGTGGATGCAGGAAAACAGGTTGGAGGGATCCAACTGGATTCCTCAACAGTTTTTATTTGATTTCAGAAATTTTGATATTTGATGGATTATCATATCGATATATGATATCGTTGTTGTCGTGATTGACTATTTGGTATGTAGCATCATTGGACCAAATTTTGGAATTTTAAAATGATTTTTAAAGTGATTTTTTGAAAGTATACGTTTATAAAATATTTTTGGAATTGATCCATTTTAAATAAATAAACGTGTAATTTTTAATGTTATAAAAATCATGATTTTTGAGAAATATAGTTAAAAACTGATTTTTGAGAATATGATGCTAATGATTTTATAAAATGATTAAATCAGGATTTTTGAATTTATTATAAAAGTTGAAAATATAGGATTTATAAAATTTAATTATTTTATAAATCAAAATGGTGAAATTATAAAGGAGATTAAATATGTTTTAAAGAATAATATAAATTGACTTATATTAAGAGATTTATAAATGGATATTTATAAATTGAAATATTGACATTATAAAACGAGTTTTTATAAGTATCTGAATGAAGTGAAAATGAATTTTGCAAATGAATGGAATTCATAAAATTAAAAATGGTGAAGTTATAAATGAAATTTATAAATAGCAAGATTTATAAATTTTATAAAGTTATTAAAAGAATAGTTTTGAATAAATAATTGAAGCTTATAAGTTATAGGATTTATAATTATGAAGTTCAAAGGAACGATTTTTGCAGACAAATAAATTCACAAGGCCGGGTTACCCCTAACTGAGTAACAACTGACCGAATATGCCATCCCCCGGTCCTTTGGGACCTTTATCCGAGCGCTCGTAATCAATTCACACAATCATAAAGTGTTTTCAACATGAGTAAGCATCTGGGCTCCATACCATGATACCACCCTTTTCCAGAAGGAAATGCACATATTCTAAAGGGCGCTACCCCTCATAACCTTGCTGCTTCTTTCCTGTTTTGACCATTCACGGGGTGTGAGGCTCGACGAAGTCACGTCCACAAAAACATACTTTATATAAAAGCAATGCTTTGGGTCAACAAATGATCATAGAAATGATCACCAGGATAGACGATCAAATAAACGATCCTATCACAAATAATCAACACAATGATCATTTACAGCTACACTCAGCATGTCACATTACCAAATTGGGAATATATCGCTGATAACATTCAACTATATAACCTCTGAGCTCGTACGTCTCAGAGAAGGGTGTTAAGCTAAAAGAATAAATTCTTCGCCACCAACAGAAATATATTTGAATGAAATCGGCTTAATATCTCAATTTGTAACGTCAGACATACAATCCATACAAGTCTGTTCCGGGCTCGAACAAAACCGAAGGCACTTACAAAGAAGTCCTTGCAATCCGGATATTCACAATCCTGATCGGATTCACCATCACATATGGAGAACTCAATACCGTAGCTACTCGGTGCAGAGTCAATCGACAGGTCATCCTATCGCTCTTGCAAATACCGGGTCTTCAACACCGATCTTCAATGCAATTCACAACGACGTATCACATATTCGGAATGGGTTATACGACCCCATGGTCCTTTCCCGGTTAACCCGAATAGTGAGCGCTTATTCAAAAATAAGTGTGGCATTCACATTCAAACAAATCACATTAATTACCCATTCAAAGGGAAATATTGATAGTCGGTTATTGAACTATCAATGGATATGCACAACATCACCAGTTTCCAAATAATTTTCCAAATTATTTATTTTCCAAAATATCTTCACTAGATATATAATTTCAATACTTCAAAAATAAATCAATATTTATTTTTAAACAAATTCTCCTTTTCATTCATAAATTCCATAGTAAATTTATAATCCAAAATATCTATGAATATTCGATTTTGATTATTCATTTCAATTTATCTTCAAAAAGATAAATTCTTAAGATATTCACTTTATATTGGAAAACATTTCCATACTTACTTATTCATAAGTAATTTACAAATTTTATTTATTTTCAACACTTAGAAAATATTCAATATACTTCAATCGAAATTAAGTATATATTTCATTCTTTAAGGAAATCATTTTCTTAAACATATTTATTTGGGCCAAAACGAATGTTGCGTAAAACATCGTTACGACAACCCAAAATCACTAGTATAGGGATTCGAAATTAAAATAGATATATAAATCCCAATACTATATAAAACATTTCCTTTCGGAAATCATTTACTATAACAATAGTGTTATAGTCCATCATTTCTTTTTTATTTCTCGAAAACGTCTATTTCAACAATAGATGTGGAAATCTATGGTTTCGAATCTCAACATATCTTAAAACATCGTTAGATCGTTTTAATTCTATTTCAAATATCACATTCTAAACATTTCTTTAACATATTATTCACTATTCAAAAACGTGAATATACTACGTTAACAATTTTTTTTCATCCTTGCGACGTCGCCGCTGCCCGACCCACACGCGACCACTCCCAGGTGCGTCTCCCTCCATCGCGCCACCATCGAGTTGCCTCCGGTCACCCCAATATCCAGTAGCCGCCGCCCATATATAACCCTAATCGAATTAAATCCGTAGATCTAGCCGTTGAAACGTCAAATAAATGATGCCGATGCAATCCCCTCCGTGCTCTCTACAATACCCAGAAGTGATTTCCCGATCAGACGAGGATCGTCGTCGAGCGATGAATGGCCGAACCAAAACAAAAAATGAATCATGGATTTGAGATGCACTCGTCGAGAGCTTCGATATATATTTTTTTTGAATTTTTTTGAGGAGTTCGAAATTTCACTTTGATTTTGAATTGCAGTTGGAATTGGGTGTTTGTCTGCCATTGGACTAGAGGGGAGAAAGAAATGATACGCACAGAAAATTGAGAATAAGGGAGGCTAGGGTTTATAACAGGGTATTTATAGGTAGGGTTGAAATAGAATAGATGGATAAGATAGACATACGCGCTAATGACAAAGTGGCCAAAAAAGCCTGTTTCGACTCCGGAACGAAATTGGGTCAACCCATATATTAAAATAGGTGTTTTAAAATATTTTAAACACAATGAAAAAGGTTTCACGTCCAAATTCAATCGTATGAAGAAGTTATGCAAAAATCAATATTTTTCAAATTGATTTCAATTAAATCGATTTCAAGGCGTTTCGCATTCGTACGATCAAGCGGCAGGTCCGATCGCTACGAAACTTGAAATCCTACAATAATTCACCGTTACGGATCCGATGAAACTGGTTTCGTCAAAATCCAAGTCAGTGGAAAAAATGGCTATTTTTCCAGTTAATTAAATAAATTAATATTAAATTAAATTAAATTGCTTTTCAACTTCAACTCTATAATTAACAAATTTTATCAATTTTAACTTTCTTAATCATTTACACTAGTTTAACCAAATTTAATTGTCTATTTAATGTTGATTCATTCATCAATTTCAACGTTTACCTTCATTTTCCTTACATTCAGAAATTATAATTTAATTTACAATAATTCCAATTGATTTACTTTTCATTCTATTATTCAATTCATTGAGGCTAGATGGATGAAATTAACTTTGGACTCAAGATCTACAACATTAATATTCTCTAATTTCAACTAAATTTTCAATTAACGAATAATTAATATTTAATTTCATTCATTTGCAATTAGTCCAATTATGAAATGACCTTTACATTACTTACAAATATTACCTAAATTAACATTAACGTAATATTAAATTATAATTATTGTAACTGATTTCAAAGTTTAAATTTACAAGCTACATACATACGTAACATACAATAATCGTTACCGTTAACTTCAGTCGCATTAATAGGCTTTTATTGCTTAAAAAACAATGTTAACATTTATTTTCATAATGCTAATTTCATTCACTCTATTCGTTACTACATTTATTTCCATTAAAGTAATATTTAATTACCTTTACTCGAAATAACTGTTTATCACCAATATACTCTTTATAATACTTGTATGGTTATTCTCCACAAACAATTACCATCTATCCTATTATTTCACACATTATTTATAATTAAAGTCTCAATTAAATTTATTTATCTTGATTTCATTCTTTTATTACATCATTTATTACTTTACAAAATAACCAAACATTTCTATGAATCTTATTCCATTTATATCTTGTAATTATTGTCTTAAACTCACAAATGTAATACCAAGTTTCATTTTAAATTTCAATTGATTCCCACTCATAGTTTAATATCCTTAGTAAACTGGTAACAAAAAATAACGGTCACTATTTTCCTTAAATGACATTTATAGGTTTGTAGTTTACAACAAATGTTGCAATGACTCATATGATGTTGATTTTATCCAATTACCATTAAATTTGTGGTATTTCATAAATCTACTTCATACTTACATTTGTTTCGTATATTTCATTTATAACCAAGTATACCATTTAGATTTATTTTCATAAATTGGTATTCCATTCAATTCATAAATTTATTAACTATGATTAGTATTGTTTACCTTGCATTCTAGTTATTATTTCATTAATTTATACTAACATTGGTTCCTATCAAATTACACTTATTATGTATTATTCCATCAAATTATATAACTTTGAATCTACTTTCCAATTTACAAATTACAATCAATTAAACCTTACAATTGTTTCAATAAATTGGAACTGTACAAAATTTGTCATTTATCAACATTGCCATAACCTTATTTCCTTAATTTATGTTCAGTTACTATTAAGCAATATATTATTGCGTTGGTTAATTCAACCGTTACTTTTATTTACTCATTTTCTATTTTATACTCAAATGTAACAATTTTCATTATTCATTAATGGGATTTCACTTCAATTGACAAAATTAAATTTTAATAACCATTGCTACAATTCATTCTTAACATTTACTTCAATATAAATTATACATTTTTTTCTTCCTAAATTTAATTAAAAAAGTCTAATTAAATTAACCAATTTATTTATAAAAATTTACGGGTCATTACACTCTCCTCCACTCAAAATTTTTCATCCCCGAAAAGGAAAAAGAAGAGAAAAGAAAGAATTAGGAAATTAATATATCTTACTTAAAATATTAAATTTATAAACAAATAAATTTACGATATAAATAAATTTAAACAAAATATACCAATTTATAAACATTAAATATTTTTATCTTCAATTTAATAAAGTTTGGAAAACATTTTTCAAAAATTTTCTAAGTCCAAAATTTACGGAAAATTTCAGCAAAGTCTCCTTTATACAGGGAGGCTCGGGAGAAAATATAATATCAAATATAACAAAATACAACATATATTTCCAAAATAATATATATCCCATATGGGAAAACAATATAATAGCGCTATAAAACCGTAATCCGAAAATGTACCTATTTGTCAGGCAATTAGTGCTTATTTTATGGAACCAAAAGCAGTAGCAATTGCTTCCATAACCTGCATTTCACTTATATAATCCAAAAAGGTTAACAATAATATAAAATGGAATATTTAAGTTGTTTTAATCACAAACAACCAAATCAATACAACAACCAATTGCAACAACAACATACAACCATCACATAGAATCAATATAAATCAATCATTCATTCATATCAAACATAACAATAGTTGTTCGGGTTCAAAACTTTAAATTGTTCAGAATGGAAAATAGCTATTAAGTGCACCATTTACTCAACAGTCTTAGATAAAATTAAATATATTATTCATACATCCCAAACAATTTTTAAAGTATCTTTGCCCAAAAAAACAACAATTTCAAACAATAGATCAAATTTATTCTTCAATTTCATTTCATACCTTTGTTGTTTGATTTCCTTTTCATTCTTATAATGGTTTCTCCTTTTTAATTTACTTTTATTTCTTGCAAGTTTTCATTTATTGCATTACATTCATTCATTTCTTAATTTCATTTATTCTCATTCATTTATCCATAGTATTCATATTTTAAATTCAATTTCTTTGCACATTAATTCATTTACTTAAGTTTATAATCTTGTACTTACAATACTTACTTCCTATTACATTTATTACAATAACACTTCAATTATAACTTAAGTTCACAACAATTACAACATCAAATTCTTATTTATAAAAGAATTTCATTGAATACTTTCATTATTTTAAATTTTTACTTATATAATATTCTATTACAATTTCTCATTAAACATTGTAAATTTTTTTATTTGGTAAGTTATATCTATATGCTTTTAAGAATGTAATTGAAATTTATACAAGTTTATCTCATTTCTCTTAATTAGTTTATTGTTCAATAATTATATCTTTTGTTTCATAGGTTACAATTTCAAATTTCATTAATATCAGTTATATCCTAGCATTAAATCTTCTTATTTATCAATGGTTTCAAATACTCATCTTAAACCCAAGATGTTTTACTTACTATCCATCTTTTCTACTTATTTAGTTATAAATAACTTTAAGTATTAACTTAACTCTTATTTTAATTAGAGGTTCCAATTATTAATTAGTTACTTTCCATTTCACTACAATAATTGAACTACTAATCAATGGAAACATAAGAACTAGACACCGGGTTAATTTCAAATCATTTAAAATAGTAAATTGAATGTATATCCTTACAACTTATATACCAAATTATATCTAAAACAATTTAAAATCTAAACCTGTAGTAAAACTACCACTGTGGCCTTCCCACTTCGAAACTCGAAAATGAATGTCGATGATGCGTGCACTCATCACCGAAATTATTTTCCAACGACAGAGAGGGGAGTACAGAATTATTTCTTTTCCAAATTTCTTTTGAAACAGTTCTTTCAAATTATATTGAAGTATTTATATCATAGAATACTTCCAATAATATTATTATTATATTTCAAAATCATTCAAAAGAAATTTTCAAAACCCCAAAACTTAAGTTGTAAGTTTCTAATTTTTTTATTTATTTATTTTATTTTCTTTCTTATTTCCTTTATTATTTAAAATTTCATTACCTAACAACCAATATATTGCAACCAAATATATATTATGTATAAAAATTTATTTTATATATATAAAAATATAATAGGCAAAATTATTTTATTCACCTATATTAAAACAAATATTATGTCGGTCTGTCCTATTAAGTGTTTAGAAATCCCTATTGATGTCATAGCGTCCTATGCACCAACCAGAATTTATAATTACAAAACGGAACAAATTAACACAATATTAAAACCTTTTTATAACGCTAACAAATACGCTCTCTCATATATATACACTCAGCGACTCATCATAGGGTAGTACTACCCTATTAATAAAGAGTCAGACCCCACAAAGCTAAGGTATATCGATAAACCAAAGCTCTGATACCAGATGTAACATCCCGCCTTTTGCACGGTTTAAATCGACGATAAACCACACACGTCAGACTTAAACCATACAGAAGGGCGGATTGTTATAGGGTAAATAAGAAAAAACAGAGGGAGAAAAAAAAACAAAATAGAATCTTACAGCAGAACGATAAAATATAATAATCAAATATACAGTTCATGAAGCTGTTTACAAAATACTTGAATATATTTATACAATACATATCAGAGTTACACATACCAGAGACAATTAATAATGCAGTGGAATAATATAACAGGTAATAGTAATAAAATCTTCGTCTTCGTCCTCTAGAAGTAAGGTCTTCAAATTCTGAAATGCTCAGGCTGACCCGAGCGAATTGAAAAGACAAAACACTCGAGCCAGAACTAAAAGATCTTATGTAAGTTAAATAAACAGAAATAAATATGAGTGTAATGGCGTTGGAGATGTTTACGGGGTTGGACATCTCCTATCTAGTGTCTAACGTGAGTGTAGTAACTTAAGAGATGCTCGGGATTCACATCTTCTAAGGATCCGTTAAACTATTTACTATGTAGTAATATTTCGCTATTATAATAGTGTCTAATAGTAAAATAAACTTACTTTTTTTTATAGCATTAAGGGGTTACCTATATAGCCCTTAACACGTAATAGTCCAAGTAGTCCATCCAATATCATAGTCCCTCCTGATCGGGAAGCCACCAGAGGATACCACACGGGCTACGGGAGAAAACCAAACTCGTACAAGGCACGCAAGGGTAGGTGACACGGCACAAATAGGCAATGCCAAGGTAGATATACCAATTATGCTTCCGGGTCGGTGGTAACGCGTAGCACGCAGTTACCGCCCACCTCGAGCCACACCTCCAAATAAAAAAATCAAAAGTGGCCACTGAATCTATCCAAAAGTCAAAGTATAATATCGAAGGGATGTGTCCGATCAAAGGTGCTACCTCATTAACCCGTCAATCGCTCCTGTTTTAGCCACCTTATGCGAACTCATGGGAGTCGGGTCCACGTATTTTCCTCAAAGGAAACGCCGCCACCATCCTACTTAATTCTGGAATCTCCACCACGTACATGGTTGTTAAAGTGGTTTTCGGAGTTGGCAGAGAGTATGAAAACTTCCGATCCCGGTCTCTTCAACAACCAAACGTTATTATAGCATCGTGGTTATTTCAAAATAATTTATACTTTAAAACCAGAATATAATATCCATTTCAAAACCATATAAATACGATATCATTTCTATTTAAAACCCAAATCAATATGATATCATTTTATTCCAAATATATCCTTTTTCCAAAATCATAGTACTTCAAATCTATATACCTTGAAACCCATAGCTTTGAGACATAACTTTAAGTACTTAAATGGTTTAAATGTTAAATTACTTTATATAGTAAAATAGCTTCTTTAATTTCACAAATAAATTCCAAGTTCCGATTTGAAACCTTCAAATAAACCATTTCAAATTTTCATATATTTCAAAGCTTTAAATATTCCCCCATTCCAAACCCAATTCTTTGATAATTCCACACATATTAATTTCAATTACTATTATTTAGATTCGTAATGTTTACTTAATAAACCCAATATCTTTTAAGTAAACCTTTAACTTCAAACAACTGGATATTCTTTAATTTTTATTAACTTGATATTGTAACAACCCGGTATTTCGCGTCTATTTTTAATCGACATTAAATGATTAATATTATTGCAAATTTCCTTTTGAAGTTTTTAAATTTGAATTAAAATTCTTTTCATAAATTTGTTTAAGAATTTTATTGGGCTTTAAAAAATTGTTTTGGCCCATTTGTTTTTGTTGTTGCCGTGATGGGTAACAGAGCATAATAACCGGCCCCCCTTTTCTTTATTTTTTTTTCGTTCGAAAACCTAATACCATCAAAAAGGAGATAATGGCGGCCGTTCCTTTTCTCCCTCTTCGACATTTAGGGCTTCGCGTGAACTGGGTCGCCGCTTCATCCCGATTGCTTTGGTGTTCGTGGCTACCCCAGTTCTCGATCGAGTTCAAGCTCGGCTTCTTCTAAATTCGTCGACAAGGTGAGTGCTACCACTCACATCTAATTCATTCCTTTTAAAGTGTTTCTGCAATTCGACGTTGATTCGATGTTGTTTTATCTTGGCAATTTTGTATTCGTTCGATGATGGTAATCGATGTTGTTATGTGAATTTCTTTGTGCCTGTGTCGTTCGACTTCGATGTTGTTGATGATTTCCTCTGACTAGTTCATAATCGCATATGCTTGATTTTGCACGGTTAGTTGGTATTTGGTGATTGAATTCAATTTCTCGGTGAACCATTTCACCGACATTCCACTTGGAATTGCTTGCAAACTGTCTTGTAGTCCTTTGTTTGATTTTTGCATTACTGTATCAAGTGGCAGTTGCTATCTTCTGCATAGTGGTCTCTGAGTTGCTATGTCGCTTCATGAATTGTTTGCTTCATGTAGTCAATGAACATTTGTGGATGGACTATGTACATTTGCCTGAGCTTGATCATTTGCACATTTGTTCACCTGCACTTGTTACTTCTGTTCACCTATTGTTTGCATTGCTTCACCACTGTTGCAAGCACTCTCTGTTCATACCTATATTTGATTCCATTTGACTTCGGTTATACCTTACTTTGGTTTTTGCCAAGATGCTACTTGAATTTTCTGGCATGTTTTACCTTGCCTGTGCACTGTGTCTCGTTTGGATCATCTTGTAGTCAGATTCGTAGAGTTTGCATTTTTCAATTGTGCATCACCTTTGTATACTTACTTCGGCCATTATTTTTGACCTGTAGTGTTGCTGTGTCTGTATGTATATCAGGTTACATGCCATTCATTGTAGCTTCGAGTCAGATTTACATTGCATATCCACTTGAGTTTTTGTTGCACTATAATCTGTTCTGACCTTTGAGGCACACAGACTTCATGTTGTTCACTTGTGTCATTTGGGACCATTGCAGATTGATTACATGCAGTTTTGAGTTCACACCACGTTTGATCATTTATGGCAGCTGTCATGACCATTTGAGATAGTTTGCTTACCTGTTTTATGAAGTGTTGAGTATTTGTAAGGCAGTTTGCATTCATTTGATTTTTTCATGGCTTGATATCATCAAGTTGCAACAGTTTCGACCTCTTTAGGTTTGCAATCCACTTGAGTAAATATGTATCTGTTATGAGCAATGATATTGAACTTTTCACCGCATGTTAAAATGTGATATTCTCAATTTCACTTAAGTTATTCAGCTTATATTTTCATACCATCAATACTTGCTGTCTTGACCATGTCCCCTGTTGCATTATAATTGCATCTGTAGTTGTTGATGCTTCTGTGCATTGGCCTGTGTCGTTTGTAACTGCTGTTACATGTTGTTAGGCCAAGTTGACTTCGACTTTGTTTATGATACTTGCACTGTTTCACTGGTGTATGCATTTACTGTTTTGAATCTTGCTCTTGTATACCATCACTTGTATACTACATTTGCTAGTCTAGTCATTGAACTACACTCGTTTATGTGCACTTGTATATGCACAGTACTTGTTCTTGTGCATTTATACGTTCTTGACTTTTTTTTTGTGTACATGACTTGCTACTTTGCTCATCGCCTTGTGTTGAGCCTAAAATTCATTGGGCTTGACCTCGCTTTTGTCTCTGCAATTTAATCGACACTTGGCCTTATGATATTCATGGCGACGCTTGTGAATATTCATTGGGTACATCATCACTATAGTGGCAAGGCAGTGCACGCAAGCGTGAACTGCAGCCACATGGTATGGCGTGTATGATATTCTTTTTGTTTTGACTTATGGATCTTTTTGCGTATTCCATATTCCGTAGTGGCGAGGCAGTGCACGCGTGCGTGTACTGCAGCCCTACTTGAATTAATATTTTAATGGATATTTCAATGGTTTGAACTGTTTGTTCATTTCAATTCGATATTCTGAATTGCATTCTGATTTGGTTTAATTACTGTCGTCTATTCATTATTTAATTATTATTGCTTCTGTGCACTAATAACTGAGTTTGAATTAGACTGACCCGAGTATTATTTTCTTTTGAATTTAATACTCGGGTCAGACCGAGTATTTCAGATTGTAGACATTCTGCTTTGGGTTGCTGTTAGAGCTATGAAGTTCTTTCATATCTTTTGGAGTAGTCGTCGTCATTTGTAGTAGTATGTAAAATTGTATAGGAAGATATGTATTCATGTATATTATATACGTTAATGTACTTGTATATGTAACTTCCTTAGTCGACTGTTGTAGTTGTATCATATGTACCGTGTGAATGTATTGTAACTGACATCAGTTATTATATATATGAGACTTTCCGTTTCATCTGTGTTCCGCATTTATATTATCTGTGTTGTTATTTTATATTTACTGTTCTAAACTATTACGAACCATCGTAGTTCGTTTTATACTGGAATTGGGGTATGTCGATGGGAGAAAATAAATCAGAGATGAAAAATGAAAGAATATATATATTTATATCACTCCCATCGAGATAACCAATACTAGTGTAAGGCCAACTATTGATGGCCGCTCCTCAACAGCCTTATTCTCCGTGCTAGTTGACAGCACTACACCGTAGTGTTCTTGGCTAGCGTGGGTATAGAGGTGGGGCGTCACAGCTTGGTATCAGAGCTTGGAGTTTAGAACAAATATAAAACATAACTTAGATAGTACATGTGTTACAACTATTTGTCGACGTTTTATCTCTCATATTTGCAAATGATTATCTTTGATCGTTAGGTATGAATTCCTAACGCTTATTCATATGCATTTGATTTTGAATTCTTGTGTTTTCGGCTTTGATTTGATTTAGCCGATGATTGATTTTGTTCGAATCTCAGCGATTCTGAACTTGATATTTTATGTTTTCCTCGGCTTGATTTCCATTCGACTTTGATCACTTTGTTTTTGAGAAATTTCTAATTTCTTGATTTCCAAAACTCTGACTTTGTTTGCCGTTGAATCCTTTATTGATGATGTTGAATCGTTTTGTACTCTATTATGGCCATTACTTGTTGACTTCGACTTCGACTTGATTTTTATTTTTGTTGAAGTCATTTATGCATTTATGCTCGTTTTGCTTCGTTATCCCATTTGTTAATCGATTCTTCTTTTCCGATTAGATGATATCTCCTTTGTTGACTTTGATAACTTCTATTTCTGGAATTTTTGGATATTCCTACTTTGATGGATTTAGAATCGAATTCTTTGGATTTTATTCACGTCTTCGAATGTGAATTTTTGTGAATTGATTTGGTTTCTAAATTTAATCGATTTTTGATTGTTTCCCGATTTGTTGCTATCATTTATTAGCAACTTTGATGACCATTTCTTCGGGAACTTTTGTGAACATTCCTTTTGATGGATACAGTATCGATTTCTTTGGATTCTATTCACATATTTACATGTGAATTCTTGTGATTGATTGTTCCTACAATCATTTTTGTGATTTGTCACTTTAAAAATATAAATGTTTCAATACCAGTAGTAAATATCAAAACTCTTTTATCAAAATGTTTTTAACTCTATTTTCAATATCAAACTCTTTTTCTAAAACCGTTTTCCAATCTATTAGTATATACAAACCTTTACCTCACTCGGATGAGAAATCTAATTAAACGACTTAGTAAAACAAGTGGTATGAAACGCTTGCGTTCACTTCGTCGGTTAATTCTTGGACTTGTTCGATTGAACCTCCTGTGACAATTTTATTAGTGAAGATTTACAGTTTGTTCGTAAATATTTAATGTTATGGGACATGAAGCTAAACTTTTATATTCACTAGCTTAGTGTAATTGACACTTCTCGTTGATCTTGATGATCGCTTTATGAATTAGACTAGCAATTGCGCGATGTCTCTTTCATTGCGAGGTTAGACTAGACACCACTTGTGTGATTCCATTCACACATACCTTTCTGCTTTTTGGTTAGTCTCGACCTCAATCTGTGTGATTCCATTCACACATGCTTAGTGTAATTGACACCCCTCGTTGATCATGATGATCGTTCTGATGGTCAGACTAGACACCACTTGTGTGGTTCCATTCACACATACCTTTCTGCTTTTTGGTTAGTCTTGACCTCAATCTGTGTGATTCCATTCACACATGCGGGGTAGCTCCCCATGGTCTTCGGACCGTCATGTGATAGGCCTCTTTCCCTTTTTCTGTGATTTCTAGATTCCTTATGTTGATTTCTGGAAATTTTATGCTTCACCTATTCTTGTGCATTGGTGAATTCATATGTTATTAATTTGTCATGAGTACAAATTTGGGGTATGATACCTCTTTGGATCTTTGAGAAGATTCTTGTGATATTGATTATCTCTTATCGGTTGATCTCCTGTTGATCATTATTTGCATACTTATAGTCGTATGTCAGTATGGATATTTCATATTTATGCCATACCCCTCATCGGTTGATCTCCTGTTGATCGTTATTTACATACTTATAGTAGTATGTCATTATGGATATTTTATGTTATGCCATATCTTTTATTCTATGTCATACTCCGTTCGAGTTTTTATACTCCGTTTGAGTTTTTATACTCCGTTCGAGTTTTTATACTCCGTTTGAGTTTTCATACTCCGTTCGAGTTCTCATACTCTTATCTTATGATTTCTGGATTTCTTGTGTAGATTTCTAGAATTTGTGCTTCACCAATTTTTGTGATTTCTATTGATAAGTTTTATCAATTTTTGTGCATTGGTGAACTCGTGTTAATGACTTGTTATGAATACAAGTTTAGGGTATGATACCCTTTTCTATCTTTGAGAAGATTCTTGTGACACTTTTGATGAATGAAAATCCACTTACCGAAGTTGCTACTGATGTCGCTGTTTTAATCACGTGTTTTAAAAATTGTTTCAAAATATAAATCAAAATTGTTTTCAAAATTTTTACGATTTGCGCTTTCAAAAGAATGAGGAAGCGAATTAAACGTTTCAGTAAAATCGAGGACTATGACCCCTTTCTTTTGCTGATTCGCTTAATTCCGGACTTGTTCGTTTGAGAATGTAAATTGTAATTTTATAAATAAAATGATTTTCAAAAATTTTACAGTTTACGCTTTCAAAAGAATGAGGAAGCGATTTAAACGTTTCAGAAAAATCGAGGACTATGACCCCTTTCTTTTACTGATTCGCTTAATTCCGGACTTGTCCGTTTGAGAACGTAAAATGTTATTTATTTAAAATACACAATTTTGCACTTTCAAGGAAACGATGAAGTGAATTAAACAATTTAGTAAAACTCGTGGTTATGGGTCATGTGCGTTTGCTATTTCGGTTAATTTCGGACTCGTTAATTGAAAAATTTATGATTTCTGATTTATCGTTTTTGATAATCAGATATTTATTGTTTCTAATTATCGTTTGTGATAATTAGATATTTGTGGTTTGATTATCGTTTGTGATAATCAGATATTTGCTGTTTCTGATTATCGCTTGTGATAATTAGATATTTGAGATTTGATTATCAATTGTGATAATTAAATATTTGTGGTTTGAAATTTGATTACCGTTGTGGTAATTTCTGGTTATCATTTTGATAATTGGATGTTTATGATTTTTGATTTATCGTTTTTGATAATCAGATATTTATTGTTTCTAATTATCGTTTGTGATAATTAGATATTTGTGGTTTGATTATCGTTTGTGATAATTAAATATTTGTGATTTAAGATTGATTTTCGATTTTGATAATCGAATACTTGTTGATTTGATTATCGTTTTTGATAATCGAATATTTGTGATTTGAGATTTCTGAATTATCTATTGATAATTAGATTTTGTTGATAATTTGTGAATTTCTTTTATGAAATTAAAAGATTTCTTTGGCGTTTATATTGTACTACGCCGGTGTACCGACTCAATTTTCTGCTATTCATGACGTTTTCCACGTCTTCCAATTACGGAAATGCCTTAGGGATTTCCGATTTCTATTCTTGAGCCCGGTATTATTGAAGAAATTGAAGTTTCACTAGATTTGACTTTGAGCAAACACGTTCAGGCTTGCTCCTTCATGCTCTTTATGGTGAACTTCCTATTTCGAATTTCTTCATCTTGTGATGATACGCTCTTATGGTTGTTACCTTTTGTCCATTTATTCCTTACGATTGCGAGGACGCAATTTCTTTAAGGAGGAGAGTCTGTAACAACCCGGTATTTCGCGTCTATTTTTAATCGACATTAAATGATTAATATTATTGCAAATTTCCTTTTGAAGTTTTTAAATTTGAATTAAAATTCTTTTCATAAATTTGTTTAAGAATTTTATTGGGCTTTAAAAAATTGTTTTGGCCCATTTTTTGTTGTTGTTGCCGTGATGGGTAACAGAGCATAATAACCGGCCCCCCTTTTCTTTATTTTTTTTCGTTCGAAAACCTAATACCATCAAAAAGGAGATAATGGCGGCCGTTCCTTTTCTCCCTCTTCGACATTTAGGGCTTCGCGTGAACTGGGTCGCCGCTTCATCCCGATTGCTTTGGTGTTCGTGGCTACCCCAGTTCTCGATCGAGTTCAAGCTCGGCTTCTTCTAAATTCGTCGACAAGGTGAGTGCTACCACTCACATCTAATTCATTCCTTTTAAAGTGTTTCTGCAATTCGACGTTGATTCGATGTTGTTTTATCTTGGCAATTTTGTATTCGTTCGATGATGGTAATCGATGTTGTTATGTGAATTTCTTTGTGCCTGTGTCGTTCGACTTCGATGTTGTTGATGATTTCCTCTGACTAGTTCATAATCGCATATGCTTGATTTTGCACGGTTAGTTGGTATTTGGTGATTGAATTCAATTTCTCGGTGAACCATTTCATCGACATTCCACTTGGAATTGCTTGCAAACTGTCTTGTAGTCCTTTGTTTGATTTTTGCATTACTGTATCAAGTGGCAGTTGCTATCTTCTGCATAGTGGTCTCTGAGTTGCTATGTCGCTTCATGAATTGTTTGCTTCATGTAGTCAATGAACATTTGTGGATGGACTATGTACATTTGCCTGAGCTTGATCATTTGCACATTTGTTCACCTGCACTTGTTACTTCTGTTCACCTGTTGTTTGCATTGCTTCACCACTGTTGCAAGCACTCTCTGTTCATACCTATATTTGATTCCATTTGACTTCGGTTATACCTTACTTTGGTTTTTGCCAAGATGCTACTTGAATTTTCTGGCATGTTTTACCTTGCCTGTGCACTGTGTCTCGTTTGGATCATCTTGTAGTCAGATTCGTAGAGTTTGCATTTTTCAATTGTGCATCACCTTTGTATACTTACTTCGGCCATTATTTTTGACCTGTAGTGTTGCTGTGTCTGTATGTATATCAGGTTACATGCCATTCATTGTAGCTTCGAGTCAGATTTACATTGCATATCCACTTGAGTTTTTGTTGCACTATAATCTGTTCTGACCTTTGAGGCACACAGACTTCATGTTGTTCACTTGTGTCATTTGGGACCATTGTAGATTGATTACATGCAGTTTTGAGTTCACACCACATTTGATCATTTATGGCAGCTGTCATGACCATTTGAGATAGTTTGCTTACCTGTTTTATGAAGTGTTGAGTATTTGTAAGGCAGTTTGCATTCATTTGATTTTGTCATGGCTTGATATCATCAAGTTGCAACAGTTTCGACCTCTTTAGGTTTGCAATCCACTTGAGTAAATATGTATCTGTTATGAGCAATGATATTGAACTTTTCACCGTATGTTAAAATGTGATATTCTCAATTTCACTTAAGTTATTCAGCTTATATTTTCATACCATCAATACTTGCTGTCTTGACCATGTCCTCTGTTGCATTATAATTGCATCTGTAGTTGTTGATGCTTCTGTGCATTGGCCTGTGTCGTTTGTAACTGCTGTTACATGTTGTTAGGCCAAGTTGACTTCGACTTTGTTTATGATACTTGCACTGTTTCACTGGTGTATGCATTTACTGTTTTGAATCTTGCTCTTGTATACCATCACTTGTATACTACATTTCCTAGTCTAGTCATTGAACTACACTCGTTTATGTGCACTTGTATATGCACAGTACTTGTTCTTGTGCATTTATACGTTCTTGACTTTTTTTTTGTGTGCATGACTTGCTACTTTGCTCATCGCCTTGTGTTGAGCCTAAAATTCATTGGGCTTGACCTCGCTTTTGTCTCTGCAATTTAATCGACACTTGGCCTTATGATATTCACGGCGACGCTTGTGAATATTCATTGGGTACATCATCACTATAGTGGCAAGGCAGTGCACGCAAGCGTGAACTGCAGCCACACGGTATGGCGTGTATGATATTCTTTTTGTTTTGACTTATGGATCTTTTTGCGTATTCCATATTCCGTAGTGGCGAGGCAGTGCACGCGTGCGTGTACTGCAGCCCTACTTGAATTAATATTTTAATGGATATTTCAATGGTTTGAACTGTTTGTTCATTTCAATTCGATATTCTGAATTGCATTCTGATTTGGTTTAATTACTGTCGTCTATTCATTATTTAATTATTATTGCTTCTGTGCACTAATAACTGAGTTTGAATTAGACTGACCCGAGTATTATTTTCTTTTGAATTTAATACTCGGGTCAGACCGAGTATTTCAGATTGTAGATATTCTGCTTTGGGTTGCTGCTAGAGCTATGAAGTTCTTTCATATCTTTTGGAGTAGTCGTCGTCATTTGTAGTAGTATGTAAAATTGTATAGGAAGATATGTATTCATGTATATTATATACGTTAATGTACTTGTATATGTAACTTCCTTAGTCGACTGTTGTAGTTGTATCATATGTACCGTGTGAATGTATTGTAACTGACATCAGTTATTATATATATATGAGACTTTCCGTTTCATCTGTGTTCCGCATTTATATTATCTGTGTTGTTATTTTATATTTACTGTTCTAAACTATTACGAACCATCGTAGTTCGTTTTATACTGGAATTGGGGTATGTCGATGGGAGAAAATAAATCAGAGATGAAAAATGAAAGAATATATATATTTATATCACTCCCATCGAGATAACCAATACTAGTGTAAGGCCAACTATTGATGGCCGCTCCTCAACAGCCTTATTCTCCGTGCTAGTTGACAGCACTACACCGTAGTGTTCTTGGCTAGCGTGGGTATAGAGGTGGGGCGTCACAGCTTGGTATCAGAGCTTGGAGTTTAGAACAAATATAAAACATAACTTAGATAGTACATGTGTTACAACTATTTGTCGACGTTTTATCTCTCATATTTGCAAATGATTATCTTTGATCGTTAGGTATGAATTCCTAACGCTTATTCATATGCATTTGATTTTGAATTCTTGTGTTTTCGGCTTTGATTTGATTTAGCCGATGATTGATTTTGTTCGAATCTCAGCGATTCTGAACTTGATATTTTATGTTTTCCTCGGCTTGATTTCCATTCGACTTTGATCACTTTGTTTTTGAGAAATTTCTAATTTCTTGATTTCCAAAACTCTGACTTTGTTTGCCGTTGAATCCTTTGTTGATGATGTTGAATCGTTTTGTACTCTATTATGGCCATTACTTGTTGACTTCGACTTCGACTTGATTTTTATTTTTGTTGAAGTCATTTATGCATTTATGCTCGTTTTGCTTCGTTATCCCATTTGTTAATCGATTCTTCTTTTCCGATTAGATGATATCTCCTTTGTTGACTTTGATAACTTCTATTTCTGGAATTTTTGGATATTCCTACTTTGATGGATTTAGAATCGAATTCTTTGGATTTTATTCACGTCTTCGAATGTGAATTTTTGTGAATTGATTTGGTTTCCAAATTTAATCGATTTTTGATTGTTTCCCGATTTGTTGCTATCATTTATTAGCAACTTTGATGACCATTTCTTCGGGAACTTTTGTGAACATTCCTTTTGATGGATACAGTATCGATTTCTTTGGATTCTATTCACATATTTACATGTGAATTCTTGTGATTGATTGTTCCTACAATCATTTTTGTGATTTGTCACTTTAAAAAAATATAAATGTTTCAATACCAGTAGTAAATATCAAAACTCTTTTATCAAAATGTTTTTAACTCTATTTTCAATATCAAACTCTTTTTCTAAAACCGTTTTCCAATCTATTAGTATATACAAACCTTTACCTCACTCGGATGAGAAATCTAATTAAACGACTTAGTAAAACAAGTGGTATGAAACGCTTGCGTTCACTTCGTCGGTTAATTCTTGGACTTGTTCGATTGAACCTCCTGTGACAATTTTATTAGTGAAGATTTACAGTTTGTTCGTAAATATTTAAGTTAAGCTAGTGGTTATGGGACATGAAGCTAAACTTTTATATTCACTAGCTTAGTGTAATTGACACTTCTCGTTGATCTTGATGATCGCTTTATGAATTAGACTAGCAATTGCGCGATGTCTCTTTCATTGCGAGGTTAGACTAGACACCACTTGTGTGATTCCATTCACACATACCTTTCTGCTTTTTGGTTAGTCTTGACCTCAATCTGTGTGATTCCATTCACACATGCTTAGTGTAATTGACACCCCTCGTTGATCATGATGATCGTTCTGATGGTCAGACTAGACACCACTTGTGTGGTTCCATTCACACATACCTTTCTGCTTTTTGGTTAGTCTTGACCTCAATCTGTGTGATTCCATTCACACATGCGGGGTAGCTCCCCATGGTCTTCGGACCGTCATGTGATAGGCCTCTTTCCCTTTTTCTGTGATTTCTAGATTCCTTATGTTGATTTCTGGAAATTTTATGCTTCACCTATTCTTGTGCATTGGTGAATTCATATGTTATTAATTTGTCATGAGTACAAATTTGGGGTATGATACCTCTTTGGATCTTTGAGAAGATTCTTGTGATATTGATTATCTCTTATCGGTTGATCTCCTGTTGATCATTATTTGCATACTTATAGTCGTATGTCAGTATGGATATTTCATATTTATGCCATACCCCTCATCGGTTGATCTCCTGTTGATCGTTATTTACATACTTATAGTAGTATGTCATTATGGATATTTTATGTTATGCCATATCTTTTATTCTATGTCATACTCCGTTCGAGTTTTTATACTCCGTTTGAGTTTTTATACTCCGTTCGAGTTTTTATACTCCGTTTGAGTTTTCATACTCCGTTCGAGTTCTCATACTCTTATCTTGTGATTTCTGGATTTCTTGTGTAGATTTCTAGAATTTGTGCTTCACCAATTTTTGTGATTTTTATTGATAAGTTTTATCAATTTTTGTGCATTGGTGAACTCGTGTTAATGACTTGTTATGAATACAAGTTTAGGGTATGATACCCTTTTCTATCTTTGAGAAGATTCTTGTGACACTTTTGATGAATGAAAATACACTTACCGAAGTTGCTACTGATGTCGCTGTTTTAATCACGTGTTTTAAAAATTGTTTCAAAATATAAATCAAAATTGTTTTCAAAATTTTTACGATTTGCGCTTTCAAAAGAATGAGGAAGCGAATTAAACGTTTCAGTAAAATCGAGGACTATGACCCCTTTCTTTTGCTGATTCGCTTAATTCCGGACTTGTTCGTTTGAGAATGTAAATTGTAATTTTATAAATAAAATGATTTTCAAAATTTTTACAGTTTACGCTTTCAAAAGAATGAGGAAGCGATTTAAACGTTTCAGAAAAATCGAGGACTATGACCCCTTTCTTTTACTGATTCGCTTAATTCCGGACTTGTCCGTTTGAGAACGTAAAATGTTATTTATTTAAAATACACAATTTTGCACTTTCAAGGAAACGATGAAGTGAATTAAACAATTTAGTAAAACTCGTGGTTATGGGTCATGTGCGTTTGCTATTTCGGTTAATTTCGGACTCGTTAATTGAAAAATTTATGATTTCTGATTTATCGTTTTTGATAATCAGATATTTATTGTTTCTAATTATCGTTTGTGATAATTAGATATTTGTGGTTTGATTATCGTTTGTGATAATCAGATATTTGCTGTTTCTGATTATCGCTTGTGATAATTAGATATTTGAGATTTGATTATCAATTGTGATAATTAATTATTTGTGGTTTGAAATTTGATTACCGTTGTGGTAATTTCTGGTTATCATTTTGATAATTGGATGTTTATGATTTCTGATTTATCGTTTTTGATAATCAGATATTTATTGTTTCTAATTATCGTTTGTGATAATTAGATATTTGTGGTTTGATTATCGTTTGTGATAATTAAATATTTGTGATTTAAGATTGATTTTCGATTTTGATAATCGAATACTTGTTGATTTGATTATCGTTTTTGATAATCGAATATTTGTGATTTGAGATTTCTGAATTATCTATTGATTATTAGATTTTGTTGATAATTTGTGAATTTCTTTTATGAAATTAAAAGATTTCTTTGGCGTTTATATTGTACTACGCCGGTGTACCGACTCAATTTTCTGCTATTCATGACGTTTTCCACGTCTTCCAATTACGGAAATGCCTTAGGGATTTCCGATTTCTATTCTTGAGCCCGGTATTATTGAAGAAATTGAAGTTTCACTAGATTTGACTTTGAGCAAACACGTTCAGGCTTGCTCCTTCATGCTCTTTATGGTGAACTTCCTATTTCGAATTTCTTCATCTTGTGATGATACGCTCTTATGGTTGTTACCTTTTGTCCATTTATTCCTTACGATTGCGAGGACGCAATTTCTTTAAGGAGGAGAGTCTGTAACAACCCGGTATTTCGCGTCTATTTTTAATCGACATTAAATGATTAATATTATTGCAAATTTCCTTTTGAAGTTTTTAAATTTGAATTAAAATTCTTTTCATAAATTTGTTTAAGAATTTTATTGGGCTTTAAAAAATTGTTTTGGCCCATTTTTTTTTGTTGTTGCCGTGATGGGTAACAGAGCATAATAACCGGCCCCCCTTTTCTTTATTTTTTTTCGTTCGAAAACCTAATACCATCAAAAAGGAGATAATGGCGGCCGTTCCTTTTCTCCCTCTTCGACATTTAGGGCTTCGCGTGAACTGGGTCGCCGCTTCATCCCGATTGCTTTGGTGTTCGTGGCTACCCCAGTTCTCGATCGAGTTCAAGCTCGGCTTCTTCTAAATTCGTCGACAAGGTGAGTGCTACCACTCACATCTAATTCATTCCTTTTAAAGTGTTTCTGCAATTCGACGTTGATTCGATGTTGTTTTATCTTGGCAATTTTGTATTCGTTCGATGATGGTAATCGATGTTGTTATGTGAATTTCTTTGTGCCTGTGTCGTTCGACTTCGATGTTGTTGATGATTTCCTCTGACTAGTTCATAATCGCATATGCTTGATTTTGCACGGTTAGTTGGTATTTGGTGATTGAATTCAATTTCTCGGTGAACCATTTCATCGACATTCCACTTGGAATTGCTTGCAAACTGTCTTGTAGTCCTTTGTTTGATTTTTGCATTACTGTATCAAGTGGCAGTTGCTATCTTCTGCATAGTGGTCTCTGAGTTGCTATGTCGCTTCATGAATTGTTTGCTTCATGTAGTCAATGAACATTTGTGGATGGACTATGTACATTTGCCTGAGCTTGATCATTTGCACATTTGTTCACCTGCACTTGTTACTTCTGTTCACCTGTTGTTTGCATTGCTTCACCACTGTTGCAAGCACTCTCTGTTCATACCTATATTTGATTCCATTTGACTTCGGTTATACCTTACTTTGGTTTTTGCCAAGATGCTACTTGAATTTTCTGGCATGTTTTACCTTGCCTGTGCACTGTGTCTCGTTTGGATCATCTTGTAGTCAGATTCGTAGAGTTTGCATTTTTCAATTGTGCATCACCTTTGTATACTTACTTCGGCCATTATTTTTGACCTGTAGTGTTGCTGTGTCTGTATGTATATCAGGTTACATGCCATTCATTGTAGCTTCGAGTCAGATTTACATTGCATATCCACTTGAGTTTTTGTTGCACTATAATCTGTTCTGACCTTTGAGGCACACAGACTTCATGTTGTTCACTTGTGTCATTTGGGACCATTGTAGATTGATTACATGCAGTTTTGAGTTCACACCACATTTGATCATTTATGGCAGCTGTCATGACCATTTGAGATAGTTTGCTTACCTGTTTTATGAAGTGTTGAGTATTTGTAAGGCAGTTTGCATTTATTTGATTTTGTCATGGCTTGATATCATCAAGTTGCAACAGTTTCGACCTCTTTAGGTTTGCAATCCACTTGAGTAAATATGTATCTGTTATGAGCAATGATATTGAACTTTTCACCGTATGTTAAAATGTGATATTCTCAATTTCACTTAAGTTATTCAGCTTATATTTTCATACCATCAATACTTGCTGTCTTGACCATGTCCCCTGTTGCATTATAATTGCATCTGTAGTTGTTGATGCTTCTGTGCATTGGCCTGTGTCGTTTGTAACTGCTGTTACATGTTGTTAGGCCAAGTTGACTTCGACTTTGTTTATGATACTTGCACTGTTTCACTGGTGTATGCATTTACTGTTTTGAATCTTGCTCTTGTATACCATCACTTGTATACTACATTTCCTAGTCTAGTCATTGAACTACACTCGTTTATGTGCACTTGTATATGCACAGTACTTGTTCTTGTGCATTTATACGTTCTTGACTTTTTTTTTGTGTGCATGACTTGCTACTTTGCTCATCGCCTTGTGTTGAGCCTAAAATTCATTGGGCTTGACCTCGCTTTTGTCTCTGCAATTTAATCGACACTTGGCCTTATGATATTCACGGCGACGCTTGTGAATATTCATTGGGTACATCATCACTATAGTGGCAAGGCAGTGCACGCAAGCGTGAACTGCAGCCACACGGTATGGCGTGTATGATATTCTTTTTGTTTTGACTTATGGATCTTTTTGCGTATTCCATATTCCGTAGTGGCGAGGCAGTGCACGCGTGCGTGTACTGCAGCCCTACTTGAATTAATATTTTAATGGATATTTCAATGGTTTGAACTGTTTGTTCATTTCAATTCGATATTCTGAATTGCATTCTGATTTGGTTTAATTACTGTCGTCTATTCATTATTTAATTATTATTGCTTCTGTGCACTAATAACTGAGTTTGAATTAGACTGGCCCGAGTATTATTTTCTTTTGAATTTAATACTCGGGTCAGACCGAGTATTTCAGATTGTAGATATTCTGCTTTGGGTTGCTGCTAGAGCTATGAAGTTCTTTCATATCTTTTGGAGTAGTCGTCGTCATTTGTAGTAGTATGTAAAATTGTATAGGAAGATATGTATTCATGTATATTATATACGTTAATGTACTTGTATATGTAACTTCCTTAGTCGACTGTTGTAGTTGTATCATATGTACCGTGTGAATGTATTGTAACTGACATCAGTTATTATATATATATGAGAATTTCCGTTTCATCTGTGTTCCGCATTTATATTATCTGTGTTGTTATTTTATATTTACTGTTCTAAACTATTACGAACCATCGTAGTTCGTTTTATACTGGAATTGGGGTATGTCGATGGGAGAAAATAAATCAGAGATGAAAAATGAAAGAATATATATATTTATATCACTCCCATCGAGATAACCAATACTAGTGTAAGGCCAACTATTGATGGCCGCTCCTCAACAGCCTTATTCTCCGTGCTAGTTGACAGCACTACACCGTAGTGTTCTTGGCTAGCGTGGGTATAGAGGTGGGGCGTCACAGCTTGGTATCAGAGCTTGGAGTTTAGAACAAATATAAAACATAACTTAGATAGTACATGTGTTACAACTATTTGTCGACGTTTTATCTCTCATATTTGCAAATGATTATCTTTGATCGTTAGGTATGAATTCCTAACGCTTATTCATATGCATTTGATTTTGAATTCTTGTGTTTTCGGCTTTGATTTGATTTAGCCGATGATTGATTTTGTTCGAATCTCAGCGATTCTGAACTTGATATTTTATGTTTTCCTCGGCTTGATTTCCATTCGACTTTGATCACTTTGTTTTTGAGAAATTTCTAATTTCTTGATTTCCAAAACTCTGACTTTGTTTGCCGTTGAATCCTTTGTTGATGATGTTGAATCGTTTTGTACTCTATTATGGCCATTACTTGTTGACTTCGACTTCGACTTGATTTTTATTTTTGTTGAAGTCATTTATGCATTTATGCTCGTTTTGCTTCGTTATCCCATTTGTTAATCGATTCTTCTTTTCCGATTAGATGATATCTCCTTTGTTGACTTTGATAACTTCTATTTCTGGAATTTTTGGATATTCCTACTTTGATGGATTTAGAATCGAATTCTTTGGATTTTATTCACGTCTTCGAATGTGAATTTTTGTGAATTGATTTGGTTTCCAAATTTAATCGATTTTTGATTGTTTCCCGATTTGTTGCTATCATTTATTAGCAACTTTGATGACCATTTCTTCGGGAACTTTTGTGAACATTCCTTTTGATGGATACAGTATCGATTTCTTTGGATTCTATTCACATATTTACATGTGAATTCTTGTGATTGATTGTTCCTACAATCATTTTTGTGATTTGTCACTTTAAAAAAATATAAATGTTTCAATACCAGTAGTAAATATCAAAACTCTTTTATCAAAATGTTTTTAACTCTATTTTCAATATCAAACTCTTTTTCTAAAACCGTTTTCCAATCTATTAGTATATACAAACCTTTACCTCACTCGGATGAGAAATCTAATTAAACGACTTAGTAAAACAAGTGGTATGAAACGCTTGCGTTCACTTCGTCGGTTAATTCTTGGACTTGTTCGATTGAACCTCCTGTGACAATTTTATTAGTGAAGATTTACAGTTTGTTCGTAAATATTTAAGTTAAGCTAGTGGTTATGGGACATGAAGCTAAACTTTTATATTCACTAGCTTAGTGTAATTGACACTTCTCGTTGATCTTGATGATCGCTTTATGAATTAGACTAGCAATTGCGCGATGTCTCTTTCATTGCGAGGTTAGACTAGACACCACTTGTGTGATTCCATTCACACATACCTTTCTGCTTTTTGGTTAGTCTTGACCTCAATCTGTGTGATTCCATTCACACATGCTTAGTGTAATTGACACCCCTCGTTGATCATGATGATCGTTCTGATGGTCAGACTAGACACCACTTGTGTGGTTCCATTCACACATACCTTTCTGCTTTTTGGTTAGTCTTGACCTCAATCTGTGTGATTCCATTCACACATGCGGGGTAGCTCCCCATGGTCTTCGGACCGTCATGTGATAGGCCTCTTTCCCTTTTTCTGTGATTTCTAGATTCCTTATGTTGATTTCTGGAAATTTTATGCTTCACCTATTCTTGTGCATTGGTGAATTCATATGTTATTAATTTGTCATGAGTACAAATTTGGGGTATGATACCTCTTTGGATCTTTGAGAAGATTCTTGTGATATTGATTATCTCTTATCGGTTGATCTCCTGTTGATCATTATTTGCATACTTATAGTCGTATGTCAGTATGGATATTTCATATTTATGCCATACCCCTCATCGGTTGATCTCCTGTTGATCGTTATTTACATACTTATAGTAGTATGTCATTATGGATATTTTATGTTATGCCATATCTTTTATTCTATGTCATACTCCGTTCGAGTTTTTATACTCCGTTTGAGTTTTTATACTCCGTTCGAGTTTTTATACTCCGTTTGAGTTTTCATACTCCGTTCGAGTTCTCATACTCTTATCTTGTGATTTTTGGATTTCTTGTGTAGATTTCTAGAATTTGTGCTTCACCAATTTTTGTGATTTCTATTGATAAGTTTTATCAATTTTTGTGCATTGGTGAACTCGTGTTAATGACTTGTTATGAATACAAGTTTAGGGTATGATACCCTTTTCTATCTTTGAGAAGATTCTTGTGACACTTTTGATGAATGAAAATCCACTTACCGAAGTTGCTACTGATGTCGCTGTTTTAATCACGTGTTTTAAAAATTGTTTCAAAATATAAATCAAAATTGTTTTCAAAATTTTTACGATTTGCGCTTTCAAAAGAATGAGGAAGCGAATTAAACGTTTCAGTAAAATCGAGGACTATGACCCCTTTCTTTTGCTGATTCGCTTAATTCCGGACTTGTTCGTTTGAGAATGTAAATTGTAATTTTATAAATAAAATGATTTTCAAAATTTTTACAGTTTACGCTTTCAAAAGAATGAGGAAGCGATTTAAACGTTTCAGAAAAATCGAGGACTATGACCCCTTTCTTTTACTGATTCGCTTAATTCCGGACTTGTCCGTTTGAGAACGTAAAATGTTATTTATTTAAAATACACAATTTTGCACTTTCAAGGAAACGATGAAGTGAATTAAACAATTTAGTAAAACTCGTGGTTATGGGTCATGTGCGTTTGCTATTTCGGTTAATTTCGGACTCGTTAATTGAAAAATTTATGATTTCTGATTTATCGTTTTTGATAATCAGATATTTATTGTTTCTAATTATCGTTTGTGATAATTAGATATTTGTGGTTTGATTATCGTTTGTGATAATCAGATATTTGCTGTTTCTGATTATCGCTTGTGATAATTAGATATTTGAGATTTGATTATCAATTGTGATAATTAAATATTTGTGGTTTGAAATTTGATTACCGTTGTGGTAATTTCTGGTTATCATTTTGATAATTGGATGTTTATGATTTCTGATTTATCGTTTTTGATAATCAGATATTTATTGCTTCTAATTATCGTTTGTGATAATTAGATATTTGTGGTTTGATTATCGTTTGTGATAATTAAATATTTGTGATTTAAGATTGATTTTCGATTTTGATAATCGAATACTTGTTGATTTGATTATCGTTTTTGATAATCGAATATTTGTGATTTGAGATTTCTGAATTATCTATTGATAATTAGATTTTGTTGATAATTTGTGAATTTCTTTTATGAAATTAAAAGATTTCTTTGGCGTTTATATTGTACTACGCCGGTGTACCGACTCAATTTTCTGCTATTCATGACGTTTTCCACGTCTTCCAATTACGGAAATGCCTTAGGGATTTCCGATTTCTATTCTTGAGCCCGGTATTATTGAAGAAATTGAAGTTTCACTAGATTTGACTTTGAGCAAACACGTTCAGGCTTGCTCCTTCATGCTCTTTATGGTGAACTTCCTATTTCGAATTTCTTCATCTTGTGATGATACGCTCTTATGGTTGTTACCTTTTGTCCATTTATTCCTTACGATTGCGAGGACGCAATTTCTTTAAGGAGGAGAGTCTGTAACAACCCGGTATTTCGCGTCTATTTTTAATCGACATTAAATGATTAATATTATTGCAAATTTCCTTTTGAAGTTTTTAAATTTGAATTAAAATTCTTTTCATAAATTTGTTTAAGAATTTTATTGGGCTTTAAAAAATTGTTTTGGCCCATTTTTTTTTGTTGTTGCCGTGATGGGTAACAGAGCATAATAACCGGCCCCCCTTTTCTTTATTTTTTTTCGTTCGAAAACCTAATACCATCAAAAAGGAGATAATGGCGGTCGTTCCTTTTCTCCCTCTTCGACATTTAGGGCTTCGCGTGAACTGGGTCGCCGCTTCATCCCGATTGCTTTGGTGTTCGTGGCTACCCCAGTTCTCGATCGAGTTCAAGCTTGGCTTCTTCTAAATTCGTCGACAAGGTGAGTGCTACCACTCACATCTAATTCATTCCTTTTAAAGTGTTTCTGCAATTCGACGTTGATTCGATGTTGTTTTATCTTGGCAATTTTGTATTCGTTCGATGATGGTAATCGATGTTGTTATGTGAATTTCTTTGTGCCTGTGTCGTTCGACTTCGATGTTGTTGATGATTTCCTCTGACTAGTTCATAATCGCATATGCTTGATTTTGCACGGTTAGTTGGTATTTGGTGATTGAATTCAATTTCTCGGTGAACCATTTCACCGACATTCCACTTGGAATTGCTTGCAAACTGTCTTGTAGTCCTTTGTTTGATTTTTGCATTACTGTATCAAGTGGCAGTTGCTATCTTCTGCATAGTGGTCTCTGAGTTGCTATGTCGCTTCATGAATTGTTTGCTTCATGTAGTCAATGAACAATTGTGGATGGACTATGTACATTTGCCTGAGCTTGATCATTTGCACATTTGTTCACCTGCACTTGTTACTTCTGTTCACCTTTTGTTTGCATTGCTTCACCACTGTTGCAAGCACTCTCTGTTCATACCTATATTTGATTCCATTTGACTTCGGTTATACCTTACTTTGGTTTTTGCCAAGATGCTACTTGAATTTTCTGGCATGTTTTACCTTGCCTGTGCACTGTGTCTCGTTTGGATCATCTTGTAGTCAGATTCGTAGAGTTTGCATTTTTCAATTGTGCATCACCTTTGTATACTTACTTCGGCCATTATTTTTGACCTGTAGTGTTGCTGTGTCTGTATGTATATCAGGTTACATGCCATTCATTGTAGCTTCGAGTCAGATTTACATTGCATATCCACTTGAGTTTTTGTTGCACTATAATCTGTTCTGACCTTTGAGGCACACAGACTTCATGTTGTTCACTTGTGTCATTTGGGACCATTGTAGATTGATTACATGCAGTTTTGAGTTCACACCACGTTTGATCATTTATGGCAGCTGTCATGACCATTTGAGATAGTTTGCTTACCTGTTTTATGAAGTGTTGAGTATTTGTAAGGCAGTTTGCATTCATTTGATTTTGTCATGGCTTGATATCATCAAGTTGCAACAGTTTCGACCTCTTTAGGTTTGCAATCCACTTGAGTAAATATGTATCTGTTATGAGCAATGATATTGAACTTTTCACCGTATGTTAAAATGTGATATTCTCAATTTCACTTAAGTTATTCAGCTTATATTTTCATACCATCAATACTTGCTGTCTTGACCATGTCCCCTGTTGCATTATAATTGCATCTGTAGTTGTTGATGCTTCTGTGCATTGGCCTGTGTCGTTTGTAACTGCTGTTACATGTTGTTAGGCCAAGTTGACTCCGACTTTGTTTATGATACTTGCACTGTTTCACTGGTGTATGCATTTACTGTTTTGAATCTTGCTCTTGTATACCATCACTTGTATACTACATTTGCTAGTCTAGTCATTGAACTACACTCGTTTATGTGCACTTGTATATGCACAGTACTTGTTCTTGTGCATTTATACGTTCTTGACTTTTTTTTTTGTGTACATGACTTGCTACTTTGCTCATCGCCTTGTGTTGAGCCTAAAATTCATTGGGCTTGACCTCGCTTTTGTCTCTGCAATTTAATCGACACTTGGCCTTATGATATTCACGGCGACGCTTGTGAATATTCATTGGGTACATCATCACTATAGTGGCAAGGCAGTGCACGCAAGCGTGAACTGCAGCCACACGGTATGGCGTGTATGATATTCTTTTTGTTTTGACTTATGGATCTTTTTGCGTATTCCATATTCCGTAGTGGCGAGGCAGTGCACGCGTGCGTGTACTGCAGCCCTACTTGAATTAATATTTTAATGGATATTTCAATGGTTTGAACTGTTTGTTCATTTCAATTCGATATTCTGAATTGCATTCTGATTTGGTTTAATTACTGTCGTCTATTCATTATTTAATTATTATTGCTTCTGTGCACTAATAACTGAGTTTGAATTAGACTGACCCGAGTATTATTTTCTTTTGAATTTAATACTCGGGTCAGACCGAGTATTTCAGATTGTAGATATTCTGCTTTGGGTTGCTGCTAGAGCTATGAAGTTCTTTCATATCTTTTGGAGTAGTCGTCGTCATTTGTAGTAGTATGTAAAATTGTATAGGAAGATATGTATTCATGTATATTATATACGTTAATGTACTTGTATATGTAACTTCCTTAGTCGACTGTTGTAGTTGTATCATATGTACCGTGTGAATGTATTGTAACTGACATCAGTTATTATATATATATGAGACTTTCCGTTTCATCTGTGTTCCGCATTTATATTATCTGTGTTGTTATTTTATATTTACTGTTCTAAACTATTACGAACCATCGTAGTTCGTTTTATACTGGAATTGGGGTATGTCGATGGGAGAAAATAAATCAGAGATGAAAAATGAAAGAATATATATATTTATATCACTCCCATCGAGATAACCAATACTAGTGTAAGGCCAACTATTGATGGCCGCTCCTCAACAGCCTTATTCTCCATGCTAGTTGACAGCACTACACCGTAGTGTTCTTGGCTAGCGTGGGTATAGAGGTGGGGCGTCACAGATATATTCATTTAAATCAACTTTATATTCATTCAAATCACTCTAAACCAAATCAAGTTATAAGAATCATACCCTTTAAAATCTCAATTTATTTTAAATTTCGAATCAAATTTTTCGAGTATAATTCTTAAATAATTCAATTGAAACAAATTTCATTCTTATTTTCCAACTTAATTTTATTTAAGTCATTAAAAACTCTATATATATACCATATCTTAAACAGGTACGTAACCATATGATATAAAACAATCAAATTTCATTATTAAACTTATTTTTTATTATACAAACTTATTCATAGCTTAAATTCAAGAATTTAACTATATATATAATTAATATTTATATAAAATCAAAATTAATATTTATTAAACCGTATATTTCTTTACAAACCATAGAAAATCACTTCAAAATATTTTTATATATAGACCGCGGTGCCTGTATATAATTTTCTATCTTATGGTCAAGTGATACGGATATTTATCATTTCAATCCGTAATTTAAAATAAAATTATGGTTATATATCATTTCAAACCGCAATCCCGAATGAAATAAAATGCATAACAATTTGCAATTTAAAATAATATTTAATACACATCCATTCATCCATCAACAGATCACACATCCATCACAATTATCATCCAAAACAGTCAATCAATACCAATAGATAACTGATAATATATATAACAGGTATTTAACTGGCAATTATATTCAATAATAAATTAAATAACGATTTAATTTAAATAAATGCAATTAACCGAGACGATGATTAAAAATATACGAAAGGCCATAAATAAATGCATAATCACAACAAAAATTTAATTTAAAAAACATAAGAAATTTTAGAAGTTGTGAGTGGGTTAAAACACTCACCTTTTGAATTTAAAGTGAATTTAAATTCAATTTAAACCCAAAAATTTGACAGTCTCAGGGTTCATCCAAACTAGCGCCAAAATGTTCGGAATTTCAATACGATCCTAACAAAAAAACCGTGCGTAAATTGGAGATCGTATGAGAAAGTTATGATGTTAGAACTACTAAAATTTTAAACTTTTAAGTAGAAAAAGAAAAATAATTCACCACTAAACTTACTGCCACATCACCACGTAAATCACGCTGTCCATCAAAGAAAAACACGCATGCTACCTCCTTCCCAGGCAACGCACGAACCAGAAAACCCTAGCCCTGTCACACGAACGCCGTCAACCCTTGCGACGTCGCCACTGCCCGACCCACACGCGGCCACTCCCAGGTGCGTCTCCCTCCATCGCGCCACCATCGAGTCGCCTCCAGTCACCCTAATATCCAGTAGCTGCCGCCCATATATAACCCTAATCGAATTAAATCCGTAGATCTAGCCGTTGAAACGTCAAACAAACGATGTCGATGCAATCCCTTCAGTGCTCTCTACAATACCTAGAAGTGATTTCCCGATCAGACGAGGTTCGTCGTCGATCGATGAATGGCCGAAACTTCTTCGATTTTTACTAATTAGACGATGAACCAAAACAAAAAATGAATCATGGATCTAAGATGCACTCGTCGAGAGCTTCGATATATATTTTTTCTGAATTTTTTTGAGGAGTTTGAAATTTCACTTTGATTTTGAATTGCAGTTGGAATTAGGTGTTTGTCTACCATTGAACTGGAGAGGAGAAAGAAATGATATGCACAGACAAATGAGAATGAGGAAGGCTAGGGTTTATAACAGGGTATTTATAGGTAGGATTGAAATAGAATAGATGGATAAGATAGATATACACGCTAACGACAAAGTGGCCGAAAAAGCCCGTTTCGACTACGGAACGAAATTGGGTCAACCCATATATCAAAATAGGTGTTTTAAAATATTTTAAACGCAATGGAAAAAGTTTTACGTTCAAATTCCATCATATGAAGAAGTTATGCTAAAATAAATATTTTTCAAATTGATTTCAATTGATTTCAATTAAATCGATTTCAAGGTGTTTCGCGTTCATGCGATCAAACGATAGGTCCGATCGCTACGAAACTTGAAATCCTACAATAATTCACCGTTACGGATCTGATGAAACTGGTTTCATCGAAATCCGAGTCAGTGGCCAAAATAGATATTTTTCCAGTTAATTAAATCAATTAATATTAAATTAAATTAAATTGCTTTTCAACTTCAACTCTATAATTATCAAATTTCATCAAATTTAACTTTCTTAATCATTTACACTAGTTTAACCAAATTTAAATGTCCATTTAACGTCGATTCATTCATCATTTCAGCATTAACCTTCATTTTCCTTACATTCAGAAATTATAATTTAATTTACAATAATTCCAATTAATTTACTTTTCATTCTATTATTCAATTCATTGAGGCTAGATGGGTGAAATTAACTTTGGACTCAAGATTTACAACATTAATATTCTCTAATTTCAACTAAATTTTCAATTAACGAATAGTTAAATATTTAATTTCATTCATTTGCAATTAGTCCAATTATGGAATGACCTTTACATTACTTACAAATATTACCTTAATTAACATTAATGTAATATTAAATTATAATTATTGTAACTGATTTCAAAGTTTAAATTTACAAGCTACAAACATAGGTAACATACAATAATCGTTACCGTTAACTTCAGTCCCATTAATAGGCTTTTATTGCCTACAAAACAATGTTAACATATATTTTCATAATGCGAATTTCATTCACTCTATCCGTTACTACATTTATTTCCATTAAAGTAATATTTAGTTACCTTTACTCGAAATAACCTTTTATCACCAATATACTCTTTATAATACTTGTATGGTTATTCTCCACAAACAATTACCATCCATCCTATTATTTCACACATTATTTATAATTAAAGTCTCAATTAAATTTATTTATCTTGATTTCATTCTTTTATTACATCCTTTATTACTTTACAAAATAACCAAACATTTCTATGCATCTTATTCCATTTATATCTTGTAATTATTGTCTTAGACTCACAAATGTAATACCAAGTTTCATTTTAAATTTCAATTGATTCCCACTCACAGTTTAATATCCTAAGTAAACTCGTAACAAAAAATAACGGTCGCTATTTGCCCTAAATCACATTTATAGGTTATAGTTTACAACAAATGTTGCAATGACTCATATGATGTTGATTTTATCCAATTACCATTAAATTTGTGGTATTTCATAAATCTACTTCATACTTACATTTGTTTCGTATATTTCATTTATAACCAAGTATACCATTTAGATTTATTTTCATAAATTGGTATTCCATTCAATTCATAAATTTATTAACTTTGATTAGTATTGTTTACCTTGCATTCTAGTTATTATTTCATTAATTTATACTAACATTGATTCCTATCAAATTACACTTATTACGTATTATTCTCTCAATTTATATAACTTTGAATCTATTTCCCAAGTTACAAATTACAATCAATTAAACCTTACAATTGTTGCAATAAATTGGAATTGCACAAAATTTGTCATTTATCAACATTGCCATAACCTTATTTCCTTAATTTACGTTCAGTTCCTATTAAGTAATATATTATTGCGTTGGTTAATTCAACCGTTACTTTTATTTACTCATTTTCTATTTTATACCCAAATGTAAAAAATTTCACTATTCATTAATGGGATTCAACTTCAATTAACAAAATTAAATTTTTTAATAACCATTTCTACAATATATTCTTAATATTTACTTCAATATAAATTATACATTTTTTTTCTTCCTAAATTTAATTACAAAAATCTAATTAAATAAACCAATTTATTTATAAAAATTTACAGATCGTTACAAAGTGATGGTGATATGAAAGGGGGTGAGTTGCGTGTGCAAGGAGGAAGGTGGAGAGGGTGATAAGTCATCATGTTGTGGAGGCTATTGCATATTCTAATTATTAAGGACATTTTAGTAATTTCCCTTATTTCTTTTATATAAAAAAAACTTTACTTTTTTATTCCTTATTGTATTTCATTTTTATCTCTTTCTTTTCCAAGCTTCCATCTTCCTTTTCATGGCTTCCCTAAAGTTTTAAATCAAAAATCTTTTCTTTTTCCACTTTAAAACCTTAAAACTTAGTTCAGAGCACTTCCTTTCTTCTCTACATCTTCTATCTTCCAAAATAAAATCCAAAACTCCCCTCCTCAAACATGGCTAAGCCCAACTCCACCTTGGCCAAGCCCATGTCCACTCGTTAGGGTCATAAAAAGCAAGTTTTAAAAAATAAAAGCTAGGTTCCTGTGTCGGTGCAAAAATTTTAGTAGTTTGGTTTGAATCCGTATTGATTTTGGTGAGTAAATCTCACTTTTGAAAATAAAGATTTAATCTTTATTATTTGTGATAATAATATAAGTTTAGAATGATTGTCGTTTGGTTTGGTTCCTGCTTGAAGCGGATGGCATATATGGTAATTTGTTGATGACTTGAAATGTAGTCGAAGTGCTTAAGTAATAATTTTCAAGCGGTAATCTTTCCTTGTTTTTTGGATGTGATTTATATGTGTAAATATTTGTATGTTCCTATGTATATAGAGGACTGTTTGTTGATTGGAAAGTTAACACACTTGAATTGGTTTATGTTTTAACACCGAGATCCTGTGTTCTTTTAAAATTAGTTTACTTTCTTGTTTTCTATAAATGTTTTTAAAAGGTTTTCCGAACTCTTGCTTTTATTTTCAAACCCTTTTAAAAAGTCATTTAAGTAATCTAAATGTAGAAGGAAAATATTTAAAAACTATTTTTATTTATAAACGAGTTTAAAAGTTATGGTCCATATAGCGATAGTCGCTACGGATGCAATTTGAAAGTCGACAATTTTTGTGTAAACTAAAATGAGTTTCTACTTTAATATTTTTGAAAATTCTTTTAAAATACATTATTAAAAGATTATATAATTATTTAAATAAAAGGTTTTAATTTTTAAATCGCTTTATTTTTAAAAGTTTGGATTTGTTTAAAAGCAACTATCTTTTACAAAAGATGTTTTTAAATACAAGGGATCTCTTTGTTTGTGCCATTAAGTAGCCAAACAAATATGATAAGTTGTGCTAAATTGTTGACACGTTTTATGGAAAGTAATTCGTCTTGTATTTAGAACTTAAAGCCGATGAGTAGACTTTCCTTTATCTGTTAAATCTAGAACCACATTTTCTAGGCGAGGAATAGACAAGTCAAAATGTCGAAAACTTGATAAGTATATGAGAGTAAATTTCGATAAATAAGTTATGATTAATTAAGTTTTTGGAAGATACTTCATTGTATACTTAACACTAAATTCCGAGATATGGAAACTCATCTCTATCCAAGAAGTAAGAATGTACATCGAGGCAAGGATAGTTTTCTAACTTGTCCGACTTCATTGTTAATCAAAGGATAATACCGTTTGAAATCGAAAAGTAGGGATAAACATAGAATGTATTATTTTCATATGCATATCTATACGTGCACCAGATTGTGCATTATTCCACTATTGATAACTTGACTAGTTTTAAAATAACCGTATATTGGTTCAAAGAGACCGAGATTGGATAAGCATGAGTTATCCGAAAACTGCTTCGAGCAAAAGTACGCATTCAAATTAGAAACATCTTGAAGATGATGGAATCGAAGATGAAGATCTTCGAAGTGCAATGGCTACTTGCTACTAATCCTGAGGGTCATTCCAAAAGGATGTAGTAGAAGCAGTGCCTTCAGTTTGTTTATATCCTAAACAACTTGTATGGACAAGCATTGCGTTGTTGCTTGGAGGGTAGTGTTGGCATTCCAAGTGGGATTTGCTAAAAGGTAAAACGTAGCCTCAAGCCTCACAACTGGGAATGACTAAAACATAGGATGTGCAGCAGGCTTATGTGGGTCACACCCATTAATGTGTGGTCATCATCTAATCCAGATCGATATTTTCAGATTATGTATGTTAGTGACCCGGGTATGGTTGTTGATCACAACCCAGGTGGAGATATATTTGGTACTATCCAGTAAAGGGTTGGCCAGTTCTATGTTGGCAAAGGATCCATGCAAAGCCCTCGGTACATTTTTATAGAGGTATACTTTAATACACAATACCCTAGTGCTTTGTCATTGTATGGATCCATTCTCCAATAAGTGCCATGCGAACTTAGTTGTTCCTAAATATGTTGGAATTTGAGATGCAAGCATTTCATCTATGTTATATATTTATTCTAAACCCTAGACAATATTATAACATTGCTGAATTTTCTATTTGAAATGTTTTAGTTATCATAAGGTAAAATCTTATCCATACCTATATGCGGTGTGGTCTTACGAGATACTTTTATTTTTAAAGGAGTTTTAAAAGTTTAACAGTTCAAATGTTTAAATTTTATTCACACCATACCTATGTCTGACCAGATGTTTTTTTATTTCTTTCCCTAAAATTCTTGGATAATTAAATTTATATGAATAACCATGTAGTCTAGATTCTTACGGATGCATTTTGGAGGAGTATGGAGCAGGTGGCTTTGACATTATTTAGTTATTTATTTTATTTCCGTTGTGTGCATATTATGTATCAGCATTACGGCGCAAGCGGTTATAACTGTCTCTGACTAAAGTTAGTATATGTTGTAACTCTGATGTTTCATTTTTGAAGGGACCATATGTATTCTCTTATTTTCTATTATATATGATTTCCTTGCATAATGAGATTCCGTGTTTCTTTCGTATTGACTTTTCTTTTCTTTTACCCAACTACTTGTCTTTCGGACACCTGGATGGCGCATGAATACTATGGATATATATGTCATCTTTAGGAGTAAGGAAGATAGACCATTATAAGGATAACACTTGCTAAGAATAGATACTTAATTATGAAGTATAGGTACCAAGTTATAAGCATATGTACCAAGCTATTTACTTGGTCCAATCAATGCCAATTTTTCTAAGTTACTTCACTTCGCCACTTATTATCAGATCTTTAGATCCTTATCATTTTGTGGTTCATTATATTTGTTCGAGTCTGTTTTTACGATGTGAAGATTTTATTACAAACAAATACCCCAAAAAACATGATTTTTTAAAAACAAAGCATGCTTTGCTTAAGCACATATAATGAAACAAGCAAATTATTTTCAACTGCGTTTTTCACCTATTAATTAGACCAACAATGTTGAATTATCCGGTTCCTTTAGATTCATTGACAAATCCAAGGTCATTCTAGAGCTATCATAGCTAAAATTTAAATCCTTGCCCCATTATTATTCATAATCATTTTGCATTCCCTTGGAATTTAATATACCATATATCAATATCGTCTCATGTTATCTTGAGATTTAACAACCATGGATAAATCGTATATCAGGTAATCATTAATCATTAATCAGAGTGCATTCCCACTAATTGGATTGCTACTTATAAATCATATAAGATTGCCTAGCATTCCATTATAAGTAAGTCCTACAAAATCAAGGCAATGACATAATCCAATAATTATTATCAAATGTTCCAAAATCGAAAGGTGTTCAAATCCGAAAATTTAGTTTTTGATCTCTTCACATTGTATAATCATATATCTAAATTAAACCACATCTGCAAATTCTCCAAGAGGGGACCCAATATCCAAGATCATTCATTAACTCTCTCTGGCGATGAGACTTGCTATCTTATACAAATCCATACACGTTTGACTTTTTCACTACATCTTATTGGCATTGAATATAATCAACTAACTTCATAAGGTTTCACCTGCCCTCTACTTCATTCGTTTCGTCCTTTCTCTCGGTTATTGTGAAATAATAAAATCTTCCCTAAAATCAAATGCAACTACATTTTCTTAATACTGTTAAATTATAAATTGCTTTACGTTAAAATATATTATCACATGTAGAGAAAATTATTAAAGTTAAGCAATTAAAAATATGATTGCTGTTTTAGTAGTGGAGTTATAATATTAATGCAGTTGTTTCCTTTCTCTTGGTTATTTTAAAGCATTTAAAATCTAGATTAAGTTCAAATATAACCGTATTTTCTCAAGTAGTTGAATTATAAAGTACTTTAAGTTTAAATAGATTATCAAATTTGTTAAAGTCGGAAAAATGAGAAATATGACTACCGTTTCAATAAGAAATTATAATAACGCACTTATTTCAAACTTAAATTTGAACCCCGTTTAAAATTAATTGTAAAAAACACTTATAAAACAATAGAATTCATTGTTTATAACTACATTACACTTATGCAGTTAAATTACATCTAAAAATTATACAATTCACTGCTTGTATTTAACTGCATTACACTTATGCTGTTCAATTTCACTGTTTGTATTTAACACCATAAACTTTGGATTAAAATTGATATAACAAATTTTTTTAACACGGTTAAACTGTAAAGTGCCTTAAGTGAACATAGTGAATTTTTCTTAACACGGTTAAAAATATGACTGCCTTTTCAATAAGCAGTTATAATAGTGCATTTATTTCCTTTCTCTTAGTTATTTTAAAACAATTAAAATTTGCATTAAAATCAAATATAACTACATTTTATTAATATATTTAAATTATAAAGCACTTTACATGGATATAAACGCAACTAAAATACATTATCAAACGACAAGGAAGAACAAAAATGTTGTATTTATAACAGTTAATTTTTATCAAATAATCAAACCTATTCAAATACAAAGAGAAAATATCCAATAATAACTTTATTAGCATATTGTAGTAAAAAAATACTTCTAACAATAACATTCAGTTATACACATAAAAAATTGATCAGCCTCTAATCTATAAATTTACATTAACTTTATTAGGTGTCATATCAACTCATATTATCCAAATTATATGCACAACAAACATTTTGTACAATAGCTTCTTGAATAATAAGTAATAAATTGCTTCGTTCCTTCGATTACCATACAATGACAACTCATTACTAATTTTAAAAATGCACCAATTCTTGGATTATCAATAAGCATACAACACAACAACGTACTTTTGTCCAATGTAACAACTTCTGGTGACATTTCTTTTGGAATTTCACTAAATTTAACTTCATGAAACACGAACCTCATAACATACAAAGCACAATTATTATTACAGTCAAAAAATGGAAAAAAAATCAGCAAACAATAATTAAAAAAATATTATCAAAAATACTAAAAATATATTTAAATAAGTATATTACCTATGTTTTTACAGAGGATATTGTGCAATGGTAAGAAGTTACTCCTAATTTCCAATGCTTGATTTGGTTACCCCTTTGGGTATAAAAGTGAGTTAATTTCACTTTAAATGGTTTTAAAAGTTGACAAAATATTTTAAAATATAAATTATTGTTCATGTTGTTGTGTATATTGCTTGTTTGGATTTTATTCTCGCTCGAAGGTGGATGACATAAGTAAACATTTTTTTTCAAGCGACAAAAAGTGAAAGTCAAAGTGTCTTCATAATGAATATGTCACTATGGAACACTTCAAAATGCATATACATATATCATTTTTTTCAAGCGACAAAAAGTGAAAGTCGAAGTGTCTTCATAACGAATATGTCACTATGGAACACTTCAAAATGCATATACATATATGAGATTTACATAGGTCATTTTTCGAGAGAACCTAAGGGGTTTCTCCCCAATGTTGATTTACATTTTATTTATGTTGTTTTATTGAAGTTCAATTGAAATATAAGTGTGATTTATTTGTTGGTCATGAAAGTGTTGTTATAGGACTATCGCTATAACTACACATATGAAACCTCCTTTGTCAATATTGTGTTTATTACTCTTATGCTTGTGTTTGCATCATTTAATATTTGGATGTGCTTTTGTACTTTTAAAGTGTTGTTTGAACTAGTTCTTGGTGGCTCTAAAAAGGTTATAACACCTAACTCCAAAATGTTTAAAATTAGAAAAGTTTTATCGCGGTTTTGCAGTTCGAAAGTCAAGTTTTAAAACAACTTCCAAATGGATTTTGTTGACTTCAAAAGTCCCTAATTTCTATGGATGCGTACTAGACTTATAATGTGTTATTTTAAAAATAAAATATAGTATTCATACTTTGTAAAATATGAAGAAATTCCCATTTGAAAAGAACTGCTTTAAGGAAATTTTCCATACTCTTTTTAGCGACACTTTGCAGCACTATTTCCAGCTTTTATGAAATGGTTTTAAACTTGATTTTTCTTCTTTAATCCTTTTAGTGAACTTTTTAAACATATATTAAAGAATTTTAAAAGAAGTTAGAAATTTATATATTTTTTAAATAATTAATATAAATTATTGAAGAAGAAGTTTTATTTCAAAATAAAGAAAGGAAATGTTTTTGAATTTTTAATATATTTTAAACTTGAGATTTTCCAAGTAATATTTGAAATTCATGTTTTGAAAAAAATATGTTTCATGTATTTAGAGTTTGTTGAAAAGTGAAAAGGAAGCATGGATTACAACACCGTTGTTGTAATAAATGTTTTTCGATAATTGAGATAATATGAATTATAACACTTTTGTTATAATAAATGATTTCGTAAAGTTATTAGTAAAACTTATTAATTGACTTAACAAGTGTTGATATTCTTAAATCTTTAGAGGAATTTTTTTTTACAGATAATAATAAGTTGATTTATCAATAATATCCTATAAATGAAAAAGTCTTTAAAAGGATTATTTTAGAGAAATTATTTTTAGGTTTATTGTAAATAATATTTTAATAACATTTGATTTTAACCCTTTTTTGATACATTTAGAAATCAATTAGCTCTTTGAAGGAATATTTTAAAGAAGTGTTGTTAAAGTGTGATATAAAGATTTGTGATGTGAAAATCAAGCACAAGCGTGAGTCAACTGTTTTAAAAGTTTGATTTCATTCATGGAAAGGATGTAGTCATATCCTTGATACCAAACATCAAGAAAGTAGATTCGTTATTATCTGTGAGACTTAAAGACTGGAGTGTCTAGGTAAGCCTAGGAGCAACTGATGCCTTGACTTACCTGGCTTCATTTTTAAGCTAGGGATAGTATGAGTTGGAAATCAAAGTTTGATGATAAGGTTAAGAAATTTAATTTTCATAAGAGATATCGCTTATATGGAAAGGATTTATGCATATACTTAACACTAAGCATTGAGAAATGGAAACCCATCGCTATCTCGAAAGATAAGAATGTACATCGAGGCAAGGTCTTAGAGGCAACAATATCCCAAACTGTCCGGCTTCCTTGTTAACCAAGGGATAATACAAGTCTAAAATCAATGAGTGGTGGTAAGTGTATGAGATTTAATTTCCATATATAATCATTTTTTTATTCCCGATAGTTGGTTTATTGACTATTTATTATGCATCTTCTTTAAGTTTCGTCAATCTAAGACGATTTGTTGCTCATTTGGAGTATTGATATCCTTTACCAGAAATGACTAAATAAAGAGCAAGTGGGGCCAAAATATATGTGGTTGCTCCCTTTAGGGTATTGTCATATCTACTCTAGATTGGTTCGGTTATATGCGCAAGGGATGTGAAATACTTGAATACTTGGTAAAGTTGGCGGGGTTCGGCTTAGAGGTTTCCGAGAGCCATCGTAGTTCTCAAGTATATATTCTAGAGGTATACTTTCGATAAGTGGCGCACCCTCCTAATCATTTTTGGAATAATTTATTTTCCTTATTTTGATTCTAATCTTTGGATTGTTTTCTTAATTGCATCGAGAAGTGCCTTGTGCTATTCTCTATGCTTAATTATTTACGCCCATTCTTTCAAGTTTGGATTTGGTTCTGATTTTTTCTATATTCCATCATGTATGGAAGTTGTTCTTGTGAAGTAAAAACCATTTTGTGTTTGGCGGTGTAGTCTCATAAATTATAATATGTTCATCATATTTCTTGAGTTTTCTCACGCTGGTTTTTTGTATTGATCCAGATGTTATTTTATTATAATGCTCGGGTCAGACTGAGTCTTTCCAAGTTGTCACTAGTAGCATGAAGCTTATGGAGAAGAGATGAATCTTCAACATGTATTTTATATTTATTTACCACTGTATTATTATGTATACCCATCAACAATTGTAAGGTTAGAGAGTTAATAACTATCCAAGCTAACGAGGTTCGTTTTTAACTCTGATATACCATATATCCTAGAGTGACAACTTTTGCTATCTTTGTTGTATTATATGTTATCATTCTGTAGTGATATTTTGTTTTTCCCTATTCTTTTTCCTTTTATTTTATTCTAACAATCTTTCTTTCTAGCACTTGGATGCTCGGCATGTAAGTACCGTTGATATGTTTGCTAACTTTCGAGGGTTATAAAATTATAAAGTAATATCCAAAAATAATTCAAATTGTATTTATAATAACACACCTTTTTAACTGCATAACTAAAATGTAGTAAAAGATATATTTATATTCATGCTAGATATAAGCAAATCAGACATGTAGTTATTACTATTGAATAAAAGCAATTATAACTGCATATCATATACAGTTTTTAACTACATTTCACACTCACACCTACCTACTGCATTTTACAAATTCATATTGCATACAGTTATAACTTTGACACAAATTCATATTCAACTAAAACAGTTTATAACTGCATATCACATGCATTTTTAACCGTATTCCACATATAAACTTTAACGCAAATTGATATTCAACTAAAATGATTATAACTACATATCATATGCGTTTTTAACTGCATTTTGCATAAATTCACTACTCAAATGAAACATGATACAGAACTCAAACATAGTTTTAACTACGTAACTCAATAGCAGTTAAAAATATATTTCATTTTCATACTAATTTGGAGAAAATCTAATACGCAATTATTGATTTTAAATCTAAAATAATATACTGTTTTAACTGCTATTCACAAGTATTTTTAAAATAAAATTCATATTCAGTTAAAACAATATCACACATAACTAAAATATAAATAACTTAAAAATACATTTACACATGTTCCAACTCTTCATTCTTTTTCTTCAACCCCTCTCTTTCTTTTTCAACTTTCTTGACTCTACCATTAATATCCAAAATATTGCTAGTCTGTATTTCATTAATGCCTTTGTCTATTTCTTCATTTGAAGAGATAATCTGCAAAAATCAATAAAAAAAATAATGATGACAAAAAATATTTTTTACGCTGCTATATAATATCACCATACTTAGCTAAATGATTAAAACTCAAGTAACTTACAAATATAACTCATTTAGTTTTTTAACTTCATCACTCAAATGCACTTTAATTGCATAACTCAAATGCAGTTATAAATGTGATGAATTTATAACCGCATTTATTAAATGCGATTTTGAATTCATTTAAGCTAATATATCTAAACTCGTTATAAATGCAATTTTAACTTTATACAAACAAAACTATAGCTTAAATAATACTTAATAAATAAGTAATAAAACAAAAACATATAAAAAATTGCACTGATACCTTGCCAATTTTTTCACCAACAACTTTACCACTAATTTTCTTATGGATTTCCATCAAATCCCACATTTTAGCTTAAGGGAAACCTTCTTCATATCCTATCCTTGGCTCAATTATATAACATTCATTGCAAAACCATTACTACAAAAATATATAGTTTAAAAGAAAATATAAAGTAATAACTTGAATCAAAAATAAAATAATGTTATTACAAATAAAGCAACTGTACGAGATTACATTTTCCTTGGATTACAATTATATTTCTTCAACCGCTCCATCAATTTAAAATGTACAGTTTGAGCCCAACATCTACTATTAAACAGTTCAACATCCATAATAGCAAGAACCAACTGATTATGTACATAATAAGTACTATCTTCTAACAAAATTATACCAAATGTTTAAACCAAAAATGGTCACAAACATCCAAAAGAGTAAGAGAGTATAGGTTAAATGAAGAAAGCAAATGAAAACTGAGTAAAAACAACCACACAAATATTTATAGTGGTTCGGCAATCTTGGCCTATGTCTACTTGAATGATTTTATTGCTTTAACGCTAGTTTTTGTGATTACAAGCAGAAGGGATATGTGGGGATCAAAAGTATAATAGAGTTTGTATGCAGCGGTAGTGTAATTAAAATGAGCTATGGCTACTGTATTTATAAGGGTAAATGACTAAATATCTCGATGATATTTCCTACAGAACCTCGTCGCCAAGACTAAGCATCCTAAGAAATCTTGACCCTAAATTTACTAAGGATGGGGATCGGTATCGAACCCAATAGAGGGATATTTACCGATCCCTATATATCTAGGTAGGGGGGCTACAATTCTTTGTGTTGTCTCGTCTTGTTATTGGCTTCATGTTTCCAAGGTTGTTTTGCACAGTTGCCTAAATGTTTTTTCATCCAAGTAATGGATCTACAGAAGGTTGAATTGTTGCTTTAGACTGCATATTGAGATTGCCAATACGATGCATAGAAACTCAAGGACAACATTCAAACCAGGCTTTATATAGCTAGAGTAGAGTGCTATAGGAGTGGGGGCTTGCTTGCACATACCATTAAGATCGGCGATGATCACCTATGTAGGGCGAATACAAATCCATGCTTAGTATCTCCCAGGGTGTTGCTCTTCTGAGTTCATTCGATCGTCGTCTCGTAGAGATCGATGGAGACTTGCATAGAATCGACGGTATTAAACTTCAAACAAGCTTTTGGCATCGGTAGTAGTGAGTGGAAAGAGTGGAGGCCACTTTAGATGACTATTCAAGAATCATTTTCAAGCCCCATAGTAGGGGATCGATACTTATCCTACACTTAGTGAAGTTCTGCCTTTGGAATTTTTGGGATATTTTGCCTCCAATTTGTAGTCTTGTTTACACTTGAGTTTTGGGTTTTGCAGTTATCCCTCTGGGCTTCCTGCCTTGATTACTTTCGAGTTCGATTTGTCCTATCCATCCATGTATTGCCTGGTCCAAAGGCTGGATATTTTCCCCTCAAAAGTACATCCTATTTCAGACATGGCATTCTTTGAATGGAGATAAGTTAGGATTGATGGAAGGAATTCCACTCTGTGCTTTGAATGGTTATTATCCTTACCACGAATTGTGTATATGAAGAGTTATGTCCATAGTTATTCGTCATGACGCTTAACCAAAGTCCAGTGTTATAAATTTGGATTGTGCTCTCTTGTTCTATTGTTCCGAGCTTAGTAATTCTGAACTAGTTCCTCTTATGGATTCTCCAGGCATGAGTCTACTTTTATTCGACTCTAGTCGTTGGGTGTCAAATATGATTACGTATATGTATACACTTGCACTCCCTTGTAGAAGCTCTCGATTATATGCACGTACTCATGGAGGCATATGTAGGTCATCATCTTCATTGTTGTTGTTTTTTTGTGTAGTTAGACTCTCTTTTGTTTTTGCAGTTATAGGAGTCTTTTTTTTAGGCCGGCATTGTGTGGATTCTGCGCCCGCTTTTATTTTCAGCTTAGGTGTAAAGAAACCTGTACTTTTCTTTCCAAGTTCTATTTCAAATGTGAATAATAAAGACTTTTGTTTGCCCAATCTTTATGCCAATTTTCTAAGTGTTTGAGGAATGTGCTTGCGATCCATTTCTTATTAGGATTATTATTGGACTAATTTATTAGCTTGTTCCATGATTTTTCGGCATTTTATCGTAAAACAATCGTTGAAGTGCCAATCTCTTGGCATTACATGTAACCATATCTAATTCTTGAACCCAATCGAACTTTGATCACCTGGAAAGGTGATTCAAGCATTCCGTTTGGAGGAACTTTAAATGCGATCGTGCTTGCCTCCGAACGTCAATTGAAGTAAATTTTCTTGAATAGCAAGTCAGACATCCTTCTTCGGGATGCGTGTTTCGACCGTGCCAAACTTTGGGTATTGGTCAGGTTAACCACTTAAAATCAAGGTTTAGTATCTGTTTCTAGGGTAGTACCATTCGATCGCGCTAGACTTGAGGCACCGATCGAAGTTTATATGTAAGATCCTCCCTTTCATTGGGCATGGATCTTTTCTCTTGCATACTCTGGGCAAGGATCTTCGGCCTCTCCATCCTCTGGAAAAGACATTAATGCTCTGCCAAACTCCAAGCATGAGAAAATGATTGGATGGTTATGTCACGTTCTCTTTGATTTTCCCCCATGTCAAGGGCTGAAAGAGTTGATTGGCATTTACGTATGAACGCCAAGGAAGGTTGGGTCCGATCATGGACCATTTAAGTTTGGGCGACACATAACTATGGATACCTGCACACCTGCATTAGCTATAATCAATTATGTATAAATTTATTTCTAAGTGAAACGGTGGCACTAGTGTTCGCTGTTTCATGCCTTTAGGAGTGAAATCTCGTCAATCGTCGCAAGCGTGAAAGTTCGATCTCCAAGCTTTTGGTCTATTATGTACGGACCTACCCAACTCAGGCCCAAGTTATGAAGGCTTGGGAAGGTTTTTTTATGGACCAAGTCGACAATTTCAAATTTCAATTCCCGACCTTGGCACTGTAATATCAAATGACTTGGCGTCGGTCAGCTTCATCATGCTTCTCATCGATCATATCAATGGATTCCAAAAGGAGCTAATTATTTGTTCGTGGATTGCAGCGAGCCACTCGATGGGAAGGTACTTCTACTTCAATTGGAATCATAGACTCTGATCCATAAGCTAGGGTGAATAGAGAGTGGCCAACCGTTGACTTGTGGGTTATTTGGTAAGTCTGAAGTACTAATGGAAGTTCATCGACCCACTTGCCTTGGCCTTTTCCAATCATTTCTTAAGAATTTAATTGATAATCTTGTTTAGAGTTTCAACTTATCCATTCATATGAAGGTGTGCCACCACAGTGAATCTCATCTCTATGTGACGTCGGTGGCAGAAATCTTTGAATATGGTACTATCGAATTAGGTCCCGTTATCGGCAACAATTGCCTGTGGAACTCCAAAGCGATAGATAATATTCCAAACAACAAAATTAATTACTTTCTTTGTGGTGGTCATGGCTAACTGCTCTGCCTTAGCCTATCTGGTGAACTAATCAACTACAACGATGATTTAGTTCGTGCTACCATTAGATATAGGCAACACACCGATGATATCAATTCCCTAAACAGCAAACGGCCAAGGACTGACAATTTAACTAATCACTGTTGCTAGGACTCTCAGAATTTTAGTGAATCTCTAGCGCTTATCACACTTTCGGGTGTAATCAGCTATATCTCGGTTGATGATTGTTAGAAATACCATAATGAAGGATCTTCTTTGCTAGAGTTTCCCATACTGTGGTCACTACAGGCCCCTTTATGAACTTCTCTTAGGAATTTTTTAGCCTCATCGTGGGCAACACACCGTAGCACAGGATTGAGAATCCCATCCTATAAAGTGCTCCTTGCTGAAGGATATGTCTTGAAGCTTGGCGAATGAGTTTGCATTGCTCGTTCTTTCTATCCAGAAGTATTCCTCTCTAAAAGTATCCTTTTATTGGAGCCATCCATGACTCCTTTTCTAGTTTAACCTTTGAGATCCAATCGATATCCATCTAGTTGACGCTAGGAGCTAATAATACTCCAAACGGGACAAAGCCCATGAGCTTTGCATCTTTGAAATTGGCCAACTTAGCTAACGAGTTGGCCTTTTCATTTCTCTTTGGGAATCTAAGTGCAATCACGCCTGCCTCCGTGAACCGATTGGGATTAACCACTTAGATAGCAATTCAGGTACCCCCTTCTAGGATAGAAATTTTTGATTGCATTGAGATCCAGGTTCTAATTTAAGTTAACGAATTGAGAACGTAGTTCATACATCCTTAGCCGGGATTTTTTATTTCCAATCATACCTAACTTCGGGTGTTGGTTCAAAGTTCATAGGTAAGATTCCACTTTACATCAGATATGGATCTTACATTTTGCCTACTCCAGGCAAAACATCAAGGGATGGACACGTCTGTTTTGATTTGTACTCCTTCTCTTAATCCAAGGACAAGAGTTGTGAGAGCAAATGGTCGTATCACATTCATCTTGATTTATACTCTTGCCTCCACATCAAGGGCGAGAGTTAATGTATGGATGGTCAAGTCACATCCGATTTAGCGTTTATACCCCTGCCCTACATCAAAGGTAAGAGTTGGCTGATGGATGGTCATGTCACGTCCATCTTTAGCTTATACTCCAGCCCCAATATAATGACAAGATTTGGCTGTATCAATCTTCGGATGTCGAGAAGAACTACAGGGGTCCAATCGTTAACAACAGATGTTTAGTTGGAACCTATCTCATGGTAACTGCATACCGTAACTATACACATGCAGGTTCATTTGAGTCGGTTATGTCATAACTCTTAAGTAATGGAAAATTAAAGTTCTCGACTCAAAAAACTATTTTATTCTATGAAAAATAGAAAACGAAAGGTTCTGCCCAATGTTACCGGAGCAACGCCAGTTCTTAGAAGGTTGGGGATCGCATGTAACCATCGACCCGACTGTTTGGACCTTTTGGATGTTATTACAGTAACACCAGTTCTCAAAAGCTTAGGGATTAAATGTGACTGTCGACCCGAAAGTTCGAACCTTCTCGATGTTGTCGAAGGAACATTAGTTCTCACAAGTATAGGGATCGAATGCGACCATCGACCCGACGTTCAGACCTTCCCGACATTGTTGGATCAACGCCAATTCTCAAAAGGTTAGGGATCAAATATGATTTTAACTTAGCGGTTCAGACCTTATCGATGTTCCCAAAGCAACATCGGTTCTTATAAGGTTAAGGATCGAATGAGACTGTCGATGCCACGGTTCCATCAATTTAAGAATTGTCATGCGGCTTATTATGTAGTACATGAAAGTTACTTATAGGAGCATGGTTCCTTCACCTCAAGAAGCAAAATTTATTAATGAATTAAAAAATGGCAAGTCTTGCCTATTTAAAGTGCCTCCAGTGTTACTGGTAAGCTTATTTGCGAAGGGAAATTGGATAATGAAGAATGGGGCAGCATTGTCATAGGTTGCTGTTTTATCCATGGGTGACCGGCTAGTTGATGACTAGTCTTTCATATCTTGCCTTGGCCCCTAAATGCTAGATTCGGGCAGTTCTTCTAGAGTATGTAGAGCCTGCGGTCTTATAGTTTCCCCATCATTTGGTTGTTCCTTAACGTATTGTCGGTGTTTGTTATTCTTTGTCAGCTCCTTAAGTAAACTTTTTAGATGTCGACACTCTTTAGTGTTATGTCCATGAGTTTCATGGAAACGATAGTATATTCCTGAGAACTTCTGTGCATCAATTGCCTCTCTTTAGGGAGTAGCAAGGTAGATATTTTCCAACATATCGTTCGGAGTTGTATATGTTTTTTTTGATCTCAAGCTCCTCGGGCATTCATTATTACCATTGCGTTGGCTGCTTAGAGCTTGACTCCTTTCCCTTTGATTATTAGGATCTCTGGCATAAACTGATGCATGCATAGAGTTTCCTCCGGCCTGCTTCATAGTGACATTGCGTTGTATCACTTCATTTGAGTTCCCAGCACCTGTCCCCCACGGGTGTTTGCACGGTTCCTCCAAGCATAAGTACTCATTGGTTTTTCTATAGAATGCATCCATTGTCGATAGGGGTTTCTTTCTAATAAGTCCCCGAAGTCCGTGTAACAGTCGTAATTTGGCTTTAGTTATTTAATTAGTTAGTTAGTTAATTAATTAGGCTCTGAAAATGGAATTTGTGCAAATAATGTAATTTTACCATGAAACTTACGCCATTTTGTTCATGGCAAAATTTTGAGCAACTTTCATATTTGGAGTTTTGCGATCGGAGTCCAAACGAAGAAGTTACGTATGAAAAACGAATTCATAATGAAAATATTTTAATAAGTAAAATTAATGTTTATTAATTAACCAACCGGGCCCAGAGGTCAACCTATCATTAGGACCGGTCAACCGATGCTCCATGGGCGATCGACCGGTCGCCTTCAGGCTGGTAGGGTTAGCCTAGGGCATAACAGCCCGGGTCTAATATTTTAAATCGTACGTTTTGGTTGATTTTAGCGCCTATAAATTCAGGCCTAACCCTCCATTCTCTTCTCATATTTTTATGGATGCGGTAGCGAAGCTCTGCCGATTCTTCTCCACTTTCTTTCTAAATTATAAAGATAGGATATTTTTATTTATATTCATACAAATCGGAGAAGAGTAGAAATCTAAAAAAGAGAACAGAAGAGAATCAACCATATGCGTATTTGAGGTAATTTATATATTTATATTTATTTGTATCTATTTTCTCTCATATCCCAAATCTCTCTTATATCTGTAATTCTATTGTGTATATATATATATATATATCTTTTTATACATATCACTTGGATTAAAAAGGATTTGGAGATGAATCAAAGGTTCTACTTCAGGTCTGGAGGTTTGGATTGCTTTTAAAAGATGAGTGGAAATTCTATAGGTGGTTATAATATGAAAATTATCCAATTGGTGTTTATTTGATCTTTACGCCTAATTAAATAATTGTGTATAAATTAGAGGCAATGAATTAAATATGATCCGAATATAGTGAATACTGCCTACATATTCTTGTTTATGAATTGATTTAGAATTGTTTACAACGTAATCTGAAAAATCAGTCCCAAAAGTATGAATTAGAATTTCGATTTGAATGAAATTTATTCCAGATCTGAAATAAGTTTTATAATAATGTTATAAATTTTAATTATTACCGTAATCTTGTTAGAATGTTAACTTTTCTATGTTTGAAATCGTTGGAGTTTAGATCCGTTTGATATTTGTAAATTAGTTTGATTTCTTTCCCTTTTAGAAAATACGGAATTTGATCTAACAAGGAATGAATGCAAATAGAAGAGAAGAGGTGTGTAAAATATGAATTCATTGTAATTGTAACGACCCACAAATCCATACCCCTTGAGTCACACTATTCTACATTAATCAACTCAAGATGAACGGAAATACGAACCATTTGGGTTAAAGAAGAAGAGGTGAAGAAGAGAAAACAGAAAACAACAACAGAATCTAACCAACGTAGCGGAATAAAATATAATACATAATAATAGATCTTTACACAAGAGAAAACTATATCTGTCTTATACATACATCATCGGAGTACATCATCAGAGTTCCACATCAATAACATACAACTGTATATACAATAGAATAATAATCAAATACGGAAGTACGTATCGCCATCCAGCTCATCTCCTGAGCTCCACAGCATCATATTCTGGATCCTATAATACTCGGTCTGACCCAAGCATTATAGTTAAATAACACCTGACTCAGTCTGGAATACCAGCGTGAGAAATCACACCCAAATTGATTATTAAAGTTTCAAAAATCCTTTGAAAACAAAAGCATCTCGTAAGACCACGCCACAAATAAACATGTCGGGTTTTTACCTTACGATGGCTAAAACACTTTTTATTAAAATCATCTGATATTATAATAGGGTTCACATACAAATACTTATTAAAATAGCCAAAATTGTTACATTCATTAAATTCCAGCTACTAGCCACAGAGTGGGTAATACAAACAAAACTCGTAAAAGGCACGTAGGGAGAATGGATTTCCAACTAATGACTAGGCATTGGGGTACCACCTATCACGGTACGTGGCCTAGATCATTGTACCAAGGACCACTCCCAATCCCCTGCAACACAAGACCCGGATTATCCCTTACTGGATAATCCTGAGTAAGATCACCCCATGGTTGGGATCAACAACCGCACCACTAAGCCGAAAATAAAAGGGACATCTAGACAGGGATGACCTTACCCGGAAATGGGTGCTGCCCACCAAGCCTTGCTGCATAACCCCTGATTTTCAGTCATTCCCAGTTGATGAGGCTTGAGGCTAAGTGTTACCTTTTAGATCGTTTCACTTAGAATGCTCATCGTCCACCTGATGATGTTTTGAAAGCATTCATCCATACAAGTCCGTCCCGGGTTCAAACGGAACCAAAGCCACTACTCCTACTACATCCATTTTGGAAATATCCTCAGGATTAGTAGCGACTAGCCCTTGCACTTCACTGATCCATCTTCGAATCCAAACTTGTTTTCCACAAAAACGTACAAACCGGATCGAAGTGGTTTTCGAGAAATAAATCCCGACCCCGGTCTCTTCGAAACGATCAGCGTATTTGGCCAATATTGATAGTCGGTTATTTAACTATCAATTAATATTCACAAACATCTAGAAACCATAAATAATTTCTCTAAATTATTTATTTATCTCAAAGTATCTTCGCAAGATATATTTCCATTTCAACCTTTGAAAACATTTTCAAACTATCTTCCTTTTTTAGAATAAATTTCCCAAATATATTCTATTTCCACTAAAATCACCAAGCACAAATCTTTAGATTTTTTTTAAATAATTTAAAATGCTTTACTTTGAAATATACTTTAAAACATTTAAGTTAAAGCTACTTCAATAATTTGTTAAAAATACATACTATATGAATATTTGAAAATAAGGTTACTTTATAAAATATAAAAACTAGGTGTTCACTTTTTAAAACAAAATACTAAGTCACCTTTTAAATAATTACTACGATAATAGATTTGAAAAATATTTACTTTAGAATTTAGATATTTAGAAATAATAAATTCCTAAAACATGCTTTTTAACAACATTAAAACTTTTTATCTTGTATTTAAAAATTTACTTTTAACGTACTTGGCTATCCATCTTCACATTTCTTTAAATCTCCAATTTCAAACACTTGAATCAATTTCCAAATTGATTTCCAATTTACTCCCGTTTATCCCAAAATCCATTAATTTCAGATTTTATTCCTTAATTATGATTTAAAATACTTTTAACTGAAAATACCAATTTTAGATTTCTCAATTTACTTCCTAATCCTTTTAAATAAATTTAAACTTTGAATTTTAAAATAATTCTTTATTCCTTTAAATGATGCCACTTAAGGTTCAAAATTCTTTATTTCTCTGTTTATTCAAAACCCCCTTTCCATACTCGAAATTTATTTATTAAAATTTTAAAATCACTTTTATTCTTTTTCAATTTATTCTTAAATTCATTTAATTTTTCTATAATTATTTCACTTACAAATTCACTTCTTTTCTTTTCTTTCCAAAATCCAATTTATATATTTTTGGTAACTCGTTATACCCAAATATATTCAATCAACCATAGCATTCAATATTCCAATATAATTCATCATAGAATATCAAATAATCGCAACAGAGAATATTAAATAATTTAAATGTTGAGGAATCCAGTTGGATCCTTCCAACCTGTTCTCCCTGCATCCACAGACATTAGCATAATATAAAATACCAATTCCACTTCGAGGTGGAATATCGCGGTATATGGGATTAAATAAAATATTATCCGCTATTATGTGCTGCATAGGGTCTCATCCGCTATAAAATGCGGGAAATCAATCATTCCAAGATATATTATACACTATAATATAACACAATAAATCAATTCAACCATTCAACCAATTATTTAAATTTAACTATTTAAATTAAAATTAAAATTCAACTGAGTGAGATTAACTCACCTTTACATTTGTTTGCAGTCCACTTCAGTTCTGTCTTGGTTTCCCGGTTTATAACCTTGTATAAACATTACATACTTTTTTTTATCAACTTTCGAGTCAATTTGAACATTTAAATTTCCATTTATAATTTAATTAACCAGTGATTTCATTTTTAAACAAGTAAATCTATTTTAATAATTTCCTTTTTAATAGAATATTTTAGCATCCAAATAATTAAATAAGTTAATTAAATAAATTAATTTTCAAATATACACTTTTTTTATAGATTCAAACATCTAGCCCTACAGAGTACAACTATTATTACTAAGCAAAAATTATTCAAGAATTAGAGATTACCAGAAATCGACACGACCCCACTATCGTTGCTGAATATTGCAGCTATCCAAATCTTCGGCGTTTGGTACAACACCCACGCTTCACGTATCCACACGAAACCCTATCCCCAAATCGAGCACTTCCACTCACAAGCAACCCTTCCCAGCATCGCCTGAAACTCGTTCGCATTGCAACCCTCAACGAACCTGATGCGTCGCTTCCTGTCGTTCGAACTCGAGTTCGAATAGAACGAACCAAGCCCACGCCCCTTGAGCTCTCGTAGAACGCTAGTTCCCCACCGTGATTCTCGAAACTCCATTTTAGCGCCGTCCAACGCGTGTGAGCTCGAGCCGCCCTCGATGGATGATCGAGCTCGCCGATTTGATGTATAGGCGATTCAATTCGATAGCCATTTTTATATATAGATATTTATTTTATATTTTATTTCGATATGTTTTCGGCTGATAAGAAGAAAAAGAGGCGACGTGATAAGTGAGGGAGATAGCGTGTTTAAGAAGGGAACGATGACCCGATTTGATTAAATAAAGTTTTATTTAATTTTCGAAATATCCCGTTCTAGCAACCTAGAATCTCGGCCTCCTTTCTTGACATGCCGCTAGGCGTTTATAATGTTAAACCCTATTCCGAACGCAATGGAAAAGGTTTCGAGCCCTAATTCGATCGTATGGAGAAGATAGCTTTTTGAATCGAATTAAAGTATTAAATTTTCGATATTAATTCTAGCGTGTTTATATACCGCACGCTCACACAACAACTTCAAATACTACGAAAATTGAAATCTGATAATAATAAAATATTACGGATCCAATAGAACTAGTTTCGTCGAATTCCGAGACTGTGGCTCAGAAAGCTATTTTTAAATTCAATTTAGACAACAAAATTTCAAAACTGAACAAATCAGTGTTAAATTTAATTTTAACACTTCTATTATCTTCAGTATCCTTAATATAAATTTTATAAGCCTTCAAATTATTTTTAACAGGCTTAAACTGAAGATTCAACATTTTACCCAACTTCAAATTGTTTAATTTAATAATTTAATTATCAAATAAATAGTGTTATTTGAATTCAAGTTAAAAATTAACTTTTAAATATTTAAAATCCATTAAATATTCCAATTTCAAATGCTCAAAAATTCTGGGTCGTCACATTCCTCCCCATTTAAAAAAATTTCGTCCCGAAATTACTAGTTAGAAAGAATGGTCCAATACCCATTTACTTTTTCCCATAACTAAAAATTCAACATTCTATCAACTATCTTTTTATAAAAGACCCATTATTATTCTTACTAACTTCCCAAACTCTTCCATAATTTGCAAATAACGTTATTTGCTTAATCATTCAAATTTCAATTTAAAACCAAATTTTGAATCATCCAAATTTTTTCAAAATTTTTCTAACTCTTTAAATTTTCAAAAATTTTTGCCAGCGTCTTCTTTGCGCGGCTAGCTCGGTACAACTACAAAATGCGTCTACGGGCCTCTAGATTTCAAACAAAAACAAAAGCCAAGTGACTAGATCAAAAACCCAATCAAATTTCATACAGAAATTTAAACACATACCTTTTTGTCGAGCAATTCAAATTTATCTTCTGAAATCAAAACCAATTTTCCTTTTCCTTTATAATACCTGTATATCCTACATAGTAAAAATATCCAATCACAACATTCAATAACATTTTATCGACTTCCTTACAAAATGTCAATATCTATTCATCCAAATATTAACTTTGAATATATTTGTAGTCTCAATTTCCAATTAAGAATTCACCATTCCTTTCTTAAGTTTAGTATAAGCATTTTGTTTGTGTAAAAATTGGGCACAACACTCTTCGGGAGTCGTTGAAGAGATAATAACGAAGAATGTAAATTCAAAACAGATATTATCTAACAAAAACTCCAATCAGCAGTAAAATAAATGCGTAGACAAGCGATTTATAGTGGTTCGGCGTGTTGCCTACGTCCACTATGAAGTGTTTTGATGTTTTATTGATTCTCTTTCAATGATTACAAGTTGTTGCAGCAATCAACAGCAAATTACAACTGGAAATTCGAAATCAACATTAGAATTATGATGTAGGATGATGGAGATTTCGATCCGACAGAGTCTGGGCGCTTCAGAGTCGAAAGATCCTTTTTCTATTGGCCTTGGGGATCTATTTATAGGCGTAGGCTGCCGATATTTCGCTGGAAACTTGGGAGACCACTTCAAGCACGTGAGGGGGCCCACATGCCCGGTCTTAGGAAGTTTGGGCCCACTTTGGCATCGGTTCGAACTCCATTCGAATCGATCAAGAATTCATCCAATCGAGGTGAAATTTGGCGTGGACACTCTTCGACATGAATGCAAGCTTCTATGAAAATTTCGTGGCATTTGAATCAGTGGATTGGGAGATATGATGGATTCGAAATGGGGTTCACTGCGTGGCTGTTTGGTTCGAAACCATGCGTTCAAATCGATGGTTTCGAAACCAGGGTGGCACGTGTCTTCGTGTTGACGTGGAGCACACACTTCGCCTCGATCCGTGTTTTGCTCCGAGTTGAATGCTTCGACTCCATATAATTCGACGCATTCGAACCGATGAAAGACACGTCACCTTGGCCAGTTGACCCAGTGGATTCGACCGAAGCTTCTTAGATGGATTCGAACAAGGCTTCCGTGATGGGTTCGAACAAGGCTTCTGTGATGGGTTCGAACAAGGATTCTGTGATGGGTTCGAACAATTGAAGCTTAGTGGATTCGAACAAGGATCTTTGGATGGATACGAGCCTTGCAAACTCTCCATGGACATGAGGTCCACTGGCATGAACCGAATGGATTCGAAGTTGATGGAGTCGAACCGAGGCATTCCGATGTGTTCGAAGTCCATCGGTTCGAAGGTGATCGGTTCGAATGGTGCATGAGGATGGGTTCGAAGACAACCACCATGATGGGTTCGAAACCAGTGTGTTCACTTCAAGTTGGACCGATCATAACTTGAGCGTATGAACTCGGATTGACTTGAAATTTGATATGATGACTTCTACGGTCTTTCTTGTCATGTCCTATCAATTGTAGCTCAATCTGGACTCGGACAAAATTCAGCGATATCCATAGCGAAACGAAATATGACCAACCTCTGAGTCGAACTATTCTCCGTTTTTCGATCGATCTTTGGGTATCGCGGCATTGCCAAAGAGCGGGATAACATTTTGCCCCCCAAAGTACGTCTTGTGGGAACATGACGTGCTTTGAATAGCTACAACTTCTCTCCGAACAATCATTGCTCTCTTTTTGTTGAGACTCGTATTCTGTATTGCTGCAACCTTGTGTTGATATGATTGATTACTGTATAATAGCGCTTAGCCGTTGGCTGTTGCATTTGTAACAAGATAAGTGTTTGATCCCTGCAAATGCTTAAAATCGAATGTTAGTTTGATATATATGCACATATGCTAGTTTGATCTTTGTTAGCGTCGTGCGTCTACAAGTCGTTGTTAGTTTTGTTTGCTATTGAATTTCGTATCGATCCTCTCCTGAACCAATTTTGAAATCTGAATTGATACAACGCTAGATGGTTGTTTTGAAAAGTCCCTTCGTATCGATCCTCTCCTGAACCGATGTAGAAGGTTGAATGAAACGACTCAGTGTTGCGTGATTGTAATGCTTCGAACCGATGTGTTGGAGTATAGATGGGTTCGAAATCCACATTCGTATGGATGGAGTATACTTGTGTTGTGATGGTTTCGAAACTGACATTCGAACCGATGTGAATGGATGGATTCGAACTAGCAGTTCGTTTTGGTAGGTTATGGATGGAGTTGCGAACAGGGGCCTCGAATCGATGTGCCCACTGCGCGTTTCGCATTGATGCAACTCGTTGTCCTGCCATGTACTTCGTATCGATGAAGTGTGAGGGTAACTTCGAACCCACACGGCATTAGGCAAATGGCTTCGAATGGTGGTTTCGAATCGATGCACGCTTCCACTGGTTGCAACCGGTCAAGTCTACCGGAAGATGAATCGCCTCGGTTGCTCTCGAGTCTTCATATAAATAGCAGAGGGTTTCACTTTTCTCACTTTTTACTTTTATAACTCTCGCCTTGCTTTTACTGTGTTCCGCCTTATCTCAAAGCATCAGAGGAGAAGGGACTGCATCACGCATTCGAACCAATCCAGATTCAAGACCTTGACTCTTTCGAATCCATCATTAAACTAGGTAATTAGCCTTGAATCCAAACGGCAAAGTTACTTCGAACCTATCTCATCTTCATCAATTGCTTAGTCTCGAGATTGGCAAAACCAGATCTGGCTTGGGAAGGCTTCGAACCGATGCGTGGATTCGAGTTCGAATCGATGATGGGTGTGCCATTCGCCGTTGGATTTCGCATCGATCCATGGAATGATTTTATGGGGCGACGCAGTTCGCACCGATAGACCATCTTTGATGGTTCCATTCGAATCGATGGATTCGAATCCATCAGCTATCGGTTCGAAGTTCTCAACTTTGCATTAGTACGGAGGGTATCGATTCGAACGTGGCCGATGTTAAGTTGGGGGTTTTCTTATTGGTTCGAACCAGTTAACCAAGGATCGATTCGAAGTCGTCCTTCATTAATCGATTCGAACTTGACACCTGTTCATCGATTTGAAGCGTGCCTTTCTGCATCGATTCGAAGTGAAGTTAGGATGGGTTCGAATAAATCCCTTGTGATCGGTTCGAACCCTCTATGATGGATACCAAAGTTTGACATTTTCTAAGCATAATTCCGACGAGCTTCATTCCTGCATATTTGGACTTGAATATTAAACTACATACTTGACCGCTTTTCGAAGCTCGTCGATGGAACTATAACAACTTCTATCCAAATCAAATTCCATCATACAAACGGTTTAGTGATGACGGTCAGCGATGACGGTCATTACAACTGGGGAAATTAGCTTTGTCGTTTGCATGTTTATTTAACTCTGCGATATTTATTCAAGTAATGCATGGCACTGTACAACATACATTCATACACTTTACACTGGGGAATGCACGGGTTCTTTGTCGTCTAACGATGGTTTCTCATAAGTTAGCTAGTTATGGAACCTTCAAGTTCGCAATAGCAGGAGGTTCAAAGCACAACTACTCCGAGACTAGAGGTTCCAGATATTGAACCTGAGATCATTGGTCCGGCCCCGGATGAACTTCCCAGTGCGTCTTTCATTGCCAATCCGTCGGATTCCGTTCAATCGAATATTTATGAAGACATGTTAGGGAGGATATGCTTGAGGCACGGTCAGTCACTGGATGACGTGTTATTGCCAGGGCCGAACGATAGACCACACAACCCGCCGGAGGGATATACAGCATTTAATCGCCATGCGTGTGCGGCTGGTACACTTCCTCCGTTCAACGAGTATATAAGGGAAGTGTTGCCTTTTTTGAGGATCGCTCCATCTCAACTACACCCAAACGGATATGCGTCCGTGAACAGTTTATTCATCGTCTTCATGGAGTATCTTCATAGACCACTGATCCCGACCGAGATTAGATATCTATTTAACTTCAAGACCCGAGGCGATTATCCTTCCTTCACATTTCTGGAAGCGGTGAGGAACTACCAAGTGGTCACTGGGTCCTGGACCAGGTTGAGTTACTATAGGACGGCATGGTTCTATGTCAGGCGTCCTCCGGGGTTTGCCCGACGATGGTTATTCAGACGTGAGTGTAGTTGAGTTATCAAGTAATTACTAAGGCAATTGCGGTCAAATTGAAACTTATGTTTTTTCTCTTCTTCATAACGACGATTCAGCGACCTGAGGGCGAGCGCTTTAAGTAGATGGTGCGAGTACTCCGGGGAGTCCCGAGCGAAGATAGGGATATCGAGTCGCTTTTGACCGATAGGAATCTTCGGACTTACGGATTGATTGAACGAGGGCAGAGCATACTGTTTGACGGGGCACTAAGGATTGTCTCTAAAAAACGAGTCAAACACAAGAAGCCCAAAGTTATCATAGCCGAGGAGGCTGATTCTGAAAGAACTCATACGGACGACGAGCCGTTGTTTGAGCCTACAGATGTGGCTCAGGATGTTGAAGAGCAAAGAAAAGGCAAGGCAGCCGTCGTCACGTCAACTAAGAAGGGGAGATGGAAATCGGTTGTCACGGCCCGATCCTCTCCCGGAGTTAGAATTTCTGAGATGTCTCCTCCGCGAACTGAAAGTCTTTACGAAGGGCTTACCGACCTTCCAATCCCGGATGATGTGTCTTTTCAACATTACGCCGGGTTGGAGGAGTTCCATCATACTCTAGAATTGAGCGAGCCTTTTATTACTAGCTCAGTCGACACTTCTGGTTGGTCGGGGGGAATACATATTCATACACATTTCACGACACTACATAGCCCCGAGTTCTAGGTCATCGGTTTTGAGAAACCACTAACTTTACTCTCATTTCTCTTTGCAGATATTATGACTAGACGCGGTTCGATGCTAGGGAGCCTACGACATGCTCGCAAATCTTCCTCATACTACGAGTCACAACGGAGAGAAGGAGACAGGGGCTACGATCGCAGGTACTCCGGGTATTCTAGCTAAGAACGAAGAGATAGAGATTATAGACATCGGTCTCGATCACGCACTCCTCCTCCAAGAGTTCCTATACAACCTCCTGTCCATGTTTCTCGTCCTTCTGATTCCTCGTACTACCAGTCGGCCTCGATATCTTCTAGGCATGAACCTCGCCATCCCAGATCTGAGGCAATGCCTCCAATAGTTGCGGAGCAACCTCCTACTGAAATTTTGGGGGAAGGAGCAATCAGGCTTGCTCAGCTGAAGAAGGACTTTCCGAATATTTGCTTTGATAACTACATTTTTCCTCTTCACTTGAAAAGAATCCCGCCGGAGGCCGAACAGACGGCGCACGATTATGTACACGACTTTTATGCCCAATACAGGGCATGGTACAAGGCGGCCGAGAAAGCGTCGTCATTGGCCTTTGAGCGTGGAGCCACCATCGAGAAATTGCAGGCTGAGTTAGCTCAAAAGAGCCGTATTATTGAGGTGCTGAACACCGAAGCTGAATCTTCTCGGAAATCTGAAATGGAGGCTATCAAAAAAGCCGACGAGGCCCAGGCAACAATGGATAGAATGAAACGTGAGCACTACGCCACGGTTGAGGATATGGGCCATCAAAACACCTTGGTCACTGCTGAGAGGGACACAGCCCTGAAGGAGTTAAACGAGCTTAAGTCCAAATTTGCCGAAATCGCCAAGGATAGGGATGATGCGAATAATGCAGCCCAGGAGGCGTGTGAACAAGCCGTGATTCTCCGGACTGAACGGGATGCAGCAGTAGCCAAGGTCCAGGCGGTTGAGACGGAGGTTGAGGAGAAAGTTCATCAAGCGGAGGCCAGGCTGGAGGCCGATATTGAAGATTTTCTCATCACTTATAATGCCAACGTGTTGAGACGCCGAAATTTGGCCTGGCTCCAAGATTACCTGATACACCTCCTCAGCGCTTGGGATCGATTGGTCGAGGAAGAAGAGGAAGCACGTCCTGGTGAATCGGTCGACCGATTCGAACTTGAAAACCGGCTGCTGACGGACGATGAGAAGAAGGTCCTTCATGATGCTATTATTGCTCATGAGAAGGAGATGATTAGCGGTCGATCTCTGGAGGTTGGAGAGGGATCAGGTGTTGAGCATCACGCCAGTGTTACTGAAATCACCGCTCCACCTCCGTTAGAGCCTGTATCTGTGGGTTGTTCGCAATCCGTCCCTGCTTACGACCCAGAAAAGCCGCGGTTATCTCCCATACGTGAGCATACTTCTGAGGCCGCTCAGTCGTCCGCAAGCCAAACTGGGGAAGGTATTCCGAACTTATCTCAAGTGTTTTCTAAATAGAGAGTTTGTTCTGAAGCAGTTACTGATAATCTCTTCTTATCTTTGTTTAGTGACTAGAGTTGCTCCGATTGCCGCGACCCAAGAATCAAGCAAAGGGGATAAGGCCATCACCACCGAGACTACTGTTGTAACTGCAGTATCAACCAAGGCGGCGCAGGGGAGCAGATTATCTCTTGATGAACAAATGGTGAGCGAGCTGCTCGGTGAGCAGGGTGGTTTCTCCACAAACCTGCCATTCATCATTAGTGACATTCCGCCAACTTCTATCTCTTCAATGCAGACTGCGGATGCCCCCAGCCAAGCCCAGACGATTCACGATGAAGAGATCCTGGCCGAGATTCATGCAGAACTAGAAGCTGCGGGGCAAAGTGGTAGTGTTGGTGGTAGCACGGCGGCGCAGAGCCCAGCACCTGCGAGGATAGTATCGTCGGGTGGTACTATCCCATCTTCCATTGCGGGTCCGGTCCCTCCTACTCCTCCGGCAGGGAGCCTTCATTTAGATTCAAGTTCTGAGGAGGACGTAGATATTATGCCCCCGGCCGAAGAGCAACCATCGGAGAGGAGGTCGTCCAAACGAGGGATTTCTGTTCCTAGCGATTCTGATGACGAACTGCTGATAAGGAAGCCAAGAAAGAAGGAATAGATCGGCCTCCCAAGCAGATTTTTTGGTAGATAGGAACTTGTTTTCGCTTTTTGTTAGTAGGCCGTGTATAGATGCAGGTTCGACCCCTGCTAGTAGGCATTCTTTTTTGGGAAAACTTATTTGCATGTAAGTCCTTGTCTTCAGTTAGTTGAAATAAAATTAAGTTTCTTTGTTTCAACTCTCATTTCTTTTGTGCTTAAGTGTTTGTAGTGTCTTGTTTTCAGTCCAGTGCACTTGTGGTGTTTTTACCGTCAAGTAGAATTCGTTTTTATTCGCCAAGTCTGAGAATCTTGGTCGCAAGTTGTGGTCGATGAATAATCGAACTTCGAACATTGTATCGCTTTAGTTAGCATTTAACACTTAGCTTTTTTGCCCCCTAGTCTCGGGGAATAACATTTGTGTTTTGGTGGTTGAGTGCGTTTATTGCAAACTTTAAGCACATGTCCACATTCCGGGGACTTAAGATAATTTGAGATCGATAATCCGGTTCGCACTCCGGGAACTCAAGAGTTATCGATGCTTGTAACACGGTTCGCGCTCCGGGAACTTGGAATTGATGTTCACATTCCAACTCGCACTCTGCGAACTCGGAGTTAGTATTAACATTTCAATTCGCACTACGGGAACTTTAACTTGGTATTTGTGCTCCAATTCACACTCCGGGAACTTGGAGAAAACATGTATGTTTGGGTTCGCACTTCGGGAACCCGGAATTGATGTTTGTACTCCAACTCGCGCTTCGGGAATCTGGAGTTAGCCGCTGGATGGTCAGTCAAACCTATTTGGGCTTTTCAGGAATTCGTTCACACTCTGGGAACGATGGATTTGATGTTTATACTCTAATTCGTGCTTCGGGAATTTGGAGTCAGCCGCTGGATGGTCAGTCATACATATTTGGGCTTTTTAGGAATTCGTTCACACTCTGGGAACGATTTATTGGATGTTTATACTCCAATTCACACTCTGGGAAGTTGGAGTCCGTTCAAGCTGTGGGAACGAATCGTTGAATGTTTATACTCCAATTCACACTCTAGGAAGTTGGAGTCCGTTCGCACTCTGGGAACGAATTATTGAATGTTTATACGCCAATTCACGCTCTGGGAAGTTGGAGTCCGTTCGCACTCCGGGGACGAATTATTGAATGTTTATACTCCAATTCACACTCTGGGAAGTTGGAGTCCGCTCGCACTCCGGGAACGAATTATTGAATGTTTATACTCCAATTCACACTCTGGGAAGTTGGAGTCCGCTCGCACTCCGGGAACGAATTATTGAATGTTTATACTCCAATTCACGCTCTGGGAAGTTGGAGTCCGTTCGCACTCTGGGAACGAATTATTGAATGTTTATACTCCAATTCACACTTTGGGAAGTTGGAGTTCGTTCGCACTCCGGGAACGAATTATTGAATGTTTATACTCCAATTCACGCTCTGGGAAGTTGGAGTCCGTTCACACTCCGGGAACAAATTGTTGAATGTTTATACTCCAATTCACGCTCTGGGAAGTTGGAGTTCGTTCGCACTTTGGGAACGAATTATTGAATGTTTATACTCCAATTCACACTCTGGGAAGTTGGAGTCCGTTCACACTCTGGGAACGAATTATTGAATGTTTATACTCCAATTCACACTTTGGGAAGTTGGAGTCCGTTCGCACTCCGGGAACGAATTATTGAATGTTTATATTCCAATTCACACTCTGGGAAGTTGGAGTCCGTTCGCACTCTGGGAACGAATTGTTGAATGTTTATACTCCAATTCACATTCTGGGAAGTTGGAGTCCGTTCACGCTCTGGGAACGATTCATTGAATGGACTGTCGTGTGTTGGTCCAATTCAGCCTTTGACGTGATGGCTTGCCCCCGAGCTGGGGTTTCACTTAGTGAGTGGCCGGTCGTATCGCAGTCACTCGCTATTTGAATAAATTCCATTTTAATGGAACTTAGCCCTTCGTGTGTCGTGATTGTTGAACGTTGCATTCGGTGAATCACAGCTCTAGCTTGAAGAGATAGTATTTTATTGCTGAAATAAGAAAATATGGCAAAGTCAGTGCCTTATTACAAATTCAAATTTCAGAATGTAAAAGAAACTACAAAGTATTCATAGATTGAAGGAGCCTGTCATGTGTGACAGTGACGAGGATCTTCGTCGTTCCAGGCTCCTGAGTAAGTAGGTCCGCCACTGATGGCGTTTATCACCAATCTTCCGCGAGGACAAGTTGAGTGCTCCTGTCTCGACCGATTGGGTCCATTGTTTGGATTTGACGGGCCCGCTTCTCTGGGCTGCGGTGTCCGCACAATCTGTTCCAGCTTCCTTTCTCTGATCAGTTTTTCAACAAGATCCTGTAAGTGACGACATTCGTTCGTATTATGCCCGTAGCTTTCATGGAACCTGCAAAACTTTCCCGTCTGGATTTGTCTCTCCGACGACGGTCTTGGTGCAGGTTTTTGATATTGAATTGTATCGCAGGTTTGTAAGTACAAGTCCTCTAGTGATGTATTTAGAGGAGTGTAACTGTCGAACATTGGATTCTTGCGCTGCGGGCCACGATTTTGATCTTGTTTTTAATTTGATTCACGCTTTCCCTTCGCCGAGCTTGTTTATTTTTAATGTTCAACTGGACTTTTCCGGAGTTCTCACCGAACTATTTTATTGCTACATTGCTTTGGATCTCTTCCGCATTTGATCCTGAGTCAGTTTGTTTCCTAGACTGTTTCGCATCTTCCCGTCTCAGGAATTGAGCTGCTTTGGCATGGAAACGGTCCAACGATGCAGGTGGTTTCCCAGCTAGCCAATTGCCGAATTCAGAATCGGGGTCGATCCCCTTAGTCAATGCCATAAGGATGGAGTTATCGTTTGGATTACTAATCTCCGCGCATGCAGTATGGAATCTCTCTAAGTAGTGTCTGAGTGTCTCTCCGGGAGCTTGCGTGACACTAGATAGAGTGTTGACATCTTTTGGCCTTGCGACGTGCATGCGGAATTGCTCAACGAATTTTGTGGCTAGCTGGTCGATTGATGAGATGGATCGAGGTGGCAGTCGGGTGAACCACATGGTAGCGATGCTCCCCAAGGATATGGGGAAACTACGACATTTCACTGCATCGTCAGCCCTGGCAGCAGTCATCGACCATCCATATTTTAGAATATGTTGGTTAGGGTCAGAGTTTCCCTCATACATGCGTAGAGTGGGCATTCGGAACCTCCGCGGGGGTTCAGCAATAAGAATATCGTCCGTAAAGGGAGTGTGACTTCGGGAAACTCCCCAGTCGTCGTTTGTGAATCCCTGACTCTCACGGATCATCTGACGTATCATAGTTGAAAGGTCCGGCATTTGCGCCGGAGTATGATCACGTTCCATACTTTGGGTTTGAACCGGATATCGTCGACGGTCCAAGTCTTGCCTTCTTGGCTCATAGTCCTCTGGGACATACGGTTCAAGAGTACGCCCGCTATGACGATGGTCCAGGTCTGACTGATCTTGGGTGTCGACCCCTGGCTCAGCCGCAATGTTAGCGATGCGGTATTCTGCGGTGCGGTGAGGAACGACACCTCCTCGGGAGGAGGGTCCGATTTGGAAACTGGCTAACGGACCAACTCTAAGTTCTCCAACGGTCAATGTCGGTTGATTTCGAAGGGGTGGCATATGACTCCCATCTAACCGGGGTCGTGGAGGCCGGTTATGATAATCAGAGGATGAAGAACTTTCACTGGATGAGCGAGAAGCATGGTCTCTCATGGATCTCTTTCGTTTCTGGTGATCCAGCTTGTTGATTAACTCAGCATTAGCGCGTAGCTGTTCTTCTAGCTGTCGCCGACTCTGGGTCAGCTCTTGGAGTAACAACTGCAACTCTTTTCGAGTAACCGGACCGGACGGTTCAGAGTGCCCAGTAGCATCCTGATTAGATGGAGGTGGGGGCACAGGATTTTGTCTATCCTGTTCTTCTTGGTTGACAGCGTTTGAGGTGGTTCTTGTGCTAACCATCTTGATAGTTGAATTCCTTTCCTAGACTTTATGCAAATCTGAATAGAAGGGAAGGAAGTTGGATTCAATAATCTGGATCTCTCTCTTAGATTTATTCAATCCGGTATCGATGACAGATCCAACGAGCAGGAGAAAATCTGGGTTTTCTCAGTGAAAGCACCAAAGTGTTTGTTTAAAAATTGGGAACAACACTCTTCGGGAGTCGTTGAAGAGATAATAATGAAGAATGTAAATTCAAAACAGATATTATCTAACAAAAACTCCAATCAACAGTAAAATAAATGCGTAGACAAGCGATTTATAGTGGTTCGGCGTGTTGCCTACGTCCACTATGAAGTGTTTTGATGTTTTATTGATTCTCTTTCAATGATAACAAGTTGTTGCAGCAATCAACAGAAAATTACAACTGGAAATTCGAAATCAACATTAGAATTATGATGTAGGATGATGGAGATCTCGATCCGGCAAAGTCTTGGCGCTTCAGAGTCGAAAGATCCTTTTTCTGTTGGCCTTGGGGCTCTATTTATAGGCGTAGGCTGCCGATATTTCGCTGGAAACTCGAGAGACCACTTCAGGCATGTGAGGGGGCCCACATGCCCGGTCTTAGGAAGTTTGGGCCCACTTTGGCATCGGTTCGAACTCCATTCGAATCGATCAAGAATTCATCCAATCGAGGTGAAATTTGGCATGGACACTCTTCGATATGAATGTAAGCTTCTGTGAAAATTTCGTGGCATTTGGATCAGTGGATTGGGAGATATGATGGATTCGAAATGGGGTTCACTGCGTGGCTGTTTGGTTCGAAACCATGCATTCGAATCGATGGTTTCGAAACCAGGGTGGCACGTGTCTTCGTGTTGACGTGGAGCGCACACTTCGCCTCGATCCAGGTTTCGCTCCGAGTTGAATGCTTCGACTCCATATACTTCGGCGCATTCGAACCGATGAAAGACACTTGACCTTGGCCAGTTGACCCAGTGGATTTGACCGAAGCTTCTTAGATGGATTCGAACAAGGCTTCCGTGATGGGTTCGAACAAGGCTTCTGTGATGGGTTCGAACAAGGATTTTGTGATGGGTTCGAACAAGGAGTCTGTGATGGGTTCGAACAAGGATTCTGTGATGGGTTCGAACAACCGAAGCTTAGTGGATTCGAACAAGGATCTTTGGATGGATAGGAGCCTCGCAAACTCTCCATGGACATGAGGCCCACTGGCGCGAACCGGATGGATTCAAAGTTTATGGAGTCGAACCGAGGCATTCCGATGGGTTCGAAGTCCATCGGTTCGAAGATGATCGGTTCGAATGGTGCATGAGGATGGGTTCGAAGACAACCACCATGATGGGTTCGAAACCAGTGTGTTCACTTCAAGTTGGACCAATCATAACTTGAGCGTATGAACTCGGATTGACTTGAAATTTGAGATGCTGACTTCTACGGTCTTTCTTGTCGTGTCCTATCATTGTAGCTCAATATGGACTCGGACAAAATTCAGCGATATCCATAGCGAAACGAAATATGACCAACCTCTGAGTCGAACTATTCTCCGTTTTTCGATCGATCTTTTGGTATCGCGGCTTTGCCAAAAAGCGGGATAACACGTTTTATATGCTTGTTTATTTATTTTCACTTCACCACTTTAGTTTATATCTATTTTTATTCAAATTGGTTCTCCCATTTCCATATGAATTCAATTTACCTTCATTCTGAATATCGAATTTTGTTTTCCCTTTTTAACTGATTCATATCATTATTTTAAATTAGTTTCATCCACTAATTTATTTCAATTTCCAATTTATAATCGCTTTATCGCTAACAAAAATTTTCCATAAATTTTCAAATTTTTTTCTAACTCCCAAAATTTCGAAAATTTTTGGCAGAGTCTCCTTTGTAAGGAGGAGCTTTTGCAATTTGAAAAAAGATATAAATATATATACATCGACCCACACGGTTGGAAAAACCAAAAATAGTTCATATTTCCTATTTTTATTGCATAGACGTACCTTTATTTAGCATTTTACGCAAGCAGCTTTATTTAGCAATTTGCGTGTCCAAATCCAACCAAACGGCTTCCCGGTACCTGTACTTACTCAATTCAAACATATAAGTACTAAATATATGCAAATTTATTAAGATTTCTCTTACTTTCAATAGCAAACACATAAAATTCACATATAACGCATGTTATATAATTTCCATAAGCACATATAAGGTTCCAACATTTATTACCATTGCTTACAACCAATTCTCAAACCATTCCATTCAGTTTAAGTGATTTACAACTTACTCGCTTATATTTAATTCATTCTAATTAAAACAAACTCATATTCATTCCAATTGATTTCAAAATCATCCTATTTCTCTTATACTAACTCATTCACAAACCATATAATTGCATTCCATCCCGTTTCACATTGATTTTGTTCAAAGCCATTTTGTTATACTCGACATCATCCCATGCTCCTATTAATTTTAAACTTAAGTCAATTTACTTCAATTCACTACCATTTCATGACTTAAGCTCATTCCTGTTTTAATTTATTCATACTCGAATTGGATTTATTTTCATCTCAAATCATTTTTATTTTAATCCAATTCCATACAACTTCAATTCATATTTAATTCACTTACAATTCTAAGTTGAATTTCTATTTATAACTCAAGCTTCATTTCCAAACCATTTTATTTAAACTCGACAACCAATATATTAAATAACTATTTCACACATTACTTAAGTTATTTATTTTCTTCAAACTATTCCACCCAATAACTTAAGTTTATTTTGTTCCACCAACCTCCATTTAAATCTTTGAGTTGATTTTTTTTCTTTGATCAAATCCCAACCATTTTACTAATTTATTCGATTAGTTTATTCTTTTATCCATTTTTAAATTTTAATTTACATTAACAATTCATTATTGAATTTATTAGTAATAAGGCCATTCAAGCTTGAATTGGATTTGTTTACAACTCACACCAAATCTATTTTAATCCAATTCAATTTCGTTTGACAACACTTTCAATTTATAATCCCATGATTTTTTTTCATTTATCTTCAAAACCATTTTATTTAATTTTCTTATGTTCAATCTTACTTTATATCCCAAGTTTGGATGTATATTTTTTTTCAGAATACAACACTTTTATTCTGCCTTATTTATTCCCTTTTTAAATTTTATAAGCTACTCACTTATTAATATTCATACTTCTCCATCTATTTACAGTCAATCATATTCACATTTTACTTTTAACTAGGGATTGTATATATTTTTTTCAATGCTTTTCAATTCCTTTATAAGCTTCCGAAGTTTATTTATTCTAATTCAATGCTTACTTAGTTTACATTTATTTATTTAAGTAAGAATTTTATTCCATTCAATATTATTTATAACTCAACTGAATTTATTTCAACCCAATTTTATTTAGCTCAACTCCAGTTAAATCTAGCTACACACCATTCTTTTCTTTCTTTTTTCTTTAATTTTGTTAAGCAAGGACTTAATTCCATTTAATATCATTCCAATATACACATTTTCAACTCATGTGCCTACTCACCTGAATCAATTAGTACTTACAAATCATAATTTTAATACTTTGTTCAATTTAGTCCAACCTGACTAATTTTCCCATTCCACATAATTTAACAAAATTTAAATTTAAATTCCAGTATTCATTTTTCATTTTACTTACTTACAAATTTGAATAAAATTTTCCTCCCACAAATTCACTTCCAGTAAATTTTTATTTTTATTTACTGGGTTCAACTACATTCTATTTCCATTCAAATTTTTACACTTCTTTAAGTTTCCAACTTATCTATATTCCATTCCCAATTCCTTTTAATTCAGTACATTGTATTAGTGTACTATCTTATTTTGTTTCCTACTTCCTTTAATTTAGCTCTTTCAAGTTGAATTTTATTTCAACAAATTTCAAATTTACAAGTTATTAACTTATTATATGCCATCAACATTCTTCGTTAAGATTCTAGAGTTTAAATGGTCTTTTAACATTTCAAAATTCCCTTTGAAATCACCTATATCCAAAATTCCTTGCATTTCTAAAATCAAATTTATCCTTTGCAAACAATTCCAATTTAAAATAATTTGGTAGCAATTTCTCTCTTGGAAACTCGAAAATGAACACCGATGATGCCGCGATCATCATCGGAATTATTTTCCAGCAACCAAAAAGAGTTCAATGCTTTTATCTCTTATAAAACCCTTCAAATATTTTTAAATTCTAAATCTCTCTAGATTTCAAATCCGATTCAAAAATATTTCTCAAATATATTTTATTTTTTTCAACTTTTTGAGAATTATAATCAAATCAAAGGAATCTAAATTTCCAAATTCCAAATCCCAAATCCTTTAAATTTATATTCAAACATTACTTTGGAATTTTATCTTAGTTTAATTATTAATCACACTGTAATTCATATTTATTGTTTACATTTACAAATTTCATTTGTATATGAATTTGTTTCTCAGTTTATTTTAATTATGAATTCAATTCCTTATTCAATTATGAATCACATTTACAAATTCCATTTATTTATTAATTTATTCTTTAATCTCTGGTTATTATTTTCAATTTCTTATTCAATTCTCATACAATAATGATAATAATTTAATGTTGTCATTTGTAACAACCCGATATTCGTGTCGAATTATAATCGACAATTTAAATGATTAATATGATTGCAAATTTCCATTTGAAGTTTTTGAATTTTTAATTTTTAAATTATTTTATAAATTGTTAAAAGAAATTTTGGGCCGTGAAAAATTTTAACTACCCAATCTCCCATTCTTCGTTTGCAACCCGATCCCTCTCTCTCATTTTCAATTATTCGAAACCCTAAACGAACGAAGAAATAAAAATGGCGGTGGTCTCGTTCGTCCTCTTCTCCAAATTAGGGCTTCGCTCTTCCTCGTTCGTTCTTGTGTGCGCGTGGCTGCTCCAATTCTTGGCAAAGGTGAGTGAACGTTCTCACTCACATCTTCTTCTACTCGCTTTCGACATCTGTGATTTTCGATGTGTTTTTTTTTGGTTCGTTTGGTTTTGGACATCGATTTACTATGCTACTTGACTTTATTTGCTCGAACTTGCTATCTTCGGGTGATTCACTGATGCTTAGTTGATTTTGTGTTTTGAGGTTGATGATTTCGGTTTGACTTTACTGGAATATGTTGATGTGCCTTGCTGTATTGCCATGTGCTTGTTTTGGCTGTATTGCATCCTTATTTACTTGCACATTTGAGCCTAGTTCACTGGTATTTCCCCTCTGGTCATGACTTGGAATTTAGTTCAAAACTGTCTCTTATTTAAAACGACATAGATTAAGAGTTGCGATTCCTAGATGACTTGAAATCCCCTCTGTTTTTGAACGTGCTGTGCCACTTGCTTATGCTGCTACTGTTTCAATTGACATAGATATGAATGTCTATACGTTGTATTGATTTGTAGCTTGAACTTGCTACATACATTTACACAGATGCTTCATTTGTCCACTGTAATCTGTTGTAATGTGTCTGATTTGGATTCATGCCTTCACTTCAGTTCACAGTAGCTTATTGTTGAACTAATTTTGATGACAGTCTCTACTTTGTTCCATTTTTCTTGTTTGAATCGATCGGCTTTGGCACTGAGCCCTCTATAAGCTCGGGTTTTGATTTGTGCATTATGTTGTTCACTCTGGATGTGAGTTTTCTTGTGATCGAGCTCATCGTATTATGTGTTGTTTCGACTCTAGTCATTTTGTACTCCTTCCTGAGCATTTTCGACCTGCTGTAGTGTTGCACGTATATATATATATATCACTTTGAAGTTTTTGTGGTCATTTGTATATATGAAATGTCCAACCTCATTCTGTAGTTCCTTGGTCAGTGCATACACGTATGCCTGTTGCTCTTGATCATATTGACTCTGCATATATTGGTTCGGTTCATAGTCTTCATAGGCTTTGTGTTTATTGTACGTATGAACTTGTAAGTCGTACTCTGAGTATTGCTTCGAGTTGTACATTTGAGTCTGTACTATTAATATCCATCTGGAGTTGCTGCCTGATCTGATTTATCTTGTGTCGCATCACTTTTACTTTGAACTGCAGTGTAGTTGAATTGTGATGTACTACTGCCTTTATTCTCATATCTGATACATCGCCTTGATGCTTTGTATTCATTTGCATTTTTCCAGTTTCATTTAGTGGACACTGTTTCACTTCCACTTCATGTAGGGATTGCATTAGTTCTGTCCTCTGTTCTTCGAGGCATGTAGTTCAGTGTGTATTTGCTGCCTTCATGTACCTGAATACATGTAGCTGCAGTGCATTTGAAGTTGAATTGTGTGTGCTACTGCCTTCGTTATCGAATCTGATATTTGCACTGCCAGTTTCACAGTTGCAAACATGTTGTCTCTTTGGTACACTTGGTTCGTGATTCATTGTTGCATTCCTGTATATGCACTTGAATAATTGTGTTGCACTAAGTTCTTGTGGTCTTCACCTAGGTGCAGACTGCGCTTGCATCTGTTTTGGGTGCTGACTCTTTGTTCATCAGCTGGTTCCTTCATGTTCTTGTACCTGACTCATTACTGTTGTATGTAATGATGCATTCATTGTTGACTGCAGTTTTTTTTTGGGTATGCGGTCTTGCCCTTGTTGTTTTGCATTGCATTGATGCAAATGGATTGTTTTCGAAGTCACTTGAGTTGAATCCGATATTTCGGATTTGACCTTGTGCCCGTTTGTGTACATCATCACTGTAGTGGCAAGGCAGTGCACGCAAGCGTGAACTGCAGCCACACGGTATTCATTGGGTACGTCATCACTGTAGTGGCAAGGCAGTGCACGCAAGCGTGAACTGCAGCCACACGGTATGGCTTTTATGATATTTTATTTTGTTTTGATTGTTTGATCTTTTGCATATTCCTTATGCAGTAGTGGCGAGGCAGTGCACGCGTGCGTGTACTGCAGCCCTACTTGAATTAATATTTTAATTGATATTTCAATGGTTTGAACTGTTTGTTCATTTCAATTCAATATTCTGAATTGCATTCTGATTTGGTTTAATTACTGTCGTCTATTCATTATTTAATTATTATTGCTTCTGTGCACTAATAACTGAGTTTGAATTAGACTGACCCGAGTATTATTTTCTTTTGAATTTAATACTCGGGTCAGACCGAGTGTTTCAGGTTGTAGATATTCTGCTTTGGGTTGCTGCTAGAGCTATGAAGTTCTTTCATATCTTTTGGAGTAGTCGTCGTTATTTGTAGTAGTCTGTAAAATTGTATTGGAAGATATGTGTTCATGTATATTAAATATGTTAATGTACTTGTATATGTAACTTCCTTAGTCGACTGTTGTAGTTGTATCATATGTACCGTGTGAATGTATTGTAACTGACATCAGTTATTATATATATATGAGACTTTCTGTTTCATCTGTGTTCCGCATTTTTATTCTCTGTGTTGTTATTTTATATTTACTGTTCTAAACTATTACGAACCATCGTAGTTCGTTTTATACTGGAATTGGGGTATGTCGATGGGAGAAAATAAATCAGAGATGAAAAATGAAAGAATATATATATTTATATCACTTCCATCGAGATAACCAATACTAGTGTAAGGCCAACTATTGATGGCCGCTCCTCAACAGCCTTATTCTCCGTGCTAGTTGACAGCATTACACCGTAGTGTTCTTGGCTAGCGCGGGTATAGAGGTGGGGCGTCACAGCTTGGTATCAGAGCCTGGGGTTTAGAACAAATATAAAACATAACTTAGATAGTACATGTGTTACAACTATTTGTCGATGTTTTATTTCACATCTTTGTCTTAAGATCATCTTTGATTGTTAGGAATGAATTCCTAACGCTTATTCGTGAGCATTGCTGCTATTCTCTATCGCACTTGCTCACTTGAGTTTACACTTCTAAGTATCAGTGTATATACGCTCTACCAAGTTGCATATTGCTGCAACTAGTACCCACTTCGATTTGAACTCGCATTGTTTATTCGAACTGCTATATATATACATTCTTATCTCTGATTCGTGTACTTAATGCAGTTTCCATACAATTGGGTTTTGGGTATCAATCTTTGAGACAAATTGCATTCCAATTGTCGACTCTGTCTGTTTATCCATGGTTTGTTGGTTTTCATGTGCCTCTCTCTGATAGTTTTAAAATTTATTTGGTATAAAAGAAATTGTCTTGGTCTTTGCCTTGTCGATATCGACGTTGACTTGACTTTTACTTTTGCTAAAAGTCATTCAAGCATTTATACTCGTTCTGCTTTGTTTTTCCAATTGTTGATCGGTTCTTCTTTTCCGGTTAGTTGTTATCACCTTTGTCGACTTTGATAACTTCTATTTCAGGAATTTTGGGTATTCCTACTTTGATGGATTTGGAATCGAATTCTTTGTATTTTATTCACGTCTTCGAATGTGAATCTTAGTGAATTGATTTGGTTTTCAAATTTAATCGATTCTTGATTATTTCCCGATTTGTTGCTATCATTTATTAGCAACTTTGATCTTCGGGATTTTTGTGAACATACCTTTCGATGAATTCGATATCGATTTCTTTGGATTCTATTCACGTCTTCGTATGTGAATTCTTGTGATTGATTGTTTCTACAATCATTTTTGTGATTTGTCACTTTAAAAATATAAAGGTTTCAATACTGGTAGTAAATATCAAAAACTCTTTTATCAAAATGTTTTCAACTCTATTTTCAGTACCAAACTCGTTTTTGAAACTGTTTTTCAATCTATTAGTATATACAAATCTTTATTTCACTCGTATGAGAAATCTAATTAAACGGCTTAGTAAAACAAGTGGTATGAAACGCTTGCGTTTACTTCGTCGGTTAATTGTTGGACTTGTTCGATTGAACCTCTAGTGACAAATTTTATTAGTGAAGATTTACAGTTTGTTCGTAAATATTTAAGTTATGCAAGTGGTTATGGGACATGAAGCTAAACTTTTATATTTACTAGCTTAGTGTAATTGACACTTCTCGTTGATCATGACGATCATTTTTACGGTTAGACTAGGCCTCATCGGTGTGATTTCGTCTCACACATATCTCTTGGGCTTTGAGGATTGTCTAGACACCACTTGTGTGATTTCATTCACATATACTTTTCTTTTGGTTGTGAGGTTAGACTAGACACCACTTGTGTGATTCCACTCACACATACCTCTTTTGATTTTTTTGGTTAGTCTGGACCTCAATCTGTGTGATTTCGACTCACACATGAGGGGTAGCGCCCCACGGTCTTCGGGCCATTCGTGTGTCAAAATTAATGGCTTGCAACCATGAGATAGCATCTCGTTATGTGTTGCACGTGTTGATGATTTTTCATGCTCGCGGGTAGGTGAGATTCCGTGCTCCCGTTCTCGCTTTGCGTTGCACGTGTTGATGATTTTTCATGCTCGCGTGTAGGTGAGATTCCGTGCTCCCGTTCTCGCTTTGCGTTGCCCATGTTGGTGATTTTCATGCTCACGTGTAGGTGAGATTCCGTGCTCCCGTTCTCGCTTTGCATTACACGTGTTGGTGATTTTCATGCTCATGTGTAGGTGAGATTCCGTGCTCCCGTTCTCGCTTTGCGTTGCACGTGTTGATGATTTTTCATGCTCGCGGGTAGGTGAGATTCCGTGCTCCCGTTCTCGCTTTGCGTTGCACGTGTTGATGATTTTTCATGCTCGCGTGTAGGTGAGATTCCGTGCTCCCGTTCTCGCTTTGCGTTGCCTGTGTTGGTGATTTTCATGCTCACGTGTAGGTGAGATTCTGTGCTCCCGTTCTCGCTTTGCGTTACATGTGTTGATGAATTTTCATGCTCGCGTGTTGGTGAGTTTCCATACTCTCCTTTGAGTTTTCATACTCCGTTTGAGTTTTCATACTCTGTTCGAGTTTTCATACTCCGTTTGAGTTTTCATACTCCGTTTGAGTTTTCATACTCCGTTTGAGTTTTCATACTCTGTTCGAGTTTTCATACTCCGTTCGAGTTTTCATACTCCGTTCGAGTTTTCATACTCTGTTTGAGTTTCCATACTCTCCTTCGAGTTTTCATACTCCGTTTGAGTTTTCATACTCTGTTCGAGTTTTCATACTCGCGTGCGAGTTTTCATACTCCGGTTCGAGTTTTCATACTCGCGTTCGAGTTCTCATACTCTTAGCTTGTGTTATCTGGATTTCTTGTGAGGATTTCTAGAATTTGTGCTTCACCAATTTTCGTGATTTCTATTGATAAGTTTTATCAATTCTTATGCATTGGTGAATTCGTGTGTTATTGACTTGTTATGAATACAAGTTTAGGGTATGATACCCCTTTCTATCTTTGAGAAGATTCTTGTGACTCTTTGGATAAATGAAAATCCACTTATCGAAGTTGCTTCTGATGTCGTTGTTTTAATCACATATTTTTTAAAAAAAAAAAAAAAATTGTTTCAAAATATAAATCAAAATTGTTTTCAAAATTTTTACGATTTGCGCTTTCAAAAGAATGAGGAAGCGAATTAAACGTTTCAGTAAAATCGAGGACTATGACCCTTTTCTTTTACTGATTCGCTTAATTCCGGACTTGTCCGTTTGAGAACGTAAAATGTTATTTATTTAAAATACACAATTTAACACTTTCAAGGAAACGATGAAGTGAATTAAACGATTTAGTAAAACTCGTGGTTATGAGTCATGTGCGTTTGCTATTTCGGTTAATTTCGGACTCGTTAATTGAAAAATTTGTAATTTGAAATTTGATTACCGTTGTGGTAATTTCTGATGATCGTTTTGATAATCAGATATTTATTGTTTCTAATTATCTATTGATAATTAGATATTTGAGATTTAATTGTCGTTTGTGATAATTAAATATTTGTGATTTAAGATTGATTTTCGATTTTGATAATCGAATACTTGTTGATTTGATTATCGTTTTTGATAATCGAATATTTGTGATTTGAGATCTCTGAATTATCTATTGATAATTAGATTTTGTTGATAATTTGTGAATTTCCTTTATGAAATTAAAAGATTTCTTTGGCGTTTATATTGTACTACGCCAGTGTACCGGCTCAATTTTCTGCTATTCATGACGTTTTCCACGTCTTCCAATTACGGAAATGCCTTTGGGATTTCCGATCTTTATTCTTGAGCCCGGTATTATTGAAGAAATTGAAGTTTCACTAGATTTGACTATGAGCAAACACGTTCTGGCTTGCTCCTTCATGCTCTTTATGGTGAACTTCATATTCCGAATTTCTTCATCTTGTGATGATATGCTCTTTTGGTTGTTACCTTTTGTCCATATATTCCTTAAGATTGCGAGGACGCAATTTCTTTAAGGAGGGGAGTCTGTAACAACCCGATATTCGTGTCGAATTATAATCGACAATTTAAATGATTAATATGATTGCAAATTTCCATTTGAAGTTTTTGAATTTTTAATTTTTAAATTATTTTATAAATTGTTAAAAGAAATTTTGGGCCGTGAAAAATTTTAACTACCCAATCTCCCATTCTTCGTTTGCAACCCGATCCCTCTCTCTCATTTTCAATTATTCGAAACCTTAAACGAACGAAGAAATAAAAATGGCGGTGGTCTCGTTCGTCCTCTTCTCCAAATTAGGGCTTCGCTCTTCCTCGTTCGTTCTTGTGTGCGCGCGGCTGCTCCAATTCTTGGCAAAGGTGAGTGAACGTTCTCACTCACATCTTCTTCTACTCGCTTTCGACATCTGTGATTTTCGATGTGTTTTTTTTTTTGGTTCGTTTGGTTTTGGACATCGATTTACTATGCTACTTGACTTTATTTGCTCGAACTTGCTATCTTCGGGTGATTCACTGATGCTTAGTTGATTTTGTGTTTTGAGGTTGATGATTTCGGTTTGACTTTACTGGAATATGTTGATGTGCCTTGCTGTATTGCCATGTGCTTGTTTTGGCTGTATTGCATCCTTATTTACTTGCACATTTGAGCCTAGTTCACTGGTATTTCCCCTCTGGTCATGACTTGGAATTTAGTTCAAAACTGTCTCTTATTTAAAACGACATAGATTAAGAGTTGCGATTCCTAGATGACTTGAAATCCCCTCTGTTTTTGAACGTGCTGTGCCACTTGCTTATGCTGCTACTGTTTCAATTGACATAGATATGAATGTCTATACGTTGTATTGATTTGTAGCTTGAACTTGATACATACATTTACACAGATGCTTCATTTGTCCACTGTAATCTGTTGTAATGTGTCTGATTTGGATTCATGCCTTCACTTCAGTTCACAGTAGCTTATTGTTGAACTAATTTTGATGACAGTCTCTACTTTGTTCCATTTTTCTTGTTTGAATCGATCGGCTTTGGCACTGAGCCCTCTATAAGCTCGGGTTTTGATTTGTGCATTATGTTGTTCACTCTGGATGTGAGTTTTCTTGTGATCGAGCTCATCGTATTGTGTGTTGTTTCGACTCTAGTCATTTTGTACTCCTTCCTGAGCATTTTCGACCTGATGTAGTGTTGCACGTATATATATATATATCACTTTGAAGTTTTTGTGGTCATTTGTATATATGAAATGTCCAACCTCATTCTGTAGTTCCTTGGTCACTGCATACACGTATGCCTGTTGCTCTTGATCATATTGACTCTGCATATATTGGTTCGGTTCGTAGTCTTCATAGGCTTTGTGTTTATTGTACGTATGAACTTGTAAGTCGTACTCTGAGTATTGCTTCGAGTTGTACATTTGAGTCTGTACTATTAATATCCATCTGGAGTTGCTGCCTGATCTGATTTATCTTGTGTCGCATCACTTTTACTTTGAACTGCAGTGTAGTTGAATTGTGATGTACTACTGCCTTTATTCTCATATCTGATACATCGCCTTGATGCTTTGTATTCATTTGCATTTTTCCAGTTTCATTTAGTGGACACTGTTTCACTTCCACTTCATGTAGGGATTGCATTAGTTCTGTCCTCTGTTCTTCGAGGCATGTAGTTCAGTGTGTATTTGCTGTCTTCATGTACCTGAATACATGTAGCTGCAGTGCATTTGAAGTTGAATTGTGTGTGCTACTGCCTTCGTTATCGAATCTGATATTTGCACTGCCAGTTTCACAGTTGCAAACATGTTGTCTCTTTGGTACACTTGGTTCGTGATTCATTGTTGCATTCCTGTATATGCACTTGAATAATTGTGTTGCACTAAGTTCTTGTGGTCTTCACCTAGGTGCAGACTGCGCTTGCATCTGTTTTGGGTGCTGACTCTTTGTTCATCAGCTGGTTCCTTCATGTTCTTGTACCTGACTCATTACTGTTGTATGTAATGATGCATTCATTGTTGACTGCAGTTTTTTTTTGGGTATGCGGTCTTGCCCTTGTTGTTTTGCATTGCATTGATGCAAATGGATTGTTTTCGAAGTCACTTGAGTTGAATCCGATATTTCGGATTTGACCTTGTGCCCGTTTGTGTACATCATCACTGTAGTGGCAAGGCAGTGCACGCAAGCGTGAACTGCAGCCACACGGTATTCATTGGGTACGTCATCACTGTAGTGGCAAGGCAGTGCACGCAAGCGTGAACTGCAGCCACACGGTATGGCTTTTATGATATTTTATTTTGTTTTGATTGTTTGATCTTTTACATATTCCTTATGCAGTAGTGGCGAGGCAGTGCACGCGTGCGTGTACTGCAGCCCTACTTGAATTAATATTTTAATTGATATTTCAATGGTTTGAACTGTTTGTTCATTTCAATTCAATATTCTGAATTGCATTCTGATTTGGTTTAATTACTGTCGTCTATTCATTATTTAATTATTATTGCTTCTGTGCACTAATAACTGAGTTTGAATTAGACTGACCCGAGTATTATTTTCTTTTGAATTTAATACTCGGGTCAGACCGAGTATTTCAGGTTGTAGATATTCTGCTTTGGGTTGCTGCTAGAGATATGAAGTTCTTTCATATCTTTCGGAGTAGTCGTCGTTATTTGTAGTAGTCTGTAAAATTGTATTGGAAGATATGTGTTCATGTATATTAAATATGTTAATGTACTTGTATATGTAACTTCCTTAGTCGACTGTTGTAGTTGTATCATATGTACCGTGTGAATGTATTGTAACTGACATCAGTTATTATATATATATGAGACTTTCTGTTTCATCTGTGTTCCGCATTTTTATTCTCTGTGTTGTTATTTTATATTTACTGTTCTAAACTATTACGAACCATCGTAGTTCGTTTTATACTGGAATTGGGGTATGTCGATGGGAGAAAATAAATCAGAGATGAAAAATGAAAGAATATATACATTTATATCACTTCCATCGAGATAACCAATACTAGTGTAAGGCCAACTATTGATGGCCGCTCCTCAACAGCCTTATTCTCCGTACTAGTTGACAGCATTACACCGTAGTGTTCTTGGCTAGCGCGGGTATAGAGGTGGGGCGTCACATCATTCCTAACAACCAGGCACCCATATATAACTATAACCATTTACGAAAAATCATTTCGTTTATATACAAAAATAATCTGGGTAAAATTATTTCATTTACCTTATTTAAAACAATACTATGTTAGTTTATCTTGTTTAAGAGTTTAGAAATTCCTATCGAAATATGGCATCCCACACATCGACCATAATCCATAAACACTCGACCGATAAATCAACACAATATAAAAACAATTTTATATTCACTAACAAATACACGCTCATATCTATTAATACACTCAAACTCATTCTAAAGTACTACGGACTCTACTAAATGAGTAATTCCCACAAGAGCCAAGGTTATCACCAACCCAAGCTTTGATACCAAGTGTAACGACCGCAAATCCGTACCCCTTGAGTCACACTATTCTACATCAATCAACTCAAGATGAACGAAAATACGAACCATTTGGGTTAAAGAAGAAGAGGTAGAAGAAGAGAAAATAGAAAACAACAACAGAATCTAACCAACATAGCGAAATAAAATATAATATATAATAACAGATCTTTATACAAGAGAAAACAATATCTATCTTATACATACATCATCAGAGTACATCATCAGAGTTCCACATCAATAACATACAATTGTATACACAACAGAATAATAATCAAATACGAAAGTATGTATCGCCATCCAGCTCGTCTCCTGAGCTCCACAACATCATATCCTGGATCCTATAATACTCGGTCTGACCTGAACACTATAGTTAAATAACACCCGAGTCAGTATGGAAAACCAGCATTGAAAACAAAAGCACCTCGTAAGACCATGCCACGCCACAAATAAACATGTCGGGTTTTTACCTTACGATAGCTAAGACACTCTTTATTAAAATCCTCTGATATTATAATAGGGTCTATATAAAATACTTATTAAAATAGCCAAAATTGTTACATTCATTAAATTCCAGCTACTAGCCACAGAGTGGGTAATACAAACAAAACTCGTAAAAGGCGTGTAACGACCTGAAATTTTGAAGATTTAAAACTAGAATTTAATATGATTTTGTATTAATGTTTAGATAGAGAAGAAAATCTTATAATTTATAATAAAGTGAATGTTAGAATTTAAATGAGAAATTGTAATAGATGGAATGATATTGAAGCAAATAAAATTTGGATAGAATTAATGAAACCGAAATAAATGAAATAGGGTAAGTATTATATCTGAATATAATTGAATACGGAGAAGAAAAAAAGTAAGTATTGAATTCAAACTATGTATAATTTGGGTAATAAAATAAGTTTATTTATGGAGTTAGATTGTTTATTTTGTTTTAGGCTATAAATCAAATAGAAGAAAACAAGCGTAAATCTTAAGGGTATGATAAAACTTATTATATATTACCTAATTTATTGGTCAACCAATTTATTTGAATATAAAGTCCTCTTAAATGTTAAGGAATTTTAATATTGTTATTGAGGCAACGTTACTTAATGATTTTAATTTAGTAACGGAAGAGTGAATGAGAATTTAAAGAATACATAAATTTATTTATAAGTAGACAAGAGTATATATTGAATAAATAATTAGATAATGTAGTGTTAATGGAAATTAATTAGTGTTATATATGGGATTTATACCTGGGTGGGTAAGTAGTAAACTTATAAATGAAAGAAAGTAAGTAGGTGACCATTTATTTAGGTTATTTATTCATTTAGTTGTTAAATAAAAATTTGGGAATCAGATCTCAATTAAGGTAAATTAAGTTGTACGTTAATTTGAAATAAAATCTAATAAATATTGCATTAATAAGATGTAGTACAAAATGGTTAGGGATTGTCAAATTTGGTAAAAAGGGTTTGGACTTAGAAAACTTTGTTAATTGAGTTTAAAACCTAAATTAATACGTGTAATTGACAAGATTCACATTTTTAAATATAACCGTTGACACAAATCTTAGAGGTATATAGAAGTAACAGTGTAATGAAATGTAAACAATGTTAAATATGCTTATAGGATAATGATTGTTTGGATAAAAAGAATGGAAATCAACATTTAATTATTTATTTGAATTTAAATCACGATAATATGGTTTATTGCAATTAAATGGATTTAATATTTGAAAATTTCGTAAATATTTATTTAGATGAAATTGTAGTTATTTATGTAATGAGTATGAATCTAATGTAAATTTTACTTATAAAATGACAGTTGATATTGAATGGAAAGAATGCTAATTTAACTTTTGTCAATATATTGGAAATTAGCGTATAATAATAGGTTTTATTGGAATTAAATGAAATCAAATATTTAATTATTACGTTAATAGAAAGTTAAATGGAATGTAAGAATATTATGGTAATAGTTGTAAATCCAATATTTTATCTGTTTAATGATAGTGTATTGAATAATAGAATTTGAATTTTTAATAGTGAGTTAATTTATTTAATTTATAACAATTGGATTTATTGCAAATGAATGAAATAAAATATTTAATTATTACGTTAGTTTAAAAATTAAGTTGAAATTGGAAAATATTTATGTAATAATTTTTAAATCCAATGGTAAAGCTTCTATTTGAAATTAATGAATGGAATAATTATGAATTAATTCAATTTAATGGAAATTTTATGTATAATTTTGAATTTTATGAAATTGAAGAATTATATTGATTAATCTTTAATAAGTTGACATTTAAAAATTGTTAAATCATTGTAAATGTTTGAGAATTTTAAAGTGATAAAGATTGCAAATTTCAGAATTTAAACGCGAAATTTGATTTAATTAATTTATTTTAAATTTAGTTAATTAATGGAAAAATAGCCATTTTGTCCACTGACTCGGATTTCGACGAAACAAGTTTCATCGGATCCGTAACGGTGAATTATAATTGTGTTTCAAGTTTCGTAGCGATCGAACTTGTCGTTTGATCGTATGGATCGAAACGCCTTGAAATTTATGCAATTTAAATCAATTTGGAAAATTTGAATTTAGCATAACTTCTTCATACGATGGAATTTGGATGTGAACTTTTTCCATCGCGTTTAAAATATTTTTAAACGTATATTTTGATATATGGGTTGACCTTTTTCCGTTCCGGAATCGAAACGGGCTTTTCGGGTCAATTATCATTCAAAACCCAAATCCAACCTAGCCCCATTCTTTCTATTCTGTTGCCTATATATATGTGGTTATAAACCCTAGGTCATTGCTTATTCCTCATTCTAAACGTATGCTCTTCCTCATTCCACTACAAACCCTAATCTTTCCAATCCAATTTCAATTTCAAAAAAAAAAAATACGGATCTGCAGCAACTTCTGGTCGCGCTTTGAGTTTCAGTAGCAAAAACACTGCATCTATTTCGGGTTAGGAAGAAAGTTACTCGGGTCGCTCCGGGTCGTTTTGGCAAAAACTCCAAGCAAGCACCGGGGAATTGAGACGGTGGACCGAAGTTGAACCCGAAGTCGACTCAGGACCAGAATTTTCCAATCTTCTAATTTTCCTAACTATTTCATACGAGCTCTGTTTCACGCGCGACTTTTTTTGTTAGGATCATAATAAAATTTCTGACGTTTTGGCGCTAGTTTGGACGGATTTCAAGGCTGTGCAAATTTCGGGTTTAAGTTGAATTTAAATTCGATTTAAATTCAAAAGTTGAGTGTCTTAACCCACTCACAACTTCTAAGATTTCGTATGTTAGTTAAATTGATTTATGATGTGTTTAAAATTTTATTTGTAGCTGTTTGGCATATATTTCATCATTTTCTCAGTTAAATTACATTCATTTAATTTACGTGTTATTTAATTCATTATTGAATTTAAAAACTGCCAATTAATTGTTAATTTATTTATTCATTGCATGTAAAACTGCCAGTTAAAAATTTTTAGTAAAATTTATTACTGCATATAACCTGCTAGTTAAATTTATTTATTATTGCATATAAAATACAGTTAAACAGTTATTTAATTCATTATTGGAAATTTAACTATCAGTATTTAATTATTATTTATTATTGTGATTGTTTGAATTGGATGATAAATTGATGAATGTTTGATGATTGATATGACGGACGAATAGATGCTGTATTTATATTGTATAAACTGCAAGTTATTATTATGCATTTTCATTTCATTCGGGATTGCGGTTTGAAATGATATACAACCGCATTTTTATTTTTAAATTACGGATTGAAATGATAAATATCCGTATCACTTGACCATAGGATAGAAAATTATATTCAGGCATCGCGGTGTATATATAAAAAAAATTTGAAATGATTTCTATGGTTTGGATATGATTCGGTTTAATAAATATTAAATTTTGATATTATATAAATATTATTTTATATATATACATATATAGTTAAATTTTTGAATTTAAGCTATATATAAATCTGTTAAATAAAATAAATAAGTTGAATAATGGAGTTTGATAATTTATATTATATGGTCAAGTACAGGTTTAATAAATGGTGTATATATATAGAGTTTTAATGTTTTTAAACCAATTAAGATTGGAAGATAAATTGAAAATTTATTTGGAATTGAGCTTATTTAAAAATTTAACTCCATAAGTTGATGTAAAACTTATTAAACTTGAAATTTTAAAAGGTATGATATTTATATCTGGATTTTTATTCAAGATAAATTGAATGAATAATTATAGTACAAATAAGTGGAAGGAAATATTTAGTGTTAATAAATTGAGTTTTATTTTAAAAGGTTATGGATCTATTATGTAAACATTTCAAAACTAAATAATAGGACAATCACTACTACAAAACAGGCTATTTGCATCGTCTCATTTGAATCGGTTTAAGTAAAAACTGATGCAAATAGAACTATTTGCATCAGTTTTGTCTTAATAACCGATGCAATTGGTACGTGGAAAGCAATAGGTAATAAAAAAAATCAAATTTGCATCAGTTGTCACCAACAACTGATGCAAATACGTCGATGCAAATAGTTTCAGTTGCATCGGTTTTAAAGATAACTGATGCAACTACGTCCAAAATAATAATTTTCGCATCATTTGTCTTGCGTACGCGATGCAATTTCATATTATATACGTTATTCGTTGCTCACTTTTACATCCCGCTTTTCCAAAAAAAATTTGTCGCTCCCGTTCTTTTCCCCCAAATAATTCGCCCGCTTCAAAAAAAAAACCCTAAAATCATCGTTTGCCTGGATAGATTTCGAGTTTCAAGTTGTAAAAAAGTGTATGCTTTCACAGTAAGCATACAACATCCCCTGCTTCGACAGGCAATTCTGCCGATTGGGTTTGCTTTGGGTTCGTGCTGGGATACTAGGGTCGAAGGCAATTGTTCGATTTTCTTTGGATTCCCGGTTGGTCGCGTGTTAGCGATGGATTGGAGATGGGTTGCGATGTTCGATCGCGATTGCAGGTCGATGAATGATTGATGTGGAACAGTGAAAATGTGGAGTAGTGGAGATGGGCAGTGGAACCACGTAGGTGATGAATGGAGGCGATGGCGACTTGGTTGATTGATTTTAGGTGTTCGAATTGAACGTTGCAGTGGTGCTCAATTGGGGATTTGGCGATAGCAATGGTGGTTCATGAGTTCAATTTTGGTGATGGATGGGTTTTGAGATGTGTTCGAGTTGAGGGTGTTCGTGATGTTGGTCAGTGCAGAGAAGAGGGTGAGTTCGATAAGATGCATAGGGGAGGAACAAGGGGAGACTGGTGACTGACTGAAGTGTTTGTGTGGCTGTTTCTTGTGGAAGTTTGTTGATTTGGTTGCTGTAGTCGATAGAAGCCAAGTTATAAACCGATGGCGATGCAGTTCGTATGATCGTTTACATAGTCCTTTTGTTTACAATAATCATATAGTTTAGTCAAAACTCTAGAGGTGATTTCTGTTTTTTATGACGTGCTCATATAGGATATTTTGTGGTATGTAGATATTCATAGCAATACAACTTTTCACTCACATGTACCACTTTCTTTTATTGTGTCTGTTACAGACTGAAAATGTTCGGGAAATCACAGACCTGTTAGATGCTGTTGGCAACACAACAAAAGCTACTACTAAAGGATTTGCTATTGGCTCGGCTGCTCTTGCTTCGTTTCTTCTTTTTAGTGCCTACATGGACGAAGTAGCCTCATTTGCTCAAATCCCTTTTAACCAGGTAGTGAATATATCTTAGGAGCAATTCTTCTACGTACATTTTTAATCTTTTTGTGGTAATTTGTATCTTGATATGTATTGCCATATAGGTTGACATAGCTGTTCCTGAGATTTTTGTTGGAGGCTTGTTAGGTTCTATGCTAATCTTTCTATTTAGTGCCTGGGCTTGTGCTGCTGTTGGTAGAACTGCACAGGAAGTTGTCAACGAAGTTAGGAGGCAGTTTATCGAGAGGCCTGGTATGATGGTTAGTTTCTGCCTTTTATTTGATGATATTATTATGTTCAAGTTCTTTTATAAGTTCTAACAATGGAAATTGTTAAACTGTCTCAGGATTACAAGGAAAAACCCGATTATGGTCGATGTGTATCCATAGTGGCATCCGCTTCTTTACGAGAAATGATTAAACCTGGCGCTTTGGCTATTATATCACCAATAGTAGTCGGTGGGTATTTTATCTCTATTGCATGCTAATTCTTTCAACGCAGTTCACAGTTTCTAATGAATTCTATGTATTTTCTGAGCCAGGATTTGTTTTCAAGTTATTGGGTGAAGCTACAGGTCAGAAGCTTCTAGGAGCGAAAGTAGTGGCTTCGATGCTTATGTTTGCTACAGTGTCTGGTATCTTAATGGCTCTCCTTTTGAACACTGCTGGAGGAGCTTGGGATAATGCAAAGAAATACATCGAAACTGGTGCTCTTGGAGGAAAAGGAAGCGAATGCCATAAAGCAGCAATTACTGGAGATACCTAAGTCTTATTCGCTTTATCATATATAATCAATTTATGTTCACAGTTTGGGTTAAAATATATTCACCAACTCCATTTCATGCAATGTTGGTCTGCAGTTTGCACACTTAATGGAATTTAACGTGAAAGTTACATTATTATCCTACGCCATGTTCCAGGAGTTGTCCATGTAGGACCACTTCACACTAAGATTTGGGTACACGTCTTATTATCTTCATTAAGATTCATCTTTAATGTAATGATAGGTTCCACCATTATTGGTGCTTTTTACTGCACAATTATGCTGCTCCAACTGTGTAATGTTGAGAAGTATTATGGAAATTCGAATTTTTCACTCACAACTTCAACAAATGCAGTAACATCACTTGTGCAAGAAACTCATATTTTCCCCAACATTTGTTAAACATAACTGTCGTTATTTCCAGTTTTGTGTTTCCCTCCTGTTATGCTTGCAAAATTTATAAGTCGGTTAAAATTTACAATTTTTCATGTGGCTAACTAGATATGGTCGCACATATGCATTACATATTGTCTAGAAATTTTTTATTTTACATTTTAGTATCTTTAGACTGGAACTAGATAATATGCTAGTAATATTATATGAGTTATAATTTGATAACACATTACGCAGCTCTTATACAAATATAGCTTCCCCTCTGCTGATTTTTATCCATCCATAAATAACGTAAATTACAATACCATCAATTCACTCGTGCATAATAATGAGAAGAAGTGAATGGTCTGAGATGGAAGGGAGGAGAGTGGGCTAGATTGAAATAGCTTCAAAGGCATGATCCAATTTGCAGTTAGTATGGTTTCTGCTCATGTTAGTAACTTGATAGTACATAATGAAATTAATTCTCATCTTTATTTGTTTGAAAGTTGATATTTTTGCAACAATTAAAAAATTTAAAATTAACTAAGCTTTATTAACTAAGTTTATAAAAATTAACTAAGATAACCAAACTTAAATTTTATAGAAATCATGTTCTCTATTTTGATTAGTGATATCGAACCGAGGAGCTAATGTGATGAGCTGATGATCCAGTATACCTTCTTAGAAATTCATTTTTTCATTTCCAAGGGGTTTATTAGTAAAAAAATAAAATCAATAAACAACTGTTTCCAATTAAAAAAATTCATTCTGTCCCATGTTAACCTTAAAATAGTTATTTTTTTTTCTAACAAAACCATAAAGTAAGTTTGTTGATGCCTTAACATGTATATGGGTTTTAAAGTCTCAAATGAAAATTAGGTTCAAACCAGATATTTTATGTTGCAGGTACATGGTTCTGTTACTGGCAGAAACTTCAAGACTAAACTGCATGCAGAACATATAGAACTCTTACAGTCATCATGGTTAATAGAATTGGGTGCATTTTATATAAACTGTAGTGGGTAAGACATGGGTGAACCTGGTGAATTCTTCAGACGGTTATCATGTGACTTGAGTGATGGTCAACCTGTGATTACTATTACTCTTTCTGACTCCATTAAGTATGAGTATAGCCTTACATGTGCTGTATGCTTAGTAAGGTATTCTCATCATTCATTTATTTGTATACTTTCATTTTTTTGCTATGCAGTATTATTTGTGCATTTTTACTCAATTACGATAACAAAATGTTTATTTTCCTTATTTTGAGCTGCTGATATGTTCGGTTGCCATAAAAAATCAGTCTTTAGGACGGTCATACATTTCATTTCTTGTTATTTGAAAAGCCTAAGCATCCAAATATGCTTGATATACTGCATTATAATCATAAGTACAGTGTGGCTGATAAGTGGGTATATGTAGGCAATGCTCATTAGATTCTGGGCACTGTTAAAAGGCTGACTTGTTTATCCCATGTTAAATACATCAGAAGTTTCTTTCAGAAAATCTTAAAATTTGACATGTTTATAATATAAATGAAGACCCGTGTTCAATAATTGTAGCATATATGCTGAAAATCTCAATGTTTGACTAGTTCATAAGAAGTATTTCTTTCCACATGTACTAGGATTTTGCTTCTCTTCATTATCAGAAACCACTATTACTATATAGACCATGCATCAGCAAAATCTCAATTTGTATCCATGCAGGTGGGTAAAACTCTTATTACCAAAATGTTAAAACATCAGACAGTATAAATTACATGACAGTATATTTTAAAACTTAAGTATAAAATGTTAATATATTTCAAAACTTAAGTAAAAAATACATGACAGTATATTTATGAAACTTATTTCATCCTTACCTTTTTAACAATATTTCAAAAGTCCGTTAAAAAACTTGTAATGAACAATATTTTAATTAATATCACCTCAGGTTAAAAAAATCAGTTTTTAACCAAACAGGGATGCTCACCCATAATACTCATGTCGTATTCTCGTTGCAGTGACGGTGTCGTATTTTCGTTAGATAGGAACACTCTCAGGCCTCGGCATTGTAATTTCTTTGATGCCATGACAGGAAATATTGAACTTGCCATGACAGGAACACTCTCAGGTCTCTTTCTAGAATCATGCCGTGAGATTGCAACAAAATACCTTGGTATCAAGTATAATGAGATCATTGTGGACAACTGCTGCATGCAACTTGTTTCAAAGCCTGAGCAGTTTGATGTTATGGTATAAACTTTTTTCTACATAGTGATTTATGTTTTACTGTTGTTTTTTTATTAACTTAGGTTCTCTTTTAATTGATTTGTATGAACTCTGCTACTCTCCTCAATTCACACCTAACTTGTATGGAAATCTAATAGCAAATACTGCTGCAGGTATGGACGATTACACATAGTAATTTGATTTTTTAATCCATTTAGGCCACTCATCATAACTTATTACACATTTCCCTTCTAAAGAATAATTGCTAGTATGGACGATTTTCGATTTCAGTTTTTTGATATTATTTTATATAAGAACATGATAGCTGATACAAATTTGTGTAGCATAACAAAGTTATACATAGTGATGTTGCTCTAGAACTTAGACACTGATATGAAGTGTATACAGCATCAGTTTTCAAGGACCAAGCATGTCTAAAATCAAACCAAAATATTGTCATTCTCTAGTTTCTTTACATGACACTGCATACCCAGTACTTTCAAATAGGAAGATTCTCTAACTAATCCATACAGTAACAAAAATTAGAAGTAAGTTTTTCCATCAAAAATGTTGACGTTGCATTAAATGATAGACCCAAATCCCGAAGGCTGTCCATCTAACTCAGATCTGCAACTGTTAGTAACATGAGATACAATGCAGTTTTCATAGGTCAATACTTCATTTTTTCAGTTATAAGGAGTTTGAAACCTATTTGAATCCTAAATGAATAGGATGCTTGCAAGTTGCAATAAATAAATTATTCTGAACAAAAACCATGATTAACAGTGGATATTGTTGATATTAGTTTTCCATTTTATCCTTAATTTCATTTTTTTCCTTGCAGATTCCGTTCTGTGGGGTAATAGCATGGATGATGGGAAAGCCATTGGATATGAACTTTCATCTTTCTGAAACTGCCTCGTTCTTCATCACAGTATTGGTCGTTGCATTTATGCTTCAGGTACTAGCTTCTTTATATTATGTATTTCCAGTAGCAATACCGTAGCAATACAGTATAGGGTTATTACTTTGGAGTAACATTGGAACTTTGGCATGATTTGATAGAGATGGATAGATTAAATTGGTACGGTTTTCAAATATTTGTGTCCTCGCCAGCTTTTTTTAACTACCGTTTGGTTTTTGCATTTTGCTACTTTTATTTGCTATCTGACTTGACTGCATCATTGTGCAGGGCTCATGATTCAACGATAACCTTTCAATTTTGCACTCACCCATTTGATGAAATAGCAAACAGTATTGACCTTCAACTACAACATAGTGAAAGGTTAGCTGACTTATTAAAAAGGTAAACAATATTCTACAACTCAATACATATCCAAGTAAATGAGGTTATATGTAATGTATTCAATTAGTATTAATTCATGTTACAGTCATACAATCTACTTTTTAAACAACAATCAGCAATTTCCGATTGATATGTGAAAAACACCTAATGGGAGTTTTAGATGCAACGTTTCATAAATTAACTAGTTAGTTTTCTTGTGAGGGAAGGCTAAAATCATAGTTTATGCAGAAGTTAAATATTTTAGTTCACGCACTAATGCTGCCCAAAGGAGATAGGGGAACACATGCATTCATTGTTTACTTTGCTGTCTATTTGGTTAGTTGTTATGCAGAAGAGTAAAATAAAACATAGTAACAGCTGTTACTTGTATCCATGAAAATTATGTGTAGTTTACTATTATAGACATTCTACTGCAAAATTTCATTGAACTGTATAACGGTTTTATCGAGGTCATTGTATTCTGATCGTGTCATCTCTCTGCGTGCGTATTCCCCGGTCAAAGTTGAGTCATTTGTACCAATTTATTAACTGGCTCCCCAACAAAGGTTATCTGTTTTCCAAAATAGTAATCAATCTGACTTCCTAAATCAGTGTAACGAACCATAAAGTGGCTGAATATTGGTTGAACTATTAGTAATACTGCCCTTACTTGTGATCAATAAGTGGATGTGGCAGTCCCTTCTTTATTCCAATTTTAAGTGTTATTCCACATTATACAGCAAATTAAGCTCATTTTTTGATTGGTGTTTCTTGTCATAATAAAAGCCTATGAACTATTTAAGAGAACTTACTTGGTTCAAATTATTGTCTTTTTTATGGTTTTTTCGGTTGGAAATCAAGGTCAGTGCAACAGAGTTTTAAAATTAGAAACTCATCTCTTGAATTCCACCAATCACATTATGGAGTTATTGTTCACCTGCTCTTGGAAGGGGTGCACCAAAATGTAAACAGTTTGAGTTGAACTGTTATGTACTTTTACCGACTCACCAGTTGAAAGGTGAATAGAACTTCACCACGTAATCGATGGAGTTCGGGAATGAGATTCGCTCATCCCTTTAACTCTACCAATCATACTGTAGCTTCCTTTAAAGAGCACTAAATTGTTCTCAACGTGAGTACAAGTCTGATGTGACTGTGTGCACGTCCGGCTTTGAGCTGATGTGTTCGGAGGGTAGGGGAGAGATGGCTGTAGATTGAGAGATGTTTAGATTTCTTTTAGATGAGGGAATTTTGTTGATTGTGTATAAGTGGTGAGGAGGGAATATTTGTCGAGTTGCATGTGTTTGGTTCCACAGAAATGTTTGAATCTTGTTCATCAAGAGTTGTTAATGGGGTGAAAAAATTGAAAAGCAGAGTTTGTTGCATGGATTTTTTGATTTTATGTGGGGACTTTATTATTTTTGGATTGGTAGGGGACAATGCAGTTGATTCGTTGTATTTCTTGAGTGAGTTTGATAAAGAATCATGTCTTGCATCACTGTGAATTGTTCCTACTTGACAAATATCACTCTGCCGTGCATTTTCCAAATTGAGATTTAGATCATTCATTGTCATAGCTGTTGGACAAGTGTACTTTTGGTAGGGTTTAGGATAGTTCGACTCATGTGGTGACCATCGAGTAGCTCCAAATTTTCCTATGTTGATTGTACTGCACTAATAATTGGGGCATCATCCATTATCTTGGAACCTGTGGCATTTTTATTGAGGTATTCATTAAATAAATGTCCAGATTTTATTGCTTTGGTCGTGTAATGACAACTTGTAACTTACTGTTTTTTCTTTCGACATATGAACTTGCTTTACAGCCAACGTAGTTTCCCTTTTTAATACTCTATTGACAGAGACACTGTACGGCACCAAGCGGTTGCTAATTATAATTCTGATTTATATCATGATTTCATGAGATTGACTTCACTTTTGTTCACTCAATGTATTATTGCCGTGTTCCATGGCTTACACTTCGATGTTGTATTGTTGTTGCTGTCAGGTGGAAGAATGCAGCAGGCACTGAAGGTGACAGTGTAGAAGAGGAGCAGGCAGTGGTTGTTTGGATGGAACAGCTCGACTTCAGGTAGCTCAAGTACAATATAGGATGAAGGTTTGTGCATTTGAAGACCATCTTCTGCTTAATTTATCCACTGCCAAAGATACATTCTCTTCTCTGTATATATGTATTTTTGTGTGTCTACATATAACACACTGCATTTATTTTTCATTCTTTTGTAGAATTATTAAATTTGATTATGTATTTGCCATCAAATTTAATTTTGAATGATTGTAATATTGCATGCAATAATTGTTTGTTATAATCAATAATATATATATATAGTCTATTTGAGTACTGTAATAATGGTTTCTAAGAATGGCTTTTTTGCATCAGGTATAAATAGCTGATGCAATAGAGGGATTGGTTTGCATCGGTTGTTATAAAAAACCGATGCAATAGAGGGATTAGTTTGCATTGGTTTTCAACAACCGATGCAACATGGGGGTTGTGTCCAAGCAACCAATCATGATATTTTGCATCAGTTGTTAGTAACAACCGATGCAAAAAGGACCTTTTTGCATCGGTTTCAGAACTGATGCAAAAGTGTTAAGCCTGTTGCATCGGTTGCATATGCATCGGTTGTTGAACTGATGCAAAAGGGGGGTAAACAACCGATGCAAATGGCATGTTTTGTAGTAGTGAATGATTTGATGAATAGAAATTCCCAACCCTAGTTTTGAAATTTATTAAATACTCAAAGTTTGAAAATATTGAAATCGAAGTGTTTATTTAAACTGAAAGTGAATTTAAAAGTTATGGGTTTAGACTGAATTTAAAGTGAATAAAATTGTAAAAGCCGGGGAAATTATTTACTTTATAAAGAAATTTTAAATTTAACTGTTTTATTTTATATACTGTTGAATATCCAAACCCCGTAAGTTTTGGAAGTATGGTTTTAAAGCTATGAGTTTCGAAGTATTATGTTTTGAAAAGTTGTAATCCAAATGTGGGTTTCGAGATCTTATAAAATATAAAGTGGTATGTTTTTGGGAAAGAAATATATTTGAAAAGATGATATCATATTGATTTGGGTCTTTAAATTAGAAATGATATCGTATTATATGGTTTTGAAATGGATATTATAATTTGGTTTGAAAGTATAATTATTTTTAAAAGACCGCGGTGTTATTATAACGTTGGGTTGTTAAAGAGACCGGGATCGGAAGTTGTCATACTCTCTGCCAACTCCGAAAACCACTTTAATAACCGTGTACACGTGGAGATTCCAGAATGAAGTAGGATGGTGGCGGCGTTTCCTTTAAGGTAAATACGTGGACCCGACTCCCGTGAGTTGGCATAAGGTGGCTAAAACATGAGTGATTCTCGGGCCAAGGGGGTTAGCGCCCTTTATCGGATACTCCTCATCGATATTATACTCTGACTTTGGATTGATTCGGTGGCCACTTTTGATTTCCTTGATTTTAGGGGGGAGTTTGACCAAGGTGGGCGGTAGTAGCTACTACGCGTTACCACCAGCCCGGATAGCAATTGGTATATCTACCCTGGCATTGCCTAGTTGTGCCATGTCACCTACCCTAGCGTGCCTTATACAATTTTGTTTTGTGCCATACCTATGGAGTGTCCTCTGACGACGCCCAGTACGGGGGAGATTACGGTATTGTATAGACTATGGGAATATATTTGTGTTAAGGGCTATATGGGTAACCCCTTAACGCTATTTAAAAGTAAGTTTATTTTACAAATAGACACTATTATAATAGAGAAATATACTACATAGTAAATAGTTTAACGGATCCTTAAGAGAAGTGAATCCCGAGCATCTTTTAAGTTACTGCACTCATATTTACTTCTGTTGATTTAACCTACATAAGATCTTTTAGTTCTGACTCGAGTGTTTTATCTTTTCAATTCGTTCGGGTCAGTCCGAGCGTTTCAAGACCGAATATTTTAGCTCTGGAGGATGAAGATGGAGATTTCTATTATTATTATTTATTATATTCCACTACACACCGTATTCCGCTGCATTGTTATTATTGGTATGTGTACTCTGATATATATTGTATAAGTATAATAAAATATTTTATAAACAGCTTCATGAACTGTATATATTTGATTATTATATTTTATCCTTCCGCTGTGAGATTCTATTTTCTTTTATTTCTTCATGTTTTCCTTATTTACCCCATAATAATCCACCCTTTTGTATGGTTTGAATTGGCATGTGTGTCTGCCATTGCACTTGGAGGGTGCAGCATGATAGGGGGTTCTCGCTTCCTAGTTTGGTAGCGAACGGTTGACCCTTACTCCTACATGTCCCCATAGGGGTTGATACTGCGGTCGAGATGCTGGCCATAAAGGCAGAACACATGTACCAATGTATGCTACGGCGAGCGTTACCCCACTGGCGCGGCCCGCTACAGTTGGTATCAGAGCTTTGGTTTAGCGATAAACTTAGCATTGTGGGGTCTAACTCTTTACTAATAGGGTAGTAATACCCTATGGGAGTCGCTGAGTGTACATATATGAGAGAGCGTATTTGTTAGTGTTATAAAAATGTTTTAATATTGTGTTAATCTGTTCCGTTTTGTATTTATAAATTCCGGTTGATGCATGGGACGTTGTGACATCAATAGGGATTTCTAAACACTTAATAGGACAGACCGACATAATATTTGTTTTATTGTAGGCGAATGAAATAATTTTTTCCTCTTATATTTTCTATATATAAAATAATTTTAAATGATATATATATATATATATATATATATATATATATATATATATATTTGGTTGCAATATATTGTTTGTTAGGTAATTACTTTATAATTAATAGTCGAAGAAAGATTGAAAATAAAATAAATGAAATGGGAAATTTAGAACTTAAGTTCCGGGCTATTGAAAATTTCTTTCGAATAATTTTGGAATAGTAATATTATTTTAGAAGTATTTTCTGATATAAATATCTTAATATAATTTGAAAGAAATGTTTTAAAAGAAATTTGAAAAAAAAAACTGTACTCCCCTCTCTGTCGTTGGAAAATAATTTCGGTGATGAGTGCACACATCGTCGACTTTCATTTTCGAGTTTCGAAGCGGGAAGGCCACTGTAGTTGTTTACTGCAGACACATTTTTGATAAACAAATATAAATTTTTGATTGTTATAAATATAATTGGATATATAGAGTGTAAGTATATAAATTATCTGTTATTTTAAATGATTTTGAATAAAAACCCGGTATTTAATTCTTAAGTTTCCATTTATTAATAGTTTCAGTTACTGGAGTGAATTGGAACGTAGGTAATTAATAAATTAAAATAAGGAATTTAATGCTAGGTTATGAATGAAGTTAAAGGTAATTCGAACTGTACCCTATGAAACAAAAAATAATATTATTGAACATTAAATTTAATTAAAGGATGAGATAAAACTTGTATAGTTCATTTGCATTTTCTTTAACATATATAACTTACCAAATATAAAAAGTTGAAATGTTTAATAAAAAAATGTAATGGATATTATACAAGTAATAAATTTGAAGTAATGAAGTATTCAACAAAATTCTCTAATAAAGAAGAAATTGATGTTGTTATTGTTATAAACTTAAGTTATAATGGAAGCCTTACAATAATAAATATGAAAAGGTAAATGTGTAAGTAGATAAGTAATAATAAATAAACGATTATAAACTTAAGAACATGAAATTAAGCAGTGAATCAATGAATGGAATATAATAAAGAAATTTCATGTTATGAGTAAGTGAAATGAGATTTGTTAGAAATAAATGAAACTATAAGAAAGAAAGGTAAATTGAAAAGATAAATTATTAAATGAATGAAATGAAATTTTGCAAGAAATAAATGTGAATTATAAGAAATCATTATATGAAGAAAAAAAATATAAATAATAAACAAATTTGATTTGTTGTTTGGAATTGTGGTTGTTTGGTTTATGGTTGTATGGATAAGGATACTTTAAATTGTTTGGATATGGGAATAGTCTATTTAGTTTCATCTAAGACTGTTGAGTAAATGGTGCACTAAGCAGTTATTTTCCGTTCTGTGCAATTTAAAGCTGGAACCCGAACAACTATTTGTTTTGTTTAATATGAATGAATGATTGCTTTGTGTTGATTCTATGTGATGGTTGTTTGCTGTGGTTGCAATTGGTTGTTGTTGTATTGGTTTGGTTGGTTGTAATTAAAACAACTTGAATATTTCATTTTATAAAATTAATAACTCTTTTGGACTTTATAAGTGAAATACAGGTTATGGAAGCAATTGCTACTGCATTTGGTTTCATAATATAAGCGTTATTGCCCGACAAATAGGTAGGTTTTCGGATTACGGCTAATAGCGCTATTATATTTATATTTTTCCCGTGATGGGATATATATATCTTGGAAAATATATGTTGTATATTGTATATTTTTGATATTATATTTTTCTCCTGAGCCTCTCCGTACAAAGGAGACCCTGCCGAAATTTTTCGTAAATTTTAGACTTAGAAAATTTTTGAAAAATGTTTTCCAAACTTTAATAGTTTAAGTATAAAAGATTTAATGGTTATAAATTGAGATACTTTATCTAAATTAATTAATTTTGAAAAAAATTAATATTTATAAAGTTAATGTTTTAAATAAGATATATTGATTCTTTAATTCTTCTTTTTTCCTTCTTGTCCTTTTCGAGGACGAAAAGTTTTGAGTGGGGGAGAGTGTAACGACCTGAAATTTTAAAGATTTAAAACTGGAATTTAATACGATTTTGTATTATTGTTTAGATAGAGAAGGAAATCTTATAATTTATAATAAAGTGAATGTTAGAATTTGAATGAGCAATTGTAATAGATGGAATAATATTGAAGCGAATAAAATTTGGATAGATTTAATGAAACCGAAATAAATGAAATAGGGTAAGTATTATACCTGAATATAATTGAATACGGAGAAAAAAAAGAGTAAGTATTGAATTCAAACTATGTATAATTTGGGTAATAAAATAAGTTTATTTATGGAGTTACATTGTTTATTTTGTTTTAGGCTATAAATCAAATAGAAGAGAACAAGCGTAAATCATAAGGGTATGATAAAAATTATTATATATGACCTAATTTATTAGTCAACCAACTTTTTAAATATAAAGTCCTCTTAAATGTTAAGGAATTTTAATACTGTTATTGAGGCAACGTTACTTAATGATTTTAATTTAGTAACGGAAGAGTGAATGAGAATTTATAGAGTACATAAATTTATTTATAAGTAGACAAGAGTATATATTGAATAAATAATTAGATAATGTAGTGTTAATGGAAATTAATTAGTGTTATATATGGGATTTATACCTGGGTGGGTAAGTAGTAAACTTATAAATGAAAGAAAGTAAGTAGGTGACCATTTATTTAGGTTATTTATTCATTTAGTATGTTAAATAAAAATTTGGGAATCAGATCTCAATTAATGGAAATTAAGTTGTACGTTAATTGAAATAAAATCTAATAAATATTACATTAATAAGGTGTAGTACAAAATGGTTAGGGATTGGCAAATTTGGTAAAAAGGGATGGACTTAGGAAACTTTGTTAATTGAGTTTAAAACCTAAATTAATACGCGTAATTAACAAGATTCACATTTTTAAATATAACCGTTGATACAAATCTAAGAGGTATATAGAAGTATCAGTGCAATGAAATGTAAACAAATGTTAAATATGCTTATAGGATAACGATTGTTTGGATAAAAAGAATGGCAATCAACATTTAATTATTTATTTGAATTTAAATCACGATAATATGGTTTACTGCAATTAAATGGATTTAATATTTGAAAATTTCTTAAATATTTATTTAGATGAAATTGTAGTTATTTATGTAATGAGTATGAATGTAATGTAAATTTTACTTATAAAATGACAGTTGATATTGAATGGAAAGAATGTTAATTTAAGTTGTGTCAATATATTGGAAATTAGCGTAGAATAATAGGTTTTATTGGAATTAAATGAAATCAAACATCTAATTATTACGTTAATAGAAAGTTAAATGGAATTTAAGAATATTATGGTAATAGTTGTAAATCCAATATTTTATCAGTTTAATGATAGTGTATTGAATAATAGAATTTGAATTTTTAACAGTGAGTTAATTTATTTAATTTATAACAATTGGATTTATTGCAAATGAATGAAATAAAATATTTAATTATCATGTTAATTTAAAAATTAAGTTGAAATTGGGAAATATTTATGTAATAATTTTTAAATCCAATGGTAAACCCTTTTGCTTGAAATTAATGAATGGAATAATTATGAATTAATTCAATTTAATGGAAGTTTTACCTATAATTTTGAATTTTATGAAATTGACAATTTATATTGATTAATCTTTAATAAGTTGACATTTAAAAATTGTTAAATCATTGTAAATGTTTAAGAATTTTAAAGTGATAAAGATTGCAAATTTCAGAATTTAAACGCGAAATTCGATTTAATTAATTTATTTTAAATTTATTTAATTAACGGAAAAATAGCCATTTTGGCCACTGACTCGTATTTCAATCCGTAACGGTGAATTAATAATGTTTCAAGTTTCGTAGCGATCAGACTTGTCGTTTGTTCGTACGGACTCGAAACGCCTTGAAATTTATGCAATTTAAATCAATTGAAATTTATTTTGGAAAATTTGAATTTAGCATAACTTCTTCATATGATGGAATTTGGATGTGAAACTTTTTCCATCGCGTTTAAAATATTTTTAAACATATATTTTGATATATGAGTTGACCTTTTTCCGTTCCGGAATCGAAACGGGCTTTTCGGGTCAATTATCGTTCAAAACCCAAATCCAACCTAGTCCCATTCTTTCTATTCTGTTGCGTATATATATGTGGTTATAAACCCTAGGTCATTGCTTATTCCTCATTCTGAATGTATGCTCTTCCTCATTCCACTGCAAACCCTAATCTTCCCAATCCAATTTCAATTTCAAAAAAAAAAAATTGCGGATCTGCGGCAACTTCTGGTCGCGCTTCGAGTTTCAGAGGCAAAAATGCTGCATCTACTTCGGGTTAGGAAGAAAGTTACTCGGGTCGCTACGGGTTGTTTTGGCAAAAACTCCAAGCAAGCACCAGGGAATTGAGGCGGTGGACCGAAGTTGAACCCGAAGTTGACTCAGGACCAGAATTTTCCAATCTTCTAATTTTCCTAACTTTTTCATACGAGCTCCGTTTCACGCGCGACTTTTTTGTTAGGATAATAAAATTTCTGACGTTTTGGCGCTGGTTTGGATGGATTTGGAGACTGTGCAAATTTTGGGTTTAAGTTGAATTTAAATTCGATTTAAATTCAAAAGGTGTGTGTTTTAACCCACTCACAACTTCTAAGATTTCGTATGTTAGTTAAATTGATTTATGATGTGTTTAAAATTTTATTTGTAGCTGTTTGGCATATATTTCATCATTTTCTCAGTTAAATTACATTCATTTAATTTACGTGTTATTTAATTCATTATTGAATTTAAAAACTGTCAGTTAATTGTTAATTTATTTATTCATTGCTTGTAAAACTGCCAGTTAAAAATTTTTAGTAAAATTTATTACTGCATATAACCTGCTAGTTAAATTTATTTATTATTGCATATAAAATACAGTTAAACAGTTACTTAATTCATTATTGAAAATTTAACTATCAGTAATTAATTATTATTTATTGTTGTGATTGTTTGAATTGGATGATAAATTGATGAATGTTTGATGATTGATATGACGGACGAATGGATGCTGTATTTATATTGTATAAACTGCAAGTTATTATTATGCATTTTCATTTCATTCGGGATTGCGGTTTGAAATGATATACAACCATATTTTTATTTTTAAATTGCGGATTGAAATGATAAATATCCGAACTCGCTTGTCTACGCATTTACTTTACTGTTATTTGGAATTTTTGTTAGATAATCCTCATTTTCAATTTACATTCTTCATTATTATCTCTTCAAAGACTCCCGAAGAGTGTTGTGTCCAATTTTGGTGCAAACACTTTGGTGCTTCCATTGAGAGAACCCAGATTTTCTCCTTCTCGTTGGATCTGTCATCGATACCGGATTGAATAAATCTAAGAGAGAGATCCAGATTGCAAGTCCAAGTTCCTTCCCTTCTATTCAGGTTTGCATAAAGTCTAGGAAAGAAATTCAACCTTCAAGATGGTTAGCACAAGGACCACCTCTAACGCTATCAATCAAGAGGAACATGATAGACAGAATCCTACACCACTACCTCCTTCTAACCAAGATGCTACCGGATACTCGGAACCATCAGGTCCAGTTACCCGATAAGAGTTTCAGCTGCTGCTCCAAGAACTGACCCAGAGTCGGCAACAACTAACAGAACAGCTACGCGCTAACGCCGAGCTCACCAATCAGCTGAATCGCCAGAAGCGAAGGAGATCTAGGAGAGACCATGCTTCTCACTCCTCCAGCGAAAGTTCCTCCTCTTCTGACTATCATCATCGATATCCACGACCCCGGCTAGATGTGAGTCACATACAAGCTGCTGGATATCAACCAGCAATGACTGTTGGACAACTGAGAGTTGGTCCATTAGCCAGTTTCCAAACCATGCCCTCCTCCCGAGGAGGTGCCATTCCTCATTACACCACGGAATACCATGCCACTAACACCGCGGATGAACCAAGGGTCGATGCCCAACATCAGTCAAACCTGGACCGCCGTCAGCACGGACGTACTCTTGAACCATACGTCCCGGAAGACTATGAGCCAAGAAGGCAAGATGTGGACCGTCGACAGCATCCGGTCCAACCCCAGAATATGGAACACAATCACATTCCAACACGAGCCGCACAGAACATACAAATGCCGGATCTTCCAACCATGATACGTCAGATTATCCATGAGAGCCAGTGTCTCACAAACGACGACTGGGGAATTTCTTGAAGCCACACTCCTTTTACGGACGATATTCTTACTGTTGAACCCTCATGGTGATTCAGGATGCCAACTCTACTCATGTACGAGGGAAACTCCGACCCCAACCAACATATTTTGAAATATGAATGGTCAATGAGCGCTACCAGAGCTGACGATGTAGTGAAGTGTCGTAGTTTCCCCATATCCTTGGGGGGCATCGCTACCATGTGGTTCACTCGACTGCCACCCCGATCCAATTCCTCCTTTGACCAGTTGGCCACAAAATTTGTTGAGCAATTCTGTATGCACGTCGCAAGACCAAAAGACGTCAACACTTTGTCTAACGTCACCCAAGCTCCTGGAGAGACGCTCAGACACTACTTAGAGAGATTCCACACTGCATATGCGGAAATCAGCAATCTGAACGATAAATCCATCCTTATCGCATTGACTAAGGGGATTGACCCCGACTCTGAGTTTGGCAACTGGTTGGCTGTAAAACCACATGCATCATTGGACCGTTTCCACTCCAAGGCGGCTCAATTCCTGAGAAGGGAAGATGCGAAACAGTCTAGGAAGCAGAATGATGCAGGGACAAGCATGGAAGGGTCCAAAGCAATGTCGCAATCAAACAGTCCAGTGAAAGCTCCGGGAAAGTTCAGTTGAACCTTAAAAACAAACAAGCTCAGCTGAGAGAGAGCGTGAATCATGCTAGAAAACGAGATCAAACTCGTGGCCCACAGTGCAAGAATCCTATGTTTGACAGTTACACTCCGTTGAATACATCACTGGAGAACTTGTATTTACAAACCTGTAATACAATTCAATATCAAAAACCTGCACCAAAACCGTCGTCAGAGAGGCAAATCCAGACGGGAAAATTTTGCAGGTTCCATGAAAGCTACGGGCACAATACAAACGAGTGTCGTCACTTACAAGATCTCGTAGAAAAATTGATTAGAGAAAGAAAGCTGGAACAGTTTGTGTGGGCACCGCAGCCTGGAGAAGCGGACCCATCAAATCAAAAAAATGAACCCGATCGACTGAGATAGGAGGACTCTACCAGTCCCCACGGGAGATTAGTGATAAACGCCATCAGTGGCGGACCCACTTTGTCAGGAGCCTGGAACGACGAGGATCTTCATCACTGTTACACATGACAGGCTCTATCTAGTCTATGAATACTTTGCAATTTCCTTTGCATTTTGAAATTTGAATTTGTAATAAGGCACTGACTTTGCCATGTTTTTCCGTTCCAGCAATAAATTACTATCTCTTCAAGCTAGAGCTGTGGTTCACCGAATGCAACATTCAACAATCACGACGCACGAAGAGCTAAGTTCTATCGTACGATGGAATTTATTCAAATAGCGAGTGACTGTGATACGACCGGCCACTCACTAAGTGAAACCTCAGCTAGGGGGAAAGCCATCACATCAAAGGCTGAACTGCATCGACACACGGCAGTCCTACAACTAACTCCAAATTCCCAGAGTGCGAATTGGAGTCTAATCATCAACTCCAAGTTCCCAGAGTGCGAATCAGAGTATAAACATCAAATCCATCATTCCCAGAGTGTGAATGGACTCCAAGCTCCAAGAGTGCGAATTGGAGTGTAAACATCAACTCTTGGTTCCCAGAGTGCGAACCAGAGTATAAATCCTAACTCCACTTTCCCAGAGTGCGAATTGGAGTATAAACATCAACTCTTGGTTCCCAGAGCGTGAACCGGAGCATAAACACCAACTCCAAACTCCCAGAGCGCGAGTTGGAGTATAAACACATAAATACAGTTCCAGAGAGGGTGGATCCGTCTGCCTAACATCTTCGGCTGTATCCTAACCAAGTTTGAGGAAGATGGATCCCTTCGTCTAACGACCTCGCTTGTTAACTCAGGGTGGATGTGATCCGACCATCCACGATCCCGATAAATCCATCGTTCCCAGAATGTGAACGGACTCCAAGTTCCCAGAGTGCGAATTGGAGTATAAACATCAAATCCATCGTTCCCAGAGTGTGAACGTACTCTGAATTCCCAGAGCATGAGTTGAAGTATAAACATCAATTCCAGGTTCCCGGAGCACGAACCGAAACGTCAATGCAAACTCCAAGTTCCCAGAGCGTGAATTGGAGGATAAACATCAAGTCCAGGTTCCTGGAGTGCGAACCTAAGCATACATGTCATCTTCAAATTCCCAGAGTGTGAATTAGAGTACAAATACCAAGTCAAAGTTCCTGGAGTGCGAACTGTGTTACAAACATCGATAACTCTCGAATTCCCAGAGCACGAACCAGATTATCGATCATAGATCATCTTAAGTCCCTGGAGTGTGGACAAGTGCTCAAGATTTGCAATAGGTGCGATTGACCACCAAAGTACAAATGTTATTCCCCGGAACTGGGGGCAAAAAAATTAAGTGTTAATCACTAACCAAAGCAGTACAATGTCCAAAATTCAACTCATTCATCAATCACGACATGTGATCAAGACTTTCAGACGTGGCAAAATAAAACAGACTCAACTTGAAGGTAGAAACACCACAAGTGCACTGGACTGAAAGCCAAATACCGCAAATACTTAAGCACAAAAGAAATGAGAGTTGAAGCAAAGAAACAAAACTTTATTTCAACTAACAGTATGTGAAGATTCATGTACAAGTTATTTCAAAAAATTCCTACTAGCAGGGGGCCAAGCCTGCATCTATACATAGCCTACGAAAGAAAAATAAAAGTGGCTTCCTAACTGCCAAAAATGCGCCATAGGAGGATTATCTACATTTTCTTCTTCGGCTTTTTCTTTGACGCGGAACCACTGGAACCACTAACAGTCCGCTTCGACCCCGTACCCTTTGGCGGATCTTCCTCTGACAAAGGCATGATATCGATATATTCCTCTGAAGTTGAACTTAAAGGAATATGCTCTTCTGGAGGAGTCAGAGGAGTCGGTTCTACCATGGAGGGCGGAAGGGGCGCGCTGGTTCCGACAAGCGTGTCCCCAGAAGATATCACCGCAAGAGGAGTGGGGCCAACCGCCGTCGTAACACACTCAGAATTACCACCGTGTGCTGCCGCTTCCATCTCTGCGTTGATTTGAGCAAGTATCTCAGCTTCACGAGCGACATGAGATCCACGATAGGCAGTAGTTGACTGTGACGGTACAATAGAAACAGGTGGGAACACGCCAAGAACAAATGGCATGTCAGCAAAAGGGTCACTGTGTTGGCCCAAGAGTTCATTCATCATCTGTTCGTCGAAAGTAATTGAACCCCCCTGTGTCATCTCGGTCGGCGCGACTGTCGTTGTGGTGATTACTTCAGTAATAATGGCCTCCTGTTCTTGATGTGACTCTTGGACTGCAGGAGGCGCTGTCGGTGTAACTTTGCTCACTGGATAAGAAAGAAAAGAAGTTGTCATAACACGCTTCAATACAAATACTTTAGTTCAGACACACAGTAGATTTGTGCGGAGTACCTTCCTCAACTTGACTCGTGGTTGACTGAAAAGCTTCAGAAAAATGCTCCCTTATGGGAGATAAGCGTGGCTGCTCAGGGTCATAGCCTGGGACCAACTGTGGCTCAATCGCTGGCGTCGGCTCCAATCCAGATGAAGTAATCATCTCTGAACTTGTAGCTGGGTGTGCGACGCCAGACCCCTCACCAACTTCCAAGTGTTGGGTACCCAGTCTCTCTCTAGCATGAGAGATCATGAAATCGTGGAGAACCTTCTTCTCATCATTAGTCAATATACGGTTCTCCAACTCGAACTCATCAAAAGCTTCATCCGGCTGTGATGCTTTCTCTTCTTCAGCTAACAAATTCCAGGCATTGAATAAGTGTGTCGGATAATCGTCAAGCCATGTCAAATTTCTGTGCCTCAGCACATTAGCATTATAAGTAATGAGAACCTCTTCTATCTCCATCTCTAGCTTAATCTCTACTTGACGAACTTTCTCATCAACTTCGGATTCCATCTCACGGACCTTTTCCAAGGCCGCATCTCTTTCTCTCCGAAACTCCACCGCCTGATCACACGCTTCCTGCGCGAAAACGTTAGCGGTGTCCCTCTCCTTCATAATCTCTAAAACTTTGGCCTTGAGCTCATTTAGCACTTTCAAGGCCGCATCCCGCTCGGCAGTTACGATGGTGTTTCGGTGGCCCATGTCCTCCACTGTAGCATAATGCTCACGCTTCATCCTATCCATTGCTGCCTGAGCTTCATCAGCTTTTCTAAGAGCTTCAATCTCCGATTTTCGAGAAGACTCGGCCTCACTGCCGAGCGCCTGAATAATTCGGTCCTTTTGACCAAGTTCCTTTTCCAACTTCTCAATCGTGGCCGCTCGATCAAAGGCCGCCTTTGACGCTTGCTATGCGGTTTTTGACCATTCCTGATACTGGAAAAATATATCTGAGAGATAATCATGCATCATAGGTGCAACTGACGCCGGTATCCTTTTTAGATGCGGGGGGAAGACAAACTCGTCAAAGAAAATTTCAGGAAAATCTTTCTTTAGCTGAGCAAGCCTAACCGCTCCTTCCCCTGAAGGCTCCGTCAATGTCTGCTCTGTTGTCGGGGGGGAGGGGGGAGGGCGATCCTCGTTCTACGATAAGTGTCAGACCTCGATGATTGGGAAGACGGCTTGTGCCGTGAAGTTTTTGGAGTCCTTGAAACATGAACCGGAGGCGGTGCGGGAGCCCTAGGAGGTGGTGTACGAGATCGAGACCGACGCCTATAATCTTTATCTCTGTCAGAGCGCTCATGACTCGAGTGCCCATAGTCATAGTCCCTATCTCCTTCCCTCCTATATGATTCATAATATGAAGAAGACTTGCATTTATTACGAAGGCTACCAAGCATCGAACCTCGACCAAACATGGTATCTGCGAAGAAAAAACATAAAACGAGATTAGTAATCTCTCACAGTGAACATATTACACTCAGAAATCGTGTAGTGCCGTGAAGTGTGAATGTAGGTGCAACCCCCCGACCAACCAGATGTGTCAATCGCACTAGTGGGCAGAGACTCGCTTAAAACTAAGGCATCTGAAAGTTCGTCCAATCCGACATCATGCTGCAAGGACACATCGTCCGGAATTGGAAGATCGGCAAGCCCTTCATAAAGATTCTCAGCTCTTGGGGGAGACATCTCCGAAATTCTAATTCCGGAGGCGGGTCGGGCCGTGATAACCGATTTCCATCTTCCCTTTTTGGGTGGCTTAACAACGGCTACCTTGCCTTTTCTTTGCTGTTCGGTATCCTGGGCTACATCCACAAATTCGCCCAATGGTTCTTCATCAGTGTGAGTTCTCTCGGAGTCAGCCTCCTCAATTATGACAACTTTAGGTTTTCTTCGTTCAACTCGTTCTTTCGAGGCAGTCCTTATGTAACATCCCGGAATTTTTAACAATATCAATTTAATAATCTGTAGTTAAAATTAAATTGATATTGATAATCTGTTAATAATTATTCAGATAAATTTAATAATCTTCTTCAATAAATATTTGAATTGGTTATTTTATCTTTTAAATAATAAATTGATTTCTGTTTACAATATAAATATATGGTTCATATTTTAATTAAATTGGATTTAGTTTTAAATTTAGAATAAATTTAACAAATTGATATTGTTTTAACAAATTGGTTTTATGGCTTGATAAAAAATATAATTTCTTGTAAAATGTTTTTAATTTAATAATAAAAGAGTTATAAAAGCAATATTAATATTGTATTGTGTTTCTAAAATAAGTTTGAATAGAATTTGTAACTTTTATTTCAAATTGAATTTTTATTTATAACTTAATTTGAAATTATTTGATTTTGAAATTTATTTTGAATTTAAATTCCCAAGTATGAATTTTTAATTGTTTAATTGACTTAATCTTTAATATGTATAAGTTAATTTGTAAATCGTTGTTGTTCTTATTTCTTTTGTAAATTCATAAACATGTTTTAAAATAAACTAACAACTTAAACTAAGTTTACATATACATTAATTTGTAATTAGTATTAACTATTTTAAGGATAACATGTGTTGCATTTTTAAAAGAGTAATTGACAAGTGTTGTTAAATTGACAAGTGTTAATTTTTGTTTTTATTTTTCTTTTATTACATTAAAATCTGAAATACATTAGTTTGCATCATTCATCCAAAATGCATTTTTCATTTCTTAAATCTAATGAAGATCAAAAATTCATTTTCATACTTGCAATCCAGATCTGCATACCTCAAAAATTCAAATACAGAAATCTGCATATTCAAAGTGTAACATCTGCATCTAAACATCCTCAAATACAAGCCTGCATACATAAATCCACAATCAAAATTCTGCATATAACAATCTACAAAATCATCTGCATTTACAATCAAAGCAAAAACTTGCATACTCCCCTCATAAAAGATCAACAAATCTGCATTTCCTCTTCAATCTCAAATGAAGTCTGCAAAATCAAAAGGGAGCCTGCACTTTTGTTTTTCTGTATTCTATTTTGAAAACTGGGAAGGAAAGGCATTTGCATGCATATGGAAATTAGCTACAGCATCACCTTCATCTGCATGCATTTGGAGAATCTTGCAACCGCATCATCTACATCTATTTTCTGCATACAAGTAACTAGAGTTTGGATCATGAGCAACAGTGAAAGTCAAGCCTGCTTTCCATGTTTTCTGCAAATTCAAAATACAACAGTGGTCTGCATTCATTAAGGTGAGTAACAATTTATTTTAAAACTAAATTAAATGATATAGTTGCTTAATTTTGTTGCTTGATAAGTATGATGGATATGTCTGTGTTTGTGTATGAGATGGAATGCCTGCATTTTTGAGTTTTCTGCATATTCAACCGAGCTCTACATTTTTTCAAAAGTGAGTAACTTATTATTTTTTTTAATTTAAAAAGGAAGGTTGCATGTTAATGTTAGATATAATTTAGTAATTTTTTTTTTGTGTTGATAAAAGCCTGGAATATGTTTGAGAATGCTTGTTGGATATGCTCTGCTGTGACTTTGAATTCATCTTCCTATTTAAAGGAATCCACAAAATCTGTTTAGAATTTGGTTAGTATCTGTCTTAAAGTAATTATAATTTGTTTGCTTATTTAGATTAGAATCAAAATATTTATTTTGGTAAATGTTTGTTCTGCCTGGAGTTAACTAAACTTAAGTAAGAATGTGTTTTTATTTTCTTAAGTTAAGATTTAAATTTTTTTAGGTGAGTTAAACACAGGGTGTTATCTCTGTAACATATGCAATTCCATTATATGTTGATCTCGATCAAAATCAAGCCTATTAATATTTAAATCCAGATCCATAAACCTAATACATTGACACAAACTTGAAATCTAAATCAAGTATTAATATTTATAAGTGTTTGTTTCATTTACTGTCTGGTCTGGAACAATAATATGAATTGGCCAAACTCATACAATCTGTAGTTTAAGGTAACTCAAATTTCTTTTGAGTTATTAAGTATAGATTATAGATACTTGGAAAAAAATCTGTGAAGTAATTAAACTTGACTAGATTGATTGCAGTTCTGATTTTTTTTAAAATTTAACCCTAGTTTTGAATAAGGGATAAAGTTTGGGTCAGTTTGAGATAGAGGAGTGATCGAGTGTTCTTGTTTTTGTTGTATGAGTAGTTGGTGTGTAGAGGAGTGCGAGGCCGGGGAGGTGGAGATCAAGATGGTCGGAGGTGAGAATGGCGGCCGCTGACAGGTTTCGAGTTGAAACCTATAAATATTTTCCAGGTTTGTGAATTTGGGGGTGTTTCAGGGGAGAAAAGGGGAAAAGGGAGGTTGGCTCGAAGTAAGTAGTAAAGGAACCCGAAGCAGTAGCATGTGGAACTCGAAGTAAACTTAGAGGTTTCTCGAGTTAGCCTGTAGTTTACAGTTTACACATTTAAAACTGTGTTTTGTTTAAAAATTTGGGTTTTAAACCTTTTTAAATCTGGGTTTGTCAAAATTTAAAATCTGTAGTTATGAGTTTAAATAAGGTTTAGGTTTAAACTTAATTTTTAACTTAATTCAAGTTTGAATTACCTTGAATTTAAATTCCAGGTTTGAGTTGAAACCTGTTTTTTTTTCTGTTTTCTGCAAATCTGGATTTAAACCTTTTTAAATCTGCAGTTATGGTTTTGAGTAAAATTTAAGTTCAAATTTAAATGTAAATATAAAATTCTCATTTGAATTTAAATTCCAGTTTTTAAAACTGAAACTTAAGTTTAAAAATTTAACTTTATCATGTTGATAAGATAGTTTAAACTTTTTAATAGTAAGATTATAAAAATATGTATAGAGTGGAAGTTAATTTAAAATCTGGGAATTCAAAGGTTTAATTTGAATTTCAGGTTTAAATCTTTAAAGAAGATTTAAAATTTGAAGTTTCAAATTAAAATGGAAATTTAAATTATTGAAAGTTTTGAAATGACTTTAACTTAAAAAATTTCCATAGCATTTGTTTGATTTGCAATTTAAAAAGTTTTAGATTATTTAAAACTTTGATAAGTTTTAAACATGAATTTAAATTGAAACTTAAAGGTGATTTCATAAGTACTTTGTTTAAATTAAATTGTTTTAAACATAATTAAGTTATGTTTTACTTTGGAAATTTGATTAAGATTTATGTTTTAAAATTAATTAATAAGGTAATTAAGATTTAATAATTAATTTAATTAATTATTTAAATTTGGAATTATAATTGATTAATGATTAATCAATTTTAAGTTAAGATCATTAATTAAGTTATTAATTAATGATAAATGAATATTAGTTATGTAATTAAGTTTTTATTTAAGGTTAATTAATTTAATAATTAACTTTAATTAATAAATGATTAAAGATAATTTAAATTGTAATTAATTTAAGTTGATTACCTTATAAAATAATTTTGAGGATGGTTAATGAAGGCCATTAACCAGGATTATTTAATAATTAATTAATGTAGTTAATTTTTATAATTAATTAGATTAATTAATTTAATAATAATCAATTATGAATGGGTTGAGTAATTACTTGATAAAGTAATTAAGGAATTAATTACTTAATGTAATTAATTTAATTTAATGAGATTGTTTATTTTAATTAATTAAGTTTAATTAATTATAAACACTTGAGTTTTATAAATAATTACTTTATGTAATTAATGATTGGAAATTACTCAGTTAAGTAATTGTTTAATAATTAGAGATTGTAATTAAGTGGTGATGATTAAGTATGGAGTAATATGGTTTAATTATTTGGTAATTAATCAAGGGATTAATTAAGTAATTAATTAAAGGATAATTAATTTATTTAATATAGTAATTAAGTTAGTTAATTTCTAGATGTGATTAATCTGTGATGATGATTAATAAGTTAATTACTTAAGGTAATTAATAATTAAGGATCATTAATTAATTTAATTAATGATGTGATTAAAAATGATTAATTATGATTAATTAATCAATAATAGGTAATTAATTAATGTAATTAATTAAGGATTAGGATAATTAATTATGATTAATTAATTAATTGAAGTAATTAAAGGTTAATTACTGTTTAGTTGGATAATTAATTCGTGAAATTAATTAAGGATAATTACATGAATGTAATTAAGGTAATTAATCAAGAGTGATTAATTAAAGTAATTTATGATTGATTAATTGATTGTAATCAATTAAATGATTGGGTATGCAAGGTTTATATAGATGAAGTAATTAATTTAATTTATTTTAAATTAATTATAGATGATGTAATTAATTTAATTCATTTTAAATTAATTAGAAATAGAGATAGTTAATTTAATTCATTTTAAATTAATTATAGAATAATGAGTAAATCATTGCTTATGGATGAATGGTTGAACTTGATTGTCTTGGATGCTTTAGGATCCCAGTAATGAGATAAATAATATTGTGTGGTATGGATGTTGATTGTATGATGATGATAACATAGGTTATCTATTGTGATGATGATATATAGTATATCTATATGATATTGATAATTACCTGTTATTTGATAATGTTGATTATCAGTTATGATTTATGAGTTATCTATCTATGTGTATATAGATATTGTAATTTAATTGTATTAAACCTCTAAAACAACTTGGACCTTAAAAGACACGCTTTGGTTTTCGATGAGACCGGGATCGGGTTTCCATATTTGGATATCCGAAAACCACATCGATTCCAAATAAAGTTAGGTCGTAAATCTAAGTGGAGCAAGTGAAGACTCGAGGTGTAAGGACTATGAGTCAGTATAACTCTGTGGGTGATTCCGTAATGAGTTGACGGAATTAGTCCTTATAGATTCGAGATGGTGGTTTAGAGTGCAAGGGTTATTGTCGTTAACTCTGAGGGTGATTCCAAAACGAGTGTAACGAGATAATGCCTTCGGTTTCGTTCGAACCCGGAACGAACTTGTATGGATCGAGTGCTTTCAGAACATCGTCAGGTGGACGATGAGCATTCTAAGTGATATATCCTATAAAGGTAATCGTAGCCTCAAGCCTCATCAACCGGGAATGGCTAAAACAGGGGAGGTGCAGCAAGGCTTCGTGGGTCGCACCCACTGGAGAGCAAGATTTACCCCTGTCTAGTCCCTTTATATTTCGGCTGTGTGGGGCGATTACTAGCTAGAATCGCCGGGGTTGTCTTGTTCGGGACTGTTCAGTAAGGAATGGTCCCGGTCTTGTGTTGCAGGGGAGTTAGGGTGGCTCCTCGGTACGATGATCTAGGCCACGTACTGTGACGGGCGGTACCCCAGTAGCCCTGCCATTGTATGGAATCCAAAATCCAATAAGTGCCAACGGTTTTGATTGTATTACCCACTTTTGTGGCTAGTAGCTGGAATTTAATAGATGTAACAATTTCGGCTATTTCATATTTATTTGAAAACCCTAGACACTATTGTAATATCATTGGATTTCCTATCAAATGTTTTGGTTAGCGTAAGGTAAAAACTTTTCCATGTTTATGTGTGGGAAGTCTTACGTGATACCTTTCTTTTCAAAAGGTTTTCGAAAGTTAAGCAACTTTAACCTGTTACTCATACCAGACCCATGTCTGACCCGGAGTTTATTTTTGTTTTTCATAAACTCTTGGGTACTCAAATTTTTATGAGTAGTCAAGGGTGATTCAGGTTAGGATTCGGATTAGCTTTGACGAATTGTGGAGGAGTAATGGAGCAGGAGGCTTCTGCGTGTAGATATATATAGAGTTTTCCGTTGTGTGTTCTCTGAGTTGTTGTCTTTGTGATGTATTGAGATGTATAACTAGACAGGTGTTTATAACTGTCTAGTATGTGTTGAATATCTGTGTACTCTGATAAGGGTTGTAAACTATGTAATATTTATGTTATTAATATAATTTATTCGTTCCGCTGTGTAAGATTCTTGTGTTATTTCTTTCTTCTCTTCTTTTTCTTCTATTCTCTATCCCTTTCTTTCTTATTAACGATGTGACTTCTTGGAGTCTGGAAGTTGGGTCGTTACAGTGGTATCAGAGCATTAGGTTGAGTGAATACCTAGGCTCTGGAGTGGTGTCTATCTCGAGAGAGCGTATTTGTAATTTTATATATATTTATATATATTCATTTCTACCTATCTGTTGGGTTACCTGTTCAGGTTTTTCAATATAAGTTATAAAGGTAGATTGAGGTAGTGGTGTGTATAACACGACTGCCATTGGTTGGAGTTTGAATATTTGAGGTTGGAAGTATTTGTTGAGACTGTAGACCTAATACCGTCTCGAGTGAGTCCTGTAGTGATGAGAACTTCATTAGTCTCTGAAGGAAACCTGTTAAGTTTCGAAGTTTATTTTTAAGATTGGATGAGTAAAGTTTGGATCTGTTAGCTTGGCAGAAGCGAGTGATGGTATTTTGATACCTCAGGAAGTAGTAGCTGCGTGATGAGATGCAGTGACTATGGATGTTCCTGAAGATTTTTTTTTTCCTTTGGAACAAGTTAAGGAGGCGATTCTGCTTCAGTGTAGTGGCTGTGTTCAGCTGGAGTTTCTGTTGCTTTGAGGTCCGAGTTTCTCAAAGAGCCTTGTTTTGGAATTCTTTGGCATCTGTGGCAGCAGTGCAGTTTGGAGTGTTCTCGGTGTTGGCAAGAGATCTTTTGGCTTAGTAGTTTTTCTGGAGTGGAGTTCAGAAGCAGTTAAGTGAACCCGTTTCTTTGATGTGTTGGCTAGTGAAGTGTAAGCTGTTCTGTTTGGTTTAGGAAGAACAGTTTTCCCTGGATTTGGTTTGGGTGATTCGCAAAAGTAACTTGCGATTGTTTGAGTGTTCTCTTGGGTTATCTGAGTTTTTTTGGATGTCTTCAGGAAGTCAGAGTTTGGTACACATCTGGAGATTGAGCTTTCTTATCAGCTGGAATTCCAGGAGTGGCACCGGTGGTTCAGCTTTATAGAAGAATGGTTTCAGGAGATTGTGTTGGTGTAGCAGCTCGGAGTTTTGGAGGAACTTCTGAATCTTTTCTTATGGATTTGTTGAATCATATCTCTGGGGTGTGTTATCCTGTTTGTGCTTGTGTTCTTCTTCAACATTCTCTTCTACTTCGGATCAGAGTTGAGCAGCGGAAGCAATTTGGAAGTGTATCTTCTTTTCTTTGCCCGGACAGAAGAAGTTGTTGTCTTCTGATGTTGAGGAGTTGAGTTTGAGTTTTCAGTTTTGGATGATCTTGAGGAGATCATTTTGTTGAGTTGATAGGTCTAGTTTGTTTCTAGAAGCATCAGCATAGGTTGAGCTGATCAGTAAGGCTGTGGACAGCCCAGGATTGTTCGAAGAGTTTAGTGGATAAGAGTCGGAGATTTAATTTTGGATAAGTTTTCTTCGATCATAAGTGAGCTATATGTTTGGGTAAGTTTGAGAAGGTAGCTCTGAAGTATTTTGGATCTTTTATGTGATCTTGGAGAATTAGTGATTGATCTACAGGATTGGATTGCCAGTTTGGATAACTGGGATTCAATGAATTTCACGTATCTCTGAGGGAGTACGTGTGTGATTTATCTCTGGTTGTGGAACCAGCTGTTCTGGATTTTTGGTTGTTCAGATAGACTCGTTTGTAGTCTGATATCTTGTCTAGTGTTATAGATATAGTTGTATAGGAGCTCTATAGCTTCATAGTATTGATTGTTTGGATTCTCTAGGCGAGTATTCCGGTATATGTATATACTTGGGGAAACTCGATAAAATTTTATCCAGAATTTGTCTGGATAATTAGATTTGTTTGAATTGGTTGTTTTGGTTGTTAGCATAGGTTTGATATATGCTTGTGTTTAAATTTAAAATTTAATGAGATTATTAAATTACCTTTGTTTTAAATTTCGAGAACGAAATTCTTTTAAGGGGGAAGGATTGTAACATCCCGGAATTTTTAACAATATCAATTTAATAATCTGTAGTTAAAATTAAATTGATATTGATAATCTGTTAATAATTATTCAGATAAATTTAATAATCTTCTTCAGTAAATATTTGAATTCGTTATTTTATCTTTTAAATAATAAATTGATTTCTGTTTACAATATAAATATATGGTTCATATTTTAATTAAATTGGATTTAGTTTTAAATTTAGAATAAATTTAACAAATTGGTATTGTTTTAACAAATTGGTTTTATGGCTTGATAAAAATATAATTTCTTGTAAAATGTTTTTAATTTAATAATAAAAGAGTTATAAAAGCAATATTAATATTGTATTGTCTTTCTAAAATAAGTTTGAATAGAATTTGTAATTTTTATTTCAAATTGAATTTTTATTTATAACTTAATTTGAAATTATTTGATTTTGAAATTTATTTTAAATTTATATTCCCAAGTATGAATTTTTAATTGTTTAATTGACTTAATCTTCAATATGTATAAGTTAATTTGTAAATCGTTGTTGCTCTTATTCCTTTTGTAAATTCATAAACATGTTTTAAAATAAACTAACAACTTAAACTAAGTTTACATATACATTAATTTGTAATTAGTATTAACTATTTTAAGGATAACATGTGTTGCATTTTTAAAAGAGTAACTGACAAGTGTTGTTAAATTGACAAGTGTTAATTTTTGTTTTTATTTTTCTTTTATTACATTAAAATCTGAAATACATTAGTTTGCATCATTCATCCAAAATGCATTTTTCATTTCTTAAATCTAATGAAGATCAAAAATTCATTTTCATACTTGCAATCCAGATCTGCATACCTCAAAAATTCAAATACAGAAATCTGCATATTCAATGTGTAACATCTGCATCTAAACATCCTCAAATACAAGCCTGCATACATATATCCACAATCAAAATTCTGCATATAACAATCCACAAAATCATCTGCATTTACAATTAAAGCAAAAACTTGCATACTCCCCTCATAAAAGATCAAAAAATCTGTATTTCCTCTTCAATCTCAAATGAAGTCTGCAAAATCAAAAGGGAGCCTGCACTTTTGTTTTTCTGTATTCTATTTTAAAAACTGGGAAGGAATGGCATTTGCATGCATATGGAAATTGGCTACAGCATCTCCTTCATCTGCATGCATTTGGAGAATCTTGCAACTGCATCATCTACATCTATTTTCTACATACAAGTAACTAGAGTTTGGATCATGAGCAACAGTGAAAGTCAAGCCTGCTTTCCATGTTTTCTGCAAATTCAAAATACAACAGTGGTCTGCATTCATTAAGGTGAGTAACAATTTATTTTAAAACTAAATTAAATGATATAGTTGCTTAAATTTGTTGTTTGATAAGTATGATGGATATGTCTGTGTTTGTGTATGAGATGGAATGCCTGCATTTTTGAGTTTTCTGCATATTCAACCGAGCTCTGCATTTTTTCAAAAGTGAGTAACTTAAATTTTTTTTAAATTTAAAAAGGAAGGTTGCATGTTAATGTTAGATATAATTTAGTAATTTTTTTTTGTGTTGATAAAAGCCTGGAATATGTTTGAGAATGCTTGTTGGATATGCTCTGCTGTGACTTTGAATTCATCTTCCTATTTAAAGGAATCCACAAAATCTGTTTAGAATTTGGTTAGTATCTGTCTTAAAGTAATTATAATTTGTTTGCTTATTTAAATTAGAATCAAAATATTTATTTTGGTAAATGTTTGTTCTGCCTGGAGTTAACTAAACTTAAGTAAGAATGTGTTTTTATTTTCTTAAGTTAAGATTTAAATTTTTCTAGGTGAGTTAAACACAGGGTGTTATCTCTGTAACATATGCAATTCCATTATATGTTGATCTCGATCAAAATCAAGCCTATTAATATTTAAATCCAGATTCATAAACCTAATACATTGACACAAACTTGAAATTTAAATCAAGTATTAATATTTATAAGCGTTTGTTTCATTTACTGTCTGGTCTGGAACAATAATATGAATTGGCCAAATTCATACAATCTGTAGTTTAAGGTAACTCAAATTTCTTTTGAGTTATTAAGTATGGATTATAGATACTTGGAAAAAAATCTGTGAAGTAATTAAAATTGACTAGATTGATTGCAGTTCTGATTTTTTTTAAAATTTAACCCTAGTTTTGAATAAGGGATAAAGCTTGGGTCAGTTTGAGATAGAGAGTGATCGAGTGTTCTTGTTTTTGGTGTATGAGTAGTTGGTGTGTAGAGGAGTGCGGGGCCTGGGAGGTGGAGATCAAGATGGTTGGAGGTGAGAATGGCGGCCGTTGACAGGTTTCGAGTTGAAACCTGTAAATATTTTCCAGGTTTGTGAATTTGGGGGTGTTTCAGGGGAGATAAGGGGAAAAGGGAGGTTGGCTCGAAGTAAGTAGTAAAGGAACCCGAAGCAGTAGCATGTGGAACTCGAAGTAAACTTAGAGGTTTCTCGGGTTAGCCTGTAGTTTACAGTTTACACATTTAAAACTGTGTTTTGTTTAAAAATTTGGGTTTTAAACCTTTTTAAAATCTGGGTTTGTCAAAATTTAAAATATGTAGTTATGCGTTTAAATAAGGTTTAGGTTTAAACTTAATTTTTAACTTAATTCTAGTTTGAATTACCTTGAATTTAAATTCCAGGTTTGAGTTGAAACCTGTTTTTTTTCTTCTGTTTTCTACAAATCTGGATTTAAACCTTTTTAAATCTGGAGTTATGGTTTTGAGTAAAATTTAAGTTCAAATTTAAATGTAAATTTAAAATTCTCATTTGAATTTAAATTCCAGTTTTTAAAACAGAAATTTAGGTTTAAAAATTTAACTTTATCTTGTTGATAAGATAGTTTAAACTTTTTAATAATAAGATTATAAAAATATGTATAGAGTGGAAGTTAATTTAAAATCTGGGAATTCAAAGGTTTAATTTGAATTTCAAGTTTAATTTTTAAGATTTAAAATTTGAAGTTTCAAATTAAAATGGAAATTTAAATTATTGAAAGTTTTGAAATGACTTCAACTTTAAAATTTTCCATAGCATTTGTTTGATTTGCAATTTAAAAAGTTTTAAATTTTGGGGACAGGGAGACTATGTCGCCCTGACCTTTGGTTAAGCCGGTTTTAAAGTGGCCGTGCACTATGTCTCATTATTGTGGCCGCTGGAAATCGATCCGGTGCCACTACAACACAATGTAGCCACATCCACTATGTCGAAACCACTAAAATGTACAAAAATTATTTTTCTCTTCAAAAATGGGGTCCCCGCCCTCTCCCATTCTTTTTTCCGCAGTTCAGTCCCATCCATCAACTTCTAAACAACCTTGTCCTTCCTCCCCAATCCTTGTACCTCCCTCTGCCATTCCCCTTCCTTCTGTGTCAGACCCATCCCACTCTTCTGGTCCCTTTGTCAGTGTTCCTGTAGTTCCACCACCACTTCCAATTGCTTTACCCAATGTGTCAGTTCCCATCCTATCATCTCCTCCTTTGCTTCCTCCACCGACAACTCTTCCTCCACGACCTTGGAACTGTCTCTTTAAGGCCAAACCAAATAATGCTAGGAAATATGTGCCTCGTGAAATACAGCTTGATTACGTTGGTAATGCAATTGTGCCATCTGCTGACATTGTTCAAGCAGGAAACGCAATGTGGAAAGAATATCTAGTTGGATTTTTTCTTGACAATCCACTTCCTTATTCAACTGTGCTGTACTACCTTAAAAGAGTTTGGAAACTTAGTGGTTCTATTTCTGTCAAATCTGATGGGTTCTTGTTTTTATTCAAGTTCTCTAATGAGGATGATAGATCTAGAATTGCTGAATCTGACCCAGTGGTGATGAGAAATAAATTATTTATTGTAAAGCAATTGGATGAAAATATTGGCAACAGTTGTAGAAGTATTCGAACTGTTCCAGTATGGATTAAACTCTCAAATATCCCCCTGTATGCTTGGTCTCCTTTGGGAATTAACTGGTTAGCTTCTAGAGTTGGGAAGCTAATTTGTTTGGATGCATCAACTGAAAAATTTGAACGCATTTCTTTTGCTAAATGTTTAGTTGAGGTAAATCCAAATCAAGAATTGCCTGACAATTTTTCAGTTAAACTGCTTGATGGCACTGAACAGAATTTAAAGGTTAGCTACTTGTGGAAACCAGAGATTTGTACCATATATAGGGAGTTTGGGCACTCAGTTAGCAATTGCAAGAAAGTTGTTTGTGTAGGTAATGAAGAACAAAGTGACAAGAATGAACAGCAGAGAAATGATGCAGAGGAAAGAAACATGATGAAGAAAGGACCAAGCTTAGAAAAACAAGACAAGGTGAAACAAGTGTGGAAAAAAGTCAATAAAAACAAAGGGAAAAAAGTTTTAAATTATGAAGTACATGTTGAAACTACAATGAAGGAAAAAGGTGAACATGATAAGCCTCCAAATGTTTGTAATGAAGACAACACAAAGGCAACAGAAAAAGCTTGTACTCCTGCTAGTCAGGATCATGTCTGTAATGTTACCATTAATAACAAGTACGACTTGCTCCAAACTGAAGACAATGAGCAAAATGCTATGGATTTGCTTGATGAAGATAATGTTCTGCATAATGGTAGACCTCTAAACCAAAAATCAAACACAAAATCTGCTCCTTCTGTTGTTCACAATGATTCAAGTTCTCCTGACAAGTTACTAAATCATGGTGTGTAGGTTAAGGATAAGAATTTCTCAAAGTCTACAAAAAGTACAAAAGAAGTTGGTAAGGAATCATCAGTTAAGAAAGATAACACTAAGTCTATTGCAACTGATTTTGACACAAGTTGGTGCAAATCATTTGAAACAGAAATCTCTCAATTAATAAACTCCATGCAAGAAACTGATGTCACCCCACTTTCAGAAGCTCCAACACATTATAACTTTTCAATTAAGTTACCAGGATGGCCTACAAGCATTCCTTCCTCTCAATCACATCCTTCCTCTTCTAATGATCCTACTTCCTCCCAAACTAACTCTCATCCTTCCTCCCCTCCTGGCAAATCAAGAAGGAAAATTGAAACTAGATCTCTGTCTGCACAGAGAAGGCATAACTCCACACTCTCCCAATAAATTTTATGAATAAGAAAATAGCATCATGGAACATAAGAGGAGCCCACAGTAATTTGAAACTTGATCAAGTCAAATGCATTATCTCTGAGTTTAATATTTGTCTTTTTGGTCTTCTTGAAACCAAGCTTAACCATTCTTTATCCCTAAAAGCCTCCTCCTACATTAATCCCCAATGGTCCTTCCACCACAACCTTGAATCTGCTTCATATGGTAGAATTCTAGTCCTCTTCGATCCTACTTTATTGACGCTGACACCCATTCTGACAACTAGGCAATTTATTCATTTTCATGTTCATTTCTCCCAAAACCAATCCTCTTTCTATCTCACTTTTGTTTATGCTGATAATAGTGTTATTTCTAGGAATGCCTTACTCAATACATTGCCTCCCCTAAGACAATCTTCTCACCCCTGGATTGTCCTAGGTGACTTCAACTCCTGCTTTGGCTTTGATGATAAATTTGGTGGCACACCTCTCAATCTCAGAGATATTGAACCACTTAATTATTCTGTTTATGATTCTGAGTTGATTTTAGTGAATAAAACTGGAACCAAGTATTCATGGAACAACTATAGTAGAAGTGGTGTGCGTACATTTACTACAATTGATCATGCCTTTTGTAATTACCAAGCCCTCAACCAATAGCCTTCTCTTTCTGTCTACCTTCCTCAACCAATAATGTCAGACCACTCTCCTCAAATTTTAACTCTGGGGAACCGATTTAGAAGAGAAAAGTCAAGTTTTAAATTTTTTAATGCTTGGTCAAAGCATGATCAATTTCTTAATATCATTAATCAAGCTACCTCTGATTTTACTTGTTATGGTAACCCAATGTTTAAGTTTTGCAGGAAATTAAAACACATCAAGATAGCTATCAAGACATGGGCATCATCTACCTTTGGTACTGGAACCCTTCTCTCTACAGCATTAAAGGAACAACTGAAAATAAAGTAAGACTACATGATGGACCATCCTCTTGATATTCAAGCTTCTGATGAGGAGAGGAATCTGCACAAGGAACTTAAAATTGCCCTATCACTGGAAGCAAGCATGAAGATGCAGCAGTTGCATAAAAGATGGCTTGATGAAGGGGATAAGAATACTAAGTTCTTTCATGAATCTCTTAAGGTAAAGCAAGCTTGAGAAAATATTTTTAGAATCACTATGAACAAGGTACCCTATTTTCTACTCCAGACACTGTGTGATCATGCTTTTATCCAACACTTCACTAACTTGCTTGGTAGCACTAATGGTTTCTCCCCTGATTTGGATCAAATTTCTTCTCTTGATCTTCCTAGCATTTCTCCTCAAGAAGCTTCTTCTCTAATTATGCCTGTAACTGATGAAGAAATTAAAGCAACCCTCTTCTCCATGAATAAGTTATCTTGTCCGGGACCTGATGGCCTGAATGTTAATTTTTTTATCACCACTTGGAGTTTGATTGGTGGTGACTTTTGTCAAGCTATCCAAACTTTTTCAATAAATGTAAGATGCTTGGGGAAGTGAATAGCACTAACATTGCACTCATTCCCAAAGTGTCCCCTCCAACATGTGTCACTTCATTCAGGCCCATTTCTTGCTGTAATGTCCTCTACAAGTGTATCTCCAAAATTCTAGCTTCACGCTTAGTCAAAGTTTTGCCCACTGTTATATCTATGAATCAATCTACATTTTTGCCTACAAGAGACATAATTGACAATGTTCTCCTTGCCCAGGAATTGCTTAAAGGCTATGGTAGAAGTAATATCACCCCTGCTGCTGCAATTAAAATAGACATCTCTAAAGCCTACGACACCATACATTGGGACTCTATTGTTAGAATAATGGCAGTGATGGGATTTCCTAAAACATTTGTGTCATGGATTTATGTGTGCATTTCTACTCCCTCATTCTCACTTATATTAAATGGTAGACCAGTGGGGTACTTCAGAGGTAGTAAAGGTATTCGCCAAGGAGATCCAATTTCATCATACTTATTTCTGATGGTCATAGAGGTGTTAACTGTTATTTTGCAGACCAGCTACAACCACAAGACAATCAAGTATCACCCAAAGTGCTCTCTACAACAAATTACTTCTATAATGTTTGCAGATGATGTCATGGTATTTACCAAACCAGAGATATCCTCCTTGGATGGTATCATGATAGCACTGCAGGCCTTCCACTGTATGACTGGGCTTACCATTAACCAAGCCAAATCGTCTCTGCTTGTTACTGAAGTTAGTGAAGTGCATGCTACTGCCCTACAACAACATTCTGGATTCTCTTGTATGGAAAATGACATGATGTACCTTGGTCTCCCTTTAATTTCTAAAAGGATATCTAAAGCTGACTGTTTACCTCTTTACTTCAAAATTTCATCGGTAATGTCTGCATGGAATAATAGGAAATTGACTCAAAGTGGAAGGCTTGTTATAATAAAATCTGTTGTCTTTTCCTCCATTGTGTACTGGGCTCGCACCCTAATTCTTCCCAAGAAACTATTGCATATGCTAAGGTCTGCCATGATCAGATATTTTTGGACTGGCAATATTCATAATAGGAAGTTAGTGCCTTGTTCCTTTTCTAAAATTGAGTCTCCCCTGAGATTGGGAGGGCTTGGAGTATTTGATGTTAGGAAATGGAACATAGCTGCTATGAGTAAACATTTTAATTCCCTTATCAACAAAAGAGGTGGCTTATGGGTTGACTGGTCATGGCAATACAATATAAAGAACAAGTACTTCTGGAGCATGGATATCCCTCAAGTCTGCAGTTGGACATGGAGAATTTTACTAAATCTCAGAGTAGTTTTCCTCCCCATGATACAATATCCCATCAATACTAGCAATGATGTTAGCTTTTGGCATGATCCATGGATTAGTAATGGTCAAATCCTATCCAACGTATGTGATCACTATCAAATGACACAATCAGGTATCCACTTTCATGCTAAAGTGAAGGACTTTCTGCATCTTAATCAAATCCAGTTGCCGTATAACAGTAATCAGGTGATTAGGCATCTGTGGAGAGAAATTCAGCAAATAACTTTTAATACAAATCAGGTTGACACTGTAACCTGGCTTAAGAAAACTCATACAGTTGCGACAGTTTACAAATTTGTTAGTTCTAGTGTGTCTCTGCCTGCTACCAAATGGTTAGCTGTTATTTGGTCAGCTGATTCTTGTCCTAAGGACAACTTAATGATGTGGAAAGTCATCAACCAAGCTTTAGTTACCAGATGCTTGTTGAATAGTTATGGAATGACATGCTATGCTAAGTATATTTTCTGTAATCAACATGATGAAACTACTGAGCATCTGTTTTTTGGATGTCCTGCCCTTCAATTCTTGATGGATAAGATAAGCTACATAACTGGTTTTAATCTGTCTTGTTCAATCTCAAGAATACAATGGAGTATAATCTATAAAGCAACAAAGTGGAGAAATGTGCAAGGAAGAGTACTTGCATTATGCTTGAAAGTGTGTATGTCAGTTATTTGGAGAGAGAGAAATGCCATAATCTTTGATAAAGTTAGAAGAAATGATGATCTGGTATGGGTAGAAGTTAGAACCAGAACTTATAGGCAACTTCAAAATAGTGCAAGTGTTTTTCATCAATCCCTGATTGATGCCTGGACTTGAATTTGCTGATCTTTCTTGCATTTTCTTTGTATTTTTATTTCTTTTTTCTTTCGTACTTTTTTATTGTTCTTTGCAATAAAACTGGTAAGGGCCCAGTTAACCCCGCTGGCTATGCCAAAAAAAAAAAGTTTTAAACATGAATTTAAATTGAAACTTAAAGGTGATTTCATAAGTACTTTGTTTAAATTAAATTGTTTTAAACATAATTAAGTTATGTTTTACTTTGGAAATTTGATTAAGATTTAAGTTTTAAAATTAATTAATAAGGTAATTAAGATTTAATAATTAATTTAATTAATTATTTAAATTTGGAATTATAATAGATTAATGATTAATCAATTTTAAGTTAAGATCATTAATTAAGTTATTAATTAATGATAAATGAATATTAGTTATGTAATTAAGTTTTTATTTAAGGTTAATTAATTTAATAATTAACTTTAATTAATAAATGATTAAAGATAATTTAAATTGTAATTAATTTAAGTTGATTACCTTATAAAATAATTTTGAGGATGGTTAATGAAGGCCATTAACCAGGATTATATAATAATTAATTAATGTAGTTAATTTTTATAATTAATTAGATTAATTAATTTAATAATAATCAATTATGAATGGGTTGAGTAATTACTTGATAAAGTAATTAAGGAATTAATTACTTAATGTAATTAATTTAATTTAATGAGATTGTTTATTTTAATTAATTAAGTTTAATTAATTATAAACACTTGAGTTTTATAAATAATTACTTTATGTAATTAATGATTGGAAATTACTCAGTTAAGTAATTGTTTAATAATTACAGATTGTAATTAAGTGGTGATGATTAAGTATGGAGTAATTTGGTTTAATTATTTGGTAATTAATCAAGGGATTAATTAAGTAATTAATTAAAGGATAATTAATTTATTTAATATAGTAATTAAGTTAGTTAATTTCTAGATGTGATTAATCTGTGATGATGATTAATAAGTTAATTACTTAAGGTAATTAATAATTAAGGATCATTAATTAATTTAATTAATGATGTGATTAAAAATGATTAATTATGATTAATTAATCAATAATAGGTAATTAATTAATGTAATTAATTAAGGATTAGGATAATTAATTATGATTAATTAATTAATTGAAGTAATTAAAGGTTAATTACTGTTTAGTTGGATAATTAATTCGTGAAATTAATTAAGGATAATTACATGAATGTAATTAAAGGTAATTAATCAAGAGTGATTAGTTAAAGTAATTTATGATTGATTAATTGATTGTAATCAATTAAATGATTGAATAAGCAAGGTTTATATAGATGAAGTAATTAATTTAATTTATTTTAAATTAATTATAGATGATGTAATTAATTTAATTCATTTTAAATTAATTAGAAATAGAGATAGTTAATTTAATTCATTTTAAATTAATTATAGAATAATGAGTAAATCATTGCTTATGGATGAATGGTTGAACTTGATTGTCTTGGACGCTTTAGGATCCCAGTAATGAGATAAATAATATTGTGTGGTATGGATGTTGATTGTATGGTGATGATAACATAGGTTATCTATTATGATGATGATATATAGTATATCTATATGATATTGATGATGTGAATTACCTGTTATTTGATAATGTTGATTATCAGTTATGATTTATGAGTTATCTATCTGTGTGTATATAGATATTGTAATTTAATTGTTTTAAACCTTTAAAACAACTTGGACCTTAAAAGGCACGCTTTGGTTTTCGATGAGACCGGGATCGGGTTTCCATATTTGGATATCCGAAAACCACATCGATTCCAAATAACGTTAGGTCGTAAATCTAAGTGGAGAAAGTGAAGACTCGAGGTGTAAGGACTATGAGTCAGTATAACTCTGTGGGTGATTCCGTAATGAGTTGACGGAATTAGTCCTTATAGATTCGAGATGGTGGTTTAGAGTGCAAGGGTTATTGTCGTTAACTCTGAGGGTGATTTCAAAACGAGTGTAACGAGATAATGCCTTCGGTTTCGTTCGAACCCGGAACGAACTTTTATGGATCGAATGCTTTCAGAACATCGTCAGGTGGACGATGAGCATTCTAAGTGATATATCCTATAAAGGTAATCGTAGCCTAAAGCCTCATCAACCGGGAATAGCTAAAACAAGGGAGGTGCAGTAAGGCTTCGTGGGTCGCACCCACTGGAGAGCAAGATTTACCCCTGTCTAGATGTCCCTTTATATTTCGGCTGTGTGGGGCGATTACTAGCTAGAATCGCCGGGGTTGCCTTGTTCGGGACTGTTCAATAAGGAATGGTCCCGGTCTTGTGTTGCAGGGGAGTTAGGGTGGCGCCTCGGTACGGTGATCTAGGCCACGTACTGTGACGGGCGGTACCCCAGTAGCCCTGCCATTGTATGGAATCCAAAATCCAATAAGTGCCAACGGTTTTGATTGTATTACCCACTTTTGTGGCTTGTAGCTGGAATTTAATAGATGTAACAATTTCGGCTATTTCATATTTATTTGAAAACCCTAGACACTATTATAATATCATCGGATTTCCTATCAAATGTTTTGGTTAGCTTAAGGTAAAAACTTTTTCATGTTTATGTGTGGGAAGTCTTATGTGATACCTTTCTTTTCAAAAAGTTTTCGAAAGTTAAGCAACTTTAACCTGTTACTCACACCAGACCCATGTCTGATCCGGAGTTTATTTTTGTTTTTCATAAACTCCTGGGTACTCAAATTTTTATGAGTAGTCAAGGGTGATTCAGGTTAGGATTCGGATTAGCTTTGACGAATTGTGGAGGAGCAATGGAGCAGGAGACTTCTGCGTGTAGATATATATAGAGTTTTCTGCTGTGTGTTCTCTGAGTTGTTGTCTTTGTGATGCATTGAGATGCATAACTAGACAGGTGTTTATAACTGTCTAGTATGTGTTGAATATCTTGTACTCTGATAATGGTTGTAAACTATGTAATATTTATGTTATTAATATAATTTATTCGTTCCGCTGTGTAAGATTCTTGTGTTATTTCTTTCTTCTCTTCTTTTTCTTCTATTCTCTATCCCTTTCTTTCTTATTAACGATGCGACTTCTTGGAGTCTGGAAGTTGGGTCGTTACAGTGGTATCAGAGCATTAGGTTGAGTGAATACCTAGGCTTTGGAGTGGTGTCTATCTCGAGAGAGCGTATTTGTAATTATATATATATTTATATATATTCATTTCTACCTATCTGTTGGGTTACCTGTTCAGGTTTTCCAATATAAGTTATAAAGGTAGATTGAGGTAGTGGTGTGTATAACACGACTGCCATTGGTTGGAGTTTGAATATTTGAGGTTGGAAGTATTTGTTGAGACTGTAGACCTAATACCGTCTCGAGTGAGTCCTGTAATGATGAGAACTTCATTAGTCTCTGAAGGAAACCTGTTAAGTTTCGAAGTTTATTTTTAAGATTGGATGAGTAAAGTTTGGATCTGTTTGCTTGGCAGAAGCGAGTGATGGTATTTTGATACCTCAGGAAGTAGTAGCTGCGTGATGAGTTGCAGTGACTATGAATTTTCCCGAAGATTTTTTTTCCTTTGGAACAAGTTAAGGAGGTGAGTCTGCTTCAGTGTAGTGGCTGTGTTCAGCTGGAGTTTCTGTTGCTTTGAGGTCCGAGTTTCTCAAAGAGCCTTGTTTTGGAATTCTTTGGCATCTGTGGCAGCAGTGCAGTTTGGAGTTTTCTCGGTGTTGGCAAGAGATCTTTTGGCTTAGTAGTTTTTCTGGAGTGGAGTTCAGAAGCAGTTAAGTGAACCCGTTTCTTTAATGGGTTGGCTAGTGAAGTGTAAGCTGTTCTGTTTGGTTTAGGAAGAACAGTTTTCCCTGGATTTGGTTTGGGTGTTTCGCAAAAGTAACATGCGATTGTTTGAGTGCTCTCTTGGGTTATCTGAGTTTTTGTGGATGTCTTCAGGAAGTCAGAGTTTGGTTCACATCTGGAGATTGAGCTTTCTTATCAGCTGGAATTCCAGGAGTGGCACCGGTGGTTCATCTTTATAGAGGAATGGTTTCAGGAGATTGTATTGGTGTAGCAGCTCGGAGTTTTGGAGGAACTTCTGAATCTTTTCTTATGGATTTGTTGAATCATATCTCTGGGGTGTGTTATCCTGTTTGTGCTTGTGTTCTTCTTCAGCATTCTCTTCTACTTCAGATCAGAGTTGAGCAGCGGAAGCAATTTGGAAGTGTATCTACTTTTCTTTGCCCGGACAGAAGAAGTTGTTGTCTTCTGATGTTGAGGGGTTGAGTTTGAGTTTTTAGTTTTGGATGATCTTGAGGAGATCATTTTGTTGAGTTGATAGGTCTAGTTTGTTTCTAGAAGCATCAGCATAGGTTGAGCTGATCAGTAAGGCTGTGGACAGCCCAGGATTGTTCGAAGAGTTTTGTGGATAAGAGTCGGAGATTTAATTTTGGATAAGTTTTCTTCGATCATAAGTGAGCTATAAGTTTGGGTAAGTTTGAGAAGCTAGCTCTGAAGTATTTTGGATCTTTTCTGTGATCTTGGAGAATTAGTGATTGATCTACAGGATTGGATTGCCAGTTTGGATAAGTGGGATTCAATGAATTTCACGTATCTCTGAGGGAGTACGTGTGTGATTTATCTCTGGTTGTGGAACCAGCTGTTCTGGATTTTTGGTTGTTGAGTCAGACTCGTTTGTAGTCTGATATCTTGTCTAGTGTTATAGATATAGTTGTATAGGAGCTTTATAGCTTCATAGTATTGATTGTTTGGATTCTCTAGGCGAGTATTCCAGTATATGTATATACTTGGGGAAACTCGATAAAATTTTATCCAGAATTTGTCTGGATAATTAGATTTGTTTGAATTGGTTGTTTTGGTTGTTAGCATAGGTTTGATATATGCTTGTGTTTAAATTTAAAATTTAATGAGATTATTAAATTACCTTTGTTTTAAATTTCGAGGACGAAATTCTTTTAAGGGGGAAGGATTGTGACATCCCGGAATTTTTAACAATATCAATTTAATAATCTGTAGTTAAAATTAAATTGATATTGATAATCTGTTAATAATTATTCAGATAAATTTAATAATCTTCTTCAATAAATATTTGAATTCGTTATTTTACCTTTTAAATAATAAATTGATTTTTGTTTACAATATAAATATATGGTTCATATTTTAATTAAATTGGATTTAGGTTTAAATTTAGAATAAATTTAACAAATTGGTATTGTTTTAACAAATTGGTTTTATGGCTTGATAAAAATATAATTTCTTGTAAAATGTTTTTAATTTAATAATAAAAGAGTTTATTTTTGAATTTAAGCTATATATAAATTTTGATATTATATAAATATTATTTTATATATATACATATATAGTTAAATTTTTGAATTTAAGCTATATATAAATCTGTTAAATAAAATAAATAAGTTGAATAATGGAGTTTGATAATTTATATTATATGGTCCAGTACAGGTTTAAGATATGGTATATATATAGAGTTTTAATGTTTTAAACCAATTAAGATTGGAAGATAAATAAGAAATTTATTTGGAATTGAGCTTATTTAAAATATTTAACTCCATAAGTTAATGTAAAACTTATTAAACTTGAAATTTTAAAGGTATGATATTTATATCTGGATTTTTATTCAAGATAAATTAAATGAATAATTATAGTATAAATAAGTGGAAGGAAATATTTAGTGTTAATAAATTGAGTTTTATTTTAAATGTTATGGATCTATTATGTAAACATTTCAAAACTAAATGATAGGACAATGAATTGTTGAATAGAAATTCCCAACCTAAGTTTTAAAATTTATTAAATACTCAAAGTTTGAAAATATTGAAATCGAAGTGTTGATTTAAACTGAAAGTTAATTTAAAAGTTATGGGTTTAGACTGAATTTAAAGTGAAAAAAATTGTAAAAGCTAGGGAAATTATTTACTTTATAAAGAAATTTTAAATTCAACTGTTTTATTTTATATACTGTTGAATATCCAAACCCTTTAAGTTTTGGAAGTATGTTTTTAAAGCTATGAGTTTCGAAGTATTATGTTTTGAAAAGTTGTAATCCAAATGTTGGTTTCGAGATCTAATAAAATATAAAGTAGTATGTTTTTGGGAAAGAAATATATTTGAAAAGATGATATCATATTGATTTGGGTCTTTAAATTAGAAATGATATCGTATTATATGGTTTTTAAATGGATATTATAATTTGGTTTGAAAGTATAATTATTTTTAAAAGACCGCGGTGTTATAGTAACGTTGGGTTGTTAAAGAGACCGGGATCGGAAGTTGTCATACTCTCTGCCAACTCCGAAAACCACTTTAACAACCGTGTACGCGTGGAGATTCCAGAATGAAGTAGGATGGCGGCGGCGTTTCCTTTGAGGTAAATACGTGGACCCGACTCCCGTGAGTTGGCATAAGTGGCTAAAACAGGAGCGATTCTCGAGCCAAGGGGTTAGCGCCCTTTATCGGATACTCCTCTTCGATATTATACTCTGACTTTGGATTGATTCGGTGGCCACTTTTGATTTCTTTGATTTTAGGGGGGAGTTTGTTCGAGGTGGGCGGTAGTAGCTACTACGCGTTACCACCAGCCCGAATAGCAATTGGTATATCTACCCTGGCATTGCCTAGTTGTCCGTGTCACATACCCTAGCGCGCCTTATACGATTTTGTTTTGTACCATACCTATGGAGTGCCCTCTGACGACGCCCAGTACGAGGGAGATTACGGTACTGTATAGACTATGGGAATATATTTGTGTTAAGGGCTATATGGGTAACCCCTTAATGCTATTTAAAAGTAAGTTTATTTTACAAATAGACACTATTACAATAGCGAAATATACTACGTAGTAAATAGTTTAATGGATCCTTATGAGATGTGAATCCCGAGCATCTTTTAAGTTACTGCACTCATATTTACTTCTGTTGATTTAACCTACATAAGATCTTTTAGTTCTGACTCGAGTGTTTTGTCTTTTCAATTCGCTCGGGTCAGTCCGAGCGTTTCAGGACCGAAGACTTTAGCTTTGGAGGGCGAAGACGGAGATTTCTATTATTATTAATTATTATATTCCACTACACACCGTATTCCGCTGCATTGTTATTATTAGCATGTGTACTCTGATATATATTGTATAAGTATAATTAAATATTCTGCAAACAGCTTCATGAACTGTATATTTGATTATTATATTTTATCCTTCCGTTGTGAGATTATGTTTTCTTTTATTTCTTCCCGTTTTTCTTATTTACCCCTTAATAATCCACCCTTTTGTATGGTTTGAATTGGCACGTGTGTCAATTTAAAGCATGCGAAAAGGCGGGATGTTACAAGGCGCGTAGGGAGAATGGATTTCCAACTAATGACTAGGCACTGGGGTACCACCTGTCACGGTACGTGGCCTAGATCACTGTATCGAGGACCACTCTCGATACCCTGCAACACAAGACCCGGACTATCCCTTACTGGATAATCCCGAGTAAGATCACCCTACGGTTGGGATCAGCAACCGCACCACTAAGCCAAAAATAAAAGGGACATCTAGACAGGGATGACCTTACCTGGAAATGGGTGCTGCCCACCAAGCCTTGCTGCATAACCCCTGATTTGGGGTCATTCTCGGTTGATGAGGCTTGAGGCTAAGTGTTACCTTTTAGATCGTTTCACTTAGAATGCTCATCGTCCAACCGACGATGTTTTGAAAGCATTCATCCATACAAGTCCGTCCCGGGTTCGAACGGAACTGAAGGCACTACTCCTACTACATCCATTTTGGAAATATCCTCAGGATTAGTAGCGACTAGCCCTTGCACTTCATTGCTCCATCTTCGAATCCAAACTTGTTTTCCACGAAAACGTACAAACCGGATCGAAATGGTTTCCGAGAAATAAATCTCGATCCTGGTATCTTCGAAATGATCAGCGCATTTGGCCAATATTGATAGTCGGTTATTTAACTATCACTTAATATTCACAAACATCCATCAACCATAAATAATTTCTCCAAATTATTTATTTATCTCAAAATATCTTCGCAAGGTATATTTCCATTTCATCCTCTGAAAACAGTTTGAAAATATCTTCCTTTTTCAGAATAAATTTCCCAAATATTTTCTATTTCCACTAAAATCACCAAGCACAAAACTTTAGATTTTTTAAAATAATTTAAAACGCTTTACTTTGAAATATATTTTAAAACATTTAAGTTAAAACTACTTCAATAATTTGTTAAAAATACATACTATACGAATATTTGAAAATAAGGTTACTTTATAAAATATAAAAAATAGGTTTTCACTTTTTAAAACAAAATACTAAGTCACCTTTTAAATAATTACTACGATACTAGATTTGAAAAATATTTACTTTAGAATTTAGATATTTAGAAATAATAAATTCCTAAAACATGCTTTTTAAAACAACATTAAAATTTTTTATCTTATATTTAAAAATTTACTTTGAACGTATTTGGCTATCGAGAGAAATATACTTCTCTTCACATTCTTCTTTAAATCTCCAATTTCAAACACTTGAATCAATTTCCAAATTGATTTCCAATTTACTCCCTTTTATCCCAAAATCCATTAATTTCAGATTTTATTCCTTAATTATGATTTAAAATACTTTTAACTGAAAATACCAATTTTAGATTTCTTAATTTACTTCTTAATCCTTTTAAATAAAATTAAACTTTGAATTTTAAAATAATTCTTTATTCCTTTATATGATGCCACTTGAGGTTCAAATTTTTTTATTTCTCTGTTTATTCAAAACCGCCTTTCCGTACTCGAAATTTATTTATTAAAATTTTAAAATCACTTTTATTCTTTTTCAATTCATTCTTAAATTCATTTGATTTTTCTATAATTATTTCGCTTACAAATTCACTTCTTTTATTTTCTTTCCAAATCCAATTTATATATTTTTGGTAACTCATTATACCTAAATATATTCAATCAACCATAGCATTCAATATTCCAATATAATTCATCATAGAATATCAAATAATCGCAACAGAGAATATTAAATAATATTAAATAATTTAAATGTTCAGGAATCCAGTTGGATCCCTCCAATCTGTTCTCCCTGCATCCACAGACAGCAGCACAATATAAAATACCAATTCCACTTCGAGGTGGAATATAGCGGTATATGGGATTAAATAAAATATTATCCACTATTATGCGGCGCATAGGGTCTCATCCACTATAAAACGCGGGAAATCAATCATTCCAAGATATATTATATACTATAATATAACACAATAAATCAATTCAACCATTCAACCAATTATTTAAATTTAAATATTTAAATTAAAATTAAAATTCAGCTGAGTGAGATAAACCCACCTTTGCATTTGTTTGCAGTCCACTTCAATTTTGTCTTGGTTTTCCAGTTTATAACCTTGTATAAACATTACATAATTGATTTATTATCAACATTCGAGTCAATTTGAATATTTAAATTTCCATTTATAATTTAATTAACCAGTGATTACATTTTTAAACAAGTAAATCTATTTTAAACTAATTTCCTTTTTAATAGAATATTTTAGCATCCAAATAATTAAATAAGTTAATTAAATAACTTACTTTTCAAATATACACTTTTTTTTATAGATTCAAACATCTAGCCCTATAGAGTACAACTATTATTACTAAGCAAAAATTATTCAAGAATAAGAGATTACCATAAATCGACTCGACCCTACTATCGTTGCTGAATTTTGCAGCTATCCAAATCTTCGGCGTCTCGTACAACACCCATGCTGCACACATCCACACGAACTGCTACTGCCAAGTTCGAGCATGAAATCTTATCCCCAAATCGAGCACTTTCACTCACGAGCAACCCTTCCCAGCATCACCTGAAACTCGTTCGCGTCGCAACCCTCAACGAACCTGACGCGGCGCTTCCTGTCATTCGAACTCGAGTTCAAATAGATCGAACCAAGCCCACGACCCTCGAGCTCTCGTAGAATGCCAATTCCCCACCGCGATTCTCAAGACTCCATTTCAGTCGCCGTCCAACATGTGTGAGCTCGAGCCACCCTCGATGGATTATCGACCTCGCCGATTTGATGTATAGCGATTCAATTCGATCGCCATTTTTATATATAGATATTTATTTTATATTTTATTTCGAAATTTTTTCGGCTAATAAGAAGAAAAAGAGGTGACGTGATAAGTGAAGGAGATAGCGTGCTTAAGAAGGGAACGATGACCTGATTTGATTAAATAAAGTTTTATTTAATTTTCGAAATATCCCGTTCTAGCAACTTAGAATCTCGGCCTCCTATCTTGACATGCCACTAGGCGTTCATAATATTAAACCCCTATTTCGAACGCAATGGAAAAGGTTTCGAGCCCTAATTCGATCGTATGCAGAAGATAGCTTTTTGAATCGAATTAAAGTATTAAATTTTCGATATTAATTCTAGCGCGTTTATATACCGTACGCTCACACAACAACTTCAAATACTACGAAAGTTGAAATTCGATAATAATAAAATATTACGGATCCAATGGAACTGGTTTCGTCGAATTCCGAGACTGTGCCTCGGAAAGCTATTTTTAAATTCAATTTAGACAATAAAATTTCAAAACTGAACAAATTAGTGTTAAATTTGATTTTAACACTTCTATAATCTTCAGTATCCTCAATATAAATTTTATAAGCCTTCAAATTATTTTTAATAGGCTTAAACTGAAGATTCAACATTTTACCCAACTTCAACTTGTTTAATTTAATAATTTAATTATCAAATAAATAGTGTTATTTGAATTCAAGATAAAAATTAACTTCTAAATATTTAAAATCCATTAAATATTCCAATTTCAAATGCTCAAAAAATCTGGATTGCCACAGTAGTTTACACTATCTATTTCAGTAATAAAAGGAAATGATTATTCCTTGTAATTTTAAACAATGTAATCTTTTAATGTTTAATCTTTTATTTTGAGCTAACTTATGGAAATTATAGAGGATAATTTTTTAGATATGAATATTCTAGTGAAGATATATAACTAAAGTAAATATTTGTATGTAATTTACCTCACTTATAATTATTAAATAAAAAGCTAATAACGACGCTTGCACGTAATATTCGCGTTTAAGATAATTAGCTAATGGGAAAAGAATTTAAAAGATTGTAAATCCAATAAATGGTAATAAATATGGGAGTTGTAATAATTTGATAGCATAAATGGATTAACAGGACTGATAAAAATGGAATAGATATAAAAGGTTACTAATTTGAAATTAGTAATTATACACAAATGTCCGTTAGAATTTTATGGACAAATTAACATTTATGAGCATCAAACGATGATTTATGGGTAGATAAATATTCAAGGTAAATATTATTGCCTTGAATAAAAAGGGGATTAATGAGCTAGTCTAATGTCTACCTAAGACAATATAAATAAAGATTTAGAATGGTTAATTGGACTTAGTAGGTTAGTAATGCGAGGTCAATAGATTCATTTGATGGAAGACTACCTTCACTTTGAGGCTACCAGTAGTCGGTTGTACTTACTACTGATGTAAGATATCACTAATCCTAGGACCCATGATGATGTGAGAGATTGGGTTTTCTTTTTTAATTGGAAAGTATTAAATGGACCAAATTTGGAATTAGGAGCGGCGAGCGATATCTCCGTAGGGGTTTGCTTCTTGTTTGAGGCTTAAGTGTCTGAAGGGTCCACTTCTCTCCTAAATGGATGTATTAAGTAGGCTAGTGAGATCCCAAATAAATAAATAAGGATGTCTCTAAAAATGGTTTACTTTGGTGTTGAGGTCTTAAGTGGATGTAAGGTCTGCCTCCTTATCGAAATAAGTAACCTAATAAGATGTCATATTTATAATTAAAGAGTGATAGTGAATATCTCCGGAAGGGTTCACTTCACGTTTGGGGTCTTAAGTGAATGAATGGTTCACCTCTTTCCTATAAAAGAATTATTAAGTAGCCTAATGAGATTTCCAAGCAATGCCGGCTAGATAGTACCAGTAAGGAATTCGCCTTGAAGTTAGGTATTAAATGATAAAGGCCTACCTATAAATAGGTGTTAAGTGGTCACGGGTCTGCCTAGTCTTTATTAATGAGATATTAAGTGGTTGGAAACGGTCTCTTAGATAGCAAAGGCCGCAATAATGATAGTACCATTGAGGAGCATGTCTTGGAAACATGTCTTAAATGATGGGGTCTACCTTAGTTAAGGTCTTAATTGACCGGAGTCAGTTAATTTTCCAATAAAACTTATTAAGTGGCTTGGGTACCATCTATTACATGGCTACAATTTTTTTGGCGATTGAGGCGGTAATAGTTGGACATTAAATGTCAAAAGTCTTAAATAGTGGTTAGAGGTACTATAGTTAGGACCCACCGACCATTGACAGCATTGTTAGCAAACCACCTTGAGAATAGGTCTTAACAGACGGGGTTTACCTTGATTAAAGTCTTAAATGGTAGAGTTTTCCTACTTCTCTTTTTAAAAATATTATAGAAACCCACTTCATATTTAGAAGTATTAAGTGGCAAATGGATTTGAATGTATTGGATGGTTAAGAAAACTTCATTAGTATTCTGTACCTTGGGAAGGGGTAAGTAGTAATCACGTGTGCAATACAAGGTTAGATTAGAATTGCTAACCTTGGTGGACATAACTATTAAATGGAAACTAATCGTTACGTTATAAATAGTTTATGTATTTTTCTGATCACTAGAACGTTGTTCTGACCACCCTCATCATTACAACCCACATGATAGAATTTAGAGGAACAAGTTATTGGAGTTTAATGTGTTTTGTTGTTGGAGAAGTTTTCTTTTCTCATGCTAGATGCTGATGTGACAATCTACTATCCAAGAAATACCATTAATTCCATGGCAGTAGTCATAGTCAGTATTCTTATCCTATTATTGTTTCCGCTGTGAGTTTAGATCACTATCAATCTCTGATAATGCTCATGCTTTACCAAATCTAACAATCTATGCTCTTATTGACTTGGGTTATAATTTTTGTCAAAATTTAGGCCCATTATGGTACGGATTGTTACAATCTGAATCGGGATGAATCCTTCTAATTAGTGCCATCGGTATTATGTCTTCCTTAGGACATGTAACTTTTGTCACAACTGTGTGGAACTGATTCAAGAAGTCCCTTAACGACTCCCTCGGCTTGGAAGAGGTTAGATAATGAAATCACATGCTTTAGACATGAAGTATGTAGGCAGAATTGCTTTAGAAATTTTTGCATCAACTCAGCGAATGTTGATATGGACTTCGACGGAAGTCGAGTGAACCACATCATAGCTACCCCTTTTAGGAAAATTGGAAAACAGCGGCATTTTATGGCATCGAAAGCTCTAGCTGAATCCATATGCCATTCAAACCTTATCAAGTGCTGCATAGGATCTGTTGTTCCTTCGTATGGTGGCATCATCCACATATTAAACCTTTGGGGATATCTCTCACGTGGGTTGTTCATAATAAACGGATTTCGACTAGGAGAGGTACCCCATTCATCGTTGGTTCTGAACTTGTTTTCACTAACAAGTCTCCTAATCATATCCTTTAAGGAATCCAGGCTCACGGGTTCGACTAAATGGTAGTGATCAGGACCTACCCCAAGATCTTGACCTGACGAACGCTCTCGAGAAGGTTCTCGATACCTAGGATCCCTAGTATCCAAGGGTTCCATTCTTCCAACGGTCCTCCCTATTTGGTTTTCGTGCGTCGTATTATCAACTGTAGCTCGATACTCCAAAATCTGACCATCAGCAGCACGTCGGAGGTCACATCCATGCCGCCTTCCAAATGATGAGTACTGGGCCCACCATAGGTGGGGTCGGTATTGACCCATCCTTTGGGGTCAGTATCTATCCACGTACTTGTGCCTTGGGTCGGTATTCTCTCTTGGCATGATGTGCTAGCAATGTTTTGAGTCTTTTTCTGCCTTCTATCCCTCCGTCTCTACTCGAATGAAGAACTCTCTGACTTTAAACTAGAATCTCTTTTACTCCATGTTCGGTTGTTTTAATTCGGTTTTTTCAGTAGCCTCAAGCTTTGATGCATCTTTTGATTCATCTCATTTGGACTAGCCTAGAATCTATCCTCTATTTGCTTCATCATCCTATCCATCTCCATTTTGGTCATAACGTCAGTTGAAGTCTGGATTTCCATTTGTCCAGGTTGTACAGCTTCATCCACATGTTGAGAATTCCAATTATCAACATCACTGGTAGTAGCTCTGATAGTTTGGTATGTTGTTCTTTCTTTAGTGGTGTAACGACCCGTAAACTTTCGATAATTAAAATAGTTAATTTAATAAGATTTCATGGTTTAATGTGGGAAAAATTAAAAATTTGTAATTTATTTATGATAATAATAACTAGAATGAATTGCAACAAATTTTATCTAAGTAATTATTTATGAATTGAATGAAATCCCAAATCAATTGAAATAATATATAGTCAATGGTAATGGAATGAAGTTGTATTATATAGGAAATTGTGACACTTGTTTATGAACAATAAACTTGTAAGTGTAATTAAAAGTTAACGGTGATAATTATTAAAGTTACCTATTCATTTAGTTAGTTGAATTGAATTTGGGAACCAATTGCAATTGAAATGAAAGTATCTATTAGTTGAGTGCACTATCTCGAACTGAAGTTAAATAATAATGTGGAATTCATTTGATGTAATAAAGTAATCGACTGATAATGAAAATTTATTTAAATTCCAATATTGAAATCCGTCAAATATTGAACAATTAAATTGTTTAAATTTAATATTTGGAATTTATTGAATAATTGAATAACGGGAATCGAATAACTGTTTAATGGAAATGGTTGTTCTATAATTTGAATTGTTTTAAAAGTTAATTTGATAAGTTCGTTTTGAATATTTCAAAAGATAGTGATTTAAGAATAATCAAATTTGTTTAAATTTAATATTATAGATATCTGAATAATTAAATTCCGAATTGATATGATTAATTTGATATTGAAATTTTAATGTATGAAGATAGAGTGAATAACTGAAATTTGATTTAATATGATTCAAATTGGTTTCCAAAGTGAATATAAGTTATATTTGGATTATAATAGAGTTAATAAGATTTTAAAATTGAAATTTTAAGCAATTATGTAAATTTCGAAAAGTCATCGATTTAACCGACGAGATAAAAATAGCCTTCTGAGGCACAGTCTCAGAATTCGTCGAAACCAGTTCTATTAGATCCGTAATAGTTTATTTTGTCGGATTTAAATTTCCATAGCAATCGGAGTTGTCGTTTGACCGTGGCAGCTCAAAACGCTTTGAAATTAATTTAATCGATTTAATTTAAAATTGATTGTTTATTTCCGTAACTCACACATACGATCAATTAGGCTCTGAAACATGTTCCGTTGTGTTCGCAATGTGGGTAAAACATTATAAACGCCTAGCGGCACGCCTCGATAGGGTTTCAAGATTTTCAGTTGCGTAATTAAGACGGTTTGAAGTTTAATTAATATATATATATATATATATATATATATATATATATATATATATTTGATTTGACCATACCCGTCACATCTGTCTGTTTCTTCTTATCAGCCGACACCCTAGTACCTATTTCCTATTCAAACATGCATACTCTCCTTCTTCTTTATTTGCACGCAAGCTTCAGGCAGTAAGAAAATATTAAATCAAACTTCAAAAATTTCTTTCTCTTCCAATACTCGATTAAAAATCACGAAACCAAATTTAAAAATCAAATTTCATCCTGAGCTTCGAGATGGTGTGCTCATTTAAGGGTGCGGCCGTAGTTTCTTCGACAGGGAGGGCCGAGCACCGTTTAGAGCTAGGGTTTGGGTTTTGGGGGTGATGTAGGCATCGATTTGAGGGAACGACATCAGATTTGGACTCGACATTGGAAATAGCACCTAGGACAAAAATCTAGTGGTGTGCGATCACGATGTTGCGCATGCGACTTTCCATGTCGTGCGTGTAGGAGGTCATTGGTCGCGACTTCCAGGGAGAGGTCGAGCTCGAAGTTGGTGGTACGGGGAGGTGGAGATTCAAGAGAGAAGATCGATGGCATTATCGGTTTGTTGAACGGAGTTGTCTAGCTTCGTATCAGTGAAAGAGGCATGTACGGCCATGGGGTTTGTGCACAGGAAATGGCTACAGGGAGTTTTGGGGAAGAAGCTTGAGTGGGCTGGGCTTCTTTTTCTTTGGGTATGAATTAATTTAAATATAATATAAATTGTTTTATGAATTGAGCTGTTGATAACTTAAAAACCCTATATCTCCTTCGTACGAGATCAGAATCAGATGAAACAAGCGGCGATGGGATCGTGGCGACAAGCACTATGTTCTGGGACAGATTTGGAGACGTTTAGAGCCAGTTAAAATTTTGCGTCAAATTGAACGTCGTTCGATTTGCTTTGAAATTGAAATTCAAGATGAGTGTTTTCTAATGTTCACAACATACTAGAATATCTTTATGCTAGTTAGATTTGACAGTATGAAGTGATACAATTTTACTTGTTGTTGTTAGATAAAATAAAATCGTCATCTAGTTTTGTCATCGAATTTAATGCTAGAAAATTTAAGATTGACAGTCAAATTGAAATTAAAAATTTAATTGCGACTAAATTACCTGATATCGATAACTATGAAATTACCGTGAACTGTATTGTCTATTGGATGATGTATTTCAATGGATGCTATTGGTTGATATTTAATTGTTTGGATGTTTATTCGCATATATATATATATATATATATATATATATATATATCCTATTATGCATACATATGACACTGTGATTTGGTTTAAATGATATTCATCCCTGACATTTAATTGAAATAACTAATCACTTGGCCATAGGATAGGAAATTATATATGGACAACGGTTTGGGTAAATTAATAATTTTTAAAATCGTTGATTTGAAATCTATTTAAATGTTTTGATTTAAAAGTTATAAATAAAATCAATTTATAGAAATCGAATTTATCGAAAACAATTAAGTTTGGAATGTTGAAATAAATTTTGGTTAAAGGAAATTGTTAAATAATTTAAGTTGAGATTTTGAAATTAAAAATGGAGATATGATTGAATTTCGAAAATTTATTTGTTTTAAAGGTTGAACAGTATTTCGAGCTTTGAATATTACTAAATAAAAGTGGCATAAAAAATGATATTTTGAAATTGAGCTTGGAATTGAATCATATTTGAAATTTGGATTTAAATTTGAATATTTAAGGATAATTTTGTTAAGTGTTATAAATTGATATTTTGAAAAATCAAGCGCCAAATCGGTATAAATTGAAATTGAATTAATTGAAGGTGAATGTAGAATTGAATTAATTTGAAGTCAAAGTAGACATTGATTTGAATTGAAATCGAAATTGAATCGGTAGGATGGAAATTGAAATTAATTTGAATTGGGGAGTTATAATTGAAATGGTTTGGTTTTAAAGCGGTTTCATTTTGTTTTCCAAATTACTCTGTTATATAAACCATTTCTAAATACTTAAACTATTTTAACCCACATTAACTATATTAAATTATTTTAACCTATCTTAAACCATGTTAACTTATTTTGATCTATTTTAAAACTAATTGACCTAGTTTAATTTATTTTATTTATATTTAATCTGATTTAAAGCTATTTACCTGTTTAATTATATTTAATCTATCTTAAATCCATTTAACTATATTAAATTAATTTATCTATTTGAAATCCATTTAAATATTTTAAGTATTTTAACTATTTTAATTATTTAAACTACTTTTAAACTACTTAGAACTATTTTCTAAAATTTCAAGCTGGTCAATAGGGTGAAATGTTTATATTTAAATCTTGAATTTAAATATGAATTTGGTTAAATGAAGTTGCAACCTAAATTGAAATTCGAAATGATTTCGAAATCGAAATGCGATATTGAGGCGAATTGATTTTCGAACGGAACCTTACATTTTGAATAGAGATGATATTTGAAATGGATTTGATTTTTGAAGCGAATATGGTATTTTGATATCAATTATGAATTGATTTGGAATGTAAAAGAGCCATCGGTGTAATAATACGTAGTTATTAAAGAGACCGGGATCGGATATGGACATGCTCTCTGTCTATACCGAAAACCACTTTAATAACTAGTACATGCGGAGTGTTGATCCAGAATGAAGTGGATGGTTTGGTGAACGCGTTGACTGAAGAAAGAGAACGATATTGGATGACCCCTGATATGACTAAAACAGGAGCCGCGCCTGGCCATTGAGGTTCGTCATCTCAAGCGGACACACTTCTTCGATACCATATCTATTACTTTTGTGATTTGATTTGGGTGCACCCCTCGATTTGGGAGTGTTGTTTCGCGGTGTTGAGGTAGCTGCTGGCTATGCTCAACATCAGTCCGGATCACGCAACTACTAGTATCCTAGTTGTTATCGCCTCATGTACCTTGTCATACTGATTATCCTATTCGCGACCACTACGTTTTGTTTTGTGTTATACCTATGGGGTACCCTCTGATAACCACTAGTTTACGGTGGGGTTTACGGTGCTGTATAGACTATGGCATTATAAATGTGTTAAGAGGAATTATGGTAACGCCGTAACGCTATTTTAATACTTTTACTTTACTGTAGACATATTATAATAGCGTATTGTACTACATAGTAGATAGTTTAACGGATCCTTGAGAGATGGAAAATCCCGTAACATCTCTTAAGTTATTACACTCACGTTGACACTGGATAGGAGATGTCAAACCCCGTAAACATCTCTGACGCCGTTACACTCATATTTATTTACGATTGATTTAACTTACATGAGGATATTTTAGTCCTGACTCGAGTGTTTGTCTTTTCATTACGCTCGGGTCAGACCTGAGTTTTTCAGCTTACCGAAGATCTATTCTGGAGGGCGAAGACGAAGATTTGGTATACTATTACTATTATTATCTTTGCATCATGCTGTCTGTTGCAATATTTTATTTGTTCAGGTGTATATATATAACTCTGATAAATGTTGTATAAATAATGATCAAAGTATAGTAAACAGCTTCATGAACTGTTTATTTGACTATTATATTTTATCGTTCCACTGCAAGATTCTATGTTGTTTCATTTCCTTTATTTCTCTTTCTTCTCTTTTCTTATTTACCCCAATAACCATCTTCCCTTTTGAATGGTTTGGAATCGGCATGTGTATTTGATCGTCGGTTTAAACTATCCAAAAAGGTGGGTCGTTACAGTTGGTATCAGAGCTTTGGTTTAGCGATAACCTTAGCTTTGTGGGGTCTGACTCTTTATAAATAGGGTAGTAATACCCTATGATGAGTCGCTGTGTGTATACATATGAGAGAGCGTATTTGTTAGTGATATAAAATGTTTTATATTGTGTCGGTTGATTTGTTGAGTGGCTTATGGATTCTGGTCAATACGAGTAATTAACGTCATTGATAGGGATCTCTAAACACTTAAACAGAATAATTCGACATAGTATTGTTTTGAAATTGGGTAAATGAAATAATTTTTCTCTAAATATTTTGTATAAAAGAAAATTTTTAGAAATTATTGTGACTTATCTAGCTTACCTGGTTATTAGGAATGACAATATTGGTTATTATCATTAATTGGATATTGTAACTTAATAAATAAGGTGAATTACAAAATGAACAATGATAAAACACTTGTGGAATGTTTTAAGAAAGAAAATCCTATAAGAATATTTTATAAAGGTGACTTATAAATTGAAATAGATTTAAATTGGAAAATATTGAATTTAAGACCCGGAGGTTTTGACAATGGTTCTCGAAGCTTTGAAGAAAATATATTGTGATATTAGTTGGAAAATATTTATAGGAAATATTTTGAAAGGATTTTTAAGAAGGAATGAATTCAGTACTCCTCTCTTCTATCGCTGGAAAATAATTTTGCTGATGACTGTGCAGCATCATCGACGTTCATTTTCGAATCTCAAAGTGGGGGAGACTTCTAAGAAGCTTGGCTTTTCTTTGAAATTATTTTGGGTAAATGGGTTTTGGTTTAAACTCCAAAGGTATGATTTGATATATTAAAGATATAAGTGTATATGTTTATTTCAAACGATTTGAAAAGAACCGGGCATTTAAATTTCTAAGTTATGTTAATTAGTAATTTTCAAATTATTTGAATGAAATGTGAATAACCAGAATTTATGAAATAAGAGGATTAAGATATCTAAGCTTATGTTTTGGGAAAACTTCAGAGTTGTAGGGTACCTTTAAAGTTAAAAGGTAAAGAGGATTTAAATAAATTAAATTTGTGAACATTCTAATTAAGTAAAATGAAATTCTATAAATTTGTATAATACCAAATTTGCATTCTAATAACATATAATATGACTTACCAAATATTAAGAAGTTGAAATGATGTTTTGGATATGTAATGAGATATTGTACAAATGAACAGAACCTGAAAATAATTGAAGTATGCAAGTAAGGAAAACTCAAAAGGAATTAAAATGTATATAAATGGAAAATTTGTTTGTGATAAAAATTATAAATACTTAAATATAACATGAAATGATGAATGGATAAATGGAACAAGTAAGTGAACTTAAGAAAGAAGATAAATGAATCGTATTATATCTTTGTAAATTGGTTATAGAAAATAAATATAAATTGCAAAGGGATTGTAAAAAAATTGAATTTGTAACCTTTAAGATAACTGTAAACTAAGAAAATTCATTTATGAGAGGTTAGACTTTTATAGGATGATTAATAAACTAAAGTGTTGGTTAATAAAATGTTCCATAAATAAATTTGTTATTAACTAAAAGTATGAAATTGAAGTAAATGTAAACAAAAGAATTTGGTATAGCTAAGAATCAATTGGAAAATTGAATTTGAATTAAATTAAATTATATAGAATGTTTAAAATGAACTTGAGTAAGAAAATTCTATGATACGATATTTAAGAAAAGATAATGTTAAAGAACATGTTATGTAAAGAAATGAATATACTAACTGAATAATGGATTATGAATAATTAATTGTAAATAAAAATAAAAGCCAATGAAATAATTTAGTATAGATAAATTGGATAGAATCCATTGGAAGGTAATACGTGAGTTGTACGTATATTATTTTGTTCGCATAACGATTTGATCCAAATTCGAGCACTAAATTTCGAGATGATTTATATTGATCCAAGTTAGGATTTTTCACTCGATTCTCGACGGTGAACCCTGGATATGGATTTTGATTTGATTCTGGAATTCTCTATCATAGTATGTGGCTATGCAAGGAGAGTAATAGTTTCCAATCAAGGAACCAAATCTGAGTCCGCACTAGAGAATCGTGTGAACGATACTAGTTTGGAAGTGAAATTATGTGATCGAATAAGCGATTAGATTTGATATTGCTCACGGATGATATATGTATGGCTTATGGACTTAATTAAAGCTAATATTGGAAATTGAAGATGCCAAATACAAAATGATTCTTTTAAATTATATAATTGGATATCATTGGTAAATGAGATGCAGGTATTTAAAATCAAGAAAATTGGATTGCCCGACAAAAGGTACATGTTTATTTTGTCATTGGATTTGGTGATTTTTGGCTCATGGCTTTTGATTTTTTTTTCTTGGTTTGGGGCCCGTAGAGGCGTTTTGTAGCTGTATCGATCGAGCCGCGCAAAGGAGACTTTGCCCAAATTTTTCGTAAATCCGGATGTTAGAAAAGTTTTCAAGTTTTGAAATTTATAACTTGTTTTGATAACTAACTTGTAAACTTCATAGGCTAATCAGAGTAGCGTAGTGGAAGTGTAGTAACGATTTAATAAATGGAATTTCATTGTTTTATAAGTTGATAATTTGAATAAAATATATCAAATGTTAAATTCTTTACTTAGTTCCTTTCCCCTTCTTTTTCCTTTTCAGGGACGAAATTTTTTGAGTGGGGGAGAGTGTAACGACCCGTAAATTTTCGGTAATTAAAATAGGTAATTTAATAAGATTTCATGGTTTAATGTAGGAAAAATTAAAAATTTGTAATTTATTTATGATAATAATAACTAGAATGAATTGCAACAAATTTTATCTAAGTAATTATTTATGAATTGAATGAAATCCCAAATCAATTGAAATAATATATAGTCAATGGTAATGGAATGAAGTTGTATTATATAGGAAATTGTGACACTTGTTTGTGAATAATAAACTTATAAGTGTAATTAAAAGTTAACGGTGATAATTATTCAAGTTACCTATTCATTTAGTTAGTCGAATTGAATTTGGGAACCAATTGCAATTGAAATGAAAGTATATATTAGTTGAGTGCATTGTCTCTAACAGAAGTTAAATAATAATGTGGAATTCATTTGATGTAATAAAGTAATCGACTGATAATGAAAATTTATTTAAATTCCAATATTGAAATCCGTCAAATATTGAACAATTAAATTGTTTAAATTTAATATTTGGAATTTATTGAATAATTGAATAACGGGAATCGAATAACTGTTTAATGGAAATGGTTGTTCTATAATTTGAATTGTTTCAAAAGTTAATTTGATAAGTTCGTTTTAAATATTTCAAAAGATAGTGATTTAAGAATAATCAAATTTGTTTAAATTTAATATTATAGATATCTGAATAATTAAATTCCGAATTGATATGATTAATTTGATATTGAAATTTTAATGTATGAAGATAGAGTGAATAACTGAAATTTGATTTAATATGATTCAAATTGGTTTCCAAAGTGGATATAAGTTATATTTGGATTATAGTAGAGTTAACAAGATTTTAAAATTCAAATTTTAAGCAATTCTATAAATTTTGAAAAGTCGTCGATTTAACCGACGAGTTAAAAATAGCCTTCCGGGGCACAGTCTCGGAATTCGACGAAACCAATCCTATTAGATCCATAATAGTTTATTTTGTCGGGTTTAAATTTTCATAGCAATCGGAGTTTTCGTTTGACCGTGGCATCTCAAAACGCTTAGAAATTAATTTAATTGATTTAATTTAAAATTGATCATTTATTTCCGTAACTCACACATACGATCGAATTAGGCCTTGAAACATGTTCCATTATGTTCGGAATGTGGGTAAAACATTATAAATGCCTAGCGACACGCTCGATAGGGTTTCAAGATTTTGAGTTGCGTAATTAAGACGGTTTGAAAATTTAATCAATATATATATAAATTTGATTTGACCATACCCTTCACATCTATCTGTTTCTTCTTATCAGCCGGCACCCTAGTACCTATTTCCTATTCAAACACGCATACTCTCCTTCTTCTTTATTTGCACGCAAGCTTCAGGTAGTAAGAAAATATTAAATCAAACTTCAAAAATTTCTCTCTCTTCCAATACTCGATTAAAAATCACGAAACCAATTTTAAAATCAAATTTCATCCTGAGCTTCGAGATGGTGTGCTCATTTAAGGGTGCGACCGTAGTTTCTGGAAGTCGATAGGGAGGTTCGAGCACCGTTTAGAGCTAGGGTTTGGGTTTTGGGGGTGATGTAGGCATCGATTTGAGGGAACGACATCGGAGTTGGACTCGGCATTGGAAATAGCACCTAGGGAAAAAATCTGGTGGTGTGCGATCACGATGTGGGGCGTGCGACTTTCCATGTCGTGCGTGCAGGAGGTCATTGGTCTCGACTTCCAGGGAGAGGTCGAGCTCGAAGTTGATGGTACGGAGAGGTGGAGATTCAGGAGAGAAGATTGATGGCATTATCGGTTCATTGGACGGAGTTGTCTAGCTTCATATCAGTGAAGGAGGCATGTACGGCCATGGGGTTTGTGCACAGGAAATGGCTACATGGAGTTTTGGGGAAGAAGCTTGAGTGGGTTGGGCTTCTTTTTCTTTGGGTATGAATTAATTTAAATATAATATAAATTGTTTTATGAATTGAACTGTTGATAACTTAAAAACCCTATATCTCCTTCGTACGAGATCGGAATCGGATGAAACAAGCGGCGATGGGATCGTGGTGGCAAGCACTATGCTCTGGGACAGATTTGGAGATGTTTAGAGCCATTTAAAATTTTGGGTCAAATTGAAAGTCGTTCGATTTGCTTTGAAATTGAAATTCAAGGTGAGTGTTTTCTAACGCTCACAACGTACTAGAATATCTTTATGCTAGTTAAATTTGACAGTATGAATTGATACAATTTTACTTGTTGTTGTTGGATAAACTAAAATCGTCATCTAGTTTTGTCATCGAATTTAATGCTAGAAAATTTAAAATTGACAATCAAATTGAAATTAAAAATTTAATTGCGACTAAATTACCTGATATCGATAACTATGAAATTGCCGTGAATTGTATTGTCTATTGGATGATGTATTTCGATGGATTCTATTGTTTGATATTTAAATGTTTGGATGTTTATTTGCATATATATATATATATATATATATATATATATATCCTGTTATGCTTACATATGACACTATGATTTGGTTTAAATGTTATTCATCCGTGACATTTAATTGAAATAACTAATCACTTTGTCATAGGATAGAAAATTATATACGGACACCGGTTTGGTTAAATTAATAATTTTTAAAATCGTTGATTTGAAATTTATTTAAATGTTTTGATTTAAAAGTTATAAATAAAATCAATTTATAGAAATCGAATTTATCGAACAAAATTGAGTTTGGAATGTTGAAATAAATTTAGGTTAAAGGAAATTGTAAAATAATTTAAGTTGAGACTTTGAAATTAAAAATCAGGATATGATTGAATTTCGAAAATTTATTTGTTTTAAAGATTGAACAGTATTTCGAGCTTTGAATATTACTAAGTAAATGTGGCATAAAAAATGATATTTTGAAATTGAGCTTGGAATTGAATCATATTTGAAATTTGGATTTAAATTTGAATATTTAAGGATAATTTTGTTAAGTGTTATAAATTGATACTTTGAAAAATCAAGCGCCAAATCGATATAAACTGAAATTGAATTAATTGAAGGTGAATGTAGAATTGAATTAATTTGAAGTCAAAGTAGACATTGATTTGAATTGAAATCGAAATTGAATCGGTAGGATGGAAATTGAAATTGATTTGAATTGGGGAGTTATAATTGAAATGGTTTGGTTTTAAACCGGTTTCATTTTGTTTTCCAAATTACTCTGTTATATAAACCATTTCTAAATACTTAAACTATTTTAACCTACATTAACTATATTAAATTATTTTAACCTATCTTAAACCATGTTAACTTATTTTGATCTATTTTAAAACTAATTAACCTATTTTAATTTATTTTAATTATATTTAATCTGATTTAAAGCTATTTACCTGTTTAATTATATTTAATCTATCTTAAATCCATTTAACTATATTAAATTAATTTATCTATTTAAATCCATTTAAATATTTTAAGTATTTTAACTATTTTAATTATTTAAACTACTTTTAAACTACTTAGAACTATTTTCTAAAATTTCAAGCTGGTCAATAGGGTGAAATGTTTATATTTAAATCTTGAATTTAAATACGAATTTGGTTAAATGAAGCTGCAACCTAAATTGAAATTCGAAATGATTTCGAAATCGAAGTGCGATATTGAGTTGAAAGAAAAATGATTTTCGAACGGAACCTTACATTTTGAATAGAGATGATATTTGAAATGGATTTGATTTTTGAAGCGAATATGATATTTTGATATCGATTATGAGTTGATTTGGAATGTAAAAGAGCCATCGGTGTAATAATACGTAGTTATTAAGGAGACCCGGATCAGATATGGACATGCTCTCTGTCGATACCGAAAACCACTTTAATAACTTGTATACGCGGAGTGTTGATCCAGAATGAAGTGGATGGTTTGGTGAACGTGTTGACTGAAGAAAGAGAACGATATTGGATGACCCCTGACATGACTAAAACAGGAGCCGTGCCGGGCCATTGAGGTTCGCCATCTCTAGCGAACACACTTCTTCGATACTATGTCTTTTACTTTTGTGATTCGATTTGGGTGCCCCCCTCGATTTGGGAGTGTTGTTTCGCGGTGTTGAGGTAGTTGCTGGCTATACTCAACATCAGTCTGGATCACGCAACTACTAGTATCATAGTTGGTATCGCCTCATGTACCTTGTCATACTGATTATCCTATTCGCGACCACTACGTTTTGTTTTGTGTTATACCTATGGGGTACCCTTTGATAACCACTAGATTACGGTGGGGTTTACGGTGCTTTATAGACTATGGCATTATAAATGTGTTAAGGGGAATTATGGTAACGTCTTAACGCTATTTTAATACTTTTACTTTACTGTAGACATATTATAATAGCGTATTGTACTACATAGTAGATAGTTTAACGGATCCTTGAGAGATGGAAAATCCTGTAACATCTCTTAAGTTATTACACTCACGTTGACACTGGATAGGAGATGTCAAACCCCGTAAACATCTCTGATGCCGTTATACTCATATTTATTTACGATTGATTTAACTTACATGAGGATATTTTAGTCCTGACTCGAGTGTTTGTCTTTTCATTACGCTCGGGTCAGACCTGAGTTTTTCAGCTTATTGAAGATCTATTCTGTAGGACGAAGACGAAGATTTGGTATACTATTACTATTATTATCTTTGCATCATGTTGTCTGTTGCATTATTTTATTTGTTCAGATGTATATATATAACTCTGATAAATGTTGTATAAATAATGATCAAAGTATAGTAAATAGCTTCATGAACTGTTTATTTGACTATTATATTTTATCGTTCCACTGCAAGATTCTATGTTGTTTCATTTCCTTCATTTCCCTTTCTTCTCTTTTCTTATTTACCCCAATAACCATCTGCCCTTTTGAATGGTTCAGAATCGGCATGTGTATTTGATCGTTGGTTTAAACTATCCAAAAAGGTGGGTCGTTACAAGTGAAGCCATGAAAGAAAGCTTCTTATAAATTTGAAAATCTGAGTTGTAGAATTAAGAGCTAAGGAAATTGGATCTATCACTTGGATATAGGAAATCCAATAATTGATGATGGATCCAAATAGCATGGGAATCTCTTTCACATTGAAAGCATCAAAATATTTGAACCAGAAATGGTCACAAACACCCAAAAGAGTAAGAGAGTAAAGATTAAATGAAGAAAGCAAATGAAAACTGAGTAAAAACAAGAAAACACAAATTTGTAGTGGTTTGGAAATCTTGGCCTACGTCCATAAATGATTTTATTGCTTATACACTAGTTTTTGTGATTACAACCAGGAGAGATCGGTAGGGCTCCTAGAGTACAATGGAGTTTGTGTGTAGCAACAGCATAAAGATTCTTAAAATGAACTGCCGCTAAGACCAAGTATCCCAAGAAGTCTCAAACTTAAATTTAATTAGGATGGGGATCGGTATCGACCCTTATAGGGGTATCGATACCGATCCATACACACACACACACACACACACACACACACACACACACACACACATATACATAAGGGACCTACGATTCTTTGTGTTGGCTCATCTTGTTGTTGGTTTTATGTTTCCTAGGTTGTTTTGCATAGTTTCCTATATTTTTTTTGGTCCAAGCGATGGATCTATGGTTGAATTGCTGCTTTAGATTGCATATAAAGATTGCCAATACGATGCATAAAAACATTGGAACAACACTAAAATCAGGCTTTATGTAGCTGAATAGTGTGCCACAGGAGTGGGGCCACGTTTTCACATACCATTAGGGATCGACGTTGATCCCTATGTAGGGTGGATACTAATCCATACTTAGTATCTCCCAGGGTGTTTCTCTTCTTAGTTCATTCGACAGTTGTCTCATGCAGATCGACAAAGAATTGCATAGAATCAATGGATCGAACTTGAAATAGGCTCGTTGCATCATCAGTAGTGAGTGAAAGGAGTAGGAGCCACTTTAGATGAAAAATCGGGGATTAGTACAGAGCCCCCTAAATGGGGGATGGTACATATCCCACACTTTGTGAAATTCTGACTTTGGAATTCTTTGGGATGGTTTGCCTCCAATTTGTAGTCTTTTTTGTACTTGAATTTTGGGCTTTGTAGTTATCTCTCCTGGCTTCCTGTCTTGATAAATTTTGAGTTCAATTCATCCAATCCATCTAAATACTGTCTGGTCCAAAGGTTGGATAACACCAAATAAGTACATAATCATAAGACTATAGAAATAAAAAATATTTGTGATTTCAATCATTTTTTGTCAATAACTATCAAAAACCCTTTATAAACATCTTTCCAATAAATGCTTTCTTTAATTTCATATAACAACAAATAACAATTTGAGTACCTAAAGAAAATGAACCAAGTCTAACTTTTTCTTTTAAGGGAAATACCGGTGAACCTTTTAAAAAAATAAAAAAATAGTTGGAATTAATTACTTAATATAATATCAAAAATTAACTGCACATAATTCATAAACAAACCTTTTTTTCCAATCCAAAGAGTTCGGCAATATCATCTTGCAAAACAGCTACTTGCCTATCTCCAAAAACAAAAACATTTTCACTACAATCATAATAAGGTAAGATCTAATCAATGTCATCATTATATTTCCTTATTCCAAAATATTATCAAAGAAACCTTTTAAAAATTTCTAGCAAACAGATCTTTCATGTACATCAAGTAACTTGTCTTATATTGTTCTTCTTTTCTTGTAATACTTAAACACATTAAAAAGGGATTTATAACATCTATAGGACTCCTATGATATATAAACTTCTTTTTAGTTATCTCTACGCTAACATCAGAATTTTCTGCCCTATTAACATGTGCAAATTCTTTTTTTCTTTCTAATATGGATTCCATTCTGTGAAACAAAATCTTCAAAATCATTCTCTTTAGATTCTTCGGATGTTTCAGAACCTACATCTTCTTCAACAATTTTTCAACTAATCTTTTTTAAAAATATTAAATAATGAAATTCAGTAAATCAATCAAGCCAAACAAAGCATGCTTTTTTTTCTAAATTCCTGCATTTTGTAAATACAAGTAATTATCAACTCAAATTTTTTTAAAAAAATTCTACATTTTGTAAATGCGGTAATTTTAACTGCTTTTAAACTAAGTTATCAAAAAGACAAAAAAATAACTATTTAAATTTTGACTGCATGTAATGAATGCAATAATTATAAAAATATTTTTTTATAATATGGTAAGTATACATTAATGTACAACTAAATAAAATACGAAAACGGTTAAAGTTAAAAAAAATACACAATTAAGTATATCCTACAAATATGATATTATGTATATCGAATAAAAAAACAACCGCATATCTTAATACAGTTACTAAACACATTTTATACATGAAGATAAAAATGAAATTAGTAAATGCACTTAAAATAAATGAAATAATAACTAAATAAATTTTGACTACATTTTGTGAATGTAGCAATTATCAAATTCTAGTTTTTTTAAAAAATATTATAACTACCTTTTGTAACTGCATATAATACATGCATTAACAACAAATATCAAAAAGGCAATAAAAAATAAACTAAAACTAAATTATCTAATAAACTAAAATTAGAGCATATAATTTCTTTTAGAATGTTAAATGCAATTAATGAATGCAGTAACTATAAGCACCTATTTTTTTTTAAAATATCGTAAGTAAACGTAATTAATTACATTAATGTATAACTAAAAGACAATTCTAAATGAAGTTAAATTTAAAAAATCAAATAACTTTTCAGTAACAACCATTACTAACAACAATTAAGTAGTTATTACAATGAAAAATATAACTACATAGGGCTAACGCAGTAAAAGGTAACTGCATTAAAAGTTAATAATTCTATATCAAAACACTTATAACTGCAAATCAAATGCAGCTTTAACCACATTTGACAAATACAGTTATAAATGCACATTTGACATAAAACAAGAAAAGAGCCACTATAATTCCTTGATAACTATAAAATGCAAATTAAAAACCACATAACTAAAATGTAGTTAAATTAATTTATATTAACATCAAATGCACTATAATTTAGATGCCTAATTATTACTAATCAATTATAAGAGCATAAACAAAATTCTTTTCAAATGCATGTTATTCCAATAACAATTAAAGAAATAAGAAAATGAAATGAAATTTGTAAAGTAACATATTTAAAAACAGTTAAAATTGTACGTATAATAACATGCCTTTTTTAACTATGTAACTAAAATACAGTTAAGAAGATATTTATATTTCATGCCAAATATAAGTAAATATGATATGCAGTTAATACTGTTAATTATAAATTGATATCATATACAGTTTTAACCACATTTCACAAATAAACTTCAATGTAAATTCATATTCAACTAAAACAATTATAAGTGCATATCACATTCATATTGCACATATAAACATTAATACAAATTCATATTCAACTAAAACAATTATAGTTGCATTTCATATGCATTTTTAATTGCATTTCACATGAATGTGCTACTCAAATAAAACATGATACATAACTCAAATGCACTATAACTCAAATTTAATGCAGAACTCATACACAGTTTTAATTGCATAACTCAAAAGCAGTTTAAAAAAATGTTTCATATTCATAACAACTTTAGGTAAATCTAGTACATAACTATTAATTTTAAATCTTAAACCATATGCAGTTTAAACTACTTTTCACAAATTTTTTTAGACAAAAATTCATATTCAGTAAAAGATAACAAAAACAACCTTATAGATAACATAAACCTAATGTACGAATACATAACTGCATAACCCAAATGTAGTAAAACAAAAACAAAATCAGTCATATTGATTAGCATAGCCCTAATAAACTAAAATGTAGCTTCGTGACCCTAATGCAATAAAATATGAATAAAATTAGTCGTACTGATTTCACAATCCTAAGCAATAAAATATGAAAATAATTAGTCGTATTGATTATCATAACCCTAATGCACTAAAATACAATTGCATAACCTTAATGCATTAGAATTAATCATACTTTCTATGATTACACCTTTTCAAATAACAATAACCACATGAAACTATTCAAAAATAATCACAATGACAAAAAAAGATTATACCTTTCTTGAATCGTACACTTTATGATGTTTTCTATAATAAACATCACCTTTTAGAGCATTTACATAGCATAACCTAACTTTACATTTGAAAAGATTATGTAATCGATGATGTCGTGAACTTGTTAGGATTATAAAACACTTAAGCAATATGCATAAACATCAATACTCCAACATAAAATCGTAGATCTTAATCATGTTACTAAAAGTGCTTTAATATAAAATCCTAAATCATATTTCTATATATCTTTTGCTAAATAAAAGAGAAGAGATGAACATAAGAGTGGAAGCACTAACTCGAAGCCATGATTGGGGATTTCTCAGAAGGTTTTTGACCTTCCAATTTTTTTTTCTCTATGTATTTTTATGATGGGAAAGGAGAGAATACGTGATATCATTCTATTTCTTGGGACCACTACCATTTAAATAACTAACCATTAAGTCAGTTTCAAATATTTATAATTTGGCCCTTCATCAAACAATAAATACAACATATAGTATCCACACATTATTTCCATGACACTTTAATATCTACGACACCTATCACATTATTGGTCACTTGATTTTGTATCACACTTTATAATAGCATTATCCATTTTACATATGTGCCTGATAACAGAATTTAATCCAATAACCTTGCACTTAGGCAACATATATTTTCTGATAAATGTAAAACTTTATAAGCTTAAAATTTGCTATCATATAACAGGTGCTATGCAATAATCTTGTCCATCAACTTTACTCATATAGGATCACAGTAGTCTTTGTCGTGTTGATCATGAATAAACTCATCAATGGTCACATATAAAAATATAGCTGAGTGATATAGATCAATCCAGGATGCGTAGCATGGAAATTACATGCAATGTAAACCAACTATGCCTATTTCCAACAGGTCCTCCTTAATCTTAGGCGAGGTCAGAATCAAAAGAACAAAATTGAGTGGATAAACCGAATACTATATTTCTGATCAGAAATAACCAAGTACATAAATGTCCGAAAATAAACATAAAGTAAATAAAGTACAAACTCCTACAAGATCATGATATCCTCAAATAATATAACACCCATATGAGCACTAGGATAAAGAAATACCTTGGTTGGTAGACCTTTTGTGAGTGGATCTGCTACCATAGAGTTTACCCCAATGTTCCCTATGGATATCTGTCCACTCTACACTCTCTCTTTTACAACTAAGAACTTTATGTCAATATACTTCGACTAAGATGGGCTCCTGTTGTTGTCAGAATACAAGACTGCCGAATTATTGTTACAAAATAACTTGAGTGGTCGTTCTACATTCTCCAAAATGCATAACCCAGTGACAAAGCTTCACAACCTATTCCATGGTTTGATGCCTCAGAGCATGCTACAAACTCTGTCGCCATACCGGAAGAAGCTACAAGTGTCCATTTCACACTTTTCCAAGGTATAGCTCCACCAGCTAATAGGTAAATATAGCCTTATTTGACTTTTTTCTATTTTGGCACCTAATGAAATTAGAATAAGAATACGTTATGGACTCTAAAAGAACCATCTCCTATAAGTGAGCATGTAATCTTTTATTTTCTTAAGATACCTTATAACCCTCTTAGCTGCTATCTAATAGTGTATATTAGAGTTGTTTAAATATCTTCCTAAAATCCCATTAATGTATGCAATATCCGGACACGTACATACTTGAGCATACATTAGACTCCCAACAGCTAATGCATAAAGAATCTTTTGCATTTTATGAACTTTAAGGTTACTTATTGGGCATTGAGTAAGAATGAATTTGTCCCCTTTAGCAATAATGGTGTTACCTGGTCTACACTCTTGCATGGCAAAACTTTTAAGTACTTCATCAATATAGATCTTTTGTGAGAATCCAAGAATACTCGGAGATCGCTCTTGATGTACCTGAACTCCTAAACCAAATAAGGCATCCCCAAGATCTTTCGTTTTAAAATGCTTAGGGAAAAATCTCTTGGTTTAATGCAACAAGCTTATATCATTAGCGGCAAGCAATACATCATCGACATATAGAACCAAGAATATATACTTACTACCACAGAGCATGTGATGCACACAATCATCAATAACATTCATCTCAAAACCGAATGAGACAAATACTTGATAAAACTTATGGTACTATTGATGGGAAGCTTGTTTTAGTCCATAGATGGATATTGTTAATTCACAAACCATATTCTTTGGGCTTCCAACTCAAAGTTTTCAGTTGCACCATATAAATTGTTTCTTTAATGTCACCTTTAAGAAGTGCGGCCTTAACATCCTTCTGATGTAACTCAAGATCAAGATGAGCAACAGCGCCATGATTGCCCTAAAAGAGTCTTTCGATGAAACAGGAGAGAAAATCTTTTTAAAATTAATGCCTTTTTTCTGAATGTAGCTTTTAACTACAAGACATGCTTTATACCTCTCCACATTCCCATTTGCATCCCATTTGGTTTTAAATATCAATTCAGAACCAATTAGTTTTGCACCTTCAGGCAACGAGAAAAGTTTCCAAAATTTATTGTCTTGCATAAACTTATACTCTTCTTGTATGTCATCAATTCACTTTTGAGAGTTATAACTTTTCACGGCCTGACAAAAGTTGATTGGATCATCTTTCATCATTTCATTATCACCCTCACGTACTTGGACAAATACAATATAAATATCTGAAATAGCATTTCTCCTCTTTCATGGACCTCCTTAATGGCACTTGTTATTTAGGTTATTGAGTTTGTTCGTCTGGAACAATTACCTCGTCTTAAATGGGGAATTGTTCAACATTGTCTTGCTGAGATTCTAAATTAACTTCTTGATAAATGATAGGTGTAAGAACCTGAACATCGTCAAAAGTGATCATAGGAACCAAGTTTGAATCCAACTCCTCCTCAAAAGCAATGTCTATAAACCTATTTATCCCCCAAACTCAACATCCTCAAAAAATGTTGCGGTTTTTGTCTCAAAAATATTTCTAATTATTGGATGATAAAACTTATAACCCCTTAGATTGCTCAGAATAACCAATTAAGTAGTTGCTCACTGTTTTAGAGTCCGATTTCTTTTCATATGGCCTATAAGGCCTTGCCTCACCTAGACATCCCAAATTTGAAAGTGCTTTAGACTAAGCATTTGACCTGTCAAACTTATAAGATGTTTTTGCAACTTCTTTTGTTGGTACTCTATTCATAATGTAAGATGTTGTCAATAATGCTTCTCCCCAAAGGGACTATGTAAGGTGGAATGATAAATCATGCTTCTTACCATATCCTTCAGAGTCCTATTTTGTCTTTCAACTATACCATTTTTGCTAGATAATCCTGGCATGGTGTACTGTGGGACAATACTACATTTCTCTTTGAATTTAGCAAATGGTCCTGGACATTGTTCACTTGAGCCATCAGATCTATCATTGTCTAAATTTATAATTTATTAATCTCAATATTTTTTAACATAGTTTAATTATAAATACTATGTTTTTACAAAATTAGCAATATACAGATTAAACACTAATTGATATAATATATCAACTTTGCTTTAAATGATGAAACACAAATTACTAGGTAGAATTCAGACAATATTTGTTGAGTTGCTGGAAAAAATTAGTGAACTTACTAGATAAAAGATAAAAAATTCAATAGTATTAATGTGCATAATCCATCTCAATCACGCATGTCAAAAAATTTGTTATGTGTAAAGATCTACCAGCTTCTAGATGTTTCTCAAAAGAATTTATCAAATCCTGAACCAAGTCAAGGAAAACTAGTTCAATTGACAAGTAATACGACACTTTAGACCGAGGTACTGAAAGTCATGGGTTCGAACACCTTAGATATCAAATGAGTGCTTTGCTCGAACAAGATACCACTCTTATTCTAAAATAAACCCCAAGTCAATTAACTATGTTAAAAGAAAAGAAAAATTGGGTAAAATAAGCATTTGCTTTTCAAATAATTATGGTTATTTGTTTTGATTTTATGCAATAGAAGTAACCAAATGTAACGACCCGTAATTTTGGGCAATATAAATTTAATAATCTGTGTTAATAATTTAACTGGTTTGATAATTTTCTTTATAATTTTAATTTAAAATTTGTGAATTTGATCTTTTAAAGGTTAATGAATTTTAATCTGACAATTTAAATTTTGATAAGAATTGTTTTTCAAAGCTAATCAGATTTTATTCTGTTTATAATATATAAAATTGTTATATATTGTGAGTAGAAGAGATTTTGTTTTAAATTTAAAGATGAATTTTCAAATTGTAATATATATGTATGTATATGTTATAATTTGAGTTGTTTGAAATTTAAATTTAATCTATTAATAATTGATATATGAATGAATTGTAATTTAAAAGTTTTGTTTAAAAATCAATATTTTTCAAAAGTTAATCTAAGATATATTCAAATCTGTTTTCAAACTATAAGATAATTGTTGTTTCAAAAATATGATAGTTTAGAAAGGATTTAAATCAAAGTCTTATTTATGTTTCTTTAAAGTGTTTAAATTTTAAATGGTTAAAAATGTATATGTATAAATATTTTAGATTTTAAATACATATATAGGAATTATTTGCATTTTTATTAGTTTAAAATATTTTCTTTTAAAAGGCAAACTTATATTTATTTATAAAATAAATTTATATTCACATATATAAGAATTTATTTATTTAGTAACTTAAATAAGAAAGCTTATATTTCTTTAAAATTAAATGAAAATCTATTAAATATACTTAAATACATGTGTAAACATGTTAATCTTTTTAATAACATGTGTTGATAAATTAAGCTAATTGAATGACAAGTGTCTTCATTTTTGAATTTTTCTTTCCTTAATTTTTATAAACCTAACATATGAAGAAAACTAGTTTTATTTTCTCAAACACTTTCATTTTCCTCAGTTCAAATTCTTCTCTTTTCTTGACTAAATCAAAATCTGAAACTAAAATCTATAAGCAAAATGAAACTGCAAAATCATAATCCAAAAGCAAATCTGGAAAACTCCAATTCTTCAGCAACTTCAAATCTGCATTTCAAAGTAAAGTAACAACCTGCAATAAAGTTCAAACCAAGCTGTAATTTAAACATGCAATTGAAGATCTGCATATTCAAATGAAGAATCAAGTTGAAAATTAAATCTGCATGCAAAAGAATTATCAACCTGGAATGCAAATGGAAGTCAAACCTGCTCTGTTATAAAATCTGCCTGCAAAGTATACAAGTGAGTAAATTGTTTTTTTAAAAAACAGATAAGTTGAATTCTAATTTTTATTGCATGTGTTAATCTGAGATTGGATACTGCAGTTGCATGAAAAGCATTCAGAATTTATAACATTTAATTCACAGATATGTTCTTATATATGTGAAAGGATCTATGTTTTTTATATACTCTCTGTTCCTTGTTGTTTCAGACCAGAATCAATCTTCAAAGTCCCAAATCTCCCAATAAACATTATTATTTGACTTTGATGTTTAGATGGAAAGTGTTTGTTGATGTTTGAAGGCAATTTTTAAAATAGTTTGTGGAATTTTTAAGTTACAAATAATTTTTAAAATGGGGAACACAAGAAAATACAATATATATATGTCAACATAAATCATCACAATTCAGTAATTTGAATTCAGGAACATATTAGTAATTGAAGATGATGATTTCAGAAAGTAAAATCAGGATTTTTAGTGAAGTGAATGTTGGGTTTTGCAGTAATAAGCTATTTTGGGAATTTGGTTGATTTTTGATTTTATATACATTGATTCGATTTGATTTTTGAATCAAAGCTAGATTATAAGCTATAGATTTTAGGAAAAATATCTAAGAATTTTCCTATGACCGAATTGTGTGATTTAGATGTAACTTGGGTTTTAGGTAGTTTCAGTTCGACTTTACTCTAAATGACATTTGCGACTTCGGTGATGGATCGAGTTCCTTCCTTTTTGGTGAAGATGAAGTCCATGATGTGATGTATATATGGTCGGATCGGTGAGGATGAACGGCGACAGGTTTGACGTCAGCAATGGAGTTTTGGGTTCGAGTAGTCTGCAGTTTTTCGAGTTGAGTACAAATTTTCGATTCGCGTGAGATTATTTGAATCTGGGTGCTCGGTCGTGATGTTGGGGTTGCGTGCGATGATGGTTGGGGGTCGCGACGACCGTAGCTGGCCGGAGGCGAGGGAAGATGTGCACAGGGGTGTTGTGTGAACGACATTATCTGGGGAAGTTTAGTTTTGGGGGAAGACGAAGTTTTATCGTGTGAAGCTCGGGTTTTCATATAGGGCGACTCGAAGAAGGGGGGTTGGTTTGCTTCGGTATTGACCCGAGATGATTTGTGTTTTGCTTCGGGACTTTGGCTACTGATCTGGTAGTTAGGCATTATTCTATGTTGCAATTAATTTTATACAAGTTTATAAGGAGTTAGATGCTATGTTTAAACTAGTTTATTAAAATGTAATGTTAATCAAACTTCTTAAAGTATAGGTTGGATTTTATTTATTTTATTTGTCTTTAAACTTATTTAAAACGATTTCATTTGTAAGTAAATTTAGTTTCATTTTGGGGTTCAAGGGATATTTTGAATTAGATATTAAATCAAAGTTAAGTTTTAATGTTAAATAATAATTCAAATCTAAGATTTCAAATTTATATTTGAAATAAATAAGTCTGATATTAGATGTTTAAAAGTATTCTTAAATTTGAATTTTGTTCTAAACTTCCTATTTTCAAATAAGATTATCATTATGATTTTGGTAAACCAAGATTAATAACTTGTCTTTAAAATTAATTTATTTAATTCAAATGATTTGTTTATAGAAATAATTAAGGTTAAATTATTTGAATATGACTTAAGAATACTTATTTAAGTATAATTGTTAATAAGTAAGTGATTAAATAAAATTTATGTTTTTCTTAATTAATTAAAGATTTTCTTTAATTATAAGAAGATTAGTTAATTAATTAATTATTTAATTAATTTTAAAATTTTAGTTAATTATTTATTTAATTTTAAATAATCATTTAATTATGGATTGATTAAGTGTAATTACTTAATAAAGTAATTAATGATTAATTGTTGAATGTAATTAAGGAAGTTAATTACTTATGGAAGTAACTAATGATAATTACTCATGGAGTAATTAGTTGAAGTGATTATTGGTTAATCACTTAATAATATCAATTAAAGAATTGATTAATATAAATGTTTTAGAGATAATTAATTATGAAGTAATTAATTAAAGGGTTAAGGATTGTTTAATGATGGAATTAATTTTTAATTAAGAGGATAATTAAGGTTTATTAATGGAAGTAATTAGAGATAATTGCTTATGTAGGTAATTAAGAGTTAATTACTTAACTTATTTTAGTTAATTAATTAATGTGATTAATTAATTAATAAATGAGATTAATTTAAGATTAATTACCAAGTGTAATTAATTAAAATATAATTAATTAATTAAGTAATTAAATAAGGATTAATTGTTAATTTAATTTGGTTAATAATTACTTAATGTAGTAATTGAGGATTAATTAATGGAATTAATTAATCAAGGATTAAAATAATTAAGTTAGAAGTTAATTAATTTAATTGAGTAATTACAAATTGTTAATTACTAATTATGATTAATTAATTGATTAATTATAAGTTAATTATTTAATTAATTAAAGTAATTATTAATTAATAAGGATTAATTAACTAATGTAATTAATAAAAGTAATTAATTAAAGTGTGATTAATTAATTGTAATTAGTTAAGGTTTAATGTAACTAATTATAGTTAATTAATTAATGAATGATCATTAATTATTGTAATTAATGATAGTAATTAAAGGGTTAATTACTGAATATGGATAGGATAATTACTTGAATGTAATTAAAGGTAATTAATCAAGGAAGATTAATTAGTGAAGATCATTAGAGATGATTGATTAATATATTTGGAATAATAATTAATGAAGAAGGATTATAGTAATCCAATTGATTAAGAGACAATCAATTCTGATTTGGATGTTTGCTTAATATGAGTTGATTGATTAATATTGGTAAATTAACTGATATTGGATGATCAATATTTGGTGGTTGCTATTGGATGATTGATTGATTGATATTAGATGTTTGATATTGTTTGATATTGGTTGATTTGGATATCTATGATATGTGAGATGCTGCTTATGAAGATGAATATTGTTATGAATTATCTCTTGTGATAATATGATTCATCTATCTATTTATATATCACCCTGAATATAAGTTAAACTGTTTAAACCCTTAAGTACAACTTGGACATTTAAAATGGCGTATGGTTTCGGTGAGACCGGGATCGGGTTTGCTTCGTTACAGCGTGATAGGGGGTTCTCGCTTCGCGTTAGGTGGCAAACGGGAGACTCTTACCCCTACATGTCCCTTTTGGATAGTATAAGGCCCTGGGTTGGTTGCGAGTCGAGAGGCTGGCCGTAAAAGCAAACCCGATGTACCAATGTGAGCCACGGCGGGGCTGGGATGGTTGAAAAGCCTACCAGTCGAGTGAGCCACTGTCGATGGTTGCAAAGCCTAGACTATCTCATTTGGTATCAGAGCATTAGGCTCTGAAGTATGTCTTTCTTTAGGGAGCATTAGGTTGAGTGAATACCTAGGCTCTGTAATGGTGTCTTTCTTGAGAGAGCGTATTTGTAATTTTTAATATATATATATATATATATATATATATATCTACCTAATAGGTTGGGTTATCTGTACGGATTTTCCAACATAAGTTTTAGAGGTAGATGGAGTAGTGGTGTGTGTGTAATACGACTACCACTGTTGGAAGAGGGTCCATATGTTTGAGGTTGGAAGTATTTGTCGAGACTGTAGACCTAATACCGTCTCGAGTAAGATTTGTAGTTTGGAGTGAGGATTTCTCTATATCCGAAGGAATTTTTTTTTAAAGATTCGGAGTTTGTCTTTGAAGTGTAGTTGGGATTTCGCTCGGGTAAGCGAATTTTTTCTTGAGTTTGGATTTGTTGGAAGTGCAGGAGTAAGTAATGATATCTTGATAACTGCGTAATGAGATGCAGTATCCTTGGATATATTTTTCGAAGATATTTTCTCTTGAAGCAGTTTTAGAGGTGGCTGAGGAGCAGTCTTTACCTGCTGCAGGGAAGATTTATCCGTGTATAAGTTGTTTGGATCTTTAGTAAGGAGTTTAGCTGTTTTGGAATATGAGACTAAGGTCTATAAGTTATTTATTTTGACATGGTCTCATTTGTTATTCCCTAAGGTAAGCGAGTTATGAATGCTTGGTTTGGAGTCCGAGTTTCTTGAGAAGTTGTCTGCCATCTTGGAAGTCAGTTATGTGGTTTGTCGAAGGTTTTGGTTTTGGAGAAGCCTTTGGATTTGAAGTCTTTGGTTAGCTATGGTAGCAGTGCAACTCGAAGTGTTCGGTGTGCTGACGAGGAGATCTTTTAGCCTTGTTGTATCATCAAGGTAGAGTTTGGAAGCAGAAGTATTGGTTGTTTCTCCGATGGTTGGGAAATCTTTGGTGGTTCTTCTTTCAGCGGTCCGGGCTGAAGGTAGTGAAGTTTTCTTGAAGGGTTAACCTGGTTTGGAAAAGCTTTAAGCTGTTCTAAATGGGTAAAGAGGGGACATATTTATTTGGAATCCGAACTAGGTAAGATCGCAAAAGTGACTTGCGATTAGTTGGGAATTTTCTTAGGCTATCTTGGGTGATCTGTGTTGAGGCTAAGGATTCTCATGTGGAAGTAGGAGCTACTGATGTAATCAGGAGTTTTTCTCCATCTGGAGTTGAGTTCCATATTTGTTTTGGTTCCAGAAGAGATTTTGGTAGTTAGCCTAGTGGTAGGATGGTTCTTGGAGAAAGGAGAGTTGGTATAGAAGCTCAGAATTATTTTTGGAATTGGAATTGGACTGATCTAGCTTTTGATTTGGATTCTGTTGTAATGATGTGTGACTGAGTCAGATGAGTCACTCAGATTTTTATGGATTTGATGAACAAGGTTTTCGAATGTAGTGGATAAGTTTGTATTCGTGTTCATCAGCAGTACTCTTATCTATTTCAGAATCAGAGTTGTGCAGCGGCAGCAAGGTAGCTGCTGTGCAAGGAAAGAAGCAAGTTCTGTTTGATTTGGTCTTGTTGTTTCTGGAATTATCAGCATAGATTGAGCTGATCAGGAAGAGTTTGGCAGTCCAGGAATATCTGTTGATTTATGCAGATATGAGATATGAGATAAGGAGTTTGGAATTCGAAGTTGGAGACTTCTTTGTTGTTAAGTTTCCTATGGTTAAGAGAACAGATATTGGATAAGTTTGGTTGGTTTGTGCTGAGGCATTTGAGGATTTCTTATCTGTGTTAGGATAAGATTGAATTGCCAATTTGGATAGCTGAAATTCATTGTGTATCACGTATCTCTGAGGGAATACGTGTATGATTCATCGATTGGTTGTTGAATCTGTAGTTCAGTTGGAGTTGGATGTTGAGCTGGATTTAAGAGTAATCTGATATTCTGTTCAGATTGGTGGATCTAGAGATGAGTGGAGCTCTAGATTTTGGATGTGTAGTTGGTTTGTTGGCTTTTGTTGAGCGAGTATTCCGATGATTATACTTGGGGAAACTCGAGATAGTATTAGAGTTTTATTCTGATTTGTGTCAGGATAATTGTTAAGTTTGTTTGTTTATGTGATTGCTATGGATGTTAGTAACTGGTTGTTAAGAATGCTTTGCTAATTTAAATTGAAATCTTTGCTGGGTTATTAAATTACCTTTGCTTTTAAATTTCGAGGACGAAATTCTTTTAAGGGGGGAGGATTGTAACGACTCGGAATTTTGGGCAATATAAATTTAATAATCTGTGTTAATAATTTAACTGGTTTGATAATTTTCTTTATAATTTTAATTTAAAATTTGTGAATTTGATCTTTTAAAGGTTAATGAATTTTAATCTGACAATTTAAATTTTAATAAGAATTGTTTTTCAAAGCTAATCAGATTTTATTCTGTTTATAATATATACAATTGTTATATATTGTGAGTAGAAGAGCTTTTGTTTTAAATTTAAAGATGAATTTTCAAATTGTAATATATATATGTATGTATATGTTATAATTTGAGTTATTTGAAATTTAAATTTAATCTATTAATAATTGATATATGAATGAATTGTAATTTAAAAGTTTTGTGTAAAAATTAATATTTTTCAAAAGTTAATCTAAGATATATTCAAATCTGTTTTCAAACTATAAGATAATTGTTGTTTCAAAAATATGATAGTTTAGAAAGGATTTAAATCAAAGTCTTATTTATGTTTTCTTTAAAGTGTTTAAATTTTAAATGGTTAAAAATGTATATGTATAAATATTTTAGATTTTAAATACATATATAGGAATTATTTGCATTTTTATTAGTTTAGAATATTTTCTTTTTAAAGGCAAACTTATATTTATTTATAAAATAAATTTATATTCACATATATAAGAATTTATTTATTTAGTAACTTAAATAAGAAAGCTTATATTTCTTTAAAATTAAATGAAAATCTATGAAATATACTTAAATACATGTGTAAACATGTTAATCTTTTCAATAACATGTGTTGATAAATTAAGCTAATTGAATGACAAGTGTCTTCATTTTTGAATTTTTCTTTCCTTAATTTTTATAAACCTAACATATGAAGAAAACTAGTTTTATTTTCTCAAACACTTTCATTTTCCTCAGTTCAAATTCTTCTCTTTTCTTGACTAAAACAAAATCTGAATCTAAAATCTGCAAGAAAAATGAAACTGCAAAATCATAATCCAAAAGCAAATCTGGAAAACTCCAATTCTTCAGCAACTTCAAATCCGCATTTCAAAGTAAAGTAACAACCTGCAATAAAGTTCAAACCAAGCTGTAATTTAAACATGCAATTGAAGATCTGCATATTAAAATGAAGAATCAAGTTGAAAATTAAATCTGCATGCAAAAGAATTATCAACCTGGAATGCAAATGGAAGTCAAACTTGCTCTGTTATAAAATCTGCCTGCAAAGTATACAAGTGAGTAAATTGTTTTTTTTAAAAACAGATAAGTTGAATTCTAATTTTTATTGCATGTGTTAATCTGAGATTGGATACTGCAGTTGCATGAAAACCATTCAGAATTTATAACATTTAATTCACAGATATGTTCTTATATATGTGAAAGGATCTATGTTTTTTTATATATTCTCTGTTCCTTGTTGTTTCAGACCAGAATCAATCTTCAAAGTCCCAAATCTCCCAATAAACCTTATTATTTGACTTTGATGTTTAGATGGAAAGTGTTTGTTGATGTTTGAAGGCAATTTTTAAAATAGTTTGTGGAACTTTTAAGTTACAAATAATTTTTAAAATGGGGAACACAGTAAATACAATATATATATATATGTCAACATAAATCATCACAATTCATTAATTTGAATTCAGGAACATATTAGTAATTGAAGATGATGATTTAGAAAGTAAATCCAGGATTTTTAGTGAAGTGAATGTTGGGTTTTGCAGTAATAAGCTATTTTGGGAATTTGGTTGATTTTATATACATTGATTCGATTTGATTTTTGAATCAAAGCTAGATTATAAGCTATAGATTTTAGGAAAAATATCTAAGAATTTTCCTAATGAACGAATTGTGTGATTTAGATGTAACTAGGGTTGTAGGTAGTTTCAGTTCGACTTTACTGTAAATGACATTTGCGACTTCGGGGATGGATCGAGTTCCTTCCTTTTTGGTGAAGATGAAGTCCATGATGTGATGTATATATAGTGGGATCGGTGAGGATGAACGGCGATAGGTTTGACGTCGGCAATGGAGTTTTGGGTTCGAGTAGTCTGCAGTTTTTCGAGTTGAGTACAAATTTTCGATTCGCGTGAGATTATTTGAATCTGGGTGCTCGGTCGTGATGTTGGGGTTGCGTACGATGATGGTTGGGGGTCGCGACGACCGTAGCTGGCCAAAGGCGAGGGGAGATGTGCACAGGGGTGTTGTGTGCACGACATTATCTAGGGAAGTTTAGTTTTGGGGGAAGACGAAGTTTATCGTGTGAAGCTCGGGTTTTCATATAGGGCGACTCGAAGAAAGGGGTTGGTTTGCTTCGGTATTGACCCGAGATGGTTTGTGTTTTGCTTCGGGACTTTGGCTACTGATCTGGTAGTTAGGCATTATTCTATGTTGCAATTAATTTTATACAAGTTTATAAGGAGTTAGATGCTATGTTTAAACTAGTTGATTAAAATGTAATGTTAATCAATCTTCTTAAAGTATAAGTTGGATTTTATTTATTTTATTTGTCTTTAAACTTATTTAAAACGATTTCATTTGTAAGTAAATTTAATTTCATTTTGGGGTTCAAGGGATATTTTGAATTAGATATTAAATCAAAGTTAAGTTTTAATGTTAAATAATAATTCAAATCTAAGATTTCAAATTTATATTTGAAATAAATAAGTCTGATATTAGATGTTTAAAAGTATTCTTAAATTTGAATTTTGTTCTAAACTTCCTATTTTCAAATAAGATTATCATTATGATTTTGGTAAACCAAGATTAATAACTTGTCTTTAAAATTAATTTATTTAATTCAAATGATTTGTTTATAGAAATAATTAAGGTTAAATTATTTGAATATGACTTTAGAATACTTATTTAAGTATAATTGTTAATAAGTAAGTGATTAAATAAAATTTATGTTTTTCTTTAATTAATTAAAGATTTTCTTTAATTATAAGAAGATTAGTTAATTAATTAATTATTTAATTAATTTTAAAAATTTAGTTAATTATTTATTTAATTTTAAATAATCATTTAATTATGGATTAATTAAGTGTAATTACTTAATAAAGTAATTAATGATTAATTGTTGAATGTAATTAAGGAAGTTAATTACTTATGGAAGTAACTAATGATAATTATTCATGGAGTAATTAGTTGAAGTGATTATTGGTTAATCACTTAATAATATCAATTAAAGAATTGATTAATATAAATGTTTTAGAGATAATTAATTATGGAGTAATTAATTAAAGGGTTAAGGATTGTTTAATGATGGAATTAATTTTTAATTAAGAGGATAATTAAGGTTTATTAATGGAAGTAATTAGAGATAATTGCTTATGTAGGTAATTAAGAGTTAATTACTTAATTTATTTTAGTTAATTAATTAATGTGATTAATTAATTAATAAATGAGATTAATTTAAGATTAATTACCAAGTGTAATTAATTAAAATATAATTAATTAATTAAGTAATTAAATAAGGATTAATTGTTAATTTAATTTGGTTAATAATTACTTAATGAAGTAATTGAGGATTAATTAATTGAATTAATTAATCAAGGATTAAAATAATTAAGTTAGAAGTTAATTAGTTTAATTGAGTAATTACAAATTGTTAATTACTAATTATGATTAATTAGTTGATTAATTATAAGTTAATTATTTAATTAATTAAAGTAATTATCAATTAATAAGGATTAATTAATTAATGTAATTAATAAAAGTAATTAATTAAAGTGTGATTAATTAATTGTAATTAGTTAAGGTTTAATGTAGTTAATTATAGTTAATTAATTAATGAATGATCATTAATTATTGTAATTAATGATAGTAATTAAAGGGTTAATTACCGAATATGGATAGGATAATTACTTGAATGTAATTAAAGGTAATTAATCAAGGAAGATTAATTAGTGAAGATCATTAGAGATGATTGATTAATATATTTGGAATAATAATTAATGAAGAAGGATTGTAGTAATCCAATTGATTAAGAGACAATCAATTCTGATTTGGATGTTTGCTTAATATGAGTTGATTGATTAATATTGGTAAATTAATTGATATTGGATGATCAATATTTTGTGGTTGCTATTGGATGATTGATTGGTTGATATTAGATGTTTGATATTGTTTGATATTGGTTGATTTGGATATCTATGATATGTGAGATGCTGCTTATAAAGATGAATGTTGTTATGAATTATCTCTTGTGATAATATGATTCATCTATCTATTTATATATCACCCTGAATATAAGTTAAACTGTTTAAAACCCTTAAGTACAACTTGGACATTTAAAATGGCGTTTGGTTTCGGTGAGACCGGGATCGGGTTTCCATATTTGGATATCCGAAAACCACATCGATTCCAATTAAACGTTAGGTCGTTAATCCAAGTGGAGCAAGTGAAGACTTGAGGTGTAAGGGCTATACGTCAGTATAACTCTGTGGGTGATTCCGTAATGAGTTGACGGAATAGTGCTTATAGATTCGAGATGGCGAATTAGAGTGCAAGGGCTATGGTCGTTGACTCTGAGGGTGATTCCAATAATGAGTGCAACGAGATAGTGCCTTCGGTTTCATTCGAACCCGGAATGAACTTGTATGGATTGAATGCTTTCAGCACATCGTCAGGTGGACGATGAGCATTCTAAGATAGATATGTTCTATAAAGGTAATCGTAACCTCAAGCCTCATCAACCGGGAATGGCTAAAACAGGGGAGGTGCAGCAAGGCTTCGTGGGTAGCCCCCACTTGAGAGCGAGATTTACCCCTGTCTAGAGGTCCCTTTTTATTTCGGCTTAGTGTATGGTTGGTCGCGCCAACTACGGGGTTGTCTTGTTCGGGACTGTCCAGTAAGGGATGGTTCCGACCTTGTGTTGCAGGGGAGTGGGAGTACTCCTCGGTACGTTGATCTAGGCCACGTACTGTGACGGGCGGTACCCCAGTAGCCCTGCCATTGTATGGAATCCAAAATCCAATAAGTGCCTGTACGGTTTTGATTGTGCCCAACTATGTTGGAACGTGAGATGTAAGCATTCCAGCTATTTCTGTATTTTATTTTGGAAACCCTAGACACTATTATAATATCACTGGATTTCCTATCAAATGTTTTGGTTAGCGTAAGGTAAAAACTTTTCCATGTTTATGTGTGGGAAGTCTTACGTGATACCCTTTTCTTTCAAAGGTTTTTCTAAAGTTAAGCAACTTTAAACCGTTTACTCACACCAGACCCCTGTCTGACCCGAGTGTTTATTTTCTGTTTTATTAAACTCTTGGGTACACATATTATGTATGAGTAGTTAAGTGATTCAGGTTAGCTTGACGAATTTTGGAGGAGATACGGAGCAGGAGGCTTCGACGTATAGTTATATATATTGGTTCCGCTGTGTTTGGTATCTGTTTCTTCTGTTGTACTTGAGTTGTATGAGTTAGACAGATGTTATAACTGTCTAATATGTGTTGTATAGTTGTGTACTCTGATGTAATGAGATACTATGTAATATTTTATGAGATATATTATATTTTATTCGTTCCGCTGTGAGTTCTCTGATGTTGTTTGTGTTCTTCTTTCTCTTTCTTTTCTTCTTCTATCCCTTTCTTTCTTCAAGATGATGCGATTTTCTGGGAGTAGAAAGTCGGGTCGTCTCACCAAAAAATTGAAAGGGTCTGGATGCATCAACTTCACTATGGTACAATCTTGATGGTAGACAGGCATTCCTTGATATCAACATTGGAAATTCAGAACCACTAAAATAAGAATTACCATTGTCATAACCTTTTCAGTTTTGACTAGAAAAAAATTCCCTTTAGCAAATCAGAAGAGAAATGCTTTGAGTGTAGAGGTAAACCTCTAATGAGCTCTACACTTGTGCATTAAAGTGTGCATGTTTTATTAAATTGCCCAACTCATCTCTATTCCAAGAAAGATGGGAGACAATCAATTTATGTTCCTGAAATGCAGGGTCAGTCTTGAGCCAGGGCTAGCTGAAAGGTGACCTAAAGCCCAATTTGAGGAAAGGATCGAAAAAATTAAATTCTTGTTTCAAAAATAGTAATAAACATATTTACCTTTTGTAAATTAACTTGTATTTCAGTGTAGATCAATGACGGAGCTTACATTAAACCATTTATGCATTTTACATTGGAGTCATGCCAGCCAGCATTTTAAATACCCAACTCAACCACGGTTCGACCACGATTAACCATTAATCTTAGTGTATCACCACTACAAGAACGGCATCAGATAGCGACGGCTTTTAGCCGTCGCCGGCCGTCGCAAGCCGACGCTAAAAGCCGTCGCTATTTACCTTGTCGCCCAACAGAATCGCGACGGCTTTAGCGACGGCTCCGTCACATAAATAGCGATGGCTCGCGACTGCATATGTGCCACGTGGAAAATTTTCAACGTTTAATTGGACATCGCAAGCCGTCGCTAATCTGTGCAACATGGCCATCGCTAGCCATCGCTCTAGCCATCACTAGCCGTCGCTAATCTGTGCAAAATGGCTGTCGCCAGCCGTCGCTAACTTGTGCAAAATGGCTGTCGCCAGCCGTCGCTATACTGAAGAAAATTCTGTGCACTTGCACAGCCCATACACACTTCAAACAATAACTATCAAATACCATCATCACAGCCACTGTACACTATATTCATCAACTATAACCATCATATATCCATCTTATAACACCACCATACATTCAAACAATATAAAATCCAACAAAATCAAACATAGCTTCTGAACCAATACAAGTCATCAGAATATGTACATAGTTTCCCAACCAAAATGTGTACATAGTTTTCCAACCACAACTACAAACCGTTAACCCAAACAAACCGTTAACACAACTAGAAGTCATTAAACCACGAAAACACCGATGACAATCAAACCACGAAACTTTCTTCCCATATCGTAATGAAAATGCTCGTGTTTCTTCCATACAATAAGGGCATGCTAGACGACCGGTAGTACTCCAACCAGAAAGCATCCCGTATGCAGGAAAATCATTAATAGTCCATAATAAAGAAGCGAATAACCTAAATTTTTTTCGTTGATACATCATAACTTTCGACTCCTTCATTCCACGGTTTCTTCAACTCTTCGATCAATGGTTGTAAGTAAACATCAATTCCTTGGGTTGGATCATGAGGGTTAGGAACGACAGTGGTGAGAAACATATATGGTGTCTTCATACACATCCATGGAGGTAAATTATACGGAGTAACGATAATTGACCAGGATGAATATTTACTACCAAACTGTGAAAATGGTGAAAATCCATCTGTACATAAACCAAGTCTGACATTACGGCTTTCCGCAGCAAATGCGGGATAAGTCTTATCGAAATGTTTCCATGCTTCTCTGTCGGATGGGTGTATCAAATTTCCTTCTTCCGTTGTTCTCACACTATGCCATCACATATGACAGGCCGTAGCAGAAGATGCATATAATCTTTGAAGTCTAGGAGTGATGGGTAAATAATGCATTCTCTTATACGAGACATCTTTCCCTTTCTTCTTTCTTGGTTTGTATCTTTCTTCGTTACATATTTTGCATTTTCAGAGGTCAACGTCGTCTTTCCAATACAATATGCAACCTTTCACACATGCATCTATCTTCTCGTGCGGTAGACCGAAAGCGGACATCAATTTTTTTACTTTATAATGACTATCGCACATCAGATTATTGGGTGGCATGTGTCGTTTTGCAGCTTGTACAACTGCTGTAAATGCAGCTTCCGTAAGGTTGAATTTTTATTTCATAGTTATGTATTCGACGGTTACTGAAAGTTCGGTTCCGCTTTTATATCCATCCCATAACGGCCTTTTAGCAGAATCCAACAAATCGTATATTTTTTTAGCTCCCGCAGTCGGTTCTTCTTCGACATTTTCGTCTTCATCGACAGCTTCAGTTGTAGGAAACATTGATCGTGCTGCATCATCCACCATATTTTCTATCGGATTCGTCATCATATTACCGTCCTCTAACACTTCAATATTAGGTGTAGATTCAACAAGTTCTCCATGACGATCTCAGAAATAATAATCAAGCACGAAACCATATTGATACAAATGTACTTTAACTATATCTGGTTTTCAATGCTTCAAATGTTGGCACTTACTACACGGGCAACGAATTTCTGTGTTGTTTCGGTTATTAGATTTAGCAAATCTAATAAATTCGTGTACACCATTGTAGAAATGTTGCTTTATTGATCCCTTCTTTCCAGTTCTGACTTCATACATCCAAGTACGCTCGAGAAAATAATTGAACATTTTTCCTGATTTGAAAATGTATGTTAGACAATTTAAATCATTAATTTTCAACCATTCTCCATTGTAAACAGTTCATCGTTGCAGAAAATTCAAAATAAAAACTTCAATTTATTTTTTTATTTTTTGGTATTTTGGTTGTCACCACGGTGGTCAGTCATCCTACTTCCCATTACAAACACAATAATGTAACTACATTTTATAAATCATTTCAGATTAAACGGTTCAACAAAATTTCGGCAGCACTTCCCTTCTGTTCCCTGTATCGTACACAAATGCGTGTACACAGGGAACGTAAAGGAAGTGCTGTCGAAATTTTGTAACTGTTTAAAATGAAATGATTTATAATATATAATTACTTTATTGTGTTTGTAACTTGTCCAATACAGGGACAAATCCGACAAATATTGTATCAGATGAATATAAATGTCTATTCCGTTACAAAACAAACATTCATATAACGATCATATACAACACTTGCCAGACGGGGCCAAATCCAATCTAAGGGATAAAAAAATTTCTTTATATTTTATCAAATATTGTAGTTCTTTTCAAATTTTGACAATGTTTCAACTATTTAAATTTTATCAAATATTGTTGTTCTTTTCAAATTTGTGTATTTAAATTTTAGTTCAACATTCAATTAACAATTTTAGTTCAATATTCATTTCTTTATTTTTTTACGGCATAGATTTTAGCGGAATATTTGTTGTTGTTATATTCATTTCTTAATTTCTTTACAAAATCGATTTTAGTACAATATCAGTTGTTTTTAAAGTCATTTCCTATTTTTTTTAAAATTACATATTTGTAGAATTTTTAATGTTCTCATATTCATTTTTTAATTTTTTGTATAAACTTTATTTTTGTACAATATATACAACCTTTTGCATTTGGCCATCGCTGACCGTCGCTGGCCCTCGCTCAATCAAAAAGATAAATTATCAACGAAGATAATTAGAAAACAACAAAATCTAATTATCAAATAGATAATTGGAAAACAATAAAAATCTAATTATTAAATAAAAATTTGTCAATTTAAATTCACTTAACAAATTAAATTCGTAATTAATCAATTTCATAAATTATGAAATACTTTCATGTAAATTTATCAATAGCCAAGTTAAGCATTAATATACACTAATTTTTCACCTAACACCACTAACCATGTTAATCGCCAACACTAATTATCTACATCAACCATTTATTCAACTTCATGATAAACTAATTGATCAAATACCTAATTTAACTTCATGATAATAAACTAATTAATCTACCAAATCAACATACAACACTACTAATACCTAATTTAACAACATACTAATACCTAATTTAACAACAAATCCTAATTTAATTAGGATTTAAACTAAACCTAAAAAACATCAAATTTACATTCAAAATAGAGATTAGAAGCATACCTAGGCGAATTTGGGTGATTTGGAAGCGGCGGAAGGCGGGGCGTCAGCTGCGATGACGGGGGGCGGCGGATTGGGGGAATGAGGGTTTGATTGTGGTGGGGAAGTAATGAAATTCTGTTCGCGGGATGTCAAGTTCTAGTGGTCCAGTGGTTAAGACATAGTGGAGTTGCTACATGTGGTTGTAGTGGCACCGGTTCGAATCCCAACGGCCACAATAATGAGACATAGTGCACGGCCACTTATAAAACCGGCTTAACCAAAGGCCAGGGCAAACATAGTTTCCTTGGCCCCAAAGTTTTGGATTACAAAGGGACAAAGTTTTCATCAAAAAAAAATGGCGACCAATATAACGGCTATATCGACCATCCCTGTTCCATATTCTTCTTCCCCCTGCCTTTCTCTTCTTTCCAACTGTTGTCTTACACTATCCCTCCGGCTCACATCCCTCCTCCTCCTCTTCCTTCAGTTCCTCCAGACCCATATTCTACTCTCCCATCTCCTCCCTCCCCTATTTTGGATCCTCCATGTCCTCCTCCGAAGTCATCTTCATCAGCCTCTCAGCTTTCCTGGTCATCTCTGTTTGCAACTAAACCTAGGAACGCTGGCTCCTATATTCCAAAGGAGTTCATTCTTGATTATCAAGGTACGCCGCTTCCTCCCCCTGACATTCTGGTGTCAGAAGGTAAGAGCTATTGGGAAGGGTATTTAGTGGGCTTCTTTCTTGGAGTTCCAGTAAATTACATGGCAGTTGTTACACATTTTAAAAAAACTTGGAAACTGAAAGGATCCTATGACATCAAATCTGATGGAGCTAATTACTTTTTCAAGTTTAGCTGTGCAGAGGACAAACAATATGTTCTTCGAGCAGATCCTTCGTTTATACGTGGTCAAATTTTTGTAATCGCAACTTGGAAGCCAGCTTTTGGCTCGGTTCAATCTCTAGTGAGATCAGTTCCCATATGGATTCATCTTTACAATATTCCCCATACAGCTTGGACTCTAGTTGGTATTAATTGGATTGCTTGCCATCTGGGGAAACTGGTTTGCTTCAATGAAGCCACTAAAAAGCGTGAAAGAATGGAATACGCAAAATGTTTAGTAGAAATATCTCCTGACAAAGAGTTACCTGAATTTTTGTTGATAGGAGATGGAGAGGAGACATGTCAAAAAGTTTACATTGAGTATTCATGGAGGCCTCTTATTTGCACGTCTTGTAAAGTATTTGGTCATTCTACTAGAAACTGTGATATGAGCAAAAATAATGTTGAAGAGAAAATAAGCATTGAAAAAGAAGGTTTGGTAAATGAAACAGCTCCTATAGTTAAAGGTAAAACTACTGTTCCCAGGAAAACTTTTGGGGATAATATGAAGAATAAGCAACAAAAATGGAAACCCAAAGCTACTCAAGTGAAAAAAAAAGAGATGGAACCAAACTTAGGTAAAATGACTACAGAGTTGGACTTAAATAATTTAAAAAATACAGAAACATCTCAGGTTACCAAAGATAGACAGTTACAGGTTGTAACACAAGATCCAATTGAAACAAGTAATGCCTTTGCCATTCTTTCTGATGTGGAGGAAGGAGAATGTATAGAAGAGAACATGGGAACAATAGGAAACATGCAAGTAGAAACAGGCAATAATGTTAATCAGCAGTGTAAAGGCAACTCAGATAATTACATTAGTTCTCAGAAGAAGCATGTTCAAACTGAAGTAAGTAATTACAATCAGCAGCAGGATACAAATCAAAGTAAACACAAAGGAAAGGAGACAACAGCTCATAATTGCTCTTCTAATCCGGAGTATTCTAATATTACTGCAGCTGTTACATCATCTATGAATACTAGTTTTGACATATCAGACAGTCCATATGCCAAATTAAAGCCACCCTAAGAAATCCCATTGTTTACTCCAACTAATGATATCAATGCTCTATCTGAATCGGGATTTTCTTCAGAATCTGATTTCTGTTCTGAAGATGATATGAATGATGTCTATGAATATAATCACGAGCAAATTTTGACCAAGCTCAATCCAAAGAACTCCAAAAAGAGTGAAAAGAAAGCCTCTGCTAAGAAACAAGGACATCAAAGAGTTACAAGGCAATCCGCCAAAAAACATAAAAATTAGTGATGATAGATAATATTGGATATTGGAATATACGTGGTGGGCATGATGATGCCAAAGTATATGAAATCAAACAGCTCATCAAAGGCAACAAATTGGGAATAATATGCATCAGTGAAACTAAATATTCTGAAGAAGAAACTAACATAGATGCTAATCGCATTGCACCTGGATGGGCTTTTATCCACAATCATATTGCTGCCCCTTTTGGCCGTTTATTGATTTTGTGGAATTCCCAAGCTTACTCAATTAATGCTACTGACACTCACAGACAATTCATTCACTGCAATATAGATCACTTACCTGCTAACTTTAAATTTAACACTACTTTTGTATATGCAGATAACATGAAAGCTAATAGACAGTTCTTTCTTGACTTACTTCCTACTTTGCACACTTCCAGTCCTTGGATTTGCTTAGGAGACTTTAACTGTATGCAAAGCTCTGATGATAAGATGGGTGGGTTACCTCTGTCTTTGGTGGATGTTGCTCCTCTTAATAATGCCATCCTCCTTTCTCAACTTCACGAAGTTCCTAAATCAGGTGTATTTTATACTTGGAATAACTGTAGCAGATCTGGTAATAGAACTTTTTGCAAATTGGACCGCTCTTACTTTAATTCTTCTGCTTTCAATGCTTGGCCTTCTCTTATTTCTTTTTTCCCTACACCATCTCTTTCTGATCATAGTCCTATCATATTGGATTGGGGAACTAGGAATAATAAAGGTCATTCTACATTTAATTTTTTCAACAGTTGGATTTCTGATCCAGAATTTTTACCATTGATAGAGCATGTTTGGGCCTCTCCCAAATTTGGCAATCCCATGTTTATACTGCAATCAAATCTTAAAGATTGTAAAGCTTCTATTAAAGATTGGTCATTAAATAAGTATGGTACTGGTAACCTTCTTTCTTCTAAATTAAGCACTGATCTCAATGATATTCATATTCAGTTGCAAGATGATCCCAGTAATTTAGTGCTTTTAGTTAAAGTATATGAGCTTACCAAAAAATTGAAGTTAGCTATCAAATCTGAGCTTCTTATGCTCCGTGAAAAAAATAAACAAAACTGGGATATAGGAGGAGATAAAAATACTATAACTTTTCATAATTCTTTGAAACTCAAGAAGACTTCTGCCTTAATCCACATGATTAAGGATATGCATGGGTTTGAAGTGAACACACATTCTAGTATAAAGCACTCCTTTCTTAATTATTATAAACATCTTTTTGCTCATTCTGACTCTGTTGCTAATTTACATGTCTTAAATGATTTGTCCCTTAATACTATCTCTAATGAACAAGCAGGTAATTTAATTAAGCTTATTACTCCAGAGGAAATACAAGGTACTATTTTAAAAATGAAATCCACTAGCTCTCCTGGCCCTGATGGGTTTTCTGCTATGTTTTTTCAAAAATGCTGGCACATAGTTAAACATGATTTTTGTAAAGCTATTCAACACTTTTTCAAAACAAACACCTTACTGAATGGTATTAATCATACTAAACTAGCCCTTATCCCTAAGGTTAACCTTCCCCAATCAGTTACTGAATTCAGGCCCATTGCTTGTTACAATGTCATTTACAAATGTATTGCTAAAATTATCTCAACTCGCATGAAAATTTGCCTTATTGATTTAATCTCCCCTAATCAAAATGGTTTCATAGCTGGGAGATCTATTACTGATAACATTTTACTTTCTCAAGAACTTATTAAAGGTTACAATAGGAAAAACATCTCTCCTAGATGCTTCCTGAAGCTTGACATTCATAAAGCTTATGACTCTGTTAGATGGGAGGCTATCATTTCAATTATGTCCAGGATGAACTTTCCCCTGCCTTTTTTAGCCTGGATATACACTTGCATTTCTACGGTCTATGTGTCCTTATCTCTCAATGGTGAATCTTTTGGCTATTTCAAAACTCAAAAAGGTATTAGGCAAGGGGATCCTACCTCTTCTTCACTATTCATCTTAGCTATGGAAGTACTTACATACTTGATTAGTTTAGAATGCAAAAATAAAAATATTGATTTTCATCCTAAGTGTCAAAAACATCAAATTTCCTCATTAATGTTTGCTGATGACCTATTGCTCTTTACTAAACCAAATATTAAATCCATCACCAGTGTGTTCTCCACTCTTCAAAAATTCAATCAGATGACGGGTCTCCACATAAATAAAAGTAAATCTCATATAAATATTGCTGGGGTTACTGAAAACAATTACCAGAATATTCTTCTGGTTTCTGGTCTTCAGGTCATGGATCGTTATGCCATGTACCTTGGTGCTCCTATGTGCAAGTCCAGAATATCCAACGCGCAATGCCTTCCCTTATACGAAAAAATAATAATTAGACTCAAAAATTATAATGGTAATAATCTATCACAAGCTGGCTGACTTGTGATTATAAAAAGTATTGCCACTTCTATGTGTGCATACTATTTTAGGCTTTTCATCATTCCTGCAAAGCTAATTAACATGTTAAATCGGGCTTTTAATCATTTCCTGTGGCATGGTAAAATTTACTCCACCAAACTCATACCGATTGCATATAAGAAGATTATATTTTCGTTTAATATGGGTAGTCTAGGTATTATTAATCTTAAAATTTGGAACATTGCCACTGCTTCTCATCACGTTAACAGATTGCTTAGTAATAATATGGGGTTGTGGGAGGTCTGGAATAGACAGTACAACCTTAAAGGTGACAATTTTTGGACTATGGATGTTAACAAAGAAGCTTGCTTTCTTTGGAAAAGACTTATGGAGAATAGAAGACATTACCTGCCTATGATACAATGCAGCACTAGCAATTTCTTTTGGTATTCCCATTGGTGTGCTCCAGGTATGATCCTTTCTCACTAGATTGATTATAATCTCATTTCTAACTCAGGTATACCACAAAATGCTAATGATAATTCCTTTATTGTCAATGAGAATCTCCATTTGCCTCAAGTCAGTTCTCCTGCGTTGAACAACCTCTGGTCTTCTATTACTGCTTCATTTAAGTATGTGGAACAATCCAGGCTACGATGGAAAGACAATCACCACAGCATTTCCTTGGTTTACAAAGCCATCATTCAAAATTATCATACATCTCATTTTCCTTGGCATGCTCGAATTTGGAAGTCTGGATCGAAACCTAAGCACAACCTTCTTCTCTGGAAATGCCTAATGAATGCTATACATACACAGGATAATCTCGTTAAAAGACAATTTATAGATCACTCTGTGTGCATCCTATGCAACCGCGCCTCTGAAAATGTTGGCCACTTGTTTTTCAACTGCCTATTTTCCTATCAACTATGGAAACGGGTTCTTCACCTCATTCATGAGAGGCCTCCGTTCAGAGACTTCAATCTCGAATGGGTTCGTATCTTTCAACAAACCAGGTGGAAATCCCTATCTACCACTCGCCTTCTCAAATACTTTAAGCTAACGATAGCGGCGATTTGGGAGGAAAGAAATTCGCGCAGATTTACGCGGTCTTCATCTACTATTTCTGCTCTTATTTTTTAAATTTTGTTGCGATGATATCGCGGTATGATTGGTTGTGGCGTTGTCACTGTTCCTCCCTTTGTTTGCTTCGTAGTTTCTAAACTTTGTATTTTGATTTATTTAATAAATAGTGGACTGTCCACTATAAAAACAGGCTGGCCTTGCTAAAAAAAAAAAATCTGTTCGCGGGAATGGGATCTGTATATTGTGTTTAGCGACGGCCGCATTTTTTAGCCGTCGCAAAAATGCACGTCGCTACACGAAGCCTTTCTAGCAGTGCACGGTTCTGGAAATAAAATAAAGTTGCACATGCGTGAACCAACGTTCTACTCAAAACCTTGAAAAAATCTTTAAATCAACATCGTTGAACCACAAGGTTCTTCAAATTTGAGAAAAATAACTGTCACTTCGTTCTTTTCTTCTTCACATGATCAATTTAACAAATAATTTAATAGTCTTATCCACCAAATTATTTGATCACTTCATCAATTTCGGATGACAAAATTCATTATTAGTGTACATTTTATGAAACTTTGTTGAACAAAACCTCTTTTATGTTTTTTTTTTCTTTTTCTTTTTGAAAATTTGTACTTTTGCACTAAAGAAACTGCTGTTTATTAGCAAATGCCCAAAATAAATGGTTTTAAATATCATTATATTAATTATAATTTTTTAAAGTTTTACATCAACTAAAATAATTATATATTTAAATAGGAAAAATGAACAATAACGACTAAGGTGGTTCTCATTGTTTGATTGATTTAATCACTATAACCTTTGATCTTACATCAATATAGTTCGTTCTTCAAAACTATGCAACCTAAAATTTAATAGAATTATGTTTAGGTGTTGCCTCTGTTTATTTCTCCCAAAGTCGGGCCTGCTCCCAAACCTAAATTTTATTCTATTATCCTTGACCCAAACTTATTTTTATTCAGTTGCCTAGAGTCCAAACTTTTAGCTTTAAATTTTATTCTGGTGTCCAAGGCCCAGCTTAACTTAGGCTGGGCCAGCTGAAATGCTATACTTCTGCTCAACATAACAAGTGTTTGCTTTTTATTTCCAAGATATGCTATAGGAGAGTACATGCATATGGCTAACCATTATATAGTACAAACCTTTTTCTTTTATTATCACAAAACAAACATTGACATTTCAGCTATAACAAACAACAGAAACAAAGGAATGGAGAAGCACATAACATAACTTATAAATTAAGACTTAGGTGCAAGACCTGCTTTAATTTTCTGAACAGTAGCGACATCAGTCTTGAATGCTAAGGCAAGGGCATTATCGTCGATTCCAGTGCCGAACACAGTTGCAGGAACAGAAACAGTGCCAGCATTAGCACTACCAAAAGCTGAGATAGCAGCAGCCCCGTCACCAGTGCAGAACTGAAAGTGAATAAGCCCTTTTGGAAAGACAAAAATATCCCCAGTTTGTAAAGTTTGTGTATATAACTTGTTGGTTGTATCAACAAATCCAACTTCAAGTGAACCATAAGTTACAAATAGTAATTCGGAAGCACGAGGATGAGTGTGAGGTGGGTTGACAGAGTTAGCAGGGAACTGAAGAACGGCATAAGACACACTTTGTCCATTTAAAGCTGGAAATTCAGCCATTGCTGCTTTGGTCACCGTGAATTTACTTGGAGCAGGAGAAGTGATTAATGGACGCATTGCAGTAAATGTGAAGAAGTTACCGTCAACCGAGGTTAAGTTTTGAGGTAAAATGAAGTCTGAAAGGATATCAGGATCAGCAGCATTTGTAATGAAAGCAAGCACAAAAAATAAAGCAAAGCGCAGAAAGCTGGTAATGGCCATGTCTAGTTACTTGCTATGTTTTGAACTTTGAATTCAAGACTTGTTGAAATGAAATAACAAAAACTACATATTTATACACATACATTTATTGGTCGTATAATTTTCATCCTAGTGGACTTATTAGGAGATCAACGGAACTAACAAGGTCATAGTTTTACAATTTTGGCTTCATGGGTATTTAAATATATATATTTATTTTTTAAATTTCATAGCAAACAAGAAATTTTTTATCATAACATACGTTTTTTGTTGCATAGGTTTCATAGTCAACTTAATCTCATACTGAATATACTGAGAATACATATATACGTAAGTTAATGTAAATCAGTTTTTAAAATTGAAACTGCTCATTCACCATTAAACCAATATCCAATTTGACCAAAACCGCTATTCTTTTTGAATGTACGCCTAGGGTTCCATGGTTTTTAGCATTGCTACAGCCTTATTTTCTGTAACACTGTCTCATGTACCAAATGAATAAAAATTATATATGCACCATAATCAAGCTTCATAGACTTATTTAATTTGAAATAGTTACAGAAACGCGTTTTTGTTTCTTTAGATTATATATTTCTTTGCAAACCAACAAAAACAAGACGGAGAATTGTTCAATGGGGGCTGCGTATGGTTTTTTAAGTCGATGACTGTAAATTTGCACCATAAATATGAGTTTTACTGTTATCAATTAAACCCTGGTAAGTGACTACGCGTTGATTATGTCATCTTTCATTTTGTCGCAGAACATGATATGCTAAAATGCTAATTTATAGGAGCTAATACGACTTAGTCTTCATTCTATGATAACATTTAAGTGGCATTTATATTACTAGTATAACCGCACAACGGTAAAAAACCGACCGTTCGATTGTATAACTTTAATAAGAAATATACATTTAAAATTTTTGTTAATATTACTTAAACACTAAGTGATAATATATTGGAAAAGAATAAATTGAGATTTGAATCTGAAAATATGAATTTCAAATTTAAATATTAATCAAAGCATTCAAAATTGTCGATTTGAAATTGAATTTTAGAATTTTAAAATCATAATAGATTTGAATTTGGAATCTTTGATGCGCGAAATAAAAGGAGGAAGTTTAGGGAAACCGCGATTAGACAAGATCCACGTTTTTTTGGCTTCAGAAAAATTGATTTTGAACAGTGACAATAAGCAAACCTCTCTAACGGTCGGTTTGATTATTACTACATTGTTGGAAATAAAATTGGTTTTTTAAAGAATGTATCGTAATCTTTTCAAGTCGTCATGCTTCAATACTTTTGTGAAGATATCTGCAACTTGGTCTTTTGAATTGATAAACTTTGCTTGTACCTTCTTTTTTGCAATTTTTTCTCAAATAAAGTGGTAGTGCGTATCGATATGCGAACTTTGATTATGAAAGACCGGATTTTCAGCGAGTGCTATGGCCGACTTGTTATCCAAAGATATTTATGTTGCATTGTGCTGTGACACATACAACTCCTTTAGTAAATCTCGAAGCCAAATTGCATGACGTACACTAGTTGAAGCAGCAACATACTCAGCTTCACAGGTTTATAGTGTCAAGATTGGTTGCTTTTTTGAGTTCCAAGTGAATGCTCTATCTCCCATGAAGAAAACAAATCCAGTTGGTCTTTTACGGTCGTCAATATCTCCAGCCTAATCGCTTTAATATATCAAAGGATTCTTTTTGTTGTCTTCGAATGCGAGGTAGTAGGGGCTTACATGTAGCGACTAATAAGACCTACTCCATAGAGTATATATGGCCTTGTGCATGTTAAATATCTCAAGCAACTAACCATGCTCTTAAATAAGGTATGATCCACATTCTCTTCTTGCATATGTTTTGAGAGCTTTGTACCACTTTCTACTTGTACGGGTTTGCATTCATCCATTTTGATTTTCTTCAATATTTCATTTGCTTCTGATTCTTGAGAGATAAATATACCATGCTCACTTTGAATTACTTGGATTTCAAGATAGTATGACATGAGTCCAATGTCTGTCATCTCAAATTCTAAATTCATCTCCTTCTTGAAATCATCAAAGACTTTTGGATTATTTCCAGTAAAAATTAAGTCATCCACATATAAACATACAACTAAAATAGCTCCATTTTGATTTCTTCTTATGTAAAGAGCATGTTCTTGTGGGCATTTTACAAAATTATTTTCAAAAAATACTTATCAATTCTTGTATTCCATGTTCTTGGGGTTTGTCATGTTCTTGGGGCTTGTTTTAAACCGTAAAGTGCTTTTTCAATTTTAAATTTTGTCTTCGTATCCTTTAACTTTATAACCCGGTGGTTGCTCCAAATAAACTTCCTATTCTAATTTACCGTTTAAGAAAGCAGATTTCACATCCATTTGATGTATTATCCATTTATTTTGAGCTGCTAAAGAAATTAATAATCTTATAGTTTCTAAGCGAGCAACAGGAGCAAATACTTCGTCATAGTCTATACCTGCTCTTTGCTTGTATCCTTTAGCTACCAATCTCGCTTTATATCTTTCAACTTCTCCTTTAGCGCTCTTTTTCACTTTATATACCCATTTTGCACCAATAGTTTTATGTCCTTTAGGTAAAATAGCCAACTCTCATGTATTATTCTTTACAATTGCTTTGATTTCTTCATCCATAGCTTCCCTCCATCTTTTGTCTTGTTTTTCTTCTTCAAAATCTATTGGTTCACAATTGGCAAAAAGACAACATAAGGTAGTATCATCGAGAATTGAAGTTACCTCATACAATTCTTGCAAAGATCCCATGCGCGGTGTTCTTTCATTTGATCTTTCTTCAAATGGATATTCTTGATGGATAGTTGAGCAGATGACGGCGTTTTGACTATAGGCTCTTCTTCCACCTCATCGTTGCACTCCTCTTCATAAAGCGGAAAGAAACAATAATCATCTTCTTGTTTGCTCCAATTCTATGTACTTTCTTCGTCGAACTCCACATGTCAACTAACAACAACTTTTCCATTAATAGGATTATATTACTTATATCCTTTTGACCGTGAGTCATAGCCAATGAAAATGTATTTTTCACTTTTGTCATCTAGTTTGTTGCATCTATGATCTGACACATGGGAATAAGAGATGCTTTCGAATACTTTCGAATGAGATATGCATGGCTTTCTACCACTCTTTCCTTCTTCTTCCTATAGAAATTTCCCAACAGTGGTATCGGAGCGAGAAGATCCTCCTAAAATTTTACAACAGTGGTATCAGAGCCAGATTGCTAATTCAAGTTGATAGCAAGGAAGAATGTCAACTGGATTGAGTTTCATAAAAATTCCCTTACTCAAAAAGAGTTTTATGATAATTGGAGAATTCACATAAAAGCGGTGCTTGAATCACAAGGTGTGTGGGATATCATAGAAAGTGGGTATGAAGAACCCGTCGATGTCACCACTTTATCCCAAAGTAAAAGAGGTAATTTAAAGAGTTTGAAGAAGAAGGATTTACAAGCCCTATTTATCATTCATCATGGTTTGGATGATGATATGTTTGAGAAGGTAGCAACCGCGTCTACTAGTAAGGAAGCATGGGAGAATTTGGAGAAATCATTCATGGGAATTGATAAGGTGAAGAAAATTTGATTACAAAATGTGCGAGGTAAGTTTGAATCCTTATTAATGGAATCATCGGAAACAACCGATGATTATTTTTCACGAGCATTATCAACTGTAAATCAATTGAAAAAATATGAAAAAATAACTAGTTCTAGAATATTTGAGAAAATTTTACAATCGTTGGATTCCAAATTTGATAACATAGTTGTAGCAATTAAAGATTCTGAAGATATAAAAACTATAAACATTGATCAACTCGTGGAAATGCTTCAAGTCTATGAAGACAAATTAAATAGAAAAGACGAAGAAGAGCCATTAAATCAAGATCTTCAAATCAAACCCGTGGCAGATAATGATGCAAAAGTAATAGAAGAAGATAATCAAATGTACGAGGAAGAGGAAAAAAAGAATAGTGAGAAGGAAGAAAAGAAAAACTACGAGTTGTGAGAGAAAGATGCAAAGGAAGAGACAATGAAGACTGACATGGAGGAGAATATTGCATATGATTCGCCAAAGATAACCAAAGAGAAAGTCATAGATGTTACAAGTGAAGAACATATAAAAACCAATGAAGTGAAGAAGGAGACTATCATGGAAGTAAATGCAAGGAAATTTGACCGTTTTGTAAGAAAATTAATGCGAAAACATTAATGAACCATTTTCTTCCTCATTATGTGGTACATTAATGGACCGTTTTCTTCCTCATTATGTGGTACATTAATGGACCGTTTCCTTCCTCAAACGTTTCCTTCCTCATTATGTGGTCAACTAAAGGGTTTTCCTATTAATATGCTAATAAATAAATCGGTTACAATCTAGAGCATTAGTTTCTCTCATCTTGATCTTGATGGACGATCAAGATTAAGTCTACAAATCTGAAAAGTTGGTCCTCTCTCTACTTATAAATGTTAACCTTTGCCCATCACAAAGCATATAGAAAACACATAAAGAAAGTTAAACCCTTACAGTAAATATAATGAGGAAGGAAACGTTTGAGGAAGAAAATGGTCCATTAATGTACCACATAACGAGGAAGAAAATGGTCCATTAATGTTTTCGCATTAATTTCCTTATAGAACGGTCAAATTTCCTTACAGTAAATATGAAAGAGAACAAATAAGACAAAGACGAAGATAAAGACAACAAAGATGATGCAGGTGATTAAAGGCACGAAAGTAATGGAGATGAAAATGAAGAAATCATCAATCAAGGTGAAGAAATTCAAGATATTGGAGGATATTTAAAATACGAGCAAAAAATTAAAGAAATGAAAATGGAGAATAATAAAGAAGTAAAAAAAGGAAAAGATCAAAGCGGAAATCAAAGAGATCGACAATGAATTTCATGAAGATATTGGATTGCTTAAAGATTGCAAGAGTAAATTTAAGAGAGAATGGGAAGATAACATATATGATTCATTCAAAATTTGTGACACTAGACCAAGATGGAAGTTAGAATGCTTACTTTTTGGAGTATTCTATGTTAATGATGAAGATCGAAATAAATGGAGCACACCAAAGATTCAAGAAATTGTATCGAAGAACTTGGCAATGAGAAAGAAGAAGAACACAAAAAATAAAGGTTGGATAATCTCCTTATTTCTGCCAAAGCACGTAAAATACAAAGATTGAAAATTTTGCTAAGAGTTACAAAACCAAGTTTACAGGGGGGTGTTGGAAATAAACTTGGTTTTTTAGAAAACGTCAATTATGTTGATTATAATTTTTGTATTTACGAAAATGTCAAAACTAAGAATGAAGAAAAATCTAGACTTAACAAATATGTAATATGAAGAATTCTAGAAAATGCTTTGTCAAGAAGAATCTAGAAAATAGAAGATTGAAGAAAAGTCTAGGACAAGAAAAGTCTAAAGAATATACTCCATTATAAATTGAGATGTGTTATCTCATTTGATGTATCCAAGCAAGCAAGAAAAGCCAAGCAAGAAAATGTATTTGTAAGCAAGCAAATGAATTTGTAAGCAAGCAAAAAGAATAAAAGTACAAAGAAAAATAAATCTATTTCCTCCTTTATAAAATATTCTCTCAATCTCCATTAGGAAATTAAAAAGTTTCTCCCTCATGCTTCTTTCTATAGAAAATTTCCAACACAAAAAATTGCTAGTTTGCAAGTAGGAACTTTTTGTGCATGAAATTTAATGATGGGGACCTTTGGTCCAAATCCCCATTAGATTAACTGTTGTACCATCTTTTTGTTCCTTTTTTCCTTAGTAAGTTGCTTTTGTTGTAGTAAATCAGGAAATTCACTTCGGATGGTGGAAGTTACTTATTAACTTCAACATCGGAAGTTCGAACATATTGTCCCACTAATAGTACTCAGTCACTTTCAACACATGTCCTTTTGTATTATTATTAAATATTTTTCTACTTATTCCTAAAACTAATTATTCTTAACTATTTAGTGTTTGCCCAAAACAAATATTATACCTTGGGATGTCCCAAGGTTGTCATGGAAAGTACTTGTGCATTACATGATATTGGTGTTAAAATGACGATATGTACTAGCCAAATGTTATACATGAATAATAATAGTCAACTCCTATCATTTTATATGGATTTGACATAATTAATTTTAACACGGCTACTTCTTGCAGTGTGTGTATAATATACACATATAAACATACATATACATATATATATATATATATATATATATAGAAGAGCATTTCATGACACGTCTGTTTGTAAGCATCCCAATTGCTTTACATTTTCAGCCAAAAGTCTATATTTAAATAATGACTTGAGGTAAGAGAGAATCAGTGGAAAAAGAGAAAAACAAAAATATGGGGTGGATATCAAGGGGCTGTAGGGGTGCTGCACTGTATGGGGTACAGTTGAACGCTACACACACGTACATAAATACGAGCATTCAATGGTACCCCTGTTTTGCAGCATAACCTCTTGATTTCCACCATAAGCTTCAAATTAAATAGCAATACGTTCTATTTTTTCCCACTACCCATACTATTTAATTCGTACATTGCCTTGGAAATCAGAGGGCTACAAAGGGTACTGCAAAATAGAGGTATCATTGAACATATATAAAAGAAAAGAAAAGGAGAAAGAGTATATCAACATACTTAAAATGGTTACAATTTTGTCAATAAACATTTATAAATAATAAGAAAATATTTAGTGTAAAGAGAGAAGACGTTAATTATCCTTTTATGAAATATATTGCTGTAATCTATATACGTTATACTTTAAAAAGATAATATAACAGACAAAATACTTTAAAAAGGAAAGAATACATCTTCTTTTATATGTTTGAAGTAAGAGTGACAGTGATTGTGTAGGACCTGCCCTAGCATTCGTTGTATATAAAGTTAGTATGTAATGAAAGACTATTTTTCTATTTCATTTTCTGTTCTGTTTACATTTTTGCATTTTATATACTATTCTTGCCTTTATCAATTGCTTGCATATTTAATATAACTACTTGTACTGCAATTTATATATATTATACATGTACGTGTCTGCACTATGCTTTTACTTACTGTAACTCTATATATTTATATAAGTAAAATTCCTACAATTACTTCACACTACAAGAAATAGAGCATTTTCCGGTAGCTTCCGACCATCGGCACCCGTCAGAAGCCGTTGGGATCCGTCGGAAAATGCCGTCGCAAATTAAGTCGTTGGTGAATAGATTTTTCGACGGCTCTCGACAACGACCGTCGACTGTATTTCCAACGGCTACCCGACGGCTTCCGACCGCCGTGGAAGACACGTGGACAGTTATGTTTGTTACTGAAAGCCGTCCGAATATAGTCGTCGGTAGCCATCGGAACATGTCGGTAAAATTTGACCTACAGGCCATCGGAAGCCGTTGGAAAACCTACAAATATTTTTCTGCATTTCAGCTGTAATTTGGCCTTCCATCCACAACTCAAAAATAAAATATCTTTCAACCAACTCAATATATCCAACTCGGATATCCAACATGAAATCAAACCATATAAAGATAACCAAATATTAAAAAAAACATAAATCAAAACCAATTCATGTAAAATCCAAACCAAATCATATAAAATCAAACCAAACTTCACTACCATAATTCTCATACATCTAATTGTACAATATACACATTAATGTTTTACCAACCCCTCACAATCAACTCCCAAATGTTGGAATCTCTACCACCAATTATATCATCAAATAATATACATAACAGTTCAAATCCAAATCCACCAACTCAATGTATCATCCAAACTTACAAAACAATGACACAGAACAAAAAAAACATACCTATCAATCTGATCAATCAGCTCCAGAACCTCCTGAACCAACAGAAGATGGAAAATGACCATCATATTGCTGTATGTACTCAACAATATGCTGATCCAACAGTTGTGTCATCTCGATGGTCTGATGACGGTTCTGATCTCCCAGTTGCGCCACTCTAGCTCTCAACTCTTCGATCTCTGCTCGATTGGCTGGCTCGCCATTGGCTGCTAGCCTACAACACTTATTTAATTTAGTCTATAATCTTACTATCTAAGTTACAACATAATGTGTTAATTGTTATATCTATAAAATTATGATTGAAACTAAAGCGATGCACCAAAAATTAAAAGATTATTAAATTGTTATATCTTAATATATTATTTACTACCACTTGATTGCCAAAGCCGTAGCGCCTCTTTCGTGACGGTGGATCCATGGCTGTCCCAAAAATAATGTCCTCCTCATCCGTCGTGAGCTGCTCTCGACCGGTATCCTCTAGGAGTTTCTAGCGTTGTTCCATAAACCTTGCTTGCATGAAAAAATAAAAATGAAGTCAAAATTAATATAATGATATGTTATTTCATTGTAATTTAACAATTAAAACAATTACTAATAGTACATAAACTAAAATATGCTTACATGACTCTTGCTAGATTTATCGTCATGCCATGTATATAAAACTGTCCCGTTCGGATTTACATGCTCGACGGCATGTGTACGGGTAAACATATCCATATACGACAGAGGATCCTATGCCTCAGCTTTCTGAAATTGATTATTATATACTGTTATTGTATATTCAAAATTACGTAACACAATAACTATTTACAATTCACATTTATTAAATTTATCAACTCTTGGCGATACTGCTGAAACGACTTCGACCCTCCTTAATAAATGATGGGATTTTTATTCCTATTTGTATAGTTTCTTTCCGACTCTGCCTGTACATTCAAATTTAATACATTATTTACCAACCAAATATTTTTTGATATTTACATATCAATCAAATAATTAATAAAAGTTTAGTACACATACCTTCGTCTCAACACTATCCAAGTGTTTCAACCACCCTTCCAACACACTTGTCCCCATCCAATTTGGCTTCTTCCCTTAATGCTTCACTATCGACATGGAATCCCTGTAGTTTTTTCTCATCTTCTGTATCCAGTAATGTTGTACTAGCTGCAGGTCATCTGACTGTATGTCCATGGCGGCCTATGTTTCATGATAAACAAGCAATCAAAAATTAAACAATAAAAGGTGAACAATAAATCAGCGATAAAAGCAAATTAAGAATGGAAAAAAGAAGAATATACTTACAATGGAATCCTGCCAAATACTCGAGGATGTGGGGAGGGATGTTATCCTACTTTCACCAACAAGCCGACATCCTACTCTTAACGCCTCCCTCGAAACCGATGGAACCACAACTGATGGTTGTAGCTCAAACCCCCTATGTTAAATATGATACATATTAGTATATCTTACACAAAATATTTAAGATGCTGAAAAAAGTTTAATATTTACTCATAGACTCTAGCTACTAGAGTCACGAAAAATCGCTATGGCGGTTGCGATGGACCGCTGTCATCGCCTCCTGAAGAGTGGGAAGAACTCCTCCTTCTGGACGACATGATATATACCTGTCACAGATACATCATTTTAAAAGAGAGCAATAACATGATAATGAAATATATTTTATAGTTAAATGATATAAATGATATAAAGTACATAAAGTGCAAAGTATACCTGATTCAGATTGCGTCTCATATTCCATGATAAGCAGAATGCGTTGCATTTTTAACATAAATTGCTAAATAAATGATGGAAAAGAAAATGCCATAAAAGATGTAAATAACGATTAACAGATTTGGTTTCATAAATGACATAATTACATAACTAGCAAAATAAATCTCATCAATTTCGTAATACACCAATAATTTGACATAGTTACATCAATTGCATAATTACATCAACTGCATAATCTCATCAATTACATCTATTACATAATGATATAACCAAAATAAAGCTCATCATTTACATAAATCATCGTCGTCTTCTGATTCAGATTCGGTCTCATATTCTACGTTATTTTCCTCCATACTCTCGAACACTTCTACTATAACGTTTGGTTCATCGCTCAGAGGTCCAAAATCTATACGATTGTCTATAATTATTATTTCGTTGCTTTACTCAAGATCTGCCTAGTAAGCTCGTTCGTTTGGAATATTTTTCCCATCAAACGTAAATCTGGCATTTGTTTTAAAAATTACCGACCAATCTGCTTTGTCTCCTTTTAGAGACGGATAAAGAGCATAATAAAATTGTAATGCTTGTTTGGCTAGTACAAAAGGTCATACTTGTGATAATGCGATCTACGCTTTATTTCAATAAGATTATAATCCTTGTGAAAATTAATTCAACACTTGGAAATTTGCTAAACCTATTGCATCTAAACAAAAACACCTCCTCCGTGGGTCGTGAGAAATATGTTAGTTGCAAAATTTGTGTTAAAACACCATTAAAATCATTTATATAATTTTCTGGATCATCATTACCTTTAATAAATGCACCTGTATTATTAGTTAATTGTTCTACACCATATCTTTGGTGTTAAATTTATATCCATTGACGAAATATATTGGATATATCTTGACATTTCTTTTTGGTCCCAACGTAAGACGTTTCAAACCTTCATCAACCACACAATTTATCGCTTCATAAACATACTTTGAAAACCAATCATAAAATTCTTTACCGACATCTCCATGCGGATGTTCACTTTCAAAAATACTGCATATATACTTAAAATATTGCATTAAAGTCTACACGCACATGCATTGTGGAAATGAATAAATCATAAATTATTATTTCAGATTACCTAACAAATGGTGCAACCACAACACAATTTAGAAGAATATGAGTGTGCGCTACATGAGAATCTCTATCGTCTGGTCATACTTCTACACATTTCCTAGAAGTCGACCATGTTATCTAAAAATAGATAACATTGTTTGAGAGGACTCTTGTTCGTCACCTTCATCATTACGAGGAATACTTTCAAATGATATGTTCACATGATCACTGAAATAGTAAGAGAAAAAGAATGAAACTTCTTCTCCAATGTAAGATATACATATCGAACCTTCAACTCATGCTTTTTGCCTCACTTTTTTCTTCAGATGATTCAAGTATCTATGCAAAATTAATTTACATTAAATTTAACTTTCGAATGTAATCAATATAATAGGTAACATATTACATACCTCTCAAATTGATACATCCATCCATATTGCACAGGACCTCGAAGTCGTGCTTCAGATGGGAGATGAACAGGTAAATGTTCCATTGCATTGAAAAAACCTGGCGGAAATATTTTCTCCAACTTGCATAGAAATATAGGAATTTCTAATTCAACTTTACGTAAACGTTGCACTTTTAACATAGTCGAACAAAGGTCTTTGTAAAACAGACTAAGCTCTAATACTACTTTCCAAACTTTTAACGGCAATTACTCTTTGAATAGAGAGAGTAATAATTTTCCATCATTATGTGACAGTCGTGGTTTTCATTCCGCTCAATCTACCGTTTTTAAAGTTAACACATATACGAAGATTTGATGAAATCCCATTAGGAAATCTAAACCCTTCTACCCATTTTAACACAAATTTAACTCGATTATTATCTAACTCGTAACATGTTTTGGGTTTTTTTTACTATCATTTGGTTTCATATGAAGAGCAGGATGTTAGCATAATTCTTGTATATCGCGTCTTGATTTCAATCCGTCCTTGGTCTTCCCCTTGACATTTAAATTGTGTTAAAAACATTATCAAATACATTTTTCTCATTATGCATTACATCAATATTATGACAGAGAAGAAGATGTTTCCAATACAGTAGCTCCTAGAATGTAGTATGTTTGCACCATTTATGAATAATCGATTTGCCTTCAATCTCGGTTTGTACTCCAGTTTCATATATCTTTGGATAGTCCCTTACAAGTTCGTATATGTCTTCGCTTAACCATATCGTTGGTAGTTTTCTGCTTTCTACTCTATCAGCTAAAAAGTTTTTCTTTTCTCCTCTAAAGGGATGATTGACATGGAGAAAACATCGATGGTAGTCAAAAAACCATGAAATTTTCTTAACATTTGTTAAGAAAACGCATGTGTTTCTTCCATGCAATATAGACATGCTAGACGACTGGATGTACTCCATCCTCAAAGCATTGCATAAGTAGAAATATCACTTATAGTCCACAACAAAAAAGCAAACATGCGATTTTTTTTAAAACGTTGTATGTTTCTACTCTTTCATTCCATAATGTTTTTAACTTCTCAATCAACGGTTGTAAATAAACATTGATTTCTTGTGTCGAATTGTCGAAGCCAGGGACGACAACAGAAAGAAACATATATTGCGTTTTCATACACATCCGTGGAGTTAAATTATAAGGTGTGGTGATAATGGGTCAAGATGAATATTTAGCATCAAATTAAGAAAATGGTGGAAAATGATTCGTGCATAATCCAAGTCTAACATTACGACTCTCCACTGCAAAATTGGGATAAGTTTTATCGAAATGCTTTCATGCTTCTCCATCGGCTGGATGTACCAACGTACCCTCTTCCTCCGTTCTCACACTATGCCATCTCATATGAGATGCAGTTATAAAAGATGCATATAATCTTTGAAGACTAAGAGTTATGAGCAATTAATGCATATGCTTGTACGGAACTTCATTTCCCTTCTTTTTTCTTGGTTTGTATCTTTTCTGATTACATATTTTACAATTCCTAAGATTTATGTCTTCTTTCTAAAACAGCATGCATCCATTTAAATATGTATCTATTTTATGATAAGGTAAATCAAAAGCCGACATAACTTTTTTAACTTCATAGTGATTTTCATACATTAAATTATCAGACGGCATATATCTTTTTGCAGCTTGTACAATGCTTGTAAATCCAGCTTCGGTGATGTTGTATTTTGACTTCATCGCAATGTATACTACGGTTACTGAAAGCTGGGTGCCGCTTTTACAACCATCCCAAGGAGGTTTCTTAGTAGCATTCAGTAAATCATAAAAAAAATTGTTTCGATATTTGGTTCTACAATATTTTCATCATCGTAGTCAACTTCAACCGTATGGAACATTGATCGTGCTGCATCTTCGACCATATATTCTATACCGTTCGTCGTAACAACTTTGTTACCAGTAATGTCTAATTCAAACTCTACAGAATTATTTGCTACGACTTCTTCATGACGATCCCAAACATAATACTCCGGCATGAAATCTTTTTTGCACAAATGGACTTTCACAATATTGAGTAACAAATACTTCAAATGTCTGCACCTACCGCACAGACAACGAATTTCTACATCGTTTCCGTTATTACTTAAAGCAAACTCAAAAAATACGTTTATACTGTTGTAAAAATCTTCTTTTATTGAGCCTCTCAACCCTCTTCTTTGATACATCCATCTCCTCCGATCAACAGAATAATCGATCATTTTTTCTGTTTGAGAAAATATGTCACAAATTCAAAAATGAATATTTGTCATATTACGAATTCACATTTTATTTTTCAACGTATAGAAATAAAATCTTATAGGCATCAATTTTACCCCACTTAAGAATACAATATAGAAATGTTGATTTATGGTTATCTTTTTTTCCTGGTCAGTCATCCTACTTTCCATTACAAATACAGTAAATGCTTACATTCGTACTTAGTTCATTTTAAACGGTTCAACAAAATTTCTATAGCATTTTCTTTTTGTTTCCTGCGTTGTACACAAATGCGTGTACAAAGGAAATAAAAAATAAAAGTGACATTGAAATTTTGTCAATCGTTTGAAATGAAATAATGTGCGAAATATAATTGTTTATTGTGTTTACAAATGGTCCAACATAGGGACAAATCCAACAAGCATTGTACCAGATGAATATAAATGGTCGTTTTGTGACGAAAATGACTATTTATATAACGATCATGTTCGACACCCGTCGGACGGGGACAAAAACTCTCTAAGGGACGTAAAAACATATTTTATAAAAAAGAATATATATTTACTAATTTATACATTTCAACTTTTTTTTTAATCTACCACGTTTGTTCCGCATATTTCATCGAATAGGGCTGCTTTAGTATTGTAGTCATTTTCGAATACAGTCAAATTTCTTTTAGACTCGTGCTTTCATTATTGTTGCACAAGTCAAGATGTTATACTACTCATATCTTCTTCCAATTAACAAAATACAATGGTAGGAACAACGCATATACAACAATTTACATATACACACAATCACAAATTATGCATACTATTTACAATTTCATGGTAGCATTAGAAATAGGTATACAATAAGATGCTATAAACCATTATTACTCTAGTGGAAACAATTGCAATCACTAATTAGCCCTAATTTATAAACTTATGCAAATATATATTTAGGGTAAAATTAGTTTTTTTGGAGAAAATAAGAGATTATACTTGATTTATAGAGCAAGACGTTGATTACGCAGTCGGAAAGATTTTGAAAGCTCGAAATTGCTGATTGGAAGCTTGGAGGAGAGACTTGGGGATTAATGGAGTAAGACAATCGAGCAGGAAACGTAGAAGAAAGGCTTCGGCCTGAAACAATATTCACGAATTTCAGACGGCTTTCGATGGCCACCGACGGCCCGTCAAAAACCATCGGAAAAGTACCGTTGGAAGCCGTCGCTAGGCTCTGTCAGAATAATGGACTTCTCTAGCAGTGTTATTTATACTTCATTATTCAATTATGGTTTATCGCTGCCAAGGTATTTCTGTTTGGCTAAACAAAACTATTATTTGACCATTTTTATGGTTATTCTTATTTATCCCAGGTCAAGTTTCCTTCGACCATTAGTAAATTAAAAAGAATCAGAATTTTGTGTTGTTCCTTATCTCTAAAGAACATCGGTTTAGTAATCCAGATCTTGACGTCTTCGATCTCGCCAATATGATCGATATTTTTCCTAGAATTTAACCACTCAACTTCGGCCAAGCATGTCTTTCTAAGCCATAAGTGTAACCATATCTTTTATAATTCCATTGCATACAGAGACATGTCTCCAAGACTTGTTTTCTGGATACAAGAATTTGGGCACCGTTCCTTGACCTGGTTTGCCTTCGAGGTCAAAGGTTAGTAGCATCGAGAAAATTATCTGATTATCCCTAGCCGATTACACTCCCCCATCCCGATCCTGGGCCAGAGGAATCAGGATGAACCTATCTTTGGGTACTGGTTTTGCGACCTCACCTATTTTTGAGCATCGATCAAAATCATCCATTGACCATCCTTGCTTATCTCTAGTCAAGATGTCTTGTTGGGACGAAAGCACGGTCGTAAATTTTCCGATTGTGCACCAATTCCTATATTTGGGACTAATGCTTTGGATGCCTATTTCTGGACTCCGCTCTCTGTTTTACCTATCCCTAGGTGTACCGCAAGGGTATCCTATGACGGTCCTCGCTTATCCTTAACCTAGCACATCATGCCAGAATGCAAGCATGGTTATCAAATTTACATCCGCACACCAATTTCTTTCTCCGAAAACTGGCATTTTCTACAACTTGCCCCTAGATATTCCTTATTGACTTTACCTACCTTCAAGCAATAGTTAATAATGAAGGATGGGGTCGAATTATCCGATCGACCCCTATTATTATACTCCCCGGTCATGATCCTGGACCAAAGGAATTTGTAACATCCCATGATTTTTGCGATAGTTAGTTAAACGAAATTAATTAATAAATAACAAACGTCAAAGATAGAAAATTTACAAACATCGAAATTCGACTATGAATCTTGCACTATTGGGTTCTTGGCAATTTTATGATCAGTTTTCATATATAAAGTTTTTCGATCGGATTCAAATGAAAAAATTATTAACGTTTGAACTTTTAAAATCAGAAATAATTATATATGTCAATATGTTAATAAAAGTTAATTAATACTAATTAGTAACATTAATGGAAACTTAGATGTTAATAGATTTTAATGTTAAATTAAATTTCACAAAATACATAAAGTGAGAAAGAAATGAACGAGATCGGTTAAACAAGGAATCAAATTAACAAAATCACAAAATCACAAAAGATAATTAAACACGCTTAAAAACAAGGGATGGTCGAAAGGATGCACCTAGGTCGATCGGTGGCGGTTAACCTTGGGTATTGAGTAGTCGGCCGTGGGCGTATAAATTTTTTAACTTGGGCATGGATTTAAACGACGTTGATTTATCCAATTATTTTTCTTAGCTTCCAAGTTTCTGATGTGCATCTGTGATTAAGATATAGATTGCATAAGATAAATCTAATGCTTCAAGTTAACTCCAAAACCTATAAATATAAGCCTAATTCACACTTCTCTTCTCATATTTTCTGAGCCATGGAGCATATCTCTGCCATTCTCTTTTGTCCACAATCTCTAGAATTCTAAAAATAGTAAAATATTATATTATATATCTTTAATAATAGTTGTAATATCTTTGAAGTCACACTTTTTTGGTATCAGCGTGAACTACAAAAAATGCTTCATACAAATATTATTAAATAATATAACTTAAAAATAGGATCTAACGAATAAGTTTCCTTAACAATTCAAAACGCTACTGTAACGACCCAAATTTTTGGTCATTTAAATTTAGAATATTTAATTAAATTTAAATATTTAAAATTAAATTTTACAAGTTAAATAACTTATATTTCAAATATAGTGATTTATTTGGATAATTAAATTGTTAGTTTAATATTTGAAATTGTGTAAATTATTGAAATTTGAATTAATAAGAATAAAAGTAATTTCTAACGTTGTTTTAAATTCTATTTGGATTAGAATAGTGATAGTAAACTTTTAAAATAGGATTAAAAGTTAATTTATAGAAATTGGAAATTTAATATTTAATTAACGTGTAAAAATAGTCATTTTTTATACACTCTTGGATTTCGACGAAACTAGTTTCATTGGATCCATAATAGTGAATTATTATAGGATTTCAAATTTCATGTCAATTGGACTTACGGTTTGGTCGTGCAAATCTGAAATGCATAGAAATTTGTTTTAGTAATTTTTAGTTAAAATAATTTGATTCAGAAACCTACCTTCCAAATATGATGGAATTGGCCTTCGATGTATATTCCAATGTGTTCAGAATATGGGTAAATACTACAAAAGCCTGGTGGCACGCTTCGTTTGGAGTCCGAAAATTTACGAAATGAATAGTGTCACAAAATTTTACATAAAAGGACCTCAAACATCACCATTTTCACAAACCCTAACAACAATAAACCCTATCCGCCAATTATACTCAACGGTCAGAAATTGCCGACTTTCTCCCTCCATTATCTCCTCATCCATCGACTTTCATGAGAAACACTCAACTACAATATTTTAGAGCTCGACAAGAGCTATGAATCCATACGATCGTGATCGATTTTAGAGTGGTCGATTGCCTTAATTTTGCCTGCGTTCATGCCGCATTGGGGCATTTTCTACTATGAAGGGGAGGTCAACTTCTTCATAGCCATGGGCGGTGGTGAGAGGCACGTAAGGCTGTCGTTTGGTAGTGGTCGACCAAGCTCTGATCGATTTGGGTGGCGTGCGTGTCGGGTTTCAAATGAGGGGAGCATGATCTTGAGGAAGAAAAAAAATGCAACCATAATTTTCTATAAAGGAAATTAACGGGCCAGATTTTCTATGGTTAAAAAAAGAAATTGTGAATTATTTTTATTTAAATTCGTGTAATCTTTAAAATACTATAACTTTCACATACGAGGTCGAAATCAGGCGAAACAAATTGCATTGGATTTGTATTGATGAGCACTACATTTTAGAGCTAGATTGGACTAGTAAAAATTTTGGTTAAGATTAAATGCTCGTTTAATTTTAATTGAAATAAATCACTATCGCGACGACTGTAAGCAAAAAGAGTACCACTCTCTCTTTCTGACTCATTATATTTTTATATAAGTGAGAATAAATTTATTTACGATGATTGGTGATTTTTTGGGTAATATATGATAATTATATATATATATATTGATTGGTTTGGATTTATTCCCGCATATTTTAGTGGATGAGACCCTATACATTTCCGTGTATGAGTGGATGACTCTTTATACGTGCGTCTGCCTTAAAACAAACAATGTATATATTTTTCTCATATTTATGTTTATTGCGGGTGACAGGTTGGAGGGATCCAACTACATTCCTCACTGTTGTTGATTTTATTTATTTATGTTATATATGATGTTGTCATGTGATATATTGTATTTGGACGCCATGATTGATATGATTGATGTGAATTCCCTTATTTAGCGCTTTTGCAGCATTCGGCCTTATTTTGGAAATTTAAAAATATTAAAATTATGATTTCAATTTAAAAGGATTTCCAAGTGATTTCGAAAATATATGTGTTTTTAATAATTTTTGAATCGTTAAAGAAATGGATTTATTTTAGATAAACAAAAGTTATAATTTTTATGTTATAAATTTAGGGCTTTGCGAAATATAAGCAAAATATGATTTTTGAAACATGGAGTTAACTATTTTGTGAAATAAGTTAAATTGAGTTTTTTGGACTTATTATAAATGGTTTATATATAAGATTTATAAAATGGGTATTTTATAAAGAAAAAGTAATGGCATTATAAACAAATTTTGTAAGTGTTAAAATGAAGTTATAAATGAATCTTGTAAGTAATTAAGATATATGAATTGATGAAGTTATAAAAAGAATAAATTTATATTTAAGAGTTCTATAAGTAAATAAGCTTATAATAAGATTTTGATATATAAATGAAATAGAAATGTGAATTATAAACACTGTTTTATAAATGTGAAATCAATTTACTTCGATAAGTTAAATATGAAAGTTTATTAAAGGAATTATATTCATGATTTTGGACAGTGAATAATCCTTAAAATTAACTATGTAGAAGAATGAATTTGCTAAGAAAATTATATTTACGATTTTGGACAGTGAATAATATTTTAAATAAATGGATATTTTGGAAAGTGATATTATAATAAGGAATTTAAATGGTTTAAAATAAAATAAGTTGTGAATTTACTTAATATTAAAATAAGTATATGAAAATGTTTTTCAAATATCCAATAAGTAAATTGGTTTTGAAGATTATCTTTTTAAAGATATTTTGAAGTGAATAATTGGGAAGTGTTTTGAATTATAAACGATTAATAAAAATCAGGCTCAGTGATTACTTAATAACCAGATTTTGTTTGTTGCTTTGATAATTAAATAACCGACTATTAAATTTGACCATTTTAGTTTTTCAATTTGATGTAGAAACTAATTAGTCGTACACTTAGTATGCAACTGACCGTGTAGGCTTGATTATCTTTTGTGTTGAAAATGTTGATTCCTACAGTGCGGATACTCCAATATACGAGCTTCCTTCTTGGCTGAAGGATAGCAATTTGAAAATTGAAGACGTGATAAGTCTATGAGACTTCGTTTCTGTGTAAGGTTGAGAAACGCTTTTGCGTTGTTGTTGCGGAGAGACTGAGATTAGATTTATCTGAAAACCACTTCGGACCAACATATATGCGACGATTGTGCAGGTTTGTCGATGATATTGATATTTACGATTTTTATAGTGAAGGACTGTTTGTTGATCGTTTGGGGTTTAAATCCCAATATACATATAGTAGCAGTAGTCTCTTCGTTATGAAAAATCCAATGCAAGGACCATTCGCTACTAATCCTAGGGATTTTCCGACAGGATGTGGTAGGAAAGTACCTTCGGTTTGTCCTGTTCCTAGACAACTTGTATGGACGAGTGTTTGACATTGCATTTCTAAGATTACGTACATTGGTTACAAACGTACATCATGTGGTGGCGGAGAAGGAAACTTCTCTTAGCTTAACACCCTCTTTGAAACGTACGAACTCAAGGGTTATATTTTTTGGAAGGCAATTAGTAGTCAACGAAAATGGCAACGTGGCATTCAAAGTTGATGTGATATGTGAAAGGTAGTCGATACCTCTTTGGCCTCACTGCTCGAAAAATGACTGAAACAGGGATAGAAGCAGCAAGGCTAAGTGGTTTGCTCCCAATTAGGAGATATAATCACTCTTCTAGATATATCTTTACAAGATGCGATGTCGTGTATCCGATTGTTGTTAATGTATGCCTGTAGCCATGGATAAAGGTCGGTAATGACCAGAGTGATGACATATTCGGTACTATCCAGGTATGGGTAGGCCGGTCTTGTGTTGTTTTAGGTGGGTGGATCTAATCCCTAGGCACATCCCTCTAGAGGTGTACTGTGTTGGTTTGGAAAGGTAGTCCTTTCACCTAGTCATTTGTATGGAAATCTCGTGCCTGGCATTTTCTATTGTAGAAAGCCTTGTATTACAAGATGTATGCTGGAGTATAATAATGTAACAATTTCAGCTATTTTAATATTATTTGTGTGCAATAGACACTATTATAATATAAGAGAATTTGATATAAAATGTTTTGGTTATCGTAAGGTAAAAACCTTGTCGATATTTATTTATGACTCGGTCTTACGAGATACCTTTTGTTTTGGTAGAGGAAAAGTTTTGATAAATTTATAAATTCAGTTGAGGTGTGTTTTCTTGCTAGTTTACCAGACTGATTTGGGCATTCTTCGCTTTCAATGCTCGGGTCAGATCGAGTACATTTACAGGGTTAGATTTGGTGCCCTTCGAGCTTCAGCAGACGAGGTGGAGATCTTCATGTCGTATACATGTATCTGTTTATTTTTCCACTATTTCGTATTGTTGTTGTTATTAATTATCAGCATTTGTGAGGACAGTTTATTATAACCGTCCAAGCTGATGATTACTTATTGTATATTCTTATATTGATTTATGTATATTACATTTCTCTTTGTAAAGATTATTGATCTATATTACAGGCTATTCCGCTGCAATGTGAGATTTTGTGTTGTTTTGGTTCTGCTTCTCTCTTCTTCTCTTCTCTTCTTCTTTCTACTCTCTTTCTTCTCACCCTCTCTTTTCTTTCTCATGATCTTCTGCAATCCCTGCACTCTGGATCGGATATGTGTGGTTTATTGTCGGACCCAGAAGGTGCTGAGTGCGGGCCGTCACAACTACTCTAAGTAGCGGCATTTTTTTTCAAGTTGCGCGTCAACGGTGGCGCTGGAGGGGGCTGCGCTTCAGCTGTTGGTGGAGTCGGCGATGGCGGTCGTCGCGGTGATGGCTGATCGGAGCACTGAGGCCCGGGGTGTCGTGCGCATGGTGGTCAGGTCATGTGAGGATGGGTATCACATGCTGTACATGGGGTTTGGGGTGATGATCAATTTACATTATTGCTACTATTTATTTTAATTTAATTTTAATTTCAAACTTCTAATATCAATAACTTTTTCATACGAGCTTCGATTGACACGCGATTTCTTCCATTGGACTCATATTGAAATTTCGATCAACATCGAACTGGTATGGTTGAATTTGGAGACCGTTATAATTTTGGGCTTTTATTAGATTTTTAATGGGATTTAAATCAAAGACGAATGATTTAACCCACTCACACAATAATAAATTTTCTTATGTTACTTGAGTTAAACTTATGAAGTGATAGAATTTTATTGGTTGTTGTTTGGTGGTTTAAATTGATATATAAATTAATTGAAATTTTATACTGAATCAAAATAACTAAGTTAATATTGAATTTAACTGCTAGTTAAATACCGAAAATTAATGTTAGCAATTGTTATGTTATATTGGTTGATTTGGATGTTAACTGTAACTGGATGCCTATTGATTGATATGTTGGATATATGGTTGTTAGTTATTTTGATATATCCCTGTTATTATCCTATTATTTATTTGATAACCTATAAATTGTCAGTTGAATTATTTAGAATAAACTAAGAAATAGGTTGAAATGATATATACCTATATCATTTAATTTTAGTTGAAATGATATATATCCATCTATGTAATTAAATTGAAATAACCGATCGCTTGGTCATTGGGTAGAAAATTATATACAGACACCGGAGTTGGTTAAATCAAATGGTTTCAAATCTTAAACATGAATTGGTTTAAATGATATTGTTTAAAGAAAAAATTGGATTTATATGAATTAAACTAATCTCTTACTGAAGATTTAAAATGTTGAAATTGAAACTGTTTAAATGAAATTGTTTAAGGATTTAATTGAAATCTGAAACTATGAATTGGAATATGATTTGAATTTATCGAAGGTGAATTATTTGGAAGGTTAAACTTTCAATTTAAACTTTGAATTTAAATTATTTAAATGGCTTTAAATTGGTATTTTCAAGTTTTTGATGTGAAACGGATTTAAACTAAATTGTTTAAAAATGAGAAATTAAATTGAAACTTTAATCCATTTGAATATAACCGTAAAATTGAATTTGAAATAAAATTGAAATCATTTTGAATGGAGGTTAAGCTAAATTGAATTTTGAATATGAAGTTGACTTGAATTGGAAATCGAAAAATTGATTTCATTATGATTTGGAACATGAGTTCAAATTGTTGTGAAAGAAAGAAATAGTTTTAATATAAACTATTTTAACAATAAAATTAATTTAATGTATAAATTATTTTAATTATCTAAACTATTTTTGAAATTAAACTATCTATATTCAAAACTATTTCCAATCTTTAAAATGATTTTGATTATACAAATTATTTTTCAGTATTAAAACTAATTTAATTATTCAAAACCATTTTCAATATTCAAACTTTTTTGAAGGCGGAACTATTTAGATTTAAATCATTGATTTAAATACGAATGTTTTAATATGAAGGTATAACCTGTTTTGAATTCGAAATGATTTTGAAGTGAATCTGATATTTTGATATGAAATACGACTTGTTCTTGAAATTTAAAAGAACCAACCGGTGTGTAAAATTACGTTTGGTTGTTAAAGAGACCGAGACTGAATTTTGGGGCTCTCTCTGTCAATCCCGGAACCACTTTAACAACTGTGTACGTGGTGAATGATCCAAAATGAAGTGGTTGGATTGGCGAACGATTGCTGGATTTGAAGAAAGAGAACGATGATGGATGACCCCGACACTTGTACCAATTTGAAATGACTAAAACAGGTTGGCTTGTCAGAGCCAGGTGGGCTAGCTACCTCTAGCGGACACACTTCTTCGTATTACTATCTTGATTTGAAACTTTAATGGTGCACGTAGATTTGATTATGGGAGTGTTGGACACGGTGGACGATCGTGGCTACGATGCATTATCACCATCACTGCGACCGAAACTGGTAGTATATTACCTTGGGCATTGCCTTACATGCTTTGTTATACTTTTATACTTATACGCGACCACTACGATTTTCTTTTAGTATGGTACCTATACGGCACTCACTGGCTACCGATGTTACTGGTTGTGTTACAGGACCTGCATAGACTATTTGCTTAAAAATGTGCTAAGGGGATTAATTTAATGCCTTAACACTAAGAAAAATATTTATTTTATTAATAGACACTACATATATAGCGTATCTTACTATATAAAGATAGTTAATGGAACCATAGGAGATGGAAAATTCCATAACATCTCTTAAGTTATTGCACTCACGTTATACACTTGATAGAAGATAGAAAATCCCGTAAGCATATATGAAGCTATTATGCTCGTGTTTACCTGTTACAGATTTAACTTACATAAGAACTTTTAGTTCTTACTCGAGTGTTTTGTCTTTTCATTACGCTCGGACCAGCCTAAGTATTTCGGTGTTGAAGACATTATTCCTTGAAGATGAAGATGTAGTTTGCTAGACCATATTTACTATTATTATTTCGCTGCATTATTTTGGCATGTTTGATGATTTTACTCTGATTATGTTGTAAAAGTTGTGTAATCAAATGTATATTGTAAAACAGCTTCATGAACCGTATATTTGATTAATATATTTTGTCATTCCACTGCGAGATTCTGTATTTTGCTTCCCTTCTTTTCTCTTATTTTCTTATTAAACCTCATTGACAATCCTCCCTTCTAAATGGTTTGAGTAAGATATATGTGATTTATCGTCGATTTAAACCGTTCAAGAGGATGTGCTGTCACAGCTTGTATCAGAGCCAGGTTTAGAGATATCTTAGCCTATTGGGGATAACCTCATTAGAGATAGGGTTAGAAATGCCATACAATAAATTTGAGTGTGTGTATATATATGAGAGAGCGTATTTGTTAATGCTAACAAAATGTTTTATATTGTGTGAATTTTTTCTATTGAGTATTTATGAATTTTGGTGGGTACATAGGATGCTATGACATCGATAATGATTTCTAAACACTGAACAGGGTAAACCGACACAATATTGTTTTTGAAATAGGTAAATGAAATAATTTTACCTAGTATAATATTTTTTATTTAAAAGAACATTTTTTTCACAAATTGATAATCTTATTTTTGGTGTATTTGTAAAGAAATGACAATATTTGATTGTTGTCATTTATTGTCGGTCGGTCAAGGTTCTTAAAAACTACTGACTATTGTATGTTATTAGAAAATCTAATTTTACACATATGGTTTATAAATTATGATTTACAAATAAAATGAATATAAATTGAAATTTTGATAACTTAAGTTTTGGTGTTTCAAAATTGGTTTTCAAATATTTTAGAAAAATAATATTTGTATTATTTAAAAGTATTTTCGGATAGAAATATTTTCAATGGGATTTAGAAGGAATGTTTTTAAAAGAATTTAAAAAAATAATAAGTTTTGCACTCCCCGCTTCTGTCATTGGAAAATAATTTCGATGATGATCGCGGCATCATCGACGTTCATTTTCGAGTTTCAAAGTGGAAAGACCACTGTGGTAGCCTTGCTACACATTTGTTTTGATAAACAAGTTTTAATTTTATTTGCCTAAATATAATTTGAATATAATAAATATACGTATATGTTATTTCAAGATGATTTGAAATGAAACTCGGTAATTAGTTCATAAGTTTTCTGTTAATTAGTGATTTTCAATTATTGAAATGAAATAGAATTTTCGACGAAAAGTGGTCGAAAACTTCCAAAATGAAATCTAAAAATAAAAGCTAAATGTTAATGAAACAACAAAAAAATGAATGAAGTTGTGTAACCTGTAAACTAAAAGATAATGGAATATCACGCAAGAAAAAAAACTTAAGTAATAAAAATGTTTCGAAATAAAATTATGTCCATATATAAATAAAAAATTAAGATGTACAAGAAATGTTATAAAATTAAGTTAATGTTTGAAATTCTTAATAACTAAATTGAATAGTAAAAAGAGAAGACTATTTAAGTGAATAATTATAAAATAAAGAAAATGCTGAAATGATTCAAAAATAGTTTTAACATTAAATGGGACTGTATGTGAAGAAATAAATTTGAATTAAAAGGTAAAAAAACTTATGAAATGATTCATTAATGAATATTAATATTGAATGGAAATCAAGTTATATAAGTAAATAATAAATGTAAATTAAACAGCAAAGAAATGTATGTAATACTGTAAGAATTTATGCATTGATGATTTTAAATATTAAATGGGAAATAAATTATGTAAGTAAATGAATGTAAATTAATAAAAGATGTTCTTGTATGAATGAATGTGAATTAAATAAATGAAAAGAAAACGATGTGTTAAAGAAACAATAGAATAAAATATGTAAGTTATGCATATATCATTTTATTCGCATAACAGTTCTGATCCTATCTTGATAAATTTTGAGTTCAATTCATCCAATCCATCTGAATACTGTCTGATCCAAAGGTTGGATAACACCAAATAAATACGTAATCATAAGACTATAGAAATCAACAAAATTTGTGTCTTCAATCATTTTTTGTCAGTAATTGTCAGAAATCCTTTATAAACATCTTTCCAATGAACCCTTTCTTTAATTTCATATAACAACTAATAAAACTTTGAGTACCTAAAGAAAATGAACCAAGTCCAATTTTTCTTCTAAGGGAAATTTTGGTGAATATTTTTAAAAAATAAAAAAATAAGTTGGACTTGATTGCTTAATCTAATATCAAAAATTAACTACACATAATTCATAAACAAAAAAACTTTTTTTCCAATCCAAATATGTCAGCAATATCATCTTGCAAAACAGCTATTTGCCTATCTCTAAAACAAAATCATTTTCACTACAATCATAATAAGGTAAGATCTAATCAATATCATCATTATATTTCCTTATTCCAAAATGTTATCAGAGAAACCTTCTTAAAATTTTCTATTAAACAGATCTTTCATGTAGATTATGCAACTTGTCTTGTTTTGTTTTGCTTTTCTTGTAATACTTAAACACATCAAAAAGGGATTTCAAATTACATCCGTAGGACTCCTATGATATATAAACTTCTTTTTAGTTTTCTCAACAGTAACATCAGAATTTTTTGCCCTATTAACGTATAGATTCATTTTTCTTTCTAATAGGGATTCATTTTTGTGAAACAAAATCTTCATAATTAGTCTCTTTAGATTCTTCGGATGTTTCAGAACCTACATCTTCTTCAACAATTTCTTCAACTAATCTTTGTTAAAAATATTAAATAATGAAATTCAGTAAATCAATCAAGCCAAATAAAACATGCTTTTTTTTTTAAATTCTTGCATTTTGTAAATACAAGTAATTATCAACTCAAATTTTAGAAAAATTCTACATTTTTAAATGCATTAGTTCTAACCGCATTTTAAACTAAATTATCAAAAAGGCATAAAATAACTATTTAAATTTTGACTGCATTTAATGAATGCAATAACTATAAAAATATTTTTTAGGATATGGTAAGTAAATGAAATTACATTAATGTATAACTAAATAAAATACGAAAACAGTTAAAGTTAAAAAAATACACAATTATGTATATCCTACAAATATGATATTATGTATATCGAACAAAAAAATAACTGCATATCTTAATACAGTTACTAAATGCGTTTTATAACTAAAGATAAAAATGAAACTAGTAAATTCACTTAAAATAAATAAAATAATAACTAAATAAATTTTGACTACATTTTGTGAATGTAGCAATTATCAAATTCTATTTTTTTTAAATATTATAACTACCTTTTGTAACTACATATAATACATGCACTAACAACAAATATCTAAAAAGCAATAAAAAATAAACTAAAACTAAATTATCTAATAAACTAAATTAGAGCATATAATTTCTTTTAGAATGTTGAACGCAATTAATGAATGCAATAACTATAGGCACCTAATTATTTAAACATATTGTAAGGAAATGCAATTAATTACATTAATGTATAACAAAAAGACAATTCTAAATGCAGGTAAATTTAAAAAATCAAATAACCTTTTCAGTAACAACCACTACTAACAACAATTAAGTAGTTATTATAATAAAAAATATAACAACGTAACGCTAAAGTAGTAAAAGGTAACTGCATTAAAAGTTAATCACTTATAACTGCAAATCAAATGCAACTTTAACCATATTTGAGAAATACAAATATAAATGCATATTTGAAATAAAACAAGAAAAGAGCCATTATAATTCCTTGCTAACTATAAAATGCAAATTAAAGACCACATAACTAAAATGTAGTTAAATTAATTTATATTAAAATCAAATGCACTATAATTCAGATGCCTAATTATTACTAATCAGTTATAAGAGCATAAACAAAATTCTTTTCAAATGCATAATATTCTAATAACAATTAAAGACATAAGAAGAAAAAAATGAAATCTGTAAAGTAACATATCTAAAAACACTTAAAATTGAATTTATAATAACATGCCTTTTTTAACTACGTAACTAAAATACAGTTAAGAAGATATTTATATTTCATGCCAAATATAAGTAAATATGATATGCAATTATTACTATTAATTATTTATAAATTGATATCGTATATAGTTTTAACTGCATTTCACAAATAAACTTCAACTTAAATTCATATTCAAATAAAACAATTATAACTACATATCACATGCATATTGCACATATAAACATTAACACAAATTCATATTCAACTAAAACAATTATAGTTGTATTTCATATGCATTTTTAGTTGCATTTCACATGAATGTGCTACTCAAATAAAACAGGATACATAACTCAAATGCATTATAACTCAAATTTAATGAGAACTCATATACAGTTTTAATTGCATAACTCAAAAGCAGTTAAAAAAAATGTCTCATATTCATAACAACTTTAGGTAAATCTAGTACGTAACTGTTAATTTTAAATTTTAAATCATATGTTGTTTAAACTCCTTTCACAAATATTTTTAAACAAAAATTCATATTCAGTAAAAGATAACAAAAACAACCTTATAGATAACATAAACCTAATGTACGAATAGATAACTACATAACCCAAATGCGGTAAAACAAAAAAAAAATCAACCATATTGATTGGCATAACCCTAATAAACTAAAATGTAGCTGCATGACCCTAATGCAATTAAATATGAAAAAAAATTAGTTGTACTGATTATCACAAACCTAATGCAATAAAATATGAAAAAAAATTAGTCATATTGATTATCGTAACCCTGATGCACTGAAAAACAATTGCATAACCTTAATGCATTAGGATTAATCATACTTTCTACGATTACACCTTTTGGAATAATAATAACTGCATGAAACTAATAAAAAATAATCACAATGACATTTTTTATACCTTTCTTGGATCGTACACTGTATGATGTTTTCTATCATACACATCACCTTTTAGAGTACGTACATGGCATAACCTAACTTTTTTTTTTTTTGAATTACCTAGAGAACCAAGCGTCGCTTGTAAACTCTAGGGAAGTATGTGCCTGCCAAACACATACTTCGGGTACTTGTTACAGGGTTGTCAGTTTCGGGGCTCGAACTCGTGACCTTCGATCACGCAGTCCGGACCATCAACCAACTGCGCCAACCCTGTTGGCTGGCATAACCTTACTTTACATTTGAAAAGATTATGTAATCGATAATGTCGAGAACTTGTTAGGATTATAAAATACTCAAGTAGTAGACATAAACATCAATACTCCAACATAAAATCTTAGATCTTAATCATGTTACTAAAAGAGCTTTAATATAAAACCCTAAATCATATTTCTATATATCTTTTGCTAAATAAAAGAGAAGAGATGAACAAAAGAGTGGAAGCACTAACTTGAAGCCATGGTTGGCGATTCTCAGCAGGTTTTTGATCCTCCAAGAAAACAATTTTTCTTTTATGTATTTTTATGATGGGAAAGAAGAGAATACATGATATCATTCTATTTCTTAGGGACCACTACCATTTAAATAACTAACTACTTAGTCAGTTTTAGATATTTATAATTTGGCCCTTCATCAAATTATAAATACAGCATATAGTATCCACACATTATTTCCATGACACTTTAATACCCATGACACTATCGCATTATTGGTCACTTGATTTTCTATCACACTTTATAATAGCATTATCCATTTTACATATTGCCCAGATAAAAGAATTTAATCCAATAACCTCCCACTTAGGCAATATATATTTTCTGATAAATGTACAACCTTATAAGCTCAAAATTTGCTATCAAATAACAGATATTATGCAATAATCTTGTCCATCTACTTTATTCATATTGGATCACAGTAGTCTTTGTCATATTGATCGTGATTAAACTCATCAATGGTCACATATACAAATATAGCTGAATGATATAGATCAATCATGGACGCATACCATGGAAATTACATGCAATAATCTTGTCCATAAACTTTATTCATATAGGATTACGGTAGTCTTTGTTGTATAGATCATGAATAAACTCATCAATGGCCACATATACAAATATAGCTGAATGATATAGATCAATCATGGACGCGTACCATGGAAATTACATGTAATGTGAACCAAATATGCCTATTTCCAACAGTTCCTTCTTAAACTTAGACGAGGTCAGAATCAAAATAACAAAATAGAGTGGATAAACCGAATACTTCATTTCTGATCAAAAACAACCAAATAGATAAATGCCCGAAAATAAACATAAAGTAAATAAAATACAAATTCCTACAAGATCATGATATCCTCAAATAATATAACACTCATATGAGCACTAGGCTGAAGAAAGACCTTGGATGATAGACCTTTTGTGAGTGGATCTGCTGTCATGGAGTTTTCCCCAATGTCCCCTATGGATATCTGTCCATTCTACACTTTCTCTTTTACAACTAGGAATTTTATGTCAATATACTTCTACATAGATGGGCTCTTGTTGTTTTTGGAATACAAGACTACCGAGTTATTGTCACAAAATAACTTGAGTGGTCTTTCTACATTCTCCAAAATGCATAGCCTAGTGACAAAGTTTCACAACCTATTCCATGGTTTGATGCCTCATAGCATGCTACAAACTCTGCTGCCATCGTGGAAGAAGCTACAAGTGTCCATTTCACATTTTTCCAGGATATAGCTTCTCCAGCTAATAGGTAAATATAGCCTTATGTAGAATTTTTTTCTATCTTGGCACCTAATGAAATCAGAATCAGAATACCATATAAACTCCAAAATAACCGATCTCCTGTAAGTGAGCATGTAATCTTTTATTTTCTAAAGATATTTTATAACCCTCTTAGCAGCTATCTAATAGTGTATATTAGGGTTGTTTAAATATCATCCTAAAATCCCAGTAATGTATGCAATATTCGGACGCGTACATACTTGAGCATACATTAGACTTCCAACAGCTGATACATAAAGAATCTTTTGCATTTTCTGAATTTTAAGGTTACTTATAGGGCTTTGAGTAAGAATGAATTTGTCTCCTTTAGAATAATGGTGTTATCTGGTCTACAATCTTGCATGCCAAACCTTTTGAGTACTTTTATCAATTGCTCTTTTATGAGAATCCAAGAATACTCGAAGATCGATCTTGATGTATCTGGACTCCTAAAGCAAATGAGGCATCCCCAAGATCTTTCATTTTAAAATGCTTAGACAAAAATCTCTTGGTGTAGTGCAACAAGCTTATCTCAATAGTGGTAAGTAATACATCATCGACATATAGAACCAAGAATATATACTTACTACCACAGAACATGTGATGCACACAATCATCAATAACATTCATCTCAAAACCGAACGAGACAATTACTTGATAAAACTTATGGTACCATTGACGGGAAGTTTGTTTGAATCCATAGATGGATATTGTTAATTCACAAACCATATTCTTTGGGCTTCCAACTCAAAGTTTTTGGTTGTACCATATGAATTATTTCTTTAATGTCACCTTTAATCAGTGCGGTCTTAACATCCTTCTGATGTAACTCAAGATCAAGATGAAAAACAAGCGCTATGATTGCCCTAAAAGAGTCTTTCGATGAAACAGGAGAGAAAATCTTTTTAAAATTAATGTCGTCTTTTTGAATGTAGCTTTTAACGACAAGACGTGCTTTGTACCTCTCCACATTCCCATTTGCATCCCTCTTGGTTTTAAATATCCATTCACAACCAATTAGTTTTACACCTTCAGGCAATGAGAAAAGTTCCCAAACTTTATTGTATTACATAAACTTATACTCTTCTTGTATGCCATCAATTCACTTTTGAGAGTTATAACTTTTCACGGCTTGACAAAAGTGTATTGGATCATCTTTCATCATTTCATTATCATCCTCATGTACTTGGACAAATACAACATAATTATCTGAAATAGCATTTCTCCTTTTTTGTGGACCTCCTTAATGGCACTTGTTCTTGAGGTTGTTGAGTTTGTTCGTCTAGATCAATTAATTCATCTTAAATGGGGAACCGTTCAACATTATCTTGTTGAGGTTCTAAATTAACTTCTTGATCAATGATAGGTGTAAGAAACTGAACATCGTCAATAGTGATCATAGGAACCAAGTTTGAATCTAATTCCTCCTCAAAAGCAATGTCTCTAAACCTATTTATCCCCCAAACTCAACATCCTCGAAAAATGTTGCAGTTTTTGTCTCAAAAATATTTCTAACTGTTGGATGATAAAACTTATAGCCCCTTAGATTGCTCAAAATAACCAATAAAGTAGTTGCTTACTATTTTGGAGTCCAATTTCTTTTCATGTGGCCTAGAAATCCCAAATTTGAAAGTGCTTTAGACTAAGCATTTGACCTGTCAAGCTTATAAGATGTTTTTGCAGCTGCTTTTGTTGGTACTCTATTCATAATGTAAGCTATTGTCAATAGTGTTTTTCTCTAAAAGGACTCGTGTAAGATGGAATGAGAAACCATGCTCCTTACCATATCCTTCAAAATTATATTTTGTCTTCCAACTAGACCATTTATGCCAGATGATCCTGGCATGGTGTACTGTGGGACAATACTACATTTCTTATTGAATTTAGTAAATGGTCCTAGACGTTGTTCACTTGAGCCATCATATCTATCGTTGTCTAAATTTATAATTGATTAGTCTCAATATTTTTTTAATATAGTTGAATTACAAGTACTATGTTTTTACAAAATTAGCAATATATAGATTAGACGCTAATTGATATAATATATCAACTTTGCTTTAAATGACGAAACACAAATTATTATGTAGAATTCAGACAATATTTAATGAGTTGCTGGAAAAAATTAGTAAACTTACTAGAAAAAGATAAAAAAAATTCAATAGTATCAATGTGCACAATCCATGTCAATCACGCATGTCAAAAAAATTGTTATGTGTAAAGATCTACCGGCTTCTAGATGTTTCTCAAAAGAACTTATCAAATCCTGAATCAAGTCAAGGAAAACTAGTTCAAATGACAAGTAATATGACACTTTAGACCGAGGTACTAAAAGTCATGGGTTCGAACACCTTAGATATCAAATGAATGCTTTACTTGAACAAGATACCACTCTTATTCTAAAATAAATCCCAAGTCAATTAACTACGTTAAAAGAAAAGGAAAAATGGGTAAAATAAGCATTTGCTTCTAAAATAATTATGCTTATTTGTTTTGATTTTATGCAATAGAAGTAACCAGAAAATTCAAAGGGTTCGGATGCATCAACTTCACTACGATACAATCTTGATGGTAGACAGACATTCCTTGATATCAACGTTGAAAATTCAGAACCATTAAAATAAGAATTACCATTGTCATAACATTTTTCAATTTTGACTAGAAAAAAAAAATCCCTTTAGCAAATCAGAAGAGAAATGCTTGTGAGTGTAGAGGTAAACCTCTAATGAGCCCTACACTTGTGCATTAAAATGTGCATGTTTCGTTAAATTGCCCAACTCATCTCTATTCCAAGAAAGATGGGAAACAATCAATTTATGTTCCTGAAATACGTTGTCAGTCTTGAGCCAGGTCTAGCTGAAAGGTGACCCAAAGCCCGATTTGAGGAAAGGTTTGAAAAAATAAAATTCTTGTTTCAAAAATAGTAAAAAATATATTTACCTTTGTAAATTAATTTGTATTTCACTGTAGACCAATGACGGAGCTTACGTTTAACAATTTATGCATTTTACATCGGAGTTATGCCAGCCAGCATTTTAAATACCCAACCACGGTTTGACCACTATTAACCATTAATCTTAGAATGTCACGGTTCTGGAAATGAAATAACGTTGCACGTGCGTGAACCAACGTTCTACTCAAAACCTTGAAAAAAAAATCTTTAAATCAACATCTTTGAACCACAAGGTTCTTCAAATTTGAGAAAAATAACTGTCACTTCGTTCTTTTCTTCTTCGCGTGATCAATCTAACAAATAATTTAATAATCTTATCCACCAAATTATTTGATTACTTCATCAATTTCGGATGATTAAATTCATTATTAGTGTATATTTTATGAAACTTTGTGGAAAAAAACCTCTTTTATGTTTTTTTTTTTTGAAAATTTGTACTTTTGCACTAAAGAAATTGCTGTTTATTAGCAAATGCCCAAAATAAATGGTTTTAAATATCATTATATTAATTATAATTTTTTAAAGTTTTTCATCAACTAAAATAATTTTATATTTAAATAGGAAAAATGAACAATAACGACTAAGGTGGTTCTCATTGTTTGATTGATTTAATCACTATAACCTTTGATCTTACATCAATATAGTTCGTTCTTCAAAACTATGCTACCTAAAATTTAATAGAATTATGTTTAGGTGTTGCCCCTGTTTATTTCTCCCAAAGTCGGGCCTGCTCCCAAACCTAAATTTTATTCTATTATCCTGACCCAAACTTATAACTTAGAGCCATTTTTATTCTGTTGCCTAGAGTCCAAACTTTTAGCTTTAAATTTTATTCTGGTGTCCAAGGCCCAACTTAACTTAGGCTGGGCCAGCTGAAATGCTATGCTTCTGCTCAACATAACAAGTGTTTGCTTTTTATTTCCAAGATATGCTATAGGAGAGTACATGCATATGGCTAACCATTATATAGTACAAACCTCTTTCTTTTATTATCACAAAACAAACATTGACATTTCAGCTATAACAAACAACAGAAACAAAGGAATGGAGAAGCACATAACATAACTTATAAATTAAGACTTAGGTGCAAGACCTGCTTTAATTTTCTGAACAGTAGCGACATCAGTCTTGAATGCTAAGGCAAGGGCATTATCGTCGACTCCAGTGCCGAACACAGTTGCAGGAACAGAAACAGTGCCAGCATTAGCACTACCAAAAGCTGAGATAGCAGCAGCCCCGTCACCAGTGCAGAACTGAAAGTGAATAAGCCCTTTTGGAAAGACAAAAATATCCCCAGTTTGTAAAGTTTGTGTATATAACTTGTTGGTTGTATCAACAAATCCAACTTCAAGTGAACCATAAGTTACAAATAGTAATTCGGAAGCACGAGGATGAGTGTGAGGTGGGTTGACAGAGTTAGCAGGGAACTGAAGAACGGCATATGACACACTTTGTCCAATTAAAGCTGGAAATTCAGCCATTGCTGCTTTGGTCACCGTGAATTTACTTGGAGCCGGAGAAGTGATTAATGGACGCATTGCAGTAAATGTGAAGAAGTTACCGTCAACCGAGGTTAAGTTTTGAGGTAAAATGAAGTCTGAAAGGATATCAGGATCAGCAGCATTTGTAATGAAAGCAAGCACAAAAAATAAAGCAAAGCGCAGAAAGCTGGTAATGGCCATGTCTAGTTACTTGCTATGTTTTGAACTTTGAATTCAAGACTTTTTGAAATGAAATAACAAAAACTACATATTTATACACATACATTTATTGGTCGTATAATTTTCATCCTAGTGGACTTATTAGGAGATCAACGGAACTAACAAGGTCATAGTTTTACAATTTTGGCTTCATGGGTATTTAAATATATGTATTTATTTTTTAAGTTTTATAGCAAACAAGAAAAAGTTTATCATAACGTACGTTTTTTGTTGCATAGGTTTCATAGTCAACTTAATCTCATACTGAATATACTGAGAATACATGCGTAAGTTAATGTAAATCAGTTTCTAAATTTGGAACTGCTCATTCACCATTAAACCAATATCCAATTTGACCAAAACCGCTAAACTTGTTGAATGTATGCCTAGGGTTCCATGGTTTTTAGCATTGCTACAGCCTTATTTTCTGTAACACTGTCTCATGTACCAAATGAATAAAAATTATATATGCACCATAATCAAGCTTTATAGACTTATTTAATTTGAAATAGTTACAGAAACGCGTTTTTGTTTCTTTAGATTATATATTTCTTTGCAAACCAACAAAAACAAGACGGAGAATTGTTCAATGGGGGCTGCGTATGGTTTTTTAAGTCGATGACTGTAAATTTGCACCATAAATATGAGTTTTACCGTTATCAATTAAACCCTGGTAAGTGACTACGCGTTGATTATGTCATCTTTCATTTTGTCGCAGAACATGATATGCTAAAATGCTAATTTATAGGAGCTAATACGACTTAGTCTTCATTCTATGATAACATTTAAGTGGAATTTATATTACTAGTATAACCGCACAACGGTGAAAAACCGACCGTTCGATTATATAACTTTGATAAGAAATATATATTTAAAATTTTTGTTAATATTACTTAAACACTAAGTGATAATATATTGGAAAAGAATAAATTGAGATTTGAATCTGAAAATATGAATTTCAAATTTAAATATTAATCAAAGCATTCAAAATTGTCGATTTGAAATTGAATTTTAGAATTTTAAAATCATAATAGATTTGAATTTGGAATCTTTGATGCGCGAAATAAAATGAGGAAGTTTAGGGAAACCGCGATGAGACAAGATCCACGTTTTTTTGGCTTCAGAAAAATTGATTTTGAACAGTGACAATAAGCAAACCTCTCTAACGGTCGGTTTGATTATTACTACATTGTTGGAAATAAAATTGGTTTTTTAAAGAATGTATCGTAATCTTTTCAAGTCGTCATGCTTCAATACTTTTGTGAAGATATCTGCAACTTGGTCTTTTGAATTGATAAACTTTGCTTGTACCTTCTTTTTTGCAATTTTTTCTCAAATAAAGTGGTAGTGCGTATCGATATGCGAACTTTGATTATGAAAGACCGGATTTTCAGCGAGTGCTATGGCCGACTTGTTATCCAAAGATATTTATGTTGCATTGTGCTGTGACACATGCAACTCCTTTAGTAAATCTCGAAGCCAAATTGCATGACGTACACAAGTTGAAGCAGCAACATACTCAGCTTCACAGGTTTATAGTGTCAAGATTGGTTGCTTTTTTGAGTTCCAAGTGAATGCTCTATCTCCCATGAAGAAAACAAATCCAGTTGGTCTTTTACGGTCGTCAATATCTCCAGCCTAATCGCTTTAATATATCAAAGGATTCTTTTTGTTGTCTTCGAATGCGAGGTAGTAGGGGCTTACATGTAGCGACTAATAAGACCTAATCCATAGAGTATATATGGCCTTGTGCATGTTAAATATCTCAAGCAACTAACCATGCTCTTAAATAAGGTATGATCCACATTCTCTTCTTGCATATGTTTTGAGAGCTTTGTACCACTTTCTACTTGTACGGGTTTGTATTCATCCATTTTGATTTTCTTCAATATTTCATTTGCTTCTGATTCTTGAGAGATAAATATACCATGCTCACTTTGAATTACTTGGATTTCAAGATAGTATGACATGAGTCCAATGTCTGTCATCTCAAATTCTAAATTCATCTCCTTCTTGAAATCATCAAAGACTTTTGGATTATTTCCAGTAAAAATTAAGTCATCCACATATAAACATACAACTAAAATAGCTCCATTTTGATTTCTTCTTATGTAAAGAGCATGTTCTTGTGGGCATTTTACAAAATTATTTTCTAAAAATACTTATCAATTCTTGTATTCCATGTTCTTGGGGTTTGTCATGTTCTTGGGGCTTGTTTTAAACCGTAGTGTGCTTTTTCAATTTTAAATTTTGTCTTCGTATCCTTTAACTTTATAACCCGGTGGTTGCTCCAAATAAACTTCCTATTCTAATTTACCGTTTAAGAAAGCAGATTTCACATCCATTTGATGTATTATCCATTTATTTTGAGCTGCTAAAGAAATTAATAATCTTATAGTTTCTAAGCGAGCAACAGGAGCAAATACTTCGTCATAGTCTATACCTGCTCTTTGCTTGTATCCTTTAGCTACCAATCTCGCTTTATATCTTTCAACTTCTCCTTTAGCGCTCTTTTTCACTTTATATACCCATTTTGTACCAATAGTTTTATGTCCTTTAGGTAAAATAGCCAACTCTCATGTATTATTCTTTACAATTGCTTTGATTTCTTCATCCATAGCTTCCCTCCATCTTTTGTCTTGTTTTTCTTCTTCAAAATCTATTGGTTCACAATTGGCAAAAAGACAACATAAGGTAGTATCATCGAGAATTGAAGTTACCTCATACAATTATTACAAAGATCCCATGCGCGGTGTTCTTTCATTTGAGCTTTCTTCAAATGGATATTCTTGATGGATAGTTGAGCAGATGACGGCGTTTTGACTATAGGCTCTTCTTCCACCTCATCGTTGCACTCCTCTTCATAAAGCGGAAAGAAACAATAATCATCTTCTTGTTTGTTCCAATTCTATGTACTTTCTTCGTCGAACTCCACATGTCAACTAACAACAACTTTTCCATTAATAGGATTATATAACTTATATCCTTTTGACCGTGAGTCATAGCCAATGAAAATGTATTTTTCACTTTTGTCATCTAGTTTGTTGCATCTATGATCTGACACATGGGAATAAGAGATGCTTTCGAATACTTTCGAATGAGATATACATGGCTTTCTACCACTCTTTCCTTCTTCTTCCTATAGAAATTTTCCAACAGTGGTATCGGAGCGAGAAGATCCTCCTAAAATTTTACAACAGTGGTATCAGAGCCAGATTGCTAATTCAAGTTGATAGCAAGGAAGAATGTCAACTGGATTGAGTTTCATAAAAATTCCCTTACTCAAAAAGAGTTTTATGATAATTGGAGAATTCACATAAAAGCGGTGCTTGAATCACAAGGTGTGTGGGATATCATAGAAAGTGGGTATGAAGAACCCGTCGATGTCACCACTTTATCCCAAAGTAAAAGAGGTAATTTAAAGAGTTTGAAGAAGAAGGATTTACAAGCCCTATTTATCATTCATCAAGGTTTGGATGATGATATGTTTGAGAAGGTAGCAACCGCGTCTACTAGTAAGGAAGCATGGGAGAATTTGGAGAATGCATTCATGGGAATTGATAAGGTGAAGAAATGATTACAAAATGTGCGAGGTAAGTTTGAATCCTTATTAATGGAATCATCGGAAACAACCGATGATTATTTTTCACGAGCATTATCAACTGTAAATCAATTGAAAAAATATGAAAAAATAACTAGTTCTAGAATATTTGAGAAAATTTTACAATCGTTGGATTCCAAATTTGATAACATAGTTGTAGCAATTAAAGATTCTGAAGATATAAAAACTATAAACATTGATCAACTCGTGGAAATGCTTCAAGTCTATGAAGACAAATTAAATAGAAAAGACGAAGAAGAGCCATTAAATCAAGATCTTCAAATCAAACCCGTGGCAGATAATGATGCAAAAGTAATAGAAGAAGATAATCAAATGTACGAGGAAGAGGAAAAAAAGAATAGTGAGAAGGAAGAAAAGAAAAACTACGAGTTGTGAGAGAAAGATGCAAAGGAAGAGACAATGAAGACTGACATGGAGGAGAATATTGCATATGATTCGCCAAAGATAACCAAAGAGAAAGTCATAGATGTTACAAGTGAAGAACATATAAAAACCAATGAAGTGAAGAAGGAGACTATCATGGAAGTAAATGCAAGGAAATTTGACCGTTTTGTAAGAAAATTAATGCGAAAACATTAATGGACCATTTTCTTCCTCATTATGTGGTACATTAATGGACCGTTTTCTTCCTCATTATGTGGTACATTAATGAACCGTTTCCTTCCTCAAACGTTTCCTTCCTCATTATGTGGTCAACTAAAGGGTTTTCCTATTAATATGCTAATAAATAAATCGGTTACAATCTAGAGCATTAGTTTCTCTCATCTTGATCTTGATGGACGATCAAGATTAAGTCTACAAATCTGAAAAGTTGGTCCTCTCTCTACTTATAAATGTTAACCTTTTTCCATCACAAAGCATATAGAAAACACATAAAGAAAGATAAACCCTTACAGTAAATATAATGAGGAAGGAAACGTTTGAGGAAGAAAATGGTCCATTAATGTACCACATAACGAGGAAGAAAATGGTCCATTAATGTTTTCGCATTAATTTCCTTATAGAACGGTCAAATTTCCTTACAGTAAATATGAAAGAGAACAAATAAGACAAAGACGAAGATAAAGACAACAAAGATGATGCAGGTGATTAAAGGCACGAAAGTAATGGAGATGAAAATGAAGAAATCATCAATCAAGGTGAAGAAATTCAAGATATTGGAGGATATTTAAAATACGAGCAAAAAATTAAAGAAATGAAAATAGAGAATAATAAAGAAGTAAAAAAAGGAAAAGATCAAAGCGGAAATCAAAGAGATCGACAATGAATTTCATGAAGATATTGGATTGCTTAAAGATTACAAGAGTAAATTTAAGAGAGAATGGGAAGATAACATATATGATTCATTCAAAATTTATGACACTAGACCAAGATGGAAGTTAGAATGCTTACTTTTTGGAGTATTCTATGTTAATGATGAAGATCGAAATAAATGGAGCACACCAAAGATTCAAGAAATTGTATCGAAGAACTTGGCAATGAGAAAGAAGAAGAACACAAAAAATAAAGTTTGGATAATCTCCTTATTTCTGCCAAAGCACGTAAAATACAAAGATTGAAAATTTTGCTAAGAGTTACAAAACCAAGTTTACAGGGGGGTGTTGGAAATAAACTTGGTTTTTTAGAAAACGTCAATTATGTTGATTATAATTTTTGTATTTACGAAAATGTCAAAACTAAGAATGAAGAAAAATCTAGACTTAACAAATATGTAATATGAAGAATTCTAGAAAATGCTTTGTCAAGAAGAATCTAGAAAATAGAAGATTGAAGAAAAGTCTAGGACAAGAAAAGTCTAAAGAATATACTCCATTATAAATTGAGATGTGTTATCTCATTTGATGTATCCAAGCAAGCAAGAAAAGCCAAGCAAGAAAATGTATTTGTAAGCAAGCAAATGAATTTGTAAGCAAGCAAAAAGAATAAAAGTACAAAGAAAAATAAATCTATTTCCTCCTTTATAAAATATTCTCTCAATCTCCATTAGTAAATTAAAAAGTTTCTCCCTCATGCTTCTTTCTATAGAAAATTTCCAACACAAAAAATTGCTAGTTTGCAAGTAGGGACTTTTTGCGCATGAAATTTAATGATGGGAACCTTTGGTCCAAAACCCCATTAGATTAACTGTTGTACCATCTTTTTGTTCCTTTTTTCCTTAGTAAGTTGCTTTTGTTGTAGTAAATCAGGAAATTCACTTCGGATGGTGGAAGTTACTTATTAACTTCAACGTCGGAAGTTCGAACATATTGTCCCACTAATAGTACTCAATCACTTTCAACACATGTCCTTTTGTATTATTATTAAATATTTTTCTACTTATTCCTAAAACTAATTATTCCTATTTAGTGTTTGCCCAAAACAAATATTATACCTTGGGATGTCCCAAGGTTGTCATGGAAAGTACTTGTGCATTACATGATATTGGTGTTAAAATGACGATATGTACTAGCCAAATGTTATACATGAATAATAATAGTCAACTCCTATCATTTTATATGGATTTGACATAATTAATTTTAATACAGCTACTTCTTGCAGTGTGTGTATAATATACACATATAAACATACATACATACATACATACATATATATATACACACACACACACACACATATATATATATATAGAAGAGCATTTCATGACACGTCTGTTTGTAAGCATCCCAATTGCTTTACATTTTCAGCCAAAAGTCTATATTTAAATAATGACTTGAGGTAAGAGAGAATCAGTGGAAAGAGAGAAAAACAAAAATATGGGGTGGATATCAAGGGGCTGTAGGGGTGCTGCACTGTATGGGGTGCAGTTGAACGCTACACACACGTACATAAATACGAGCATTCAATGGTACCCCTGTTTTGCAGCATAGCCTCTTGATTTCCACCATAAGCTTCAAATTAAATAACAATACGTTCTATTTTTTCCCACTACCCATAATATTTAATTCGTACATTGCCTTGGAAATCAGAGGGCTACAAAGGGTACTGCAAAATAGAGGTATCATTGAACATATATAAAAGAAAAGAAAAGGAGAAAGAGTATATCAACATACTTAAAATGGTTACAATTTTGTCAATAAACATTTATAAATAATAAGAAAATATTTAGTGTAAAGAGAGAAGACGTTAATTATCCTTTTATGAAATATATTGTTGTAATCTATATACGTTATACTTTAAAAAGATAATATAACAGACAAAATACTTTAAAAAGGAAAGAATACATCTTCTTTTATATGTTTGAAGTAAGAGTGACAGTGATTGTGCAGGACCAGCCCTAGCATTCGTTGTATATAAAGTTAGTATGTAATGAAAGACTATTTTTCTATTTCATTTTCTGTTCTGTTTACATTTTTGCATTTTATATACTATTCTTGCCTTTATCAATTGCTTGCATATATAATATAACTACTTGTACTGCAATTTATATATATATTATACATGTACGTGTCTGCACTATGCTTTTACTTACTGTAACTCTATATATTTATATAAGTAAAATTCCTACAATTACTTCACACTACAAGAAATAGAGCATTTTCCGGTAGCTTCCGACCATCGGCACCCGTCAGAAGCCGTTGGGATCCGTCGAAAAATGCCGTCGCAAATTAAGTCGTTGGTGAATAGATTTTTCGACGGCTCTCGACAACGACCGTCGACTGTATTTCCAACGGCTACCCGACGGCTTCCGACCGTCGTGGAAGACACATGGACAGTTATGTTTGTTACTGAAAGCCGTCCGAATATAGTCGTCGGTAGCCATCGGAACGTGTCGGTAAAATTTGACCTACAGGCCATCGGAAGCCGTCGGAAAACCTACAAATATTTTTCTGCATTTTAGCTGTAATTTGGCCTTCCATCCACAACTCAAAAATAAAATATCTTTCAACCAACTCAATATATCCAACTCGGATATCCAACATGAAATCAAACCATAGAAAGATAACCAAATATTAAAAAAAACATAAATCAAAACCAATTCATATAAAATCCAAACCAAATCATATAAAATCAAACCAAACTTCACTACCATAATTCTCATACATCTAATTGTACAATATACACATTAATGTTTTGCCAACCCCTCACAATCAACTCCCAAATGTTGGAATCTCTACCACCAATTATATCATCAAATAATATACATAACAGTTCAAATCCAAATCCACCAACTCAATGTATCATCCAAACTTACAAAACAATGACACAGAACAAAAAAACATGCCTATCAATCTGATCAATCAGCTCCAGAACCTCCTGAACCAACAGAAGATGGAAAATGACCATCATATTGCTGTATGTACTCAACAATATGCTGATCCAACAGTTGTGTCATCTCGATGGTCTGATGATGGTTCTGATCTCCCAGTTGCGCCACTCTAGCTCTCAACTCTTCGATCTCTTCTCGATTGGCTGGCTCGCCACTGGCTGCTAGCCTACAACACTTATTTAATTTAGTCTATAATCTTACTATCTAAGTTACAACATAATGTGTTAATTGTTATATCTATAAAATTATGATTGAAACTAAAGCGATGCACCAAAAATTAAAAGATTATTAAATTGTTATATCTTAATATATTATTTACTACCACTTGATTGCCAAAGCCGTAGCGCCTCTTTCGTGATGGTGGATCCATGGCTGTCCCAAAAATAATGTCCTCCTCATCCGTCGTGAGCTGCTCTCGACCGGTATCCTCTAGGAGTTTCTAGCGTTGTTCCATAAACCTTGCTTGCATGAAAAAATAAAAATGAAGTCAAAATTAATATAATGATATGTTATTTCATTGTAATTTAACAATTAAAACAATTACTAATAGTACATAAACTAAAATATGCTTACATGACTCTTACTAGATTTGTCGTCATGCCATGTATACAAAACTGTCCCGTTCGGATTTACATGCTCGACGGCATGCGTACGGGTAAACATATCCATATACGACAGAGGATCCTATGCCTCAGCTTTCTGAAATTGATTATTATATACTGTTATTGTATATTCAAAATTACGTAACACAATAACTATTTACAATTCACATTTATTAAATTTATCAACTCTTGGCGATACTGCTGAAACGACTTCAACCCTCCTTAATAAATGATGGGATTTTTATTCCTATTTGCAGAGTTTCTTTCCGACTCTGCCTGTACATTCAAATTTAATACATTATTTACCAACCAAATATTTTTTGATATTTACATATCAATCAAATAATTAATAAAAGTTTAGCGCACATACCTTCGTCTCAACACTATCCAAGTGTTTCAACCACCCTTCCAACACACTTGTCCCCATCCAATTTGGCTTCTTCCCTTTATGCTTCACTATCGACATGGAATCCCTTTTCTTTCTCATCTTCTGTATCCAGTAATGTTGTACTAGCTGCAGGTCATCTGATTGTATGTCCATGGCGGCCTATGTTTCATGATAAACAAGCAATCAAAAATTAAACAATAAAAGGTGAACAATAAATCAGCGATAAAAGCAAATTAAGAATGGAAAAAAGAAGAATATACTTACAATGGAATCCTGCCAAATACTCGAGGATGTGGGGAGGGATGTTATCCTACTTTCACCAACAAGCCGACATCCTACTCTTAACGCCTCCCTCGAAACCGATGGAACCACAACTGATGGTTGTAGCTCAAACCCCCTATGCTAAATATGATACATATTAGTATATCTTACACAAAATATTTAAGATGCTGAAAAAAGTTTAATATTTACTCATAGACCCTAGCTACTAGAGTCACGAAAAATCGCTATGGCGGTTGTGATGGACCGCTGACATCGCCTCCTGAAGAGTGGGAAGAACTCCTCCTTCTGGACGACATGATATATACCTGTCACAGATACATCATTTTCAAAGAGAGCAATAACATGATAATGAAATATATTTTATAATTAAATGATATAAATGTATAAAGTACATAAAGTGCAAAGTATACCTGATTCAGATTGCGTCTCATATTCCATGATAAGCAGAATGCGTTGCATTTTTAACATAAATTGCTAAATAAATGATGGAAATGAAAATGCCATAAAAGATGTAAATAACGATTAAAAGATTTGGTTTCATAAATGACATAATTACATAACTAGCAAAATAAATCTCATCAATTTCGTAATACACCAATAATTTGACATAGTTACATCAATTGCATAATTACATCAACTGCATAATCTCATCAATTACATCTATTACATAATGATATAACCAAAATAAAGCTCATCATTTACATAAATCATCGTCGTCTTCTGATTCAGATTCGGTCTCATATTCTACGTTATTTTCCTCCATACTCTCGAACACTTCTACTATAACGTTTGGTTCATCGCTCAGAGGTCCAAAATCTATACGATTATCTATAATTATTATTTCGTTGCTTTACTCAAGATCTGCCTAGTAAGCTCGTTCGTTTGGAATATTTTTCCCATCAAACGTAAATCTGGCATTTGTTTTAAAAATTACCGACCAATCTGCTTTGTCTCCTTTTAGAGACGGATAAAGAGCATAATAAAATTGTAATGCTTGTTTGGCTAGTACAAAAGGTCATACTTGTGATAATGCGATCTACGCTTTATTTCAATAAGATTATAATCCTTGTGAAAATTAATTCAACACTTGGAAATTTGCTAAACCTATTGCATCTAAACAAAAACACCTCCTCCGTGGGTCGTGAGAAATATGTTAGTTGCAAAATTTGTGTTAAAACACCATTAAAATCATTTATATGATTTTCTGGATCATCATTACCTTTAATAAATGCACCTGTATTATTAGTTAATTGTTCTACACCATATCTTTGGTGTTAAATTTATATCCATTGACGAAATATATTGGATATATCTTGACATTTCTTTTTGGTCCCAACGTAAGACGTTTCAAACCTTCGTCAACCACACAATTTATCGCTTCATAAACATACTTTGAAAACCAATCATAAAATTCTTTACCGACATCTCCATGCGGATGTTCACTTTCAAAAATACTGCATATATACTTAAAATATTGCATTAAAGTCTACACGCACATGCATTGTGGAAATGAATAAATCATAAATTATTATTTCAGATTACCTAACAAATGGTGCAACCACAACACAATTTAGAAGAATATAAGTGTGCGCTACATGAGAATCTCTATCGTCTGGTCATACTTCTACACATTTCCTAGAAGTCGACCATGTTATCTAAAAATAGATAACATTGTTTGAGAGGACTCTTGTTCGTCACCTTCATCATTACGAGGAATACTTTCAAATGATATGTTCACATGATCACTGAAATAGTGAGAGAAAAAGAATGAAACTTCTTCTCCAATGTAAGATATACATATCGAACTTTCAACTCATGCTTTTTGCCTCACTTTTTTCTTCAGATGATTCAAGTATCTATGCAAAATTAATTTACATTAAATTTAACTTTCGAATGTAATCAATATAATAGGTAACATATTACATACCTCTCAAATTGATACATCCATCCATATTGCACAGGACCTCAAAGTCGTGCTTCAGATGGGAGATGAACAGGTAAATGTTCCATTGCATTGAAAAAACCTGGCGGAAATATTTTCTCCAACTTGCAGAGAAATATAGGAATTTCTACTTCAACTTTACGTAAACATTGCACTTTTAACATAGTCGAACAAAGGTCTTTGTAAAACAGACTAAGCTCTAATACTACTTTCCAAACTTTTAACGACAATTACTCTTTGAATAGAGAGAGTAATAAATTTTCCATCATTATGTGACAGTCGTGGTTTTCATTCCGCTCAATCTACCATTTTTAAAGTTAACACATATACGAAGATTTGATGAAATCCCATTAGGAAATCTAAACCCTTCTACCCATTTTAGCACAAATTTAACTCGATTATTATCTAACTCGTAACATGTTTTGGGTTTTTTTTACTATCATTTGGTTTCATATGAAGAGCAGGATGTTAGCATAATTCTTGTATATCGCGTCTTGATTTCAATCCGTCCTTAGTCTTCCCCTTGACATTTAAATTGTGTTAAAAACATTATCAAATACATTTTTCTCATTATGCATTACATCAATATTATGACAGAGAAGAAGATGTTTCCAATACGGTAGCTCCTAAAATGTACTATGTTTGCACCATTTATGAATAATCGATTTGCCTTCAATCTCGGTTTGTACTCCAGTTTCATATATCTTTGGATAGTCCCTTACAAGTTCGTATATGTCTTCGCTTAACCATATCGTTGGTAGTTTTCTGTTTTCTACTCTATCAGCTAAAAAGTTTTTCTTTTCTCCTCTAAAGGGATGATTGACATGGAGAAAACATCGATGGCGGTCAAAAAACCATGAAATTTTCTTAACATTTGTTAAGAAAACGCATGTGTTTCTTCCATGCAATATAGACATGCTAGACGACTGGATGTACTCCATCCTCAAAGCATTGCATAAGTAGAAATATCACTTATAGTCCACAACAAAAAAGCAAACATGCGAATTTTTTTAAAACGTTGTAAGTTTCTACTCTTTCATTCCACAATGTTTTTAATTTCTCAATCAACGGTTGTAAATAAACATTGATTTCTTGTGTCGAATTGTCGAAGCCAGGGACGACAACAGAAAGAAACATATATTGCGTTTTCATACACATCCGTGGAGGTAAATTATAAGGTGTGGTGATAATGGGTCAAGATGAATATTTAGCATCAAATTAAGAAAATGGTGGAAAATGATTCGTGCATAATCCAAGTCTAACATTACGAATCTCCACTGCAAAATTGGGATAAGTTTTATCGAAATGCTTTCATGCTTCTCCATCGGCTGGATGTATCAACGTACCCTCTTCCTCCGTTCTCACACTATGCCATCTCATATGAGATGCAGTTATAAAAAATGCATATAATCTTTGAAGACTAAGAGTTATGAGCAATTAATGCATATGCTTGTACGGAACTTCATTTCCCTTCTTTTTTCTTGGTTTGTATCTTTTCTGATTACATATTTTACAATTCCTAAGATTTATGTCTTCTTTCTAAAACAGCATGCATCCATTTAAATATGTATCTATTTTATGATAAGGTAAATCAAAAGCCGACATAACTTTTTTAACTTCATAGTGATTTTCATACATTAAATTATCAGACGGCATATATCTTTTTGCAGCTTGTACAACGCTTGTAAATCCAGCTTCGGTGATGTTGTATTTTGACTTCATCGCAATGTATACTACGGTTACTGAAAGCTGGGTGCCGCTGTTACAACCATCCCAAGGAGGTTTCTTAGTAGCATTCAGTAAATCATAAAAAAAATTGTTTCGATATTTGGTTCTACAATATTTTCATCATCGTAGTCAACTTCAACCGTATGGAACATTGATCGTGCTGCATCTTCGACCATATATTCTATACCGTTCGTCGTAACAACTTTGTTACCAGTAATGTCTAATTCAAACTCTACAGAATTATTTGCTGCGACTTCTTCATGACGATCCCAAACATAATACTCCGGCATGAAATCTTTTTTGCACAAATGGACTTTCACAATATTGAGTAACAAATACTTCAAATGTCTGCACCTACCGCACAGACAACGAATTTCTACATCATTTCCGTTATTACTTAAAGCAAACTCAAAAAATACGTTTATACTGTTGTAAAAATCTTCTTTTATTGAGCCTCTCAACCCTCTTCTTTGATACATCCATCTCCTCCGATCAACAGAATAATCGATCATTTTTTCTGTTTGAGAAAATATGTCACAAATTCAAAAATGAATATTTGTCATATTACGAATTCACATTTTATTTTTCAACGTATAGAAATAAAATCTTATAGGCGTCAATTTTACCCCACTTAAGAATACAATATAGAAATGTTGATTTATGGTTATCTTTTTTTCCTGGTCAGTCATCCTACTTTCCATTACAAATACAGTAAATGCTTACATTCGTACTTAGTTCATTTTAAACGGTTCAACAAAATTTCTATAGCATTTTCTTTTTGTTTCCTGCGTTGTATACAAATGCGTGTACAAAGGAAATAAAAAATAAAAGTGACGTTGAAATTTTTTCAATCGTTTGAAATGAAATAATGTGCGAAATATAATTGTTTATTGTGTTTACAAATGGTCCAACATAGGGACAAATCCAACAAGGATTGTACCAGATGAATATAAATGGTCGTTTTGTGACGAAAATGACTATTTATATAACGATCATGTTCGACACCCGTCGGACGGGGACAAAAACTCTCTAAGGGACGTAAAAACATATTTTGTAAAAAAGAATATATATTTACTAATTTATACATTTCAACTTTTTTTTTAATCTACCACGTTTGTTCCGCATATTTCATCGAATAGGGCTGCTTTAGTATTGTAGTCATTTTCGAATACAGTCAAATTTCTTTTAGACTCGTGCTTTCATTATTGTTGCACAAGTCAAGATGTTATACTACTCATATCTTATTCCAATTAACAAAATACAATGGTAGGAACAACGCATATACAACAATTTACATATACACACAATCACAAATTATACATACTATTTACAATTTCATGGTAGCATTAGAAATAGGTATACAATAAGATGCTATAAACCATTATTACTCTAGTGGAAACAATTGCAATCACTAATTAGCCCTAATTTATAAACTTATGCAAATATATATTTAGGGTAAAATTAGTTTTTTTGGAGAAAATAAGAGATTATACTTGATTTATAGAGCAAGACGTTGATTACGCAGTCGGAAAGATTTCGAAAGCTCGAAATTGCTGATTGGAAGCTTGGAGGAGAGACTTGGGGATTAATGGAGTAAGACAATCGAGCAGGAAACGTAGAAGAAAGGCTTTGGCCTGAAACAATATTCACGAATTTCAGACGGCTTTCGATGGCCACCGACGGCCCGTCAAAAACCGTCGGAAAAGTACCGTTGGAAGCCGTCGCTAGGCTCTGTCAGAATAATGGACTTCTCTAGCAGTGTTATTTATACTTCATTATTCAATTTTGGTTTATCGCTGCCAAGGTATTTCTGTTTGGCTAAACAAAACTATTATTTGACCATTTTTATGGTTATTCTTATTTATCCCAGGTCAAGTTTCCTTCGACCATTAGTAAATTAAAAAGAATCCGAATTTTGTGTTGTTCCTTATCTCTAAAGAACATCGGTTTAGTAATCCAGATCTTGACGTCTTCGATCTCGCCAATATGATCGATATTTTTCCTAGAATTTCACCACTCAACTTCGGCCAAGCATGTCTTTCTAAGCCATAAGTGTAACCATATCTTTTATAATTCCATTGCATACAGAGACATGTCTCCAAGACTTTTTATCTGGATACAAGAATTTGGGCACCGTTCCTTGACCTCGTTTGCCTTCGAGGTCAAAGGTTAGTAGCATCGAGAAAATTATCTGATTATCCCTAGCCGATTACACTCCCCCATCCTGATCCTGGGCCAGAGGAATCAGGATGAACCTATCTTTGGGTACTGGTTTTGCGACCTCACCTATTTTTGAGCATCGATCAAAATCATCCATTGACCATCCTTGCTTATCTCTAGTCAAGATGTCTTGTTGGGACGAAAGCGCGGTCGTAAATTTTCCGATTGTGCACCAATTCCTATATTTGGGACTAATGCTTTGGATGCCTATTTCTGGACTCCGCTCTCTGTTTTACCTATCCCTAGGTGTACCGCAAGGGTATCCTATGACGGTCCTCGCTTATCCTTAACCTAGCACATCATGCCAGAATGCAAGCATGGTTATCAAACTTTCATCCGCACACCAATTTCTTTCTCCGAAAACTGGCATTTTCTACAACTTGCCCCTAGATATTCCTTATTGACTTTACCTATTGTAACGTTTCGGATTTTGCCCGCTCGAAAATCGACATCCATACTTCATATCGTATTCGAATGCCATAGATTCGACCGTTCAAATCCGATTCGCCGGAGCTTATAACAATCATTAAGTAAACAACACAGCGGAATAAAAGAATAATACATTGATATACAGCTTTGATACAATATCTGATACAACAGATGATCCAATAGATATCAATATACATCAGAGATATGATACGATAAAATAGCAGCGGAAAAAAAAATAGATAACATCTAGCAGCGAAACAAAATAACTCTAAATAGTCTTCAAGGAAGAACTCCGAGAACTGCAACTCCATCTCCAAGAATCAATCCAGCAATAGCTCAAACTCCCCATAACAATGCACCTAACATAAACAAGTCTGGTGTGAACCAAAGAATGAACTAACTCCAGATAATCTACTAAACCTGACTATCTGAAAAACCCAACTCTAGACTGCTCGTGTAGAAAATAATGAGCATCCAGAGTTTAGGAAAGAAAACAATAAACTCCGGATCAGTCGTGGGACTGGTGTGAGCAAAAAAAAAAAAACAGTTTATCTTTTAAAACATTCAACAAAAGATTTTCAAAGTCAATTCGCAATGCTTTTTAAAAAATGAGACTACCATAAGGCCTCCCGCACACACACACAATGCAAACGCAGAATCGGAGGAGATTTCTCCTTATGATAGTCAAAGATGCTTGATACGCATTAAAAGAAACATTTGATATTATTACTAGTGCATAGTGTAGGAAAAATTCATTTCGAAAGTAAAGATATAAATCTTAGCCAACATAGACATTTCGAACTATGCCTACTATAGCTACCATCCAAACAGTGGGGCGCCACCATAAGTGAATGATAGGTTCTACAACTAAAACCGTACAGGGTTTCGTATTGGGAATTGGATTTCCAACAAATGGTCGGGCCAAGGAACTTCCCATTGCCACATGAGAACGCCTCTGGAAGGACGTCCCCGAGAACCAAACCGGATCTCTGCCAACACAAGGCCGGGTTACCCCTAACTGGGTAACTACTGACACGAGTATGCCATCCCCCGATCGTAAACGACCTTTCTCACGGGATCCCGATAACCAACAACCACAAAGTAATAAATTCGTAGTAACCACATAGGTTAAATATCTAGGCTCCATACCATGATACCACCTCTATCCAGAAGGAAATGCACATACCCTAAAGGGAGCTACCCCTCATAACCTTGCCGCATCTTTCCTGTTTTGACCATTTCCGGGGTGTGAGGCTCGACGAAGTCTCGTCCATAAAAACACACTTTATACAAAAGCCGTGCTTTGGGTCAACAAATGATCATAGAAATGATCACCAAGATAGACGATCAAACAAATGATCCTATCATAAATAATCAACACAATGATCATTTCACAGCAACACTCAGCATGTCACAATACCAAATTGGGAATATATCGCTGATAACCTTCAACTATATAACCTCTGACCTCGTACGTCTCAGAGAAGGGTGTTAAGCTAAAAGAATAAATTCTCCGCCACCAACAGAAATATATTTGAAAGAAATCGGCTTTATATCTCAATTTGTAATGTCAGACATACAATCCATACAAGTCTGTTCTGGGTTCGAACAGAACCGAAGGCACTTACAAAGAAGTCCTTGCAATCCGGATATTCACAATCCCAATCGGATTTCCCATCACTTAGGAAGTTTCTATACCGGCGCGACTCGGTGCAGAAACAATCGATAGGTCATCCTATCGCTTTCGCAAATACCCGGTCTTCATCACCGGTCTTTAAATGCTATCCATAACGACGTATCACATATTCGGAATGGGTTATACGACACAAAGGTCCTTTCCCGGCTAAACCGAATAGTGAGCGAAAATATTTTCAAAACATATGGATATGGGATTTCAATTAAGTCACAACTTATTACCCAAATTTTTTCTTCAAATGGCTTAACAAATTACCATTTTCAATCTTTAAACAAAAAGATTCATTTTCACAACCTTTCACGGTTTTAAACAATTTTCACATTTTAATCTTTTAAATAAAAGATTCATTCACAGATTTTCCAAATAAATTTTCATTTCAATTTGATTAACTCGTTAAATCTTTAAATCAAAGATTTAACTTATAGCCTTCAAAACAATTTCATTTCAATTTGATTTAAACAAATCATCAATTTAAATATGTTAATAATAAACAGATTTAATTCATAGTTTTCAAAAAGAATTCATTCATAACTTAGGAAAATCATTTCTCCATTCAATCTTGAAATTCCCCTAATTAACTGGAATCTCAGTTCTTATCTAAAAGTGTTTATCATTTGAAAACAACAGTTTTCATTTTGGAAATCTGATTCATTTATACGAGTTGAAATCCTTGGGTTAAATTCAAATTCCCAAAAAACAATACTTAAAAGTGGTTTAATCCCTATATAACCAATATAACATCTTTAATCCCTAATTTCAAATCATAGAATTCAATTTCAAGTATTGAATTTAAATTTAAATCAAATTATTTAAATTTCAAAACTTAATCAAGTAATTTAAAAATAATAAATTTTATTTTGAAATTTCATTCTAAAAGCTTTTCACATTTATTCTGATTCCATTCCCAAAACATTTGAATTTAAAAATTCAAACTTAACTATTTCAAAAATCTGCGACTTAATCGATTTCCTCGTGAAATCCATATTTGTGTGTGTATGGTGTGGTCCAGGGGTTATACACAGTAGTGCAACATCATACAATCATCACAGATCAAATACAACAATATATCTGATAAGCGATATAAATTATAACGCTTATCTTCATTCACAGATCACAGATAATATATGCAAATAAATATACACCGCTCAAAACAAAGCATCACATATCAGATAGGACAATCAATTCAAGGCATTTCATACAATATAATCATTCATAAGTAAGGTCCAGCATTCAATAATCATTTATAAACATGAGTAATTAATTGTTTAATCCCAAGTAATTTAATTTATTTTAAATTAAATTATCTACTTATGAATAAATTTTCAAATCCTGATTTACTATACAAATCATTTGATTTAAATTAATTTATCAAACACTTATCAATTTATCAAATGATTTCTTAAATTAATTAACTAAATTAATTAATTTAAATTAATCATATTATCAAAATTAATTGCAATAAATAATTAATCCTTAATTATTTTCATCAAGTAATTACACTTAACCAATTTACAAACGATTATCTTAATGAATTAATCTAATTAATTCATAATGTTTATCACATTAATTAATTATGAAATAATCCTTAATTAATTATCTTCATTTTCTAATAACATTTCTTAAATTACTTTCTTAAGAAATTATCTTAGATTAATTTATTATTAATCATTTCTAATTATAAATTAATCTAATTATTTATTTGTAAAATTAAATAAATCATTCTTTAATTTCCTTATTGGTTAAATCCTATATATATATTTTTTTTCTAATTATTTTTAAGATAATTCATTTCTTTATAATGATTTCATTAGCATTAAAGTGGTAAAACATTACACTCTTGAATTTGAATTTAAATTACATTTTGAATTTAAATTTAAAATGATCATTCTTTTAATCATTGATCAAATTCAATCAAAAATCCTTAAAAATAAATGTAAATAACACTTATTACTTATATAAGAAAAAGCTTTTAATCTAACTACTTAATTTAAACATTCAGATTTAAAAAAAACTGATTTATTCAGATTCGAATTCATGAAACTTGAATCTATAAATTTAACTTTGATTTAAACTTGCTTTTAACACCTTGATTTAAAATCCAAATTCATTTTAAAACCCTAGATTCAAAAATTCAATTGAATCTATACTCTAACTTTTTATTTAAAACATAGTTTAAATCATGCTTTGAATTTTGAACTAAGTTTTAAAGCCTGGAACAGACAAGTTCAAATGCCTGAACAACACTGACTCGAGACAACCAGAATTTACTTCGAGTCCTTCCTTCCTTTACTTCGAGTCATCCCCTCGAATAACTCGCGTATTCCCTGAGCCAAAAACCCTGCACCACCCACTGATGCTTCAACACCGAAATGGGCACGGTGCACGTGCACCTGCACAGCTCCAACGACCCACGCCGACCATCAACGACCATCTCCGTAAGTCGCAATCCAAACTCGCAACCCATCCCGATCGCCTGAACTACCCAGACTTCTCGAAATCAAATTCGAGAAGCTTGACCCAAAATCTGGCAACACAGAGACCTCACCACAACCAAACCTGTCAACATTGCCTCCTCCCAACTCCGACCATCTGAGAGCTTCCACCTCCGGCCTCGTCATCGACAACACCTGAACTTCAACTTCCCGAAGTATCTCAACACTCGATCAACCCGAGTGGTCGACCCAAACCAAAACACACAACCCAGAAAATTAGGTTTAGAAACTTTGAACCACGGCTATCGCCACCACCGTCATCACTGACGCCACCACCCATTTTTCCCAGCACCTCCATAAGCTCCCGCGTCTCCAGCCCAAATCCTGACCTCTCCCATCATCATGACCGACCACGGCGACTCGAAATGCCCAAAACAGATAAACACAAATTGCCCTTAATCCCAATCACTAAAAATCTGAATTACTGCTTTAAAATTCATATTAATGTGTGTGAATTCGACTTACATACCTGAATTCAAGGAACCAGAGATTTATATTTTGACAAATTTCGAGTTTGCCTAGTTTCTTCTTGGTTTCCAGAAGCACTTCAAAATTTCTTCAACTTAATTAAATTTGTACCTTAAGTATATGTTATATTAACAATGTTTGTTTTAATACTAAGCCCAACCATCGAGTAATAAAATGCAATTGAGTTTTGAAACAAAAATCTGATGCTTTCAAAAACTAAGACAGAAGGCAAAATGAACATCAGGTCGCACCCATTATTTAAACTTATTCAGAGAATTACGTGTATATATACACACATTTCACAGCTATAAGTACCCCAGATTTATTCTTTAAATTGTTTAAATGAAATGTTACTCACAGGATATTGAAACAGAGAAACCTGTTAACATGCAAACCTATATATAAACAGATTAAGTTTAAAGATGGAAGTTTGCTCACAGGGGATGAAGACAGAGGACAAGCCTGAGAATGATTTATTTGAAATCTTTAATTCACTTGCAGTTGAACCTGAGCTTAATTTGAGATGATCTGCTTATCTTTGCATTTGTTTAAATCTGTATTTTGACTAGAGCTTGCTAACTGCTGTTAAGATTCAAGGCTTGATGTTGAGAAACTTTGAATTATTCAGGCTTCAGATTGCTGCCTTTGATTCAAGCTTGCTCTGAATTAATGCACCTATGCTTCAGATTTTCATAGCTTGATGGACGAAATAGAGATAGATGGATTGATATATAGGAAAGAAATGAGTTACCCGGGGACATCACTTTGTACAAGTTAATATTTTTTTTATTTTTGAGTACAAGCTGATACTTTTGTTTGTACAATAGGTAAGGTAAAAGATGTTGTATGTACTTAGGATGTTTGCTTGTACTTGTTTTTGTATATTTATATTTTGATTTGTTTATGCTTTTGTTTACAGCCTAGATTCTTGTCTTCATTTGTTTATTTACTCACTCTATTTACAACTTTGTTTCATATTATAATTCACATCTAATTTGATTTGTTTACTTTATATTTTCTTAGACATTTTATTATTTTACTTTATGTATAACTATAAAGTTGTTTTAGTCCTTTGTTATAAAACTTAAATGAAAATATATATACTTTTGTTTTAGTTATACTTTTATACTTCATTTACATAGATATAAAGCTATTATAATTATTGTTGGAATTGTTGCCAATGTATTTACTTTATTTTATTTTACTTTGTTAATTTCCTTGCTTTGACTTATGTAATATAGATGTAAATATGCTTGTACTGTTTCTTTTGTTTGTTCACTTGAATGTATCTTGTATTTTCTTTTCTTTTACTTTGCTTTTAATAACTTAAATAAATTTCTGTTTTATATAACATAACTTGCTTGATTTAATTTACAAGCTCTTGTATTTGATTTGTTACTTTTTCTTTTGTTTTTATCTTTTGTTTTGTTTTGTTATTTTGTTTAGTTTACTTTGTATTGCAAATAATTTTCTATTTTAATTATGTTTGTATGCATACATTTGTTTGTAATTTATTTTATTTTAAATTCACAAATCCTAGCTTTCTTTAAAAATACATACGTATATATATATATATAAAAATAAATCTGAAATAACCATTTCTATCTATAAAAATCCATTTGTATAAATATTATACTATTAATATTGTTTAAATACAACTCATTATTTAATTAAAACAATTTATAAAAGAAACTATCTTTATTTTAATAAATAACATATTTTTATTTGAATTTGGAAAAACTCGAATCAATTTATCATTTAATTTCACAATTTTTTTTTAAATCAAAAATGAATTAAATTATCAATTTAAATTAAATTAAAATCTAAGGTTGTTACACCTATCTTCAAGCAATAGTTAATAATGAAGGATGGGGTCGAATTATCCGATCGACCCCTATTATTATACTCCCCGGTCATGATCCTGGACCAAAGGAATTTGTAACATCCCATGATTTTTGCGATAATTAGTTAAACGAAATTAATTAATAAATTACAAACGTCAAAAAGAGAAAATTTACAAACATCGAAATTTGACTATGAATCTTGCACTATTGGGTTCTTGGCAATTTTATGATCAGTTTTCATATATAAAGTTTTTCGATCGGATTCAAATGAAAAAATTATTAACGTTTGAACTTTTAAAATCAGAAATAATTATATATGTCAATATGTTAATAAAAGTTAATTAATACTAATTAGTAACATTAATGGAAACTTAGATGTTAATAGATTTTAATGTTAAATTAAATTTCACAAAATACATAAAGTGAGAAAGAAATGAACGAGATCGGTTAAACAAGGAATCAAATTAACAAAATAACAAAAGATAATTAAACACGCTTAAAAACAAGGGATGGTCGAAAGGATGCACCTAGGTCGATCGGTGGCGGTTAACCTTGGGTATTGAGTAGTCGGCCGTGGCGTATAAATTTTTTAACTTGGGCATGGATTTAAACGACGTTGATTTATCCAATTATTTTTCTTAGCTTCCAAGTTTCTAATGTGCATCTGTGATTAAGATATAGATTGCATAAGATAAATCTAATGCTTCAAGTTAACTCCGAAACCTATAAATATAAGCCTAATTCACACTTCTCTTCTCATATTTTCTGAGCCATGGAGCATATCTCTGCCATTCTCTTTTGTCCACAATCTCTAGAATTCTAAAAATAGTAAAATATTATATTCTATATCTTTAATAATAGTTGTAATATCTTTGAAGTCACACTTTTTTGGTATCAGCGTGAACTACAAAAAATGCTTCATACAAATATTATTAAATAATATAACTTAAAAATAGGATCTAACGAATAAGTTTCCTTAACAATTCAAAACACTATTGTAACGACCCAAATTTTTGGTCATTTAAATTTAGAATATTTAATTAAATTTAAATATTTAAAATTAAATTTTACAAGTTAAATAACTTATATTTCAAATATAGTGATTTATTTGGATAATTAAATTGTTAGTTTAATATTTGAAATTGTGTAAATTATTGAAATTTGAATTAATAAGAATAAAAGTAATTTCTAACGTTGTTTTAAATTCTATTTGGATTAGAATAGTGATAGTAAACTTTTAAAATAGGATTAAAAGTTAATTTATAGAAATTGGAAATTTAATATTTAATTAACGCGTAAAAATAGTCATTTTTTTATACACTCTTGGATTTCGACGAAACTAGTTTCATTGGATCCATAATAGTGAATTATTATAGGATTTCAAATTTCATGTCAACTGGACTTACGGTTTGGTCGTGCAAAGCTGAAATGCATAGAAATTTGTTTTAGTAATTTTTAGTTAAAATAATTTGATTCAGAAACCTACCTTCCAAATATGATGGAATTGGCCTTCGATGTATATTCCAATGTGTTCAGAATATGGGTAAATACTACAAAAGCCTGGTGGGACGCTTCGTTTGGAGTCCGAAAATTTACGAAATGAATAGTGTCACAAAATTTTACATAAAAGGACCTCAAACATCACCATTTTCACAAACCCTAACAACAATAAACCCTATCCGCCAATTATACTCGACGGTCAGAAATTGCCGACTTTCTCCCTCCATTATCTCCTCATCCATCGACTTTCATGAGAAACACTCAACTACAATATTTTAGAGCTCGACAAGAGCTATGAATCCATACGATCGTGATCGATTTTAGAGTGGTCGATTGCCTTAATTTTGCCTGCGTTCATGCCGCATTGGGGCATTTTCTACTATGAAGGGGAGGTCAACTTCTTCATAGCCATGGGCGGTGGTGAGAGGCACGTAAGGCTGTCGTTTGGTAGTGGTCGACCAAGCTCTGATCGATTTGGGTGGCGTGCGTGTTGGGTTTCAAACGAGGGGAGCATGATCTTGAGGAAGAAAAAAAATGCAACCATAATTTTCTATAAAGGAAATTAACGGGCCAGATTTTCTATGGTTAAAAAAAGAAATTGTGAATTATTTTTATTTAAGTTCGTGTAATCTTTAAAATACTATAACTTTCACATACGAGGTCGAAATCAGGCGAAACAAATTGCATTGGATTTGTATTGATGAGCACTACATTTTAGAGCTAGATTGGATTGATTTGAAGCTAGTAAATTTTTTGGTTAAGATTAAATGCTCGTTTAATTTTAATTGAAATAAATCACTATCGCGACGACTGTAAGCAAAAAGAGTACCACTCTCTCTTTCTGACTCATTATATTTTTATATAAGTGAGAATAAATTTATTTACGATGATTGGTGATTTTTTGGGTGATATATGATAATTATATATATATATATATATATATATATATATATATATATATATATATATATATTGATTGGTTTCGATTTATTCCCGCATATTTTAGTGGATGAGACCCTATACATTTCCGTGCATGAGTGGATGACTCTTTATACGTGCGTCTGCCTTAAAACAAACAATGTATATATTTTTCTCATATTTATGTTTATTGCGAGTGAAAGGTTGGAGGGATCCAACTACATTCCTCACCGTTGTTGATTTTATTTATTTATGTTATATATGATATTGTCATGTGATATATCGTATTTGGACGCCATGATTGATATGATTGATGTGAATTCCCTTATTTAGCGCTTTTGCAGCATTCAGCCTTATTTTGGAAATTTAAAAATATTAAAATTATGATTTCAATTTAAAAGGATTTCCAAGTGATTTCGAAAATATATGTGTTTTTAATAATTTTCGAATCGTTAAAGAAATGGATTTATTTTAGATAAATAAAAGTTATAATTTTTATGTTATAAATTTAGGGCTTTGTGAAATATAAGCAAAATATGATTTTTGAAACATGGAGTTAACTATTTTGTGAAATAAGTTAAATTGAGTTTTTTGGACTTATTATAAATGGTTTATATATAAGATTTATAAAATGGGTATTTTATAAAAAAAAAGTAATGGCATTGTAAACGAATTTTGTAAGTGTTAAAATGAAGTTATAAATGAATCTCGTAAGTAATTAAGATATATGAATTGATGAAGTTATAAAAAGAACAAATTTATATTTAAGAGTTCTATAAGTAAATAAGCTTATAATAAGATTTTGATATATAAATGAAATAGAAATGTGAATTATAAACACTGTTTTATAAATGTGAAATCAATTTACTTCGATAAGTTAAATATGAAAGTTTATTAAAGGAATTATATTCATGATTTTGGACAGTGAATAATCCTTAAAATTAACTATGTAGAAGAATGAATTTGCTAAGAAAATTATATTTACGATTTTGGACAGTGAATAATATTTTAAATAAATGGATATTTTGGAAAGTGATATTATAATAGGGAATTTAAATGGTTTAAAATAAAATAAGTTGTGAATTTACTTAATATTAAAATAAGTATATGAAAATGTTTTTCAAATATCCAATAAGTAAATTGGTTTTGAAGATTATCTTTTTAAAGATATTTTGAAGTGAATAATTGGGAAGTGTTTTGAATTATAAACGATTAATAAAAATCAGGCTCAGTGATTACTTAATAACCAGATTTTGTTTGTTGCTTTGATAATTAAATAACCGACTATTAAATTTGACCATTTTAGTTTCTCAATTTGATGTAGAAACTAATTAGTCGTACACTTAGTATGCAACTGACCGTGTAGGCTTGATTATCTTTTGTGTTGAAAATGTTGATTCCTACAGTGCGGATACTCCAATATACGAGCTTCCTTCTTGGCTGAAGGATAGCAATTTGAAAATTGAAGACGTGATAAGTCTATGAGACTTAGTTTCTGTGTGAGGTTGAGAAACGCTTTTGCGTTGTTGTTGCGGAGAGACTGAGATTAGATTTATCTGAAAACCACTTCGGACCAACATATATGCGACGATTGTGCAGGTTTGTCAATGATATTGATATTTACGATTTTTATAGTGAAGGACTGTTTGTTGATCGTTTGGGGTTTAAATCCCAATATACATATAGTAGCAGTAGTCTCTTCGTTATGAAAAATCCAATGCAAGGACCATTCGCTACTAATCCTAGGGATTTTCCGACAGGATGTGGTAGGAAAGTACCTTCGGTTTGTCCTGTTTCTAGACAACTTGTATGGACGAGTGTTTGACATTGCATTTCTAAGATTACGTACATTGGTTACAAACGTACATCATGTGGTGGCGGAGAAGGAAACTTCTCTTAGCTTAACACCCTCTTTGAGACGTACGAACTCAAGGGTTATATTTTTTGGAAGGCAATTAGTAGTCAACGGAAATGGCAACGTGGCATTCAAAGTTGATGTGATATGTGAAAGGTAGTCGATACCTCTTTGGCCTCACTGCTCGAAAAATGACTGAAACAGGGATAGAAGCAGCAAGGCTAAGTGGTTTGCTCCCAATTAGGAGATATAATCACTCTTCTAGATATATCTTTACAAGCTGCGATGTCGTGTATCCGATTGTTGTTAATGTATGCCTATAGCCACGGATAAAGGTCGGTAATGACCAGAGTGATGACATATTCGGTACTATCCAGGTATGGGTAGGTCGGTCTTGTGTTGTTTTAGGTGGGTGGATCTAATCCCTAGGCACATCCCTCTAGAGGTGTACTGTGTTGGTTTGGAAAGGTAGTCCTTTCACCTAGTCATTTGTATGGAAATCTCGTGCCTGGCATTTTCTATTGTAGAAAGCCTTGTATTACAAGATGTATGCTGGAGTATAATAATGTAACAATTTCAGCTATTTTAATATTATTTGTGTGCAATAGACACTATTATAATATAAGAGAATTTGATATAAAATGTTTTGGTTATCGTAAGGTAAAAACCTTGTCGATATTTATTTATGGCTCGGTCTTACGAGATACCTTTTGTTTTGGTAGAGGAAAAGTTTTGATAAATTTATAAATTCAGTTGAGGTGTGTTTTCTTGCTAGTTTACCAGACTGATTTGGGCATTCTTCGCTTTCAATGCTCGGGTCAGATCGAGTACATTTACAGGGTTAGATTTGGTGCCCTTCGAGCTTCAGCAGACGAGCTGGAGATCTTCATGTCGTATACATGTATCTGTTTATTTTTCCACTATTTCGTATTGTTGTTGTTATTAATTATCAGCATTTGTGAGGACAGTTTATTATAACTGTCCAAGCTGATGATTACTTATTGTATATTCTTATATTGATTTATGTATATTACATTTCTCTTTGTAAAGATTATTGATCTATATTACAGGCTATTCCGCTGCAATGTGAGATTTTGTGTTGTTTTGGTTCTGCTTCTCTCTTCTTCTCTTCTCTTCTTCTTTCTACTCTCTTTCTTCTCACCCTCTCTTTTCTTTCTCATGATCTTCTGCAATCCCTGCACTCTGGATCGGATATGTGTGGTTTATTGTCGGACCCAGAAGGTGCTGAGTGCGGGCCGTCACAACTACTCTAAGTAGCGGCATTTTTTTTCAAGTTGCGCGTCAACGGTGGCGCTGGAGGGGGCTGCGCTTCAGATGTTGGTGGAGTCGGCGATGGCGGTCGTCGCGGTGATGGCTGATCGGAGCACTGAGGCCCGGGGTGTCGTGCGCATGGTGGTAAGGTCATGTGAGGATGGGTATCACATGTTGTACATGGGGTTTGGGGTGATGATCTATTTACATTATTGCCACTATTTATTTTAATTTAATTTTAATTTCAAACTTCTAATATCAATAACTTTTTCATACGAGCTTCGATTGACACGCGATTTCATCCATTGGACTCATATTGAAATTTCGATCAACATCGAACTGGTATGGTTGAATTTGGAGACCGTTATAATTTTGGGCTTTTATTAGATTTTTAATGGGATGTAAATCAAAGACGAATGATTTAACCCACTCACGCAATAATAAATTTTCTTATGTTACTTGAGTTAAACTTATGAAGTGATAGAATTTTATTGGTTGTTGTTTGGTGGTTTAAATTGATATATAAATTAATTGAAATTTTATATTGAATCAAAATAACTAAGTTAATATTGAATTTAACTGCTAGTTAAATACCGAAAATTGATAGTTAGCAATTGTTATGTTATATTGGTTGATTTGGATGTTAACTGTAACTGGATGCCTATTGATTGATATGTTGGATATATGGTTGTTAGTTATTTTGATATATCCCTGTTATTATCCTATTATTTATTTGACAACCTATAAATTCTCAGTTGAATTATTTAGAATAAACTAAGAAATAGGTTGAAATGATATATACCTATATCATTTAATTTTAGTTGAAATGATATATATCCATCTATGTAATTAAATTGAAATAACCGATCGCTTGGTCATTGGGTAGAAAATTATATACAGACACCGGAGTTGGTTAAATCAAATGGTTTCAAATCTTAAACATGAATTGGTTTAAATGATATTGTTTAAAGAAAAAATTGGATTTATATGAATTAAACTAATCTCTTACTGAAGATTTAAAATGTTGAAATTGAAACTGTTTAAATGAAATTGTTTAAGGATTTAATTGAAATCTGAAACTATGAATTGGAATATGATTTGAATTTATCGAAGGTGAATTATTTGGAAGGTTAAACTTTCAATTTAAACTTTGAATTTAAATTATTTAAATGGCTTTAAATTGGTATTTTCAAGTTTTTGATGTGAAATGGATTTAAACTAAATTGTTTAAAAATGAGAAATTAAATTGAAACTTTAGCCATTTGAATATAACCGTAAAATTGAATTTGAAATAAAATTGAAATCATTTTGAATGGAGGTTAAGCTAAATTGAATTTTGAATATGAAGTTGACTTGAATTGGAAATCGAAAAATTGATTTCGTTATGATTTGGAACATGAGTTCAAATTGTTGTGAAAGAAAGAAACAGTTTTAATATAAACTATTTTAACAATAAAATTAATTTAATGTATAAATTATTTTAATTATCTAAACTATTTTTGAAATTAAACTATCTATATTCAAAACTATTTCCAATCTTTAAAACGATTTTGATTATACAAATTATTTTTCAGTATTAAAACTAATTTAATTATTCAAAACCATTTTCAATATTCAAACTTTTTTGAAGGCGGAACTATTTAGATTTAAATCATTGATTTAAATACGAATGTTTTAATATGAAGGTATAACCTGTTTTGAATTCGAAATGATTTTGAAGTGAATCTGATATTTTGATATGAAATATGACTTGTTCTTGAAATTTAAAAGAACCAACCGGTGTGTAAAATTACGTTTGGTTGTTAAAGAGACCGAGACCGAATTTTGGGGCTCTCTCTGTCAATCCCGGAACCACTTTAACAACTGTGTACGTGGTGGATGATCCAAAATGAAGTAGTTGGATTGGCGAACGATTGCTGGATTTGAAGAAAGAGAACGATGATGGATGACCCCGACGCTTGTACCAATTTGAAATGACTAAAACAGGTTGGCTTGTCAGAGCCAGGTGGGCTAGCTACCTCTAGCGGACACACTTCTTCGTATTACTATCTTGATTTGAAACTTTAATGGTGCACCTAGATTTGATTATGGGAGTGTTGGACACGGTGGACGATCGTGGCTACGATGCATTACCACCATCACTGCGACCGAAACTGGTAGTATATTACCTTGGGCATTGCCTTACATGCCTTGTTATACTTTTATACTTATACGCGACCACTACGATTTTCTTTTAGTATGGTACCTATACGGCACTCACTGGCTACCGATGTTACTGGTTGTGTTACAGGACCTGCATAGACTATTTGCTTAAAAATGTGCTAAGGGGATTAATTTAATGCCTTAACACTAAGAAAAATATTTATTTTATTAATAGACACTACATATATAGCGTATCTTACTATATAAAGATAGTTAATGGAACCATAGGAGATGGAAAATTCCATAACATCTCTTAAGTTATTGCACTCACGTTATACACTTGATAGAAGATAAAAAATCCCGTAAGCATATATGAAGCTATTATGCTCGTGTTTACCTGTTACAGATTTAACTTACGTAAGAACTTTTAGTTCTTACTCGAGTGTTTTGTCTTTTCATTACGCTCGGACCAGCCTAAGTATTTCAGTGTTGAAGACATTATTCCTTGAAGATGAAGATGTAGTTTGCTAGACCATATTTACTATTATTATTTCGCTGCATTATTTTGGCATGTTTGATGATTTTACTCTGATTATGTTGTAAAAGTTGTGTAATCAAATGTATATTGTAAAACAGCTTCATGAACTGTATATTTGATTAATATATTTTGTCATTCCACTACGAGATTCTGTATTTTGCTTCCCTTCTTTTCTCTTATTTTCTTATTAAACCTCATTGACAATCCTCCCTTCTAAATGGTTTGAGTAAGATATATGTGATTTATCGTCGATTTAAACCGTTCAAGAGGATGTGTCGTCACAGCTTGTATCAGAGCCAGGTTTAGAGATATCTTAGCCTATTGGGGATAACCTCATTAGAGATAGGGTTAGAAATGCCATACAATAAATTTGAGTGTGTGTATATATATGAGAGAGAATATTTGTTAATGATAACAAAATGTTTTATATTGTGTGAATTTTTTCTATTGAGTATTTATGAATTCTGGTTGGTACATAGGATGCTATGACATCGATAATGATTTCTAAACACTGAACAGGGTAAACGGACACAATATTGTTTTTGAAATAGGTAAATGAAATAATTTTACCTAGTATAATATTTTTTATTTAAAAGAACATTTTTTTCACAAATTGATAATATTATTTTTGGTGTATTTGTTAAGAAATGACAATATTTGATTGTTGTCATTTATTGTCTATCGGTCAAGGTTCTTAAAAACTACTGACTATTGTATGTTATAAGAAAATCTAATTTTACACATATGGTTTATAAATTATGATTTACAAATAAAATGAATATAAATTGAAATTTTGATAACTTAAGTTTTGGTGTTTTGAAATTGGTTTTCAAATATTTTAGAAAAATAATATTTGTATTATTTGAAAGTATTTTCGGATAGAAATATTTTCAATGGGATTTAGAAGGAATGTTTTTAAAAGAATTTAAAAAAATAATAAGTTTTGCACTCCCCGCTTCTGTCATTGGAAAATAATTTCGATGATGATCGCGGCATCATCGACGTTCATTTTCGAGTTTCAAAGTGGAAAGACCACTATGGTAGCCTTGCTACACATTTGTTTTGATAAACAAGTTTTAATTTTATTTGCCTAAATATAATTTGAATATAATAAATATACGTATATGTTATTTCAAGATGATTTGAAATGAAACTCGGTAATTAGTTCATAAGTTTTCTGTTAATTAGTGATTTTCAATTATTGAAATGAAATAGAATTTTCAACGAAAAGTGGTCGAAAACTTCCAAAATGAAATCTAAAAATAAAAGCTAAATGTTAATGAAACAACAAAAAAATGAATGAAGTTGTGTAACCTGTAAACTAAAAGATAATGGAATATCACGCAAGAAAAAAAACTTAAGTAATAAAAATGTTTCGAAATAAAATTATGTCCATATATAAATAAAAAATTAAGATGTACAAGAAATGTTATAAAATTAAGTTAATGTTTGAAATTCTTAATAACTAAATTGAATAGTAAAAAGAGAAGACTATTTAAGTAAATAATTATAAAATAAAGAAAATGTTGAAATGATTCAAAAATAGTTTTAACATTAAATGGGACTGTATGTGAAGAAATAAATTTGAATTAAAAGGTAAAAAAACTTAAGTATGAAATGATTCATTAATGAATATTAATATTGAATGGAAATCAAGTTATATAAGTAAATAATAAATGTAAATTAAACAGCAAAGAAATGTATGTAATACTGTAAGAATTTATGCATTGATGATTTTAAATATTAAATGGGAAATAAATTATGTAAGTAAATGAATGTAAATTAATAAAAGATGTTCTTGTATGAATGAATGTGAATTAAATAAATGAAAAGAAAACGATGTGTTAAAGAAACAATAGAATAAAATATGTAAGTTATGCATAGATCATTTTATTCGCATAACAGTTCTGATCCTATCTTGATAAATTTTGAGTTCAATTCATCCAATCCATCTGAATACTGTCTGATCCAAAGGTTGGATAACACCAAATAAATACGTAATCATAAGACTATAGAAATCAACAAAATTTGTGTCTTCAATCATTTTTTGTCAGTAATTGTCAGAAATCCTTTATAAACATCTTTCCAATGAACCCTTTCTTTAATTTCATATAACAACTAATAAAACTTTGAGTACCTAAAGAAAATGAACCAAGTCCAATTTTTCTTCTAAGGGAAATTTTGGTGAATATTTTTAAAAACTAAAAAAATAAGTTGGACTTGATTGCTTAATCTAATATCAAAAATTAACTACACATAACAGGTAATTAGGCAGAAGGAAGAAGTTGCAAAAAAATTTAGTCTCAAGGACAGCAAGTTTACTTTTTAGTCTGAAGGACACATTTTAGTGTAAATTGAAAATGATAGTTACAGCTATCATTCTGTGATTTACACTAAAAAGTGTCCTTCAGCCTAAAAAGCAAACTTCTTGTCTCTGAAACTAAATTTTTCTCCAACTTTTTCCTTGAGTCTAAAAACCCCTACGCATAATTCATAAACAAAAAAACTTTTTTTCCAAAATAATTATGTCAGCAATATCATCTTGCAAAACAGCTATTTGCCTATCTCTAAAACAAAATCATTTTCACTACAATCATAATAAGGTAAGATCTAATCAGTATCATCATTATATTTCCTTATTCCAAAATGTTATCAGAGAAACCTTCTTAAAATTTTCTATTAAACAGATCTTTCATGTAGATTATGCAACTTGTCTTGTTTTGTTTTGCTTTTCTTGTAATACTTAAACACATCAAAAAGGGATTTCAAATTACATCCGTAGGACTCCTATGATATATAAACTTCTTTTTAGTTTTCTCAACAGTAACATCAGAATTTTTTGCCCTATTAACGTATAGATTCATTTTTCTTTCTAATAGGGATTCATTTTTGTGAAACAAAATCTTCATAATTAGTCTCTTTAGATTCTTCGGATGTTTCAGAACCTACATCTTCTTCAACAATTTCTTCAACTAATCTTTGTTAAAAATATTAAATAATGAAATTCAGTAAATCAATCAAGCCAAATAAAACATGCTTTTTTTTTAAATTCTTGCATTTTGTAAATACAAGTAATTATCAACTCAAATTTTAGAAAAATTCTACATTTTTAAATGCATTAGTTCTAACCGCATTTTAAACTAAATTATCAAAAAGGCATAAAATAACTATTTAAATTTTGACTGCATTTAATGAATGCAATAACTATAAAAATATTTTTTAGGATATGGTAAGTAAATGAAATTACATTAATGTATAACTAAATAAAATACGAAAACAGTTAAAGTTAAAAAAATACACAATTATGTATATCCTACAAATATGATATTATGTATATCGAACAAAAAAATAACTGCATATCTTAACACGTTTACTAAATGCGTTTTATAACAAAAGATAAAAATGAAACTAGTAAATGCACTTAAAATAAATAAAATAATAACTAAATAAATTTTGACTACATTTTGTGAATGTAGCAATTATCAAATTCTATTTTTTTTAAATATTATAACTACCTTTTGTAACTACATATAATACATGCACTAACAACAAATATCTAAAAAGCAATAAAAAATAAACTAAAACTAAATTATCTAATAAACTAAATTAGAGCATATAATTTCTTTTAGAATGTTGAACGCAATTAATGAATGCAATAACTATAGGCACCTAATTTTTTAAACATATTGTAAGTAAATGCAATTAATTACATTAATGTATAACAAAAAGACAATTCTAAATGAAGGTAAATTTAAAAAATCAAATAACCTTTTCAGTAACAACCGCTACTAACAACAATTAAGTAGTTATTATAATAAAAAATATAACAACATAACGCTAAAGTAGTAAAAGGTAACTGCATTAAAAGTTAATCACTTATAACTGCAAATCAAATGCAACTTTAACCACATTTGAGAAATACAAATATAAATGCATATTTGAAATAAAACAAGAAAAGAGCCATTATAATTCCTTGCTAACTATAAAATGCAAATTAAAGACCACATAACTAAAATGTAGTTAAATTAATTTATATTAAAATCAAATGCACTATAATTCAGATGCCTAATTATTACTAATCAGTTATAAGAGCATAAACAAAATTCTTTTCAAATGCATAATATTCTAATAACAATTAAAGACATAAGAAAAAAAAATGAAATCTGTAAAGTAACATATCTAAAAACACTTAAAATTGAATTTATAATAACATGCCTTTTTTAACTACGTAACTAAAATACAGTTAAGAAGATATTTATATTTCATGCCAAATATAAGTAAATATGATATGCAATTATTACTATTAATTATTTATAAATTGATATCGTATATAGTTTTAACTGCATTTCACAAATAAACTTCAATGTAAATTCATATTCAAATAAAACAATTATAACTACATATCACATGCATATTGCACATATAAACATTAACACAAATTCATATTCAACTAAAACAACTATAGTTGTATTTCATATGCATTTTTAGTTGCATTTCACATGAATGTGCTACTCAAATAAAACACGATACATAACTCAAATGCATTATAACTCAAATTTAATGAGAACTCATATACAGTTTTAATTGCATAACTCAGACGCAGTTAAAAAAAATGTCTCATATTCATAACAACTTTAGGTAAATCTAGTACATAACTGTTAATTTTAAATTTTAAATCATATGTTGTTTAAACTCCTTTCACAAATATTTTTAAACAAAAATTCATATTCAGTAAAAGATAACAAAAACAACCTTATAGATAACATAAACCTAATGTACGAATAGATAACTACATAACCCAAATGCGGTAAAACAAAAACAAAATCAACCATATTGATTGGCATAACCCTAATAAACTAAAATGTAGCTGCATGACCCTAATGCAATTAAATATGAAAAAAATTAGTTGTACTGATTATCACAAACCTAATGCAATAAAATCTGAAAAAAAAATTAGTCATATTGATTATCATAACCCTGATGCACTGAAAAACAATCGCATAACCTTAATGCATTAGGATTAATCATACTTTCTACGATTACACCTTTTCGAATAATAATAACTGCATGAAACTAATAAAAAATAATCACAATGACATTTTTTATACCTTTCTTGGATCATACACTGTATGATGTTTTCTATAATACACATCACCTTTTAGAGTACTTACATGGCATAACCTAACTTTTTTTTTTAAAATTACCTAGAGAACCAAGCGTCGCTTGTAAACTCTAGGGAAGTATGTGCCTGCCAAACACATACTTCGGGTACTTGTTACAGGGTTGTCAGTTTCGGGGCTCGAACTCGTGACCTTCGATCACGCAGTCCGGACCATCAACCAACTGCGCCAACCCTGTTGGCTGGCATAACCTTACTTTACATTTGAAAAGATTATGTAATCGATAATGTCGAGAACTTGTTAGGATTATAAAATACTCAAGCAGTAGACATAAACATCAATACTCCAACATAAAATCTTAGATCTTAATCATGTTACTAAAAGAGCTTTAATATAAAACCCTAAATCATATTTCTATATATCTTTTGCTAAATAAAAGAGAAGAGATGAACAAAAGAGTGGAAGCACTAACTTGAAGCCATGGTTGGCGATTCTCAGCAGGTTTTTGATCCTCCAAGAAAACAATTTTTCTTTATGTATTTTTATGATGGGAAAGAAGAGAATACATGATATCATTCTATTTCTTAGGGACCACTACCATTTAAATAACTAACTACTTAGTCAGTTTTAGATATTTATAATTTGGCCCTTCATCAAATTATAAATACAGCATATAGTATCCACACATTATTTCCATGACACTTTAATACCCATGACACTATCGCATTATTGGTCACTTGATTTTCTATCACACTTTATAATCGCATTATCCATTTTACATATTGCCCAGATAAAAGAATTTAATCCAATAACCTCCCACTTAGGCAATATATATTTTCTGATAAATGTACAACCTTATAAGCTCAAAATTTGCTATCAAATAACAGATATTATGCAATAATCTTGTCCATCTACTTTATTCATATTGGATCACAGTAGTCTTTGTCATATTGATCGTGATTAAACTCATCAATGGTCACATATACAAATATAGCTGAATGATATAGATCAATCATGGACGCATACCATGGAAATTACATGCAATAATCTTGTCCATAAACTTTATTCATATAGGATCACGGTAGTCTTTGTTGTATAGATCATGAATAAACTCATCAATGGCCACATATACAAATATAGCTGAATGATATAGATCAATCATGGATGCGTACCATGGAAATTACATGTAATGTGAACCAAATATGCCTATTTCCAACAGTTCCTTCTTAAACTTAGACGAGGTCAGAATCAAAATAACAAAATAGAGTGGATAAACCGAATACTTCATTTCTGATCAAAAACAACCAAATAGATAAATGCCCGAAAATAAACATAAAGTAAATAAAATACAAATTCCTACAAGATCATGATATCCTCAAATAATATAACACTCATATGAGCACTAGGCTGAAGAAAGACCTTGGATGATAGAACTTTTGTGAGTGGATCTGCTGTCATGGAGTTTTCCCCAATGTCCCTTATGGATATCTGTCCATTCTACACTTTCTCTTTTACAACTAGGAATTTTATGTCAATATACTTCTACATAGATGGGCTCTTGTTGTTTTTGGAATACAAGACTACCGAGTTATTGTCACAAAATAACTTGAGTGGTCTTTCTACATTCTCCAAAATGCATAGCCTAGTGACAAAGTTTCACAGCCTATTCCATGGTTTGATGCCTCATAGCATGCTACAAACTCTGCTGCCATCGTGGAAGAAGCTACAAGTGTCCATTTCATATTTTTCTAGGATATAGCTTCTCCAGCTAATAGGTAAATATAGCCTTATGTAGAATTTTTTTCTATCTTGGCACCTAATGAAATCAGAATCAGAATACCATATAAACTCCAAAATAACCGATCTCCTGTAAGTGAGCATGTAATCTTTTATTTTCTAAAGATATTTTATAACCCTCTTAGCAGCTATCTAATAGTGTATATTAGGGTTGTTTAAATATCATCCTAAAATCCCAGTAATGTATGCAATATTCGGACGCGTACATACTTGAGCATACATTAGACTTCCAATAGCTGATACATAAAGAATCTTTTGCATTTTCTGAATTTTAAGGTTACTTATAGGGCTTTGAGTAAGAATGAATTTGTCTCCTTTAGAATAATGGTGTTATCTGGTCTACAATTTTGCATGCCAAACCTTTTGAGTACTTTTATCAATTGCTCTTTTATGAGAATCCAAGAATACTCGAAGATCGATCTTGATGTATCTGGACTCCTAAAGCAAATGAGGCATCCCCAAGATCTTTCATTTTAAAATGCTTGGACAAAAATCTCTTGGTGTAGTGCAACAAGCTTATCTCAATAGTGGTAAGTAATACATCATCGACATATAGAACCAAGAATATATACTTACTACCATAGAACATGTGATGCACACAATCATCAATAACATTCATCTCAAAACCGAACGAGACAATTACTTGATAAAACTTATGGTACCATTGACGGGAAGCTTGTTTGAATCCATAGATGGATATTGTTAATTCGCAAACCATATTCTTTGGGCTTCCAACTCAAAGTTTTTGGTTGTACCATATAAATTATTTCTTTAATGTCACCTTTAATCAGTGCGGTCTTAACATCCTTCTGATGTAACTCAAGATCAAGATGAAAAACAAGCGCTATGATTGCCCTAAAAGAGTCTTTCGATGAAACAGGAGAGAAAATCTTTTTAAAATTAATGTCGTCTTTTTGAATGTAGCTTTTAACGACAAGACGTGCTTTGTACCTCTCCACATTCCCATTTGCATCCCTTTTGGTTTTAAATATCCATTCACAACCAATTAGTTTTACACCTTCAGGCAATGAGAAAAGTTCCCAAACTTTATTGTATTACATAAACTTATACTCTTCTTGTATGCCATCAATTCACTTTTGAGAGTTATAACTTTTCACGGCTTGACAAAAGTGTATTGGATCATCTTTCATCATTTCATTATCATCCTCATGTACTTGGACAAATACAACATAATTATCTGAAATAGCATTTCTCCTTTTTTGTGGACATCCTTAATGGCACTTGTTCTTGAGGTTGTTGAGTTTGTTCGTCTAGATCAATTAATTCATCTTAAATGGGGAACCGTTCAACATTATCTTGTTGAGGTTCTAAATTAACTTCTTGATCAATGATAGGTGTAAGAAACTGAACATCGTCAATAGTGATCATAGGAACCAAGTTTGAATCTAACGCCTCCTCAAAAGCAATGTCTCTAAACCTATTTATCCCCCAAACTCAACATCCTCGAAAAATGTTGCAGTTTTTGTCTCAAAAATATTTCTAACTGTTGGATGATAAAACTTATAGCCCCTTAGATTGCTCAAAATAACCAATAAAGTAGTTGCTTACTATTTTGAAGTCCAATTTCTTTTCATGTGGCCTAGAAATCCCAAATTTGAAAGTGCTTTAGACTAAGCATTTGACCTGTCAAGCTTATAAGATGTTTTTGCAGCTGCTTTTGTTGGTACTCTATTCATAATGTAAGCTATTGTCAATAGTGTTTTTCTCTAAAAGGACTCGTGTAAGATGGAATGAGAAACCATGCTCCTTACCATATCCTTCAAAATTATATTTTGTCTTTCAACTAGACCATTTATGCCAGATGATCCTGGCATGGTGTACTGTGGGACAATACTACATTTCTTATTGAATTTAGTAAATGGTCCTAGACGTTGTTCACTTGAGCCATCATATCTATCGTTGTCTAAATTTATAATTGATTAGTCTCAATATTTTTTTAATATAGTTGAATTACAAGTACTATGTTTTTACAAAATTAGCAATATATAGATTAGACGCTAATTGATATAATATATCAACTTTGCTTTAAATGACGAAACACAAATTATTATGTAGAATTCAGACAATATTTAATGAGTTGCTGGAAAAAATTAGTAAACTTACTAGAAAAAGATAAAAAAAATTCAATAGTATCAATGTGCACAATCCATGTCAATCACGCATGTCAAAAAAATTGTTATGTGTAAAGATCTACCGGCTTCTAGATGTTTCTCAAAAGAACTTATCAAATCCTGAATCAAGTCAAGGAAAACTAGTTCAAATGACAAGTAATATGACACTTTAGACCGAGGTACTAAAAGTCATGGGTTCGAACACCTTAGATATCAAATGAATGCTTTACTTGAACAAGATACCACTCTTATTCTAAAATAAATCCCAAGTCAATTAACTACGTTAAAAGAAAAGGAAAAATGGGTAAAATAAGCATTTGCTTCTAAAATAATTATGCTTATTTGTTTTGATTTTATGCAATAGAAGTAACCAGAAAATTCAAAGGGTTCGGATGCATCAACTTCACTACGATACAATCTTGATGGTAGACAGACATTCCTTGATATCAACGTTGAAAATTCAGAACCATTAAAATAAGAATTACCATTGTCATAACATTTTTCAATTTTGACTAGAAAAAAAAAATTCCCTTTAGCAAATCAGAAGAGAAATGCTTGTGAGTGTAGAGGTAAACCTCTAATGAGCCCTACACTTGTGCATTAAAATGTGCATGTTTCGTTAAATTGCCCAACTCATCTCTATTCCAAGAAAGATGGGAAACAATCAATTTATGTTCCTGAAATACGTTGTCAGTCTTGAGCCAGGTCTAGCTGAAAGGTGACCCAAAGCCCGATTTGAGGAAAGGTTTGAAAAAATAAAATTCTTGTTTCAAAAATAGTAAAAAATATATTTACCTTTGTAAATTAATTTGTATTTCACTGTAGACCAATGACGGAGCTTACGTTTAACAATTTATGCATTTTACATCGGAGTTATGCCAGCCAGCATTTTAAATACCCAACCACGGTTTGACCACTATTAACCATTAATCTTAGAATGTCACGGTTCTGGAAATGAAATAACGTTGCACGTGCGTGAACCAACGTTCTACTCAAAACCTTGAAAAAAAAAATCTTTAAATCAACATCTTTGAACCACAAGGTTCTTCAAATTTGAGAAAAATAACTGTCACTTCGTTCTTTTCTTCTTCGCGTGATCAATCTAACAAATAATTTAATAATCTTATCCACCAAATTATTTGATTACTTCATCAATTTCGGATGATTAAATTCATTATTAGTGTATATTTTATGAAACTTTGTGGAAAAAAACCTCTTTTATGTTTTTTTTTTTTGAAAATTTGTACTTTTGCACTAAAGAAATTGCTGTTTATTAGCAAATGCCCAAAATAAATGGTTTTAAATATCATTATATTAATTATAATTTTTTAAAGTTTTTCATCAACTAAAATAATTTTATATTTAAATAGGAAAAATGAACAATAACGACTAAGGTGGTTCTCATTGTTTGATTGATTTAATCACTATAACCTTTGATCTTACATCAATATAGTTCGTTCTTCAAAACTATGCTACCTAAAATTTAATAGAATTATGTTTAGGTGTTGCCCCTGTTTATTTCTCCCAAAGTCGGGCCTGCTCCCAAACCTAAATTTTATTCTATTATCCTGACCCAAACTTATAACTTAGAGCCATTTTTATTCTGTTGCCTAGAGTCCAAACTTTTAGCTTTAAATTTTATTCTGGTGTCCAAGGCCCAACTTAACTTAGGCTGGGCCAGCTGAAATGCTATGCTTCTGCTCAACATAACAAGTGTTTGCTTTTTATTTCCAAGATATGCTATAGGAGAGTACATGCATATGGCTAACCATTATATAGTACAAACCTCTTTCTTTTATTATCACAAAACAAACATTGACATTTCAGCTATAACAAACAACAGAAACAAAGGAATGGAGAAGCACATAACATAACTTATAAATTAAGACTTAGGTGCAAGACCTGCTTTAATTTTCTGAACAGTAGCGACATCAGTCTTGAATGCTAAGGCAAGGGCATTATCGTCGACTCCAGTGCCGAACACAGTTGCAGGAACAGAAACAGTGCCAGCATTAGCACTACCAAAAGCTGAGATAGCAGCAGCCCCGTCACCAGTGCAGAACTGAAAGTGAATAAGCCCTTTTGGAAAGACAAAAATATCCCCAGTTTGTAAAGTTTGTGTATATAACTTGTTGGTTGTATCAACAAATCCAACTTCAAGTGAACCATAAGTTACAAATAGTAATTCGGAAGCACGAGGATGAGTGTGAGGTGGGTTGACAGAGTTAGCAGGGAACTGAAGAACGGCATATGACACACTTTGTCCAATTAAAGCTGGAAATTCAGCCATTGCTGCTTTGGTCACCGTGAATTTACTTGGAGCCGGAGAAGTGATTAATGGACGCATTGCAGTAAATGTGAAGAAGTTACCGTCAACCGAGGTTAAGTTTTGAGGTAAAATGAAGTCTGAAAGGATATCAGGATCAGCAGCATTTGTAATGAAAGCAAGCACAAAAAATAAAGCAAAGCGCAGAAAGCTGGTAATGGCCATGTCTAGTTACTTGCTATGTTTTGAACTTTGAATTCAAGACTTTTTGAAATGAAATAACAAAAACTACATATTTATACACATACATTTATTGGTCGTATAATTTTCATCCTAGTGGACTTATTAGGAGATCAACGGAACTAACAAGGTCATAGTTTTACAATTTTGGCTTCATGGGTATTTAAATATATGTATTTATTTTTTAAGTTTTATAGCAAACAAGAAAAAGTTTATCATAACGTACGTTTTTTGTTGCATAGGTTTCATAGTCAACTTAATCTCATACTGAATATACTGAGAATACATGCGTAAGTTAATGTAAATCAGTTTCTAAAATTGGAACTGCTCATTCACCATTAAACCAATATCCAATTTGACCAAAACCGCTAAACTTGTTGAATGTATGCCTAGGGTTCCATGGTTTTTAGCATTGCTACAGCCTTATTTTCTGTAACACTGTCTCATGTACCAAATGAATAAAAATTATATATGCACCATAATCAAGCTTTATAGACTTATTTAATTTGAAATAGTTACAGAAACGCGTTTTTGTTTCTTTAGATTATATATTTCTTTGCAAACCAACAAAAACAAGACGGAGAATTGTTCAATGGGGGCTGCGTATGGTTTTTTAAGTCGATGACTGTAAATTTGCACCATAAATATGAGTTTTACTGTTATCAATTAAACCCTGGTAAGTGACTACGCGTTGATTATGTCATCTTTCATTTTGTCGCAGAACATGATATGCTAAAATGCTAATTTATAGGAGCTAATACCTATATTGACTTCGTCTTCATTCTATGATAACATTTAAGTAGCATTTATATTATTATTACTACCCTGTGTTGGAAATAAAATTGGATTTTTAAAGAATGTCTCGTAATCTTTGAAAGTCGTCATGCTTCAATGCTTTTGTGAAGATATCTGCAACTTGGTCTTTTGAATTGATAAACTTTGCTTGTACCTCCATTTTTGCAATCTTTTCTCGAATAAAGTGGTAGTGCGTATTGATATGCGAACTTTGATTATGAAAGACCGGATTTTTAGCGAGTGCTATGGCCGACTTGTTACCCAAAGATATTTTTGTTGCATTGTGTTGTGACATATACAACTCCTTTAGTAAATCTCGAAGCCAAATTGCATGACGTACACAAGTTGAAGCAGCAACATACTCAGCTTCAAGGGTTGATAGTGTCAAGGTTGGTTGCTTTTTTGAGTTCCAAGTGAATGCTCTATCTCCCATGAAGAAAACAAATCCAGTTGGACTTTTACGGTCGTCCGTATCTCCAGCCTAATCGCTTTAATATATCAAAGGATTCTTTTTGTTGTCTTCGAATGCGATGTAGTAGGGGCTTCCATGTAGCGACTAATAAGACCCACTCCATAGAGTATATCTGGCCTTGTGCATGTTAAGTATCTCAAGCAACTAACCATGCTCTTAAATATGGTAGGATCCACATTCTCTTCTTGCATATGTTTTGAGAGCTTCGTACCACTTTCTACTGGAGTTCTTACGGGTTTGCATTCATCCATTTTGATTTTCTTCAATATTTCATTTGCATCTCCTTCTTGAAATCATCAAAAGCTTTTGGATTATTTCCAGTAAAAATTAAGTCATCCACATATAAACATACAACTAAAATATCTCCATTTTGATTTCTTCTTACGTAAAGAGCATGTTCATGTGGGAAATATACAAAATTATTTTCAAAAAATACTTATCAATTCTTGTATTCCATGTCCTTGGGGCTTGTTTTAAACCGTAAAGTGTTTTTTTCAATTTTAAAATTTTGTCTTCGTACCCATTAACTTTATAACCCGTTGGTTGCTTCAAATAAACTTCCTCTTCTAATTTACCGTTTAAGAAAGCAGATTTCACATCCATTTATTTTGAGCTGCTAAAGAAATTAATAATCTTATAGTTTCTAAGCGAGCAACATGAGCAAATACTTCGTCATAGTTTATACCTACTCTTTGCTTGTATCCTTTAGCTACCAATCTCGCTTTGTATCTTTCAACTTCTCCTTTAGCGTTCTTTTTCATTTTATATACCCATTTTGCACCAACACATTGCATACTCTCGAGGATAAGATTATAAGAATATTGTACTACTTTAGACTCATTAGTGTTGACAAGAACACAACAAGTCGAATATTGTTTTTTAGTAATTGAGTTGAAGTCCTCTTCGGTAGTTGAGGCAAGAAATCCCGTTCGGTTGTTCGGGTAAGTTGTAAACCTATTCCTTTGGGTTAAGTGAGGGTTGTTAGTAGAATTCCTAAGATAAGCTTAGGGACTGGACATAGGACAAGAGGTCCGAACCAGTATAAAGTCTTGGTGTCTACTTTACTTATTGCTTATCGTTATTTATCTATATCATTCCGCTATTCCATATTATACGATCCTACCGCATAGCCCCCTCTTTCAATTGGTATCAGAGCTTGGAATTCTATTGATCGTCACAAAATCATAGAATAATGGCCAGAAAACGATCCAGTCGAAATACAACAAGCAAAATCCTTGTCAATGCCACCAGTGAGGACTACAAAAAGGTACTTTTTGATTTACAAATTTTAGTAAAAGATAATAATGAATATAATGAATTAGTTAGTATAAGCGATAAGAATTCAAAGCTTAATTTTATTATTTTAGAAAAAATGAAATCTGTCGAACTTGAAAATGAGAAATTGAAAAATGAGACATTAAATTTAGAAAATCAACTCGGTATTTTAAAAAATAATTTTGTAACTATTAAAGATTTTCTAGATGAACAAAACTCATTATTTGAAAAAGAGAGAAAAAATTTCAAGAGAAAATTTTAATTTGAAAAGACAAAATAATTTATTACAATCCGCTTTAGATAATTTAGAATCTCAAAATTTTCTTCTCAAAAATGAGAACTGTACGTTAAAAAATGAGAATTCTGAATTAAATGAGAAAATTAATATTTTGAAAAATAATTTTTTTTTTTTGAAAATAACAATTTTGACTTTAAAGCTAAATTTGAACAACTTAAAAATGAAGTCATAAAATTTCTCAAACATGATTTTATCTTGTTCTCGACCTTTATGTGATAAAAGTGGAATAGGATATAAAAGAAAAAATAATAACAGTACCAGATATGCGTTTTTATATTACAGAAAATTTAATGCTGGTGCTAAAAATAGAATTATCTCTAAATCTACTTCTCACAATCTAAGTACCAATCTTAGAAATAAAAAAAGTACTAATTTAATGATATGTGATTTTAAAACATGGGTTCCCACTAATATGAACAAAAATGATAAATAAATATATATTATTGATTATTTGAACGCTGTTATCAATAATGAAAATTATATATACAATGGGTCAACCACATACACTTGGATATGGTTTCCCAAAACGTGAACCATGTATTTTTAATATATGAGTATTTTGCTTAAATAGAAATGTATATTAGATACTCATTATTTAAAAGTGGTCAATGTTGCACTTTAAATTTAATATTTTTATTGACTTTATTACTCCTTATTTTAAGATTTTTTTAATAAGAAGCTTTAATTTAGGGGGAGTATATTAATTAGAGGGAGCTATTTAATCTATATCTACTTATGTTTAAAGCTTTTTTTTGTTGATGACAAAAGGGGAGAAAAACGTATAAACATATATAATATGTCTTTAGTGGGAAAATATTATCCTACGTTTTAGTTGTGTAGTTGTCATCATCAAAAAGGGGGAGAATGAAAGAACCATATTTATGGTGTTTTGATGATAACAACTATACAAAAATGCTACTAATATGTTTGTTGAGTTATTTCAGGTCAAGTTGCTATTTACCGAATGATAAAATTTATACGGGGTATAATGGACATTACAACAACAACAACAACAAAAATTGCTTATGGCGGTGGGATTTGAATATAAGACATAGTACGCTTAGAAGAACCTTCCATCCAAGCAGCTGCCAAAAATGATTTGTTAGCACATTTTATAGTTGATGAGAACCGGAACAGCAAGGGTTAAAATAAAATATGAAGATAGGAGGACTTGATCCCTGGTCATACATGAAGACTGCAGTCAACAAACCAACCAGGCCACAACAACATTTAAAACAAAAGATGGTATTTTTTATTACAAGGACAAAGCGAAAATGTAATTATTCAAAAGTGAATGAAGCAGGTTTTGAACCCTGGACAGCTGGTAGGAAGTGCGGCACTCTACCAAACAAGTCATGCCCGCTTTTGTGAAGTACCTATTGGCTGAATCTCTTATTGATAGAAGTTACAAATTAAAAGGCACTCTACCAAACAAGTCATGCCCGCTTTTGTGAAGTACCTATTGGCTGAATCTCTTATTGATAGAAGCTACAAATAAAATTGTTGAAAAATGAAGGGAGTGGGATACGAACCCATCACGCACCAAAGAGTTGCGCACGTCTTACCACTGAACCACACAGCAATTTGAAGTTATCAACAACGGCTACTTTACATTAGCATAGTAAAGCGAATAGTCAAGTGGCTATTCAAGTGCCTTTTCAACCAATTGCCAACTTCCAACGGATGCATCTCTTCCAAACTAAAATGCTGAAGGATTGCTGCTGTTCAAAGACATCTTATCACTCATGTATAAGTCTTCTATCATCCCCAAATCAATGATAACAATCCTACTCTCTAATACCTTTCTCATATTGCTTACAAACGCTCCAAATTCAATATTTATTTCAAAAGCAAACTTAGATCAACCCTCTTTCACTCCATAATATTTGAGTACGGTCTTAATTCACTTCCTAACCTCTGCACACTTATTCTGCATCATTTTTGCTGGTTATAGAAGTAGTACTCCAGTTTGATTACTCAGTGTATTGAAGACACAATAGTCAAGATTATTTATTTGTAAAACAAAATATTGAAGTCCCGTTCGGCTGCTCGGGCAAGTGTACTGAAATTTTGTTCTGCTGCTCAGGTGCCTATTCCTCCGAGCGAAGTGAGGGTGATATTTAGTTGAAATTCCAGAAGGAGTCTGGGACTGGAAGTAGGACTGGAGGACCGAACCAGTATAAAATTTTTGTTGTGATTGCTTATTGCTTTACTTTTTATTCGTGCTGCTATTATATTTATATTGCTGCTACTGTGATTACTGCACGTCAACTCTGTATCTATATATTTAGCCATCATCGATCCAGTGCATAGCGACTAACATAGTTTTATGTCCTTTAGGTAAAATAGCCAACTCTCATGTATTATTCTTTACAATTGCTTTGATTTCTTCATCCGTAGCTTCCCTCCATCTTTTGTCTTGTTTTGCTTCTTCAAAATCTATTGGTTCACAATTGTCAAAAAGAAAACATAAGGTAGTATCATCGAAAATTGAAGTTACCTCATACAATTCTTGCAAAGATCCTATGCATGGTGTTCTTTCATTTGAGCTTTCTTCAAATGGATAGTTGCAGCAGATGACGACCTTTGACTAATGGGCTCTTCTTCCACATCATCGTTGCACTCCTCTTCATAAAATGGAAGGAAACTATAATCATCTTCTTGTTTGTTCCAATTCCATGTACTTTCTGTTAGGAACTGAGTTGATGATGTTTTGATGACAACAACCTTATATAGTTATTATACTTTACTTTATAAAATATATACTAACATTTCTATATATATATATATATATATATATATATATATATATATGTGTATATAAGAAGTATATGCAGGTATTATCAAAGACTGATCAGTATAAAGACTCAAGCATCAAGATGAAGATTAGAGATTCAAGATTCAAGACTCTAGAGAATCAAGATTTCAAGATCTCAAGATAAGTGTCTAGTATTTTGTTAAAACTTCATAATAGCACTCTCATCTTTCTTTCAATTTTCTTTTGGGATGGAACCCAATTTCTATCGAAACCAGTGGCTTACAAACCCACGACAAGTAGCTTACAAACCTACGACAAGTGGCTTACAAACCCACGAAAATCAAAATCATTTAAACTACTTTGTACAAGTTCTCGAGTCATATGGAGGAGCTCTGTAGGAAGGTTCTTGCAATTTCAGTTTGAATAGATTTTTCAAAATGTTTTTAAATCTGTTTTCGAAATGTTTTAGCTTTCAAAATCATGTTTTCAAAAATGTTTTCAAACTTTGTTTTAGCCTTGAAATATTCCTCCATTCTGATTTTAAAAACTTCTATTTTTAAAACATCAAAACTTATTCTGATTTTAAATATTACTTATATAATTGACGGTCTATATCAATTATATATATATATATTTAAAATAATGTTTTATATTCATTCTCTATCTCAAAATATTGTTTAAACACTTTATTTTGCTTCAGAGAAGTTTTAACTTGTTTTAAATTCAAATGCTTTTACAAAACAACATCTCTACAATTTTGCACCGAGGGATGTCGACATATGGGGATACCCCCTGTCGACATGGTGACAGTTGGATTCAAAATTCAATTTTCAAAAGAAGTGTCCATTCGTTCAAAAACCTTTCGCCAATGGTTATGACTGTTGTGCATCTATATAAAGGCTTCCAAAACGAATTTTTTAATAACTACTTTTTTATTTTCTTCACTCTTTCTTCTCCACCATTCCATATCCATAAAACTTCATATTTTCAAGATCGTGCCATCATTCTGCCAAATTCTCAATAGGAAATCATTTAGATACTCTCTCTATTTGATTCTCCATCATTCTAATAAAGATCAAAGTGCTATTCAGAGTTATAGGATTAATTTGTACTCAAAAAGTCCATAGAGTCTATCCATTCAAAATGATTGTTATTAAGAAGTATTAGGGTGATCTTGTGTCCCGTAAATCAAGAGAGTTTACCCCAGTCTCGGAGATAGGAGGGTTCCTCAAGGCCTTAGAAATTGAGGGTTGTAATTTGGATATTGGCTTATAAAAATATGTACAAGGGTATTGCCTTGGTGCAGGACTGGATGTAGGAGGATTCCGAACCAGTATAAAATCCGGTGTGTTCTTTCCTTTTACTTGCTTTACTTTACTATTTGCATTTGTTATATGTTCTGTGATCATTCTGTGTTAGAATTCTGTTTAGATTTGTGTTGAAAGCTTTAATTTAGTCATATAGTTCATATATTCTTTAAAACACTATTCACCCCCTCTCTAGTGTTATTTCTGCCTTAAGATCCTTAATCCGCATCCCCAACAATAGGTATCAGAGCATTGGTTTTCATTATTTTCATAATCTGAAATTTTGAAAAGTTTTAATAGCACAACACACTAATAATGTCACTCTAGTCACTACTACGTCTGTCAACACAAGTACTAACACTAGTTCCTTTATAGAAGGTCAGTCTACTGTCAGACCACCACTTTTTAATGGCAGTAATTATGCATATTGGGCATGTAGGATGAAAATTTATTTACAATCCATAAGTTTAGATACTTGGAATATGACACAAACTGAATATGTTGAACCAACTACTAATTTTGCCCAGTGGACTACTGAGCAAAAGACAGTTGCACAAAACAATTCTAAGGCTATGAATATACTATTTTGTTCACTAGATAGGAATGAGTTTAATAGAGTCTCTATTTGTAAGTCTGCATTTGAAATCTGGATAACTTTGCAAGTAACTCATGAAGGAACAAGCAAAGTTAAACAGACTAAAATTTCCATATTAACTAATCAGTTTCATTTGTTTAAAATGCATGAAAATGAGTCTATTTTCGACATGTATTGTCGATTTCAAGACATTGTACACTCATTGATTGCTTTAGGAAAGGGTTTCTCAGAAGAAGACCAAGTCAGAAAAATACTCAATTCACTCACTCCAGAATGGGATCAAAAGACACTTACTATTGAAGAGGCAAATGATGTTAGTCAAATGAAGATCGAAGAGTTAATCGGTAATCTAGTGTCTTATGAAGTTCAACTACAAGAGAGAAAAGAATCTAAGGCAACGGAAAAGAAATAGATCGCATTCAAAGCAACAACTAGAGATTCAGAACAAGAGAGTGATGAAGAAATTGCTTTCATGACCAGAAATTTCAGGAAATTTCAGAAGTATAGAAAGATGAATAACTTTAAAAGAAATGATCAAAGAAATTCCAGAAATACTTTGGAGAACAACAATAACTACTACTACTACAACAACAATAATGGTGATAGATGCTATAACTGCAACAAAACAGGGCACTACAAGATGGATTGTCCATATCCAGACAAACAGACGTTTCAACTAAACAACAAGCAACCAAAGAAAAGAAATAAGGCATATGCAGCAACTCTTGACGATTCAGATTCATCCAGTGATGACGAGAAGAAAATTGATAATTCAAATCTGTGCTTCATGGCTATTCTCGAATCAGAAGATGATCGGAGTTTGGATCTAAAAAATAGGTACACATTTATTTTAATTTTATTGAATGCTTGCTTGCTTTGATTTTGTTTGCAATTTCTTGAATTTTTAAATTCAAAATCACCCTTTGAAATTTGAATTTTTAATTTCAAAATAATATTATTTTAATAATATTTTAAATATTAAAATATTTTAATATTATTATATTTAATATTATTACTGAATTAAATATAGATATAGAATATAGATTAGTTTTCTTAGGATTTTAGGAATTTATTAGATTTTAGAAATAGACACCTCCTTTCAAATTCAACAGGCACATGTCGACATGCCATGATACCCTATGTCGACATGCCTCTCAGAAATTTGATTTCAAAATTTGAATTCAAACTTTTGAATTTTCCTCCACCTTTTCACTTACTTCAAAATTCTGAAAAGATACCTCTTGACCAGAGAAAATGACTTTAGAGAATCTATTTAATATACTTCTCTTATCATCTCTTTTCACTTTATTCTCATAATTCAAATCTTCTTCATTATCTTCTACTCCTCTCAAACACTCATCAATGGCTTCCTCAAGTAACCCCATCAACTTTGAGGCTGCCCAAATCCATCAAAATTGATCTTTTTAATGACCCGGAGGCTATCAAAGCTTACATAAGCTATGTAAACTATGGTAAAGTCAATACGGGAAAATTTGCCATTTTTGATGATTTTTCTTCTTATGAAATCGATCAACTTTTTGAAGAAAACTCCATTCTTAGCTTGATTGATAACAAGCAAAATGATTTCGTTTGTTATCCAAACCTTGTCAAAATGTTTTATCCAAACCTAAATCGTGGATTTTATAATGGAAATGAAGATCAAATTTGGAGTAGTGTTAAAGGAACAATTATTGTTTTGGATTCCGATATTTTGGGTACTATTTTGGGTTGCAAATCTACCGGTATGAATCTCTCGGAATTTCAAATCAATGAAACCGATCGAGAGACTTTTCATCACACTTTTGAAAGCGATGACCACATGGATTTTAAGAATCGCTTTTTCCGCCCAAAAGCAAGAATTGTCAACCTTCTTATTCAACACACAATTATTCCTAGGTCGGAAAACTACAATAATCCCACCTCAAAAGTGTGTAAAGCTCTTTTTGCTACTTTTGGAAAATATGATATTAATTAGGCACAAACTATTTTGGATGAGTTAAGACCTAAAAATTTTAATATGGGAGAAAACACTCTTTATCATGGAATTTACCTTACTCGGATTTTCAATTATTTTGGTGTGGATGTTAAAAAGGAAGAGTTTGTAAGTAGAAAAGTGTTCAATCATGGGAATATTTCTCTTATGAAAATCCCACTTGTGTTTCAACCATATGAAACACTTGCCAAAAAGGAAGAGAGACTTGCTCATGAAGAGATGGAAGAGGAGGAAGAAGAAGAGGAAGAAGAAGGGGAAGGAATGGAAATTGAAGAAGAAGAGGAAGATGAAGATACCTCTTTGGAAAGTATAGAATATCCACATACACCCGCCAATCCATCCAACAAAACCTTACTCAAGAATCAAAAGATACTTGCTCAAAACCAAAAGGTTCTTAAGAGATCTATTAGCAAGAAAATGGATAAAATCTCCACCAAGATCGACAAGTTCTTTGGGAAGATAGGCAGGAAACTTGGCTTGTCTTCATCATCATCTTCATCAAACTAATCCTAGCCATTATCTCTCTAGCTATCGTTTATCCGTCTTTGTATTTTCTACTTTTTTAGTTAAGATTATGTAATGTTAACTAATATAAGTAATGCTATCTTATTCTCTGTTTTCCAGCTTTATATATCTCTGATAGTTATTTATAGTTTATATAGGTCCACTAGTATAAAAATAAACTTAAAAATCAAAAATAACTCAACTTGGTCATTCTGTCTAGACCATGTCGACATGCCCCATCTCCCCATGTCGACATATAACAGTCAGAAAGTAGTTACAATTTCTAACTTCAAATTCTTGTAACTACCAAGTGACAATTCATTTTGAACGGCCAATAACTCCTATAAATACTTATTTTTTCCAGAAAAACTTCTCAACCTCCATTTCTATTCATCTCCTCTCATACTTCAACTTATTTCTTAAATTATGGCTTCTCCAATTAAGAATTTAAGGGAAAATCTTGAAGAAACTCTTACTTCTTTCAAGAATATTCTTTCTTTTATACTTAGAAATCAAAGGCACTTAAAATTAAGCCAAATGAAGATGATCAAAGAGCAAGAGAAACACTTCGACGCACTTCGTTGGATGATCTCCAGCCTTAGCAAAGACGAACCCGAAGCAAATCCACCAGTCACTCTCGACAAAGATAATTGGTATGTTATCAAAACTGATCATATCTTTGGAGAAGACGGATGGGTGGAAGTCCCAAGGAATGTCTGATCATTATGTATGTTTATTTGTTTGTTTGATTTGATTTGATTTAGATTTGATTATGATTTGATTGAATTGTTTACTTAAGTTTGATTTGGATTTGGTTTGTATATAACTTCATATACTATACATGATTGGTTTGCTATGTATGATATTGATTTGATTGTCAAGTTACACTTATATATATGCACACACACTTGATCACTTACACGTTCACTTTACACTTTTATTCTATATATACTTTAAAACAGGTAAATCTTTTATTCCTTTTTGTTGATGACAAAGGGGGAGAAAGTTATAAAAATATATGTGCTTGGTGTAAGGGGGAGTCATGGAATAAAGGGGAGTTGTAGTTTTAAGAAGAAGTCACGGAGTAAGGGGGAGTTATGGGGAGTTATGGTATGGTAAGAATATTTTATAAATAAAGGTCGTCGTCATCAAAAAGGGGGAGATTGTTAGGAACTGAGTTGATGATGTTTTGATGACAACAACCTTATATAGTTATTATACTTTACTTTATAAAATATATACTAACATTTCTATATATATATATATATATATGTGTATATAAGAAGTATATGCAGGTATTATCAAAGACTGATCAGTATAAAGACTCAAGCATCAAGATGAAGATTAGAGATTCAAGATTCAAGACTCTAGAGAATCAAGATTTCAAGATCTCAAGATAAGTGTCTAGTATTTTGTTAAAACTTCATAATAGCACTCTCATCTTTCTTTCAATTTTCTTTTGGGATGGAACCCAATTTCTATCGAAACCAGTGGCTTACAAACCCACGACAAGTAGCTTACAAACCTACGACAAGTGGCTTACAAACCCACGAAAATCAAAATCATTTAAACTACTTTGTACAAGTTCTCGAGTCATATGGAGGAGCTCTGTAGGAAGGTTCTTGCAATTTCAGTTTGAATAGATTTTTCAAAATGTTTTTAAATCTGTTTTCGAAATGTTTTAGCTTTCAAAATCATGTTTTCAAAAATGTTTTCAAACTTTGTTTTAGCCTTGAAATATTCCTCCATTCTGATTTTAAAAACTTCTATTTTTAAAACATCAAAACTTATTCTGATTTTAAATATTACTTATATAATTGACGGTCTATATCAATTATATATATATATATATTTAAAATAATGTTTTATATTCATTCTCTATCTCAAAAAATTGTTTAAACACTTTATTTTGCTTCAGAGAAGTTTTAACTTGTTTTAAATTCAAATGCTTTTACAAAACAACATCTCTACAATTTTGCACCGAGGGATGTCGACATATGGGGATACCCCATGTCGACATGGTGACAGTTGGATTCAAAATTCAATTTTCAAAAGAAGTGTCCATTCGTTCAAAAACCTTTCGCCAATGGTTATGACTGTTGTGCATCTATATAAAGGCTTCCAAAACGAATTTTTTAATAACTACTTTCTTATTTTCTTCACTCTTTCTTCTCCACCATTCCATATCCATAAAACTTCATATTTTCAAGATCGTGCCATCATTCTGCCAAATTCTCAATAGGAAATCATTTAGATACTCTCTCTATTTGATTCTCCATCATTCTACTAAAGATCAAAGTGCTATTCAGAGTTATAGGATTAATTTCTACCAAAAAGTCCATAGAGTCTATCCATTCAAAAGGATTGTTATTAAGAAGTATTAGGGTGATCTTGTGTCCCGTAAATCAAGAGAGTTTACCCCAGACTCGGAGATATGAGGGTTCCTCAAGGCCTTAGAAATTGAGGGTTGTAATTTGGATATTGGCTTATAAAAATCTGTACAAGGATATTGCCTTGGTGCAGGACTGGATGTAGGAGGATTCCGAACCAGTATAAAATCCAGTGTGTTCTTTCCTTTTACTTGCTTTACTTTACTATTTGCATTTGTTATATGTTCTGTGATCATTCTGTGTTAGAATTCTGTTTAGATTTGTGTTGAAAGTTTTAATTTAGTCATATAGTTCATATATTCTTTAAAACACTATTCACCCCTCTCTAGTGTTATTTCTGCCTTAAGATCCTTAATCCGCATCCCCAACACTTTCTTCGTCGAACTCCACACGTCAACTAACAACAACTTTTCCATTAATAGGATTATATAACTTATATCCTTTTGACCATGAGTCATAGCCAATGAAAATGTACTTTTCACTTTTGTCATCTAATTTGTTGTGTCTATGATCTGACACATGGGCATAAGAGATGCTTTCAAATACTTTCGAATGAGATATACATGGCTTTCTACCAATCTCTCCTTCTTCTTTCTATAGAAATTTCCCAACAGCGGTATCGGAGCGAGAAGATCCTCCTAAAATTTTACAATAGTGGTATCAGAGCCGGATTGCTAATTCAAGTTGATAGCAAGGAAGAATGTCAACTGGATTGAGTTTCATAAAATTTCCCTTACTCAAAAGAGTTTTATGATAATTGGAGAATTCACATAAATGCGGTGCTTGAATCACAAGGTGTGTGGGATATTGTAGAAAGTGGGTATGAAGAACCGTCGATGTCACCACTTTATCCCAAAGTAAAAGGGATAATTTAAAGAGTTTGAAGAAGAAGGATTTACAAGCCCTATTTATCATTCATCATGGTTTGGATGATGATATGTTTGAGAAGGTAGCAACCGCATCTACTAGTAAGTAAGCATGGGAGAATTTGGAGAATGCATTCATGGGAATTGATAAGGTGAAGAAAATTTGATTATAAAGTATGCGAGGTAAGTTTAAATCTTTATTAATGGAATCATCAGAAACAATCGATGATTATTTTTCACGAGCTTTATCAATTGTAAATCAATTGAAAAAGTATGAAGAAAAAATAACTAGTTCTAGAATATTTGATAAAATTTTACAATCTTTGGATTTCAAATGTGATAACATAGTTGTAGCAATTAAAGATTCTGAAGATGTAAAAACTATAAACATTGATCAACTCATGGAAATGCTTCAAGTCTATGAAGACAAATTAAATAGAAAAGACGAAGAAGAGCCATTAAATCAAGCTCTTCATATCAAACTTGTGGCAGATAATGATGCAAAAGTAACAGAAGAAGACAATCAAATTAATGAGGAAGAGGAAAAAAAGAATAGTGAGAAGGAAGAAAAGAAAAACTACGAGTTGAGAGAGAAAGATGCAAAGGAAGAGACAATGAAGACTAACATGGAGGAGAATATTGCAGATGATTCGCCAAAGATAACCAAAGAGAAAGTCATAGATGTTACGAGTGAAGAACATACAAAAGCCAATAAAGTGAAGAAGGAGACTGTCATGGAAGTAAATATGAAAGAGAACAAATAAGACAAAGACGAAGATAAAGACAACAAAGATGATGCAGGTGATTAATGGCGCGAAAGTAATGGAGATGAAATTGAAGAAATCATCAATCAAGGTGAAGAAATTCAAGATATTGGAGGAGATTTAAAATACGAGCAAAATTTTAAAGAAATGAAAATGGAGAATAATAAAGAAGTGAAAAAGGAAAAGATCAAAGCGGAAATCAAAGAGACCGACGATGAATTTCACGAAGATATTGGATTGGTTAAAGATTGCAAGAGTAAATTTAAGATAGAATGGAAAGATAACATATATGACTCATTCAAAATTTATGATACTGGACCAAGATGGAAGTTAGAATGCTTACTTTTTGGAGTATTCTATGTTAATGATGAAGGATGAAATAAATGGAGCACACCAAAGATTCAAGAAATTGTATCGAAGAACTTGGCAATGAGAAAGAAGAAGAACAAAAAAAAGAAAGTTTGGATAGTCTCCTTATTTCTGCCAAAGCATGCAAAATACCAAGATTGAAAATTTTGCTAAGAGTTACAAAACCAAGTTTACGTGGGGGGGGGGAGTTGGAAATAAACTTGGTTTTTTAGAAAACGTCAATCATGTTGATTATAATTTTTGTATTTATGGAAATGTCAAAACTAAGAATGAAGAAAAATCTAGACTTAACAAATATGTAATATGAAGAATTATAGAAAATGCTTTGTCAAGAAGAATCTAGAAAATAGAATATTGAAGAAAAGTCTAGAACAAGAGAAGTCTAAAGAATATATTCTATTATAAATTGAGATGTGTTATCTCATTTGATGTATCCAAGCAAGCAAGAAAAGCCAAGCAAGCAAACGTATTTGTAAGCAAGCAAATGTATTTGTAAGCAAGCAAAAAGAATAAAAGTGCAAAGAAAAATAAATCTATTTCCTCCTTTATAAAATATTCTCTCAATCTCCATTGGTAAATTAAAAAGTTTCTCCCTCATGCTTCTTCCTATAGAAAATTTCCAACACAAGAAATTGCTAGTTTATAAGTAGGGACTTTTTGCGCATGAAATTTAAAGATAGGGACCTTTGGTCCAAAACCCCATTAGATTAACTGTTGTACCATCTTTTTGTTCCTTTTTTCCCTTCGTAAGTTACTTTTGTTGTAGTAAATCTGGAAGTTCACTTCGGATGGTGGAAGTTACTCATTAACTTCAATGTCGGAAGTTCGAACATATTGTCCCACAAATAGTACTCAATCACTTTCAGCACATGTTTTACCCTTTTGTATTATTATTAAATATTTTTCTACTTATTCCTAAAACCAATTATTCTCAACAATTTAGTGTTTGCCCAAAACAAATATTATACCTTGGGATGTCCCAAGGTTGTCATGGTAAGTACTTGTGCATTACATGATATTGTTGTTAAAATGACGATATCTACTAGCCAAATGTTATACATGAATAATAATAGCCCTCTCCTATCATTTTATATGGATTTGACATAATTAATGTTAATACAGTTACTTCTTGCAGTGTGTGTATAATATACATATATAAACATATATATATATATATATATATATATATAGAAGAGAATTTCATGACACTTCTGTTTGTAAGCATCCCAATTGCTTTACATTTTCTACCAAAAGTCTATTTTTAATGACTTGAGGTAAGAGAGAATCAGTGGTAAGAGAGAAAAACAAAAAATATGGGGTGGATATCAAGAGGCTGTAGGGGTGCTACACTGTTTGGGGTGCAGTTGAATGCTACACACATACATAAATACGAGCATTCAATGGTACCCCTGTTCTGCAGCATAGCCTTTTGATTTCCACCATAAGCTTCAAATTAAATAACAATACTTTCTATTTTTTCCCACTACCCATATTATTTAATTCGTACATTGCCATGGAAATCAGAGGGCTACAAAGGGTACTGCAAAATAGAGGTATCATTGAACATATATCAAAGAAAAGAAAAGGAGAGAGAGCATATCAACATACTTAAAATGGTTACAATTTTGTCAATAAACATTTATAAGCAATAAGAAGATATTTAGCGTAAAGAGATAAGACATCAATTATCCTTTTTTTAAAATATATTGCTGTAATCTATATACGTTATACTTTAAAAAGATAATAGAACAGAAAAAATACTTTAAAAAGGAAAGAATACATCTACATTTATATGTTTGAAGTAAGAGTGACAGTGATTGTGCAGGACATGCCCCAGCATTCGTTGTATATAAAGTTAGTATGTAATGAAAGACTATTTTTCTATTTCATTTTCTGTTCTGTTTACATTTTGGCATTTTATATACTATTCTTGCCTTTATCAATTGCTTGCATATATAATATAACTACTTGTATTGCAATTTATCTATATTATACATGTACGTGTCTGCACTATGCTTTCACTTACTGTAACTCTACATATTTATATAAGTAAAATTCCTACGATTACTTCACACTACAAGAAATAGAGCATTTTCCTGTAGCTCCCGACCATCGATGACCGTCATAAGCCATTGGGAGCCGTCAAAAAATGCCGCCGCAAATTAAGTCGTCAGTGAATAGTTTTTTCAATGGCTCCCGACAACGGCCGTCGACTGTATTTCCGACGGCGACCCGACGACTTCCGATAGCCGTGGAAGACACATGGACAGTTATGTTTGTTACTGAAAGCCGTCCGAATATAGCTGTCGGTAGCCGTCAGAATGTTCGGTAAAATTTGACCTACAGGCCATCGGAAGCCGTCGGAAAACCTACAAAAATTTTTCTGCATTTCAGCTGTAATTTGGCCTTCCATCCACAACTCAAAAATACAATATCTTTCAACCAACACATTATATCCAACATGAAATCAAACCATAGAAAGATAACCAAAAATCAAAAAAACATAAATCAAAACCAATTCATATAAAATCCAAACCAAACCATATAAATTTAACCAAACTTCACTACCATAATTCTCATACATCTAATTGTACAATATACACATCAATGTTTCAACAATCCCTCACAATCAACTCCCAAATGTCAGAATCACTACCACTAAGTGTATCATCAAATAATATACATAATAGTTCAAATCCAAATCCACCAACTCAATGTATCATCCAAACTTACAAAACAATGACACAAAACGAAAAAACATACCTATCAATCAGATCAATCAGCTCTAGAACCTCCTAAACCAGCAGAAGATGGAAAGCGACCATCATATTGCTGCATGTACTCAACAATACGCTGATCCAACAGTTGTGTCATCTCGATGATCTGGCGACGGTTCTGATCTTCCAGTTGCGCCACTCTAGCTCTCAACTCTTCGATCTCTGCTCGATTGGCTGGCTCGCCACTGGCTGCTAGACTACAACACTTATTTAATTTAGTCTAAATCTTACTATCAAAGTTACAGCATAATGTGTTAATTGTTATATCTAGAAAATTATGACTGAAACTAAACCGATGCACCAAAAATTAAAAGATTATTAAATTGTTATATCTTAATATATTATTTACTACCACTTGATTGACAAAGCCGTAACGCCTGTTTCGTGATGGTGGATCCATGACTATCCCAAAAATAATGTCCTCCTCATCCGTCGTGAGCTGCTCTCGACTGGTATCCTCTAGGAGTTTCTAGCGTTGTTCCTTAAACCTTGCTTGCATGAAAAAATAAAAATGAAATTAAAATTAATATAATGATATCTTATTTCATTATAATTTAATAATTAAAACCTTATTAATAGTACATAAACTAAAATATGCTTATGTGGCTCTTGCTAGATTTATCGTCATGCCATGTATATAAATTTGTCCCATTCAGATTTACATGCTCGACGGCATGCGTACGGGTAAACACATCCATATACGACAGAAGATCCTATGCCTCAGCTTTCTAAAATTGATTATTATATACTGTTATTGTATATTCAAAATTACGTAGCATAATAACTATTTACAGTTCACATTTATTAAACTTATCAACTCTTGGTGATACTGCTGAAACGACTTCGACCCTCCTTAATAAGTGATGGGATTTTTATTCCTATTTGCTGAGTTTCTTTCCGACTCTGCCTGTACATTTAAATTTAATACATTATTTACCAACAAAATATTTTTTTGATATTTACGTATCAATCAAATAATTAATAAAAATTTAGTACACATACCTTCGTCTTGTCACTATCCTAGTGTTTCAACCACCCTTCCAACACATTTGTCCCCATCCAATTTGGCTTTTTCCCTTTATACTACGGAATCCCTGTAGTTCTTCCTCATCTTCTGCATCCAGTAATGTTGTACTAGCCGCAGGTCATCTGACTGTATGTCTACGGCGGCCTATGTTTCATGATAAGCAAGCAACCAAAAATTAAACAATAAAAGGTGAACAATAAATCAGCGACAAAAGCAAATTAAGAATGGAAAAAAGAAGAATATAATTACAATGAAATCCTGCCAAATACACTCGAGGATGTGGGGAGGGATGTTATCCTACTTTGACCAACAAGCTGACATCCTACTCTCGACGCCTCCCTCGAAACCGATGGAACTACAACTGATCGCTGCAGCTCAAACCTCCTATGTTAAATATGATACATATTAGTATATCTTACACAAAATATTTAAGATGCTGATTTTTTTTTTAATATTTACTCCTCGGCTCTAGCTACTAGAATCACGACAAATCACTGTGGCGGTTGCGATGGACCACTGTCATCGCCTCCTGAAGAGTGGGAAGAAATCCTCCTTCTGGACGACATGATATATACCTGTCGCAGACACATCATTTTAAAAAAGAACAATAACACGATAATAAAATATATTTTATAGTTAAATGATATAAAGTACATAAAGTGCAAAGTATACCTGATTCAGATTGCGTCTCATATTCCATGATAAGCAGAATACGTTGCATTTTTAACATAAATTGCTAAATAAATGATGGAAATGAAAATGCCATAAAAGATGTAAATAACGATTAACAGATTCGGTTTCATAAATGACATAATTACATAACTAGCAAAATAAATCTCATCAATTTCGTAATACACCAAGAATTCGACATAGTTACATCAATTGCATAATTACATCAACTGCACAATCTCATCAATTACATCTATTGCATAATTACATAACCAAATAAAGCTCATCATTTACGTAAATCATCGTCGTCTTCTGATTCAGATTTGGTCTCATATTCTACATTATTTTCCTCCATACTCTCGAACGCTTCTACCATAACGTTTGATTCATCGCTCAGAGGTCCAAAATACGTACGATTGTCTGTAATTATTATTTCGTTGCTTTACTCAAGATCTGCCTAGTAAGCTCGTTCATTTGGAATATTTTCCCCATCAAACGTAAATCTGGCATTTGTTTCAAAAATTACCGACCAATCTGCTTTATCTCCTTTTAGAGACGGATAAGGAGCGTAATAAAATTGTAATGCTTGTTTGGCTAGTACAAAAGGTCATACTTGTGATAATGCGATCTGTGCTTTATTTCAATAAGATTATAATTCTTGTGCAAATTAATTCTAAAACTTGGAAATTTACTAAACCAATTGCATCTAAACAAAAACACCTCCTCCGTGGGTCGTGAGAAATATGTCAGTTGCAAAATTTGTGCTAAAATGCCATTAAAATCATTTATGTGATTTTCTGGATCATCATTACCTTTAACAAATACACATGTCTTATTAGTTAATTGTTCTGCACCATATCTTTGGTGTTAAATTTTATCCATTGACGAAATATGTTGGATATATGTTGACATTTCTTTTTGGTCCCAACGCAAGACGTTTCAAACCTTCGTCAACCACATAATTTATTGCTTCATAAACATACTTTGAAAACCAATCAGAAAATTCTTTACTGAGATCTCCATGCAGATGTTCACTTTCAAAAATACTACATATATGAATAAAATATTGCATTAAAGTCTACACGCACATGCATTATGGAAATGAATAAATCATAAATTATTATTTCAAATTACCTAACAAATGGTGCAACCACAGCACAATTTAGAAGAATATAAGTGTGTGCTACATGAGGATCTCTATCGTCTAGCCATACTTCTACACATTTCCTAGAAGTCGACCATGTTTTCTAAAAATAGAAAACATTGTTTGAGAGGACTCTTGTTCGTCACCTTCATCATTACGAGGAATACTTTCAAATGATATGTTCACATGCTCACTGAAATAGTAAGAGAAAAAGAACGAAACTTCTTCTCCAATGTAAGATATACATATCGAACCTTCAACTCATGCTTTTTGCCTCACTTTTTTCTTCAGAGGATTCAAGTATCTATGCAAAATTAATTTACATTAAATTTAACTTCCGAACGTAATTAATATAATAGGTAACATATTACATACCTCTCAAATTGATACATCCATCCATATTGCACAGGATCTCGAAGTCGTGCTTCGGATGGGAGATGAACACGTAAATGTTCCATTGCATTGAAAAACCTGACGGAAATATTTTCTCCAACTTGCAGAGCAATATAGGAATTTCTACTTCAACTTTACGTAAACGTTGCACTTTTAACATAGTCGAACAAAGCTCTTTGTAAAATAGACTAAGCTCTAATACTACTTTCCAAACTTTTAACGGCAATAGTTCTTTGAAAGAAAGAGTAATAAATTTTCCATCATTACGTGACAGTCGTGGTTTTAATTCCACTCAATCTACCGTTTTTAACGTTAACACATCTACGAAGATTTGATGAAATCCCATTAGGAAATCTAGAACCTTCTATCCATTTTAACACAAATTTAACTCGATTATTATCTAATCGTAACATGTTTTGGGTTTTTTACTGCCATTTGGTTTCATATGAAGCGCGGGACGTTTGCATAATTCTTGTATATTGCGTCTTGATTTCAATCCGTCCTTAGTCTTCCCCTTGACATTTAAATTTTTTTTAAAAACATTATCAAATACATTTTTCTTATTGTGTATTACATCAATATTATGACAGAGAAGAAGATGTTTCCAATACGGTAGCTCCTAGAATATACTCTATTTTCACCTTTATAAATAGTCGATTTGCCTTCAATCTCGGTTTTTACTCCAGTTTCATATATCTTTGGATAGTCCCTTACAAGTATATGTCTTCGCTTAACCATATCGTTGGTAGTTTTCTGCTTTCTACTCTATCAGCTGAAAAGTTTTTCTTTTCTCCTCTAAAGGGATGATGGACATGGAGAAAACATCGATGACAGTCAAACCATGAAATTTTCTTACCATTCGTTAAGAAAACACTTGTGTTTCTTCCATGCAACGTAGACATGCTAGACGACCGGATGTACTCCATCCTGAAAGCATTGCATAGGTAGGAAAATCACTTATAGTCCACAACAAAGAAGCAAACATACGAATTTTTTTGAAACGTTGTATGTTTCTACTCTTTCATTCCACAATGTTTTTAACTTCTCAATCAACGGTTGTAAATAAACATTGATTTCTTCTGTCGAAGCAGGGACGACAACAGCAAGAAACATATATTGTGTTTTCATACACATTCGTGGAGGTAAATTATAAGGTGTGGTGATAATGGGTCAAGACGAATATTTAGCATCAAACTAAGAAAATGGTGGAAAACGATTCGTGCATAATGCAAGTCTAACGTTACGACTCTACGCTGCAAAATTGGGATAAGTTTTGTCGAAATGCTTCCATGCTTCTTCATCGGCTGGATGTATCAACGTACCCTCTTCCTCTATTCTCACACTATGCCATCTCATATGAGATGCAGTTAAAAAAGATGCGTATAATCTTCGAAGACTAAGAGTTATGAGTAATTAATGCATACGCTTGTACGGAACTTCATTTCCCTTCTTTTTTCTTAGTTTGTATCTTTTCTGATTACATATTTTACAATTTCTAAGTATCTAAAACAACATGCAGCCATTTAAATATGTATCTATTTTATGATAAGGTAAATCAAAAGCCGACACAAGTTTTTTAACTTCATAGCGATTTTCACACATTAAATTATCAGACGACATATGTCTTTTTGCAGCTTGTACAACGCCTGTAAATCCAGCTTCGGTGACGTTGTATTTTGACTTCATCGCAATGTATACTAGGGTTACTGACAGCTGGGTGCCGCTTTTACAACCATCCCAATGAGGTTTTTTAGTAGCATCCAGTAAATCATAAAAAAAATTGTTTCAATATTTGGTTCTACAACATTTTCATCATCGTAGTCAACTTCAACCGTATGGAACATTGATCGTGCTGCATCTTCTACCATATTTTCTGTACCGTTCGTAACAACTGTGTTACCAGTAATGTCTAATTCAAACTCTACAAAAGTATTTGCTACAACTTCTTCATGACGATCCCAAACATAATACTCCGGCATGAAATCGTTTTTGCACAAATGGACTTTCACAATATCGAATAACAAATACTTCAAATGTCTACGCCTACCACAGAGACAATGAATTTCTGCATCATTTCCTTTATTACTTAAAGCAAATTCAAAAAATACGTTTATACTGCTGTAAAAATCTTCTTTTATTGAGCCTCTTAGCCCTCTTCTTTGATATATCCATCTCCTCCAATCAATAGAATAATCGATCATTTTTCCTGTTTGAGAAAATATGTCACAAATTAAAAAATGAATATTGGTCATATTACGAATACACATTTTATTTTTCAACGTATCGAAATAAAATCTTATAGGCGTCAATTTTACCCCACTTAAGAATACAATATAGAATGTTGATTTATGGTTATCTTTTTTTCCTAGTCAGTCGTCCTCCTTTCCATTACAAACGCAGTAAATACTTACATTCGTACATTATTTCATTTTAAATGGTTCAACAAAATTTCTATAGCACTTCATTTTTGTTTGCTGCGTTGTACACAAATGCGTGTACGCAGGAAATAAAAAAGAAAAGGGACGTTGAAATTTTGTGAATCGTTTGAAATGAAATAATGTGCGAAATATAATTGTTTATTGTGTTTACAAATTGTCCAACATAGGGACAAATCCAACAAGTATTGTACCAAATGAATATAAATGGTCGTTTTGTGACGAAAACGACTATTTATATAGCAATCATGTACAACACCCGTCGGACGGGGACAAAAACTCTCTAAGGGACGTAAAAAATGTATTTTATAAAAAAGAATATGTATTTACTAATTTATACATTTCAAATTTTTTTAATCTACCACATTTGTTCCGCATATTTCATCGAATAAGGCTGCTTTAGTATTGTTGTCATTTTCGAATACAGTCAAATTTCTTTTAGACTCGTGCTTTCATTATTGTTGCCTAAGTCAAGATGTTATACGACTCATGTCTTATTCCAATTAACAAATTACAATGGTAGGAACAACGCATATACAATGATTTACATATACACACAATCACAAATTATACATACCATTTACAATTTCATGGTAACATTAGAAATAGGTATACAATAAGATGCTATAAATCATTATTACGCTAGTGGAAATAATTGCAATCACTAATTAGCCCTAATTTATAAACTTAAGAAAATCTAGATTTAGGGTAATAATTGCAATCACTAATTGCGGAAGCTTATAAAATTATTTCAACACAGATCATAGATTAATAGCAGCACAGAAAAATAGCAGAATAATAAAATGCAGAAATAGAACGACACAGAATTTACGCAGCTTCGGCAAAACCCAGCCTACGTGCTGCCCCAAGGTTTCTACTAGAAATTAGATAGTCAGACGCTTACACACGTAAACTCGCGACACCCGCTATCGACTAATCCTAACTCTTCGCTCAAAACCCTGCCACAACTCAGCCACTGAGTTGCGAATTCTCAAACTACGCCATGTAGTTTGTCCCCTAGTCACACGACTAGAAAATACAACGATTTAAAAAGAGTTTAAATTTAGAAAATAAATTTAAAACAAATAAAGCCCTAATTAAAAAACTAAATCCCCCTTTTTTATTCTTTAACAAGGCCGGCCTCTTTTCTTTTCCCCTTTGTAAATAAATCCGATCTCCTTTTGCTCTGGAAGATAAAATATGGCGGCTCTCGTTCTTCTTTTTGAAATTAGGGCTTCGGCTCTTTTATTCAAATTAGGGCTTTTCGAAGCACGCCTATGTTGATCGATCAGTGGATATTTGCGTGTTTGATTTTTCGATCCTTTATCTGATGTTTTTGGCTGCTTCTGGAGTTCGACTTCAATTTTGGTATGTGATTTTCCTTTATTCTTTTCTGTTATGCTCAATTGAACTCCGATGATCAATTGCCAGTGATGATTCTGGGTTATATATGCGTTCGATCTCCTTTATTTTCGTTCGTATAAACATATTTGAATTTGTCAAATAATTTTTTCGGCCGTTTGATTTCACTTTTATGCTGATGATTTCACTGGCTTTTTCAATTTCGTATATTCTTCGTTACTTGATGATCAAGGCTTTGATTTTGAAATTGTGATAGATTTGGTAAAAATGGAATTTCGATTTCTTTTCGTGATGACCACGGCTTCGACTCCGTTCCCTTTTCTGTTGACTTGTTTGAATAAAAACACGGCTTTGACTCTGGTTGTTACTGCATTCATGGTTTTGCTTCGACCACTGTCTTGCATTTTTGCTTGAGTAATGGGTTGCTTATTGTTTCGACCTCTGTAGTGTTTGTCCATTTTGTTGTTTGTATGTTATGTCACTATCTTGTTGCTTGTACTATCTGGTCTGGTTCTCGGCCTATAGTATTCATGTAGTCTAATGCATTGTGTTGGTTTCAATTTTGGTTGCAGGCTTGTGTCACTTGTGTACTATGTCTTTGAGCATTACATTACTTCATGTATTCATGTGTACTCTTGAGTCGCATTGAGTTGGTCTTGTAGCATTGTTATTATGTTGGCATTTGTGGTTTGAGTTATGCTTCTTTGATCATGTTGGCTATTTGGTCGTCTACACCTCTGGTATGCAGCAGCTTGGTCTTGGCATTTGTATTTAGTTTTTGTTCATGAAAATGTTTTTATTCCTGAGTTGGATTTACTTTGTCTCTGATCTTTTGTTGCTCATCTGTGCACATTGTAGCCTTGGTCGAAAACTGGTCTGACCTGCACACTTGTTTATGCTTCATTTTTTTTGACTTGATGCCTTGAATTTGAGACCTCGGCAGTTTGGTTTCATTTGGTATCATTTTCCTGAGTCACTTGTTCAAGCTTTCATGCATTGTTGTGTTGTTGCCATATGCATCTTTGTGATTCAGTCTATGAGTTGCATACTTGTGCTTACTTTGAGCATGTTACATTTGTGCTTGAGTCTGGATTTGCATATTAACTGGTTCATGACTTGTGATTGTAGATTAGCTTGCATACTTTGATCCGACTTGCTGTTTGCACACTGCTTCCATACTGTTGCACTTGTGTACTTCGTATGCATACTGTTGAGTTTTACTTTGTGGTCATGTTGACTTTATAGTTGGACTGTGCATTACACTTGAGTTGAATCCATGTTTTTATTCGGGTTTGACCTTGTGCTGAAGTCGATATTTTATTTATGTTGCACCTGAGTTGAACCCGTCTTTTTATTTCGGTTTGACCTTGTTCTCACCCGTCCCTGTAGCATTATCAAGTGTATATTGGTGTGCACGGTCTTGTGGGATGTACAGTGATACACTGTGCATGTCACAAGCTGTTCTTGTATGATAAATTCAAATTTAAATGACGACGAACAACCCAAATAACTGAGGCAAATAATATTTTCAAAATCATCTTTTATTTTATATTGTAAAAATATTTCTTTTTCAATTTTGCTGCATTAGTGTATATTTTTGCAGATTGCTCAGATGCTAGATTCTAACTGGAATGAAGTTGAAGATTAAATACGAATTGAGTGAATGAGTGATGTGTAGTGAGGTTAAATGTAAATATGAAATTGTGATGTATTTGAGTAATCAGAATTGTATATGTATAGTGAGAGCTTGAATTTGTACTATTCAAAAATGTAATAAATATTTGTTTGAATAAAATTTCTGTTTGAATCCAAATTCTGTGTTATTTAATTTATTCAGCAAATATTTATTTAGTCTGTGAAAAATAAAATAGTACATTAACAAATACTTTTAAACGAATGTATATATGTTTATTATCATCAAACAAAAATCATATAAGCGCATATTCAACATTCTCCCCCTTTTGATGATAACAAACATATATTTAAAATTTTGAATATGTTAAATGTATTTGATCATTGATATGCTCTAATTGCTCCCCCTATATAAATGCTTCCTCTCTACACAAAGTTCCCCCTACAAATATGCATACAATTAAATAATATGCAAATGAGCCTAGATGCAAATGGAAAATATTTGACCTTTGCTTGATTTTATTTGACAAAATCTTAACTTTTCTCTCCCCCTTTTGTTATCAGCAAAAGAATAATAGTGTTAGAGAAAATAGAGATAAGGTGATCGATATTAATTCAACATTAAAACTCAATTGAATATAAATATTAAATTTCAATAAAAAATCAAACAAAAATCATAAATATTTTGTTAGGCGCATATTCCACTTTTAGAATGATGGGAATGATGTCATCATATAAAACCATACAGTTATGTCTATTTGTGGTATATTTATATCAGGAATTTGAATATCTACTAACCATGCATAACCGTTAGGACTTTTAAATGAGATTAGTAGTATTCCAATTTTTTTATTTAAAAAAAAACGAATTCAAGTTTCTTCTAACCACGCATAACCGTGAGGACTTTTAAATGGGATTAGAATCAACTTGTTTATTATTTAAAAATCAACTTTTGATATGCGTTCCATACATGCATAACCGTGAGGACTTTTAAATGAGCATGGAAGCACATAACAAATTCCAAGTAATTCACCCATGCATAACCGTGAGGACTTTTAAATGAGAGTGAATACTTTGGTATTTTTTTATTTTTTTATTTTTTTTAAAAATGTAAAAATGAAAAACGAACGATTCCTGTTTAAAGTACCATATATCGACAAACTATATAGAATTTTGATGAGTGATGGTCGTTAGAAATATGATAGATACAGAAATGGTCATGGAATTTTTATAAACAAAAAGTTTTATAACTCTTGTTTATATTTCTAAAGAAATTTACTAATCATATCGTCTCGAGTCATAATATATAATAAATATCAACACTCATCACTTTTTCAATCACTGTTCATCTTTTCGATAATCATTAGGGAGTTAGATTAGTCAATGTAATCATTTAAAATCAAATTCAAAAATAATTATAAATCAATTTTTCTAAATGGCGAATCTGAAAATATGGTCAAAAATGATTTTCTCGAGGGGGTTATATGAGAAAAATTTCTGCTATTTGAAAATTATTTGAAATGAAAATTATGCAGATATTTTCTTTGAAAAACGACGCAGTTACTAAATGTTTCAAAAATCACGTTCAACTAGTAATTTTTCTATCAATTAGATTACAAGTGTAATCTGCATCTGAATTTCTTTTTCACTCAAAATCATCATTAATTGAATTCGATTAACCAAACCATGAAGTGTGCACCAAAAAATTTCAAACTCAATTTTAACAGCAATTTAAATGACATTCTCTTGAATTTGAAATGAAGCCGTGTAAATAATCAAAAAACCATGAATATTGAGTTAGCCGTATTATAACCAATTGTATTAACATCCAACAAAAAAACACTATTATTAATCCAAATGATATATATGAAGTAATTCAAAGAATCTAGAGATTTTTATAGTGTTTTTGGCATAAGAATATAATTGGCCAACTATTTTGAATAAGTCAGAATCATCATCTTTTCATCATCACATTATTGGCTGATTTAATTCAGAATACGGTGCAGATTATCACATTTAATATATCGTTAAAATAACTACCTGTTTTACCTTTACGATAATTTTCGTTATTGTCCGTTGTGATTCTGTCACCTTTATACTAGGCTAAGGAACTTTGCTTTGTCACCCGTTGTGTTTCTGGAACAACCAAAATCCAGAGAACACTGTTGTTGTTCCTTAGCCTGCCACCACACCTACACGATGAAAGATTTCTGTGACCTATTTGTTTTTATAGGTCCATGATTGTTAGTGGCAGAAAATTTTGAAATTTTTTTTGTAAAGACCCAAAACTATTTATAATTGTTTCCTTTGGCACCCAAACTTGTTTAACTTTGAGAGTTTTTATATTTGTGCCTTTTGGAATCCAAATCGGTTTAGTTTTCACATGTTTGGGTCTATACCAACAATTATTGTGATTGTGTCCATATTTTCTACAAATTGTGCACATAGAGTTGACTTGATTAATATTGCTTTCAACAATTTTCGTTTTATTATATCCAAGTCCTTGTCTAACCGTATTAACAGTTTGCTTTCCTAATAGAATATTCAACGATTTTTCACTTTTTGAAAGTTTATCTAAAGTCGTTGACAATTGTTGGACTTGTGTTTTGAGAGATTCATTTTCGTTTAACAATTGTGTGCACTTTTTAATAGAATTCTCTCTCCTAGTATTTTCACTCTCTTTTAAAATCAGAATTTCATTTTCAAGTGATTTTATATTGATTTCTGATTTTTTTAATTTCCTCTTCGAATATTGGACACTTATCACACTTAGGGATCCTTCTTTGATAGTTTTGAACTAATTGGTCAAGTTGTTCATTTAATTCTATCAAAGTGTCCTTTTGTGATTCAAGTTTGGCATATTTTCCCCTAAGTCGTTCAAAACAGCCATTCACTTCATGGAAATAAATAAGTAATTCAGAGTGAGTAAGTTTTGATACCTCGCTTGGCTCGTCATCGTCGCTATCAGTTATATTTCCTTGAAGGCACGTATCTGCTTTCTCACTCTCACTGCTAGTACTTTGATTATCTTCATCACTTGTATTCCACGTGGCTGCAAAATTTCTCCTTTTTGATTTCTTTTCAAAGCCGTGTCGGGTTTGAGGACAATTGGGCTTGATGTGTCCCGGTTGGTTGCACTTGTGACAGATGATTTTCTGTTCTTCAGAGTAGTCTAGTGCTTTGGCTATTCTACTTTTTGCTTTTGAATTCGAGCTGAATTTCCATATTTTTAATTTCATCTTTTGAATTTCTTTATTAATAGCTCCAATTCTGCTGCTGCGTCATCATCGTCATCGTCATCACTTTCAGTTGTTCCTTTGAGAGCTACTGATTTCTTTCGGGTATCTCCTCCATCGCGCTCTTCCTTGAATTTCATTTCTAGCTCATAAGTGGTGAGATTTCCGATGAGTTCTTCAACTTTCATTTGTTTTAAATCTTTCGATTCTTGAATGGCAGTCACCTTTGCTTCAAATTTTCGTGGAAGGACTCTGAGGATTTTTCGGACTATCTCCAACTCTGTGTATGATTTTCCAAGAGCTTTTGATTTGTAAACGATATTGGAAAGTCGTCCATGCATCTCTTTGACATTTTCTTCCTTCGCCATTGTGAAGTTCTCGTATTCGCTGCTTAGCATGGCAAGGCGAGATTCTTTCACTTGAGATGTTCCTTCGTGAGTCACTTCTAGTGTGTGCCATATTTCCTGTGCAGTTAGACAATGTGAGACACGATTAAATTCAAATTGATCCAATGAACAGATAATAGAATTCATAGCTTTAGCATTAGTATTTTGTAATTTATTTTCTAGTTCTATCCATTGTTCCTTTGGTTTCTCTATTTCTTGATTATCTACGGTTATAGTTGGTGCTCTATAACCTGTCTCAACAATATTCCAAGCGTCAATGGTTTTGAGAAAAATTTCCATTCTATTTTTCCAATAAGCATATTCACCATTGAACATTGGTGGTCTAACTATGGACTGACCCTCAGCAAAAGCAGTATTAAAAGAAGATATTTTAAAAATTCAACTTTTTAAAATAAAAATTGGTTTTTGTAAAATCAAAATTTTAAAACAAAAACGGCTTTTGTTCCTAGCTTTGATACCACTTGTAGGATCAATTTCACCCTAGAGGGGGGGGGGGGGGAGGGGTGAATAGGGTGATGGTTTAAATTATAAAAATTAATTGCGAAAGCTTATAAAATTATTTCAACACAGATCATAGATTAATAGCAGCACAGAAACATAGCAGAATAATAAAATGCAGAAATAGAACGACACAGAATTTACCCAGCTTCGGCAAAACCCTGCCTACGTGATGCATCCAGGTTTCTACTAGAAATTAGATAGTCAGACGCTTACACACGTAAACTCGCGACACCCGCTATTGACTAATCCTAACTCTACGCTCAAAACCCTGCCACAACTCAGCCCCTGAGTTGCGAATTCTCAAACTACGCTACGTAGTTTGTCCCCTAGTCACACGACTAGAAAATAAAACGATTTAAAAAGAGTTTAAATTTAGAAAACAAATTTAAAACAAATAAATCCCTAATTAAAAAACTAAATCCCCCTTTTTTATTCTTTAACAAGGCCGGCCTCTTTTCTTTTCCCCTTTGTAAATAAACCCGATCTCCTTTTGCTCTGGAAGATAAAATATGGCGGCTCTCGTTCTTCTTTCTGAAATTAGGGCTTCGGCTCTTTTATTCAAATTAGGGCTTTTCGAAGCACGCCTATGTTGATCGATCAGTGGATATTTGCGTGTTTGATTTTTCGATCCTTTATCTGATGTTTGGCTGCTTCTGGAGTTCGACTTCAATTTTGGTATATGATTTTCCTTTATGCTTTTCTGTTATGCTCAATTGAACTCCGATGATCAATTGTCAGTGATGATTCTGGGTTATATATGCGTTCGATCTCCTTTATTTTCGTTCGTATAAACTTATTTGAATTTGTTAAATAATTTGTTCGGCCTTTCGATTTCACTTTTATGCTGATGATTTCACTGACTTTTTCAATTTCGTATATTCTTCGTTACTTGATGATCACGGCTTTGATTTTGAAATTGTGATAGATTTGGTCAAAACGGAATTTCGATTTCTTTTCGTGATGACCACGGCTTCGACTCCGTTCCCTTTTCTGTTGACTTGTTTGAATAAAAACACGGCTTTGACTCTGGTTGTTACTACATTCATGGTTTTGCTTCGACCACTGTCTTGCATTTTTGCTTGAGTAATGGGTTGCTTATTGTTTCGACCTTTGTAGTGTTTGTCCATTTTGTTGTTTGTATATTATGTCACTATCTTGTTGCTTGTACTATCTGGTCTGGTTCTCGGCCTATAGTATTCATGTAGTCTAATGCATTGTGTTGGTTTCAATTTTGGTTGCAGGCTTGTGTCACTTGTGTACTATGTCTTTGAGCATTGCATTACTTCATGTATTCATGTGTACTCTTGAGTCGCATTGAGTTGGTCTTGTAGCATTGTTATTATGTTGGCATTTGTGGTTTGAGTTATGCTTCTTTGATCATGTTGGCTATTTGGTCGTCTGCACCTCTGGTATGCAGCAGCTTGGTCTTGGCATTTGTATTTAGTTTGTGTTCATGAAAATGTTTTTATTCCTGAGTTGGATTTACTTTGTCTCTAATCTTTTGTTGCTCATCTGTGCACATTGTAGCCTTGGTCGAAAACTGGTCTGACCTGCACACTTGTTTATGGTTTATTTTTTTGACTTGATGCTTTGAATTTGAGACCTCGGCAGTTTGGTTTCATTTGGTATCATTTGCCTAAGTCACTTGTTCAAGCTTTCATGCATTGTTGTGTTGTTGCCATGTGCATCTTTGTGATTCAGTCTGTGAGTTGCATACTTGTTCTTACTTTGAGCATGTTACATTTGTGCTTGAGTCTGGATTTTCATATTAACTGGTTCATGACTTGTAATTGTAGATTAGCTTGCATACTTTGATCCGACCTGCTGTTTGCACACTACTTCCATACTGTTGCACTTGTGTACTCCATATGCATACTGTTGAGTTTTACTTTCTGGTCATGTTGACTTTATAGTTGGACTGTGCGTTATACTTGAGTTGAATCCATGTTTTTATTTTGATTTGACCTTGTGCTGAAGTCGATATTTTATTTATGTTGCACCTGAGTTGAACACATCTTTTTATTTGGGTTTGACCTTGTCCTCACCTGTCCTTGTAGCATTATAAAGTGTATATCGGTGTGCATGGCCTTGTGGCATGTACAGTGATACACTGTGCATGTCACAAGCTGTTCGTGTATGATAAATTCAAATTTAAATGACGACAAACAACCCAAATAACTGAGGCAAATAATATTTTCAAAATCATCTTTTATTTTATATTGTAAAAATATTCCTTTTTCAATTTTACTGCGTTAGTGTATATTTTTGCAGATTGCTCAGATGCTGGATTCTAACTGGAATGAAGTTGAAGATAAAATACGAATTGAGTGAATGAGTGATGTGTAGTGAGGTTAAATGTAAATATGAAATTGTGATGTATTTGTTATCAAAATTGTATATGTATAGTGAGAGCTTGAATTTGTACTATTCAAAAATGTAATAAATATTTGTTTGAATAAAATTTCTGTTTGAATTCAAATTCTGTGTTATTTAATTTATTCAGCAAATATTTATTTAATCCGTGAAAAATAAAATAGTACATTAACAAATACATTTAAACGAATGTATATATGTTTATTATCATCAAACAAAAATCATATAAGCGCATATTCAACACCTAGTTTGCCTTCGAGGTCAAAGGTTAGTAGCATCGAGAAAATTATTTGTTTATCCTTAGCCGATTACACTCTCCCATCCCGATCCTAGACCAGAGGAATCATGATGAACCTATCTTTGGTTATTGGTTTTGCGACCTCACCTATTTTTGAGCATCGACCAAAATCATCCATCGACCATCCTTGCTTATCCCTAGTCGAGATGTCTTGTCGGGACGAAAGCGCGGTCGTAAACGTTTCGATTGTGCGCCAATTCCTATATTTGGGACTAATGCTTTGGATGCCTACTTCTGGACTCCGCTCTCTGTTTTACCTATCCCTAGGTGTACCGCAAGGGTGTCCTATGACGGTCCTCGCTTATCCTTGACCTAGCACATCATGCCAGAATGCAAGCATGGTTATCAAATTTACATCCGCACACCAATTTCTGTCTCCGAAAACTGGCATTTTCTGCAACTTACCCCTGGATATTCCTTATTGACTTTACCTATCTCCAAACAATAGTTAATAGTGAAGGATGGGGTTGAATTATCCGATCGACCCCTATAATTATACTCCTCAGTCATGATCATGGACCAAAGGAATTTGTAACATCCCATGATTTTTGCGATAATTAGTTAAACGAAATTAATTAATAAATAATAGACGTAAAAAAATAGAACTTTTACAAACATCGAAATTTGACTATGAATCTTGCACTATTGGGTTCTTGGCAATTTTATGATCAGTTTTCATATATAAATTTTCTCGATCGGATTCAAATGAAAAATTATTAACGTTTGAACTTTTAAAATCAGAAATAATTATATATGTAAATATGTGGTAATAAAAGTTAATTAATACTAATTAGTAACATTAATGGAAACTTAGATGTTAATAAATAATAATGTTAAATTAAATCTCACAAAATATATCAAGTGAGAAAGAAATGAACGAGATCGGTTAAACAAGGAATCAAATTAACAAAATCACAAAAGATTATTAAACACGCTTAAAAACAAGGAATGGTCAAAAGGATGCACCTAGGTCGACCGGTAGCGGTTAACCCTGGGTATTGAGTAATCGGCCGTGGCGTATAATTTTTTTAAGTTGGGCATGGATTTAAACGACGTTTATTTATCCAATTATTTTTCTTAGATTCCAAGTTTCTGATGTACATCTGTGATTAAAATATAGAATGCATAAGATAAATTTAATGCTTCAAGTTAATTCCAAACCCTATAAATATAAGCCTAATTCACACTTCTCTTCTCATATTTTCTGAGCCATGGAGCATATCTCTACCATTCTCTTTTGTCCACAATATCTAGAATTCTAAAAATAGTCAAATATATATTATATATCTTTAATAATAGTTGTAATATCTTTGAAGTCACACTTTTTTGGTATCAGCGTGAACTACCAAAAAATGCTTCATACAAATATTATTAAATAATATAACTTAAAAATAGGATCTAACGAATAAGTTTCCTTAACAATTCAAAACGCTACTGTAACGACCCAAATTTTTGGTCGGTTAAATTTAGAATATTTAATTGAATTTAAATATTTAAACTTAAATTTTACAAGCTAAATAACTTATATTTCAAATATAGTGATTTATTTGGATAATTAAATTGTTAATTTAATATTTGAAATTGTGTAAATAATTGAAATTTGAATTAATAACAATAAAAATAATTTCTACCATTGTTTTAAATTCTATTTGGATTAGAATAGTGATAGTAAACTTTTAAAATTGAATTAGAAGTTAATTTATAGAAATTGAAATTTTAATATTTAATTAATGCGTAAAAATAGTCATTTTTTACACACTCTCGGATTTTGACAAAACTAGTTTCATTGGATCCATAATAGTGAATTATTATAGGATTTCAAATTTCGTATCAATTGAACTTACGGTTTAGTCGTGCGAAGCTGAAATGCATAGAAATTTATTTTAGTAATTTTTAGTTAAAATAATTTGATTCAAAAACCTACCTTCCAAATATGACGGAATTGGCCTTCAATGTATATTCCATTGTGTTCAGAACAGGGGTAAATACTACAAAAGCTTGGTGGCACGCTTCGTTTGGAGTCCGAAAATTTCCGAAATGAATAGTGTCACAAAATTTTATATAAAAGGACCTCAAACATCACCATTTTCACAAACCCTAACAATAATAAACCCTAGCCGCCAATTATACTCGATGGTCAGAAATTTCCAACTTTCTCACTCCATTATATCCTCATCCATTGACATTCATGGGAAACACACAACTACAATATTTTAGAGCTCGACAAGAGCTATCAATCCATACGATCGTGATCGATTTTAGAGTGGTCGATTGCCTTAATTTTGCCTATGTTCATGCCGCATTGGGGCATTTTCTACTATGAAGGGGAGGTCGACCTCTTCATAGCCACTGGCAGTGGTGAGAGGCACGTAGGGCTATCGTTTGGTAGTGGTTGACCAAGCTCTGATCGATTTGGGTGGCGTGCGACATGAAGGAATTGGCGTGCGTGTTGGGTTTCAAACGAGGGGAGCATGATCTTGAGGAAGAAAAGGATGCAACCATAATTTTCTATAAAGGAAATTAACGGTCCATATTTTCTATGGTTAAAAAAAGAAATTGTGAATTTTTTTTTTCTAAATTCATGTAATCTTTAAAATACTATAACTTTCACATACGAGGTCGAAATCAGATGAAACAAATTGCATTGGATTTGTATTGACGAGCAATACATTTTAGAACTAGATTGGATTGATTTGAAGCTAGTGAAAATTTTGGTTGAAATTAAATGCTCGTTTAATTTTAATTGAAATAAATCATTATCGCGACGACTGTAAGCAAAGTGAGTACAACTCTCTCTTTCTGACTCACTTATATTTTTATATAAATGAGAATAAATTTATTTATGACGATTGGTTATTTTTTGGGTGATATATGATAATTATATATATTGATAGGTTTGGATTTATTCCCGTATATTTTAGCGGATGAGACCCTATACGTTTCCGTGTATGAGTGGATGACTCTTTGTACGCGCGTCTGCCTTAAAACAAACATTGTACATATTTTTCTCATATTTATGTTTATTGCAGGTGACAGGTTGGAGGGATCAAATTAGATTCTTCACCGTTGTTGATTTTATTTACAGATTATGTTATATGTGATGTTGTCGTGTGATATATGATATTTGGACGCCATGATTGATATGATTGATGTGAATTCCCTTATTTAGCGCTTTTGCATCATTCGGCCTTATTTTGGAAATTTAAAAATATTAAAATTATGATTTCAATTTAAAAGGATTTCAAATTGATTTCGAATATATATATATTTTTTAATAATTTTTGAATTATTAAAGAAACGGATTTATTTTAGATAAATAAAAGTCATAATTTTTATGTTATAAATTTAGTGCTTTGTGGAATATAAGCAAAATAGGATTTTTGAAATATGGAGTTAACTATTTTGTAACATAAGTTAAATTGAGTTTTTTGGACTTATTATAAATGGTTTATATATATAAGATTCGTAAAGTGGATATTTTATAAAGAAAAAGTAATGGCATTGTAAACGAACTTTGTAAGTGTTAAAATGAAGTTATAAATGAATCTTGTAAGTAATTAAGATATATGAATTGATGAAGTTATAAAAAGAGTGAATTTATAATTAAGACTTCTATAAGTAAATAAGCTTATAATAAGATTTTTATATATAAATGAAATAGAAATGTGAATTATAAACAATGTTTTATAAATGTGAAATCAATTTATTTCGATAAGTTAAATATGAAAGCTTATTAAAGGAATTATATTCATGATTTTGGACAGTGAATAATCCTTAAAATTAACTATGTAGAAGAAAGAATTTGGTAAGAAAATTATATTTACGATTTTGGACGGTGAATAATATTTTAAATAAATGGATATTTTGGAATGTGATATTATAATAAGGGAATTTAAATGGTTTAAAATAAAATAAGTTGTGAATTTACTTAATATTAAAATAAGTATATGGAAATGTTTTTCAAATATCCAATAAGTAAAATGGTTTTGAAGATTATCTTTTTAAAGATATTTTGAAGTGAGTAATTGGGAAGTGTTTTGAATTATAAACGATTAATAAAAATCAAGCTCAGTGATTACTTAATAGCTAGATTTTGTTTATTGCTTTGATAATTAAATAGCCGACTATTAAATTTGACCATTTTAGTTTCTCAATTTGATGTGGAAACTAATTAGTCTTACACTTAGTACGTAACTGACCGTGTAGGCTTGATTATCTTTTGTGTTGAAAATGTTGATTCCTACAGTGTGGATACTCCAATATATCGAGCTTCCTTCTTGGCTGAAGGATAGCAATTTGAAAGTTGAAGACGTGATAAGTCTATGAGACTTAGTTTCTGTGTGAGGTTGAGAAACGCTTTTGCGTTGTTGATGCGGAGAGACCGAGATTAGATTTATTTAAAAACCACTTCGTACCACATATATGCGACGATTGTGAGGTTTGTCAATGATATTGATATTTAGGATTTTCATAGTGAAGGGCTGTTTGTTGATCGCTTGGGGTTTAAATTCCAACATACATATAGTAGCAGTAGTCTCTTCGTTATGAAATATCCAATGCAAGGACTATTCACTACTAATCCTAGGGATTTTCCGACAGGATGTGGTAGGAAAGTACCTTCGGTTTGTCCTGTTCCTAGACAACTTGTATGGACGAGTGTCTGACGTTGCATTTCTAAGATTACGTACATTGGTTTGTATAAACGTACATCATGTGGTGGCGGAGAAGGAAACTTCTCTTAGCTTAACACTCTCTTTGAGACGTACGAACTTAAGGATTATATTTTTTGGAAGGCAATTAGTAGTCAATGGAAATGGCAACATGGCAATCAAAGATGATGTGGTATGTGATATGTGAAAGGTAGTCGATACCTCTTTGGCCTCACTCCCCGAAAAATGACTGAAACTGGGATAGAAGCGGCAAGGCTAAGTGGTTCGCTCCCAATTAGGAGATATAATCACTCTTCGAGATATATCTTTACAAGCCATGATGTCGTGTATCCGATTATTGTTGATGTATGCTTGTAGCCACAGATAAAGGACGGTAATGACCAGAGTGATGACATATTCGGTACTATCCAGGTATGGGTAGGCCAGTCTTGTGTTGTTTTAGGCGGGCAAATCTGTTCCCTAGGCACATCCCTCTAGAGGTGTACTGTGTTGGTTCAGAAAGGTAGTCCTTTCACTTAGTCATTTGTATGGAAATCTCGTGCCTGGCATTTTCTATTGTAGAAAGCCTTGTATTACAAGATGTATGTTGGAATATAATAATGTAACAATTTCAGCTATTTTAATATTATTTGTGTGCAGTAGACACTATTATAATATAAGAGAATTTGATATGAAATGTTTTGGTTATCGTAAGGTAAAAACCTTGTCGGTATTTATTTGTGACTCGATCTTACGATATACCTTTTGTTTTGGTAGAGGAGAAGTTTTGATAAATTTATAAATTCGGTTGAGGTGTGTTTTCTTGCTAGTTTACCTGACTGATTTGGGCGTTCTTCCCTTTCAATGCTCAGGTTAGACCGAGTACATTTACAGGTTTAGATTTGGTGCCTTTGGAGCTTCAGCAGACGAGTTGGAGATCTTCATGTCGTATACACGTATCTGTTTATTTTTCCACTATTTCGTATTGTTGTTGTTGTTGTTGTTAATTATCAGCATTTGTGAGGACAGTTTATTATAACTGTCCAAGCTGATGATTACTTATTGTATATTCTGATATTGATTAATGTATATTACAGTTTCTCTTTGTAAAGATTATTGATCTATATTACAGGTTATTCCGCTGCAATGTGAGATTCTATGTTGTTTTGGCTCTGCTTCTCTCTTCTTCTCTTCTCTTCTTCTTTGTACTCTCTTTCTCCCCACCCTCTCTTTTCTTTCTCATGATCTTCTGCAATCCCTGCACTTTAGGTCGAATATGTGTGGTTTATTGTCAGATTCAGAAGGTGCTGAGTGCGGGTCGTCGCTACTACTCTAAGTAGCGGCATTTTTTTTCATATTGCGCGTCAACGGTGGCGCTGGAGGGGGCTGCGCTTCAGGTGTTGGTGGAGTCGGCGATGGTGGTCGTCGTGGCGATGGCTGATCCGAGCACGGAGGCCTGGGGTGTCGCGTGCACGGTGGTCAGGTCATGTGAGGATGGGTATCGCGTGCTATACATGGGGTTTGGGGTGATGATCTATTTACATTATTGCCATTATTTATTTTAATTTTAATTTTAATTTCAAACTTCTAACATCAATAACTTTTTCATACAAGCTTCAATTGACACGCGGTTTCTTCCATTGGACTCATATCGACGAACTGGTATGGTTGAGTTTGAAGACTGTTATAATTTTGGGCTTTTATTAGATTTTTAATGGGATGTAAATCAAAGATGAATGATTTAACCCACTCACGCAATAATAAGGATCCTTATGTTACTTGAGTTAAATTTATGAAGTGATAGAATTTTATTGGTTGTTGTTTGGTAGTTTAAATTGATATTTAAATTAATTGAAATTTTATACCGAATCAAAATAACTAAGTTAATATTGAATAATTGCTAGTTAGATACCGAAAATTGATAATTAGAAACTGTTATGTTATATTGGTTGATTTGGATGTTAACTGTAATTGGATGCCTATTGATTGACATGTTGGATATATGGTTGTTAGTTATTTTGATATATCCCTGTTATTATCCTATTATTTATTTGACATCCTATAAATTGTTAGTTGAATTATTTTGAATAAACTAAGAAATAGGTTGAAATGATATATACCTATATCATTTAATTTTACGTTGTAATGATATATATATCAATCTATGTAATTAAATTGAAATAACCGATCGCTTGGTCATTGGGTAGAAAATATATACGGACACCGGATCTGGTTAAATCAAATGGTTTCAAATCTTAAACATGAATTGGTTTAAATGATATTGTTTAAAGAAAAAAAAAATAGATTTATATGAATTAAACTATTTTCTTATTGAAGATTTAAAATGTTGAAATTGAATTGTTTAAATGAAATTGTTTAAGGATTTAATTAAAATATGAAAGTGTGAATTGGAATATGATTTGAATTTATCGAAGGTGAATTATTTGGAAGGTTAAACTTTCAATTTAAAGTTTGAATTTACATTATTTAAATGTCTTTAAATTGGTATTTTCAAGTTTTGGATGTGAAATGGATTTAAACTAAATTGTTTAAAAATGAGAAATTAAATTGAAACTTTAATCCATTTGAATATAACCATAAAATTGAATTTGAAGTAAAATTGAAATCATTTTGAATGGAGGTTAACCTAAATTGAATTTTGAATACCAAGTTGACTTGAATTGGAAATCGAAAATTTGATTTTGTTATGATTTGGAACATGAGTTCAAATTGTTGTGAAAGAAAGAAACAGTTTTAATATAAACTATTTTAACAATAAAATTAATTTAATGTATAAACTATTTTAATTATCTAAACTATTTTTGAAATTAAACTATCTATATTCAAAACTATTTCCAATCTTTAAAACTATTTTAATTATACAAATTATTTTTTAGTATTGAAACTAATTTAATTATTCAAAACCATTTTCAATATTCAAACTATTTTGAAGGCGGAACTATTTAGATTTAAATCATTGATTTAAATACGAATGTTTTAATATGAAGCTATAACCTATTTTGAATTCGAAATGATTTTGAAGTGAATCTGATATTTTGATTTGAAATATAACTTGTTCTTGAAATTTAAAAGAACCAACCGGTGTGTAAAATTACGTTTGGTTGTTAAAGAGACCGAGACCGAATATTGGCACACTCACTGTCAATCCGGGTGTTATCCCACTTTTGGCCAAAATTGGAATATCAACAAATTGGCAAGGAATGATGGATATCGGGGTTGGAGATCGATTGGAAACAAGGCTACAATCGTTGACGTCAAAATTTGGTTGAGCTCCGATTGGGAGGAAATTGATTGGAGATGATGATAAGGACTAGGAAAGGCTAAGTTTCAAATTTCAGGTTAACCGGAGTTCGTACGAAGGAGATATGATCGATGCAAGGTAGGAAGAACATGCTGTTTGTATCCATCGGCACACAAGGATGGTTCGAATCGATACACTTCGTATCGATCAGGAAGTGAGGACTTCGAATCGATACACTTCATATCGATCGGCATGGACACGACTCGGTTATTTCGTATCGATCGGAAGAGAAGGTTAGGCGGACTTCGACTCGATGAAAACATAGGTCTCCTTCTTATCCATATGCGTACAGGGGTTGGTTCGTATCGATAAAGTTCGTATCGATCAAAAGGAAATGTAGGAGTTTACTTCGTATCGATGCACTTCGCGTCGTTGTGGAATAATGGGACGGCTACGCAGAAGTCCTTCGTATCGATCAGCGTTGGATCGATACGAAAAGGAAGTAGCAGTTTTGGGATTCTGGATTCGTACCTTTCGATACGAAGAGGGCGTTCGAGAAGGATACGCAGGGAGTCGGCTTCATGGATTCGAAGGACTTAGGGACAATGTTCGTATCTATTCGAAATGATCGATACGAAGGAAGTGGACAGAGAGATACGAACAGAATGGATACGAACTGGGGTGCAAAGCATGATTAAGTGCGTGAAGTATGCGCAGTTCAAAGGCAGAAACGTTCAACACGGCGACAAAGGTGGATTGACCCTGAGATTTCGCGACACGTCATCGATGCACACGCGCTTTGGATGGAGTCGAAGGAGATGGATTCGAAGTAATGGATTCGAAGACGACAGCCAACGGACAACCCAAACTCGAATCGATCATAACTCAATATCCACTGATCCAAATGCAATGAAATTTTTACAGGAGCTTACATACATGTTGAAGAATGTCCATACCAAATTTCACCTCGATTGGATGATTTTCTGATCGATTCGAATGGAGTTCGAATCGATCCCAAAGTGGGCCCAAATTTCCTAAGGCTGGGCATGTGGGCCCCCTCACGTGCCAGAAGTGGTCTCTCGGATTTTCACCAAAATATCAGCATCCCACGCCTATAAATAGAGTCCTTGGTCATTCAGAAAAAGGGGATCTCTCTGGATCTTTGGCCTTTCAACTTGGAGACTCTGCCGGATTCATTTCTACACTTCAATACTGCTATTGTACTGGAAATTCTTCATATTTATTGCTGTAATCATTTGTAATCAGCAAGGAAAATCAATAAAAGGATAAAACTTTGGAGTGGACGTAGGCCGGAGATAGCCGAACCACTATAAAACTTGTGTCTCTGTTCATTATTTGTGAATTGCTGTTTGATATTTGTTGAGATCTGATATTTGTGCTTGAATATCATTGGTTTGTGTTCATACACTGGTGCTTTCACGGTATGTGGGGTTTGTGACCATTTTGGCGCAAACACTTTGGTGCTCTCACTGAGAAGGACTAGCACCTGCTACATCGGATTTGAAGTTCAGATTTGATGAGTTTGAGCAGTCTTGGTTTGAGGACAATGACTAGGCAAAATGGTAGAAGACAAAGGGCTGAGAGAAGCCAACAAGGAGGAAGCCAGGAGGCATCCTCTGGAGCTGGGGAAGGACAGGCTTCGATCTACATAACCCGGGATGAAATGGAAGTTATGGCAAATTCTTTGCAAGAGAGATTGTTGAAGAACCAACATGAAATGATGCAGACTTTCTTTGAGAAAATGAGAGCTACAGGGACGCAGAACTTAGGAACAGCTACAGCGGCTATGGATGCATGACAAGGGACTAGGGTCGTGGAACCCAATGAGACGGGATACGGAGCCAGAAGGCAACCAACAAGGGCTTGGGGGCAGGCCCACAGGATCCAACACAGGAGGACCTTTGGAAGGAGTTCAACAGGCCAGGGCTAACATTGCTGCTAGTGAGCCACATGAAGAGTATGTGCCGGAGTTCCCTCGGGGGCATTGGGGGCAACCCCTAACAGACAATACTGGATTAGTGGAGATCATCAGAAAAATTGTGCGAGGTGGTTTGACCAACAGAGACTTGGAAGGAGTGAACAGGAGTCCGTTCGCTCGGGAAATAAGGATGGATCAGAATCCACCTAAGTTCAAGCTACCTAGCGTGGAGGTATACGATGGCAAGGCAGATCCAACTGATCACTTGATGAGGTACACCAGACACATGGAGGTGCTGCGGGCATCGGCGGAAGTGATGGCCCGATGCTTCCCTTTGTACTTGACGGACTTAGCTGCAATGTGGTTTAGACAGCTGGGAGAAGGATCTATCAGGACTTGGAGGGAATAGGTGGAAAGATTTTTGGGACAGTTTCAGGTTCATGTCAAGAGACCGAAGAACGTGATGACATTGACATCGGTAAAGCAAAGGATGGATGAATAGCTTAGAGCTTTTCTAACTCGATTCAGTGCGGCAGTTGCATCGGTGGATCGGCCTGATCCATCGATGGTTTTAGTGGAAGCAGTATCAGGAGTCAGGGAGGATTCAGATTTCAAGGTATCTCTGATACGAGATCCCCCACAGGATCTCGACGAATTCTTTCACGAGGTAGAGAGGTTCCTTCGACAGGAAGATGGGAGTACAGATTTAATGTTGAAAAAGGTTAATGCAACTGAGGGTGGAGGACCATCCAGTAAAGGTTCGGATAAAGACAAAGGAAAAATGAAGTTGGACGATGATTCTGGAAAAAATAGGAAGCAATGGAAGGATCCAAAGTTTTCTACATACACAGGGTTGAACGAGACGTTGGAGTGGATATACCTGGATACTCGGAATCGCCTTCCCTACCGAAGGCCGGCTAGGAGAGAACCATCAGAACGGGAGAGGACATCAGGAAGGCGTTGTCTCTTCCATGGTTTGGATGGACACGACACCAACAGCTGCAGGCATTTAAAGGATATAATCGAGGAGCATGTCAGGAAAGGACTGTTGACACAATATGTCGGAACTCGGAATGCAATGACGGAACAGAAGCAACCGCCGCCTACCTCAAGCCACGATCGTGGGAGGCCCAGGAATGATGATCGATTGATCATCCATTGACCAAGATAATGTGAAATAAGTAGCGATCTACTGGCAAGCAACCAAGTCATTTACACATGTATGGGGACGAAGATAGACCCTAGGCATGCTCTGAATGATGATAAACTGCGATGCTATGGTTTGTGAAATTTATCTTCTACTTTTGGATTGGACACTGCTTTTCTTTTTGGATTTTGGTGTTGGAGTTTGGATTGAGCTCCTGGTTTTGCTTGCTTTTTTGATTTGGATTTTCCTTTGGAAAATTGTTTTCGGTTTTGGATGTTGGTTTGGATTTCTGGTTTTGATTTGGATTTTGGATTTGGATTTTGGATTGGATTTTGATTGGATTTTTATATGGTTTTTGATAAACGGTCGTCGGGTATGGATTATGCCTGGCAAGGGGTGAGTCACTCTGCCCGAACGTGGTAAATTGACTCATTCAGGTCGTCGAGTATGGACTATGCTCGGCAAGGGTCCGGAGTGACCAGGATTCGGCCTAAGACTTAGGCCCCATATTTTCGATTATTGTTTCAGGTCGTTGAGTATGGACTATACTCAACAAGGGTCCGGAGAGACCAGGATTCGGCTTAGGCCTTAAGCCATGGCTTTGTACAACGTCCAGGGACATTGGACCACGGTCGTTAGGTGTGGATTACGCTTGGCAAGAACCCGGAGAGGTTAGCTCAACGTCCAGGGACACTGGACCAAGGTCGTCAGGTGTGGATTGTGCTTGGCAAGAACCCAGAGAGGTTAGCTCGATGTCCAGGGACACTGGACCAAGGTCGTCAGGTGTGGATTGCGCTTGGCAAGAATCCGGAGAGGTTAGCTCGACGTCCAGGGACACTGGACCAAGGTCATCAAGTGTGGATTATGCTTGGCAAGAACCCGGAGAGGTTAGCTCGACGTCCAGGGACACTGGACCAAGGTCATCAAGTGTGGATTGCGCTTGGCAAGAACCCAAAGAGGTTAGCTCGACGTCCAGGGACACTGGACCAAGGTCATCAAGTGTGGATTACGCATGGCAAGAGCCCGGAGAGGTTATGGATTCAGATATCGACCTGGAGAGGTCCTGGATTCGATTATTGGCTATTGGATAAGGATGGATTAGGACTCGGTTGTCGATTTCGGATGGATAAGGGATTGGCTAAGGCTTTGGTTATTGGATTCAGAATTGAGTATCGACTCGAAGCAGTCAAAGATGACATACTCTGGCGATATGGCTATGGACTTTGGATATTGGAATCGGAACTATTCAAAACACGCCTTCTTATCACAAGGCATGTTTTGGGGGGCAAAGTGTTATCCCACTTTTTGGCCAAAACTGGAATACCAACAAATTGGCAAGGAATGATGGATACCGGGGTTGGAGATTGATTGGAAACAAGGCTACAATCGATAACGTCAAAATTTGGTTGAGCTCCAATCGGGACGAAATTGATTGGAGATGACGATGAGGAGTAGGAAAGGCTATGTTTCAAATTTCAGGTTAATCGGAGTTCGTATGAAGGAGATATGATCGATGCAAGGTAGGAAAAACATGTTGTTCGTATCCATCGGCACACAAGGATGGTTCGAATCGATACACTTCATATCGATCAGGAAGTGAGGACTTCGAATCGATACACTTTGTATCGATTGGCATGGACACGACGCGGTTATTTCGTATCAATCGGAACAGAAGGTTAGGTGGACTTCGACTCGATGACAGCATAGGTCTCCTTCGTATCCATAGGCGTACAGGGGTTGGTTCGTATCGATACAGTTCGTATCGATCAAAAGGAATCGTAGGAGTTTACTTCGAATCGATGCACTCGTGTCGTTGTGGAATAATGGGACGGCTGCGCTGAAGTCCTTCGTATCGATCAGCGTTGGATCGATACAAAAAGGAAGTAGCAGTTTTGGGATTTTGGATTCGTACCTATCGATACGAAGAGGGCATTCGAGAAGGATACGTAGGGAGTCGGCTTCATGGATTCGAAGGACTTAGGGACAATATTCGTATCTATTCGAAACGATCGATACGAAGGAAGTGGACAGAGAGATACGAACAGAATGGATACGAACTGGGGTGCAAAGCATGATTAAGCGCTTGAAGTATGCGCAGTTCAAGGGAAGAAACGTTCAACACGGCGACAAAGGTGGATTGACCCTGAGATTTCGCGACACGTCATCGATGCGCACGCGCTTTGGATGGAGTCGAAGGAGATGGATTCGAAGTAATGGATTCGAAGACGACAGCCAATGGACAACCCAAACTCGAATCGATCATAACTCAAGATCCACTGATCCAAATACAATGAAATTTTTACAGGAGCTTACATACATGTTGAAGAATGTCCACACCAAATTTCACCTCGATTGGATGATTTCCTGATTCATTAGAATGGAGTTCGAATCGATCCCAAAGTAGGCCCAAATTTCCTAAGGCCGGGCATGTGGGCCCCCTCACGTGCCAGAAGTGGTCTCTCGGATTTTCAGCGAAATATTAGCATCCCACGCCTATAAATAGAGCCCCTAGTCATTCAGAAAAAGGGGATCTCTCTGGATATTTGGCCTTTCAACTTGGAGACTCTACCGGATTCATTTCTACACTTCAATACTGCTATTGTACTGGAAATTCTTCATATTTATTGCTGTAATCATTTGTAATCAGTAAGGAAAATCAATAAAAGGATAAAACTTAGGAGTGCACGTAGGCCAGAGATAGCCGAACCACTATAAAGCTTGTGTCTCTGTTCATTATTTGCGAATTGCTGTTTGATATTTGCTGAGATCTGATATTTGTGCTTGAATATCATTGGTTTGTGTTCATACACTGGTGCTTTCACGGTATGTGGGGTTTGTGACCAATTTTGACGCAAACACTCGGAACCACTTTAACAATTGGGTACGTGGTGGATTATCCAAAATGAAGTGGTTGGATTGGCGAACGATTGCTGGATTTGAAGAAAGAGAACGATGATGGATGACCTCGACACTTGTACCAATTTGAAATGACTAAAACAGGATGGCTTGTCAGAGCCAGATGGGCTAGTTACCTCTAGCGGACACACTTCTTCGTATTACTATCTTGATTTGAAACATTATTGGTGCACCTTGATTTGATTATAGGAGTGTTGGACACGGTGGGCGGTCGTGGCTACGATGCATTACCACCATCACTACGACCGAAACTGGTAATATCTTACCTTGGGTACTGCCTCACGTGCCTTGTTATACTTTTATCCTTATACGCGACCACTACGATTTTGTTTTAGTATGATACCTATATGGGACTCACTGGCTATCGACGTTACTGGTTGTGTTACAGGACCTGCATAGACTATTCGCTTAAAAATGTGCTAAGGTGGATTAATTTAAAGCCTTAACGCTAAGAAAAATATTTATTTTATTAGTAGACACTACATATATAATGTATCTTACTATATAAAGATAGCTAATGGAACCTTAGGAGATGGAAAATTTCATAACATCTCTTAAGTTATTGCACTCACGTTGTACACTTGATAGAAGATGGAAAATCCCGTAAACATCTCTGAAGCTATTACACTCGTATTTACCTGTTACAGATTTAACTTACATAAGAACTTTTAGTTCTTACTCGAGTGTTTTGTTTTTTCATTACGCTCGGACCAGCCTAGGTATTTCAGTGTTGAAGACATTATTCCTTGAAGATGAAGATGTAGTTTGCTAGACCATATTTACAATTATTATTTCGATGCACTACTTTGGTATGTTTGATGTTTGTACTCTGATTATGCTGTAAAAGTTGTGTAATCAAATGTATATTGTAAAACAGCTTCATGAACTGTATATCTGATTAATATATTTTGTCATTCCACTGCGAGATTCGGTATTTTGCTTCCCTTCTTTTCTCTTATTTTCTTATTAAACCTCATTTACAACCCTCCCTTCTAAATGTTTTGAGCAAGACATGTATGGTTTATCGTCGATTTAAACCGTTCAAAATGATAGGTCGTCACAGTTTGTATCAGAGGTAGGTTTAGAGATATCTTAGCCTATTGGGGATAACCTCATTAGAGATAGTGTTAGAAATACCATACAATGAATTTGAGTGTGTATATACAGGAGAGAACGTATTTGTTAGTGCTAACAAAATGTTTTATTTTGTGTGAATTTGTTCTATGGAGTATTTATGAATTCCGGTTGGTACATAGGATGCTATGACATCGATATTGATTTCTAAATACCGAACTGGGTAAACCGACACAATATTATTTTTGAAATAGGTAAATGAAATAATTTTATCTAGTATAATATTTTTTATTTAAAAGAATATTTTTTTCACAAATTGATAATATTATTTTTGCTGTGTTTGTTAAGAAATGATAATATTTTATTATTGTCATTTATTGTTGGTCGGTCAAGGTTCTTAAAAACTACTGTCTATTGTATGTTATAAGAAAATCTAATTTTATACGTATGGTTTATAAATTATGATTTACCAATAAAATGAATATAAATTGAAAATTTTATAACTTAAGTTTTGGTGTTTTGAAATTGGTTTTCAAATATTTTAGAAAAATAATATTTGTATTATTTGAAAGTATTTTCGGATAGAAATATTTTCAATGGGATTTAGAAGGAATGTTTTTAAAAGAATTTAAAAAAAAAAAATAAGTTTTGCACTCCCCGATTCTGTCGTTGGAAAATAATTTCGATGATGATCGCGGCATCATCGACGTTCATTTTTGAGTTTCAAAGTGGGAAGACCACTGCAGTAGCCTTGCTACACATTTGTTTTGATAAACAAGTTTTAGTTTTATTTGCCTAAATATGATTTGAATATAATAGATATACGTATATGTTATTTTAAGATGATTTGAAATAAAACTCGGTAATATTCTTAATTTTTCTGTTAATTAGTGATTTCCAATTATTGAAATGAAATGGAATTTTCGACGAAAAGTGGTCGAAAACTTCCAAATTGAAATCTAAAACTAAAAGCTAAATGTTAATGAAACAACAAAAAAATGAATGAAGTTGTGTAACCTGTAAACTAAAAGATAATAGAATATCACGCAAGAAAAAAAACATAAGTAATAAAAATGTTTCAAATAAAATTATGTCCATATATAAATAAAAAATTAAGACGTACAAGAAATGTTATAAAATTAAGTTAATGTTTGAAATTCTTAATAATTGAATTGAATAGTAAAAAGAGAGTATTATTTAAGTAAATAATTATAAAATTAAGAAAATGTTGAAATGGTTTAAAAATAGTTTTAATATTAAATGGGGCTGTATGTGAAGAAATAAATTTGAATTAAAAGCTAAAAAAAACTTAAGTATGAAACGATTCATTAATGAATATTAATATTCAATGGAAATCAAGTTATATAAGTAATAATAAATGTAAATTAAACTGCAAAGAAACGTATGTAATACTTTAATAATTTATTAATTGATGATTTAAATATTAAATGGGAAATAAATTATGTAAGTAAATGAATGTAAATTAATAAAAGATGTTCTTGTATGAATGAATGTGAATTAAATAAATGAAAAGAAAATGATGTGTTAAAGAAACAACAGAATAAAATATGTTTGTTATGCATAGATCATTTTATTCGCATAATTGTTTTGATCTAGATTCGAATACATGATTTGTAGTAATTCACAGCAGTCTGGATTAGGACCTTTTGCTCGATTCTTGACAACGGACATTTGATACAAATTTTTGACATGAACTTGAAGTTTTCAATCATAGTTGATAGCTATGCAAGGAAAACAGAGATTTCTAATCAAGAAATCGGATCAGAATCCGCATTAGAGTAATCGAGTTAATAATGCTAGTTCGAAAGTGAAATTTGTGTATTCAAGAAGCGATTAGAAAATGGTACTTCAAATTGTTTGAGGTTGTATGAATAATCTATTGAGTAATTACCTAAGGCTGTTGAACGTAAGGTACACTTGGTAGTTAATTTATCACCCTTGTATGATGAAAAGTTTTTGAACTTGTACAAACAATTAGTTTTGTTTTCTATAGATGTGTGATGGATTCTTTTATTGCATATAATGGTTGTACTGCTTTTGTTTGCATATGATTATTATATATGTTGTGTTGTTTGTGTTATTGATGAAATAACTAGTTTGTATTGTTCTTGTATATAGTTTAACACTCTTTTGGATTATGTAAGTAAGATACAGGTTTATGAAAGCAATAGCTGTTCTTTTGGTTTCATAAATAAAGTTGTTTTCCTGACAAACTGGTACGGTTTCGAATTATGGTTTTGTAGCGGTATTTTATAATTTTTCCATGGTTTGGGATGCTTTATTATTCAAATATGATATATAAAATGTAATTATTGACATCGTTATTTTCCGCACCTATCCGCACAAAGGAGATGCTGTCGATTTTTTTGTAAATTTAGGACTTAAATATTTGTGGAAGTTGAGTTGTTTCAAATTTATATTAGACTTAAATATGTAAGTTGAATTGTTTATAAATTGAATATTCTGAATATAATATACCAAATCTCTTGATTCTTTCTTGTTTCCTTTTCGGGGATGAGAAGTTTTGAGTGAGGGAGATTGTAACGACCCGTATTTTTGAGAATTAAAATTTTCAATCAAATAAGACTTTGAAATATAATATTGTCAGAAATTAAAATTTATGATTTATTAGTAGAAAAAAAATTAATATAATATAATTTTATAATATTGATTGAATGTAACTGACAAATGTTTTAATGTAATTTCAATCGATTATAATTGTAAAGTTTAATTTGGAACGTAATTGTAAAGTAATAAGGAATAAAATAAATGATGTATTAATGGTGAAATTATATGTTATTTAATTGAAATTGGTTTTAATATAGAATATGAAATCAATTTTTTCATACGTAAATTTATAATCCTTGTTTGTAAATAATAAGTTAGTAGATATGAATTATTAATGTAAATATTGTTTTATTATCATCTTATTGTTAAATCCGTTGAAATTAATTTGAAAATCAATGATATTTAATGTAATTGAAATATTGCAGTTCATACAAGAAAAGACGTTAACAGTTGAGTGAGTGTAATAAAATGGAAACTTATGTTTAATGAACACATAAGGTATTTATTGATTTAATAATAAGAATGTAAACCAAATTAAAAGAACTTGTTTTGAAATTTAAAACATAGTGAACGGATTTTTATTATAGTTGTTATTAAATGTTAAAACAAATTTAATATTTAAATACTAGATTTAACATGGAAAATTTAATTTTAAAAAGATTATGATTTCCTGTTTAATCAAAAATGATGATAGGAACTTTCAATTTATAATTTAAAGGTGATTAAATCAATTTAATAATAATTCATTTTAATTAACGCGCAAAAATGAATATAATTTGATTTTTAAAGCTAACTTCTATATGCAATAGAACTAGGGTTTGTAATTAGTTTCATTGAGTTTAAAACTATTAAAAACCTATATTTCAACACATAGAATGATCTATTTTCGTTTCGGGAACGAAACGGGCTTTTCGGGCCTTTGTTATCGCGTTGGCCCAATCGATTTATATTCACATGTAAAATTTTATTTTGAAGTGTAGTTATTCAAATTTGATTCACATGTATAATAATAATAAAATCAAATTATTAGTAAACGTTGTTGTGGTGTTGCATGACTTCCCTACTCACAACAAGGCAAACATGTGGGAGTTAATTCGACACTAAATTAACATAATTCCATTATCCACATTTAATTTCCAACCAAACCATCTTATTACCATTTTATTTCACCAAGTACACATTGTTTATTATAAAACAAACAATTTTGAACAAAATTTCACATCTTTAAATTTATTTTATTCCTCCATTTTAAATTATAACCATCGTTATAATTTATTTTCACAAGTACAGTTGTGGTTTGTAATAACGTGTTTGTAGAGTAGAAATATTGTATTTGACAATAACTATGAATTGGTAAATTATTTGAATAATTTTTAATTTAATTTTAGCGAACGTTAAAACATTAACTTTCATATACGATGGAATTAGGTCTCGAAACTAGTTCCATTGCGTTCAGAAGGCCATTTTGCATATAAATTGCATGCCGGCACGTCTCGATTGGAGTATGGGCTGTTTTGGACCTTATGCTATAAATTAGGTGTGCAAATCGAGATGAAAATATTATTAAAAAATATAAAACCCTAAGTTTCTCATGGCCACCGCTTATTCTTTTTCAACGGCCGAAATTCTCGAGCTTCTTTCCCTTTGATCTCTCTCGTCTCTCAATGAAATCGCTTGAACTCAAAATCAAAGTTGTAGATCTCGACGAGCTCTTCACATCCAAAGGTTGGATCGACTTGGATGTGGACGAGATTACCAGAATTGGAGTTAGAAGTAGCGGCGGTATTTCTCGAATTACGGGTCGACAGTGGCGCTGGAGGGGGCTGCGCTTCAGGCGTTGGTGGAGTTGGCGATGGTGATCGTCGTGGCGATGGCTGATCGATGCACGGAGGCCTGGGGTGTCGTGCGCACGGTGGTCAGGTCATGTGAGGATGGGTATCGCGTGTTGTACGTGGGTTTTGGAGTGATGATATATTTACATTATTGCCATTATTTATTTTTAATTTAAATTTAAATTTCGAATTTCTAACATCAATAACTTTTTCATACGAACTCTGATTGACGTGTGGTTTCTTCCGTTAGAATCATATCGAAATTCCGGACAAAATGAAACTTGTTCAGTTGAATTTGAAGACCTTTAGGCTTTTATTGGATTTTTAATGGGCTGTCAATCAAAGGTGAGTGATTTAACCCACTCACGCAATATTAAATTTTATTATGTTAGTTGAATTAAGTTTATGAGGTGATAGATTTTTATTGGTTGTTGTTTGATAGTTTAAATTGACATTTAAATTAATTTGAATTTTATATTGAATCAAATTAACATTTAAATTAATATTGAATTTAATTGCTAGTTAAATACCAGAAATTGATAATTAGCAACTTTTATGTTATATTGGTTGATTTGGGTGTTGACTGTAATTGGATGCCTATTGATTGATATGTTGGGTATATGATTGTTATTTATTTTGATATATCCATGTTGTTATCCTTTTATTTATTTGACATCCTATAAATTTTGAGTTGAATTATTTCGAATAAACTAAGAAATAGGTAGAAATTATATATATCTATGTCATCTAATTTTAATTTGAAATGATATATATCCATTCATGTAATTAAATTGAAATAACCGATCACTTGGCCATAGGGTATAAAATTATATATGGACGCCGAATTTGGTTAAACCAAATGGTTTCAAATCTTAAATTTAAATTGGTTTAAATGATATTGTTTAAATAAAAAAATTGGATTTATATGAATTAAACTATTTTCTAATTCTATGGAAACTGAAACTGTTTAAATGAAATTGTTTAAGGATGTAATTTGAAATCTGAAAGTGGAAATTGGAATATGATTTGAATTTATCGAAGGTGAATTATTTGGAAGGTTAAATTTTTAATTTAAACTTTGAATTTACTTCATTTAAAATGGTTTTAAATTGGTATTTTCAAGTTTTGGATGTGAAATAGATTTTAACTAAATTGTTTAAAAATGGGAAATTGAATTGAAACTTTCAACCATTTGAATATAACCGTTAAAATGAATTTGAAGTAAAATTGAAATCGTTTTGAATTGAGATTGATCTAAACTGAATTTTGAATATGAAGTTGATTTGAATTGGAAAGCGAAAAATTGATTCGGTTGTGATTTGGAACATGAGTTGAAATTGTTGTGTAAGAAAGAAACATTTTTAATATAAACTATTTTAATATAAAACTATTTTAATAATCAAATTAATTAATATATAAACTATTTTAATTATCTAAACTATTTTTAAAATTAAATCTATTTATACTCAAAACTATTTCCAATCTTTGGAACTATTTTAATAATCCAAATTATTTTTCAATATTATAACTATTTTAATTATTCAAAACCATTTTCAATATTCAAACTGTTTTGAAGGAGGAACTATTTAGATTTAAATCATTGATTTAAATACGAATGTTTTGATATGAAGGTATAACCTTTTTTGAGTTCGAAATGATTTTGAAGTGAATATGATATTTTGATATGAAATATGACTTGTTATTGAAATTTAAAAGAACCAAAAGTTGTGTAAAATGACGTTCGGTTGTTAAAGAGACCAGGGCTGGATATTGGCATACTCTGTGTCAATACCGGAACCACTTTAACAACTGTGTACATCGTGAATGATCCAGAATGAAGTGGTTGGATTGGCGAACCATTGCTGGATTTGAAGAAAGAGAACAATGATGGATGACCCCGGCACTTATGCCAATTTGGAACGACTAAAACAGGACGGCTTTGTTAGAGCTAATTAGTGGGCTAGCTACCCCTAGCGAACACACTTCTTCGTATTACTATTCTTATTTGAAACTTGATTGGTGCACCTTGCTTTGATTAAGAGAGTGTTGGACGCGGTGGGCGGTCGTGGCTACGATGCGCCACCACTAGCCCTACGACCCAAACTGGTAGTATTCTACGTTGGGCATTGGCTTAGGTGCCTTGTCATACTTTTATCCTTATACGCGACCACGACGATTTTGTTTTAGTATGGTATCTACAGGGGACTCACTAGTTACCGATGTTAGTGGTTGTGTTATAGGACCTGTATAAACTACCTGCTTAAAAATGTATTAAGGGGATTAATGTAAAGGCTTAACGCTAAGAAAAATATTTATTTTATTAATAGACACTACATATATAGCGTATCTTACTATATATAGATAGTTTAACGGATCCTTAGAAGATGGAAAATCTCGTAACATCTCTTAAGTTATTGCATTCACATTGTACACTTGATAGGAGATGGAAAATCCCGTAAGCATCTCCGAAGCTATTATACTCATATTTACTTGTTATTGATTTAACTTACATATGAACTTTTCATTCTTACTCGAATGTTTTGTCTTTTCATTATGCTTGAGTAAGCCTGAGTATTTCAGTGTCGAAGACATTATTCCTTGAAGATGAACGTGGAGTTTGCTAGACCGTATTTACTATTATTATTCCGCTGTATTATTTTGGTATGTTTGTTGATTGTACTATGGTTATTTGTGAAAGTTGTGTAAATATATATTATAAAATAGCTTCATGAACTGTTTATTTGATTATTATATTTTGTCATTCCGCTGCGAGATTCTGTGTTTTGCTTCCCTTCATTTCTTTTATTTTCTTATTAAATCCATTGACAACCCTCCCTTTTGAATGTTTTGAATTAGACATGTGGTTTATTGTCGATTTAAACCGTGCAAAAAGATCGGTCGTCACAAATTTGTTGATGTTCTAATTGAAAAGAAGTGTTTTGTTTCAACTTAACCATGTTATAGGTTAAGATGTTTAGTTAGTCAACTCATTGAAAGAGATGGAAAAATGAAAGATAGCCCCGCAAATCACCAAATACGGCATTATTAATTATTAGATAGAAGGATGTGCCCATAACTATATATTCCTTGCCATCTAGTAAAGTTTATTACTAGAGTATCCTCTCCATATATGATATCTACGTTATGAAATTTGACTTTATCACATTAACATACAGTTACAGGGTCGAATGCATTATTCTTTATAGTTATATATATAATTTATGAAAGGTAGAGCCTATAATTAACATTAGGTTTGTTTGTTAGTTTTGATGTTATTATGAGCATAATTTAATTGACATTTTGGTATTGTTTTAGGTTAGTATATATATGTTATAAGCATAGCTTTGTGCCTCTACTAGAATAAACAATTGGGGTTATCGACTGTGTATAATAGCATATTGCATGTTATTAGCTTCTGTTTATGTAATTTAGTTTAGTAAACTTCTCTGGTATCATTCCGCGTTTTTAAGTTCTATGTAACTCAAAAGTATTCATTGGTCTTATTCTGACAAGGATGGAACATGCATTGCTTTTTTCCTCAGGCTTTGTGAGCAAAATGTCAAACTGATGCAGACCAGAGAGACGAAGTCATAGGTCGGCTCCGACCTAACTTGTTTTTAAGTCGAGTACGACCTAAGAAATCACAGGATGAAGAATTCCGACCTAACGAGCTCCGACTTAAGGAAGGTGAAGGCAGCATGAGTCGTTCACGACTTAGGAGGGTAGATTTGTATCGCCACCGACCAAACTGGCCATGTGAGAAGGAGCAGCGACCTACTGAAAGTCGGTCACGAGTTAACATAACTCTAGGTCGTATGGAAAAGGCTTCGGAGTTAGATCGTTGGAAAGTTTTAAGTCGATACCGATCTAACGAAAACACTCTAAGTCGTTCGCGACTTAACAAGACAAATGGCAACGATTTACAGAAACCAAAGCACATTTTAGGTCGGACCCGACCTAAGGAGAAAGAGCTACGAGTTAATGAAGCAGCTTTAGGTTGTCTCCGACTCAGCGAAGGAGGTCTAGGTCGGCAACGACCTAAGGAGGAAGATATAGACCGACCCAATGAGATACCGCTACTAGAGATGAGTCGCTTGGAATTTGAGTCGCTAACGACCTAACTTAGGTCGTAGGTCGCCAGGAAGATAAGTCACCAATGCTGGGTTTGTTAAGTCGTTTGTAATATTGGGTCTTAGGTCGTATACGATCTAACTGTTGTAAACGTGTATGTATGTAATGTGTTAGGTCGCGTACGACCTATGATGAGTCGTATTATGGTCATATATATATGAGTCGGTCACGTTGAGTCGTATGTTGTATGTTAGGTCGTACTTGGTTAAGTCGGCCATGTTTGAGTCGGTCACTTTGTGCTATGTTGTAATGGGTTTAGGTCGCCACTGTAATAAGTCGGCAACGACCTAGGATGAGTCGTAGGTCGACAACGACTTAGGAATTGGATTGTAACTCCTATAAATACGTGTGTGTTGTAACTTTTGAGAGTGGTTGATTTTTGAATAAAATTCTCTTTTGTTAGCTTTGTGCTTTCATACAAATTGGTAGTTGAGTGTGATCTCCTATCTCCTCTTTCGGTTAATCGAGTACGCTCGATTCAACGATCGTAGAAGCCGATTCACGGTATCTAGTGCGCTAGATCAACGTACGAAGAATCGTAGATCTTCTTTCTCGGTATCGTGCGCGATCAACGAGACGAAGATAGCTAGAATCCGGTATCTTTGGATCAACGGATTTGGGCCTTGCAGTATTCTCAACTCACCGATTGCTACATTCCATCGATTGAAGTTTGTTTCGATTTATCCGCTGCGTCAGTCTGGTATCAGAGCCATACTTAGCCAATCATAGCTAAGTTGATTCTTGGAGCCAAGTATTTGAAGTTGAAGTTTGAAGTTGGAGTTCTTTGTGTTCTTATTGAAGTTGCAACAAGAGGGAGAACTTTCGATCCATTCTATTTTGGATCAAAGTGTTGAAAGTGTTTGAAATCGAAGTTAGGTCGTGTATACTTGTGAAGTAGCCGAGCCTAGTGAAGGGTCTTGAAGCTTAAGCCGTGACTTGTTATTTGTGAATTGTTGAATTTGTGAAGTTTTCCAATCATGCCACCAAGGAGAGCTAATCGTCATCAAAACTATGAAGCTTTGTATCGTAGAGAAGAAGCCGAGCTTATGGAACAACGTATTAATGAAAAGTTCGATGAAGGCATTGGAAAATTGGAGAAATTGATGAATGACTTGAATCAAAGGAGGAGATCACCAAACTCGAACCATGGAGGAAACCGAGTTTCGCCATCGGTTACGGAAGCGAGGAGGGTATCACCACATTCTTTTAGAGATAGAAGAGAAACATCAATTTCATCACGATGAGATCATCGTGACTATGCACATGAAGAGAGAAGAAGTCAACATGAATTTGACAATGAAGCCTATAGAGATGAAGAGAGACATAGTCAAAGAAGCATGCATGAACGAAGGGATGATAATGGTCGAGATCGATGTAGGCGTACCTTTGATTTTGTTGAAGAGGGTGATAGAACTAGTATTCATTATCGAGATCGAGACCAAATTCGAAATTCTTATTGGGATGTTGAAGATGATCGACGTTGGGAATCGGGTATGAAGATGGAAATTCCAGAATTTAAAGGAGGGATGGTAGCAGAAGAATTTCTTGATTGGTTATCTAATGTTGAAGAAATCTTTGATTTCAAGGAAGTGCCGGAGAATCGTCGAGTGAAGTTGGTTGCTACTAGATTGAGGGGAAGAGCATTGGCATGGTGGCAGCAAACTAAACTTACACGAGAACGGAAGGGGAAGTCGAAGGTTGTTGAGTGGGATAAGATGAAGAAGTTGATGAGATCTACTTTCTTACCTTACAACTATCAATCACTTATGTACCAGAGGTTGCAGAATCTGAGGCAAGGGACGAAATCTGTTAGTGATTATGCTGATGAATTTTACCAACTCATTGCTAGGAATGATATTATGGAAACCGAAGAACAGTTAACTGCTAGATTCATTGGGGGATTGAGAATGCAGATCCAGGATATGGTTAATATGTTTGATCCAAGATCTGTAGCAGATGCACATCATAAGGCGTTAGCTTGGGAAAAACAAGGAAGGCGTGGAGGTGGTGCGTTTACTAATTCCAATAATCAAGCAAGGGGTGTTGGTGGAAGTTCTAATGTTCCTAAACCTGTTACAAAGCCAGTGGTAAAGGAGGCTGAGAAGGCGAAGGTTAGCAGTGGTTTCAAATGTTATAATTGTCAGGAGTTGGGTCACAAAAGCAACGAATGTCCGAAGCCGAAGAAGAGAACCATGGTTGTAGAAGTTGAGGAGGATGATGGTGAGGAGGCAGAATGTTCAAATGCACCTTATGTTGAGGAGGAAGAAGAAGTGTCTGGAGACGAAGGTTGTAATCTTATGATGAGGAGGTCTTGTCTTACACCAAAGCAAGAGGAGGACTGTAGTTGGTTGAGAAGTAACATATTTCAGTCGACATGTACTATTCTGGAGAAAGTTTGCAAGTTTGTCATAGATGCTGGGAGTTGTGATAATATTATTTCCACAGAGGCTGTAAAGAAGTTATCATTGAAGACTGAGAAACACCCAAAACCGTACAAGTTGGCTTGGTTGAGAAAGGGTGGTGAAGTGAAGGTGTGTCGAAGGGCTTGTGTTAATTTTTCTATTGGGAAGAAGTACAAAGATGAAATTTGGTGTGACGTTGTATACATGGACGTGTGTCATCTGTTGTTGGGCAGACCGTGGCAGTTTGATAGAGCAGTACAACACGATGGTCGAGCCAATAGCTATAGTTTCATGTTCGAGGGTACTAAAATCACTTTGGTTCCCAAGAAGCAACAACAGAAGGAGAGCAAACTAGAAGAGATTGAGGAATTGAAAACTCTGTTGACTTTGAAGGAGTTTGTGAAAGAAGTTGAAGAGGAGCCTGAAGTATTTTTGTTGATTGGGCGAGAGTGCAGTGAAGAGGTTGAAATTCCAGAAGAAGCAAAGCCAGTTTTGGAAGAGTTTGAGGATGTGTTTCCAGAGGAGTTGCCTAAGGAGTTACCGCCATTGAGAGACATTCAACATCAAATTGATCTTGTTCCGGGAGCAGTGTTACCACATAGACCACATTACCGAATGAGTCCGAAGGAACATGAAGAGTTACGAAAGCAGGTGGAAGAATTACTTGAGCAGGGACGTGTTCAGGAAAGCTTGAGTCCTTGTGCTGTGCCAGCTTTGTTAGTACCGAAGAAGGATGGAACATGGAGAATGTGTACAGATAGTCGAGCTTTGAACAAGATTACTGTTCGTTACAGATTTCCTATGCCGAGGTTGGATGATTTGTTAGACCAGTTGAGTGGGGCAACTATATTTTCGAAGATTGATTTGAAGAGTGGTTATCACCAAATTCGGATTAGACCTGGAGATGAATGGAAGACAGCTTTCAAGACAAGAGAGGGGTTATACGAATGGTTGGTTATGCCATTTGGTTTGTCAAATGCACCTAGTACATTCATGCGAGTGATGAATCAAATCTTTAGACCATTCATTGGGAAGTTCGTGGTGGTTTATTTCGATGATATTCTGATATACAGCAGGAGTACGGAAGAGCATGTTCAACATTTGAGGGAAGTATTGATTATTCTTCGTGAGGAACAATTTTATGCTGCTGCAAAGAAGTGCATGTTTATGACACATAGTGTTTTATTTTTGGGTTATGTTGTTTCAGGAGAAGGTATTCAAGTTGATCAGAGTAAAGTTGAAGCAGTCAGAAATTGGCCACAGCCGAGAACTATCACCGAAGTTAGAAGTTTTCATGGATTGGCATCATTCTACCGAAGGTTCATTCCACACTTCAGTAGCGTGATGGCACCAGTTACCGATTGCATGAAAGGGAAGCAGTTTGTATGGTCAGAGGAAGCGGGAGTTGCTTTTGAACGAATCAAAGAACTATTGACGACAGCACCAATTCTTGTTTTACCGAATTTTCAGTTGTTGTTTAAATTGCACACTGATGCGTCGAAGGTGGGAATTGGAGGAGTCTTGAGTCAGAATGGAAAACCCGTTGCTTATTTCAGTGAGAAGTTGTCAGGGGCAAAGATGAGATACAGTACATATGACGTTGAATTCTATGCTGTTGTGCAAACAATTAAACATTGGAGACATTATCTATTTCAGAAGGAGTTTGTTCTGTACACTGATCATGAGGCGTTGAAGCATTTGCAGGGACAGGACAAGATTTCAGCGAGACATGCATCATGGATTGCTTATTTACAGCAGTTTACTTTTGTCGTTAAGCACAAATCAGGGGTGACGAATCGGGTAGCTGATGCTTTGAGTAGGAGGAGTCATTTATTAACAACAATGAAGGTTGAAGTGACAGGGTTTGAAATGTTACCAGAGATGATTGAAGAAGATCCTTACTTTGTGAAATATGTTGAGAAAGTGAAGGAAGGGAGTACTGATGAATTTATGATGATTGATGGATTTTTCTTTAAAGGAAATCAGTTATGTATTCCTGAGAGCAGTTTGAGAATGAAAATTATCAAGGAGTTGCATGAAGAAGGCCATGTGGGTAGAAATCGTACATTGCAATTGGTTTCTCAATCTTATTTTTGGCCGTCGATGAGAAAAGAAGTTGAAAGATTTGTGGAGAGATGCCATATTTGCCAGGTTTCAAAGGGAACAGCGACGAATGCAGGGTTGTATATGCTATTACCTGTACCATCTAAGCCATGGGTTGATATTAGCATGGATTTCGTTTTGGGTTTGCCTAGAACTCAAAGGGGAAATGATTCGATATTTGTTGTAGTGGACAGATTTTCGAAGATGGCACATTTTATTGCCTGCAAGAAGACAGCGGATGCAGTTCGAGTGGCACAATTATTCTTTAAGGAGGTGTATCGATTGCATGGTTTACCAGAATCTATTGTTTCTGATCGGGATACTCGTTTTCTGAGTCACTTTTGGTTAAGTTTGTGGAAGATGGTGGGAACAAAGCTGAAGTTTAGTAGCGCTTATCATCCGCAAACTGATGGACAGACAGAAGTTGTTAACAGGTCATTGGGGAATTTGTTGCGATGTCTTGTACAGGATAATTTGAGAAGTTGGGATATGAAGTTATGCCAAGCAGAGTTTGCTCATAATCATTCCATGAATCGTAGTACGGGTTACAGTCCATTTCAGATTGTATATTCAAATTTACCCAGGGGACCGTTGGATTTGGCAGTAGTACCACAATCGAAGGGGACGGTTAAACGAGCTGCTGATTTTGTTGATGAGTTGACTGAATGTCATAAAATCGTTCAGGAACGATTGAAGAAATCGAATGAGAAGTATAAGAAGTCTGCAGATTTGAAGCGACGAAATGTTGAATTTAACAAAGGCGATTTGGTTTATGCAGTGTTGACAAAAGACCGTTTTCCGGTAGGAACATACAATAAATTGAAAGCACGGAAAATTGGTCCAGTTGAAGTTTGGAAGAAAATCAACGAGAATGCTTATCGATTAAAGTTACCAGATGATGTTTATACTTCTGATGTTTTTAACGTCAAACATCTAATTCCATATCATGGAGGAGAAATTGTTGTGAAAGGAGATGGTGAAAATTCGAGGTCGAATTTCTGTCAACCCGGAGAGGATGATGCAGACCAGAGAGACGAAGTCATAGGTCGGCTCCGACCTAACTTGTTTTTAAGTCGAGTACGACCTAAGAAATCACAGGATGAAGAATTCCGACCTAACGAGCTCCGACTTAAGGAAGGTGAAGGCAGCATGAGTCGTTCACGACTTAGGAGGGTAGATTTGTATCGCCACCGACCTAACTGGCCATGTGAGAAGGAGCAGCGACCTACTGAAAGTCGGTCACGAGTTAACATAACTCTAGGTCGTATGAAAAAGGCTTCGGAGTTAGATCGTTGGAAAGTTTTAAGTCGATACCGATCTAACGAAAACACTCTAAGTCGTTCGCGACTTAACAAGACAAATGGCAACGATTTACAGAAACCAAAGCACATTTTAGGTCGGACCCGACCTAAGGAGAAAGAGCTACGAGTTAATGAAGCAGCTTTAGGTTGTCTCCGACTCAGCGAAGGAGGTCTAGGTCGGCAACGACCTAAGGAGGAAGATATAGACCGACCCAATGAGATACCGCTACTGGAGATGAGTCGCTTGGAATTTGAGTCGCTAACGACCTAACTTAGGTCGTAGGTCGCCAGGAAGATAAGTCACCAATGCTGGGTTTGTTAAGTCGTTTGTAATATTGGGTCTTAGGTCGTATACGATCTAACTGTTGTAAACGTGTATGTATGTAATGTGTTAGGTCGCGTACGACCTATGATGAGTCGTATTATGGTCATATATATATGAGTCGGTCACGTTGAGTCGTATGTTGTATGTTAGGTCGTACTTGGTTAAGTCGGCCATGTTTGAGTCGGTCACTTTGTGCTATGTTGTAATGGGTTTAGGTCGCCACTGTAATAAGTCGGCAACGACCTAGGATGAGTCGTAGGTCGACAACGACTTAGGAATTGGATTGTAACTCCTATAAATACGTGTGTGTTGTAACTTTTGAGAGTGGTTGATTTTTGAATAAAATTCTCTTTTGTTAGCTTTGTGCTTTCATACAAATTGGTAGTTGAGTGTGATCTCCTATCTCCTCTTTCGGTTAATCGAGTGCGCTCGATTCAACGATCGTAGAAGCCGATTCACGGTATCTAGTGCGCTAGATCAACGTACGAAGAATCGTAGATCTTCTTTCTCGGTATCGTGCGCGATCAACGAGACGAAGATAGCTAGAATCCGGTATCTTTGGATCAACGGATTTGGGCCTTGCAGTATTCTCAACTCACCGATTGCTACATTCCATCGATTGAAGTTTGTTTCGATTTATCCGCTGCGTCACAAACTCGCAATAAATTTGTCATAACATAGATAAAAGTTGATCTCTATGAAACTAACTGGATCTGGCTCAAGAAAACTAAAGACTATGAAGATCCGTAGTAAGAGCTACTAAGCCTTTGTGCCTTAGAATAAGATCTGGTGATTACAGGTTACTTATGTACAGTTTTAAAGACTAGCTTTTTTATGGTAAACAATGAGATGGCTTTTTATTACAATGATCTTTAGAAATGCTGCTTCTTTTTAATAGTGGTCATATTTGCATGCAAATATGTGATTTTATGTATCCTATATAACTATAATGACATGATTGAATAGGAAAATTTTATAAACGTTCCTGTTCATATCATACCAGAGTATCATTTCTTCTTAAAGTATACAAGTAATGAACAGGAAGAAAATTCAACAGTTCATGTACAACATGAATGTATGACACTACATCAATGATTGGAGATGATTGATTATTCCCATTGCAATTTGATATTGATTAGGGAAAAGTTCCGACTACCATGAAGTGTGGATTTTATAAGGACATTTTTGATAAACATCCGCTACAATTTGCACTTGAGGTCAGTGCATTGATGACCACTTAGCCAAGGGTTCTGTTGGCAAAATTGTATAACCTTTATGGTATAAATATGTCATTATTCTCGGCATTGAACTTGAAAGGAATATATAGTAATGTGCATCATGATAAAATACAACTAACATGTATACATGCACAATGTTCAACAACTGCATATAAAATGTAATTATGTTATCATTCACAGTTTGTACAACACAAGTTCCTAACCATTTAGTAAAGTCCAATAACATTGCTAGAGCGACAATCCCAATACCACTCGTATGTTTTCATCCTAGTTATGATACACAAAAAAACACTGCTACTGAAATGTATTACCAACAATATAAAATAAATTCTCTATTATTATATGCATCAAAAGAAGTATGTTTTAGAAGTTTTAGTCCTAAATATTTCATCATCTATTCCTTAGCACTATTTCTCCTAATCTATTTGTAAGAAAACAATTGAAGAATTCGAATTGGGTTACAAGTACACCAAATGTTATTTGGAAGTTGAACATTGGCTGATAGGATAACTAGGTTTGATCAGACTAAATCGTCGATCATTTATACCAACTTTATTGAATGAGATAATGAAGTGAGATAGCCGCGTATGCATATTGTATCAATAAATATTGTATTTTTATGAAGCGGGTTTAGTTTCTGGGCTTAGTAACTCAGTCCAATACAAATACACTACACTATAAATACTTGTACACAATGTAACAATCAGTATTCTGAGATAATAAAAACATTATCAATCATTTCATCATATTTCTATTTTGCTAACATGGTATCAGAGCTCTTAACCAAAGCTTCCTCATGGTAGAAAGCGCCTTGCCGGAACTTCGTCGGAGTAATCATCATCATTCGAAGTTGGCTGCACTCTTTTTTGGCCATCATCAGAGAACAGGGTTCTCTTCATCTGATTTAGCCGGTTTACCCCCATTATTATCAAGTACTACAGTTCTTTATCAAGAACTAAAGTCCCATCTTCTCCCATTTGCATTTTTTGTTGTGCCTTGCCTAGAGCTTGATGTTAGAGAGTAGTTATCGTCCAAATTCTCTGGCTGCATAGTCGTCAATCTTAGAATAAAGATCCTAAGCATTTCTTGTTGGGCCTCGCCTAGAGCTTGCTATCAAAGAGTAGATCATCACCCAGATTCTCTGGCTGCACAATCTCTAATCTCATAATAAAGATCATCATTCAATCTTTAACCTGGATCCTACCAAATATCAATTACTGCTTACAAGTTTCTGAATTGGCCGAAGGAGATATTGATAATACTTCACACTCCTCTGATAACCCAAGAAGCTCTCCTCTCAACAAATAGCTACCCAAGAACTACTCAAAGCCATAGTCATACCATAAAGCTAGTTAATCACAATACAACCTGATGAAACAAACTACTTGCTTTCGAAATTCCAGACAGAAACTGTTGTGAGAGGATATGGGATAAAGGAACATGTTCTTGGAACCTTACTTACACCACCAAAATACACTACAGACAGTGAGGGAAGATTGGTGAGTAATAAAGATTATATAAATCATCAAAGACAAGATAGCCTAATCGGTTCTTGGTTACTGCCCTTAGCAAGTGCAAATGTATTACCACATTTGATAGGATGCAAGATAGCACATGAAATTTGACACACAATTGAACCAGTATTCAATTCACGGTTTGCAGCAAGAGTTATGCACTACAAAAGGCGATTACAAAATATGAAGAAAGATAATATGAATATGAGAATACCTAATAAAAGGTAAAACACTTTTTGATCAACTGGCAGTAACATGCCACAAAGTGTCTAACATTAAGCAGATATTATCAATACTAAATGGTCTTGATGAGGAATATGAAGCAGTGGTGGCACTAATATCTTCAACAGAAACAACACCAACCATCCAATATATACATTCTACACTTCTTGTTCGTGAAGGTAGAATAGAGCTAAAGAAACCGATGATATCAGAGTTCTCTATCAATTATGTCTGTAAAAAAATCAAGAAATAAGTTACAACAACATGAATCAAACTATTGGCAATCAAAGGGGTGGACAATCATATAGGCCTAGAGGCAGAGGTGTTAAATAGAACAACAACAACAATAGACTTAAATGTAAAATTTGTGAAAGATATGGTCATGCTACAACAAGTATTATTTTAGGTTTGATGCAAATTATACTCCACCACAACAAGAAACCAACAATCAAAGAAATCATAACCCAAGTGCTAATATAGTCAACATGTAGCAAGATTCTAAAGCAAAGACAGTAACCACCAAAGTCAATGTCACTAAGATTGAAGATATTCAAGATGAAAGTTGGTATCCAGACTTAAGAGCTACTAACCTTGTGACAAATAATCTAAACAATCTAAATCTTGGCAATCAGGAGTACGGAACTAATCTGTGCATTCATATGGGAAATGGTAAGCCTGTTAAAATTGCTCATACTGAAAATACATGTATTAAATGTGAAAGAAAACTTTATCTCAACAATCTCTTAAGGGTTCCTTTAATTAGAAATTTTTTATTGAGTGTTTAATAATATGAAAAAGATATTAATGTAGAATTTTATCCAGAACACTACTTGGCTAATGATATTCTGATTAATGAAGTTCTTTTACAGGGTAAGGAATTTAGAAGTCCATATAAATTAGTGTTGATAATTCAAGCAATAAAGGTTTTAAGGATAAATGGTGTCATACTTCAGAAATCACTCAAGATGTAACTGTAAGATCTTTTATATATGGCATTATAGGTTAGGACATCCAAATGAAAGTGTTGTAAAACAAGTATTGAATAGAAACAATATTTCTTCTAATACCGTTTTTATGCCTCATATTTGCACATATTGTCAGATGGGTAAGAGTCATAAACTTGCATTTCCGTATTCAACAACTAAATATAACAACCGTTAGAATTAGTTGTCACGGACTTATAGGGGTCTGCACCAATTAATACTGACTATGATTTCAAATACTATATCTCATTCATAGATGCATTTTCTAGATATGTTTCGATTATTTTTTGAAATCAAAAACTGAAACTCATAATGTCGCATTACAGTTTATTGCTCACGCAAAAAAATAAACTAATTGTCATATGAAAATCATGCAAACAAATGGCGGACTGAGTTTCAACCACTTAAAGAATTTTTCAAAATAGAGGAATTATTCATAGAACAACTTCTCCTTACACTTTTTAGAAAATTAGGTTAACAGAAAGGAAGCATATGCACATTGTTGAGTCTGGTCTAACATTTCTTGCTTAGGCATCACTATCACAAAATTTTAAACTAATGCATTTGTTACTAGTGTATATCTAATAAATAGGTTACGAACAAAAGTATTACAATTAAAAAGTACAAAGGAAATTCTTTACAACACTAAACCAAATTACTAAGACTTGAAAGTGTTTGGGTGCTTGTGCTTTCTTTATTTGAGACCATATATACTCATAAATTAAATTTTATATTCTCCCCATGTTATGTAATAAAAAAGGATATAAGTGTTTAGATAGTAATGACACTACAACAAAACAGCCATTTTACAACGGGCAATGCCCGTTGTAATATGGATTTCGCAACGGGCATGAGCCCGTTGTATTAGGTCTCGTTGTAATAGGTCGACTATATTTTACAACGGGCAATGCCCGTTGTAAAGGCAATGCCTGTTGTAATACACATTTTTACAACGGGCAATGTCCGTTGTAATATACCTTTTTACAAGGGGCAATGCCCGTTGTAATATGGAATAGGTCGATCATATTTTACAACGGGCAATGCCCGTTGTAATACACCTTTTTACAACGGGCAATGTCCCTTGTAATACATGATATTGCAACGGTTTCTGACCGTTGCAAAATAAATGCAAATTTAAAAAAAATTACAGTAGCATACATACATACCAATAATGAATAATTTAACGAGTAATAAATATTATCATAACAACCAAAATCACATACGAAAAGACTAAAAACTAGAGTCATAAAATTCCAATACATTCCTAAAAGTTAGATAAATTTACATTGACATAGTTCTAATATACACTGTTTTTCATTTAATTAGTTCTCTACCCAATTCTCTACCCAGTTCTCTGCACCATTTCCCCTGCTGTCTCTATTCTCTGCACCATTTCACATTTACAAACAAACCACCCACCACAGTCATTCACTTCCTCCATATTTAACTGACTTCTCCCTCATACAACTGTGCATTTTCCTTCTGCACACTTTAAACATTGCACTAACCAAACCACTTCGCTACTTAGATAGGCAATATGCCTGTGCCTTCAAACATCAGCAGTTTCATCTCTGCCTACAACTCTTCACTTCCCTATCTAACACTATAACATTCACAGTCACCATCAAAACCATCCAACTACCTGATCACCACTCCTCCTTTTCACCAAACCAAACAACAACTTCATCAAACAATCACTGCAACTGACTACTTCTATAACCATCATCACAATCACCCCCTTAGCAAACAACCATCACCCACATCCATCATACACAACGCTTGTCCCTCCTCCTTCAATACTACAACTCTTCCTACAAACAGTGCATACAACTGCACAACCTACATCAACTCCCTGACCAACAGTGCTTCTCTCTACCCATAACACAGTCATATAATCTCCTCCTCCATTCACTGTCCCTGCATATTCACCCTCTGCTATAAAATATCCATCCAACCTTTACTTGCATTCACCGAACATTCTCCTTCACCAACAGTACAACCCATATCATCTCTACTGTCATTCATTTCAGCCTCGACAACCAACAACTGTAGTGAGTTCACCCTGCATTTCATTCCTTGGCCACATTATTCAAGGCACTTCTATTTCACAAATTTCAGTTTAATATTTAAAATAGATACTTGATTGTAGTTTATACAACTTCGTTGAATATTATTTAGCATCAAATTCATATAATATTGTTATATATTTTGTGTAGCATTACATAAAATAGAGTTGTTTGATGCCGATGCAATAGATTTTGTGTAGCTGATGTGATAAAGAAAAACTTAAACTAATCTAATGAACATATGGAATTTGAAAAACACAGAGAAAAATGGTAAATTAGCTGGAACCAAAAGGCATATTACTAACTCCCAGTAATATGACTAATTCAAACTTCCAGACTTAAATTTAAACAACAAATAGTCAATACAAATAACAACCGATAGTTTTGAAAGTAAAGTTACCACGGTTCTCTGCTGATTCAATCCTCCAATTTTAGCTATCATCAAATACCGATCAGGCTGAGTAATTTCTTCAGCTTCTAATTCATAAAACAATTATTTCACGAAAAGCATCATTATTCTTATAACTACGTGATTAATCAAAATAAATTTTCACAGCTAGAATCCGAAAACTCACTTATGAAATCATTGCTTGCATTGCTACATCCATAGAAATGCCTTGAATTTATCGAACTCCATAAGTTGTTCTCAGTTCTCCGCCAATCTAAAAACATTGAACAAAATTTAAACTTCAGAACACTGTAAATTTCTTCACATGGTCTTATAAAGAACATTGTTAATGCAATCAAAAAGAAACATAGCAAATACGCTTGCTGGAACCTGGAAAGTGTCATCCAATACAACCACCAGACAACAAGTCTGCCATCACAAAACTCCGACATTGTCATCAACTACAATTCTCCACTGACATCAACTTCAGCTTTTATGATATATCCATAAAATAAATCAACACTGGAAGATATATAGAGATGAGAAAGAAAAGAAAAAAATGCATTGTAATTATAATAAATTTGACCCAGGATTAAGCGGTTTGGTTAACCGAATTATTAACCTCAAAATATAAGCTGGAATGGATTGAACTACAATTGTATGCGTTTAAAAAACACTAATCCCGATAGGGTTTCAAAAGATCAAAGCTGAGGTTTGAGAAGATACTGTTTAACGTGTCTAATGCAAAGGCTTGTCACAGCTATGCTAAACATTGAGTGTTAAGAAATTTTTTTTACTCAAAAGTGTTAGTTTAAAATAATCCCCAACATAATGTTCAATCAATTACTCCGCTACTTTACCATCAATGAATACATGATCAAACGACTATCAAATTTATGAGTGAATTTAGGTTAAAAGAGAAATAAGTTAACTACTTACCCCTCTACTTCCAGCAGAAGTGCAACTCTTAACCAGTCCTTCCAAGCCAACAGATGATCTCTCTACTAACTTAAGTGTGATATATGCAAGTAACTGTACCAGTAAAAAAATGGTTCAGTGCATTCGCTGTTGAACCATACATCATAGTAGAGATGCAAGTTGTGTCCATAACGATGACATGGGTCAATCTATAAAAAATTTAGGAAATTCATTTAAGCATCGGATTATTTTTTATCAATGATCAAGTATTGTCAAGAGTTAAGGAAGAAGATCACACATACCGCTTCTAGCTAGTGTTGTAATGCAAGCTTTTGTGCCTTTTCATCTTTAGACAAACCTTTACCCACCTAAACAAGATAATAATATTAAACACGATTATTTTTTGCAAAATTTTATCATTATAAAGTTTTATTAGTATTAGCTGTGTAGAATTTACCTTAGCCGCTCTCGTTCCGGCTCTCGCCCATCGAGATACTGCTGTCTTTTGTTTCTCTACGTCAAAGAATGATATAGAAAAATGCTTTAGGGAAGCAAAATAAAGTGCTTTCCACCTACAAAGCTAAATGAATGTTAGAATATAAAACCGATCAAGTATATGCAAAATTGACAACTCAATGCTGTGTTTATGTTTCTAGACTTACCAGAGCTCCTCCATAACTACTGCACAATCAGCAAGATTTCTTCTAGTTCGATAACTCTTATAAACCTTCTGTAGCTTCACAGCTGCAGCATCTAGCTCGCTCCTTGGCATTGGTGAGATAAACTCAAAACAAGGACTTAGATTCAGTGAGGGCCTTTTGACATTTAAAGGATGGTTAATTCCACTCTTAAAGGTGATGTACTCTTCCTGCTTATTGTGCTGATCAACATTTTCCGTTTTTGTTTCAGTTTTTGTCTCTTCAACTTGTTGCCAATTCTTGAAGCTCGATGATCTTTCTAGGGAAATAGCGTCAGAACCTTTGGGTGAAAATTTAATCTCAGAATCTATCCACCACCACTTCATTTCTGACTATCACTAAATTACATATATCACACATTCACTGACTATCACACATTCGCTTGCAACAGAACTACTGACTTCTCCATACATCAACCAACAGCAACTCGAAACCCCAATCGCCCCAAATCGGACATCGATTCGAACGACTGCGACAAACTCCCAAATCCCCAATCTCCTCCCTCGTTCGGATCCACGTCTAACTGACCTACAAACTCCTGCTCAATCCTTAATTTGATAATCGCCAACCCATCGTCGCTCGAATTCAAGCCGCAGCCTCACCTCGACCACAACTGAAATCTACAACCGTGATGCTCCCCGGACTTCTTCCGATTGAGAAATTAAAGTTGATTCGAGAAATTTGAAAAAAGCATCGATTTGAGAACTTGAATTCGATTGCAAATCTTTCTTGTAGCCGTGAAAAGGAAGTCGCGAATTTGAAAATTTTTGATTTCGTTCGTAAAAGGAGTTGTTTACGAATTGTTTTCACAGTAGAAAGTGGGCCGGGTTTGGAATGAGGGCCTGGGTGAATTTTTTTAATTTTCTTTCGTTTTTTTAATTTTGGTTTTTTAAATTGTTTTTAGTTCAATCCAAAAAAAGCTTTTGCTTAATCGTATTAAATGTTAAATTAATTAGTATTTTAATAATTAATAATTACTATTAAATAGTTACTATCAAATTACTAATAATTAATAGTTAAATTTTAATAATTAGTATTTAATGTTATATATAACATGTCATTCATAATTATTAATTATAAATTACCATTTATTTATGAATAATTAAGTATTAATTGTTTTTCGTTAATTATAAATCACAAGCTATTAATTATAAATTACTGGTTATTAATTACTAAATATTTACTAATAATAATTATTAATTTGTAGGATTTTTATTAAATATTAATTATTATTAATTTGTAGGATTGGCACCTATTACAACGGGCAGTTTTAGCCCGTTGTAAAATTGGCACCTATTACAACGGGCAATTTCAGCCCGTTGTAAAATTGGCACATCTTACAACGGGCATTTTGTGACCGTTGTAAAATTGGTATCTATTACAACGGGCATTTTGTGAACATTGTAAAATTGACATCTATTACAACGGGCATGAAAGGATCATTGTAATAGCATTCTATTACAACGGGCAGTCATTGCCCATTGTAAAAAAGACGTTGTATAGGGCATCTATTACAATGGGCCTGAATGGACCATTGTAATAGCCTACTATTACAACGGGCAGCCATCGCCCGTTGTAAAAATGGCGTTGTAATAGAGTATTTTTGTTGTAGTGTGAGAAATGAAAAATATTTCCCTACAACATACCACAAATCAGAACTTTACAAATGATATATATATAACTCAAAATTTTCCATACCACTAATACCTGATATGGTAGCATAAGTACTAACAGATGCAACTCAGGAAGCCACATGTCTACAATTAGCTATGCTTAATCTTGAACCAGATCATGAACAAAATGAACATCCCGGGAGTTGAAATCAAGTTCCACAACAAAGCAATAGCCAATCTGAATCCAATCAACCGATAGATGATTCAGAATCACCTACTGATTAACAGAAGACTACAACTAGTGGCACACAAGTAAACAATACATCCCTGAAAAGACTGGACATCACATGATGATAAGGGAAAAGAGTGGAATATTCAAGTTAAAAGTATACAATATAAATGTTGAAACTGATGACCCAAGTAATTATTATCAAGTAGTACCAAATGAAAAGTGGTGAACTGCCATGAATGAGGAGTATGAAGCACTGATGAGAAATAGAACTTAGAAACTTGTTCCCTTACCAAAGCACAAAAATGTCATAGGGTACAAATGGACTTACAGGTTAAAGATTATGTCGATGGTTCAATTTCAAAATACAAGGCAAGATTTGTAGCAAAAGGATATTCATAACAGAATGGGTTTGATTTTAATAAAACTTTCTCTCCAGTTGCGAAACCAACATCAATTAGAATAATTCTTACTATTGCCTTGCACAAAAATTAGAACATCAAGCAAATAGATATAAATAATGCACTTTTAAATGGTGATTTGTAGGAATAAGTTTACATGGAACAACCATATAGATTCAAACAGAACAGTAATGAAGAGCTTGTATGCAAACTAAACAAGACAATTTATGGGCTCAAGCAAGCACCAAGGTTTAGTTTGACAAACTAAAGTCAACCTTGATCAAGCTGGGCTATATTCAACCAAATCCGATAATTCCTCATTTACAAAATTTAGCGAGGACACTGTAACTTATATACTAATACATATTGCAGATTTTTTAGTTACAGGAAATAGTGAAAGAAATTAACAGTCTCATTAAATTAAACAAGGAATTCTCCATCAAGGATCTTGGAAACCTAAGTTATTTCCTGGCATTGAAGTAAACAGAATCTCGGATATAATTATTAAGCTAAGTCAAAGGAAATATATCTCTAAAATTCTCATTAAATCCAAAATGGATCAAGAAAATGCACTTCCTACTCCTATGATAAGCAACTTACACTTATCCAAAAGCAATGGTGAGCCAATTACAAATGACAAGCTATATAGGAGTATAGTGTGAACATTGCAATATGCAACTATTACTAGACCAGAAATCTACTTAGTGTGAACAAAGTAAGTCATTTTATGCAAAAGCTACTAGATGAACACTAAAAAGTAGCAAAAAGAATCCTAAGTTATCTAGAAGGGACAATAAAACTGGAGTAACTCTACAATCATGCAAATCAATCAATATTACTATCTATGCAGATACGGACTGGGCAATAGATTCATATAACAAGTAATCTACAAGAGGTTACTGTATATTTCTAGGAAAATACAGTCTCGTGGTGTTTCCTAACCTAAAAAAATGGATCAACACTTTGATAAATTGTGAAAGCACTGGCCATGTTTATCAGGACAAATAGAAAGAGCTAAACACTCTCCAAATTGTAGAAGAGACAAAATAAAGTAGAGAAACATAAGATTTTTATAGTGGTTCGACTGTTAACGAAGCCCATGTCCACTTTATGAATTTTACTGATAGATTGAATGTTGATCAAAAGTACAAGCTGTTTACAATTCTAATAATTGAACGAGGAAAGATCAGACTGCCATTGATAGAGACAAAAGGAAGGATCTTAATTGTCCCATGGTTGCTATTGTAAGGAGGAAGAAGGTTGAAGAATCTTAGTAGCAAAGTTTTCCTAGTGATCAGAACAGCCAGCCCCCTTCCCGTTGAAGATAGGATGACATTTATAGGATTTTTGATATCACTTGGATCGGAACCAAGTACCAGAAACCTATAGTTATCCATAAGAGGAGGCATGTAAGCACGTAAAATTTGGGTGATTTGGGACTAACTTGTTGGATCGGTACCTACTTAACTAGATTGGGTCGGTATAGATCCAAAATGTTATCTAAGTTTTGCACAACTCCTACTTTGTTGGTTTCCTTTCTTGCATGCGAGTTCCCTATATGGCTTGTTTAGTTGTTTTGTCGATGGTTCACTTGTAAATCAGATTGAACTGTAATACGAATCAGATAAGTCATGAATTTTTCAACTTAGATGCTTGTAATGATATCAAACTTGGTAGATAAGTTTAGGTGAGATGTTGGAATATAATAATGTGATTGGAGAATCCACAAGTATATATTTTGGACCGGTATCGATCTAATTGGATCAGATCTGTTTCGATCCAAATACTTGGCGTATTTTTTCTTCAAACTCTCAGGGTTTCTTTGTCATGTACTTTTAGGTCTTCCCGTCAAGTTTCGAGTCGCTCTGACTCAGTTTGAATTTTGTAGCTCCTTTTGAGTTCTGTTGGGTTAAAAACCTGGTTAATATTTACCCTAGAGCATGCTTTTATTGGAAACAAGATGTGCTAGAATTATTCATCTTTAACTTTCCATTGCATGGAGCCTTATTGGTCATATATAGCTTCCTTGAATAGCTGCCTATGGCATTCCGGCTAAATATTCAATCTTTAGTGAAAATCTCCATTAGTCGTAATTACAGAGTGATCTTGACTGGACAATCTCTAAAATGTATACAAATGTCAAGTTGGGCAAACAAGGAAAGTTTGAGGTCATTTGGGGGAAATAAATTGGATCGGTATCGATCCAATTGGATTGAATCGACACTGATCCAAGTACGTGGAAAAATTTTCGCCTCTTTTTTTTTTAAAAGGGATCGGATCTCCATTTTCTCACTTTGCGTTTCCAATCGATCTGAACCTAAACTCATGAAACTTTCATCGATCCATCACCTTCCACTGCCAAAGTGCTGCCGCCATTAATCTTCTCCTCTATGCCACCTATTGCCACCTTCTAAAGTCACCACTATTGCGATTATGCTCCCTTGGAGTGCAACCTATCCAATTAGTCCAACACACTCGTTTGAGCTATCTTGAATCGAAGATCATCATTTTTTGCAATCTCGAAGGTCGGTGATGTACGTTTTAACGTGTTATTAGATTATTAATCCATATGGATGCCGTGGAAGATCCGAGCTGATTGCGATTTTTGGAAGAAGATAATAAATCAAGTTTGAGGTTCTTTACGGAATGAAGCCAGGGTTTTGCCTCGGTGTTCGACATGTTTTGCCATCTTCATCTACAGAATCATAATTAACTTGTATCAAGTTTCACAGTCGATTCCATCATGACATCCTACTGATTGCAGATTGATTTTGGTTTTTCTAGGAGGTGATAATAACTAAGGATACCGTATTGCATGTAGCTTAGGTTGTTATCACTTTTCAAGAAACTAAAATCGACTAATGCTGGTAATTTTCTTCTCGATTCGGAGTCATCAGTCTATAACTGCTCATATTGGTTTGGTATTGTCATTGTACAGTCAATGTACCTAGAATAGGAAGAGCTTTCTGTATCGCTTTGGACAACGCATCCGTTATCGATCATTGATCGATAATGGGTAAGTGTAGAAGAAAAGACATTAATAGCTTATATAGATTTCTTTTTCCGGTGTGAGTGGGCCTCTACAAGGAATGGTCCATTCACAGCGTTTAGGACACCGAACCCGTTCTCATATAGATTACACATCACACACACTCATGGTTAATATTTGGAGTCTGATTGATGATTAGTACACGTCAACCATGTTTGGTGTTTATAGTTTAAGGATTTAGCGCACCTAAACATTTTGAACACAAGCTTTCTTATATAGAATGAGGTGCAAATCCTTTTGGCACAAGTCAGTTGAAGGAAGCTCATCTATGTCTAAAGTGGAATCTTCATCGATCCTGGCTATACCTGCTACTTCCATAGCCTCGAGACAATATGGTCGTCCGATCCAAGTTGGCCCCATCATCGACCACACTACCCAACTTCAGGGTTCTACTTGATCCTCTAGAGAAAGCCTCTTTGATCCTTACATACAGGGATTGCGAAGCATTTGCTCGCAATATAGCATCCTGGAGGACGATGTGCTTCTGCCGTCAAAGGGAAAGTCGCTCATAGACCGCCTTCTAGATACACGGCTTGCCATCGCCACATGTGTATGTAAGGTACGGTGCCTCCATTTAATCACTTTTTATGGCGACTCTTCAGAACATGGGGTTGGCTTCATTTCAATTCCTCTTGAATGGTTACGCCATGCTAACTTGCTTGTATATCCTGTTCATGCGAACACTCAACCATGCCCCGAGTTTCGTCGAGCTATAGTATCTCCTGTTATTTAAAAAAATGTAGGCCAGCACGTCACTTGCTTATATTAAGGCGCAACGTAGCCGAAAGCTTATACTTGATATTCCTAGCAAGGTTCCCTCATTCAAAATCAATTCTTTTTTGCCAAGTGTCCGGAGTGATTCACCCGTCTGGACCATGGAGGGTAAGTTTCTTTCACTACACATGGAATTTCCTTTAGCTGCTAAGAAATCCTCTGAATGATCATCTATTATTTTGCAGTTCTCTTGAAGATTAACAAAGACCCGACGCTCGGTCCTGTTCTCAGCACCTTGAAAGAGGTCTATGCTCGAGAGCGCACGATCAGGTTTCTGCTTACAAATGGAAATCTTTGCGGATGTAGACTCTTACATCCTCGGAGGTCTGTTGGATTCATTAGTGCCCCTTCTTGCTCCTAAACCCAGACTTGCTCAGTTTCCTCTTATCATGATTCTGGTTAAGGTGATGATGACGATGATGATGAGAAAGAAAGTGACTCATCCGACAGGTCAGAGAAAACTTCTGAAGAGGCGCATGTTCATGTTGGGGTTGATAGTCCAACCAAGATGCCTTCGATCCCCAAGGAGAAAGAAGAAGAATTCGTTCATTGAACGGGCAAAGCTCCGTTGATTGAGGCAAAGGAGAAAGGAGAGATTAGTGAGCGTCTCACTTTAATCGAAAAAGAAATAAATTGGGATACAAATACCGATGAAGGCGATGTCAATTTAGGTGACAAGTCCCTGGAGTGAAGTCATGAACATACTCCCTCACCTCCTTCCGACGAATGTTTTGAAGAAGCTCCTTCTAAGAACAAGCCCGTTCCCACCCCTTTGCCTGAGGGAGCTGATCTTGACTTGGGAGATGCAAGTGATATTTTTATAAATATGGGTGCCCAAATGGGTGATTTCACTTCGAAAGGGTTGCCTTCTCAACCTACACAAATCGTTCCTATAGAAATGGATGTCCTGACGTTAGTTGGCGATCGATCCGGTTTGTGTATTCTACCAGGGTCGTTAAACTGTAGCACAAATTTCACTTGGATCATGCATTTCACTGTTATTCTCTTATGATATTATAATCCATCAAATGACTTTTTTCTGAAGTTGTTTTATTATTTTCTATAGGGATCATGCCTCGTGGCTTCTACAACGATCTTAACCGAGTACTTAAGTCTCAGCATTAAGAAATGTATTCGTCCAGATATTACACCTCTCGTGAAACTATAAAGAAAGAAGGAGGAGAAAGATAGGGAGGCAGAAGAGCGCCATCGAGCTAAGAAGGATCAACACTGTGACAGAGGAAGCGACTACGAGAAAAGGAAAAGTTCTATTGATTGGTAAGATCCATCAAAGAATCTGAAAGAAAAACCAAGAACATGCACCCACCGTAAATCTTCCTACTTCTATTGGGATCGCCGTTCCCACTTTCGACGCCATGACCTCTTCCACTCACGCTGCAGAGGTCGCTTCTCTCCCAATTTCAAGGTGAGCCCCCTACATTCTACCTGCTGGTCCACCTCTCCTGTAGGTTGCATTTCCCAACTTGTTCTTAAAGGGGGTTGTTTTCGATAAACCCGACTTGAAGTTAGTTCGTGCAGAATCTTATTTACCCATCTCAATGCGATTCAGAGTGGCTTGGAGCAAGCTGAGTAGTGGGAGAAATTATGCAAGAAGCTTTCTACCGTTGATCGAAATAATTACTAGGAGATTCTCTCATCCAAATCCGAAAAAGATGAATACAAAAGGCATCTTGCAGACCGTGACTCGAAGATCTAGAGGTTGAAGAAGGAGAGGGATGATGCCTTGAAGAGAGAAAGTAGGAGTGCTTCTTTATTCAAGGAGCCAAAGGAGTCTTCTAACTGAACTGCACTCATACTCAAAGATGAAATAAAGAAGTGCCACATAGATGAGGCGGCGTTGAAAGAAAAACTAAAGGCAAGCGAGACAATGGTCGAGGCAGAGAAGAAAGTCATCGTCGAACAATCCAAGGAAATTGCCTCTCTACGTGCCCAAATTTTAACTTAAGAGACTGTTAGCACCAAAATTGGTCACTAACACCCAAGAATAGATTTGTGTTGAGAGATTAATGAAGATAGTAAATTAAAATAGAGGAATATATGCAAAACTAACAATGGAAACAAGAACACCAGAATTATAGTGGTTCGGCGTAACTGCCTACATTCACTATTAATGTTATCTTTATTGCCTTTCACAAATACTTGAATACATGTACAATCCATAACCGAACAACTTGAATACAAGTTTTAGACAAAAGAAAGCCAGTGCAGAAAATGGAAGATTCTCTCTAACGTTCTCGGGAAAAGGTCCCTTCAACTGTACCCTTGCCCCTCTATTTATAGATGAATATTGGTTGGACCTCTCGTGCAAGCCCACAACCAAGGTAGCTCAGCCAATAGTTGTTAAGTATACCAAACCACTTACACTGACCGACCCACCTGCTACCGACCTAGAGAGTGTCTCGTGGCTGTGTCAAAGCAAACCCTCAAGGAGCACAAAGCAAGCAGCGGGCGACTCGAGGGATAGGAATGTTATTTGCATCACTTTGTTATAAGTCAAAGAAATTATTAACCTTCGTAGGGTTCATAGAACCATACATGCCGATTGACCCATGCTGACCACCAAAGTCGAACCACGCATTTCGAACGACGATCGACCGAACCATCTTGCCTTTCTTTCCTCGATCAAGTGATGCATGACTTAGCACCTCTACGACCGAACCACAATTGGACGAACGACGATCGACCGAACCGTCTTGCCTTTCCTTCCTTGGCCGAGCGATGCACGACTTAGCACCTCTAAGACCAAACGATAATTGACCGAATGATCAAGGCCGAACTATTCACACTGACCCATTAAATCTGCCAGTGCTAAGCATACTGACCCATGCGTATAGGCCGATCCATACTTAAGTTACACCGGTCCCTTATACTTTCCATCCTCTCTCAGCTCGAGTCCCTTCTAGATTCATCCATAGGCCCTAAGAATATCGCCATGCAGTCAGGCCAAAGTGTCGGGTAACATTTGCCTCGAAAAGTGTGCGTGTGAATCAACACGATGTACTTTGAATTAGCAATCAGTCCTTACTTTCGGGTGCTATTTCATTTAGAATGATAATTATTTGTCATTCAGGTCATGTCCTTAATTTTTCAAAAGCTAAATGTATACGATCTCTTGGAGGCTGAGTTGCACTGGGTTTTCCCAAACCACGCTTCTCTTCCTAACAAGTGAAATCCATCGTTCCATTGCACTATATCCTCGATTAACATTACGGTCATATACATATACATGTTTCATTTTAATATTACTTTAAACCCTACATGAGGGCACCATTTATTTATTATTTTTATTATTATTTAAAAAAAACTAAACTGGGTTAGCGTAAGGTGGCCGACCCACAGGGTCGGCTCCTTTGGCAAAATGGAGGGCCGGCATACAAATGTCAACTCATATAGTTGGAGCTTGCTTTACTGACCCAGCAACATGTACTGACCGATTCTATCAGGTCTTTCATGTTCACCTTCCTCCCTCACCATGTAAAAGCTTCACCCTTTGTTCCTTTCTCTTCTTCTGATTTTCACTTTACTCTCATAAGCCCGATACCTTCCTATTCTCACAAATTTGTTAACCTACCCCGCATATATCCCCGTACCTCTACCCTTGTGACTTCAATCGCCCATGAATTTGACTAATTCTTCAACCTAATAACTCGAAACTCCTGCAAGCCCTAAGTTTCTCCATAGGTACGAATTTCCTTTGAATTTTGAAATCATGTACTAAGTTTGAGTGCTCGAGTGGGTGGCTTCCCCTTGTCTTGGTTATAGGAGTAGGTTGAGGATATTTGGAAAGAGAGGAAAAGTTAAATCAAGAGAAGGGCTAGGCTTTAAGCTAGGGCTTCAACTATCTTCTATGGTTTTTGTCAATAGTTTTTGAGTAGTTGTTGCCCTCATTGTTCAAAAGTTAGGACATATGAGGAGGAAGGAAGTTGTTTCTCAGTGAAGGACCCAAAAGGGATAGAATGGTGCAAAGGTGCGAATGCAAGTTGGTCACGCTGAGAGGAACAAGAGTGTGGTTCGGCAGCCGTGTGTGACGTAGTGGGTTAGTGAGAATCCAAAGGTGTGTGTCGGTAAGAAGTTAGGAATGTAGGCTAGTATGGCATCCAAGAAGGTACCGTTCGGTAGGACTTTGCCAGTAGTGTAGGTCGGTAAGAGCTTTGGAAAGAAGTGGGTCGGCATAGATTGGGTGAAGCTAGTTTGGTATAAGTTGATTGAACTAGTGGTTCGGTACCTCATAGTTGGGTGGTTCGGTAGGCCTTATTCTAGGTAGGCACTCGGTAGTCTATAGGAGAGTGGTTCAATAAGCAGAGAGAGGAAAAAGCGAGTGAAGCGGGATAAGTTTTAAGGGTTGTCACCGAGCGAGGTAGAATGGCTCGACATAGATACACTTGAATGGGCAAACGGTCCTTAGTTTAGCGATCGAAATTGAAAAACACATTTTCCTTACCTCGACTGATAGAACATAATATCACTGCTTATTTCCATACTTAATCATACACCTATAAATCCATAATACGAACTTAAGTTCAAAGGCATAAGGAACTGATCAAGACTAATAACTTCACAATTCAAACCATTGTAAACGTGAACTTAAAGTTTTGTTAAAGATGATAACCTAAAGCTCTTCGTACCACACTTTACTTGAACCATCACAATATCTCACACACCATGCGGGGGGAATATTTTTGTCCTTATATCTGATATCAATTGTCTTTCAAGTATAGTTTAAACAAGTATCTACCCATATTAAATGCTCATCAAAGATGTCCAAAAGATCCAGCTCTGCTATAGTTTCTGATAAGCCTGAGCCAAGTTCGCGGTAGAAGGTAGTAGAAATTTCGAATCCATCGACAGCTTCTACATAGGGCATTCCAGATCCATCTGTTGTTGTTATAGGCCTAGATCCTAACGTTATAGATGGAGCACTTATCCTCGATAATCCCATTGACTCACAAGCTTCAAAAATCGGCGAAGCCACTCTTCGTGGGTTGTGTACAATTCATGGAATCTCTTTTGACGACATTTTAGTTCCATCGGGGAAAGATCGTCCTCACCCGCCCCTAGCCGGATACACAGCGTGCAATAAATTCATGTGCTGGGTCGGTAGCTTCCTACCTTTCAACTCTTTTCTTCGTGAAGTGTTACGGTACATCGGGATTTCTCCGGACAACTATATCCTAATAGTCATGCGTTTACCTATGGCACTTGTATTCTCTTTATGGACACCTTATTCAGACTCCCTACTTCCAAGGATATCCGCTATATCTACCGCTTCAAAAGATGGTCGGACAGTCTATCCTTCATATTTCTTGAACCACATTCCTCATGTAAAATCCTGATGGGGGCGTGGAGTAAATTCTCCCAGTACAAGCAAGAGTGGTTCAACGTATGCTGCCCCTTCGGTTTTGCGAGGAGATGGCTGGAACGGAGTAAGTTTTATTCCTTGACTAATATTTGCTTGAGGCTCGAGATGCATTCTTTCTAAACTTCCTTAGACTTTTATAGGTATTCGCCCACGACCGAAAGGTGCTAGGTATTCCAAGGCCATTGAGGCCATTCGAGCTATTCCCGTGAGAGATCAGGAGATCAAATTCGTTATTTCCAATAAGTTGCTTTTGAAGTTTGGATTGTTGGCAGAGGGTCGTCGTACTAGCCTCCCCACTAGTTCCCCTACAACTGGATATGCTTTGGAAAAAGGAAAAGGGAAGGCCGGGCCTTTGATGCCCCCTACGAGAGGAGTCCCCGATATATCCGAGGAAGGTGAAATAAAAGAGGACGAGGTGCCAGAAGCGACCGATGAGAACTTAGGTTCCAATACTGCACCAATAACTGACGCACCTGGCATCGAAAAATGCTTCCCCCTTCGAAGAGGTAAAAGAGCCCAGCCTATAAATTGAGAAAGAAAACAGAAGGCGGTACTTCTAAAGTTACAATCACTTCGATTGAAAAAGAGTCATCTCCCCAACATCTATAGGGTTCATTAAATGGACTTTTAAACCTAACCATCCCTGATGACTTATTGAATTACAGTTTTAACGACCCAGGGGATATAGCACTTAATTCGCCTACGAAAGGCGATATGGGCGATCGGGCTTGTCAATATGTGGAGAAAACCTCAATAAGTAAAGAAAAAGAAACTGGTCTGTCGGGGGGAAATACTACGACACACACGAACACTCAAACTTCACTCTACACTTTAAATTTAGCCATCATACTATTCTTGCTAACTCGTCCTTAGTCGGTTTCTATGTAGGTGATATGGGGAGAACTTGTCGGATTTGACCGCCTTCGCAGGTCCTCTATCTTCCACCACTCCAGTCGAGATTCGGGATTCGGGATCAGGTAGATGCCGAGACAGAGATGACAGTGGTGACATGGACTACCATCCCAGAGATTCGTCGTCTTCTTGAAGTAAAACATACAACCATTCTTCATACCCCAATGATCCTTCCCCTCACTCAGACCACAGTAGAGAAAAATCTGCTCAGAAGGGACCTCAATTTGAAGCTCCCCGCGACCAACACTTTGGCTCGTCCAACACCAAATAATCTCGTGAGCCTCATAAAAAGTCTATGACTTCGGCTAGGCGTACACCTCCAATCTCTGCACATGAACAATCGACAGCTAAAAAATTGGCCAAGCTTAAGGCCACATTTCCAAAAATATGCTTCGACGGATTGAAATTCCTTCCTGTAATTCATCCTATTCCAGGGCATGTCAAATAAAGCACCATCGTCTGTAACAACGATGTTTATGCCCAACATGATGCATTTATTCATTTGGCAGAAAAAGTTTCAAAACTTTCAATGGAACGTTAGCACGAAATCGACCGTATGAAACTTAAAGCCATCCATGATAAAGATATTATCAAAACCAAGGATGAAGAGCTTTCCTTGTACAAATCTTAACTTGAGGCTGCCCAGCAAAATTCTAAAGGCACAACTGAGACAGTCAACCGTCTGGAAGCCACTCATAAAAAGGAAATTGGTAAGGCAGTTCAACGTAGTGGTGCTCTAGCCTTAGAAAAAGACTCCATCTAGAAAGAAAAGGATATCCTTGCTCAATGAGTTAAAGAACTGGAGGAGCTGCTGGTTAAAGAGAAAGAAGAGAAAACTGCTGCAAAGGAAGAGTCGCAGCGATATTGCAAGGAAATCGTCGTAACACGACTCTTAAAGATAAAGCTTGACGAGGAACTTTCTAAAGCTGAAGCGTTAAAGGATGTAGCCTGTGACGAGGGAAAAAGAATGGCGCTGATAGAAATCGATTCTCGCCTCGAGGCAGCTGCTGAAGCCGGTAGAGAAGAAATTAAATGCTTATTTGATCCACTTATTGCTGAATATAATGCTTGGGTTCTCATGCATTGAGATCCATCTTTTCTTGGCGAGGGTTACCTCGAATCATTAGCCGAAGCATGGGATACTTTAATAAAAATTAAACGAGTGGAGCTGGGTACCGAAGAGGTTGACGAGGATTCTCTTATGAAGGAAGTGCTTTGAGGAAATGAGCCTTCCGACTTATCAGTAGCCAAAGCCCTCTACGGAAGAGATTCCTCCATATCGAAAGGGAAGGACGATATTGCTGGCCCATCGAGAATTACGTCTCCAGTTACTCCTTCCGCCCATCCGGCTAGTTGCTTATCACTCGATCCTTTCGAGAAGCATGCTGGCTATAACCTAGAGAAACCCGGGCTTGATGTTCATGTTCTTTCCCTCATTCTAGAGGGTGAGACTCCTAAAACGGCTGAGAATCAACTAGAAGCCGGTATGTAATTTTTCTTTCTAGGGTTGAAAGGACCATCACTTTTGATAAATAATAGATGTATTCTAACACTCATCCTTAACGACTCCATGTAGGTCATTCTGATCCTGAACCCACTCCAAGGAGTGATGTCGTCACAGAGAAGGAAGAAAAAAAAGCGGAAGAGCTCCACACTGGGGATACACTGGTCTCGATGCTCAAGTAATCCGAGCACTCGATGAGGACAAACCCGAGAATCCCTCGCCTGTGGATGAACATGCTGAGGTTGAAGTCATGGGCTCTTTCGAACCTACTTCAAAACTTAGCATGGGGGAACGAATCGTGAAGCAAGAGAAAAAGAAGGCCGAAATTAAGATTAAACCTCCGGTGGTGGAACTTGATGATCTTCTAAATAGGCCATTGAAGGTATTCGTCCCGGGTAGAACCATACCTGTAGAGGTCCCTCTTCCTTCCTCGGATACCATCTCTTTGGGAAGCAAGGCGTCTAGGAGGAAACACTTGGGTGAGGAGCCTTCGGAGAAACCGAAGAAGGATAAAAAATCAAAAGGGTAGCTATTCGGCCATACCTCGTTCAGCTCGAATAAACCTGAATCACGTAGTTGTTTCTATTTATTTTTATAGTCACTGTGAGTATTTTTTTGCTCCACATTTCAGAAAAATTGTAATGGAAATTAATTTTGGATTAGTAAATAAAATTATGTTTCTTTGTCTTTCACGAATTTCATTGTTTAACCATTGTCTAACTTGTAGTTGAAATTTGAAATCTTGCGGTTTACATAAGCTTCGGTCCGCTTCCACATGACTTGGAAATTTTTTGAATCGTGTATACTCTAGTCCGCACTCTGGGGACCTAGAGTACCCTAGTCTATGCTCTAGGGACTTAGAGATTTTTCAAATCGTTTTTACTCTAGTAAACACTACGGGGACTTAGAGTTCCCTATTCCACGTTTCGGGGACCTAGAGATTTTTGAATCATTTATACTCTAGTCCACACTCCAAGAACTCAGAGTACTATAGTCCGTGCTCCAAGAAATTAGAGATTTCATGAATTGTTTATACTCTAGTTCGCACTCCGGGGACTCAGTGCACTCTAGTCCACGCTTCGGGGACTTAGAGATTTTTCAAATCGTTTATACTCTAGTCCGCATTCTGGGGACTCAGCGTACTACAGTCCGTGCTCTGGGGACTTAGATAATTTTGAATCATTTATACTCTAGTCCGCGCTCCGAGGACTCAGAGTACTCTAGTCCGCGCTCCGGAGACTTAGAGATTTTTCAAATCGTTTATTTTCAAATCGTTTATGCTCTAGTCCGCACTATGGGGACTTAGATTACTCTGGTCCATGCTCCAGGAACTTAGAGATATTTGAAATTGTTTATACTCTAGTCCGCATTCCACGGACTCAGAGTACTCTAGTCCATGCTCTGGGGACTTAGAGATTTTTGAATTGTTTATACTCCAATTCGCGCTCCGGAGACTCAGAGTACTCTACTCCGTGTTCCGGGGACATAGAGATTTTTCAAACCATTCAAATTCTATTCTGTATTTCGAGGACTCAGAGTACTCTAGTCCGCGCTCTGGAGTCTTAGAGATTTTTGAATCATTTATACTCAAGTCCGTGCTCCGGGGACTCAAAGTACTCTAGTCACGCTCTGGGGACTTAGAAATTTTTGAATCGTTTATACTCTAGTCCGTGCTCCAGGCACTTAGAGTACTTTAGTCCATAATTCAGGGACATAGAGATTTTTGAACCATTTATACTCTAGTGTACATTCCAGGGACTCGAAGTACTCTAGTCCACGCACTAAGGACTTAGCTATTTTTGAAACGTTTATACTCTAGTCGACGCAATGGGGACTCAGAGTGCTCTAGTCCGCGCTCGGGGGACTTAGAGATTTTTCAAATTGTTTGTACTCTAATCCATACTCCAGGGACTCAGAGTACTCTAGTCCTCGCTCCGGGGACTTAGAGAGTTTTGAATCATTTATTGACTTCCAATCTTGTATATGCGTTCATAAGCCAGACAGCAATTTAATTTTTATCATGGAATTACAACATATAAGACGCCAATAGTTCATAGAAAGAATGGATTCAAGCCTTTATTGATTATAAAAAATAAGGACAAGCTGAATTGTCTTATTACATGTTGGAAACAAAGAACAACAAAAGGAAACATATACTGGAGACAACTGCTACTAGAATGTAAAAGAAATATATAAGTGTATAACGACGCACATGCTCGCTATTCCATGCTCTAGGGAGTTTCATGCCATTGACAGTCGCTAGCTTGATGGTTCCTTCCCCAAGCTTCTGTTCGATGACATACTGTCCTTCCCAGGTAGAATTCATATGTGGCAGGATTGGAAAAACTCACTTCAAAACAAGATCACCCACACCAAAGACTCTCGGTCGAACCTTTTCATTATAATACGAGCGACTCGATGCCTATATGCAGCCACTCTTAAATCAGCTTCTTCATGTTTTTCGTCGACGATGTCCAACGATTCCAGTAAGAGATCTTGGTTCGTCTTAGGATCCTAATGAGTCACCCGGTGAGAGGGAACTTCAAGCTCCATGGGTATAATGGCTTCAGTGCCGTATGCCAAGGTGAATGGAGTGCGGCCAGTCACGGACTTGTGCGTGGTTCTATAAGCGTAGAGTGATGTTGGAAGCTCATCCACCCACTTACCTCTAGCCTTCTCCAAACGTTTTTTCAATATGTACTTGATTATTTTATTTATGGCTTCAACTTGTCCATTGGCTTATGGGAGAGCGACTGCCATAAACCTTTTTTCAATGCAATTATTTTGGCAGAATTCTTTGAAATCTCTACTCTCGAAATGAGTTGCGTTTTCCATGATGATAGTTCGTAGGAGGCCAAAATGGCATGTAATGTTTCATACAACAAAATTGATGACCTTCTTCGTGGTGATCGTAGCTAAAGGCTCTGCTTCCGCCTAGTTGGTAAAATAATCAAACGCAACAATTGCATATTTCGCACCACCTTTGGAGATTGGCAAGGAGCCAAGTATATCAATCCCACATAATGAAAATGGCTAAGAACTAACCATTTGTGTGATTTCCGTCGACGGAGCTCTCGTGATCTTCGCATACTTTTGGCATTCGTCACACCTTCTTTCATAGTCAGCTGCATCTCGATTCGTAGTTGGCAAATAGTATCCATAGCGGAGGATCTTTTTGGCAAGCGTCTGCCCTCCAGTATGGTCGCTACATTCTACTTCATGAACTTCTTTCAAGACCCACTTTATCTCATCGTGGGCGATGCACCAAAGTGAGGGAACCGAGAATCCTTTCCGATACATTATTCCATCCTGCATTATATACAATGAGGCGTTGTGAATGACTTGTCGTCTTTCATTCTTTCTCTCAAGTAAAGTCCTATATAGCAGGTATTGTTTGAATGGGGTTATCCACGACTCCCTCTCAATTTCTATTTCTAACACAACATTCACTGCCATTCCCTTTATACTCAGGGCATGTAAGATTTCGACGGTAACTAAGCCCATCTGCTGTGCATCACCAGAACTTGTGAATTTTGCCAATGAATCGGCTTCCCTATTCTGTTCACGCGGGATATGTGAAATATCGAAGCATTCAAGGTCCGTCAATAGTTCCTAGACCCAAGAAAGATACGTGGCAAGTCTCTTCCCCTTTGCTTGATAGTCTTCCCGTACTTGATACACCACTAATTGTGAGTCACAAAAGATTCCACCATTTTTACTCCGAGTTCTCTGGTAAGTTTTAAGCCAGCAACCAATGCTTCATATTCCGCTTCGTTATTTGCAGCTGAAAAATCGAGCTTCAAAGCATAACAAATTGATCGGTTTTCGGGAGTTATAAGAATAACACCAGCCCCAGAACAACGGTCATTAGATGCCCCATCGGTGTATAGTTTCCATTGAATGGGGAATGACATCATCAGTACTTGGCTCATCTAATATCGTAAATTCTGCAATGAGGTCTGCTAGCGCTTGCCTTTGGATAGCTCTCCGTGGCAAGTAAGTGATATCAAATTGACTCAACTCAATGTTCTATTTAAGCAACCGTCCTGAGCATTCTGGTCGTTGGAGCACCTGCCGTAGAGATGATCGGTATAAACACTGATCGAGTGTGCCTAAAAGTACGGACGAAGCTTGCGTGATGCAATCACCCAGCAGTAGGCTAGCTTTTCAATCTTGGGATAATTTCTTTCTGCCCCCTTATACGTTTACTGACATAGTACACTGGCTTTTGAATTCGATTCTCTTCACGAACTGAGGCTGTGCTAATGGCATGCTGGGACACGACCATGTGAACATATAACTCTTTATGGTCTACAGGTTTTGACAGAACCAGGAGACTCTCCAAGTGTCTCACCCGAGCTTGGAACGCATCTTCACAGCTCGACGTCCATTCAAAATTTCTCTTCCCTTTCCTTATCACATCGAAGAAAGGAATGCATATGTCGGTTGCTCTAGATATGAATCGACTCTGCGCGGTGACTTTTCCATTCAGACTTTGTACTTGCTTTATAGTTTTGGGCACTTTTATTTCTCGAATAGCCTAAATTTTTCTAGGTTAGCTTCGATTCCTCATGCATTGATAATAAGACCCAAAAACTTTCCCGACGCAACACCAAAGGAACACTTCAGTGGATTAATTTTCATTCCATAGTATCTGAGTATATCAAACATCTTCGCTAAGTCTCGAATGTGGTCGTTTGACTGCCGTGACTTCACAAGCATGTCATCCACATAGACTTCCATTGTTTTACCAATTTGGTCTTTAAACATCTGATTTACCAAACGTTGATAAATCGCTCCTGTGTTCTTCAACCCAAAAGGAATCACTACATAGCAGTACAGCCCAACGTCCATGACAAAACTAGTGTGTTCCTGATCTGAAATGTGCATCGAGATTTGATGTTATCCCGAATATGTATCCATGAATGACAATAACTCATGTCCTACCATTGAGTCGACCAGCTGGTCAATTCTGGGTAAAAAGAAACTATCCTTAAAGCATGCCTTGTTCAAGTCTGAGTAATCAACATAAGTCCTTCATTTTCCATTCGCTTTTCTTACTAGTATAGGGTTAGATACCTATTTAGGGTAGAGGGCACCACGGACGAACCCATTGGCTTTGAGTTTTCCACCTCCTCTCTGAGAGCAACAGACCCCTCTAGGTCCATACCTCCTTTTTTGTTTCACTGGCACATACTTTGGGTCAATGTTCAACATGCGACTTGTGATGGCAGGAGAAATCTCCTACATATCAAAGTGGGGCCAAGAAAAAAACATCTAGGTTTGCTCGGAGGAAATCAGTAAGATTCTCAGTCATCGAGGGGGTGAGTTGTGATCCAATCTTAAGTACCCGTGATGGGTTATCATGGCCGATTGGAATGTCAATCATCAGTTCAACCTGTGCTGCTTTAGACTCCTTGGGTTCTTCATCATCATTTCTTGGATCTATGTCTTTGTAGATCCGATCCAGTTGCCTAAGCTAGGGCTCGAGCATTACTTGTCAATTTTCAGCAACATGGATATAGAAAAATTTGTCCGCAACCTTACCCTTCTCTCTTCACTGGGCCTCTCTCAGCTCAGGCACATAACATGCATGACTACTTGCTTGATCGCCATGCACAACACACCTCTATCCATCGGAATATTCAAGGTTAAACACCATAGGACCAAAGTTTCCCTAAACTCCACCAAGGAATGTCGGCCCAAAAACACATTATATGGGAAATCAACATCCAAAACAATAAACGGTAGGATCCGTACCCTCCTACATTCACCTTCTTCTAACTCAACTGGAAATTCTACAAAACCTATTGCATTAGTGGCTGCACTATTAAAATAGTGAATACATGCTTTAGATGATTTTAGATCCTTTTCCCCCATCTTTATTCAGTCATACGCCATTTTGAAAATAATATTCACATAACTCCCATAATCAATCAGTATCCTTTCTCACAAACGCTGGCCCAATCGTGGCCGTAATGACCATCGGGTCGATAGTGGGTGCCTCCACCCGGTCAGCATCCCTACTCCTGAATACTATATCATTTGTCATCATTCGCTGCTGTTTCGCCGGAGTCCTGCCTTTCGAGTTCGAGCAGCATTCAAAATTCGCATGTTTAGGGAATTAGCATAGCGTTCCATTTCTTGCCAACTCTTGTCTATTGGACGAGGCCATTGACTATCGTGTTTATGATCAGTCTAACCACGGTTCGAGCAGGTTCCTCAGGTTGATGTGGAGCCTGCCCGTGACTGGGGTCGGACGTTCCCTGTCCACCTTCCTGCGGATTCTTAACAAAGTGTTGTAACTTCTTTTGCTGAATCATTTTTTCTATAGCATCATGGAGGTGTTTACATTCCTCAGTGTGGTGCCCGTAGGTCTTGTGAAAATGGTAGTACTTCCTATTATGTTTTTGTTCCTTGGTGGATTCCTTTAGGCGCGGCTTCCGATAATGGAATGTATTACATGTTGATAAATAAATATTTTCCAGGGACGTATTCAAAGGAGTGTATTCGCTATAGGTTGAGATTCGCGGTTTCCATTTTCCCGCTTCTATCTTCCTCCGGAGTTTCTTCCTCCATATCCTTTAGACCGCTCTGGCTTGTTTTGAACATTAACTTGGACTTTTCTAAAGTTGTCGCTAGCCTGTTTTACCGCAATGTTGCTTTGCACCATCTCCTTGCTAGGCCCTAGCACACTGCCTCGCCTCGTCCACCTGGCTTCCTCCCTTCTCATGAACTTGTGTGCCTTTGAATAAAAAAGTGCTAAGGAAGCCGGATGTTTTCTTGCAAGTAAATCATCGAACTCTGAATCCGAATCTACTCCTCGCATCATGGCCATAAGAATAGCGTGGTTATTCGAGTTGCTAACTTCGGTTGCAGCAACGTGAAATCTTTGCAAATATTTCTTTAACGACTTCCCTGGAGTCTAGATTACATTGGATAAAGACATCACGTCCATTGGGCGAGTAGTATGGATCCTAAATTTTTCCATAAATTTTGTTGATGACTCATCAAACCTGGAGATCGATCGTGGAGGAAGTCTGGTGAACCACATGGTGATGATTCTGAACAAGGTTATTGGAAAACATCTACATTTGGTTGCATTGGCTGAGTCAATCATCCATTCGTATCTCATTACATGCTGTTAAGGATCAGTCTTCCCTTCATAGGCTGGAATAATCGGCATGCTGAACTTCTAGGGTTACTCAGCTTGTAGGATAGCATCTGTGAACAGAGTATGCCTACTAGTTGTGCCCCAATCATCATTGGATAAGCCCTGATTCTCCCTCATCAGCTGTCTGACCATAGCTGACAAATCCAAGGTCTGGATGGGAGGTGGCAAGTTGGACTCCATCCTACGTGACTGTCTCGGTTGGTGCCTCCTTGATTGGTGATCTCCCAAATGTGTGTTCTGGGGACTTGCTTAATTGCATCCCTGGTTAGCCGGACGGTCAGCTTCAACTCATGCTCTTGATACCAAGTTTCCCACTCCAACTTGAATGCGATTTCCTAGGTGCAAAAGAGGAGCCATGGCTCTAAGTAGGGAACCAGGACTAGTCCTGTTAGGTTGATCTGCAACATCTGTTTGCATTGTTTCAATTCTACGACGTCTATGCCTGGGATGTTCATTAGAGGAAACGGAGTTGTCGGATGACAAGTAGGAAGCGGGGCTTCCTCCAGCACTCTGATGATGTTGTTAAGTAAGCTGAGTCATGAGATTGGCATTAGCTTGAATTTGCTCGTTAAGTTGTCTCTTGCTTTCGATGAGTTCTCTCATCAGCTCATTGAATTATGCCTTGGTGATAACTTCTATTTGGTTTAGGACGATGTTGGGTTCTACACCTACATTAGCTTGTGATTGCTTGTCCTACTTGTTGGACACCTGCGATCTCATTAGCATCGGCGTTGTGGGAGGCGGATTTGGTGCGTGACAGTGACATCTTAGAGTATTCTGTAGGAACTCTGAGTAGGATTTGTGAACTTTAGAGAATAAACCTGGATCTCCTTTGGGGGATTCCTTCAATCTAGTAGTGACAAAATAGATCCTAACAGCTTGAGTATGCTTCCCAATGAAAGCACCAAAATGTTAGCACCAAAATAGGCCACTAACACCCAAGAATAGATTTGTGTAGAGAGATTAATGAAGATGGTATATTAAAATAGAGGAATATATGCAAAACTAACAACGAAAACAAGAACACCAGAATTATAGTGGTACGGCGTAACTGCCTACGTCCACAGTTAATGTAATCTTTATTTCCTTTCACAAATACTTGAATACAGGTACAATCTGTAAACGAACAACTTGAATACAAGTTTTAGACAAAAGAAAGCTAGTGCAGAAAATGGCAGTCTCTCTGGCGTTCTCCGAAAAAGATCCCTTCAACTATACCCATGCCTCTCTATTTATAGATGAATATAGGTTGGACTTATCATGCAAGCCCACTACCAAGGCAGCTCAGCCCATAGTTTTTAAGTATACCAAACCACTTACACTAACGGGCCTACCTGCTGCCGACCCAGAGAGTGTCTCGTGGTTGTCTCAAAGCAAACCCTCATGGAGCATCAAGCAAGCAGCGGGCGAATCGAGGGATAGGAATGTTAGTTGCGTCACTTTGTTATAAGTCAAAGAAATTGTTAACCTCCATAGGGTTCACCGAACCATGTATGCTGAATGACCCATGCTGACCACCAAAGCCGAACCACACTTGTTGAACGACGATCGACCGAACCGTCTTGCCTTTCCTTCCTTAACCGAGCGATGCATGACTTAGCACCTCTAAGACCGAACCACAATTGGCGAATGATGATTGAACAAACCATCTTGCCTTTCCTTCCTTAGTGAGAAATGCACGACTAGAACCTCTAAGACCGAACCACAATTGGCCAAACGACCAAGGTCGAACTATTCGCACCGACCCACTAATTCCAGAACTATATCGACCGAACCGCTTTGTCTCAACCATTTTAGTCGAACCAACATGTCCACACTCTAATGCTGAAACACTTCGGCCGAGCCGCGCTAAGCATACCAACCCATACATATAGGCCAATCCATATATAAGTTACAGTGGTCCCTTATACTTTCCATCCCACTTTAGCTCGAGTCCCATCTAGATTCATCCATAAGCCCTACGAATATCGCCATGTAGCCAGGATAATATGTCGTGTAACAGAGGACGAGAAAAATTGATTGGCAGTTCAGTAGGTAAGCATGGAATCCATCCTTTCAAAGCTCCAAGATACTTTTTCTAAGAAAATGGAAGGCTTCGGTGCTACCGTTTTAGGATTTTATGTTAATTCCGTGCTTCATCAGGGTAGCCTCATTTACTTAGGTCCACTGTTCCCTCGCACACTCACTATTGTTTGGGAAGAAGTTCTGGCCTGGTTTTAAGACATGGGCGGTGGTCACTCCAAAGTGGAGCTGGTCCAAGCCTACTTGGATGAAGAATCCCGCCTAGCTCTAGTGGAAGGCCAGAAAATCCTAAAGCTGGAGAGGGAACGTGAAACCATCGATGTCATGGCCATCACCGAAGAGGCCGCTGTTGAAAATTTTCCTTCGAAGCCAGGCAAGCGGTCTTCGCATCTTTATACCGACGAGGGGATTGTTGCCACTTCTCCTATAGTTGTGCAGCTGTCGAAGGAAAGAAACGACGAAGGCTTCGAAGTCATTACACATGAGCAAACCTCCATAGTAGGTAACTTTCTTATCTCTCCTGTGCTTGAAGATTTTCAATTCGTGCTTGAAGAGATTGCTGAGATAATCGCCCTTTATTCTAATATTGTAGATCAACCTTCTCTTCCAGCTGAATTGCCTTCTCATCACGATGCCAGGTCTACCGCTATTTTCACTGCGTCAACCATCATCTTCGATTCTTGCTTGGTGCCTAGTTCACATTCTAAACAAATCACGACACTACTTATTTTGGATGACCCCTTTATTTATCAAGAGGAGAGCTTGGCAGCTGGTGATACATGAGAGCAAGCAGACTAAGGCAGCCAACCAGACAGAGGAGAAGCCGAGCAGTCGAAGAACGACAATAGATGATCACGGTGAAAAAGGAGAAGGTTAAAGCATAGAAGAGGTCATTGAAGAGCTCTCACCTCTCCCGCAAGCATAAGGGAAAGGAGAGTCCTCCAGAAGCCATGCTTTAGAGAGTGAGATTTCCCCGGGAAAAGGTAAGCCTGAGAAATTGCAAATTAGAGGCGGGAAAGGAGAATGAGGAAGCAGTGAGAAGATGTCTTGATTTGTCTTTTCCTACTTTTGTTGTTTTTTTAATCATCTTTAGTACAACTGCATAGTCTACAGTTAGCACTTTTCTTGTTGTTGCCATGGTGATATTTTGTATTTTCCTATTTTTTTGCCGATATTGTATGGGCACAGCACCCGCTATTTGTTGTGGTACATTGAAAAAATTATAAGTAATACAATGTTGACATTTTGATTGTAACTTTAGTTGTCTGCTTATCTATATTTCATGCACTTATGCCAATTTTATTTATCACTATTTTATCTAGTCCTGTAATAAGCACCAAAATTCTTTGTTTGGGGTAATAGAACTGTGAAGTACTTAATTTTTTTGGTTGGGTATTGATGTGTGTGCCCCAAGTTCACGGTGTTGTTTACTTCAAACACTTGATAAATGACTAGTTAATCCGTGTGATCCCTTGGATGTTGTATCTCATTCTATTTTGTGGTTCCTATCTTCGAGAACTTGTGATTTATGTCTTTTGATTCCATAGATTTTGTCGGTCAACAATCAGAATTCTTTGCCGATTCATCTAGTGCGACATTACTGGATTCATCCCCATTATTCTTGATAGTGAGAGTAGATTGATTCTTGTTTGTCCTACAATGAATGGCTTTTTGGCATTTTCGAGACAATAACGATACTTAAGGGTGTATATGCAGCTTATGGAATACGCGGCTTTTAAAAGGGTGTGTGGCTTATGGAATGTGCAGCTTCGATATGGCCCATCGATCTGGTGCAGTTAGGAATTTCTCGACATTACTAATCTTCGAGTAACATGACGAGTTCGCGTTTTGAGAGTATGGTCCCACGACACAAGGAATAATGCCCGGCTTATGGGAGTGCACGACTTTGATAGCTGTGCTTTCTTGATGTGATTCCCCAATACAAAAATCGGTGCGTAGCTAACGAAATGCGCGGCTTTGATTTGGATCTTCCCGATGTCGCCGGAGCAACACCAATTCTTAGAAGATGGGGATCGGGTTCCATCGATCCAATAGTTTGAGTCAATTTGCTTCCGTCGACTGGTGGGTAGGTAGGGCGTACTTGAGCATAGTTCCACTATCTCAAGCAGCGATCAGATCATTTTTAGTCGATTTGACCCCGTCGACTCAGCAGGTTACTTTTGTGAACACAGTTTTATTGGTTCAAAAAGCAAAGAAAGTTTATTAATGGAAGTTGGGCAAGTTTTTCCTTTTACAATGCCTCTAGTATTCCGGGATGGCTTATTTTCTAGAAATAGAAATACATAAGATAGTCTTAGATAAAGTATCGATGCAGCGATTCGCTGTTCCACGCTTGGAGAACTTGGATTCCATTAACGGTTGTTAGTTTGAATGTGCCATCCCTAGCTTCTGATCGATCACATAGGGTCCTTTATAGTTTGGTCCGAGTGCACCTGGAATAGGGTAGACCCTCATGAGGACAAGGTCTCCCATTTTGAAGGTGAAGTTATGAACTTTGGAGTTGAAGTGCCGTGCGCCCCTTTTCTTGTGAGTGGTTAATTCATCTTCTTCCCTCTCCTCATCGACCATATCGAGGGACTTGAGTAGGAGCTACTCGTTTTGCCTTTGATCGAAGTTTTTCCTTTTGTAAGGAGGGATCTAAAGCTCAACCAGGGTCATTGCTTTTGAACTATATGCTAGGGCGTACGAAGAGTGCCAAGTTGCGGATCTATGCATTGTCCTGTAATCCCATAGTGCGAGTGGAAGTTCATAGATCCAATTTCAGTTAACTTTAGCAAGCCGCTTTTTTAGGCGGACTTAATGATCTTGTTTAATGCTTCCACTTGACCGTTTGCTTACGGATATGAGACAACAGAAAATCTTTTCTCGATTTGGAAGCGTTTGCAGAAGTCTTTGAATTTTAGCGCTTTCGAATTAAGTCCCATTATTCATGACAATTTTTTATGGCACATCAAACCCGCAAATAAAATTTTCAGTAACAAAGTTAATGAATACCTTTATGGTAATAGTGGCCAGCTGTTCCACTTTAGCCCATTTAGTGAAATATTCAACATCAACGATCGCATATTTTGCCCAAATGGTAACACATCAATTAGATCGATTCCCCAGATTATGAATGGCCAAGGGGTGACCATTTATATTAGTCCTGTCGAAGGAGTTCTATTAATCTTGCTGAATCTTTGGCATTGGTCGCACCGTCTAGCATAATCTGCTGCATCGTGGTTTACAGTTGGTCAAAAATACCCATACTAGAGAACTTTTTTTGCAAGGGTCTACTTCCCAATATCGTCTCCGCAGTCACCTTCATGAACTTCTCTTAGGATCCTCTAAGCTTTATTGTTGGTCACACATCTGAGCAAGGGGGTAGAGAATCCCCTTCGGTGGAGTTTCCCATCCTATATTATGAATCGTAATGCCTCCTAGAGGAGATTTTTCCTTTGATTCCTATCTACGTGGGGATTCCTACAAGCAGTTAGTCCTTGATTCGTCATCCACGACACTGGTTCTTTGGTTGTTTCAAAAATCCATCCATTTGGCTTATGCTTGGAGTGGTCAGGGTTATAACCGGGACTAGGCCCAATGATTGAGCTTCTCAAGAACTAGCTTGTTTGGTTAGATAATTTGCCTTCGTGTTTTGTTCCCTCGAAATATGAGTTATGATGTAGCGCTCGATATCATTCAGTAGTTCCTGCACTTTAGATTTGTTGAATATGCGATTGTATGATTTTTGTTTGATGATAATAAATATATATATATATATATATATTCATTTAAATGTATTTGTTAATGTACTATTATATTTTTCACATAATTAAATAAATATTTGGTGAATAAAATAAATAACACGGAATTTAAATTCAAACAGATATTTTATTCAAACAAATATTTATTACAATTTTAAATAGTAAAAATTCAAGCCCTCACTATACATATACAACTTTGATTACAATACAAATTCAATTATATCACAATCTATCATTTACAAATACACCTCACTACATATCGCTCATTCACTTGTACTTTATCTTCAACTTTATTCCAGATTGAATCCAGCATCTGCGCAATCTACAAAAATAAATACTGATGCAGTAAAATTGAAAAGGAAATATTTTTGCAATATAAAATAAAATGTGAATTTTGAAAATAATATTTGCCTCAATTATTTGGGTTGTTCGTTATCATTTAAATTTGAATTCATTATACACGAACAACTTGTGACATGCATAGTTTATCACTGTACATGCCACAAGGCCATGCACACCGATATATATACACTTGATAAAATTACAGGGACAGGTGAGCACAAGGTCAAACCCAAACCAAAAGCCGGGTTCAACTCAAGTGTAATTAAAATAATGTCACAATATCATCACAAGGTCAAAACCAAGCCTTAAGCTGGATTCAACTCAGGTGCAATACAAAACTATGGGTCAAGATACATACAACACAGCCTCGACCAAAATTCAGATGTACAACAAGACTGGTCAGAGAAACCACAGTGAAACTCGTCACAAGCATGCACAAGCTCATATGAAATATCAAAATACATGAAGTGAAACTGCAAATACAAAAGTGAAGCAAGAAGACTTCAATATATAGAGAAATCAAGGAAAGAGATCGAAGAATCAAAAGTCATAGCCGTGACAACCAAGTGAATATGTATATACACAGTGTACATATATATGTGTAGCGAAGCTCGAGGCTATCAAATGCACAGTGCAAAAGATGAAAGCATACACATGTGCAGACACACAATAAAACACAGCAGAATGAAAGTGTACAAACAGTGATGAATGCGGATACAACAGGCACCAGACTAGGTCAAGTAAACCAGATCATCGAATGAAACAAAGACTAGAAACAATACAACAGAGATGAGCAAGTGCACTCATATATATGATATTGATTCAGAGCTAACTTAATGCACATGTTAACAATGTCTCAAAGCAAATGCCACAATGAAACTCAATACAGCAAAGACTACCGTGCACATAACCAATGCCGAAATCAAAATAGCTTCAACTAGCCGAAATCATGGAACGACAAGTAAAAATCGAACATGCAAAGGCTACATAACCATGATGCAGTAAAAAAGTAAATGCACTATATGCAAACTGCCTGAATGGTACAAGTTAAAGACTGCTACACTACGGAAACTACAAGTGACAATGTCTGGCCGAGTCAAAACCAAAACATCAAAGACAGAGAAACCAGAATGCAAGCAGTATCACTGCAACTTGAACCAGATTTTGAATTATATAATGATGTGAAGATAACCAGTGCACAACAGCCAACATACACAACATAAATGTACATGAAGACAAACAGAGCTTCAACCAGTTTCATAAGAACAAGTTTGCAACACAATACAACATGGCAGTAGACGGTGCAAAGTGGTGCACATGTAACAAGATCCAAGGCAGGAAAATTAGTTCAATATGAAATGCAACAGTGGACAAACCAAGTGAAGACAAGCTAAATACAAATACACGCGGCAATGGACTGATACAAGTGACTCAAACCAGGACCAGTGAGCATTGCCAACAGACCAGGCTACAAAACAAGCAGTTTCCACATGTGACTACAATACTATGCAAATAAGTAACATATAGATGTCCAAAAACAAAACAAACAGTGAAGACATGTACACAGTGGCCCAACAACTCAATATGAAAACATAGCATGCTGATTCAAGTCATGGTAATTATGAATTCGAACAAGTCAGGTTTAAATGCCGGAAGCAAATATCTTCATAAAAACAAGCAGGAAGTTTCAAAAATGCCAAAGTCATTGTTTTCTCACAGTAGGTAATATGAGAAACACGAGTTAACAAAAATCAATATCAAGTTTGAAAGTCACCTGCAGTTCAAATTGAAGTGGCCGAAGTCATCAGAAAAATGAAAGTAAAATTCGCATCTCAAAATAGTTCTCACAAAATCAAGTTTGCAGTCGACGGCAACTGCGGGTCAAATCAAAATCAAAATCAGCATCATCAAGTCAGAACCATGGCAACTAAGGCTACAACCGAGCAAGTTTAAATTTTAACAAAAGCAGTGACAAGTCAGTGCCGAAGTTGAACAAGTCAGAAATCGACACCGTGGTGGCCAAGCAAAGTCAAAATCGAAGCCGTGTTTACCAAGCCAAAAACATACGAATTGAAAATGTCAGAAATCATCACAATCATCAATGAAAAATCGAAGGGCAAGCCAAAAATTATCAGACGAACTCGTATGAAATATACGAACGAAAAATAAGGAATTCGATTCCTATATAAGCCCTAAAACATCATCGGCAAAATGCAATAAGTTCAAACAAACTAACGAGTAAAGCAAAATGGCATAAATTACATACCAAAGTCTAAATCGAACTCAATCGAATTGAAGCAGCCGTATGAGAATCGACGAAACGGTCGGTTGCCGAAGCAAAGCAGTACAATAGCCATTGTAATCAATCAACAATCAATCGGCACCTCAATTGCCAAAACCCTAATTTCAGAACGAGGAACGAGCGAAGTAAAGAGGACCTGTGTAGTTAATGCCCTGCTATTACCCCGCTATACCTCATAGCAGATTTCTACCGCTATGATTTTTTCATATATCCCCAAAATATAGCCTTTCCGCTTTAATCCCCGCTATTTCCGCTATTTCCCGTTATTCCCGCTATATTTTGTTATTTCCACTATATCTTCTTCAATAAAATGAATTAAAAAATTGCATTTACACATTATAAAAATTATGAAACTAATTTATTTAATTTAATTTTTAATATATTTTCAGAAATGAAAATACTTTAATATTATACTAAATTCAATTATGTTATATAATAGTTTTACATTTATTTAAAGTATATTCGCACATATTTTTTGTTTAAAATTATTTATGTATTAATTATAATTCAATTGAATGATAATTTTTCATTTAATTACCATTTATATATTTGTAAAAACATTAAGTACGAGTTTTATATGCTATTTTAGAGCCATCCGCTATATCCCGCTATATCCTCGCTTTATCCCCGCTATGACTTTTTGCACCTCCACCGCTACGAATCTGCCGAGCGCTTTAACTACACAGAAGAGGATGAAGCCATTTTCAACGCAAGTACAAGGAGTCGACGGATATAATAAAAAGAAAAGGGGATACATTTTTAATAATAAAGTGGGCCGACCTTGTTTTAATTATATAAGGCTTTAGTTTTATAAATTAGGGTTTTATGTTTAATTTTTTTAAAATTTGTATTTTCCTTTTTTAAACGGTTGTAGTTACTAGTCGTGTGCTAGGATACAAACTACTTGGCGTAGTTTGAGATTTCACAACTCAGTGGCTGAGTTGTGGCAGGGTTTTGAGCATAGAGTTAGGTTAGTCAATAGCGGGTGTCGCGAGTTTACGTGTGTAAGCATGTGACTACTTAATTTCTAGTAGAAACCTTGGGGGTAGCACGTAGGCAGGGTTTTGTCGAAGCTGGGTAAATTCTGCGTCATTCTATTTCTGCATTTATTATTCTGTTATATCTGTGCTGCTATTATTTTGAAATATCTGTGTTGAGAATATTTTATAAACTTCCGCATTAAATTTTTATAACTTATATCATCACCCTATTCACCCCCTATAAGGTGAAATCGATCCTACAAGATTGGTGCGAGGCGAGGTTCTCCCCCAAGCGTGGTGTTCGCCCTTCACCTGAAAAACAACTAGCTTAGAGTCGCTATTGATGTGTATGGATTTTATCCTAAGTTCCTTCACAACTTTGAGCTCGGCTATCAATGCTTTGTATTCTGCCTCGTTATTTGTTGCAGGGAATTCCAAGCGCAAGGCATAGGAAATTGATCATCCTTTAGGAGTCTCAAGAACTACCCCTACTCCGGAGTAGAAGTTGTTAGATGCACCATCGACCAACAACTTCCAACCTGTCCCCACTCCTGGGGTCATTTCTTTTCTCGTTATCTCATACTGTAAATTCGATAATGGAATCTTCCAGCACCAGCCCATTGATCACCTTTCGAGTATGGTATGTGAATTTGTACCAACTTAATTCGATGTTCCATTTGATAAGTAGTCCAAAGGTCTCGGGGGGGGGGGGGGGTATAAAACTTGTTTCAAGGGTTGATCTATCAGCACTCCGATCAGGTGTACCTGGAAGTACGGCTCTAATTTTGTATATGCGATCTAGAGGCAATATGCCATTTTTTTCAATTTTGGATGGTTCCTTTTTACTCCAGTGAATCGTTTACTGAAGTAATAGACGGGTCGCTAGATCTTAGCTACTTCTTGTATGAGTGCGCTACTCAATGCATGTGGCGAGACTGTTAAGTAGATGTACAAATCTTCTCCGTCTACCGACTTGGACAGGACTGGTGAGGTTTCCATATGTCGCAGCAGCTCTTTGAACGCAGTTTGACAAGCTTAATTCCATTAAAGTTCTTCTATCCCCTTTTTAGCGCGTCAAAGAATGGTATACATTTATCAGTTGCTTTTAAGATAAACTGGCTCAGCGTTGCAACCTTTCCATTCAAGCTTTGTAACTCTTCCTATTCCTTAGGGAACCGACTTCCTGCAAAGCACTTATTTTCTTGGGATTTTCTTTGATGCCTCAAGCACTTACGATGCATCCTAAGAACTTTCCAGAGGAAGCCTCAAAATGACACTTAAGTGGACTAAGCTTCATTCCATATTTGTGGAGTATTTCAAACATTTCGACGAGATTCTCCAAGTGATTTGCAGCTATATGTGATTTAACCAACAAATTGTCTACATGAACATCCATAGTCTTCCCAATCTAATGTTTAAACATGGTGTTCACTAATCGTTGGTAGGTTGCCCTAGCATTCTTTAAGCCAAATGGCATCACTTTGTAGCAGTATAGTCCTAGATATTAATGAAGCAGGTATTTTCTTGATTAGGTTTTGGCATTATGTTCTGGTTGTATCCTAAGTATGCATCCATAAATGATAGCAATTCATGTCCAGCAATCCGATCCATAAGCTGATCGATTCTAGGAAGAGGAAAGCTATCTTTCGGGCAAGCTTTGTTTAGATCCGAGTAGTTAATGCAAGTTCGCCATTTGCCATTGGACTTCTTGACTAAGACCGAGTTGGATACCCATTCGGGGTAGGTTGCATCGTGGATAAAACCATTCGCCATCCATTTTTTCACTTCTTCTCTCAGCACTTTGGACCACTCGGGTCCTAAGCTATGCCTTTTCTACTTCACTGGTGTATACTTGGGATCAATGTTAAGTGCATGGCATGCGATCTCTAGCGACACCCTGCACATATCGAAATGTGTCCAAATGAATAAATCTAGATTGGTGTGAATAAATTTGATGAATTCCAGCTGTTTCCAAGATGTGATCCGGTTTTCAAGACCCATGTTGGGTCATCCATATCAACTAGGACAAACACTGTCAATTCTGCTGGTGCTGCCTGTTCCTTTCCTAAATTCTTCTTTCTAGGGTCCAAAGCCTTATCAAATCGGCTATGGTTCCCAAGCAAGGGGCGACTCTTTAGTTGCTATTCGGTAGGTTCACAAATGTGCAGAGTTCCCCAACACTCTTCCCCTTTTCTTTTCTTTTCTTTTAGACTTGCATAGTTCCACGATATAACATTCCCTAGCGGCACTTGGTCTCCTCTAATCACCACACTCCATTTTCCATCGAAAATTTCATAATTAAACACTACTGAGCTAAAGCAATCCTAAAATCTACTAAGGCAGGCACCCTAGGAAGGCATTTTAGGCAGAAATTTCATCTATGATCACAAAGGTTTGGATGAGAGTGACTCTTTGATCACCTTCTCCGAGTTCTATGGGTTAGTCAATCATTCTGACAGGTTGTTTGGGTTCACCGGTGAATTCTTGAATCTTTATTCTATAGGCAGATACATCTCTCATACTAGTCTTTATCTGATCAAAGGTGCATTTGAAAGGATGTTCACAAAGCTACTACTATCTACCAATACTTGTCGAGCCATGACGGGTCCGACTCGGACTGTCATGACTATGGCATCGAGAGTTGGGGCCTCTATCCCTTCAGTATCTCAATTCTGAAATACTATGTCATCATTAAGGATTTTTTGATTCTTAGCAGGTGCTCCATCTTCGATCGTAAAGAATGAATCTTTCAGAGCATGCTTTAATGAGCTTTCATACCGATCCATTTCTCCCTAACTCTTCTGTGCGGGATGGGCCCCTCCAGATTTCGTTCCGATATTGAGTCTCTTTTTAGTTCGTTTAGGTCCCTCTTTACTGTTTCCAGCTTGATTCCCTTGATCTCCAGGAGCTTGGGGCACTACGAGTTGGTCAGGATTCTGTAAATTTCCTCACATACTGCCGAAACATGTTTTCTCGAATCAGCTCCTCAATCAAGTTAATCTGGTGATGACACTCATTTATGTTGTGGCCATGTTTCTCATGGAAGCGGTCGTACTTTCTTGAATGCTTTTATCATTCAGTTGCTTCTTTTTAGGTTTCTTGTACTCTTCCATCCCTTGCGTCATGAGATAGATGTTTTCTGGAGTATCGTTGAGCGGGGTGTATTCTTCAGGCCTCAAACATATAAGTCACTTGTTACTTCCCTTTCATTTGTTGGAGTTCTGGTTCTTCGTTTTCTGATTCCCGTTTTTTCCTACGTTCTGTTCAGTGGTCCTAGAGGTATTTATGTCTTCGTTTGTCATCGTACCACTCTGCCAAATGTTGGGCGGTTGTAAGTTAGCAGATTTTCTTTCTAATTCATATGCCTCTTCCAATCTCCAAAATTGGCTTGCTTTTCGGTTAAATTCCTTTCTAGTGGTAGGTTGTCTCATTTTGATCAATCTTTCGAATTCAGTTTTAGGATGGATGGGGCGGATCTAGGCCATAAAAACCATATTCTCGTTTGGATTACTTACTTCGGTCACCGCGATGTTAAATCAATTCATGATGGACTTTTGAGATTCGTTTCATCCTTGGAATAGGCCGGATAAGGACATCGCATCTTTTGCTTGTGCCATGTAAGCCTAAATTGATCAAGGAATCCCGTTGCTAGTTGATTGAAGTTAGAGATGGATCTTGGTGGAATCCTGTGGAACCACATGGAAGCAATTCCCTCCATGAAAATTGAGAAAGATCCACATCGAATGACATTCGAAGCATTTGCTCCGTCCATATACCAACTATACTCAAACAAGTGGGGTTTCGAGTCTCTCGTTCCATTGTAAGACAGAATAGTCGACATGGTGAACTTTTCAGAGTACCACTCATTTAGAATATCATCAATGAAGGGAGTTCAACTTGGAGTGGATTCCCATTCATTATCCCTTCTATCTTTCCTTTCATCCATTAGTTGCTTGACCTTTTTTGTGATATATTCCTTAGATGTCCGGTAACCTGTGGGTTGGCTGTCAGTGACTAGACCAAGATTTTATTTTGCAAACGGTCTTGGAAAGTGGGTTGAAGCCTAGGCTCTCCTGTCTTCGGGAGATCCACTCCCACAGGGCTTCGTTACGGTTGTGTTGGTAGGGGCAGTTTGGATCTCACTGGCATCATTGAATGCATTAGTATTTCCTTCCAACTTGACGTCATCAAGTCGTTCACCATCTTATGAGTCGAAGAGATCCATAGCTATGTCTTTCCATTGGGGTTTCTCTCCTAAATTCAAGTTTATAGTTGGTTGCCTTGCAGTTGGTGTAATTTTTTCGTTTCCTTCCATATTAATTCCTACGGTTCCACCTATCACTCCTTTTTGCTGCTATTTTACGTTTCTCCTGTTTAGGCTAGAGACGGAAGAATTTTCTTATTCCATGGCAGCTACGGGCTCAGTCATGGTTCTTGGAGAAGCATGCGACTGTTAGGTCAATAGGGCATCTAATTTTTCCATAAGAGCTCTTTGGCTGTTTTCCATCTTCTGATTAATTTCGTCAACCATCTTATTTAATTTACCTCCAGTAACAACTTCACGCTGAATAGAGGATCCTAACACCCAATCTCCTGTGTTGGCGCTATTGACTTTAATTTGCTAAGGATTGATCTCTTCTCCAGCAATTATAGCTCCAATAGATCTTCCGAAAGCAGTTCTCCTTCTTCCCAGTGCCATTGATTCTCAACAGTAGATCTTTTGAGCAAGATTGAAGATCTAACATTTGAACCTATCTAATCCAAAGTAGATAGGTAGATCTAAGCCTGAGTTCAATTCTCAGCAAAAGCACCAAAGTGTTAACCAAAAAAATGGATTAACACCCTGATATGATTGTGAAAGCACCAGCCTTTTTTATCAGAGGAAATAGAGTAGAGCTAAACACTCTCTAAATTGCTGAAAAGACAATATAAAGTAGAGATGCACAAGAATTTTACAGTGGTTCAGCTGTTGACGAAGCCTACATCCACTTTATAGATTTTATTGATAGATTGACTGTTGATCACAAGTACAAGCTGTTTACAATTCTAATAATTGAACGAGGAAAGATCAAACCATCATTGATGGAGACAAAAGAAAGGATCTAAATTGTCCTATGGTAGCCATTATGAGGACGAAGAAGGTTGAAGAATCTAGTGGTAGAGTTTCCCAATGATCAAAACAGCCAGCCCCCTTCCCGTTGAAGATAGGGTGGTATTTATAGGATTTTGATAACGCTTGGATCAGAACCAGAGTACCAGTAGCTTGTAGTTATTCATAGGATGAGGCATGTAAAATTTGGGGTGATTTGGAGCTAACTTTTTGGATCAGTACCGATCCAATTGGATCGGATCGTTACCAATCCAAAATGTTAGGCAATACAACTCTTACTTCATTGGCTTCCTTTCTTGCATGCGAGATTCCCCATGCAATTCCATAGCTTATTGATTTATTTTGACGATGGTTCACCTATAAATTAGATTGAAATGTAATCCGAATTGGATAAATCTTGACTTCTTCAACTCGAATGCTCGGAATGCTATCAAACTTGGTAAAAAAGTTTAGGAGAGATGTAGGAACATAATGCGAGTATATTGGAGGATCCACAAAAAAATATTTTGGATTAGTATCGATCCAATTGGATTGGATCGGTGCCAATCCAAATACTTGGTGTATTTTTGGTTCATACTATCGGTATTTCTTTATCATGCACTTTTAGGTCTTCCGGTCAAGTGTCGAGTCATTCTGGCTCAGTTTAAATGTTCTAACTCCTTTTAAATTCTACGAGTTAAAAACTCGGTTAACAATGTTCAAAAAAGCAACCAAAATTTTCTATATCTAGCATAGAAGCAGAATATAGGAGTGTTGCTAGTGCTGTAGAAGAAATTATGTGGATCGATTCATTGTTAAGTGAACTACAAACTAAAACATACAATGAAGCTACAATTTGGTGTAACAATCTCAGTACGATCTCACTTACAGCTAATCCAACATTCAAGAACAAAGCATATGGAGCTAGAACTATACTTCATTTGAGAGCAAGTTTTGAAAGGAAATCTAAATGTAAATCATACACTAATGGCTTACCAAAGTGCAGATGTACTTACAAAGCCTATATTGAAGAAAATTTCATTCGATTAAAGCAGAAATTGAAAACTGAAGACATCAACAGCAATTTGGGGCAATCGCAAACCTTAACCTTAGTCGGGTTTATGGGGTATTTAATGAGATTATGAAGTAAGATAGCTGCATATGCATATTGTATCAAAAAGTATTATATTACTATGAAGCATGTTTACTTTCATGGGCTTAGTAACTCAGCCTAATACAACTACATTACACTACAAATACTTATACACAGTGTAACAATCAGTATTTTGAGATAATAAAACATTTTCAATCATTTCATCATATTTCTCTTTTGCTAACAAACTCTCATGCATATGATACTACCACATTAGTCTGTGTAATGAAAAAACATCCGCATCCATCTGTCCGTCTAATAAGCAAGTTGAGACTTTTATTTGTACAACTCTTGTTGAAATGGTGATCGTAAAATTTTATTATGTCTCATACTACTACACGAATCTAAATATCTATGTGCACTTGTACTTAAGCATTTATGCTATAAACATAGGTTAGTTTGTTAAACTTGTATATACTGTATTTTAGTATTATAAGCTCATGATAATATTAACATAATGTAGCAAGAATTTCTATCATTATCCAAATTTTAAAAACATAACGGCAATCAAATGTAATTAGTTTTATTTTCTACTTATTTACACGTAAATGTGGAATTTAAGAAAATTTTCTAGCAAAAACTAAGAAGATCTTTCACATGTGCTGATAGAAATAGAAACTAATCTCGAGTTTTTCCCTACAAATTATGACGTTAAATTAAGGGACAATGCTTAACTGCTATAAATAAAGTTAAGATTTGCCATAGTATTCAAACCGACTTAATTGATCAAGATGGACAAGCAAAAAATGAAAAAAAATCCAGTGACTTGGGAAACATCATAAAAACGCAAGAAAAAAGAAGTTTAAAAAAGTAAACAAAAAAGTTGAAAATTTTGATGTTCAAGTTTGGAAGAGCTAACTCGGAGCAAAACTACAAAATCCTCGGTTCGGACAAAAAGCAAAAGAGAAAAAATTTGAAGCATAATAGCCATAGGAAAACTCCAAGCAAGACCAGAAGCAACCCATGCAAAAACTCCTAAATGCGACGTTCCATACTGAACCATGGGCCATGGATCAGTATCGATCCATGAAACATGGGTTGGACACACAAACATTTCAAGTCAAACTTAAAGCAAACAAAGGGAAACTATAAACTTAGCAACCTCAGGAAAATCCAATTCATGACTCGAAACAAGCACACAAACCTCTCGGGTCCGACCACATGTCAGTTCGATATGATCCATAAGCTATGGATCGGTACCGATCCACGAAGCCTTGGATCGCTTGACCTTGAGATTTTTGTCAAAGAATGTGCATGATATAATGGGTGTGCAAAACAATTTTCAAAGATTGCCTAGGTGATTTTCGCCTATAAATAGAGGTGGAGTGCACTTGAATATTAGACTTTTTTCCTCTTCTTCTTTTCTGAATATCTAGGCATTGCCACGGAGCCTTGTTGGATCTCCACCGATCCATAGAATATTAATCCATAAAATCATAGTTTGTAAATGTTACAGAAATCGAATAACAAATTTTAAATAAACATAAGCTGGAATATTTGCCTAATCACTATAAAATTGTGTATTCTACTTTCCTATATCTTGCTTTTTCTTAATAATTTTCATATTTATTACTCTATACGGTGTTTGTTTCATTTTTGGTGCAGACATTTTGGTGCTTTCATCGAGAAATGTCGGACTTGACAACTTGAAACTTGAAATTGAAGATTATAAAGAGGCTTAACGCTAGATCTATGATTGGAGGAAGATAGCAAGAAGATGGAGGGTAGCCCAAAGCTATCCTCAAGATCAAACCGCTCATCCACCTATGTAGCTAGGGACGAGATGGAAAGAATGGTGAAGGAGATGCTGGATAGAATTATGACTCAACAGAAGAAATGTTTGATAGGTTCTTCAGAAGAATGGAGCAATGAATGATGGTTGGAATAACTGAAAAACAGAACCAATGACCAGAAGTCAGAGTGACGCCCTTGAGTTGGAGGGTAACAAATTGGAGCGACCACTATAGAGATACCTTTGATCAGTGTCGAGCCAAGGAATCAGATCTGTACTAATCCAAGAATCTATGGGGACACAATAAATTTGAATTTATTACAATCCGAAATTTCAAATGATTTATATTTAAATATCAGAATTATTTAAATAACTGAACCTTGGATTTAATAATATGAAAATGATTTCTAAAGCTTATTAAACTCTTTTTAGTAGTAAATGACAATGATAAATCTTTATTTAGTAATTAATGTGATTAAATTTGTTTTAATAATATTTCTTTTTAATTAACATGTGAATTATCATTTCGGGCACCACTCGGATTTTGATGAAATTAGTGTCATCGAAACCGGAATAATAAGATGATGTACGCCGACGAGTTTTATAGTGATCATACAGGCTGTGTGATCATGCGAGCTTGAACGTGTAACATTTTAATTAGAGAATCAGGTAATAATCTATAAAATATTATAAATACCCCTACATACCTTCACTCTTCTATAACTCATCTCCTCCCTCTTTCTTTTATTTTATTTACAGTACTCCTAACATAAGTAAAGCCGCCTCACAAAGTCAATTAAATCTAGAATTGTAGTTAATGAAAATCGACGAGGATGGATCCATTATGGTCGTGTGAAGGAGGGCTTCAAACCCATACCAATTTGGTCCCGTGCGGTGTTGGTTGGTGGAGATCAAATATTCATTGTCGTGGCAAGGATCATGTTTTGATGGTGATTTGAGTGGAATTAGGCTAAGGCTAGTGTGGTGAAGTGCTTCTCTTGCAGAGACGAAGTGGTGGTGGTCGTTCGAGTTGGTGTGGCACTGGGAGTTGAAACGTGAAATTGCATTGTCGCCTAGTGATGCTAGTGTCATAAATAGGTGGAGCCCCGGAAGTCAAATAATACTATTATTAATTTTCCCAAAACTTTGAAAACCGATTTTCAAAATACTCGGATTTAAGTACTCAAATTCTTAGTTTTAAATCCTTTTTATTTATAAACCATACTTATGTAATTTCATTTTCTTATATATAATCATTTCACAAATGTATATCTTTGTTTAGATTAAAATGAAAATTTCGTTAAAATTAAATTTTAACCCAACATTATCATCGAATGTCGTATAGTCAAACTATAAAACTTAATTCACAAGGTGTTTGTTTCAATGTTCCCACAATTACTATCTACCCCACCCATGTAGTTAAAGGGTAAAACTACTCATAAACTGGCCGAGCATAACCAATTAAGCAATAATAACAAACACATTATTATCAATCTATATTAATTTTTAGAGATTATTCTTTTATACATAAAATATAATTTTAGGTAAAATTATTTCATTTACCAATTTTAAAACAATACTGTGTCGGTTTGTCTTATTTAAGTGTTTAGAAATCCCAATCGATAACGTTAAACATGCACATCGACCATATTCGTAAGCACTCAATGGACCAATCAACACAATATAAAACATTTTTATAGACTAACAAACACACTCTCGTACGTATAATACACTAAAACTCATTATAGGGTGTCGCTTACCCATCTCTAATGAGTTTACCCCACCAAGGCCTAGGTATTTGCTCAACCTAAGCTCTGATACAACGTGCAACGACCGGCCTTTTCGACCCTCAAATTCTATACTAGTACATCTACGGTATTCACATACCAAACATCCAAGTGTCGGAAAGATAGATTGTTAGGGTGAAAGAAAAGAAAAGATTGAATAGAATCTCACATCACGATGAGTAATATATAATATACAACAGGTCCTTACAAAAATAAAGATTTATACATATCTCAATCAGAGAAAACTAACCTATCGTCAGCCTGGGCAGTTATAACAACATATCCTCACAAATGTTGATAAATACAAAACAAGAAATATAATAGAAATAAAGATACGTGAATATGTCTTGGAGGCATCTAGCTTATCTTCTAAAGCTCCAAAGCATCCATAACTAACTCTGGAGATGCCAGGATGACCCAAACAATATAAGAAAATGACGCTCGGATCCGTCTGGTAAACCAGTGTGAGAAGCACAAACCATAAATATTTCTAATATTATAAAACCTTTCAAAAATAAAGGTATCTACTAAGACCATGCCGCATATAAATACGGACGAGTTTTTTCCTTACGATAACCAAACCATTTTATAGGAAATTTTGTAGTATTACAATAATATCTAAGGTTTAAAATAAATATATATAACATAGTAGGAATACTTGCATTTCACGTTCTAACATGGTTGGGCACAACTAAGTCCATAAGGCATGTACAGGAGATTGAATTCCATCAATAACAAGGCTATTGAGGTACCGTCTAGCACAGTACACCTCTAACAAAATGTGCCGATGTCGAATCTTATGACCACTATGGATCAGAGCTGGCCTACCCCTCAAACATGACAAGTTAGATTACATCACTCCCCGGGCACCAAGGCTGCCACCCTATTGCACCTGGCCCCACTCTTTTTCTTATGCACGCGTACAAAATCCATAAATATCGATCTAGATTGAGGAATAATGCTCCTATAGCCCTGAAGCATGTACCCTATTTTAGTCATTCTAGGTTATAAGGCTTGTGAGGTCATGATTATCTTTTTACTCTCTTAGAAAATCCCACTTGAAATGCTAACACTACCCTCCAAGCAAAAATGTCATGCCAGCATTCATCTATACAATTTGTTCAAGATATGAACAAACCGAAGGTATTACTTCTACTACATCCTTATTAGAGTCACCTTTGGGATTAGTAGCAAGTAGTCCTTGCACTTGAAAGAACTCCATCTTCGATTTCCATCATCTCGAACCAATCATGGACCTCTTTCAAAGCACAAAATGCGCATATGTTTTTGGAGCGGTTACGGTTTCGAGTCGCCTCATATAAGTACACTTCCCCACTTATAGATAGCTATAAAGCCAATCGATAGAATCTTGTAAGTAAACTCTAATTATTTTAGAAATAAACAGACAATACAAAAGAGCAAAGATTACCTCCTAACCATTTAAGCAGATGGACTTCCTTATCATTTGTCCTAGAAGAACACAACGAGTTTACACGTACAATATAGCATCACCGAAGATAACTTTACAATATAATTCTCCTGTTTCTTCTAGATATTTCCAGAGTTATACTTGGTCAAGATTTGATAGTCGGTTATTTAACCATCAAATAAAAATTAATCAAATCAGAGGTTTAATTCCACATAAGACCAAGCATGATTAAGCACATAAGCAACAACCAATCCTCTTTAAGTAATACTTTCTTTATAAAAACCACTTCGCAAAGACTTATATCAAAATACTTTTACAAAGATTTACATACGTATTCTACTCCATCTCTACTCATTTTTACTCTTTCAATACTTGGAAAAATATCCGTATACTTATCTCAATGAGATAAGTATATTCACAAATCACTACACTTTTAATACTTCGAAAAAAAACATTCATATACTTATCTCAATAGTATAAGTATATTCACAAATCAAGACAGATTTCCTTTTTTCTAAATTCATAATTTAAATAGGCCAAAAAATTATCATTTAAAACATTATTTACTATAAACCCAAACCACTTACCTGTTGGTGTTAAGTATAGAAAGAATACTTTGCATTTCACCTTAAGTTATAATGATCATTTACAGAAATCAAATCTCATTCCTTTTATAAATCTCTAAAATTATTTATAAAACTCCTTTTATAAATCTCTAAAATTATTTATAATATACTCTTTTATTTATAAAACATGGTTTACAAATCTTTCTTTCCATATAACATTATCAAAGTGTTTCACAAATATTTTTCAAAAATATTTCCATCTTCTTAACAGAATCACATTATATAAAAGATAATCTCCTTTTCTTTATAATAAATCTTATATTAACTTTTCTGTAATATAAATACTTCCTACAAATACTTTTAAAACATTTTCATACATGTTAGAAAAGACAAACAAAAAGGTTGAAGTAAAAATAGAGATATTTAACGACCCTTTCCGAATAAAAGGTCATTGAAAATGCCAAAGTCACTTTTAAAATCATCCTTCAAATCAAAACTACTTTTAAATCAAAAATAGCTAATAATAGTATTTCACTATAACGAGGCCCAAGGCAATCACACACTTAACTAATGTTAACCCTGTTTTCATTCTAAAAGAATTCAACTTTTACGACATATCAAAGTCACATCCAATATATCCAGGCTACCAAACTTCTGGTACTCAACAGCTTACTATCAATAGTCAATACATCATTTAACTAATATTAATTAATCCAGATATTAACTAAGTTCAAAAATCATTATTTTACTTTGTAATAATAAAATGAGGATTTATTCTTATCAATAGATGTCCAAAATAATATATTCAATTTAATTATAGTAGAACTGTATTTATTCCGCCAAATAGATATCACAAGTGAAGTATAATTAATTTAACCACATTACTATTCAAATCAAAATAAATATATTCAATCATTATTATTTTATCATTGTTTTATGCTTTATTAAAACATCAAGTATGTATACCAAAATATTGGACTCATCAATATGATTCTAACACAAAATCTGCATGTTAAACAGATTTAAAATTAAAGAGATATGACAATTTAAATTTAACATAATTAGTTCATAATTTAAATAAATTATACAATTTCTCACCAATAAGCCTAGCCCACCTAACTTTCCAACCCAAACCCGCATTGCACAGCAACCATCCCCTTCTTTCCAAATTCGATTTTTCTTACATGTACACGGATATGTGCACCACCATGTCACTAAGACACCAAACCCCACTACCATTCGCCAAACCATGACCATTAGCAAAACACCCTAGCTAAGCTCGACCTGCCTGGACCCAAGCCACTAACTTCAACCATCACCAACGAAATTCGATTGCTCTTCCTTAAATCGAAAATGGCATCCAAGCAACCAAGAACAAGCACGTCGCGACCCCCTCACCACCGCTACAATCAACTATCATCGCCGCCAATGCCATTCGCCTCGCCTCCATCCCCCTCACCTCTAGCCTAGGCCATGCCAGCTTGATACTCCATCTTGTTGCCAACAACTCCATCAACGAACCCACCTAAAACAATTCTTCATACCCTTTTTTGATTTCGTTTGAGCTGCTTCGACCACCGAATAAGTTGCCACTGCACCCATAACTCAGCCTCGACCCCATGCTGCTCCCTACACTCACCGCTATCCCTCAATCACCATGTCTCTATGAAACCCAAGATGATTGAAAAATTATTACTAGCTACCACGACCAACTCCGGCAACACTAGTCCCTAGGATTACCTCTAAAAATCTCAACTCGACGATATGAGCCCAACCATGCTCTCTGATCTCTATTCTATGATCATCGAAAAACCAATATTATTCAATAACCATCGTAATCGGATAATATCTACCACCACGATGAAAAGATGAGTTGCTATTTTTATAAAATATCAAGGATGATAACGAACAAGTTTGTAATTGGAAGTTTTGGATAAAAGTTGATGGCTTGAGAGATAATGATTTTTAAAGGAGAAGGTAGAGTTTTCCTTTTTTACAAGGAAAAGAAAAAAGAAGAAAAAAGAGATGAAGTGAAGTGATGATGAAATGAAGTAAAGTGTTGACATGCATATACTTATCACCAAAACCAAGTATATTACTCCCAATTTAAGCAAAACCAATGTCAATCATTACATCAAAAAGGCAAATCAAAATTAATAGCTTACTGAAAAACTAGCCTTTTGATTGCATTAGAAAAGGTTTTAAAAAGAAAGTTTTACGGTACTCTACTAAATAGCAACTGATTCGCGTATGTACCGTGAACGATAGAAATAAAAATACGATCGTGCATAACAATGCTACACGATCACAAAATAACAATAAAATACACCAGCAATCTTATTTTGAAAAGTTTCAAAAATACCAACGTCTTTCGTAAAATACGTCAAATGATAATTAATTATTTTTCAAATTAACAATAATGGAAAAAATCCTATAAATTCATTTAAAAATACACCATTAAAATCAACTCGTCTTATCAAAAATAAATTTTCTTATTATTTATTTAATTTGAATCAAATTTGAATATTTAAATAAATTAAACACTCAAATTTGAAATGTTAAAAATTCTAGCTTGTTACAGGTGTGGTCATTCAAGATACCTTTATTTTTGAAGGTTATATAAATGTAAAAATATATATGATTCGAGTTTCTCACATTGGTTTACCAGACTAATTCAGGCGTTATTTTCTTATAATATTCGGAGCTGTATAATACTTTGGTTAGCCTTGAGTATATTTCTTGGGTTAGTTGGATGCTTTAGAGCTTCAGGAGAAAAGCTGGATGCCTCCAAGACCTATGACATAATTATTTTCCGCTATATAACTTGTTTGTATCGGTATTTGTGAGGACATGTTGTTATAATTGTCTAGGCTGATGATAGCTTAGTTTACTGTTGTATGTATTTTAAAGTTTTCTTTTGTAAATATCATTTGGGTATTGTACATTACTCCTCATGATGTGAGATTTTTTTCTGTCTTTTAATTTATTCACTCCAATAATCTGTCTTTCTAGCACTCGGATGTTTGACACGTGAAACCGTAGATGTATCTGTGTCCACTTTTGAGGGTTAAAAATGTCGGTCTTTACACATGGTATCAGAGCTTATGTTGAGCAAACATTTAGGCCCTGATGAGGTAAACTCATTTGGAATAGAGTGACACCCTAGAATGAGTTGTTTTTGTGTGTATGGGAGCCCATGTTTGTTAGTACTATAAAAATGTTTTATATTGTGTTAATTGGTCTATGGAATGGTTATGAATTTTGATCGACACAGAAGGTACAACTATGTTGATAGAGGTTTCTAAACACTTGGACAAGGCAAACCGATATAGTATTGTTTTGAAATTTGGTAAATAAAAATTTTTTACCTAGGATTATATTTTAAATATAAAAGAATAATTTTCAAAGAAATTGTATACTATCCAAGCATATTGCAGAGTAACACCGGTAGATAGGACAGAGAATGAGGCTATATGAGGTACAAATATGAATATTTCATTGGATTAACAATAGTATGTTTTGAAACATATAATATATAACTCACCTATATGTACATAGTATCAGTACAAAGCAATAAACATGCGTGCCACCAGGATAGAACAATACATAATGTACAGTAAATAACAGAGCACACAAAGTCAATCGCAGCGATAATATATAATGTATGTACAATAAAGGTATAACTTAATATAAATATAAAATATCACGGTATAAGGTGATAAAAAATTAATGTACAGCTCAGTATCTGATATATATATATATATATATATATATATATATATATATAACAAGTCAAATAATATGGAACATCCAAATTTAAATCTCCTCTAAGCTCATAAATATAAACGCTATTCAAGTCGTCCATGTACCTGAAATGGCTCGGACTGACACAAGTATTGTAAAATAACAACGGATCAGACTACGTCTAATCAAGGGTATAATAAAGGTTACACAATGTAATCAGAGAATAATAATATGATACTCTAATATAGATAACAAAATCATCAGATGACATTTCAATAGTTGCATATATGTATAGTAATAAATGTCTTGAATATCCATACAATGTGATAAACAATTATTAAGGCACTATATTATACAAATAACTCAAATCACATGAAATAACCAGCTCTGATATCGAAAGATGTCATCACCCATATGGAAACACGTCAAATTAGATATCATATAGTCAATACAAATAGGTAAATCATACATATCTAGAAATCACATCTAAATATAGAAAATATCAATAGAGCAGATATCATCAAGCACATCGGGCTAGCATATAGCATTGCCCAAATATCTCTCAATCTCGGTACATAAAACTCCATCAATATCAAATAGGATAGGCTACCTATCAATATAATGAAATCCATTATAATCTGATCATACAATCACAGGTATAATCTCTTCTCCTCATATCTATCTATAGGAAAATATCATGATAAGAAATGACTATTTGATAGAATCGAAGTCCTTAGTAGAGTCATATATAACAAAATATGGCCACAAAGTCCATATCCATACTATAGTGAGATGTATCAATCGTATATGCTAATCCACTACACCTTCAGAACCAGAAGGGAGACTAATAGTACAAAGCAAACTCCAGAGTCACAAAGTCTCCATCGTCTAAGTTACCTCTCAATCATCATGACCTCGTATCCACCTATGTGCTCATCAACGCGAGGACTAATTGGTCACGACACTATAAATGCCTCTATATATAAAAGACTGTTAGCCTAAGTGACATAGGGGCGATCGCAAAGATAATCACAAAGATATATAAAAATTTAGTGTCATTGATCTGGGGTGCAACCCCACAATTAGGCCGCTACGGTGGATTCTAGCCATCTTGTCCTCTCCGACAAACATAATAGGAGTACATCATAATAGTGGCATATAAAACTATTACGTATATACACGAAGTCATGGTCATCATTAGGCACGAAGCCATACTCACTAAATATGGGCACGGTTCCATATATTACTATGTACCACCTTACACTATCTACTTTATTCCCTTCACGTGAGTGTCATCTACTTATAATAAATAATCGAATAAATATCACAACAGTGTCCCATACCGCCACGTGATAGTCAAACGTTTATTCATTGCTTATAATTCACACCCAATCATTAATATTCTATATGATAAGTCTAAAGAATAACTGGAGAAATATTACCGAATCCCCATCCTAAATGGTATTATAACTTTGCTTCTTCTGATTTCTCGTCACACAAAATATAACTATAATAAAATCACATAAAAGAATGTCATCACCATATCTTACCAAAATCATCTACCAAATATACATCAATAGTGAATCAATCATATCATCAAATTCTATATAGTGAAGATGAAAAATCAAAACTCAAAAATCATTAATAAACATATACATATAGACACACACACACACACATATACCAAATCAGTTTATATAAGGAAAGATTAATTTGGAAAATTATGAAATAGATTATTCAAGCAAATATAATTATAAAACAATTAAATTAATATCTAATAAAATCATATATATCATTTTAATTATATAAGAAAATAAATACTTATGAATGAACAATAATTGGATATTCAAAAACTAATTTAGTCCAATAATCATAGGACTATTTAGAAAGTACATATTCTACTTTTGAAACCACAAAACAGTTTTTCAAAAACTATACATTCCAAACTATAGAATATTATCCATATTCTCTACCTACATTAGAAATTGTTAATAATACTCCTTAAAATCATTTAATACATTCTAAAAATAATTTCATATTTTCTAAATAATAATTTTGTTGATTATTCGTAGAATTAAAATATAGTGATTATAATAGTGATTTTTTAAAGATTTCATGATCAAAAGGAGTTATATCTATAGTTAGAAATAAACTTCTAAAATATGTAAAATAAGTTAAATTAAGTAAAATTTTAATAAATTATTTATAAAATAACTTTAATAACATATTTTAAATCTTTTAAATGATTTTTCGAAGTTTTAAAACAACTGTAAATAAAACAACCATAACACACATTAATATTCAATTATACACAAACATATTATGTGTGTGCGCATTAGAATTTCCTAGATATTTTAATAACTATACAACTTCGACTAAATTAGATTTCATATTTACATTTATTAAACCTTATTTATTTGCTAAACTTAACTCTTAATTACATTTATAAATTATAAATTAAACTTCTTAAAACATATTTTGTTCAACTACTTATATATAACTTTAATTACCTCTAGAATATTATATTTATATCACTTAATTTTTAACATTTTAATTATATATTTATATATATATGTGTGTGTATATATATCATTTTATTTATTTTATTTTATTTTTTTATACATTTACGTATACATTATTTTATTTATTTCATTTTAATTATAATTAATATCGAACTCAAAAATTCAAGTGCACATAAATGTACAAGCATTCATACTATCATATAGGCCAAAATATATAAGAAATTTGATGATTAAACATAGATATGTAAGTTTATAATACATGTCAAAATAATGCCCGAGCAACCAAATAGCATCTACCATCCTTTGCAACAAACAACCAAGCCCAATATCATGAACAACAACATCATTAACCACCACAGCGACTGTATCTTCCATTGGCCGCCAACCGTTCGTGTGCATCTCCTCATTAATGCCAGCCTTGGAATTTGCACACATGAGCATCATCTTGTCGATCCCAATTCCGAGCGTGAATGAGGATAAGTCGCGGCTCTTAATCTAGCTTCCCTCCATCGCGGCATACTTACGACAAAGTGCCTCGCCTGACATCTTGTAGTTTGCCAGGGTAATTGATTTTTTTTTGTCACGATTTTTGATTTTGAGGAAGCGTTGACGAGGGGAATCAGGTATTTATACGAATAGAAGTAAAATAGGATGGAAAGACTCTTGGGGAAGTAAAGAATGGCCTAGAATAAAATAGGATAAAAGTAATAGGTTTAGGCTAAACTTGTTTTGGGCCTTAAACTAATAATTTATTTTAGTAATACTTAATTTTCTTCAAATTTCAAACTAAATTTTTTTAATTCTTATCATCAATTTATAAAAATATTTCAAACTAATTCAAATTAATTTAAACCTCATTTTACAAGATATATTTTAATAATTAGGCAATTTTATTCAATTCAATACTTGATTATTTTTATTTAATTATTCGTTGTATTATTACAAAATAAATTCATTTTCGAACTATTTCAACTATATAATAGTTATTTACACTTTGAAATATTTATAATTAATTAAAACATTTTGTTTTAATTCCAAAATATTATTCAAAAAGGATTTATTAATGTAATTCAATTGATTAAATGAAAATCTTATATTAAATAGAATTTGATTAACTGAATTTTTTTTTATTTTTCAAAGTATTTAATTATTAAAATCAAATTCAAATATTTTTATTTTACTTAAATTTATTTATTATAAAGGCGTAGGAAGGTACGGTTGTTACAAATTAATTTAGTTATTTATGACAAGTTTATTTATTAGAAAATGATAATATTCAATTATTATCATTTATTTTTTGATTATTCATGCTCGTCTAGTTTAGGAGCATTAACTATTATTTGTTGATTGATTATGTATGCTCAGCTGGTTTATGAGCATTTATTTTTTTGGTTAAATTAAATATGAATACCTTTTGAATTAATTTTCACAATTTGACTATAGGTTATTCGGTGGTAATGTTGTTATAAAAGGTTATTAGAGTATGAAATGATTCTTTTTATAGAAATGATTATATATATATGGTTCATAAAAAAATCTATTTTGCAAATAAGGTGGATTTTTTAGAATTTAAATCCGGTGTCTTTGAAAAAGATTTTGAATGATTTTTAAGAAAAGTAAGAAAAGTACCAACTAAAAGTAAATAAGGAGGATTTCAAACGATTTCAAATCGAAGATGGAGTTCTTTGAAGAGCAAAGGCTAGTTGCTACTAATACTGAGGGTGATTCCAAAAAAATGTAGTGGAAGTAGTGCCTTCCGTTTGTTCATATCTTGAACAACTTGTATGGATGAATGTTGGCATTTCATTGTTGCTTGGATGGTAGTGCTAGCATTCAAAGAGGGATTTGCTAAAAAGGTAAAACGTAGCCTCAAGCCCCACACTCGATAACGAATAAACAGGGGTTATGCTTCAAGGCTATATGGTTCGCTATTATTGGTGTATGGTCATCACTTATATCTTGATTGATATTTACTAATTATGTAGGCGTGGCTACTGAAGTGGTTTGTCAGGGACAACCGGGGTGATGATATATTTGATACTATCCAGTAGAGGGTAGGCCGATCTTGATTTGCAGGGGGTCCATATGAGGCCCTCAGTACATTTTCTCTAGAGGTGTGCAGTGACAGGCGGTACCTCAACAGCCTTGTCATTGATGGAATTCATTTTCCAATACGTGCCTTACGGACTTTGTTTTATACTAAATATGTTGTTGAATGTAATTAATGTATCCATTCCATCTATGTTTTATATTTATTTTAAACCCTACACATTATTATTAAATCACAAGATTTTCTAACCAAAGTGGTTTGGTTATCATAAGGTAAACATCCGTCCACGTTTATGTGCGACGAGGTCTTACAAGATATCTTTATTTTTGAAGGGTTTGATAAATATAAAATCCATATGATTTGAGTTTCTCATGCTGGTTTACCAAACCGATCTGGGTGTTATTTTCTTATAATACACTGGTCAGCCCTGAGTATATCTCTAGATTTAGCTTGATGCTTTGGAGCTTTAGGAAATGAGCTGAATGCCTCTAAGACCTATTCACGTACTTTATTTTTTACTGCTTTACTTGTTTGTATCAGCATTTGTGAGGACAGGTTGTTATAATTGTCCAGGCTGATTGTAACGCCCCACCTCGAGACCCATCTTAGTACAGAGAATTAACAAGTAATTCCGTCTACTAAAGTGGAGAATGGGGCTGGTTAAGGGCGACCATCTATATTTTTTTCTTAAACATCTACTGAATACGTCGATAAATGCAATATGATTTTTCTTTTCTATCTCAACTAGATCGACCTACCCAGTAAATGCTTAATCCAAAACTATAGGTGGCTTACGGATCTATCAGAACAAAATACAATAACTAAATGAAAAGCACGTCACAGAACAGTAATCAACATCATATATGTACATATATAGTGATACATGCTTAGTATAATACAATATGAATACAATAACGTTGGTACTCGACCACACCATATACATCGAATCAAATATAAATATATCAGAGTATGTGAAAGAATAGAAACTACTCATGAGAAACAAGAGCTGATATCGAACATCAACTTCAAGCTAAGTCCAATAGATGATACCTGAAACAACTCGGTCTGACCCAAGTGAAAACACACGGGTCAAGCTAGCTAAAATCATCAGTTAAATAGAATAATCGATGAGGATAAGTAGGTGAAAGCTATGGTATCCTTTTTCTTAAAGAATGCCATGCCCTAAATAGGGTTTCAACATCATAAGAAAGGACAACGTCTCTTTTTGGCAAGTAGGATAGATAATGATGATAAAGTCATACTTAAGTGGCATAACAGACACTTAAGCAAATGGAACAACGCCGAGCAAAATTTTAAAGATAAGATTCAATAAACATCGCTTTCGCCTCATATCATCAGCGGTATAAAAAATATATGGATAATGACTGCAAATGAATCAATTATCTTCTTAAAAGTGCTCGTCAATATAATAATACATGAAAGGTACATATCCTTCGCACATAGAATAAAACGCATATGGATGTGCCTCATCTTATTGGCGCATCCCAATGATCATTCAAGGAAATATAAAACCCAATCATAAAAGAAGCATTATACTTTTTCATACCTCATCTCATCGGTATGAATATAGATACATCTCAAATCCATCAATAAAACTCGTCATAAAAGATTCTTCATAATCATTTATACCTCATCACATTGGTATAAATTTATAAATACATCTTAAACTCCATCTTAACATCAAGTGGTCTATAAAATCGTCAAATCATCGATCCATAATGCAAATAATGGTATAAATATAAATATATCTTAAATCTATTATCAAAACTCATCATAAAAGAATTGCCATAATTTATCTTGATAGAGCCCGGAAAGAATCCAAAACATCATATTCAAAATCACAAATAAAACCATGTATGTCAGTAAGCCTTTTTCTTACATAAGGCTGTACTAAAGCATCATCATCAAAATAGTGAAATCGAAAGACCTAAATCCTCATGGAAAACAGCACGTGCATTTACAACTTGATTAGTACTACCGTTATTTGGTACCATTCATCGTGATGACTTGGGGTCACATAACATCATAACATCGTGATCATCTTGATTGACTATAGTGGGAAACATCTTGATGACACCCCGTCACAAAAAAACCCGAGTAATAACATCGTGATGATTGGAGTCGAGTAATAACATCATGAACATCGTGATGACTCCAATCACGTACTCGGTCTGTAGTACTAGTAAACATCGTGAATGTGTCTCAACTTCTCGGATAGGAACCCAATAGGTGTTAACATACGTCCCATACCATACGTTCGCCCCTAATGGTTTTCTACCCGTTAGTTGGTACCACACTAGTAAAACATCATAAATATCAAAAAATATACTCGACTTCGTCTTATTGGCGAGTAAATACAATACCATGCTTGTCTCATCTCATTGACGAGTAGTAGGGGCATCGTGACTTGTCACTTCTCATCGACAAGTAAAAACTATCATAATACATCTCAACATCGTAAAAGCATCATAAAGAAGCTTACCTCGCATCATCGACAAATGAAATAAATCTCATAATGGTTTCTCATAAACCATAATCCCCGAAAAGGGAAATCTCATCTCAAGACTCACCTCATCTCATCGGCTAGTAAAACAAAATCTTTAAGTGGTTCTCATCGATTTTTACTCCTATGATAAGAGACTCGAACATCTCAACTCGCCAAATATTGGCTACTTGGATAATTCCAATAATAGGAATTGAAAATCTAAAATATTAACTCAAGATACAATGCTCAAGAGGTTTCGATCGTACAAGTCCGGAATTAACCGAAAAAGCAAACTCATGTGTCTCATACCACATGTTTACTAAATCATTTAATTCTCTTTCTCATACGTCCGAAAAGTGCAAAAACATGTATCTTTATATAGAAAATATATTTTTGCTAAATCGGGGTTCGAAATAAATTTCAGAAAATATTTAAAAAATCGATTTTGATAATCTCTTTATAATTTAGAGATATTAATTGTATCATTTTTTATATGAAATCACTTTGTAAAATATATTTCTTAGAACAATAGCTAGAATATGAACACTGTTGGATAAATAGTTTGAAAATACATGCACATGCGTCCGGAATCACAATGAAAACATTACATAATGAATCATTAAAATCCATTAAAATCCCAATGAAGGATTCATGAAAATCTGTGCTTCTATATAGTAGAAGCAACCCAAAAATAATCACAAGAAGCATGGTTTATCCCTTGAATAAGATAATACAACACTCAAGATCTATATTAAAATTTATCATCAAAGACTTGCTCGAACAATCTAAGAAAATACATGATTCAATACCAGAGAATATGTGATATAAAGCTCTCAATATTTGCAATGAAAGGAGCATCAAAACCATGTTCGGAAAACATAAGAGAAAGCACCAAAAGCTGGAGCAACAATTCAAGATACACAGGAATAAACTTTGGCATTTTGCCCAGGCCTGTGTTTTATTTGGTCAATTTTCCACTTGTAAGCACATAATTGAGAAAACACAAAACATAAAAGTTCTTGACGACATCCTAAGCTTTTCAGAACATTAGAAATTACCGATTTCTGATAAGATATGTAAAAGTTATGGATAAAACAATTCTGAGATTTGAATTTCACAACTTCTGTCATTTTGTCTCGGGATAGAAAGAATCAAACACGTTTTTGACCAAACTAACATCAAAATTTAAGAAAACTCAAAACATTAAACAAGCAGTACATCATTTATGCTTTCTGAACATCCAAAATTATCAAACTTTGATCAATAACGAGAAAGTTATGGCTAATTTTAGTTTTAGGTTTCAATTCTGAAAATCGACAGAGCGGAGCATGTATCTCAGTTTCAAACCTAATTTCGACCCTTTAAATAACAGAATCTTCAAAAACTTACAACATGAAAGTTGTAGCAACAAGTTTTAGCTTTTCATAACTTTAAATTTTATCAAAATCCGTTAAGATACAAGAAAGTTATGCTTTAATTACTAGTAATATCTAGCATAGAAATTTGACAGGGTAAAGACTATTACTCTGTTAAAAAAACCACATTTTGACCAAACAATCTTCAAAATATGAGAAAGTAAGTTAAACAAAAGTTCTTCCTTAAAAAAAAATTCTAATGCGAAAAGATTCAATACATTGGATTTATCAATCAAAAGTTATGTCCATTTTACTTTGAGATATTAACTCAGAAAATTCTTATATGGCTGTGCTATAACAATAGTTTCAAACTCAATTTCAACCAATTTAACAGCAGAATTTCGAAATATGATTAAAAGAAAACTTGTAGCTAATTGAAAAATTTTTCTACCATAAAAAGATTGAGTCTACTACAACTACTTTTTTTTATCAAATTTCCAGCAAACAATAATACAATAATCACACAAGTTTTCAACCAAATTGCATACAATTAAATCAATAATCATTCAAACAATAATGTGCATCAAACAAATATTTATAAATAGGCATGTGAGTGATAAACTCACCACTATCCTTTAATTCAACAATCGATATTATCACTTCATCCCAAATTTCCAAACTAGCAAATCCTGCACAAATAAGCTCTTAAAGATGTTTAATTTACCATGAATTGAAGAAGAGATTTGACTTTTTTTCTCTCTAGGGTTTGAAAGAGGAATTGAGTTCTCTGGTTTTCTAAGCTTTTAGAAAAGAACGTACCCTTTTCATCAAATGAGAAGGAAGCTTCTCTTAAATGGGCTAAGTGGCTTGTGGTGTGGACCCAATTGCCAAGTGTTACAAAAATCCTAAGTGTTAATAATTTATAAAGCACTATTTTACATTTTAACTAAGGTTTTATCTAACATTGTTTTAACCATTCATAATTTATCAAACCATTCACAAGATAAAGTTATTCTTATCATTTTAATTAAAAATAAATCAATATAATTACAATTTCTCATTTTAAAATAATAAATCACAATATTAACACTTAACAACATTTACAACATTTTCCAAAGTTGTCTTAAAGTTAATTAAGATAAACAATTCAATTATTAATAAAACTAGATTTAATTTCACAGTTAAATTTCACAAATCCCAATTTAGAATTAATTATCCCTAACTAGGTCTAATTAATCAGGTAACCAACAACAGGGTTGTTACAGACTCCCCCTTACAAAAATTGCGTCCCTGCAATTTTCTAGAAAAAGAGCTGTAAATAACACAAAAATTCAACGACCAAGGATAGAAGGCAGGCTCGAAACTCAAACCATTCATACTTGCAACATAGAATGGTAGAGAAAAACAAGGAAAAACTCACTTGGTTAATCCAATGGCCCATCAAATGCTAATATAGTGATTAGAAAACTATCGAATTTTCCAAGTAACTCGAAAGAATTTTGAAGATATCCCGTTTTTGAAACAACACTCAATAAGACGCTCAACAATTAATCAATCGAAAATGGTTGATTTCACAAAACTCTACTAATAGAGTCGGGATCACACTCACTTAAACCCGAACTCTAAGCAATAAAAAATATCATCAAATAAGATTTTCTGCATAATAACACGGAAAGAACATCCTCACAACAAGATAAACATAATAGACAAGATGAATAAATCACGAAATGACTTCTTACAAGCCCGCCAAACTCGAACGATCGTGGAAATGAATGTCGTTGATATTAACTCAAGGATAGAATATACACAAGAAACAAGGATATAAGCTCAAATTATTTTCAATCCAAGATATTTAGAATTTTTAAATCTCAACATATTTTAAATTTAAAATCTGAATTTTCAACATTTGAAAATTTTCTAACTCTTTATTATATTACTTAGTAAGTAATTTAAAACTCAAATTAAAAGTCTAAATTTCTTCTCTTACTTCAAAATTAATTTCCAAAGAAATTTGTAAATCCATAATAAAAATCCTCAAAATAAATTAAGGGTTTAAATTCTCTTTACTCTTTTTATTAAACCACTTAAAAAGTTTAAAAACGATCTTCAAGTTCTCTTATAACTCTTCTCTTAAAACATCCAATGTATATAAAATAGATTCTAAAATCTTAAAATATACTTTCAATAAAGTATAGCTCAAGAATATTCTCACTTATTTTCATCTTTATAATCAAAATAAATAAATGGTGTTGCCTCGCCATTGAATCTCTAATAAATAGATATATCTGTTGGCTGCAGAATCGATCGAACGACCAAAACTGCCTCGCCACTCTGTTACTCGTCTCTAAAATCAATGGCTGCAATTACCATTCAAAAATAAATTTAATATATAATCCCAAAATATTATTTTCAAAATATAATTTTTTTTTAAAACACAAACCATCGTGTTTGATGGCCTCATCATAGCATTTAGAAGATTCCTATCGATAACGTTGATCAGGCGTACCGACCAGAACTCTTAACTACTCAATGGACAACCCAACATTCTTAAATTATTTCTATAAAATAAATACTACTCATGTAAATTTATTCTTAAAATATTCTTTGATTTTTTTTTAATATCTCAAAGCTCAAATTTCTCTTTAATACACATATTTATATAGCTTCAAAACTCAAACAAAGAACATAAAGAGAATGCATCGAGAGATTCCCAGAATACTCGATTCTCAAAATCATCAAAAGGAGATAGAGTGTTCGTCAATCTTACGTTGTCACGAGCCACTCCAAAAAATCATCAAGATACAGGATAAGCAAGATATTCTTCTCGAAGGAGATGAAGCACACAAACAATAAATCATTACTTCAGACAAAGTAATGCTACAAAGAATAACATCGATTGAGTATCTGAAAAGGATAACTCAAAAAAAACTGAATGATAAACTCAATCAAACTCGAACAATCTTGAAACTCACCTCATTCCTCAGTGGATATCCTCGTGGAAGGATAACTGAAGAGCTAAGAGCCAGGAATAAGGTTACCTCAACACTCGATTGCCCAATTGGATGTCCATTTCAAATGGACTCAAAAACTCAACAAAGTAACTATGACTGGAATTTGAGATAGATCATCATCATTGTAACGACCCGTAAATTTCGTTAATTAAATTTTTCGTATTTGTAAGATTTTGGAATTAAATTATAAAGAAATATAATTTTTATAATTAGTAACGAAGAAAATGTTAATAATTAACCTATGAAATATTTCATTCGTTGTAATAGACTTAATTATAAAAATTGAATTTAATAAATCCTATTTATTTGGAACCTTGTTTATTGATATGCAAAAGTATAATAAATGAGTTATTACCAGAGATTGAAATTTTAGATAGAATCTAATAAATGAATAGTGGAAAGGATTATACAGGTGTATAATTTAATACGAGAAAGGAAAGTATTTAATTGATTTTGTAATAAAAAACATTGTAACGGTAATTGGAATAAATTAAGGAATATGTTAGTATAAGTTAATTATTAATAACTTGAAAGGAAATCCAACCAATTCAAGTAAAAAGTTACACTTGGTTATAAATATAATATAACAGAACTAATAAATATTGAATAAATTTTGGAATAGTTTGTAATAAATGTTAATTGAGTAAAACCAGTGTTATGTAAGTAATTACAATATTTAGGGTGTAAATAATGAACCTCTAAAAGTGTAATTAAGAGTTAATGACAATATTTATTGTACGTTACTTATTTTATTAGGTTGTCAAGTTAATTTGTAATCAATTTCAATTAACTCACTAAATTATGGCAGTTAATGTGAAATAAATGATAATTCCATTCATACCTGTAAGCAGTTATTACAAGTTGCATGTTGAAATGGTTGATTGAATTGGAATTTTAAATTTAATTTAAGATAATATATATAGGTTTACAATAACGGAAATTTAGGAAATAAGTTTAGAACAAGTTGACAAGTAATAACCAAAATAAGGGAATAGTATCAATGTAAATAAAGTTGACACAAATTGGATATAGAGAAATAAATGTAAGCATTTAATACACTAATTAATGTTGGTTTGATGATAATGTTACTTGGTGATTAATCATAGAGTAACGGAAGTGCGAACGTAAAGTAATAAAAGCGTAGATTTATGTTAAGTAATAATTTGTGGATTTGGGGAATAAGTTGAAATTTTGATAATTAAGAAATTAATACGAAAAAGTATGTAAAGTAAGTTATAGAATGTAGAGTAAGTTATAGAATGTAATGTATTTGAAGACCGTAATTTATGTGTTCAATATATAGAAATACACATTTAAAAAAAACATAATACTCCTTCAAATTGAAAATGTAAATAGGTGTATATTTAGGTAATGAAATAAAATTTGCATGGAAGATGAAATTGAGTATATCAATGGAATGAAATGTGAGACAAGTGTTAATTGTGGTATAGAATTATAATAGACTCAATTTAAGGGTTGGAATTAAATCTAATCCGTTTAATTGGAAACTTATTAAAATAAATTGGATTCAATTTATAATAAAGGTGTTATTTTAAGAAACTGAAATAAATTCTATAATGGATGAATTAAGATACTTTAAATTGAGATGGAATTGGGTTTAAAGAATTATAAATTTATAAGTAAGTCAAGATGAGAAACTATTATTATAGTAAGAAATATATAATTACTGTTTGTATTCAATAGTGTATTAATATGTTTAAATTACTATTAGATAGGAAATAATTGGTATACTTCTCATTACATTCATTTAGTCCATTTTGAAACTTAATCAACTGAAATTAATGTAATTGAAAATTTCCAATTAATAGGAGAGAGAATACTAATTGTAAATTAATAGGTGTAAATAAAGGCAGCATATGTTTTATGAAAATATAGGGAAATTTTGATTTAATAAAAAGAAAATTTACACCAAATAAAATGAATGTTTCATTTGTAAATGTAGGTTTAATTTCATTAAAATAAAGAATAGAAAGATTGATTTTAAAGAAAGAAATATATGTTTATTTGAACTGTGTTTAAGCTTACAGACTGATTTCAAGAATAGGAAAATAATCTATTTATTACTCTTGTGTATAAACAATAAATTTATAAACTGTTTAAATAAACAATGTTCTATTTTTTTATCCATTCTAGTTGTCTTTTTTAAAATTTAACTTTGTAAGTAACTGCAATTAATGTAATTCAAATATTTCAATTAAAAGGAAAGGAAACATTGATTGCAATTAATAGATTTAATAAAAGAAACGCACGTTTTATGTTAAACAAAAAGGGTGTTTTAATGAAAATAAAATATTATTTTGAGAAAACAAAATTGAACGTTTTCATTTTTGAGGTAAGTATAAATATTTTATTATGCGCAGATAAAAACCTAAATGCATACAAATTTGAATATTATCGAGTTAATGAAGTTAATTTGGTTACGTTACAGAAAAATTAAATTTCAAAAGGTTGTGCGAGGTACATGGTCCCTTTATTTTTTTATTATTAATTGTTGCATGAACGTTTTAAAATAGTTACCTTATTATTAATATTTGATCCGTTTTTTTTTTCTTTTCTCCTTCTGTTTAATACCTGAGCCTAGACTCTTAAATTGTATTTATTTCTTGCCACCTCATTTTCATGTATACAAAATTTTACTTTCGTTTGCAAACTTTTCCATTCCTACGTACATTTCTTTACGCATTATTAATGCCTGAAGCTTTAAAAATAAAATGTGACATTTATTTTTGTCCCTCCACATTCATTTCCTAATTATAAATAATCTACATCTTATTTCTTCTTTTACATTTTGTTTCTCTTAACACCTCATATTCAAAATTTCTTATTCTTGCAAATCCAAAAGCATTCTTTTGCAAAAATGATTCTTTTTCATTTTTCGTACACTTCCTGTCCTCATCTTAGTTGTTTTTCAATCTTTTCCTGAAGCCTCATCTTGAGAAAACGTAAGTATTAAAATTTGTTTATTTATATTTTTTTTAATGCGTACTAATTTTTATTTTAATAACACTTCTTGTAACATGAATACCTTTTGCGTATAAACTTTGATTCACGCACAATTTCTTCTGTTGGATTCAAATTTATATTCTGGACAACATGAAATTGATTTAGTTGAATTTGGAGATTGTTGAGTTTTGCGCTTCTGTTTGGATTTTTATGGGCTAAAATCAAAGGTGAGTGTTTTAACCCACTCACAACTTCTAAGGTTTCTTACATTTGTTTAATTGATTTAAGATATGAGTAGAAATTTATTTATGACTGTTTGGCATGTTTTATTCATCATCTCAGTTACATCACATTTTTTTATTTAACTGTTAATTAATTTTATTATTGCATATAAATTTGACAGTTAAAATTTATTTATTTGCATATAAACTGCTAGTTAAACAGTTATTAAATTTATTATTGAATATAAACTGTTAGTTAATACCTGTTATTTAGTACCTGTTATATTTTATATGCTCTATATTGATGTTTGTTTAAATTGGATGATGGTTTGTAATAAATGGTTGATGATTGATATTGGATGAACGGATGTTTATTTATATTAATCGCAAGTTGTTATGCATTTTACTTCATTCGAAACTGCGGTTTGAAATGATATACAACCGCATTTTATTATTAAATTGCGGATTGAAATGATAAATATCTGTATCACTTGACCATAGGATAGAAAATTATATACAGGCACCGCGGTATATATATAAATTCATTTTTGAAAGGATTTATGGTTTTGGATAGGATACGGTTTAATAAATATTAATTTTTGATCTTATATTAAATCTTATTTTATATACATCTATAGTTAAATTACTGAATTTAAGCTGTGTATAAATTTGTTAAATAAAATAAATAAGATGAATATTGGAGTTTGATTATTTTATATTATATGGTTAAGTACATGTTTAGATATTGAGAATATATAGAGTTTTAAATGATTTAAACCAATTAATATTGGGAGTTAAATTGAAAATTTTATTTGGAATCGAGCTTAATTAAGAATTTAACTTCATAAGTTAATGTGGAATTTATTAACTTGGGATTTAAAAAAAAAGGTATGATATTTATAACTGAATTTTATTTCAAGATGAATTAAATGGATATTTCTTGTATAAATAATTGAAGGAATTTTTTTAGATAAAAGTAATTTGAGTTTTACTTAAATGATTACGGGTTTATTATGCAAATATTTCAAACTAAATAATAGGACTTTAAATTGTTGAATAGAAATTTCCAACCTTAGTTCCAATTGTTTAATATTCAAAGTTTGAAATATATTGAAACTGAAGTGGTTATTGAAACTTAAAGCGATTTTCAAATTTATGGATTTTGACTTAATTTTAAATGAAATAAATTGTAAGCCGTGGAAATTATTATATTTTATAAAGAAATTTTAATTGCAAGCTATTTTATTCTATATACCGTTTGAATATCCAAACCATCCAAGTTTTGAAAGTTATGGTTTTAAGGCTACAAATTTCGTAGTTTTATGTTTGAAAGTTATAATTTAAATGTTTGGTTTTCAATTATTATAAATTTTAAAAGTAATATGATTTGTAAAGAAATATATTTGAAATAAAATGATATTATATTAAATTGGGGTTTATAAAAATAATATCAAATGAGTTTGTTTTGTAATGGAAAGGATATCGTATTTATACGATTTTTAAATAGATATTTTATTGTGGTTTTGAAAGTAAAATATTTTTAAATGACCGCGGTGTTATAATAACGTTTGGTTGTTAAAGAGACCGGAATCGGAAGTTGTCATACTCTCTGCCAACTTCGAAAACCACTTTAACAACCGTGTACGCGGTGGAGATTCCAGAATGAAGTAGGTTGGTGGCGGCGTTTCCTGTAAGGTAAATACGTGGACCCAACTCCCGTGAGTTGGCATAAGGTGGCTAAAACAGGAGAAATTGACGGGTTAATAAGGTAGCACCTTTGATCGGACACTTCCCTTCGATACTATACTCTGACTTTGGATTGATTCGGTGGCCACCTTCACTTTTGATTTCTTTGATTTGGGGGAGTTTGTTCGAGGTGGGCGGTAGCTGCGCGCTACGCGTTACCACCGACCTGGAAGCGTAATTGGTATATCTACCCTGGCATTGCCTAGTTGTGCCGTGTCACTTACCCTATCGCGCCTTGTACGAGTTTGGATTTCTCTCGTAGCCCATGTGGTATCCTCTGGTGGCTTCCCGATCAGGAGGGACTATGATATTGGATGGACTACTGGGACTATTATTGTGTTAAGGGGGAGATTGGGTAACTCCTTAACGCTATTTAAAAGTAAGTTTATTTCACAATTAGACACTATTATAATAGCGAAATATACTACATAGTAAATAGTTTAACGGATCCTTAAGAGATGTGAATCCCGAGCATCTTTTAAGTTACTGCACTCACATTTATCCCTGTTGATTTAACTTACAAGATCTTTTAGTTCTGACTCGAGTGATTTGTCTTTTCAATTCGCTCGGTTCAGTCCGAGTGTTTTAGGATTTGAAGATTTTATTCTGGAGGACGAAGACGAAGATTTGTAGTATTACTATCTATTATATTATTCCACTACACTATTTAATTCCAGTGCATTGGTATTTATTGGTATGTGAACTCTGATATTTATTGTATGCAGAAGAATCAAATGTTTTGTAAACAGTTTAATGAAATGTATATTTATTATTGTATCTTATCCTTCCACTGTGAGATTCTGTTTAGTTTTTTTTCTCTTCTCTGTTTTTCTTATTTACATCATATCAATCCGCCCTTCCATATGGTTTGAGTTGACACGTGTGTCGATTTAAAGCGTGCGAAAAGGCGGGATGTTACAACGTGGTATCAGAGCTTGGTTTAGCGATAAACCTTAGCTTGTGGGGTTTGACTCTTTATTAATAGGGTAGTAATACCCTATGGGAGTAGCTGAGAGTATGTATATATGACAGAGCGTATTTGTTAGTGTTATAAAAAGGTTTTAATATTGTGTTAATCTGTTTCGTTTTGTATTTATAAATTCTGGTTGGTGCATGGGACGCTGTGACATCAATAGGGATTTCTAAACACTTAATAGGATAGACCGACATAATATTTGTTTTATATAAGTGAATGAAATAATTTTGCCTATTATATTTTCTATATATAAAATAAATTTTTTTCAAATGATATCTATATTTGGCTGAAATAGATCGGTTGTTAGGTAATAAAGTGTATAAATAATAATAGAAATAAGATTGATAAATAAAATAAATGAAATTTGGAAATTTAGAACTTAAGTTCCGGGGTTTTGAAATTTCTTTCGAATAAATTTTGGAATATAATAATATTGTTTATAAGTATTTTCTAATATAAATATTTCAATATAATTTGTAAGAATTATTTTAAAGAAGATTTTGAAAAATAAGTTTTGTACTTTCCTCTTTGTCGCTGGAAAATAATTTCGGTGATGGCGGCCGCATCATCGACTTTCATTTTTGAGTTTTGAAATGGAAGGCCACTGTAGTAGTTTTACTGCAGATTCATTTTTGATAAAAAAAACAAATATAAATTTTTTGAGTTTTTTTAAATATAAAGGGATATATATATATATAGGTTGTAAGTATATATTTATCTATTATTTAAAATGATTTAAAATTAAACCCGGTATTTGGTTCTTAAGTTTCAGTTAATTAATAGTTCAATTAATGTAGTAAATTGAATTATGACTAATTAACAATTGGAACTTTTAATTAAAGTAAAAATTTAATATAATATAAATGTAAGCATTAAATAAATGAATGGAATTAGAGGTAATTTGAAATTTGTAAAACAAAGATGTAATTATTGAACCATTAATAAATTAAAAGAATTGGGAAAAAAAACTTGTATAACTTTCGATTACATTCTTAAAGGCATATATATATCTTACCAAAAGATATAAAAGTTGAAAATGTTGATAAGAAAATGTAATAGATATTATACAAGTAATTAACTTGAGGTGATATAAATAATTAATGGAATTCTTTAATAAATAAGAATTGATGTGTAGTTGTATAAACTTAAGTATAATTGAATGCTACTAATTAACTATCATGGAAAGTAGGTATTGTAAGTAAGCAATTATAAACTTAAGTGAATAGGTGAAGAATTCTGAATAAAATAAGAATAAAAGATGAATGCTGGAAAAGAGAAATTTTGACTATGAACTTAGGTTAATAAATTTACCTACTAAGAAGTTCGGTTAAATATGAATAAAATAAATAAATGAATAAAAAGAAAGAAAGAAAAAAAATCAACAAAAAATGTATGAAATGAAATAAATAATAAATAAATTTGATTTGTTGTTAGTGATTGAAACCACTTAAATATTTCACTTTATATAAATTGTTAACCCTTTGGATTTTATAAGTGAAATGCAGGTTATGGAAGCAATTGCTACTGCTTTTGGTTTCATAAAATAAACGTAAATTGCCCGAAAATTAGGTACGTTTTTGGATTTCGGTTTATAGCGCTATTTTATATATTTTCCCGTGTTGGGATATAATATTTTTGGTATTATATGTGATATTTTGTTATATTTTTGTTATATTTGATATTTTATTTTCTCCCTAGCCTCTCTGTACAAAAGAGACTCTGCCAAAATTTTCCGTAAATTTTGGACTTAGAAAAATTTGAAAATGTTTTACAAACTTTAATAATTTATGTATAAAAGATTTAAATGGGTATAAATTGGTATATTTTATTTTAAATTATTTTATTTTGTAAAATTATTTGTTTATAATTTAATATTTAAGAAAGATATATTGATCTCTCATTTCTTCTTTTCCCTTCTTTTCCTTTTCGGGGACGAAAACTTTTGAGTGGGGGAGATTGTAACAACCCGTAAATTTCGTTAATTAAATTTTTCGTATTTGTAAGATTTTGGAATTAAATTATAAAGAAATATAATTGTTCTAATTGGTAACGAATAAAATGTTAATAATTAACCTATGAAATATTTCATTGGTTGTAATAGACTTAATTATAAAAATTGAATTTAATAAATCCTATTTATTTGGAACCTTGTTTATTGATATGCAAAAGTATAATAAATGAGTTATTACCAGAGATTGAAATTTTAAATAGAATTATAATAAATGAATAGTGGAAAGGATTATATAGGTGTATAATTTAATACGAGAAAGGAAAGTATTTAGTTGATTTTATAATAAAAAGCATTGTAACGGTAATTGGAATAAATTAAGGAATATGTTAGTATAAGTTAATTATTAATAACTTGAAAGGAAATCCAACCAATTCAAGTTAAAAGTTACACTTGGTTATAAATATAATATAAGAGAACTAATAAATATTGAATAAATTTTGAAATAGTTTGTGATAAATGTTAATTGAGTAAAACCAGTGTTATGTAAGTAATTACAATATTTGGGGTGTAAATAATGAACCTCTAAATGTGTAATTAAGAGTTAATGACAATATTTATTGTACGTTACTTATTTTATTAGGTTGCCAAGTTAATTTGTAATCAATTTCAATTAATTCACTAAATTATGGCAGTTAATGTGAAATAAATGATAATTCCATTCATACCTGTAAGCAGTTATTACAAGTTGCATGTTGAAATGGTTGATTGAATTGGAATTTTAAATTTAATTCAAGATAATATATATATATATATAGGTTTACAGTAACGGAAATTTAGGAAATAAGGTTAGAACAAGTTGATAAGTAATAACCAAAATAAGGGAATAGTATAAAGTTGAAACAAATTGGATTTGGAGAAATAAATGTAAGCATTTAATAAACTAATTAATGTTGGTTTGATGATAACGTTACTTGGTGATTAATTATAGAGTAACGGAAGTGTGAACGTAAAGTAATAAAAGCGTAGATTTATGTTAAGTAATAATTTGTGGATTTGGGGAATAAGTTGAAATTTTGATAATTAAGAAATTAATACGAAAAAGTATGTAAAGTAAGTTATATAATGTAGAGTAAGTTATAGCATGTAAAGTATTTGAAGACCGTAATTTATGTGTTCAATATATAGAAATACACATTTAAAAAAAAAACATAATGCTCCTTCAAATTTAAAATGTAAATAGGTGTATATTTAGGTAATGAAATAAAATTTGCATGGAAGATGAAATTGAGTATATCAATGGAATGAAATGTGAGACAAGTGTTAATTGTGGTATAGAGTTATAATAGACTCAATTTAAGGGTTGGAATTAAATCTAATCCGTTTAATTGGAAACTTATTAAAATAAATTGGATTCAATTTATAATAAAGGTGTTATTTTAAGAAACTGAAATAAATTCTATAATGGATGAATTAAGCTACTTTAAATTGAGATGGAATTGGGTTTAAAGAATTATAAATTTATAAGTAAATCAAGATGAGAAACTATTATTATAGTAAGAAATATATAATTACTATTTGTATCCAATAGTGTATTAATATGTTTAAATTACTATTAGATAGGAAATAATTGGTATACTTCTCATTACATTCATTTAGTCCATTTTTAAACTTAATCAACTGAAATTAATGTAATTGAAAATTTCCAATTAATAAGAGAGAGAATACTAATTGTAAATTAATAGGTGTAAATAAAGGCAGCATATTTTTTATGAAAATATAGGGAAATTTTGATTTAATAAAAAGAAAATTTACACCAAATAAAATGAATGTTTCATTTGTAAATGTAGGTTTAATTTCATTAAAATAAAGAATAGAAAGATTGATTTTAACGAAAGAAATGTATGTTTATTTGAACTGTGTTTTAGCTTACAGACTGATTTCAAGAATAGGAAAATAATCTATTTATTACTCTTGTGTATAAATAATAAATTTATAAACGTGTATAAATAAACAATCGTTCTATTTTTGTATCCATTCTAGTTGTCTGTTTTAAAATTTAACTTTGTAAGTAACTTCAATTAATGTAATTCAAATATTTCAATTAAAAGGAAAGGAAACGTTGATTGCAATTAATAGATTTAATGAAAGAAACGCACGTTTTGTGTTAAACAACAAGGGTGTTTTAATGAAAATAAAAGATCATTTTGAGAAAAAAAATTCAACGTTTTCATTTTTAAGATAAGTATAAATATTTTATTATGCGTAGATAAAAACCTAAATGCATCCAAATTTGAATATTATTTGAGTTAATGAAGTTAATTTGGTTACGTTACAAAAAAAAATTAAATTTCAAAAGGTTGTGCGAGGTACATGGTCCCTTCATTTTTTTATTATTAATTGTTGCATGAATGTTTTAAAATAGTTACCTTATTATTAATAGTTGATCCGTTTTTTTTTCTTTTCTCCTTCTATTTAATACCTGAGCCTAGACTCTTAGATTGTATTTATTTCTTGCCACCTCATTTTCACGTATACAAAATTTTACTTTCGTTTGCAAATTTTTTTATTCCTACGTACATTTCCTTATGAATTATTAATGCCTGAAGATTTAAAAATAAAACGTGACATTTATTTTTGTCCCTCCACATTCATTTCCTAATTATAAATAATCTACATCTTATTTCTTCTTTTACATTTTGTTTCTCCTAACACCTCATATTCAAAAGCTCTTATTCTTACAAATCCAAAAGCATTCTTTTACAAAAATGATTCTTTTTCATTTTTCATACACTTCCTCTCCTCATCTTAGTTGTTCTTCAATCTTTTCCTGAAGCCTCATCTTGAGAAAACGTAAGTATTAAAATTTGATTATTTATATATATTTTTAATGCGTACTAATTTTTATTTTAATAACACTTCTTGTAACATGAATACCTTTTGCATATAAACTTTGATTCATGCGCTATTTCTTCTGTTGGATTCAAATTTATATTCCAGACAACATGAAATTGATTTAGTTGAATTTGGAGATTGTTGAGTTTTACGCTTCTGTTTGGATTTTTAAGGGCTAAAATCAAAGGTGAGTGTTTTAACCCACTCACAACTTCTAAGGTTTCTTATGTTTGTTAAATTGATTTAAATATGAGTAGAAATTTATTTATGACTGTTTGGCATGTTTTATTCATCATCTTAAGTACATCGCATTTTTTTATTTAACTGTTAATTAATTTTATTATTGCACATAAATTTGACAGTTAAAATTTATTTATTTGCATATAAACTGCTTGTTAAATAGTTATTAAATTTATTATTGAATATAAACTGTTAGTTAATACCTGTTATTTAGTACCTATTATATTTTATATGCTCTATATTGATGTTTGTTTAAATTGGATGATGGTTTGTAATAAATGGTTGATGATTGATATTTGGATGAATGGATGTTTATTTATATTAACTGCAAGTTGTTATGCATTTCATTTCATTCGGATTGCGGTTTGAAATGATATACAACCGCGTTTTATTATTAAATTACACACCGAAATGATAAATATCTGTATCACTTGACCATAGGATAGAAAATTATATACAGGCACCGCGGTATATATATAAAATTATTTTTGAAAGCATTTGTGGTTTTGGATAGGATACGGATTAATAAATATTAATTTTTGATCTTATATTAAATCTTATTTTATATACATCTATAGTTAAATTACTGAATTTAAGCTGTGTATAAATTTGTTAAATAAAATAAATAAGATGAATATTGGAGTTTGATTATTTTATATTATATGGTTAAGTACATGTTAAGATATTGAGAATATATAGAGTTTTAAATGATTTAAACCAATTAATATTGGGAGTTAAATTGAAAATTTTATTTTGGAATCGAGCTTAATTAAGAAGTTAACTTCATAAGCTGATGTAGAATTTATTAACTTGGGATTTTAAAAAAAAGGGTATGATATTTATAACTGAATTTTATTTCAAGATGAATTAAATGGATATTTCTAGTATAAATAAATTGAAGGAATTGTTTTAGATAAAAGTAATTTGAGTTTTACTTAAATGACTACGGGTTTATTATGCAAATATTTCAAACTAAATAATAGGACTTTAAATTGTTGAATAGAAATTTCCAACCTTAGTTCCAATTGTTTAATATTCAAAGTTTGAAATATACTGAAACTGAAGTGGTTATTGAAACTTAAGCGATTTTGAAATTTATGGATTTTGACTTAATTTTAAATTAAATAAATTATAAGTCGAGGAAATTATTTTATTTTATAAAGAAATTTTAATTGCAAACTATTTTATTCTATATACGGTTTGAATATCCAAACCATCCAAGTTTTGAAAGTTATGGGTTTAAAGCTACAATTTCGTAGTTTTATGTTTGAAAGTTATAACTCAAATGTTTGGTTTTCAATTATTATAAATTTTAAAAGTAATATGATATTGGAAAGAAATATATTTGAAATAAAATGATATTATATTAATTTGGGGTTTGTAAAAATAATATGAAATGAGTTTGTTTTGTATGGAAAGGATATCGTATTTATATGATTTTGAAATAGATATTTTATTTTGGTTTTGAAAGTAAAATATTTTTAAATGACCGTGGTGTTATAATAACGTTTGGTTGTTAAAGAGACCGGGATTGGAAGTTGTCATACTCTCTGCCAACTCCGAAAACCACTTTAACAACCGTGTACGCGGTGGAGATTCCAGAATGAAGTAGGTTGGTGGCGGCGTTTCCTGTAAGGTAAATACGGGGACCCAACTCCCGTGAGTTGGCATAAGGTGGCTAAAACAGGAGCGATTGACGGGTTAATAAGGTAGCACCTTTGATCGAACACTTTCCTTCGATACTATACTCTGACTTTGGATTGATTCGGTGGCCACCTTCACTTTTGATTTCTTTGATTTGGGGGAGTTTGTTCGAGGTGGGCGGTAGTTGCGCGCTACGCGTTACCACCGACCCGGAAGCGTAATTGGTATATCTACCCTGGCATTGCCTAGTTTTGCCATGTCACTTACCCTATCGCGCCTTGTACGAGTTTGGATTTCTCTCATAGCCCGTGTGGTATCCTTTGGTGGCTTCCCGATCAGGAGGGACTATGATATTGGATGCACTACTAGGACTATTATTGTGTTAAGGGGGAGATTGGGTAACTCCTTAACGCTATTTAAAAGTAAGTTTATTTTGCTTAAATGATAAGGATTAGTAGGTTAAAGCTATGGTATCCTTTTTCTTAAAGGATGTCGTGCCCTAAACAGGGTTTCAACATCATAAGATAGGACAACATCTCTTCTTGGCAAGTAGGAGAGATAATGATGATAAAGTCATACTTAAGTGGCATAACAAACACTTAAGCAAATGGAACATCGCCGAGCAAAATTTTTAAGATAAGATTCAATAAACATCGCTTTCGCCTCATATCTTCGGCGATATTAAAAAATATGGATAATGACTTCAAATGAATCAATTATCTTCTTAGAAGTGCCCGTCAATATAACAATACATGAAAGGTACATATCCTTCACACATAGAATAAAACGCATATGGATGTGCCTCATCTTATTGGCTCATCCCAATGATCATTCAAGGAAATATAAAACCCAATCATAAAAGAACCATTATACTTATTCATACCTCATCACATCGGTATGAATATAGATACATCTCAAATCCATCACTAAAACTCATCATAAAAGATTCTTCATAATCATTTATACCTCATCTCATTGGTATAAATTTATAAATACATCTCAACTCCATCTTAACATCAAGTGGATTATAAAATCGTCAAATCATCGATCCATAATGCAAATAATGGTATAAATATAAATATATCTTAAATCTATTATCAAAACTCATCATAAAAGCATTACCATAATTTATCTCGATAGAGCCCGGAAAGAATCCAAAACATCATATTCGAAATAACAAATAAAACCATGTATGTCAATAAGCCTTTTTCTTACATAAGGCTGTACTAAAGCATCATCATCAAAATAGTGAAATCAAAAGACCTAAAACCTCATGGAAAACAGCACGTGCATTTACATCTTGACTAGTACTACCATTATTTGGTACCATTCATCGTGATGACTTGGGGTCACATAACATAATAATATCGTGATCATCTTGATTGACTATAGTCAGAAACATCTTGATGACACCCAGTCAAAAAAAAACCCGAGTAATAACTAGTGATGATTGGAGTCCAGTAATAATATCAAGAACATCGTGATGACTCCAATCGAGTACTCGGTCTGTAGCACAAGTAAACATCGTGAATGTGTCTCAACTTCTCGGATAGGAACCCAATAGGTGTTAACGTACGTCCCATACCATACGTTCGCCCCTAATGGTTTACTGGCCGTTAGTTGGTACCACACTAGTAAAACATCATAAATATCAAGAAAATATACTCGACCTCGTCTCATTAGCGAGTAAATACAATACTATACTCGTCTCATCTCATTGACGAGTACTAGGGGCATCGTGACTTGTCTCTTCTCATCGACAAGTAAAAACTATCATAATACATCTCAACATCGTAAAATCATCATAAAGAATCTTACCTCGTATCATCGACAAGTGCAAATAAATCTCATAATGGTTTCTCATAAACCATAATCCCCAAAAAGGGAAATCTCATCTCAAGACTCACCTCATCTCATCGGCAAGTAAAACAACATCTTTAAGTGGTTCTCATCGATGTTTACTCCTATAATAGGAGATCTCGAACATCTTAACTCGCCAAATATTGGCTACTCGGATAATTCCAATAATAGGAATTGAAAATCTTAAATATGAACTCAAGATACAATACTCAAGAGGTTTCGATCGTACAAATCCACAATTAACCGAAAAAGCAAACTCATGTGTCTCATACCACATATTTACTAAATCGTTTAATTCTCTTTCTCATACGTTCGAAAAGTGCAAAAATGTGTATCTTTGTATAGAAAATATATTTTTGCTAAATCGGGTTTCGAAATAAATTTCAAAAAATATTTAAGAAATTGATTTTGAAAATCTCTTTATAATTTAGAAATATTAATTGTATCATTTTTATATGAAATCACTTTGTAAAATATATTTCTTAGAACAATAGCTAGAATATGAACACTGTTGGATAAATAGTTTGAAAATACGTGCACATGCGCTCGGAATCACAATGAAAACATTACATAATGAATCATTAAAATCCATTAAAATCCCAATGAAGGATTCGTGAAAATCCATGCTTCTATATAGTAGAAGCAACCCAAAAATAATCACAAGAAATATGGTTTATCCCTTGAATAAGATAATACAACACTCAAGATCTATATTAAAATTTATCATCAAAGACTTGCTCGAACAATCTAAGAAAATACATGATTCAATACCAGAGCATATGTGATATAAAGCTCTCAATATTTGCACTAAAAAGAGCATCAAAACCATGTTCGGAAAACATAAGAGAAAGCACCAAAGGCTGGTTCAACAATTCAAGATACACAGGAATAAACTTTGGCGTTTTGCCCAGGCCTATGTTTTGTTTGTTCAGTTTTCCTCTTTTAAGCACATAATTTGAGAAAACACAAAACATAAAAGTTGTAGACGACATCCTAAGTTTGAAGAACATTAAAAATTACCGAACTCCGATACGAAATGTAAAATTTATGGATAAAACAATTCTGAGATTTGAATTTCACAACTTCTGTCATTTTGCCTCGGGATAGCAAGAATCAAAAACGTTTTTGACCAAACTAACATCAAAATTTAAGAAAACTCAAAACATTAAACAAGCAGTACATCATTTATGCTTTCCGGAACATCCAAAATTATCAAATTCCGATCAGTAACGAGAAAGTTATGGCTAATTTTAGTTTTAGGTTTCAATTCTGAAAATCGACAGAGCGGAGCATGTATCTCAATTTCAAACCTAATTTCGACCCTTTAAATTATAGAATCTGCAAAAACTTACAACATGAAAGTTGTAGCACAAAGTTTAAGCTTTCCATAACTTTAAATTTTATCAAAATACGATAAGAAATGAGAAAGTTATGCTTTAATTACTAGCAATATCTAGCATAGAAATTTGACAGGGCAGAGACTATTACTCTGTTAAAAAAACCGAATTTTGACCAGACAATCTTCAAAATATGAGAAAGTAATTAAAACAAAAGTTTTTCCGTAAGAAATTATATTTCTGCTGCAAAAAGATTCAACACAATTGGATTTATCAATCAAAAGTTATGTCCATTTTACTTTGAGATATTAACTCAGAAAATTCTTATACGGCTGTGCTATAACAATAGTTTCAAACTCATTTTCAACCAATTTAACAGCAGAATTTCAAAATATGATTAAAGAAAAACTTGTAGCTATTTGAACGATCTTTCTACCAGAAAAATATTGAGTCAATTTGAATTATTCTACCATATATTATCATTGTTTTACTGCAGCTACTTTTTTATATCAAATTTCCAGCAAATAATAACACAATAATCACACAAGTTTTCAACCAAATTGCATACAATTAAATCGATAATCGTTCAAAAAATAACGTGCATCAAACAAATTTTTATAAATAGACATGTGAGTGATTAACTCTCCTCTATCCTTTAATTCAATAATCGATATTATCACTTCAGCCCAAATTTCCAAACTAGCAAACCCTACACAAATAGGCTCCTAAAGATGTTTAATTTACCATGAATTGAAGAAGAGATTTGATTTTTTTTCTCTCTAGGTTTTGAAAGAGGAATTGAGTTCTCTGGTTTTCTAAGCTTTTAGAAACGAACGTACCCTTTTCATCAAATGAGAAGGAAGCTTCACTTAAATGGGCTAAGTGGTTTGTGGTATGGACCCAATTGCCAAGTGTTACAAAAATCCTAAGTGTTAATAATTTATAAAGCACTATTTTACATTTTAACTAAGGTTTTATCTAACATTGTTTTAACCATTCATAATTTATCAAACCCATTCACAAGATAAAGTTATTCTTATCATTTTTAATTAAAACAAAATAAATTATAATTACAATTTCTCATTTTAAAATAATAAGTCACAATATTAACACTTAACAACATTTTCCGAAGTTATCTTGAAATTAATTAAGATAAACAATTTAGTTATTCATAAAACTAGATTTAATTTCATAGTTAAATTTCACAAATCCCAATTTAGAATTAATTATCCCTAACTAGGTCTAATTAATCAGGTAACCAATAACAGGGTTGTTACACTGATGATATAATTTACTCATATTATTGTATGTATATTAAATTATTTCTTTTATAAAGATCATTTGCGTATTATATATTACTCCTCACAGTGTGATATTTTGTTATGTCTTTTATTTTCTTTCACTCCAACAATCTGTTTTTCCAACACTCGAAAGCTCGGCACGTGAATACTATGGATGTATTAGTGTCGACTTTTGAGGGTTGAAAAGGCTGATCATTAAATTTAGGACTGAATGATAAATGTTGAAGGGATGATGCTGAACCCCGGAGCAGGAGCCGGAATGCAAAAGTGCAACCAGAGGAGCATGTTCTAGAATTTCTCCATGAAAACAGGGGGCAGAATGAAAATGTAGGGCATAGACTTCCATTTGTCGATAGTAATAGAATTGCTGAAATAGTTAAACGAGCGTTGAGAGGTGGACCATTAGACTAAGGTCTCGAGGATGTGAACAGAAACCCTTTCACTCCTAATATCCGATACACAAGGAATTCACCCAATTTCAAGCCAACGGTGTTGGAAATGTACGTTCGAAAAACATATCTAACAGTTCATCTAATGACGTACGCCCGACATATGGAGGTTTTGGTGTTTCTGAGGAGTAATGGGATGGTGTTTCCATTATATTTAAAAAAATTAGCAACAATGTAATTTAGATAGCTAGAGAATTGGTCCATAAGCACATTGACAGAGTTAGTGAATAAGTTCATGAGGCAATTTAGGGTTTATATTTCATGACCAAAGTATGTGATGACTTTAATGAACATGAAGAAAAGGGCTAGAGAGAACCTAAGAAGCTATTTGACTTGGTTTAATGTGGAAGCCACTGCAATTCATAAGCCAGATCCATCAGTGGTTCTAATGGCGGTAGTTTCAAGAGCTGCTAGTAAAATGGATTTTAAGATTGCTTTGGAAAGGGATCCACAACTGATCTCATGGAGTTTTACCATGAGATTGAGAGATACTTGTGTTAGGAGGAAGCTGAAGTTGGAAAGGCAGACATTAATGTTATGCATGACAGAGGACTGTTTGGAGCAGGATTTAGTAAAGACAAAGGAAAGCAAAAGGTGGAAGATGGATTTGGAGGACCGAAGCGGCAAAGAAGGGAACTGAAATTATCTTCTTACATAGAGTTGAACGAAACTCTAGAGAGGATTTACCTTGATAGTAGGGCAGATTCCCTATCAAAAACCGATAAAGGGAGAACCAACGGCTCAGGAAAAAAGATTGGGAGAGTTTTTCCTATTACATGAGTCGGATGGGCATGAAATAAATGATTGTAGGCATGTTCATGATTTGGTTGAGGAATATGCTAGGAACAACGGACTGCAAAAGTACGTGAGGTGCCAAGCTGTGGTGATGCAGCAAGAGCAGTCATCGTCTGTAGTAATTGGAAGCGGCTTTGGATCTACGTCGAGGATAGTCATCTCATAATCAGGATGGCAGGGAGTCAGGTTCGGTTTCCACACTTTGCCTTTGTTTTCAATAAATGATGCAGTATTACAATCAAGCCATTTACTCGTGTATGAGACCTCTATCGATCTTTAGGCATGCTCATTATTAAATGCATGGCTGTATAGTTTGATGTGATGTGTAACAACCCGCATTTTCGACCCTTAAATATCAACACTAATACTTATGATATTCACGTGCTGGGCACCCAAGTAAAGGAAAGACAGAAAATTAGGGTAAATAAAATGAAAAGCAAAGGAATAAAAAAGAGGAGAAAAAACATCAGAATCGAGGAGAAAGAACATCAGAATCTCAATATAATATCAAAAGATAGTACATGGTGATACTTTAGTATACATAGAATTTCAGTTACGAAAAAATATACTATCATCGGCCTGGATAGTTATGACAGCCTGCTCTTACAATTGCTAAAATATATACATAAGTAATGTAGCGAAAATAAGAACTACGGTAGGTAACATTGTGGTGCCCCACCTCTATACCCACGCTAGCCAAGAACACTACGGAGTAGTGCTGTCAACTAGCACGGAGAATAAGGCTGTTGAGGAGCGACCATCCATGTAATTGCTTATCACACGGTGGCTATAAATAATCTTCGGAAACAAACATATAAATAAGCATAACGCAAATCAGTCACAGACATCCATATCACGAAGGCAGAAGAAGATATGAATATATAACTAACACATGAAAGTGTACATCAGAGTAGTGGTCAAAAGATCCACAATAATACAAAATAATAGCAACACGTGCTATACAAAAGAATACAACTATGAGTCTATATCTCAAGTGTATACAACAAAAACTGCTAATCTAAATAGTTAGCCAAAAGTCAGAGTGCCGAATCCCGAGAAGAAGTCAAGAAGAAGCACATGTAACATCTCGGTCTGACCCGAGTATTATTTAAGAAAATAATAAACAGATCAGTCTAGCTATAAATATCAGATGACATGGTATAAAATAAAAGATATGGCATAAACATAAAATATCCATACTGACATACTACTATAAGTATGCAAATGATGACCAACAGAAGATCAATCAATAAGAGATAAATCGATATCACAAGAATCTTCTCAAAGATCCAAAGAGGGCATCATACCCTAAACTTGTACTCATAACAAGTCAATGACGTAAATTCCAGAAATCAACACGAGAAATCCAGAAATCATAAAAAGAGAAAGAGACCTATCACATGACGATCCGAAGACCATGGGGAGCTACCTCATATGTGTGAGTCGAAATCACATAGATTGAGGCCTAGACTAACCAAGAAGGCAAAAAGGTATGTGTGAGTGGAATCACACAAGTGGTGTCTAGTCTAACCTCGCAAACAAAAAGATATGTGTGAGTGGAATCACACAAGTGGTGTCTAGACTAACCAAGCAACCAAAAAGGTATGTGTGAGTGGAATCACACAAGTGGTGTCTTGTCTAACCAAGCAAACAAGAGACATCGCACAATTGCTAGTCTAAATCATAAGAATGATCGTCATGATCAACGAGAAGTGTCAATTACACTAAGCTAGCAAATATAAAAGTTTAGCTTCATGTCCCATAACCACTTGCTTAACTTAAATATTTACGAACAAACTGTAAATCTTCACTAGAAAATTGTCACAAGAGGTTCAATCGAACAAGTCCAAGAATTAACCGACGAAGCAAACGCAAGCATTTCATACCACTTGTTTTACTAAGCCGCTTAATTAGATTTCTCATCCGAGTGAGGTAAAGATTTGTATATACTAATAGATTGGAAAACGGGTTAAGAAAAGAGCTTTGTTATTAAAAATAGAGTTGAAATCCTTTTATTGAAAGAGTTTTGATATTTATTACTAGTTTTGAAACCTTTATAATTTAAAGTGACAAATCACAAAAGCGATTATAGAAACCATCAATCACAAATATCACATTCGAAGATGTGATAAAAATCCAAGGAAATCGGTTCAGCAAGTTCTGTTGAATGTTTTTTAGATAAGATCCCCTACGGAGGGGGGTCCAGGGGGGTGGCAACCCCCCAAGGTGGGGGTGCGGGGGCAATGCCACCGCTATGGGGTTCGACCTGCCCGGTCAGGTCGCGGGGGTCCAGGGTGCAGCGCCCCGTCCAAAACGGTACGACCTAGTGAAGACAAAATGAGGTCTAACGACCTAAGGGTCTAAGGGGTCAAGCGAACTATCGGGATAAGGTCCAATGACCTATAGGGTTATAAGGTCATACGACCTAACGAGCTATGGCCAAACGACCTAGTAATGGTAGTAGGGTTGAGCGACCTAAAGGTTTAACCGGTCAAGCGACCTAAGGAAGGTAAGGTCTAACGACCTAACGCTCGCGACCTAACGGTCTAAAGGCTAAACGACCTAACGACTCAAAGGTCTAACGACCTAACGACTCAAGGGTCTAACGACCTAACGACTCAAGGGTCTAACGACCTAACGACTCAAGGGTCTAACGACCTAAAAGTATAAAGGTCATGCGACCTATCGGTTTAAGAGGCGAGCGACCTAAGTGTTACGACCTAAGAGTCGAACGACTTAAGGGTGATGCGACCTACGACCTAAGCTCAAATGCGAGCTACGAGCTAGCGACCTAGCGAAGTGAGTGAGGCCGAGCGACCTACGACCTATCCCCACACGACCTAACTCCGAACACACCAAAAATGGCCAGAACGACCTAGTGTTGACTCGCGAGCGACCCAACTGAAGCGACCTAACTCCGAACGTGCCAAAAACGGCCAGAACGACCTAACAGCAGTTTCTCACAAAAAATTCTAAAATTTGGAGTTTTTCGCCAATCCAATAAAAACCAAATGCAAATGTGCATGCTAAAGTGATAGGGAATCATTCCCAATAGTCCAATATAGTTATAGACTAGAATTGTGAGATAAAAATCTCACCTTTGCACTAAAATTTATGAAGATGAAGCTTGAAAGCAAGGAGAAGCAATCCAAAGCTTGAATCCAATATCTTCTACTTGAATTTGGAGTTGAATGTTGGAGTTGCAATTGAATTTGAGCTTGGAGTTTTAATTTCCCATTCTCTTCACCATTAATGCCAAAGCTTGGGTTAGTTAGGAAATTTATGAAGAGTGAGGAGAAGAGGGTTGGAACTTGGGCTTAATAGGCTAAACTAACCCAAAGTCCAAAGCGGGAAAAGTTAGTGAAATTTCACTAACTCCAAACCTATCGATGTTTATACTTAAAAAAGTTGTAAACGGCATTTCGAACTCAATGGAAGTAGTCTCGTGTCCTAATTTGACCGTTTGCAAAAAGTAGCTTTTCGGACCAAAATCCGATTAACGATTTAATATTTAAATAAAATATTTAAATATAAACTCGATAAATATGCGGGTTGTTACAAACATCCAGCTCCTCTCCAAGAGCTCAATGAACATCAATGAATACCTGCCTTTCTTAGACTGCTAAAAGAGCACAGAAGGAATTTAGGAAAATGAAAAGCCACGTGTCAGACATAAGTCCACTGTGAGAAACTCTAGAACTATGTGTACAACATATAACAACACCTTTTGAGGCCGTCGTAATGGTTATTCCCTTAAACGAGCCAAACCAATTAACAAGTACATATTTCAATATAATACATAATGTGTAAGGTGAAGAATATAAGTAAGAAATAGCTGTGTTGTATGTGCGTGAACAACACAATAATAATAAGTACACAATCAAAGTTACTAAATCGCATTCCTTAATTGTGTAGGATTTCCATGGCGATCTCCTCGGATCAAAGCCGATTCTAATCTTCTGCAAAAGGATCAGAGATATCTGTAATGACTCGCCTTTTCAACCCTTGAATGTCGATACTAATACATCTACGGTATTCGAATTCTGAGCACCTAAGTGCCGGAAAAGATGAAAAGTTAGGGTAAATAAAAAGAAAAGAAAAGGAGCTAGGAATAAGGAATATAATATCAGAATCTCACAACGGAATGATAATATATAATATCAAAGGAATAGCACAAAGGGTTACTCCAATATAGAAATTTTGGAGTTACAAATCTAAGTACCATCATCAGCCTAGACAGTTATAACAACCTATGCTCACAAATATTGATATGTAAAATATAGTAATGCAGTGGAAATAGGAATATTATGGTAGGTAAAACATCCAGCTCGTCTTCTCGAGCTCCGAAGAACATCAACGAAATCATGCCTTTTACTAACTACTCAAAAGAGCATGCGTAGAATTTAACGAAAACAAAAACCATGTGTCGGACACAAGTCTAGTATGAGAAACTCAAGAAATATATGTCCAGCATATAACAGTACTTTTAAGACCACATTGAATGCCATAACGGTTATCCCCTCAAAATACCACCATCAATAGGTACATATGGTGATATAATAAAAAATGTCGAGGGTGTAGAATATAAATATTATAACATACCTAAAATAGTTACATTGGTTACATTCCACATCATATTATAAGTACAATCAAAACTCGATAAGGAACGTTCAAATATTGGATTTTCTGTGGATATCTCTTTGGAGAAGCTGAATCCGAACTCCACGCACAAGGATCAAAAGTTACCTTTCGATGTCGTATATCTCTGCATAAAATATACCATATGGAAAATACAAAGGCCTACATTCAAAAATAAACATGAACAATGTGAACCAAATAACATCAACCCTCGTGTGCAACATTAATAAGCATATTCTAGATCTGGAGTAGACAATATCCTATCGTGGGTTAGTTAAAACCTAGATTATGTAGCTAGCCTACTCTGTCCTTAGTTATTTCTGATGTCGAGGTCACGTTCGACATCTTTCACACGAGTCTTCATCACTCAAACAGAATACGAATCCCAAAATGGATCCCCATATTCGAACAGATCATGAAATCACACATAGATTCCCATATCTTGACAAATCTCGAAACACACATGGATTCCCTACATCCTGAATAGATCATGAACAACTACATATGTTTGAGCATCTTAAACAAATCTCAAATCTCCACATAGATTCCCACATCAAGAACCAGTCCACTTCCAAAAGGTAGAATACGTATCTCAGCCTTAAAGTGGTTTTTGGTAAGCAAAACTCTTACCGATATCAGTCTCTCCAAGACTGAATTGACGAATTTATTCATTCAATGTTAATGAGAACGATCTCATATGGAAACCAAGTCTCTTATATTTATTATGATTTTGATATTTTCTCTCATGCTATCCCTTGATCAAGACTGAAGTCGGTAGGTTAAAGCTCCATTGCTTATATCCCTACTTAAACATCAGCCTTAATTCCAACAAATTGATAAGCCTACTTCATCGGCTTTTAATGCTAAGTATATGACTAAATGTTTTCCATAAATGAGTAAAAATATAAAGCACGATCAAGTCACGTAAGAAACTTATAATCCTCTTTTTGTTTAACAAATCTTTTATTAATTCAAACTTCCTCTATTAGCAAAACTCCTTTTACTTAATAAAACATCATTTATGAATTTATACTATTCCTTTATACTTTTTCAATACTCCAAAAAGTATTCATATACTCATCTCAAATGGTATAAGTATAGTCATAAATTATTAACAAGATTTCTTTCTTATAAACCTTTACTTTTTCTATACTTCAAAAGGTATTCTTATACTTATCTCAAATAGTATAAGTATATTCACAAATCATAAATAAGATTTCTTACTTAAAACCTTTACTCTTTTTATACTTCAAAAAGAATTCATATACTTATCTCAAATAGTATGAGTATGTTCACAAATCATTTAACAAGATTTCTTTCTTTAATACTTCCTTTAAAATATCCATTTTAAGGATCTAAGTACTTTTACAAATCTGTTCAAAAGGTTTAAGACTAATGTTACTCAAACATTATCACAATAAACCCAAAACCATTTCACTTATGTTTATCTTTAAAGCATTATTAAAGACGTATTTACATTCATAAGTATAATAAAAAAGGGTTAAAGATGAATTTTATTAAAACATTATCGCGACAAACCCAAACCATCTCACTTATGGTTACCTTTAATGCATTATTTTTAAGATCTATTTACACTCATAAGTATAATAAAAAAAGGTTAAAGACAAATGTTATTAACACATTGTCATAAGAACCCTTATCCATTTCACACTTGTATTATCTTTAAAATGTTCTTTTTAAATATCTAAGTTAATATATGGTTAAGTTCAATAATCGAATGATCGATTACCAAGTTAAACAATTGCTTACAAATAATGTTCGTATGCTTAACTTGTTTCTGGCATTCCAGATTTAACTATTCTTTATTCAAGAGGGAAGCCTGGTTGATTAGACCTCTATTGCTCCATCCCTATTCGACATTAATCTTTAACTATCTGAAACAGATAAACCTACTTCGTCGGCTTTTAGTGTTAAGCAAAGTTAATTGCTCTTTTTAAATAAGTAAGTAAACAACAAGATTAACACGTTTTTGACATTTCAAATTATACTATTCCTCATTCAGGTGTGAAGCCATGTAAGTTTGGGCACTAGTTGCTCCAATCCTTGCTTGACACCTCATTCTTAAATCTCATAAAAAGACAAGTTTACTTGTCGGTTTTTAGTGTTAAGCCCAGTCAATCACCTTTGTAAAAACTTATATATATATATATATATATATATATAAAATAAAACTTAAGAAACACTTGTAAATAGGATTTAAATGTCTATATAAAATATTACTTGAAAATAACTAATTTATAAGTTTAAATAAAAACATGTTTTACATTTTGCATCACTTTACTTTCAAAATTCATAAATAATCATTAAAACTATAGTTAAACTTTTTTTTCTTTTTTATATTCAAATAAATTTTATAAGAACTTCCCTAAAAATATTTTATAAAGAAATAAATTTAGAAACCATTTAAATCATGAAAAACTAGCCAAAACGTCGCATTTTAAACACTAAAAACAATAAGGGGCTTACTGCAGCATTTATAAATGCCATTAAAAGTCCTTGTTACTACAACATTGAAAAGCACAATCAATGCCACTAGTTTTAACCACTTAACAAAATGAATTGAGACTTGAAATTTTTATAGTAATTACTACCATTAGGGTAGTTAAAAACCATGGAAAGAAATTCTTAAGAATGTCTTTTCATTTATTTGTAAAAAATCATGAAAATATGGGATTCTAAAGTGCGCTTGTAACGACTATTCTCGTTTCAAACACTTCCAAACTTACTTCAATTTAACGCATAAGTTAAACAACCATCGAGTCAAGGTCATGCCATATTTTTAAAAGGGTAATAGAAGTGACGTTGTACAATATAAAGTTATCATCTCCTTTCAAAACTAAGAGGGATCCAAAGTTTATAACTTTACTTAGTTAATGTCACTTTAACTTTATAATTCAAACACAACGTATATAAACACAATATATACTTAAGAGATAGTGAGATAACTCACTTAAAACCATACCTAACCCAAGCACAAAGCTACAATAACTAAAGAACCAACTCCTTCCATCAACACAAGCCAAAAGGTCCAACCTTTAGCATTTCTAAACCAAAGCCAATACCTTCCTCCTCTTCCATGCTTACAAACCATCTAAGCTCTCCATCTCACCTCCTCCCACTTATTACTTTCTAATCATGCTTCCCATGATGTTTTAGGCCCAAATCCAAAGTTTAAAAGAGACTGAAGATGATTTGGTTAAATTTTGAAAAAGTTAGAGAGTAATTGGTAGATTAGTGCTTAAGCACTTCCACCAATTTCAACCCTCCTACTTCATCTCAAACTTATTTGATTTTGTGTAATTATTTCCTACGGGTTTCCCCCTCCTTATATAGGCTAGCGATGTGATGGAAAAAGACCTAAATTCCCTCAAAACCCTTATGACACTAATTGCAAACATCACCTCCTTTACCATTTACTTAACTTTCAAGACTCTCTATTTATGCACATTTCCTTAATATCTTCCCTTACCTCTTACATGACATCATACATAAAGTTTATTTCATAAATGGAATAATATTATTATTACATTTACTTTAATTCCTAAGAAAATAAGCATATGTAAAAAAAATTGAACAACATATGACGATTAAAAAGCTATTTACTGATAAAACGATTTTCAGTCATATTATCGATATTCTCCCAAAGTATTAATTTTTGTCAACATTTTTCCAAAATAATTTTACCCTCATTACTTATGATTTAAAATGAGGTTAAAAAGATTGTTAAATCATTTTAATAACATTAATTCAAGATTCGAATATTTAAATAATTCATGTATTTAAATATGAAGTGTTTGAAACTCCAGGTCGTTACAATATCCTTTCGAGCAGCATATATCTCTAGTGAATATACCCTAGAAGAAACATAACCGGCTTGCTAAGATCGAGTGCATTGCTCCTGCATGTATGTCCTTAAGTACCTCTAGAATGGAGTTGCCTGCACTCTATGGGTTTACCAACCCTTCTGGCTATGCCTCATATCCCTGGTTTCAGTCATTACCGATGGTGAAGTCACATTCAACATCTCAACACACAAACCATAATTCAAACAGATCTCAGAACCACACATATATTCCCATACCCCAAAAAATCTCGGAATCACACCTGGATTCGCACATCCCGAATAGATCATGAACCTCTCCATGGATTCGAGCATCTCAATCAAATCTCGAGCCTCCACATAGATTCCTGCATCATGAACCTCTTCCAAAGCATAGATCATGTATATGGTTTTGATGTGATTACAATTTTGAGTCATCTCCTACAAGTACACTCCCTTACTTATTGGGTTCTTCAAAACCAACAGACAGATTTTCGGTTAACTCAACCTTGGTTCATTTAGAAATAAATAGACAATACATCAGGGTAGGGATCCTCTCCTATCCGGATGGATTTCTTATCATTTGTCCTAGAACATAAGATCAATTTATACATAGGGTATAGCATCATCCTTTGTTCCTTTTAGATATTTCCTAAGTTAATTTTGGTGTAATTTCAACAACAATAATAACAATCGCATATGGAAACTAAGTCATGTATGCTTATCATGTTTCCAACCTTCTCAACTCCCGCTATCCCTCGGCAAAGGGTGATGTCTGGTAGGTTAGAGCACTATTGCTTCTACACCCTACTCGAATCATCATTCTTAACATTTAGAGATAGAAAAAAATTAACTTTGTTAGCTTCTGTGCTAAGTATATGACTGAATACTTTCCATAAACAAGTAGACACATGGCATGATTAACACACACAAAGCAAGATCAAGTCATATAAAAGAGTTTCAATCCCATTTTTATTTAAATAATCCTTTATTAACTAAAACCTTTTTTATTAGTAAAACCTGTTTATCTAATAAATTTCTCCATTAATTAAAACTTCATCATTTAATTAGAACTTCTTCCCTTAATTGAATTTTCTTTTAATTAGACACCTTTATTAATTAAACTCGTTTATTAACTAAAACTTCTTTCATCAAATTAAAATTCTTATTAATTAAAACTAAACTTGTCAAACTTGTACATAGATTTAATTTCCCTTTATAAAAGGTATATACTTGGTAGTTTACTATTCATGTGTTACTATACACATATTACTATACACGCATTCACTATACACGTGTTACTATATACGTATTTACTATACACATATTTTACTATTCATTTGTACTCTTTTGTATACCTCAAAGGTATTTATATACTTATCTCAAATGATATAAGTGTATTCATAAATTATTAACAAGATTTACTTACTTTAAAATAAAATCAAAGAGTTTAAAAACAAATGTTACCAAAAACATCGTTACTATAAACCCATTTTCATTTGTAAATTAAACATATAATTTTTCTATCTGTATTTCGAAAGACTTCATACATGTTATTATTATTAAAATTCCATTATTAAAGATTTAATTTTATCACTTTAAAATATAATTTAAGGGTTGAAAAACAAATGTTACTAAAACATTTGTTTACTACAAACCCAAAACATTCCATACTTTAACTTTATCTTTAAAAATCTCTCTTAAAGATTGAATTATATTTATGAAGTTAAAGATAAGTGTTACTTAAACATTATCACTACAACCCAAAACCATTTCACATATAACCATTTTCTTTAGTACTTGCTTTTAAAGATTTAATTACACTTACAAGGATTAAAGCCAATTGTTACTTAAACATTTATCACTATAAACCCAAAGCCGTTTAACTATAGTTAAATTTAAAATACTCATTATTAAATCTAATTATTTTACTAAGTACAATTAAAGCCAATTGTTACTTAAACATTTATCACTATAAACCCAAAGCCGTTTAACTATAGTTAAATTTAAAATACTCATTATTAAATCTAATTATTTTACTAAGTACAATTAATAATATGGGTTAAAAATAAATGTTACTAAAACATTATTTACTAAAACCCAAAATCATTTTTAAACTTACCATTAACTTTAAGATATTCATTTTAAAGGTCAAAGCATATGTTTTTTTAATTGAGGTGATACACTTATTATTTAACTTCTCAAAATATTTTGTTTCAACTTTAGTGTTCAAATTCAAACTTCCTTTACCATAAAACTTTTATAACTTATATATATTTGCTAAAAACCATTTTAAAATGATGTATATTTATATATATATATATTGATTTATTTATAAGTAAAATATTTAATAATAAAAACAATTTAATAAGATATTTTATTAAATAAGCTTATATTTAGTTTAATAAAATATTTAACTAATTTTCTAATAACTATATATAGTTAAAAATACATTAAAAACACTTAAACTATTGTTTAAAACATATTTAAATATTACTTAAAAGTACTTGTTTTATAATTTATTTAAAACCCATAAGAAACACATTTTATAATATAAAACCCTTTAATTTAAAAATTCATATATAATTATTAAAATATATATTTAAACCTTAATATTTTTTCAATGAAAATACAATTATAGTATTCATTAAAAATGCAAAGAATCCCTAGGATGTCTTTCAATGTTATTTCAATGTTAACTTTAAAAATCAACGAACACAAAGCGATCTCAAAGTGCATCCATAACAACTTTTTGCTTCAAACTATCACAACTTCCATTCATAATTTCTGTAGGTCCCCACACCAAGTCATTTATGTTAAACACGCTAAAATGTGTATAATGAATAACAAGATATATATATATATATATATATATATATATATATATATATATTCACACGATGTAATCACTTTTTATCCAATTTAACATATGTTTATAGGACTATTTAGCTTCAAATATTTACAACACGCTATCAAAGATGTAAAAAATAAGTCGCGAGCATGTCATATATTTTAGAGGGTTTAAAAGATGGATTATACTGCATATAATGTTGTTACTTGCTTTCAAAAGCGAGGGGTCCAAAAGTAATAACTTGCATTGTTATGTATTTAATTTATATTTAACAAATAATTATATACACAACATTAACAAATTATATAATGAGTCTCACTCACCCAAGATATAGGTAACCTTGATATGAGTGCAATGGCAAAGACGACACCTACATTGGACCTCGTATGCAAAATTTATTTGTTTCATAAGAAATTAGATTGATTAAAAAAATTAATTACTTACTTAACACACTACTGTAACGACCCATAATTTCTGTCATTTGAAATTCGTATATATAATTGATTTTTAATATTAACAAGTAAAATTTTTAAGTCGAATAAATTAGATTTTGAATATCTGGATTTAATTGGATAATTAAATCGACAATTAATATGTGAGATTTCAGGAATAATTGGAAATTGGGTGTAATTTGATTTAAAATGATTTATAAAGTTACGTTAAATCATATTGGAGTTAGAATGATATTTTAGAACTTTTAAAATTGAATTAAAAGTTAATTTGTGAAAATTGAATATTTTAATATTTAATTGACGATTTAAAATAGCCATTTTTCAAACAGCCTCGGATTTCGACGAATCCAGTTTCATCAGATCCGTAATGTTAAATTATTGTAAGATTTCAAATTTCGTATCAATCGGATTTACGGTTTGTCCGGGGCAAGCCAAAACGCATAGAAATTGGTTTAATCGATTTAATTCAAATTCGATCGTTTATTTCCGTAACTCGCACATATGACTGAATTAGCCTCCGAAACACGTTTCGTTGTGTCCGGAGCGTGGGGTAAACCCTAGAAATGCCGGTCAACGCGCGAGATTTGGAGTTCGGAAATTTAGAGTGAATAGTGTTTTTCGTTGAAATTCTATAAAAGGAACCCTTCATCATTCAGAATTGCAAACCCTAGCCATCTTTCTTCAGCCGCCTCCAATAATTTGAATGGCCAAAATTCATCTTCATTCTTCCTCAAATATCTTCAAATCCACAAACAAATAGCAAAAATGTTTAACTGCAAAGTTGAAGAGGGCTATGAGATCTATATTCTCAACGGTCATGATCAAAAATAACTTCACGGATCAACGACAATTTGCATTTGAAGACGTGTGTTCGTGGGCCAAAATCTCGGCCTGGGGCGGGGGGGACCGATCTCAGCCGCACTTGGCAGGGTGATGTTCGATGACGTGGGCTTTGACGTGGTGTCTCCTGATCGACGTCTAGTCGAGAGTTGGAGCCACGTTAATTCAAAAATAAGTGACGGCAATGGGTTCTCGTTCGTGTTCTTTACTGGGAAGAAGAGGAAAGGCACACGCATGGCCTGATGTAAGCAAGAAGATGTGCGACCGAGATAGAATCTAGGGTTTGAAATAAAAAAATTAGTTGTAAATTATATATATATATATATATAAAAATTGTGTAATCTTCAAAAAGTCATAACTTGTTCGTACGAGGTCGGAATTTGACGAAACGAATTGTGTCGGATTCGTATTGACAAGCACTAAGTGATGGAGCTGGATTGGAATTGATTGGAGCTAGTGGAACATTTGGGTAGAATTAAACGCGCGTTTAATTTTATTCGAAATAAAACACTGCAACCGTTATTGAAAGCAAGGTGAGAACTTCTCACTCAATCAAAATTGTTTCGATTTAAATTTTAAATAGTTAGATTTAAAATTGCATGATTACGTGATTGAATGATAAATTATTATCTATTGTTCTGAAATAGACCCTATACGCCATATATTAAGCAGATGTTATTTATTATAAACATATACCGCGATAATTCCATCTTGATTGGAATTGGTATTATATATGTACTTGGAGTTGATTTTCCTACATTATATAGCGGATGAGACCCTATTGCGTCGGATAATAGTGGATAATATTTTATGAACCCATATACCGCGATATTCCGTATTGGAACGGAATTGGTATTGTGCCAATGTCTTTGGATGCAGGGAAACAGGTTGGAGGGATCTAACTGGATTCCTCACCAGTATTTATTTGATTTCAATATTGTGATATTTGTTGATTATCATATGATGATATATGATGTTTGGATGCCGTGATTGATTATTTGGTACTGTTGCATCATTGGGCCTATTTTGGAGCTTTAAAAATGTTAAAGGAATGATTTTCAAAGTTTAAAAGGATTTTAAAGTGATTTTTGAAAGTATACGTTTTATTAAAATTTTGGAATTGATTCGTTTTAAATAAATAAACGTTAAAATTTTAATGTTATAAAATTTATGATTTTTGAGAAAATATAGTTAAAATGTGATTTTTGAAATATGGAGTTAATAAGTTTTATAAAATAGTTTAAATTGAGATTTTTGAATTTATTATAAAAGCTCTACATAAAATATTTAAAAAAAATGATATCTATAAATCAAAATATTGAAATTTTAAAACGAGTTTTTATAAGCGTTGAAAAGAAGTATAAATGGATTTCATAAGTGAATGAAATTGATAGATTTATAGATTGTGAGGTTTTAAAATGAATAGATTCTGTAAAATAGAAAATTATAAATAATTAACTTGAAAATTTGATTTTTTGCATTTAAGTGAGATTCAAATAGAATTTGTTAATAAAGTGATTTTATAAGTTGAAGTTGTTATAAAATATAAATGGGATTTATAAACATTGTTTTATAAATCCGAAATCGACTTAGTTTGATAAGTCAATTATTTTAGATATTTGAAGGAGATATATTCACGATTTTGGGCAGCGGATAACCCTTTAAATAAAATGTGTAGAAAAATGTTGAATTTGGTTAACGAAGAATATTCACGATTTTGGGACAGTGAATAATATATTAAAGTGTTTTGGGGAAGTGATATTTTAAATAGGATTAAAACGATTTGAAGTTGTTTTAAAATGTATCAAGTTTCAAAACCATTGATTTCAACATTCATTGTTGAAATAGACGTTTTCGAGAAATAAGGAAAAGATGGACTATAACACTGTTGTTATAGTAAATGATTTCCGAAAGGAATGGTTTTTTTATAGTATTGGGATTTATATATCTATCTTAATTTTGAATCCCTATAATAGTGATTTTGGGTTGTCGTAGCGATGTTTTACGCAACATTCGTTTTGGCCCAAATAAATGTGTTTAAGAAAATATTTTCTTTAAAGAATGAAATATATACTTAATCGTGATTTAGGTATATTTAATATTTTCTAAGTATTGAAAATAAATAGATTTGCGAATTACTTATTGTTAAATAAGTATTTGGAAATGTTTTCCAATGAAGAAATTGAAAGGGTTTAGAGAATATATCTTTTTAAAGATAAATTGAAGTGAATATCTGGCGAGTTATTAAATTATGGAAGATTAATCAAAAGGGCCTAGTGATTGTTATGGTGCTGGATATTTGGTTGTTCGCCTTGATAGTTAAATAACCGACTATCAATATTACCTTTAAATGGGTAATTGTTATAATTGCTTGAATTTGAATGCTACATTATTTTTGAAAATAAGCGTTCGTTATTCTGTTTAGCCGGGAGAGGACCTTTGTGTCATAAATCCCATTCCGAATAGATGATATGTCGTAATGGATAGCATTTGAAGACCGGTGTTGAAGACCGGATATTTATGAAAAAGGAAGGATTACCGTTGAATGTTTCTGCATCGGCTGATCTTCGATATAGAAATTTTATCACCCTTTGTGATGGGAAGTCCGATCGTGATTAGTGAATATCCAGATTGCAAGGGCTTCTTTGGAAGTGCCTTCGGTTCTGTTCGAACCCAGAACGGACTCTTGTGGATGTGTGTCTGACGTTACAATTTGACATGTAAAGCTGGTTTCTATCAAATATATTTCTGTTGGTGGCGGAGAATTTATTCCCTTAGCTTACCACCATTCTCTGAGACGTACGAGCTCAGAGGTTATGTAGTTGATGGTTACTAGTGATATATTCCCAAATTGGTAATGTGGCATACGAAGTGCTATTGAGCATTTGTTGATCAAAGCGTGGCTTTTGTATAAAGCGTAGCTTTATGGACGAGACTTCGTCGGACCTCACACCCCAAAAATGGTCAAAACAGGAAAGATGAGGCAAGGTTATTAGGGGGTAGCGCCCCCTTAGTGTATGTCATTTCCTTCTAGATAGAGGTTAGATTATGGTATGGAGCCCTGATACTTAACCGATGTTGTTGCTGCAAACTTATTACTTTGTGGTTGTTGGTGAATCCTGGGATTTAGGTCGGTTGCGACCGGGGGATGACATATTCGTGTCAGTCGTTACCCAGCTAGGGGTAACCCGGCCTTGTGTGGGCAGAGATCTAACCGTAATGTTAGGTTAGGTTCTCGGGGCGTCTTTCTAGAGGCGTTTCCACGTGGCAATGGGAAGTTCCTTGGCCTGACTATTTGTTGGAAATCCACACTCCAATACGCAATCTGCACGGTTTTAGTTGTATAGCCTGCCATGGAATGTGGCGATAACCTGCTATTGAACATGGTAGCTATAGTAGGCATAAGTGCGGAATGCCTATGCTGGCTAAGATTTATATCATTACTTTCAAAATGTTTTCCTACACTCTACACTTATAGTAATAATATCAAAGAAAAATTTCTATGTATCAAGTATATTTGACTATCATAAGGAGAAATCTCCTCCGATTCTGCGTTTGCATTGTGTGTGCGCGCGGGAAGCCTTACGGTAGTCTCATTTTCTAAAAAGAATTTCGAATCTAATTTAAAATATTTCTTTGTTGATTTTTAAAGATAAACTGTTTTAAATTCTCACACCAGTCGCATGACTGACTTGGAGTTTATTGTTCTCTTCCTAAACTCTGGGTGCCCGCCAATTTTAACACGGGCAATCGAGAGTCAGGTTATCAGGTTATTCTGGAATTCAGGAGATGCTATAGAGTCCAAGGAGCAAGCTGGATGGCATGGCGTATCAACTAGTATATAGTATTTCTTTTCCGTTGTTTATTGTTGTAAACTCTGATGATGTAATATAATGTGATGTAATGTAATAACTGATATAGTTCTTTGTTTTAAAGAATATTCATTTATCTATTATATGTTGTTCCGCTGCGATTGTGAGATTCTGTTATTGGTTTTGTTACTTTTCTTTCTTTCTTCTTCCATCTTCTACCTCTTCTTTAACCATAACGGTACGGTTTTAAGTTGATACAGTGGACGTATTGATGTCCATCTTCGTGGACGAAAAATCCTCTCGATACATTTGGTATCAGAGCATATGGTTAAGTGACAACCTTGGCTCTGTTGGGTATTACTCATTAGAGATAGAGTCAGTAGTACTCTAGAATGAGTTGAGTGTAATAATAAATATGAGCGCGTATTTGTTAGTGAATATGAAATTGTTTTGTATTGTGTTGACTTATCGGTTGATTGTTTATAGATTTTGGTCGGTGCAGTTTGGCCAACTGTTTCGATAGGGGTTTCTAAACTTTTAAACAAGATAAACCGACATAGTATCATTTTAAATTGGGTAAATGAAATAATTTTACCTTGGTTTTAGTATATATATAAAGGGATAATTTTTCAGGAATTATTAAAGTGTATATAAATTGATTGTTTGGTTGTTGAAAATGTAAGAATATATGTGAGTTAATTAAAAGAATAAAATTGTATAAGCAAATGAATTATTAAGTATGGAATTATAATGAATGTGATTTACAATTGTGAAATAATCTTATATATAAGAAGTGAAACTATACGAATATATTTATAAATATAAATTGTAAACTATGATTCATAATTTGAAATAGAATTCTAGAGTAATATTTGAAAACAAATTTATAGAATTTGAAATTTTGAGATTAGGGAAATTTAAATTCTTTGAAGTTGGAAAATGATTTTCAAGGGTTTTGGAAAATTGTTTTGAAGGAAAGAAAGCACTAAACTCTTTCCGGTCGCTAGAAAATAATTCCGATAATGATTGCGACATCATCGGTGTTCATTTTTGGGTTTCCAAAAGAGGGATTGCTGCCAAGTAGTTTTAAATGAAAGTTGTTTGAAAATTTGGGTTTGGTTTTGAAATTCAAAGGATAATTGAATTGGTTTCAAAAATGGTTTTGAAAGATTAAAAAGACTCTGGAATGTTATATAAAATGATTGGAATACAATTATTAAGTTGGAAAATGAATTGTGAATGAATAAATAAAATTTGCAAGTGCAAGAAAATGAAATTGAAATCCATTTCGAATTTTTAAGTAAATAGAAGTGGAATTGGAAATTGGATTTATAAGTGGAAATTTAAGTTAACTTAAACAAATGATGTTTGATATGGAATATAACTTAAATAATGTTGAATGAAGTTGATTTTGGTATCGAAGTAAATTTATAAAATGAAGTCATTAAAGAATATGAACTTGAGTTATGTGATGGAATTCAACTTTTGTGGTTAAAGGAATTAGCAATTGAATTAATAAAAGGATTGGATGTCAATCGAATGTAAATAAATTGATATAGAACAATGAATGTAAGTGTTAATTCATTAAAGCTAATTAAAAGTGATGAACCAAATTGAATGAATGTAAGCAAAGTAAAGAAATTTGGTAATGTTGGTTATACGTTTGTTGTTAGTTGATTGTATATAATTCATTAAGAGTTAATGAAATTGAATCGATGAAATTGAATCGATAAAATTGGAAGCTATGAAATTTAATTTGAATGTGGAGGTGAACTAACTTGAATGTGAATTAGTGAATGCAAACTAATTGAATATGAATAAATGAATGTTAGCAAAAACATCCAATGTTAATGAATCAAATGTGATTTAAATTGGAAAACCAATTCATTGAATATAATGAGAAGTGAATTTATATTGATTTGGTTATAGATTGATTGGATGGATGTTGGATGTTAGTGGATGACAGTTGGTTGATGATTGCATTTGCTATATTGACATATATAGTTGTTGGTATATGTTGTATATTGATATTACTTGCCTATATACATGTTCTCATTTGTTTGTTGAGTGTTTAGTAGGTGTGGATTGCGCTTGCTTCGCATTTGGAGCTCGCTTTCACGCTATATTAGCCGTATATGCTCGCAAATAAATATATAAGATACATATCTCGGATTACATATCGTACTTTTACACCTTTTTTTCCTATGGGATGCCTCATTACTTGATGAGATGTATATTTGTGATATATATACTATCATTTTTTTTCGGACCGAGCCGCGCAAAGGAGACTATGGTGAATTTTTTTGAAAATTTAAGGCGTCAGAATATTTTTGAGAAAATTGGAAAATTTTGAAAAGATAACTAAGTATGATTTGAAAACTTAGTAAAGTTATTGTAAGAAGTTTAACTATTGGGTTTTGGGAAAGTTAAACACTTAAGTGAATTTGAAATCTAATTTGAATGGATGTTTGAAACATTAATGAATCCTGTAACTTTTTCTTACTTGGTAATTTTGAGGACGAATTTTTTTTAAGGGGGAAGTTTGTAACGACCCAGAATTTCTGTCATTTGAAATTCCTATATTTAATTGATTTTTAATATTAATAAGTGAAATTTGTAAGTCGAATAAATTAGATTTTGAATATCTGGATTAAATTGAATAATTAAATCGATAATTAATATGTGAGATTTCAGAAATAATTGGAAATTGGGTTTTATTTGATTTAAAATGATTTATAAAGTTATGTTATATCATATTGGAGTTAGAACGATATTTTAGAACTTTTAAAATTGAATTAAAAGTTAATTTGTGAAAATTGAATATTTTAATATTTAATTGACGAGTTAAAATAGCCATTTTTCAAACAGTCTTGGATTTCGACGAAACTAGTTTCATCGGATCTGTAATATTAAATTATTGTAAGATTTCAAATTTCGTATTAATCGAATTTATGGTTTGTCCGGGGCAAGCCAAAACGCATAGAAATTGGTTCAGTCGATTTAATTTAAATTTGATCGTTTATTTCCGTAACTCGCACATATGACCGAATTAGCTTTCGAAACACGTTCCATTGTGTCCAGAACGTGGGGTAAACCCTCGAAACGCTGGTCACCGCGCGGGATTTGGAGTTCGAAATTTGGGGTGAATAGTGTTTTTCGTTGAAATTCTATTGAAGGAACCCTTCATCATTCACAATTGCAAACCCTAGCCATCTTTCTTCAGCCGCCTCCAATAATTTGAATGGCCGAAATTCATCTTCATTCTTTCTCAAATATCTTCAAATCCACAAACAAATAGAAAAAATGTTTAACTGCAAAGTTGAAGAGGGCTATGAGATCTATATTCTCAACGGTCACGATCTAAAATAACTTCACGGATCAACGACAATTTGCATTTGAAGACGTGCATTCGTGGGTCAAAATCTTGGCCTGGGGGGGACCGAGCTCAGCCGCACTTGGCTGGGTGATGTTCGATGACGTGGGCTTTGACGTGGTGTCTCCTGATCGACGTCTAGTCGAGAGTTAGAGCCGCGTTAATTCAAAAATAAGTGATGGCAATGGGTTCTCATTCGTGTTCTTCACTGGGAAGAAGAGCAAAGGCGCACGGACGGCCTGATGTAAACAAGAAGATGTATGGTCAAGATAGAATCTAGGGTTTGAAATAAAAAAATTAGTTGTAAATTTTATATATATATAAAAATTGTGTAATCTTTAAAAAGTCATAACTTGTTCATACGAGGTTGGAATTTGACGAAACGAATTGTGTCAGATTCGTATTGACGAGCACTAAGCGATGGAGCTAGATTGGAATCGATTGGAGCTAGTGAAAATTTTGGATAAAATTAAACGCGTGTTTAATTTTATTCGAAATAAAACACTGCAACTGTTATTGAAAGCAAGGTGAGAACTTCTCACTCAATCAAAATTGTTTCGATTTAAATTTTAAATAGTTAGATTTAAAATTGCTTGATTATGTGATTGAATGATAAATTATTATCTATTGTTCTGAAATAGACCCTATACACCGTATATTAAGCGGATGTTATTTATTATAAACATATACCGCGATAATTCCATCTTGATTGGAATTGGTATTATATATGTACTTGGAGTTGATTTTCCCGCATTATATAGCGGATGAGACCCTATTGCGCCGCATAATAGCGGATAATATTTTATGAACCCATATACTGCGATATTCTGTATTGGAACGCAATTGGTATATTGCTAATGTCTGTGGATGCAGGGAAACAGCTTGGAGGGATCCAACTGGATTCTTCACCAGTATTTATTTGATTTCAAATATTGTGATATTTGTTGATTATCATATGATGATATATGATGTTTAGATGCCGTGATTGATTATTTGGTGCTGTTGCATTATCGGGCCAATTTTGGAGTTTTAAAAATGTTAAAGGAATGATTTTCAAAATTTAAAAGGATTTTAAAGTGATTTTTGAAAGTATACGTTATATTAAAATTTTGGAATTGAATCATTTTAAATAAATAAACGTTATAATTTTAATGTTATAAAATTTATGATTTTTTAAAAAATATAGTTAAAATGTGATTTTTGAAATATGGAGTTAATAAATTTTATAAAATAGTTTAAATTGAGATTTTTGAATTTATTATAAAAGCTTTATATAAACGATTTAAAAAAATTGATATCTATAAATCAAAATATTGAAATTTTAAAACGAGTTTTTATAAGCGTTAAAAAGAAGTATAAATGGATTTCATAAGTGAATGAAATTTATAGATTTATAAATTGTGAGGTTTTAAAATGAATAGATTTTGTAAAATAGAAAATTATAAATAATTAACGTGAAAATTTGATTTTTTGCATTTAAATGAGATTTAAATAGAATTTGTTAATAAAGTGATTTTATAAGTTGAAGTTGTTATAAAATATAAATGGGATTTATAAACATTGTTTTATAAATCCGAAATCGACTTATTTTGATAAGTCAATTATTTAGATTTTAAAGGAGATATACTCATGATTTTGGGCGGTGGATAATCCTTTAAATAAAATGTGTAGAAAAATGTTGAATTTGGTTAACGAAGAATATTCACGATTTTGGGACAGTGAATAATATATTAAAGTGTTTTGGGGAAGTGATATTTTAAATAGAATTAAAACGATTTGAAGTTGTTTTAAAATGTATTAAGTGTCGAAACCATAGATTTCAACATTCATTGTTGAAATAGACGTTTCGAGAAATAAGGAAAAGATGGACTATAACACCATTGTTATAGTAAATGATTTCCGAAAGGAAAGGTTTTGGTATAGTATTGGGATTTATATATCTATCTTAATTTCGAATCACTATACTAGTGATTTTGGGTTGTCGTAACGATGTTTTACGCAACATTCGTTTTGGCCTAAATAAATGTGTTTAAGAGAATGTTTTCTTTAAAGAATGAAATATATACTTAATCGTGATTTAAGTATATTGAATATTTTCTAAATATTGAAAATAAATAGATTTGTGAATTACTTATTGTTAAATAAGTGTTTGGAAATGTTTTCCAATGAAGAAATTGAAAGGGTTTAGAGAATATATCTTTTTAAAGATAAATTGAAGTGAATATCTGGCGAGTTATTAATTTATGGATGATTAATCAAAAGAGCCTAGTGATTGTTATGGTGCTGGATATTTGGTTGTTGGCCTTGATAGTTAAATAACCGACTATCAATATTTCCTTTAAATGGGTATTTGTTATGATTGCTTGAATTTGAATGCTACACTTATTTTTGAAAATAAGCGCTCGTTATTCGGTTTAGCCAGGAGAGGACCTTTGCGTCATAAATCCCATTCTGAATAAGTGATATGTCGTAATGGATAGCATTTGAAGATCAGAGTTGAAGACCGGATATTTATGAAAACGGAAGGATTACCGTCGAATATTTCTGCATCGGTTGATCTCCGATATAGAAATTTTATCACCCTTTGTGATGGGAAGTCCGGTCGTGATTAGTGAATATCCGGATTGCAAGGGCTTCTTTGGAAGTGCCTTTGGTTCTGTTCGAACCCAAAACGGACTTGTATGGATGTGTGTCTGACGTTACAATTTGAGATGTAAAGCTGGTTTCTATCAAATATATTTCTGTTGGTGGCGGAGAATTTAATCTCTTAGCTTAACACCCTTCTCTGAGACGTACAAGCTTAGAGGTTATGTAGTTGAAGGTTACTAGTGATATATTCCCAAATTGGTAATGTGGCATACGAAGTGTTGTTGAGCATTTGTTGATCAAAGGGTGACTTTCGTATAAAGCGTAGCTTTATGGACGAGACTTCGTCGGACCTCACACCCCGAAAATGGTCAAAATAGGAAAGATGCGGCAAGGTTATTAAGGGATAGCGCCCCCTTAGTGTATGTCATTTCCTTCTGGATAGAGGTGGTATTATGCGATGGAGCCCAGATACTTAACCTATGTTGTTGCCGCAAACTTATAACTTTGGTTGTTGGTGAATCCTGGGATTTAGCTCGTTGCGACCGGGGGAAGACATATTCGTGTCAGTAGTTACCTAGCTAGGGGTAACCCGGCCTTGTATTGGCAGAGATCTAACCGTAATGTTAGGTTTGGTTCTCAGGGCATCTTTCCAGAGGCGTTTCCATGTGGCAATGGGAAGTTCCTTGGCCTGACCAGGAAATCCAAACTCCAATACGCACCATGTACGGTTTTAGTTGTATAGCCTGCCATGGAATGTGGCGGTAACCTACTATTGAACATGGTAGCTATAGTAGGTATAAGTGCGAAATGTCTATGCTGACTAAGATTTATATCATTACTTTCGAAATGTTTGCCTACACTCTACACTTATAGTAATAATATCAAAGAAAAATTTCTACGTATCAAGCATATTTGACTATCATAAGGAGAAATCTCCTCCAATTCTGCGTTTGCATTGTGTGTGTGCGCGGGAGGCCTTATGGTAGTCTCATTTTCTTAAAAGCATTTCGAATCTAATTTAAAATATTTCTTTTTTGATTTTTAAAGATAAACTGTTTTAAGTTCTCACACCAGTCCCATGACTGACCTGGAGTTTATTGTTCTCTTTCTAAACTCTGGGTGCCCACCAATTTTAACACGGGCAATCCAGAGTCAGGTTATCAGGTCATTCTAGAATTCAGGAGATGCTATGAAGTCCAAGGAGCAAGCTGGATGGCATGGCGTATCAACTAGTATATAGTATTTCTTTTCCGCTGTTTGTTGTTGTAAACTCTGATAATGTAATGTAATGTAATGTAATGTAATAACTGATAAAGTTCTTTGTTTTAAAGAATATTCATTTATCTATTATACGTTGTTCCGCTGCGATTGTGAGATTCTGTTATTGGTTCTGTTACTTTTCTTTCTTCTTCTATCTTCTACCTCTTCTTTAACCCTAACGGAACGGTTTTTCGGCCTTCGATTGCTCGGCAGTTGATACAGTGGACGTATTGATGTTGACCTTCATGGACAAAAAATCCTCTCGTTACAGCTACACTAACAACTTATACTTATATAAGTTATGTGTATAAGATATTTAATTTTCATTAATGGAATTGCCTTTAAGGCATATGTTTATAACAAATAAAAATACACTTTCATATATATATATATATATATATATAATACACCAAACTCATGCTAGGACATTCCATTTCCCTATCTCTTAATGAGTTATACCCTGCCAAAGCCAAGGTTCTAGCTTAGCCTTCAGCTCCGATACCAGTCGTAACGACCCTCCTTTTCCACCCCAAATGTTGACACAAATACATCTACGGTATTCACGTGCCAATCATCCAGGTGCAGAAAAGACAGAACATCATGGTAAAGAAAAAGAAGAAAGGAAAAGGAATAGGAACAAAAACATCGGAATCTCACATCGGAATGATAACATATAATATTAAAAGATAGTACACCACACAACTCTAATATACATATAGCATTTCAAAGTTAGTAAACAAAGTACTATCATCAACCTGGATAGTTATAACAGTCTATCCTCATAATTACTAATATATATACATAATGAATGCAACGAAAATAAGAATACTATAGTAGGTAACATCCAGCTTCGCTCCAAGAGCTCAGTGAACATCAACAAAAACTAGCTTTTCTCAAACTGCTCGAAAAAGCATACGAAGAATTTAGGGAAATGAAAAGCCACATGTCAGATGTAAGATTGGTGTGAGAAACTCAAGAAATATGCATGCAGCATATAAAAGAACCTTTTGAGACCGTCATAACAGTAATCCCTTCAAAAGAGCCAAACCATTCAATAAGTAGATATTACGACATAATAGATAATGTCTAGGGTAAAGAATACAAGTAAGAAATAATTGTGCTGCACATACGTACACCACAACAATAATAAGTATGCAATCAAAGCCGCTAAGGTGCATTCGATAATTCTGTAGGATTTCCACGAAGATCTCCTTGGATCAAAGCCGACTCCAATCTCATGCACAAGGATTAGAGATATCTTTTCGAGTAGCATAAATCTATGGTGAATGTACCCTAAGAAAAACTTAGGTGGCATGCTAAGACCAAGTGCTCTGCTCTCGCATTCATATTCATAAGTATCTCTAAAATGGAGTCGCTTGCACCCTATGGGTTTGCCAACTCTACTGGCTATACCTCCTATCTTTAGGTTTTATAATTACAAAGGGTGAATTTATATTCAGCATCTCAACACACAAGCCATAACACGAACAAATCTCAAAATCACTTATGCATTCCCATATCTCAACAGATCTTGAAACCATACATGGATTCCCATATCCTAAATAAATCATGAACCTCTATGTGAGTTTGAGCATCTTCAATCAGATCTCGAATCTCCACAATGACGCCATCGTCACGAGCCACTTCTAAAGCATAATTACGTATATGGTTTTGAAGTTGTTAAAGTTTCGAGTCATCTCATATGAGTACACTCCCCCACTTACAGGTACTTTAAAATTAACTGATAGATTTTCGGTTAACACGACCCTGGTTCTTTCAGAAATAAAAAAACAATACATAAGGGTGGAGATCTGCTCCTATAAGAATGGATTTCCTTATCATTTGTCCTAGAAGGCAATACAATTTTATACATAGGGTATAACATCATCCCTTGTTCCTTCTAGATATTTTCTAAGTTGATTTTGGTATAATTTCAACAACAATAAGAATGATCACATATGGAAACTAATTCACATATACTTATCGCGTTCCCAACCTTCTCAAGGTCAGATATCCCTTAGTCAAGTGTAAAGCCCGATAGCTTAGAACATTAACGCTTCTACATGCTACTCGAGTCATCATTCTTAACTCTCAAAAATTGAAATAAAACTACTTTGTTGGCTTTCATGCTATCCACATGACTAAATACTTTCCATAAACAGGTAGACTCACAAAGCTTGATTAACACACACGAAGCACGATCAAGTCACATAAATGACTTTTAGTCCCATTTTTATTTAAATAATCCTTTATTAACTATAACCTCTTTTATTAGTAAAACTCCTTTATCTAATAAAATTCCTCCTTTAATAAAAACTTCATCATTTAATTAGAACCTCTTCCTTAGTTTAAAACTTCTTCCCCTAATTAACTTATTTTAATTAAACACCTTCATTAAATAAACTCATTTATTAAATAAACTTCTCTCATTTATTTGAACTTCTTATTAATTAAAACTTAACTTGTTGGGCCTGTGTATAGATTTAATTTCCCTTTATAAAAGATATATACTTGTTATTTTACTATTCACGTATTACTATACATGTATTTTACTATTCATTTATACTTTTTTCCATACCCCAAAAGTATTCATATACTTATCTCAAATGAAATAAGTATATTCACAAATCATTAACAAAATTTGCTTACATTAAATACATTCAAAGAAGTTTAAAAAAAGTTACTAAAACATCATATAAACCCTTTTCATTTATAAATTAAATATATAACTTTCCTATCATTATTTCAAAAGATTTCATACACGTTGTTATTATTAAGATTCCATTATTAAAGATTTGATTATATTTATAATAGTTTTGCACTTTAAAATATAATTCAAAGGTTTAAAAACAAATGCTACTGAAATATTATTTACTACAAACCCAGAACATTCCATACTTTAACATTTATCTTTAAGAATCTCTTTTAAAGTTTAATTACATTTATTAAGGTTTAAGACAAGTGTTACTTATCATTATCACAACAACCTAAAACCATTTATAATGACCTAATATTTTGGACCATTCAAATCGATAATAATCTACACATGTCGGACTTGAATTGCTCAAAATATCAGATTGTTAATTTAAAATTTGGCAAAGCTCAGCATATACAGTAAATAAATTAATCATAGAATCACAAAGTAATATAATGCAGCGGAATAGATAAATAGTAGTTCATGAAGCTACTATATAAACATCAGAGTTAGAAATAAAATACAGCAGGATAACTCAAATACATTGAAGTCTCGAATAAAAACAGATGACATCTTTGAACCAATCAATTGAAAAAATTAAAAGCCGAATCGATAGTTGGATCTCCAAATGAGCTCCAAACTCCAAAGGTGAGTCTCAAATGCTGTATCACTCAGTCTGACCCGAGCGTAAAACAAAACACATAACATTCGAGTCAGGATTAAAATTCTTATATCAATAAATCCAACTCAAGTGAAATATCAACTGAAATACAATTAACTTAAAGGATGTTTGGATAACCATCCTCTAAGGATCCATGGAACTATCTGCAATGCAGAAAATATACACTATAACACCGTGGTCATTTCAATAAATTTATACTTCAAAACCAAATTGTCATTTCCATTAAATATATATATATATATATAAATATATATATAAATATATTTCCTAAATTTCACAAATAGATTCCAATCAATTCGAGTTCCAAATTCACATTTAATTCAATTTAGATTTATCCATTTTAATTCAATTCAATTTCTAAATAACAAATTCAAATTTTATTGATTTCAAATACAGATCTGGATCACAAAAAAACTATTTAAATTCCATCATTTCAAAGCTTTAGTATTCAACATTTTCAAAGTTCAATTTAACGGTTTCATATAGATCTTGATTTAACTCATTATTACTTAGTCTAGATATATCCACTTAATAAATTCAGTATTATTTAAATAACCTTAATTTACCCTTAAACTAAATGTTCCTTTCGATTTGTTAAACTTGAAATATCCATTTAGTCACTTTGAATCAAAAATCAAATTATAAAATCATTCTTAGACTTCAACTTCAATAGTTCAAATCGATTAAATTTAGTAGAATGCTTAACTAAATACAATCTCAATTAATTCAGCTTTATCTTCTCAACCTTAACTCATTCAAATTATTACAACAATCTATTTTGATTTATAGTTTTAAATAAATACTTAATCATACTATATGTATTGAATCAATCTCAATATTATTATTATTAACTCTTTATATAAAATTACCATATATATATATATATAATATTCTAAGAACCAATATATATTAAAAACCATATTTTTCTTTTCAAAACCATAGAAATTATTTTCAAACATTTATACATGGACCAACGGTGTCTGTATATATTTTCCTATCCTATGGTCAAGTGATACGGATTTTTATCATTTCAATCCGTAATATATACGGGTAGATAACATTTCGACCCGCAATCCTAAATTCAATTCAATGAAAATCGCTTGGGTTTATTATTTCAACCCATAACGATTTTCTTCTATTCTAAAGTCCATTGGGGTATGTATCATTTCAACACATAGTGGATTCTATACTAACAGGGAACTTGCAGAGTGATAACGGACAATACGAATATAACAACAAGCATATGTCGTCAATAACAATATAATATAAACAACAGGACATGGTGTCATATCCCACATGTGAACGTTTATAGATAATAGCATATATAACAATTTAAATATCTACAGTAGCATATTTCAGTTTTCGTTTCAATTGAAATCAAATTTAATAAATATAAGAACGTTAATCGTGAGTGATCACTCACCTTTCGAGGCTAGATAGATTTGACAAAGAAACGAGCTATGAATCCAGGCACGAATTTCAAAGAAAAGCACGATTGAACACAAATTCAATGACCAAACTGAAAATGAGAAACCGATGAGAAAATCAATCGGTTTAATATATATAAAAAACATATATATTATTATTATTTTATAAAAATCAATATCTTAATTTCAGAAAAATATTAAAATAATATGTGTGTGTATATATACAATTAAATCACTATCCTTAAAACACATATTTTTAAAATATTATAACCAAAATCATATATATATATATATATATATATATATATTCAAACTATATATAATACAGTATATACGCAGACCTATATTTTAATAAATATATGTAGTGTGAATATACATATATGCATAACAAAAGAAGTGAAAGCTTTATATTCAGTATACAAATATGCATAGGTATTAGAGCTACATACTTTACTGTATCCTAAACATATACTATATGTATATAATATGGGAAAAATCCAAACACGTTACATGTAGCAGCACTTAAAAATAAAACAGAAGAATCAAAACAGCCTAAAATTCACATACTTATGAATATATAAGTTGCTGATATAAATCTCATATACCCTAACACGACGTGTTATATAACTCTTTAATATAAATAATCTAAGAAAATTTTTATGATACATATTAATAACTCACAAACTTATGCATATAGGATTTTACATAAATGAATAATGAATGATATAAACTTATATAGTATATGCAAACTATATATATATATAATATATCAATACCAAAATCTGCTTTAATACAATCTATCATAAAATGCAAATATTTGAAACACAAACATAGTAAAATTGTATACTTTGAAACAACTTTAGATACATATATGTTGTATATATCCTGAAACCACCTACCAAATATATAATATAAAAATCACAGAAATCTTCAGATTTGACTTAAATAAAATCAAGTAACTCATTTTATTAAAGCTTATATCCATTAACCAATCCAATACCAGCTTGTAAAATTTATAAACTTTAAAACAATAATTTAAAGTATAGATTGACAAAGAAATATATATACATAAACCCATTATAATTTTACACATACCTATATATACACACATAGAGAAACATGGCAAGGATAGATGTAGAGGATGGCGCAGCACACGAGGAGATGGGTAGGCGGAGAAGGTGGTGGAGGTTGAGGTGTTTAGGCCGAACAAAGCACAAGAGATCAAGCAAAGTAATGTAAAATTTCAATAGAAAAATGAATAGAAAAGTAGAAAAAAGAGAAGAAGCCATTACCTAATATTCTTTTGCGGCCGTCAGAAATGAAGATGGGAAGTAAAATTTTCACGTGAAAAAGTGATTTAGGCGGCTAGGGTTAAGGAATGTACTACAAAATTTATGGAGAAGTTATGGTAGGAAATTAAAGGGGTGGAAAGATATAAAGGCAAGAAATCAAACATAGCGTATTACCTATAATTAAAACAGGTAACGTATCTTAATTTGATGCATTTCCTATATATTAAAGAAATATGTATACAAAAAGATTCATTAAACAAATAAACACAATAACGTTTAATAAATACATTTTAAAAGATATGTCTTTTAAGGCAATAACGTATATCTATTTGGAATTTCTTTCCAAGAAATAAATAAGGAATCTAAAACTTAACCATTTAATTAATAAATGAATGTCTAAATACAAAAATAAGTAAGAGATAGGTATTATGAAAAATAAACAAATAGTTTAAGGAAAAGTAGGAAATAAATAAAGAAAATACTTTTTTAATAGGAACTAAAATTAGAAATTGTAAATAAAATTATTCAACTGACTTTGGAAAATTTCAACAACACTTCTAAACAAATAAAAGTCAAGAAAATAAAATAAATGCAGAGAAAAATAAAGTGTAAATGAAAATAAAACAAGGTCTTAAGAAAATAGAAAAATAAATAAAGAATTACTTTAATTAATTGAAACTAGAAATTAAAAATTGTAAACAAAATACGAACATTGGAAATTTTAATTACACTTTTAAAAATGTTTTTTAAAACTGAAATATATACTTCACATGTCATGTTACATATGTAAACATAAATTAGAACATGACATGACAAACATAAATATTATTTATATAAAAAACAAACAAATAATTTTGTTAAATACAACAAATTACATCCAATAGTGTAAAAATCATAACTTTCACAATATTAATCAGATTTCAACGAAACGAAAAAGTAGTATCCTTATAATTTTATTTAATTTCATAAAATAAAAATAAAATTCAAAATTTAAAAATTATTTTTTTATATTAAAGTCAAAGTTTGACCATATTGACCAAAATTCACCTTTTTGGAAAATATTCTATTTATTCATATTTGGAATTTTTATTCACATCAAAATCAAAATTTATATTTAAAATAACAAAATTATATATTTTAATAAATAAAATAAAATTTTTAAATCAAAATTTAATTTTATATAATTAAAATATGCAATTAACATAACCAAAAAATACAGGGCTGTTACACCCTCCCCCACTCAAAACTTTTCATCCCCAAAAAGGAATGAGGTACGAGAAAACACAGAAAAGATAAAAATGGAATAAGATTAAGATAAGATGACAAGAAGATTGAAATTATACATGATAACTATGGTTGTAGGTAAATTTATCAAGGTGGATAATAGGAATAGCTAGAAGGGAAAATAGGAGAATAGGAATATCTAGGAAGGAAAATAGGTTGAAAGACAAGGATGAACCATTATTTTAAAGCTATATAATTGCAACTAGAATTTTTAATACTTAAAACCATTTAACAATTTATAATATGATGAATAGTCACTTTCAAATTTGTTAGTTTGAAGTAAACAATATTTAAAACATTTTAATTTATTTAGAAAGGTAAAATAAATGATCAAAATATCATTTATATAATACTTTATCAAAATACTTTTATAACTCGATGTCTTAACAAGTTTATCCTCGCTCCTACAGGCTCTGGCTATGCGTTGATCAGGCGCAAAGCTAGAATTCTCCAGGTACTTAGTAGACTTGTTTCAACACCCAGTGAAAATGCTATAAAAACTAAAAAGAACAGATATGGAAAGTACAGTCCAAACAAAACAACCAAAACCTTTGTCTAACCATGGATTGCAGATACACAATGCTTATGCCTGGATCCCCAAGGAAACAATCCATATCCGTAAGCTTTCTCGGCCCTACGAATTACGCCATGATGACTAGGGACCGCAGATACACAATGGTTACGCCTAGATCCCCCAGGAAACAATCCATATCCGTAAGCTTTCTCAGCCCTACGGATTTAGCTACTACTACGACCTACATAGATCGCAGGATACACAATGGTTACACCTGGATCCCCCAGGAAACAATCTGTGCCCCTAGGCCATCTCAGCCAGGCGAATTGCGATATGTAGTCGCACTCAAAAGACCATGGGTTACACCATGGTAGGACACTTGAGTATCACATCCGGAAAACCAAAACCACAAAGAATGATATCGATGGAATGAATCCATAATGTGGCCACAGAGCGGATATCAAGTAGAAGGAACTTCCCATATCTTTACTTCGAAAAAATATATCATATAGTACCTTTCAAATCAATTTCAAATATCGTACTTATATAAAGTCCATTATATATAAGATTTCATTTTCAAATCGAGTACTTTCCAAAATAATAGTATATCAAATCACTTCATACTTATACAAATCACCTTAATATAAGTTCGATAACTTCTAAATCAATTATTTAACAACACAAGGTTCTCAATTTCAATTCCTTTCAATATCAGTATAGTTTTCAAAAGGAAAAACATATACGATTTCACTAAAACATTTCTTCCAAATCAATTATCTTCAGTTTGAAGTTTCCAAAATAATAAGTTCAGAAAATAATCCAAATCAACATTATTTATGTCAAACAAATCCGATTCCCAAAATCATCATAAATATACTGGATTTTAAAATTTCAATCTATTTTCGAAACCAAATCTTTTCCTCAAGAATCACTTATCCTCAAAATGATTAAAATTCTACACCTTTGGAAAATATTATTATTATTATATATAGTTTTATGAAATATGTTACTAAGTTAAAACATTTAAACTAAATTTTATTCAAAATATTTTGAAAACTAAATTTTTCTTCAAAACGTTTCAAAACTAAATTTCATATTAGTATAATTCAAAATAGTTTTATTCATTTATTAACAAACCAGTTTCAAACTTATTTAAATCATATTACTTCATACTTAAACGTACAAAACTATACTTATATACTAACTATACTTATATACTTTATCAAATAATTTATACTTTGCAAAATTACTTAGCTTTGAAAAGTTAACCTTGATTTGGAAGTGCTCGAACCTTTAAAATAGTCGAAAAAATCATATTTTCAATCCAAGAGTTGGAAATCACCAACAATTCGGTAAATCAATTTCAAAAGATAGGGTTATATCAATCAAATTCGAAACTCAAGAACTGAACACCGGCTCATTTCAAAACTGTGTCATATATATGTATGTATGTATATCTTTTCGAAATCAAATTATACTTTGGTATTTGAATTCAAAATTGGTTTCGCAAATCAATCGCATAGCAATGCTACCGAAGTGGCCTCTCCCCCACTGAGAAACTCGAAAATCAACATCGATGATGAATGCATTCATCACCGAAATTATTTTCCAACGACACAAGTGGATTCTGGACTTCTATTTTCTCGAAGACTTCTTTTGAAACTTCTTCAAAATCATTGGAATTCATTTGAAGTCATTTAAAACATTTCTTATTCAGAAAATACTTTTAAATCGTATTATTATATTTTTCAAAATTTTAAAACCAATTTCAAAACACCGGAATTCAATCTCTCGAATTTCAAATCAAAACCCTTTAGTTATAATAATTTTTATATAAATCCATTTCTTATATAAAATCTTCAAAATTTCAAGTCCTTTCGAAATTTCAAATTCTCGGTTTTAAAAGGTATATAATCCTTGTCGAATACAGTTTCAGTTTATATATAGAATAAAATCATACTTATCAAAATAATAATTCGATATATAAAACAATTTCTAAAATAAAAACAAACCCGATTTTCAAAGGATGATTCAAGAATGGATTTCCAAAACAAAGACGGGATCATCTGAACCGAGGGTATAAAATTCTCCGGTGAATCAATGCCAATTGTAAAGGAGTTTTACCCCTTTACAAATCATTCGAAGATTGGCGGGATCGCTTATTCTTATAGAGATCATTCGAAGTGGAGTTATGGGATACTCTAGAATCAGGAAACATGAATAGGGGGAGAAGATAATGGATTTTGGAACTACAGGTCACGTTTCAAAGTCCAAAGGAAAAAAACAAATCAAGAGGAAGAAATTCAAGCTCGAACGAAAGTGATTCTACAAATAAATTTACTACATATGCTAAGCTTGCCTAGAGCCAAAGCTCTGATACCAACAATAATGACCTAATTTTTAGACCATTCAAATCGACAATAATCCACACATGTCGGACTTGAATTGCTCAAAATATCAGATTGTTAATTTAAAATTTGGCAAAGCTCAGCATATACAGTAAATAAATCAATCAGAGAATCACAGAGTAGTATAATGCAACGAAATAGATAAATAGTAGTTCACGAAGCTACTATATAAACATCAGGGTTAGAAATAAAATACAACAGGATAACTCAAATACATTGAAGTCTCGAATACAAACAGATGACATCTTTGAACCAATCAACTGGAAAAAATGAAAGTTGAATTGATAGTTGGATCTCCAAATGAGCTCCAAACTCCAAAGGTGAGTCTCAAGTGTTGTATCACTCAGTCTGACCCAAGCGTAAAATAAAACACAAAACAACCCGAGTCATGATTAATATTATTATATCAATAATTCCAACTCAAATGAAATATCAACTGAAATACAATTAACTTAAAGCATGTTTGGGATAACCATCCTCTAAGGATCCGTGGAACTATCTACAATGCATAAAATATACACTATAACACCGTGGTCATTTCAATAAATTTATACTTCAAAACCAAATTGTCATTTCCATTATATATATATATATATATATATATATATATATATCCTAAATTTCACAAATAGATTCCAATCAATTCGAGTTCCAAATTCACATTTAATTCAATTTAGATTTATCCATTTTAATTCAATTCAGTTTCTAAATAACAAATTCAGATTTTATTGATTTCAAATACAGATCTGGATCACAAATAAACCATTTAAATTCCAGCATTTCAAAGCTTTAGTATTCAACATTTTCAAAGTTCAATTTAACGGTTTCATATAGATCTCGATTTAACTCATTATTATTTAGTCTAGAAATATCCACTTAATAAATTCAGTATTATTTAAATAACCTTAATTTACCCTTAAACTAAATGTTCCTTTCGATTTGTTTAAACTTGAAATATCCATTAAGTCACTTTGAATCAAAAATCAAATTATAAAATCATTCTTAAACTTCAACTTCAATAGTTCAAATCGATTAAATTTAGTAGAATTGTTAATAAATACAATCTCAATTAATTCAGCTTTATCTTCTCAACCTTAATTTATTCAAATTATTACAACAATCAATTTTGATATATAGATTTAAATAAATACTTAATCATATTATATGTATTAAATCAATCTCAATAATATTATTATTAACTCTTTATATAAAATTACCATATATATATATATGTATAATATTCTAAGAACCAATATTTATTAAAAAACATATATTTCTTTTCAAAACCGTAGAAATTATTTTCAAACATTAATATATGGACCAATGGTGTCTGTATATATTTTCCTATCCTATGGTCAAGTGATACGGATATTTATCATTTCAATCCATAATATATACGGGTAAATATCATTTCGACCCGCAATCCTAAATTCAATTCAATGAAAATCGCTTGGGTTTATCATTTCAACCCATAACAATTTTCTCCTATTCTAAAGTCCGTTCGGGTATGTATCATTTCAACCCATAGTGAATTCTATACTAACAAAGAACTTGCAGAGTGATAACAGATAATATAAATATAACAACATGCATATATCATCAATAACAATATAATATAAACAGTAGGATATGGTGTCATATCCCACATGTGAACGGTTACAGATAATAGTATATATAACAATTTAAATAACTACAGCAGCATATTTCAATTGTCATTTCAATTGAAATCAAATTTAATAAATATAAGAACTTTAATCGTGAGTGATTGCTCACCTTTCGAGGCTAGATAGATTTGACAAAGAAACGAGCTTTGAATCCAGGAACGAATTTCGAAGCAAAGCATGATTGAACAAAAATTCAACGGTCAAAGCTGAAAATGAGAAATCGATGAGAAAATCAATCCGTTTAATATATATAGAAAAGATATATATTATTATTATTATTATTTTATAAAAATCAATATCTTAATTTCAGAAAAATATTAAAATGATATGTGTGTATATATACAATTAAATCACTATCCTTAAAACACATATTTTTAAAATATTATAACCAAAATCTTATATATATATATATATATATATATATATATATATATATATATTCAAACTATATATAATACAGTATATATGCAGATCCATATTTTAATAAATATATGTAGTGTGAATATACATATATGCGTAACAAAAGAAGAGAAAGCTTTATATTCAATATACAAATATGCATAGATATTAGAGCTACATACTTCACTGTATCCCAAATATATACTATATGTGTATAATATGGGGAAAATCTAAACATATTATATGTAGCAGCAATTAAAAATAAAACAGAAGAATCAAAACAGCCTAAAATTCACATACTTATGAATATATAAGTTGCTGATATAAATCTCATATACCCTAACACGGCGTGCTATACAAATCTTTAATAAAAATACTCTAAGCAAATTTTTAATACACATATAAATAACTCACAGATTTATGCGTGTAGGCTTTTACATAAATGAATAATGAATGATATAAACTTATATAGTATATGTAAACTATGTATATATACAATATATCAATACCAAAATCTGCTACAATACGACCTATCATAAAATGCAAATATTTAAAACACAAATATAGTAAAATTGTATACATTGAAACAACTTTAGATACATATATGCTGTATATATCCTGAAACCACCTACCAAATATATAACACTAAAATCACAAAAATCTTCAGAGCTGACTTAAATAAAATCGAGTAACTCATTTTATTAAAGCTTATATCCATTAACTGATCCAGTACCAACTTGTAAAATTTATATACTTTAAAACAATATTTTAAAGCATAGATTGACAGAGAAATATATATACATAAACCCATTATAATTTTACACATACCTCTACATATACACACACACACAGAGAAACATAGTAAGGACAGATGTGGAGGATGGCGCGACACACGAGGAAATGGGTAGGCAGAGAAGGTGGTGGTGGTTGAGGTGTTTAGGCCGAATAAAGCACAAGAGATCAAGCAAAACAATGTAAAATTTCAATAGAAAAATGAATAGAAAAGTAGTATAAAAAGAGAAGAAGCCACTACTAATATTCTTTTGCGGCCGTCAGAAATGAAGATGGGAAGTAAAATTTTCACGTGAAAAAGTGATATAGGCGGCTAGGGTTAAGGAATGTACTGCAAAATTTGTGGAGAAGTTATGGTAGGAAATCAAAGGGGTGGAAAGATATAAAGGCAAGAAATCAAATGTAACGTATTGCCTATAATTAAAACAAGTAATGTATCTTAATTTGATGTGTTTCCTATATATTAAAGAAAGATGTATAGAAAAAGCTTCACTAAACAAATAAATACAATAACGTTTAATAAATACATTTTAAAAGATATGCCCTTTAAGGCAATAACGTATATCTATTTGAAATTTCTTTCCAAGAAATAAATAAGGAATCTAAATACTTAACCATTTAACTAATAAATGAATGTCTAAATAGAAAAATAAGGTAGAGATAGATATTATGAAAAATAAACCAATACTTTTTGGAAAAGCAGGAAATAAATAAAGAAAATACTTTATTTAATGGAAACTAGAATTAAAAATTGTAAATAAAATTCAACTAACTTTGGAAAATTTCAACAACACTTCTAAACAAATAAAAGTCAAGTAAATAAAATAAATGCTGAGAAAAATAAAGTGTAAATGAGAATAAAATAAGGTCTTAAGAAAATAGAAAAATAAATAAAGAATTACATTAATTAATTGAAACTAGATATTAAAAATTGTGAACAAAATACGACTGACATTGGAAAATTTCAATTGCACTTTTAAAAATGTTTTTAAAACTAAATTATATACATCACATGTCATGTTACACATGTAAACATAATTTATGACATGACATGACAAACAAAAATATTATTTATATAAAAATGAAACTAACAATTTTGTTAAATACAACAAATTACATCCAATAGTGTAGAAAGCATAACTTTCACAATATTAATCAAATTTCAACGAAATGAAAAACAGTATCCTTAGAATTTTTTTTACTTTCATAAAATAAAAATAAAATTTCTAGTTTCAATTTTTTTTAAATTAAAGTCAAAGTTTGACCATATTGACCAAAATTCATCTTTTTGGAAAATATTCTATTTATTCGTGTTTGGAATTCTAATTCACACCAAAATCAAAATTTATATTTAAAATAATAAAATTATCTATTTTAATAAATAAAATGAAGTTTTTAAATCAAAATTCAATTTAAAATAATTAAAATATGCAATTAACATAACCATAAAATACAGGGTTGTTACACCATTTCACACTTAAATTTTTTCTAAAAACTTGCTTTTAAAGATTAAATGAAACTTATATGGGTTAAAGACAATTGTTACTTAAATATTTTTCACTACAAACCCAAAACCATTTACTTGTAGCCATCTTTAAAATATTCGCTATTAAATATCTAATTATTTTCCTAAGTATAATTAATAATAAGAGCTAAAAAAATGTCATTAAAACATTGTTTACTATAACCTAAAACCATTTTAAATATACCATCAACTTTAAGATATTCATTTCAAAGGCCAAAGCATATGTACTTTTTAATTGAGGTGATACACTTTTAATTTAACTTCTCAAAATATTTTATTTCAACTTAAGTGTTAAAATTCAAATTTTCTTTACTGAATTTATTAATAATTTACTTACTTTTTTAAAACTTATATATTTTCTAAAAACCATTTATAAAACATTGTATATATTTATATGTATACTGATTTAATTATTAGTAAAATATTTAATAATAAAAAATTTAAAAACATATTATATTACATAAGCTAATATTTACTTTAGTAAAATATTTAAATAATTTTCTAAAAACTATATATATTTAAAAATACTTTAAAAACATTTAAACTATGGCTTAAAACATTTACTTACATATTACTCAAAAGTATATATTTTATAATTTATTTAAACCCAAAAAAGCATGTTTTATAATTCAAACCCTTTACTTTAAAAATTTATGAATAATTATTAAAAATATATATTTAAACATTGATATTTTTCAAATAACAAATACATATATAGTATTTAGTAAAAATGCAAAGAAGCCCTAGGTTGTCTTTCAATGTTAACCTTATAAATCATTGAACACAAAGCGATTTCAAAGTGCATCCATGGCGGCCTTTTCACATCTAACTATCACAACTTCCATTCACAATAACTTTCCAAACTAATTCATTTATGTCAAACATGCCAAAATGTGTGTAATGAATAACCAAATATATATTCTCACAATATAATCATGTTTTAACCAATTTAACATACGTCAAATTCAAGGGATTTGAAAGTGCGCCTATAGCGACTATTTCGCATTAAATATTAACAACACATAATCAAACATGTAAATAACAAGTCTTAACCATGTCATATATTTTAGAGGGTTTAAAAGAGAGATTATACTAGATATAATGTTGTTACTTGCTTTCAAAAGCAAGGAGGGATCCAAATGTAAAAACTTGCATTATTATCTATTTAATTTATATTTAACATATTAAATATTTATATACACAACATATACAAATTAAATGTTGAATTAACTCACCCAAGCCCAAGCCTAAGCCTAAGCCCAAGCCCAAGCCTAAGCTAAACAAAGATGTAGATAATCCCAACACAAGTGCAATGGCGAAGACGACATCTCGATTGAACCTCGTATGCAAAAATTATGGATTTTATAAAACAAATGGATTAATTAAAATAATTAATTACTTAATTAACACATTAATAACTTAATTAAATTAATACCTCTTCTTCACCAATTCACTAATTTCTGCTCCTGTATATATATAACATTGTGCACGCACAAACCAAAAAAGTTGATCCCTTCTCTCCGTCCTATCTCCCTATCAGATCCACAAAATCAACCACCATCATCTTCGACAAACTCAACTTTGCAAACTTTATGTATTGGACATAACCCCTTCAAACTTGGTCCTCCAAATCTAGCGTGACCTGCTTTGCAAAGGATGCTCACCGACTCGCTTAACTCCACCTCAATCACCATCTAACTATAACCATAGTTCGACCACTAAAAATAGTGCTTGTCTAAACACCACCGCACTTGACTCCGAGGCTATGATTTGAAGCCCTTGGCTATACTAGTTCAACAAATCAAACAATGTTGATTTTTGTGCATCCTAGCTCTCAAAACAATTTTGTGTAGTTTTCGGCTATTTACTAAAGAAAGAAATAAAATAGAAAGTGGAAAGGAGAAGTGATGAAAGAAATGTAAGTGTGGGATATATTTATAATAGTTTTTTATTATATTTTAGTTCTTAAATTCATTGCAATGTGTTTTAAGTTTGCACAACCACATGGGGTGTTGGATCGTCATGAAACTCATCACGTACATTACCACATTATTCATGTTCCGATGACACTAGTTTTGTCAAAATTCAAGACGGTGCCCCGAGATGATAATTCTATGCGTTATCGAGACCTTTTATCCATAAAACAATTCCTAATCATATAATATCGATATTCATTCGAACTATTTATTTTAATAATAAATTTTGAAAATAAATTTCCTATCATTAATTATTATATAAAAGGGGCTTGACAAGGATATTAAATCAATTTATATCCAATATCCAAATATTTGAATAATTTAGATATTTAAATATGAACTGTTCAAAATTTCACGTTGTTCATGAAGGATGTTGTGGTTTTTATTGAATGTTTGAATTTGAATTCTATGAATGAATGCTTGATTTTAAAAATATCTCGAACATGATAACTAATATTGATTTTGAAACACTAACATAGATTGGTTACTCCTTAATATTGATTTATGAATTGATTAAACGTGGTTCACCAGGCCAAAGAGATGGGCGAAGAACCATAAGGTGCAAGTTCCCTTACTAGAGAGTGAGTGGATTGGACTTGTATGGGATAGTGTGTTCCCTCATAGAGAGTGAGCGGTTGGACTCGCTTGGTCATTAGGTCCCTTTGTTGGAGAGTGAGCGGATTGGACTCAACATGATCCAACAATCCGATGAGATCGAGGATTGAACTAATGATCCGAAAAGTACAATGGTTAAACTAACGATACAGAGAGATCGAAAGCTTACCTGGATATTGATAATGCAATTCAGATAAATTGAAGATTAGACTTTGGATTGAATGCTACTTGACTTTGAAATGACTTGATAGCGATTAACATATTAAGTCAGTGCTTCGATCCACTAGGGCATTCTTATAATGGGATTTTAAGGAATGCTAGGCGATTTATGAGTAACGTTTAACCCGGTGGCAATGAGCTTCCACCACTATTGACCTTTGATTACCTAACATATGATTTGTATGTCATAATATAGATCCTAAATGAACGTGTGATAAAGTTGATTTGATATATGATTGATAACTCTTGCATAAACATAGGTCAATTCTGATTTATGGTATAATATACAATATAATAATTCTGAAAGAACATGGAATGATGGTTATTCATAACTAACACTCAAGAAAGGACACGAATCCCTGGTTATAATAGTCTGGAACAATCTTTGATTTATAGGTGAATCTAAGGAAACTCTGTGATTCGTCGTGGTTTGAACTGTTAATATTCAAAAAGTTTGATTGCTCATGATTCACTGACTCCAATATTTATTCTTGAGAAAAAACACACCTTCCATTTATAAGGCATGCTTGGAGGGCAAGTGTTAAGGCCGAACTTGTCGTAGTCTTCGAACAAACTTAAATGATTGAATCATATGAGAAAACAACTAAGAAATAACCTAAGGACTTAGGAATCATCATAAAAAGGCAAGAAAAAGAAAATATCAAAAAATGAGCAAAAAAAGTTGAAAATTTGGACGTTCAAGTTTTTGGATGATTTGACTTGGAGTCAACCCACATAATCCTCGGTTTGGATTCTAGATAGAAGAGAGAAAAATCAAAGCATAATAGACTTTAAGAAGAATCCAAGCACGATCCAAAGTAACCCATGCAAAAAACCCCAAGCACGACCGTTCTATACTAAAACATGAGCTATGGATCGGTATCGATTCATGAAATTTGGGTCGAACACACAAAAATCTCTGGTTAGACTTGAAAATCGAAGCTCGGCAACCTTAGGAAAATCTAAGTCGTGGCTCAAAGCAAATAAACAAAACTCTTAGGTCTGACCCCAAGTTAGTTCGCTATTGATCAATAAACCCTTGAATCTGTTGACCCAACGATTTTTGTGGAAGAACGTACATGACATAGTGGATGTGTGGAGCAATTTTCGAAGATTATCGCAGCGATTTTAAATATAGCTGAAGTGCACTTGAAAAATAGACTTTTCATTTCTTAATTTCTAGACTTTTCCATGGAATCATGTTGGATCTCCACCGATCCATAAAACCACAGTTTGTAAGAGTTACAGAAATCGAATACAAAGTTTAAGTGGACATAGATTAGAATATTTGTCGAACCACTATAAATTTATGTGCTCTTCTTTTCCATTTTTTTAATAATTTTCATATTGACTACTTTATAAGGCGTTTGTGTCATTTTTGATGTAAGATATGTCTATTTGTTGCTTATCATGAACCCTTTTGCACCAAAGCATGAACATTTAAGAATATACAAATTAGGTGGCACTTAGCAGATTTGACAATACGAAAACTATACTCACATGAAGATTGCTTGCTACCAGAGTTGAAAGAACTACTATAAGTTGGAGAAACTTGCTTATTACTTATTGATTGCATCGAGGAAGTCGCGACCATATTTTCAAGCTCATCCGATTAAGGGCTTGCAGATCAACCTTTGAAGCAAGTGTTCTGTCGAACTTTAGGAAGGTTGCTGAAATGGAATATTTAACTAAGCTATTATGATATTACTTACCATCCGAGAAGGATGATAAATGAGAGGCATTGGCAGACTTCATCGTTGAGTTTACCGCATAAGATGGTGAAGAGGAGGATGATATGTTCACACTTTCTCATTGGAAGCTGTTTGTAGATGGAGTTTCTAATAAGCACGTTTCTACGGTAGGAGTGGTACTCGTGACTCCAAAAGGATGATCACGTTGAAGCTAGAGATTCTCGCATGAACAACGAGATCGAATACAAAGCATTGATAATAGGAATTAGGATAGCAAAGGAACTAGGCATAAGGACACTGCATAAATTTAGTGACCCCCGGTTGGTGGTATACCAAGTGAAAAAGGAATTCCAGGCTAAGGGTCTGATAAAGACACTGGAATTGTTGGATCGTAAGAGCATTGCAGGATCACGCACATCCCCTAAAAAGAAAATGCAAAGTTTGATTAATTGGCCAAGTTAGCCAGTTATAAAGATGTGCAACATATTGAGATTGGTTCTAATGGAGGTATTATCGACTCTAAGCATTTAGATGGATGTCGACTGTATTTTGGAGGCCAAAAAGGAGAAGTAGTCACGATGACTCCAATCAAGGATTATTTACTCAAGGGAGTTCTTCCAAGAGAAAGGAATGAACAGAAGAAACTCCTTTATAAAGAACCTTAGTTCATGATGCAAGAAGTAGTACATTATAGGAGAGGATTCTCCACCTCTTTGCTTAGTTGTGTAACCAAGGATGGGGCTAGGAAAATCCTTATGGAAATCCATAAGGGTAGCTATGGTGACCACACTAAGAGATAGACGTTAGCAAAGAAGATACTTCGCTATGGATACTTTTAGCCGATAATAAATTGGGATGCAGCTGATTACACCAAGCAATGCAACCATTGCCAGAAGTTTGCGAAAGTACCAATCCCCATTAATGGTGCTTACATAAATGGTTTTCCGATGGCTATTTATGGTTCGAAAGAATTAATATAGTCGATGTGTTATCGATGTCAAATGTAGAAGCTAAATACACTTTAGTTATGGGGAATTACTTCACGAAATAGGCCGAAGCAGAACTGCTTGCTATGATCATGATGAAAATAGTAATCAACTTTGTGATGAAAAACATCATCTATATATTTAGTATGCCTCGGAAGGTTATAACAGATAATGAAACTTGATTTGAAAGTATCCAGTTCAAGGGTTTCTACAACAGTTATAAAAATTGAGAAAAGCTTTCTAGCGGTAGCACACCCATAAGCGAATAGACTGGTGGAGGCAGTGAATAAAATATTCAAGTCCATCTTGAAGAAGCAGTTAACTAAAGCTAAGGGAAAATGGGTTGATTAGCTTCTACTGGCATTGTTGGCTTATCGTACGGTCCACAACTCCGCAACTGGATATACACCATTTGTTTAGCCTGCGGATCATAGACCATGATCCAGGTTGAACTGGAAGTCCCTTTTCATTAGAAAAGGCAATACGATCCCAAGGTCAGGCGAAACTTCTCCTTGATCTATTTGTCTGATTGATGAGAAACGAGAAGAGGTAGAACTAAGGATAGATGCTCTCCAAAAAAGAGTAGCATGACATTCAATTCCAATATTTGGAACCATACCTTTGAGGTAGGGGATCTCGTTTTGAAATAGGTTCTTCCGAGTTTGGGGGCACTTGGTCCAAATTGGATGGATCCTTATGCGATCATACAAAAGCTTGGAGATAAAAATTTTAAGCTAACTATTGTTGACAGATTCCAACTCCATGGGCATACAATAATGACTTGTTACAACGCTATATTACTTAGTTTTATTTAGTTTGTTTTCCATAAATAAGCCACCTAAAATTCTGATGGTAGTGTAATAAGGCATGACTTGCCACGTTTTTCGTTTATATATAAAAATTAAAATTTTGAACTAATTGAACCATGTTCTTGTAAGCAAAATCCTCTACTATGTGGTTAGCAGTACATTGAGGTACTCAGGAATGGTACCAATTCTCTAACAACCTATACCCTAGTAGGCCTGAATTTTCACTACATCGAAAACCCAAGTCCACCAAAGTACGAATCGTTAGTTTGGTATCCTGCAAATAAAACAAAAGAATGTATATCATAGCACTAACGATATAACTCACAAGGGAATAAAAAAGGTAATAAGTCATGTAACGACCCGCTATTTTGGACTATTCAAATCGACAATAAAACCATACATGTCCGACTTGAATAATTCAAAATACCGAATTGTTAATTAAAATTTGGCAGAACTCAGCATATACAGTAAATAAATCAACCACATAATCACAGACACAGAGTAATATAAAATAATGCAGCGGAATAGATAAATAGTAGTTCAAGAAGATGCTATATAAATACCAGAGTTAGAAATAAAAATACAACAGAATATCTCATATACAGTGAAGTCTCTAGTACGAGTAGATGACCTCTCCGAATGAATCACCTGAAAGAGCTGAAAGCTGAATCAATAGTTGGATCCTCAAACGAAGTTCCAAACTCCAAAGGCGAGTCTCAAATGCTGTATCGCTTAGTCTGACCCGAGCGTAAAGCAAAAACACAAAACACTCGAGTTAGGATTAACATTCTTATATCAATAAATCCAACTCAAGTGAAATATCAACTGAAATACAAATAACTTAAGGATGTTTGGGATAGCCATCTCTAAAGGTCCATGGAACTATCTACAAGGTAGAAATATACACTATAACACCGTGGTCATTCAATTTTATTTAGACTTCAATATCAAAACATCATTTCCCTTTCAAATATATCTATTTTCTTAGATAGTATATATATATTTTATAAAGTAAAGTATTTGAAATTTCCTCAACTACACAATTGATTCTAATCAACAAGTTCCAAACTCCCATTTATTCAAAGCTCAATTCATTAATTCAATTCAGCTCCCAATAACCGTTTAAACTTTCGTTATATTCAAAGCTTTAATATTCAATATTTTAAAGTTAAATCTAACAGTTTCATATAGATCTTGATTTAGCTTCATCATTATTATTTAGTCAGGAAATATCCGCTTAACAAGCTCAATATCATTTAAATAGCCTTAGATTTCATTTTACATAATATTTCCTTAAATTTATTTAAACCTAAAATACCATTTAATCCCTTTTACCAAAACCAAGTTATAAAACCATATCTTAAATCATGAATTCAATAGTTTCAAATCGATTTAATTGAATATAATTCTTAATTAAATACCATTTTCAATTAATTCAACTTTATCTTCTCAACTCTAGCTTATTCAAAATTTCACCAAATCTAATTTGAAATATAAATCTAAACGAATCTTTAAACATATTGTATGTATTAAATCAATCTCAATTAGATTAAATACTATTATTAGGTCTATACATAAAATTTTCATTTTTATACATATAATATTCTAAGAATCGGTCTTTATTGAAACTATATTTTTCTTTCCCAAACTATAGAAATTATTTTCAAAACATTTATATATATATATGGACAACGATGTCTGTATATAATTTCCTACGCTATGGTCAAGGGATACAGATATTTATCATTTCAATCCGAAATTTAAATATACGGGTAGATATCACTTCGACTCGCAATCCCAAATTCAATTTAATTGAAAATCGCTTGGGTTTATCATTTCAACCCATAACGAAATTCTCCTATCCAAAAGTCCGTTTGGGTATGTATCATTTCAACCCATAGTGAATTCTAAACTACAGGGAACTTGCAGAGTGATAACAGATAATACGATAAAATAACAGGCATATATCATCAATAAAAATATAATATAAACAAAAGGATATGGTGTCTTATCCCACAAGTGAACAGTTACAGAAAATAGCATATATATAACAATTTAAATGACTACAGCATCATATTTCAATTGTCGTTTCAATTGAAATCAAATTTAATAAAATACAAGAACGTTAATCGTGACAGATTGCTCACCTTTCGAGGATAGAGAAGAACGATAATGAGGTCAGTTAAGGATCCCAATACGAACTTTGAAGCAAAGCAACATTGGGACGAATTTGATGACAAAAGCTGATAGATAGAAATCGATGAAAAAAAATCAATCGGTTTGATATAAATAGAGTAAATATTATATGTGTTATTTAAATTTCCTTAAAATCTCAATAAATTTAATTTAAGACAGACATTCAAATAAAATATTCACATTGTTTGAAACTGATATTAAATTTAAAATACATATTAAAACAAAACATCATCATATTATTGAAAAATCAATACTTAAATTTAAACACATAAACGTTTTTCCTCTTAAATCAATATTACATTTAAACACACACAAAAAATAAAATATAGGCATAATATATATAAAAATCATCACTTATTTAAAACACGCATTTTAAAATAACATATTTATATATAGTTTACTCAAAATTCAAAGCATATACTAAGAAAATCAATCTATATATAGACCATACATTATGAAAGCGCTACAGAAAAGAGAAAAAAACAAAACATACTTTATATATATGCACTAGAATCGAGATGAAAATTATACATTTAAATTTTTAGTTTTACAGCATAAATCACTAATGCTTTTATAGCACTCAGCTGCCATACTAATATATGTTATATTCGAACAGGAATAAAAATCTAATTATATTTTCAAAATATGTATATTACTAATATTTTATAATAACAAATAAGATATAAGACTAACGTATATATGCATCTCTGAAAAGCTTGGCTTAAAATTCACATAAGCATTAAAAATAAAAATAATATGTAGATATAGTTTTATGCTAAAATATCAATTAAATGGAGACTGTTATAATGTGAAAATTTGTGACCGCGAGTTGAAATATAAAGATGGATTTATCAAATATATTGGAAGCAGAGGACAGGGAGGGGAGAAGCAAAGCATGGAAGAAAAATAAATATAAAATAAAAAGAAGAAAATGGAGGCTATATCTTCAGAGCTCACGCACGCAAGAAGAAACGAAGAAAATGTTGATATGCTATTGAAAACTGTTTGTACGAGGCTTATATTTATACATGATTGCATTGATTGAAGTGAGAGAATATAGGAAAGAAATAAATTTAAATCAATTATACACGATTGCATTGATTGAGGTGAGAGAATATAGGCAAGAAAGATTTGAGCGAATATTTACAGTGGTATTGATTGCGTGAATTTAGCAAAAGGAAACTGCAAGAAATCTTTGGCAAACATTTTGTACACGTTTAAAATTTATTAGGAAGTAAATGCGTTGATTAAAATGCAAGAAATATTTATAAAATGGGAAGGTGGTGAAAAGTATTTGCGTACAAGGTTGAGTATTTAAATGAACTAGTGTTGATTGCTTGGAGAAACGGCAGGAAATAATTCCTGTCATGAGGAATTTGCGCGTGATATTTGATTTAGGAGATAATTGCGAATTGGATAGATTAAATAAAGAAACATACTAATTAATGGTAAAGGAACATTAAGGAAATAAAAGAATTTCGTTTGAATGGTAAGGAAAATCAAAGATTTTGTTCCTATTAATTGCAAAGGAGTAAATGGAAAAGAAGAGACACTTATACACGTGAATTTCAAACGATCTTGAAACGGATTTTGAACTTCTAAAGAGAAATAAATTTGCTTGAAACTGCTACGCGAATTTTTATTCCTATTATAAAAATGAGGAAAAAGGAAAGCGTAGAAATTTGCACGTAACTATCAAAGCTAGATTTAAAAGAAATTGAACGTCCAGGGAAATGATTTCTTTCCCACTTGGAATGCAAGGCTACAGAAAAATTTAATATTTAACGTCAAAATAAATATTATTACCAGTTGAAACCATATTAACTTTTAAATCATTAAATTAACATATAAAATAATAACAACTATCTACTGCTTTATAGTAAATAAACTTTTTTGTAAATTCACAGAATACAACCTGTTACTTTTATTTCAAAATATCTTTCTTATAATAATTATTATATTTGGAAGACATTTTGAAATAATTTTCTCTTTTAAAACTTATAAATAAAATATTATTATGTTAACTACCAAACTAAATGTTCATTTTAATACATTCTCTTTCCTTAATGGAAAGATTTCAACAAATACAAATATTAATTTCGTATTAAAATCAAATAAAAATCTAAATCAACTTCCTCTTTTTATTAACAATAAATCAAACATTATTTAATAATTTCACATAACTCACCATATCTACCAATTTTAGTTCATCTGTTAGAGATTAACTTATTTGAATTACAACAATACAATTAAGCTATTGTTTCCTCTTTAATTTTATTCAATAGATTAATATTTACAATTAACAATTATTATTAAATTCTTAACATTTGTTGTTTTTAATTCAAATTGTAAATCTCATATAAACTATTATTCTTCCCATCATTTTTGTTCCTACCAAATTTTATTCAATATTTTAAAAAAATTAGAATTTTAAATTGGTCTAAAATTTCAGATCGTTACCCATTACCTTTTTTTTTCCAGATCTGAACTGCGTTGCAAAAAAATGAAGATGGGAAGAGATTTTAAAACGGTCAGGAAATCAAAGATTTTTATTCCTATTAAATACGGAGACGCAAATGAAAGTGGAAAGTTTTACACGTGAATTGGAGGCAGGATTTTAATTCTTTTTTTTTTAAATGCACGTGCTGATTTGATTTTTAACAGCTAAGATATGAAATCAAAGAGTGCGTACAATAGATGCAATAATTAAAACGAATGTACGCCCAAATTAATTAAGAAGCAACGTAATCTAAATTTATATGTTTTATTATTTATTCACTACTTATATTTAATTATACGTAATCCAAACATTAAATTTTTATTTCAAAATATTATTATTTAAAATTTCTCAAAAATTCAATTAAATACGTTATTAAAACCGTTTAAAAATTTACAGGTTTCTACAACTCACATAGCTACTGAATAAGATTTGGCACTTCCTGTAACGATTGCGATTTTTCGTTGCCGAAAAACCGAAATGTTATGGGTTTTAAAAAGAATTTAAGAAAAGAGAAGAGAAAAAGATAGAAGATGGAGAGGAAAGAACGTAGAAAATAGAACGGAACAGAACACAACACAACAACATCAAAATCTCACAATCGCAGCGGAAAAACATATAATAGATAAATGAATAATCTTTACACAAAGAACTATATCAGTTATTACATTTTATACATTACATTTCATTACATCATATCATCAGAGTGTACAACAACAACAAACAAATAGTGCAGCGGAAAAAGAAATGCTATATACTAGTAATACGCCATGCCATCCAGCTTGCCTCCAGCAACTCCAGAGTATCCATGCATATACGATTTCAATTTATCATTTCAATTTATCTTCAAAAGGATAAATTCTCAAAATATTCCCTTTATATCGGAAAACAATTCCATACTTATTTATTCATAAGTAATTCACAAATTTTATTTATTTTCAACACTTGGAAAATATTCAATATACTTAAATCGAGATTAAGTATATATTTCATTCTTTAAGGAAATCATGCTCTTAAACATATTTATTTGGGCCAAAACGAATGTTGCGTAAAACATCGTTACGACAACCCAAAATCACTAGTATAGGGATTCGAAATTAAAATAGATATATAAATCCCAATACTATACAAAACATTTCCTTTCGGAAATCATTTACTATAACAACAGTGTTATAGTCTACCATTTCCTTTTACTTCTCGAAAACGTCTATTTCAACAATGAATGTTGAAATCTATGGTTTCGAATCTCAACACATTTTAAAACATCGTTAGATCGTTTTAATTTCTATTTAAAACATCACATTCAAAACAATTTCTTTAACATATTATTCACTATTCAAAAATGTGAATATACTATGTTAACAAATTTCATCCTTTTATTCATTTCATTTTAAAGGATTATTCACAGTTAAAAACGTGAATATAACTCCATTAATAAGTTTCAACAATTTACTTATCAAAATAAGTCGTTTTCGAATTTATAAAACAACGTTTATAAACTCCATTTCTATTTTTTTTATAACTTCTTTCTTTATAAATTTTCTTTATTAACCTATTCACTTTATATCTCAGTTATGAACCAAAAGTCCATATTATAAGTTAAATACTTATAAAACGATTATTTACAAAATCGTTCCTTTAAACTTCACAATTATAAATCTTATAACTTATAAGATTCAATTATTCACCCAAATCTATTCTTTTAATATCCTTACAAATTTTATAAACCTACTGTTTATAAAATTCCATTTAAAACTTCACCGTTTATAATTCTATAAATTTCATTCATTTATGCGATTCATTTTCACTTCATTCAAACACTTATAAAAACTCGTTTTATAATATCAATATTTCAATTTATAAATATCCATTTATAAATCTCTTAATATAAATTAATTTATATTATTCTTTAAAACGTCTTTAAATTCCTTTATAATTTCACCATTTTGATTTATAAAATAATCAAATTTTATAAATCCTATATTTAAACTTTTCACAATAAATTCAAAAATTCCGATTTAACTATTTTATAAAATCATTAGCATCATATTCTCAAAAATCAGTTTTTAACTATATTTCTCAAAAATCATAATTTTTATAACATTAAAATTATACGTTTATTTATTTAAAATGGATCAATTCCAAACATATAGTATATTTTCAAAAATCACTTTAAAAATCATTTTAAAATTCCAAAATTTGGTCCAATGATGCTACACACCAAATAGTCAATCACGGCAACAACGATATCATATATCGATATGATAATCCATCAAATATCAAAATATCTGAAATTAAATAAATACTGTTGAGGAATCCAGTTGGATCCCTCCAACCTGTTTTCCTGCATCCACAAACATTAGCACAATACCAATTTCGCTCCAGTACGAAATTATCGCGGTATATGGGATTTAAAATATTATCCGCTTAATAGACGGCGTAATAGGGTCTCATCCGCTAAACAAAAAATGCGGGAAATCAATAACTCCAATATATACATATGCCAATATATATATATATTGTTATTATATATAATACCAATTTCACTGTTTATGAAATATTTGCGGTATATGTTTTTAATAAATAACATCCGCTTACTAACGACGCATAATGTCTATTTTAACAATCAATAGATAACAATCATCATTCAAACATGCATTCAAATATTTTAAATCTAACTATTTAAAATAAAATCGAAACTGATTCGATTGAGTGAGAAGTTCTCACCTTGATTTCAATTTCGTTTTAGCGATTTATTTCGAATAAAATTAAACGTGCGTTTAATTTTACCCAAAATTCTCACCAACTCCAAACGACTCCAATCCAATTTCATCGCGTAGTGCTCGTCCATACGATTCCAACGCAACTGGTTTCGCACGTTTTCGACCTCGTATGAAAAAGTTATGATTTTTACAAGTTTATACGAATTTAAATATAAACTAATTTACAACATAAACTATTATTTTCTAAACCTAATCCATCTTGGCCGTGCTTTTTGCAATATTGAATCAAGGCCGCATATTTTTGCTTCTTCTTCCTCTCGCGTTTCCTACAGTAAGTGCCGAACCCATCTTTTAGAATTAGGGTTAAATATCACCACTTCCTCGCTCGATTAAAACTCGATCAGGGAGCGCCATTGTCCTCGCCTTCGCGAGAGCTACCTTCGCCCAGGAACCGGTCACGTGCGGCCTCCCCTTGGCCTCGTAAACCGTGCATGAACGCGTGGCTTCACGGCTAAATTCCAGGCGATCCGCTCAACTATTCTCGATCATAACCGTTGAAACCCAAGATCTCTCTATGCTCTACAATCTTCCAGTTAGAAGTTATTCGATTCGATGCATGGATTTTGAGAAAATGGAGGGAGAAGTTGGGATGATTTCGGCCATTCATGGTTGTAGGTGGCCGCTGCAGTTTATTTAGGGTTAGGGTTTGGATTTTTATAAAATTGTGAGAATTTAGGGTCTATTTATAGAGAATCGAACGACACTATTCATCCGGAAATTCCGAACTCCGATTTACGCGCCGTAACCAGCGTTTCTAGGGTTTACCCCGCGTTCCGAACACAATGGAACAGGTTTCGGAAGCTAATTCGGACATTTATGCGAGTTATGGCTATAAACGTTCAATTTAAATTAAACCGATTTAAACGATTTTCTAGGCGTTTTAATTTGTACCGGACAAATAGTAAATCCAATTGACACGAAATTTGAAACCTTACAATAATATCACATTACGGATCCGATGAAACTGGTTTCGTCGAAATCCGAGACTGTTTGAAAAATGGCTATTTTAACTCGCCAAATTAAAATTAAAAACAATTCGATGCGTTTCGAGCTGCCACGATCAAACGATAACTCCGATTGACACGAAAATTGAAATCCGGTAATAACTAACTATTACGGATCCAATGGAACTGGTTTCTTTCAATTCTGAGACTGTTCAAAAATTGACTATTTTTAGTCGATAATTAAATATTAAAATATTAAATTTTCACAAATAAACTCTTAATTCGATTTTAAAAGTTCTAAAATATCATTATAACTTCAATATGATAAAATAAAATTTTACAAATCATTTTCAATCATATTTAACTCAATTTTCAATTATTTCCATAATTTAACATATTAAATTATCGATTTAATTGTTCAATTAAATCCAATTATTCGAGTTTAAAATTTATTCGACTTATAAATTCACTTATTAATATTTAAAATTAATTAAATATTCAAATTTTAATTAATAAAAATTCTGGGTCGTTATAATCTTCCCCCCTTAAAAGAATTTCGTCCTCGAAATTAACAAGTAAGAAAAGTTATAGAATTTATTAACTTTCCATAATTTATAGTTAAATTTCTTACAATACTTTACTTAGTTTTCAAATCATACTTAGTTATCTTTTCAAAAACAACTACTACTATTTAACTTTCAATTTCAAATCAAAATTAAAGTTTTCAAAATTTTCCAATTTTCTTAAAAATATTCTAACGCCTCAAATTTTCGGAAAAATTCGCCATAGTCTCCTTTGCGCGGCTCGATCCGAAAAAAAATGAAAGTATATATATCATAAATATACATCTCATCAAGTAATGAGGCATCCCGAAGGGAAAAAAATGTAAAAATACGATATTTAATCCGAGATATGTACCTTATATTTTATTAGCAAGCATATACGGCTAATATAGCGCGAAAGCGAGCTCTAAATGCGAAGCAAACACGATCCGCACCTACTAAACACTCAACAAACAACATGAGAATCATGTATATAGAGAATAGTATCAATATACAACATATAGCAACACAATAACTACATATGTCAACATAGCAAATGTAAACAAACAACAAATGCAAACATCAACCAACTATTATTCATCTAACATCCATAACCAATAAATATTCATTTATATTCTCATTAATATTCAATGAAATGGTTTTCAATTTAATCACATTCGATTCATTAACAGTGGATGTTTTTACTAACATTCATTTCCAATTAGTTTATATTCACTAATCCATATTCAAGTTGGTTCACTTCCAAATCAAATTCAATTCTATTTAAGATTCATTTAACTTCAAATTGAATTTCAATTACTTTAGCTTCCAATTTCATTAATACTTAATGAATTATATACAATCAACTAACAACCATATAACAACCAATGTATATTAATTGCAACAAATTCCTTTGCTTATATTCATTATTTCATACCAACTTAATTCACATTCATTTGATTAACATTTTCAATCCATTCATTCAATTCAATTACAAAAGTTGAATTTCATTTACATAACTTAAGTTCATTTTTATTACAACTCATATTCATAAATATATTCATATAGTTTCACTTCTTATATATATAAGTTTATTTCACAATTGTAAATCACTTTAATTATAATTCAATTCTTATAATTCATTATACTTATACAATTATTCTTTTATTTAGATTATTTAAACAACTAACAATCTACTTATATACACTTGAATAATTCTGAAAAATTATTCTTTTATATATAAAAATATAATCAAGGTAAAATTATTTCATTTACCCAATTTAAAATCAATATTATGTCGAATTGTTCTATTCAAGTGTTTATAAAACCCCTTCGGCATAGTTGTACAGACCGTGCTGACGAAGGTTCATATGCCACTCAATAAACCAATCATCACAATATAAAACAATTTTATATATTCACTAACAAATACGCTCTCATAGCTATTATTACACTCAAACTCATTCTAGAGTACTACTGACTCTTCTCTAATGAGTAATACCCAACAGAACCATGGTTGTCGCTTAACCATATGCTTTGATACCAAATGTAACGATTGCGATTTTTCGTTGCCGAAAAACCGAAATGTTATGGGTTTTAAAAAGAATTTAAGAAAAGAGAAGAGAAAAAGATAGAAGATGGAGAGGAAAGAACATAGAAAATAGAACGGAACAGAACACAACACAACAACATCAAAATCTCACAATCGCAGCGGAACAACATATAATAGATAAATGAATAATCTTTACACAAAGAACTATATCAGTTATTACATTTTATACATTACATTTCATTACATCATATCATCAGAGTGTACAACAACAACAAACAAATAGTGCAGCGGAAAAAGAAATGCTATATACTAGTAATACGCCATGCCATCCAGCTTGCCTCCAGCAACTCCAGAGTATCCATGCATATACGATTTCAATTTATCATTTCAATTTATCTTCAAAAGGATAAATTCTCAAAATATTCCCTTTATATCGGAAAACAATTCCATACTTATTTATTCATAAGTAATTCACAAATTTTATTTATTTTCAACACTTGGAAAATATTCAATATACTTAAATCGAGATTAAGTATATATTTCATTCTTTAAGGAAATCATGCTCTTAAACATATTTATTTGGGCCAAAACGAATGTTGCGTAAAACATCGTTACGACAACCCAAAATCACTAGTATAGGGGTTCGAAATTAAAATAGATATATAAATCCTAATACTATACAAAACATTTCCTTTCGGAAATCATTTACTATAACAACAGTGTTATAGTCTACCATTTCCTTTTACTTCTCGAAAACGTCTATTTCAACAATGAATGTTGAAATCTATGGTTTCGAATCTCAACACATTTTAAAACATCGTTAGATCGTTTTAATTTCTATTTAAAACATCACATTCAAAACAATTTCTTTAACATATTATTCACTATTCAAAAACGTGAATATACTACGTTAACAAATTTCATCCTTTTATTCATTTCATTTTAAAGGATTATTCACAGTTAAAAACGTGAATATAACTCCATTAATAAGTTTCAACAATTTACTTATCAAAATAAGTCGTTTTCGAATTTATAAAACAACGTTTATAAACTCCATTTCTATTTATTTTATAACTTCTTTCTTTATACATTTTCTTTATTAACCTATTCACTTTATATCTCAATTATGAACCAAAAGTCCATATTATAAGTTAAATACTTATAAAAGAATTATTTACAAAATCGTTCCTTTAAACTTCACAATTATAAATCTTATAACTTATAAGATTCAATTATTCACCCAAATCTATTCTTTTAATATCCTTACAAATTTTATAAACCTACTGTTTATAAAATTCCATTTAAAACTTCACCGTTTATAATTCTATAAATTTCATTCATTTATGCGATTCATTTTCACTTCATTCAAACACTTATAAAAACTCGTTTTATAATATCAATATTTCAATTTATAAATATCCATTTATAAATCTCTTAATATAAATTAATTTATATTATTCATTAAAACGTCTTTAAATTCCTTTATAATTTCACCATTTTGATTTATAAAATAACCAAATTTTATAAATCCTATATTTAAAATTTTCACAATAAATTCAAAAATTCCAATTTAACTATTTTATAAAATCATTAGCATCATATTCTCAAAAATCAGTTTTTAACTATATTTCTCAAAAATCATAATTTTTATAACATTAAAATTATACGTTTATTTATTTAAAATGGATCAATTACAAACATATAGTATATTTTCAAAAATCACTTTAAAAATCATTTTAAAATTCCAAAATTTGGTCCAATGATGCTACACACCAAATAGTCAATCACGACAACAACGATATCATATATCGATATGATAATCCATCAAATATCAAAATATCTGAAATCAAATAAATACTGTTGAGGAATCCAGTTGGATCCCTTCAACCTGTTTTCCTGCATCCACAAACATTAGCACAATACCAATTTCGCTCCAGTACGAAATTATCGCGGTATATGGGATTTAAAATATTATCCGCTTAATAGACGGCGTAATAGGGTCTCATCTGCTAAACAAAAAATGCAGGAAATCAATAACTCCAATATATACATATGCCAATATATATATATTGCTATTATATATAATACCAATTTCACTGTTTATGAAATATTCGCGGTATATGTTTTTAATAAATAACATCCACTTACTAACGGCGCATAATGTCTATTTTAACAATCAATAGATAACAATCATCATTCAAACATGCATTCAAACATTTTAAATCTAACTATTTAAAATAAAATCGAAACTGATTCGATTGAGTGAGAAGTTCTCACCTTGATTTCAATTTCGTTTTAGCGATTTATTTCGAATAAAATTAAACGTGCGTTTAATTTTACCCAAAATTCTCACTAACTCCAAACGACTCCAATCCAATTTCATCGCGTAGTGCTCGTCCATACGATTCCAACGCAACTGGTTTCGCGCGTTTTCGACCTCGTATGAAAAAGTTATGATTTTTACAAGTTTATACGAATTTAAATATAAACTAATTTACAACATAAACTATTATTTTCTAAACCTAATCCATCTTGGCCGTGCATTTTGCAATATTGAATCAAGGCCGCATATTTTTGCTTCTTCTTCCTCTCGCGTTTCCTACAGTAAGTGTCGAACCCATCTTTTAGAATTAGGGTTAAATATCACCACTTCCTCGCTCGATTAAAACTCGATCAGGGAGCGCCATTGTCCTCGCCTTCGCGAGAGCTACCTTCGCCCAGGAACCGGTCACGTGCAGCCTCCCCTTGGCCTCATAAACCGTGCATGAACGCGTGGCTTCATGGCTAAATTCTAGGCGATCCGCTCAACTATTCTCGATCATAACCGTTGAAACCCAAGATCTCTCTATGCTCTACAATCTTCCAGTTAGAAGTTATTCGATTCGATGCATGGATTTTGAGAAAATGGAGGGAGAAGTTGGGATGATTTCGGCCATTCATGGTTGTAGGTGGCGGCTGCAGTTTATTTAGGGTTAGGGTTTGGATTTTTATAAAATTGTGAGAATTTAGGGTCTATTTATAGAGAATCGAACAACACTATTCATCCGGAAATTCCGAACTCCGATTTACGCGCCGTAACCAGCGTTTCTAGGGTTTACCCCGCGTTCCGAACACAATGGAACAGGTTTCGGAAGCTAATTCGGACATCTGTGCGAGTTATGGCTATAAACGTTCAATTTAAATTAAACCGATTTAAACGATTTTCTAGGCGTTTTAATTTGTACCGGACAAACGGTAAATCCAATTGACACAAAATTTGAAACCTTACAATAATATCACATTACGGATCCGATGAAACTGGTTTCGTAGAAATCCGAGACTGTTTGAAAAATGGCTATTTTAACTCGCCAAATTAAAATTAAAAACAATTCGATGCGTTTCGAGCTGCCACGATCAAACGATAACTCCGATTGACACGAAAATTGAAATCCGGTAATAACTAACTATTACGGATCCAATGGAACTGGTTTCGTTCAATTCTGAGACTGTTCAAAAATTGACTATTTTTAGTCGATAATTAAATATTAAAATATTAAATTTTCACAAATAAACTCTTAATTCGATTTTAAAAGTTCTAAAATATCATTATAACTTCAATATGATAAAATAAAATTTTACAAATCATTTTCAATCATATTTAACTCAATTTTCAATTATTTCCATAATTTAACATATTAAATTATCGATTTAATTATTCAATTAAATCCAATTATTCGAGTTTAAAATTTATTCGACTTATAAATTCACTTATTAATATTTAAAATTAATTAAATATTTAAATTTTAATTAATAAAAATTCTGGGTTGTTACACTTCCATAGTGCGGTATCCTTGTTGGCATCGAACATGCCTAGCACTAGTACATGTCCTTCAAGCTATCCTATGGGTTTTGCAATGAGGAAGGGGTCCAAACAATGTTCTAGTGACTGGTGAATTATATATTTGTACATAACATTTATTCATGTCGATTGCCCTCTATCTCATGTTATGTTTATTCACATTTCAATTAGTCATCTCCACTCCACGTTCACCCACGATCTGTTCCCATCTACCCTCTGTAGATTCATTATATATGTGTGTGTGTGTGTGTGTGTGTGTGTATATAAGAACCATGGCCCCCAATGGACCTATTACTATCCTCGCTGGTATCTCTCAATCAGCACCCCATCTAGATCCATCACCCTCGCCGTGTCATGATCTCTTCACCGTATAACTTGAGGGACTCCCATAGTGCATAATGATGACTTGTCAAAATATTATGTCACACTCTATCTCACTTTAGGGATTTACTACTTTGTCTGCTTCTTATTGTGGACTCAATTCCTTAGACCACCCTAACAATTTTGAAATAACTCCGTTTGGGTTAGCTGGCCTTGCCCTAATAAACAACTAGCAAACAACTATGGCAGTGTATAACCCAACTTGATCCAACTTGGTAGGAGGGAAAGTCTAGTTAGGTGTAACCCAGTCTTTCCCATTGACTGCTAAGTATTGATGACATTCTCGCCCTATGAAGCCCTACCCTTGACTTTTGGTACCAAAATAATGTTGCGTAGTGCCAGATCTCACTCACCATCCTATTTAGATTGCCTAGTGCAATCAAGGCAATAACCACTTAATACCATATTCGAAGCAGACTACTCTATCTATTAGGGCTATTCATTTATCTATACACAAATATATATACTATATGGGTCCTATGGTTAGATATGTCTCACATCAGTATAATGTTACATAACTACAATAGCACATTACGGTGACTTCTATTGTTTAAAACTACTGATCTCGCATTCCTGATAGAGTTAGGGGTATTCCTTAGGGGCAGTTAAGTAATTTGTTATATGTATCTAATTCAATGACCAATCTTGTTTGAAATCAAAGATATTTTCTTTTTATTATATACTAAACTAGATACAATGTGGTTATAATAATTACTTAATTTAATTAAAAGTATATTTAATATAAAATTCACAAATGGTATGTTTTGTGATAGTAGTTACAAAGTGTTTTAACCGTGAGTAATTTGTTAATGAAATACAAATATACCATGTTAAATGTTCCTAATCAAGATGCATCGGGGCTGGATATTGATGTATCCGTTGAGACTAGAGTGTGTAATGCTCTCGAAGTATTGGAAAGTGTATTACTCATGGTTGTTGGAAGCACCAAGGGGTTAAGTACTAATAGTTATTCGATAACTATAGAACAACTCACTCGATAGTTTTCTGTTAGTTAACATAACTAAGGTCAAACAGAAAATATCGATGTGACTAATTACACAGTTCTCTCGACTTGAGAGTACTTTGGATTTTCAAGAAGAAAGTCCCACTTTGATTATAGTCAAATCATGGCATGGTGTTCCATCAAGTGACTATAGTTGGGTCGAGTGGAAGTATTTGAAGTGAAGCGTTATTCAAGAGAGGATTCATCTCCTTAGTTATATGGAGTTAGTATCACGGTCAACTCAAGTCAACTCAAAGTCAAAGTCTCTGATAGGAACATTTTGGTTAATAATAATTGTTATTATTAAACTAAGGGCTTTGTGTTTGGAATATAGAGTTGAATATGGATGATATTGGAATTCAGACCCAAATTCCATAAGTCCAAAGTGATATAGTTTTGACAAAGAGAATTGTTGTAAATAAATGTCAAAGCCGGGTAACTCTTAATAAAGTATAATTGGATTTTACCGAAACTAAGTAAGTGATAAATTTGGCTAAAATGTCACACCACCAAGTAATGTGTGAACATTAACATTCGAATAGTTCGATGTTAATTGCTGACGGAATTTACACCTGACAAGTCACACTACCAGAATGATGAATTTTCTTTAGACTAAATGATTAAAGTAGTTTATAATTGTTATAAATTAATTAAATTAATTAATATTTATGAAATATCAATTATAAAATTTTGAATATGAATTAAGGAATACATATTATTGTAAATATTGACAATAGTCATAATTATATTGATCAATATGCGACATCGACAAACAATTAAATTAGATTTAATTAATAATATTTATTTAGGCTTAAAATTGGTTTAAAGCCCATTTAAGGGGCTAGAAATTTCGATCAAAATGAGAGCAATATGAACCATAAGATGCTGCAACAAAGGTTTGGAGATGGAGGTCTAAAATGGAAGAGAATGTGTAAGAAATGATGGAGGATATTGATCCTAAAATATCACCAATTTTTCCTCTATATAAACACCTCTATCATTAACATTTAAAAGGCCTATTGCTTCCTCCTATCTCCTTTACTTTGGCTAAATTACACCTTCCTGAAGCTCCAACAAAACTCCAATCAATTCAAATTGACAGTTATTTGATAGCCAAATGGCATGCGATTCAGGACTAGCAATTTATAGAATCGAGAAGCTTTCATAAGAGGATAGTTCACCATTACAAGGTGGACTTAAAGGGCATTAGTTTTAGACAAGTGTTCAGTTACACACACACAAACACACATATATGATACGTAACCTTTGTATAATTATATATTGTTTGTACATACATATCTATTATGATTATTGCATTGTTAGTTAGGTGAGATTCCTAGAGGTATTTATGTTGTCACATATTGATTGGTTATGTGTATTTGTTTATAAAATAAAAAACAATTTTTTCGTTAAGGATCTAATACACATAGCTAAAAGGGGTTTTTAGGCTCAAGGAAAAAGTTAGAGAAAAATTTAGTTTCAGGGACAACAAGTTTCTTTCTTAGGCTGAAGGACACTTTTTAGTGTAATTCACAGAATGATAGTTGTAACTATCATTTTTAGTTTACACTAAAAACTGTCCTTCAAACTAAAAGGAAAACTTGTTGTCCCTGAGACTAATTTTTTTTGCAACTTCTTCCTTGTGCCTATTTACCTGTAGCTAAAACAATTATATTTTATTTATTAATTTATACATATCTTAATAAGTTAATTAATTTATTCATATGATTTGTAATAAAATATACAATTATTTCACATAAATTACTGAATTAATATTTTTTAATTGTATATTTGCATTGATTATGATTTTTAATGACCGACAATAATTTTTTAGCAACTATGTAGTAATTTTATTAGTATTTAATCATTATACGAATTAATATAAAATAAGTTATGTTTTGAAAATTCAATTTTAAATTTTCTAAAATGAATTTGTCATCATAGAAGCTCTTGTCAAAAAATCAAATTTTTTAAATTAATTTTTATTTTCTTAAAAAATCATTTTTAAATTCGACCAAAGTATTTAATTAATAAAAATTAAAATTTTGACTTAGAAAATTTTGAAATTTTATCATGAGCTATAAAATATCATTCTTGATTTTGTAAAATTTTAAAATTCAAAATATTTATTACTAAAATATTTTCTATCATTTATTTATTGTTATTTAAGTAATTAATTCACAATATATGTATATATTAATATAATAAAACTGTAATTAATTTTAGAGCTACTGTATGTTCGATCTAGAATGCAAATATATATATATATTTATATAATTTTTAAATTTAATAATTTATATATACTTATATGAACTATACTAATTCATATTTACATTAATTATTATTATTATATTGTTATATCTATATATATGAAATTATGCTACCTTAATACATATATATGTATAAATATATATACACATTATAAGAAATTAAAAATTAAAACTTAAATTTTGCGCGCACGTACACGCGCGCGCACACACAGATTTATGTGTGTGTGTGTGTTTATTTAATATTTAACACTATAGTATTTTAATTATAAATATATTTATAATATTTTCTCATAATGCACACCTCACTTTATTGTTTTAATGTCGACCACATCTAGCATTCCCCAAAATCCTAAGCAGCGAACTTGAAGAAGATGATGATGGTAAATGGAAAGAGGTGAAGAGGAAGGGAAAAGAGCGACAAATGTTTATAGAGGCACTTAATAAAAATCGTAGGCAGCCTATCCAATCCATACTACAAACCCTAGATAATAGGTAGAAGCCTTGGGGGAATAAAATCGAGATGAAAGGGAAAGTAGACTTTTTTGAACCTTTGTTTGATGGCAAAGAATCGTTTCAATTGACAAAAGACGAGGACTGCACAGAATCCAAAAGTATGTGGAAAAACTCGATCTATGTTTACATGGTTGGTAAAAGTCCATATTTTGTTACTTCAATGCTTACATTAAAAGGGTTTGGAACCCTAAAGCTTCATGGGATGTCTTTCTGAGAGACAATGGATTTTGCTTGGTCAAGTTTGAACGTGAAGAAAATTATTGTTGGATTCTCAACGGGGTCCATAGTTCATGGACACAAAATCGATATCTGTGCATAACAAGGAATCAAATTTTAATTTTGAACATGCTATACTTATAACATATCCAGTTTGGATTAAATTCAGTAATCCAAACCTAGCTCTCTAGAACATGAGATGTATTGGTAAACTAGCAAGTATAGTGGGTAAGCCTTTAGATATTGATGAAAACACCAGACTGGTAAAATTCAATTATCTAAACCTATCTCTCTAAAACATGAGATGTATTGGTAAACTAGAAAGTTTAGTGGGTAAGCCTTTAAATATTGATGAAAATACCAGACTAGTGAAACATATCAAGTATGCGTGTGTACTAGTGGAAATTAATGCAAGCTCAGATCTCCGTAAAATAGTAAAAGCCATTGACAAACAAGGGGATATTTCCGTGGAGGAAGTGGAGTATGAATTTGTGCCTCCTTGATGGGGTGATTGCAAGTGCTTTGGTAATACAACCAACATTATAATATTCACATAGATAAACCTAAGCAGATTTGGGTGGAAAAGACAAAAAAATCACCCCAAAAAAAGCTATACAAATCAACTTGAGATAGTGGTTCAAAAAATAAGGCAAAAATAAAAAATAATACACAAGATGTTTTTGTTAGTAAAGCCTACCTACCCTAAACAACCTACAATTAATGAGTTGGGCTCTGAATCAGAGCCAGTAATTATTTCAACTCGTGATTAGGAAGCAGAGACCCTTGATGTAGATCATTCCACAGATGTTGATTTAACTTCTAAATTAGGCAAAGCTTTGGGAGATGCAAACTTATTTAACAGGATTCCTAATATGAAATTTACTGTTCATCCTAGTTCTACCAGTGATCATTATCCCCTTCCCATTCAATTTAATGATGATGTTATTAATTCAAAGGGAAAACCATTTAGGTATGCTAATCATTGGAATCTAATAGAGGGTTATAATGATGCAGCAGATTTCAATGCAGTTCACATTCCTCGAGATACTCAAATGTATCAATATTTTATGTTGGTTAAAACAATGAAGAATAGATCGAAGGAGTGGAAATAAAGAAGACCCAAAGCATGTTGATGGGATTACAAACATTTAAAGCCAATTAGGACACATTCAAATGCAATTAGATGACGACCCTCTTCATGAAGGACTTAATTCCATTTTCTATTCTTTTCAAAGGAAGCTTAAAGAGGAAGTTAAAAAGCAAGCTATTGATCTTAAGCAAAAACCTAAAGAAAAAAGGCTATTACAAGGAGATGAATGCAATAAAAGAATTTCAACTAAAATGTCAAAATGGCAGCATCATAATAATTTTTTTAACTATCTCAATGAACAAGGAAATTCCTTTGATAATACTAAGAAATTGATGACAAAGAAATTGCTTACGTTTCATAACTATAAAATGGGGACCACGATCAAAAACTTACCAACTGTACAGAGTAGAAAATGAATTTCCAATGAGAGATGTGCTATGTTGTCAGCTCGGAATCTAGAAGGGAACTAAAGAGATTTACCTTCTCCATTCATGGAAAAGCCAGTTCGCGGCTCGATGGAATGGGGGCAGCCTTCTTCAAAGTGAATTGGATACACCTAAAAGATCATATGTCAAGGCTTATCAAAAAGTTTTTGATACCGGTGAGTTGATTCAAGAAATTAATCACACATTTATCTCACTTGTAACGACCCATGAATTTTCGATGTTTAAAATTTGTTAATTTAATAATATTTTATGAGTTAATATTGAAAGAAATAAAAATTTGTAATTTAATAATGGAATAATAACTAAATTAAAATGAAACAATGTTAATACAAGTTAATTATCAACAATCTTAATGAAACTCCAATTCATTTTATTTAAACATGCTATGCTTGGTTATAAAATTTAATAAGTAACAAAATGTAAACATTTAATTTTTGCATAAAGGAGATAGTTAATGGTAATTGAATAAGATCAATATTGTGTAAGGGATTATAATATGTGTTGTATTAATGTGTGCACTAATTATAGTGGGATGTAAAGGTAATGAATAAATTTGCAAATGTTATAAAATGGATAATAGTGACAACTATTGTTCGTTACCAATGTATTTAATCAATAGCTATTAAATATAATAAAACATTACCTTATGTAAGTTAATATAAAATTTTGAATGTAAAAAAAAACAATAGAAATGTAAATTATATGCATAGATGGCAATTGATTTAATAAAAATTTGAAACCAAGATAAATAAAAAAATTGGGATATTAAATGTGTATAAGCAACTAAATTTCAGCATAATGGAAAAAAAAATAGTTAACACAAATAAAAGATGAAATTAGAATTATATAGTTAATTGGAACATTTGTTGTAATTAATGAACTTTTAAATGTAATTAAAGGTTAAGGGTAACAATGGTTATAAGTTACCTATTTATGTAGTTCGTAAAATTTAGTTTGAAATCAATGGCAGTTAATTTACTTAATTTATGCAAATTGATGTAGATTAATTTGGTAATCGGAGAATGTTAATTCAATAGGATGTAACCAATGAAATTTTAATCTAATACTACGTTAAGTGTAACGACCCATAATTTTCGTTGATTAAATTTGTCATTTTAATAAGATTTACGCAAATTTAATTTAGAATAAATAAAGATTTTATAATTAATAATGAAGCAAATGCTGAGAATGAAATGAAACCATGGGAATATAAGGCTAAGTATTTACAGTTGAAACAAAATGACGAATAAATTGAAGTGATGTAAATTGTTATACTAGGCTAAGAGTTGCATATAAGAGAACAAAGTTAAGTAGTGAATTTAGTTAATGAATTAATAATATTAAATAGTAAATTGAATTAAATCAATGTCCGGTACAAATTGAAATATTGTTTGGAATGAAAGCTTATAAATTGTAAGCATTTAATTTACAAATGAAATCAGTGTATTAATTTAGTTGTAACTGAATGTAAATTAATGAAATTATGTAATAATTGATAAATAATGGCATTCATGAATGAAATAAGATTTGAAAGTAATAAAGGAATAATTGAAATAAACATTTACCAACGAAATAGTATATTGATTTGTATAGACTTAATAAAAGAGTTGAATTGAATCAATCTATTTAGTTGAAACTAATTAATGTGTATGCAAATTATAAATGGGTTTATAGTAAGAAAATATACTACCGTGAATTGGAATTAAGATGAAACTGAAAAATTCAATTATGTGATGCAAATATATCATATATAGCAGTGGAATAAAAAAAATTAGTGTTATTATAACCTGGTTGGTAAGTAACAAACTTATAACTGAATTTAAAAGAAAATAGGTGACAATGATTATAGATTGTTCATTTATTTGATATGTTAAATAAATTTTGGTATTCAATCGCAATAAATATAAATAATTAGTTGAAACTGTTGTAAGGTCAAAATTTATTGCATATAATTAATTGGGGGATAGATTTCATTAAAGGTAATTTATTTATTATGTTAATGTAAATTAAAATAATTAGAGCTACGTAAATGATGATTAATACCATGTTTGGAAGTTGTAATTTAGAGGATATTAAGAATTAAGAATTGAATTTTGAATTATTTGCAATACAAATAAAGAAAATGTTACGTTATTGCTAACTGAGGGAATCATTAATTAATTGAATGAAAGTTAAATCAGTGGAACTAATGGAAATTAATTTACGTTAGTTATTTAGGGTAGTGACTAAATTTGGTAATCCATTTGCAATTAATGACAATAGTGTTGATATAAGCTAATAAGTTAAATGTCAATGCAATACCAATTAATGGATTGAATGTGATTATGAAATTGGAATTAGAAAAATGCAGTAACCAATTCAGGGCAAATAAATTTATGGAACAAATGTTAAGATCTTAACTGATGGTAATTAATAATTGAAGATAATGTAAATTCCATTTATAATATGACTATGGGTGAATGAAAAGATTGTAAATCAAGATTTGTTTATTTATACGAATATAAAGAATTAAGGTAATTGAGTTTTTGCAATTAAGTAAAAATTAAACATTTATTTTTACGTTAATTGAAAATTTAGTTGAGATTGAAAAATATTTATGTATGTTAATTTCGTCCATTTGGCTATAATGGATTGAATAATAAGAATGAAGATTTAATTCAATGAAATTTTTGAAAACTAAATTGATAATTTCTAAATTTAATAAAAATGAAATTTTGACACTGAAATGGGAAGTTAATCAACTTTAAATTGACCTTTAAATTTTTTAAAACATTCTAATTTGATTGAGACATATAAAGGTAATAAAATTTGTCAAATTTAAGATTTAAAAAAAAATGGATTTTATTAATGAATTTTTAATTTATTTAATTAATATAAAATTAGCCATTTTGGCCATTGACTCGGATTTCGACGAAACCAGTTTCATCGAATCCGTAACGGTGAATTATAATGGTGTTTCAAGTTTCATAACGATCGGACTTGTCGTTTGATCGTACCGACTCGAAACACCTTGAAATTTATGCAATTTAAACCAATCTAAATCAATTTGGAAAAATTGAATTTAGCATAACTTCTTCATACGATGGAACTTGGACATGAAACTTTTTCCATCGCGTTTAAAATATTTTTAAACATATATTTTGATATATGGGTTGACCCAATTTCGTTCCGAAGTAGAAACGGGCTTTTCGGGCCATTTAGCGTTCAACGCGTATACCAATCCGATCCATCTATTATTTTTCAGCCTTGTCTATATATAACCCGTTATAAACCCTAGCCACTCCTTATTTTCATTTTTCTATACGTACATCTCCTTCTCAACTCCACATTCTAATGGCAGAAAAAAAACATAATTCCCAAATTCCAAAAATTAATTTCAATTTCAAAAAAAAAAAATTCGGATCTGCAGCCACTTCGAGTCACGCTTTGAGTGTCAGAGGCAAAAACGCTGTATCTACTTCGGGCCAGGAAGAAAATGACTCGGGTCGCTCCGGTCGTTTTGGAAATAACTCCAAACAAGCACCGGAGATTTGAGGCGGCGCACCGAAGTCGAACCCGAAGTTGACACAGGACCAGAATTTTCCAATTTTTAAATTTTCATAACTTTTGTGTACGTGCTCGGATTCACACGCGGTTTATTTTGCTAGGATTGTATCGGAATTCCAGACATTTTGGCATTGGTTTGGACGGATTTGGAGACTGCCAAATTTTTGGGTTTAAATTGAATTTAGATTCAATTTAAATTCAAAAGGTGAGTGTTTTAACCCACTCACAACTTCTAAAATTTCTTATGTTTGTTAAATTGATTTATGATATGAGTAGAAATTCATTTATGACTGTTTGGCATATTTTATTCATCATCTCAGTTAGATTGCATTTATTTAAATTAAATTGTTATTTAGTTTAATTATTGCATATAAATTGACAGTTAAATTTATTTATTTTTGCATATAAACTGCTAGTTAAATAGTTATTAATTTTTTTTTTTGAATATAAACTGTTCGTTGATACCTGATATGTTTTATATGCTCTATTGATGTTTGTTTAAATTGACGATGATTGAAATAAGATTGGTTGATGATTGATATTGGGTGAATGGATGATGTGTTCCATATTATATAAACTGCAAGTTATTATGCATTCTCATTTCATTCGGGATTGCGGTTTGAAATGATATACAACCGCATTTTTATTTTTAAATTGCGGATTGAAATGATAAATATCTGTATCACTTGACCATAGGATAGAAAATTATATACAGGCACCGCGGTATATATATAAAATTATTTTTGAAATGATTTCTATGGTTTGGATAGGATGCGGTTAAATAAATATTAATTTTGGTCTTATAAAAAATCTTATTTTATATATACACGTATTGTTAAATTATTGAATTTAAGCTATGAATGAATTGGTTGAATGGAAATAAATAAGTTGAAAATTGGAGTTTGATAATTTATATTTATGATTAAGTACATGTTTAAGATATTGTGTATATATAGAGTTTTAAATAGTTCAAATCAATTAAGATTGGAAATTTAATTGGAAATTTATTTGGAATTGGGCTTATTTAAAAATTAAACTCCACAAGTTGGTGTAAACTTATTAATCTTGGAAATTTTAATGGTATGATATTTATAACTGGATTTTTATTCAAGATAAATTAAATGAATAATTCTAGTATAAATAAATGGAAGAAAATATTTAATGTTAATAAATTGGGTTTTATTTAAATGGTTATGGATCTATTATGTAAACGTTTCAAAACTAAATAATAGGACAATGAATTGTTGAATAGAAATTCCCAACCTTAGTTTTGAAAGTTATTAAATACTCAAAGTTTGAAAATATTGAAATCGAAGTGTTTTTATTCAAACTGAAAGTGAATCTAAAGGTTATGGGTTTAGACTGAATATAAAGTAAATAAAATTGTAAAGGCGTGGAAATTATTTACTTTATAAAGAAATTTTAAATTCAACTGTTTTATTTTATATACTGTTGAATATCCAAACCATTTAAGTTTTGAAAGTTATGGTTTTAAAACTACGGATTTCGAAGTATTATGTGGAAAGTTAAATTTCAAATATTTGGTTTCGAGGTATTATAAATCTTAAAATGGCATGATTTTGGAGAAGAAATATATTTGAAATAAAATGATATCATATTTATTTTTGGTTTTAAAAGGAAATGATATCGTATTTATGGGTTTTGAAATGGATAATTATATTCTGGTTTTGAAAGCATAATTATTTTTAAATAACAGCGGTGTTATAATAACGTTTGGTTGTTGAAGAGACCGGGATCGGAAATTGTCATACTCTCTGCCAACTCCGAAAACAACTTTAACAACCCTGTGCACGGTGGAGATTCCAGAATGGAGTAGGTTGGTGGCGGCGTTTCCTTTAAGGTAAATACGTGGACCCAACTCCCGTGAGTTTGCATAAGGTGGCTAAAACAGGAGAGATTGACGGGTTAATAAGGTTGCACCTTTGATCGGACACTTCCCTTCGATACTATACTATGACTTTGGATTGATTCGGTGGCCACCTTTACTTTTGATTTCTTTGATTTAGGGGAGTTTGTTCAAGGTGGGCGGTAGCTGCGCGCTACGCGTTACCACCGACCCGGAAGCGTAATTGGTATATCTACCCTGGCATTGCCTAGTTGTGCCGTGTCACCTACCCTATCGCGCCTTATACGATTTTGGTTTTGCACCATACCTATGGAGTGCCCTCTGACGGCGCCCAGTGCGGGGGAGATTACGGTACTATATAGACTATGGGAATATATTATGTGTTAAGGTGGAAAATGTAAAGCCTTAACTCTATTTAAAAGTAAGTTTATTTTACAATTAGACACTATTATAATAGCGAAATATACTACATAGTAAATAGTTTAACGGATCCTTAGGAGATGTAAATCCCGAGCATCTCTTGAGTTACTGCACTCATATTCATTTCTGTTAATTTAACTTACATAAGATCTTTTAGTTCTGACTCGATTGTTTTGTCTTTTCAATTCGCTCGGGTCAGTCCGTGCGTTTCAGGATTTGAAGATTTTTCTGGAGGAAGAAGACAAAGATTTCATTACTATTGTTATCATATATTATATGGTTCCACTACACTGTATTCCGCTGCATAATATTATTGGTATGTGAACTGTGATATTTATTGTATAAAGAAGAATGAAATGTTTGTAAACAGTTTTATGAACTGTATATTTATTATTATATTTTATCCTTCCGCTGTGAGATTCTGTTTTCTTTTTATTTCTTCTCTATTTTTCTTATTTACCCCATAACAATCCGCCCTACCGTATGGTTTGAATTGGCACGTGTGTCGATTTAAAGTGTGCGAAAAGGCGGGATGTTACAGTTGGTATCAGAGCTTTGGTTTAGCGATAAACCTTAGCTTTGTGGGGTTTGACTCTTTACTAATAGGGTAGTAATACCCTATGGGAGTCGCTGAGTGTATATATATATAAGAGAGCATATTTGTTAGTGTTATAAAAAGGTTTTAATATTGTGTTAATCTGTTCCGTTTTGTATTTATAAATTCTGGTTGATGCATGGGACACTATGACACCAATAGGGATTTCTAAACACTTAATAGGACAGACCAACATAATATTTGTTTTTTTTATAGGTGAATGAAATAATTTAGCCTATTATATTTTCTATATAAAATAAAAAAATTTCAAATGATATCTATATTTGGCTACAATAGATTGTTTGTTAGGTATTAAAGTGTATAAATAATAATAGAAATAAGATTGAAAAATAAAATAAATGAAATTTTGAAATTTAGAACTTAAGTTCCGGGGTTTTGAAATTTTTCGAATAAATTTTGGAATATAATAATATTGTTTATAAGTATTTTCTGATATAAAAATTTAATATAATTCGGAAGAATTGTATTATAGAAGATTTTGGAGAAAATAAGTTTGTACTTTCCTCTCTGTCGTTGGAAAATAATTTCGGTGATGGCGGCCGCATCATCGACTTTCATTTTCGAGTTTCAAAGGGGAAAGCCACTGTAGTAGTTTTACTGCAGATTCATTTTTGAAATATATATATATATATATTTTGAATTGTTTTAAATATAATTGGGTTTATAAGTTGTAAGTATATATATTTACCTATTATTTTTAAAATAATTTGAAATTTAACCCGGTATTTAGTTCTTAAGTTTCCACAATAAATAGTTTCAATTATTCTAGTGAAATGGAATCTAAGTAATTAATAATTGAAACCCTAAATGAAATAAGAGGTTTAATGCTAGGTCATTAATGGTATTAAATGAAATTTAAAATTGTAACCTATGAAATAAAGGATTATTATTGAACACTAAATTTATTAAAGAAATAAGAGAAACTTGTATGATTTTGATTACATTCTTAAAAACATATATATAACTTACCAAATATTTAAAAGTTGAAATGTTTAATAAGAAAATGTAATGGAAATTATACAAGTAAAAGTATGTAATGAAGGTGTTCAATAAATCTCTTTTATTCATAAGAAGTGATGATATCGGGATAAGTTAAGTTATAATTGAAATGTTACTATTAGTAAATATAATAAAAGGTAAGTATTACAAATAGATGATTATAAACTTAAGTAAAAAAAATGGAAATGCTAAGAAATTGAATGGGACATGAATACTATTGATAAACGAATGTAAATAAAAGAGGTCATGCTATAATAAATGAATGAATAATTATAACGAAATAAAAGGAACTTGCATGACCTGAGTTAATGGAACTGAAAATTGTAAGTAATAAGTAAAAATAAATGAAGCAAACATTTAATGAGTAAATGTAAATTTAAAAGATAAATCACTGTATAAATATAAAGAAAATCAAACAACAAGGTATGAAAGGAAATTAATAATAAGTTAAGTTGATTGTTGTTTGGATTTGTTGTTGTTTAGTTTATGGTTGTTTGGGCAATGATACTTTAAAATTGGATTAGGATAAATGAATAATCGATTTAGTTTTATCTAAGACTGTTGAGTAAATGATGCGCTACTAGTTTATTCTTCATTCCGTACAATTTAAAAGTTTTGAACCCGAACAACTATTTGTTTGTTTGATTGAATGGTTGCTTTGTATTGGTTGTGTATGCTGTTTGTTGAAATTGATGGTTGTTGTATTGATTTGTTGTTAGTGATTGAAACCACTTAAATATTTCACTTTATATAAATTGTTAATCCTTTGAATTTTATAAGTGAAATGCAGGTTATGGAAGCAATTACTACTGCTTTTGGTTCCATAAATTAAGCGTAAATTGCCCGACAAATAGGTACGTTTCGGATTACGGTTTATAGCGCTATTTTATATATTTTCCCGTATTGGGATATTATATGTGATATTTTGATATATTTTATATTATATTTCCTCCCGAGCCTCCCCGTACAAAGGAGACTCTGCCAAAATTTTGGACTTAGAAAATATTTTGAAAATGTTTTCCAAACTTTATTAGTTTGAGTATAAAAAAAATTTAATGATTATAAATTAGTATATTTTATCTAAATTGATTTTGTAAATTTATTTGTTTATAACTTTAATATTTGATATGATATTGATTTCTTAATTCTTCTTTTCCCTTCTTTTTCCTTTTCGGGGACGAAAAGTTTTGAGTGAGGGAGAGTGTAACGACCCGTAATTTTCATTAATTAAATTTGTCATTTTATTAAGATTTACGCAAATTTAATTTAGAATAAATAAAGATTTTATAATTAATAATGAAGCAAATGCTGAGAATGAAATGAAACCATGGGAATATAAGGCTAAGTATTTACAGTTGAAACAAAATGACGAATAAATTGAAGTGATGTAAATTGTTATACTAGGCTAAGAGTTGCATATAAAAGAACAAAGGTAAGTAGTGAATTTAGTTAATGAATTAATAATATTAGATAGTAAATTGAATTAAATCAATGTCCGGTACAAATTGAAATATTGCTTGGAATGAAAGCTTATAAATTGTAAGCATTTAATTTACAAATGAAATCAGTGTATTAATTAGTTGTAACTGAATGTAAATTAATGAAATTATGTAATAATTGATAAATGATGGCATTCATGAATGAAGTAAGATTTGAAAGTAATAAAGGAATAATTGAAATAAACATTTACCAAGGAAATAGTATATTGATTTATATAGACTTAATAAAAGAGTTGAATTGAATCAATCTATTTAGTCGAAACTAATTAATTGGTATGCAAATTATAAATGGGTTTATAGTAAGAAAATATACTACCGTGAATTGGAATTAATATGAAATTGAAAAATTCAAGTATGTGATGCAAATATATCATATATAGCAGTGGAATAAAAAAATTAGTGTTATTATAACCTAGTTGGTAAGTAACAAACTTATAACTGAATTTAAAAGAAAATAGGTGACAATGAATATAGATTGTTCATTTATTTGATGTGTTAAATAAATTTTGGTATTCAATCGTAATAAATATAAATAATTAGTTGAAACTGTTGTAAGGTCAAAATTTATTGCATATAATAAATTGGGGGATAGATTTCATTAAAGGTAATTTATTTATTATGTTAATGTAAATTAAAATAATTAAAGGTACGTAAATGATGATTAATACAATGTTTGGAAGTTGTAATTTAGAGGATATTAAGAATTAGGAATTGAATTTTGAATTATTTGCAATACAAATAAAGAAAATGTTACGTTATTGCTAACTGAGGGAATCATTAATTAATTGAATGAAAGTTAAATCAGTGGAATTAATGGAGATTAATTTACGTTAGCTATTTAGGGTAGTGACTAAATTTGGTAATCCATTTGCAATTAATGACAAAAGTGTTGATATAAGCTAATAAGTTAAATGTCAATGCAATTCAATTAATGGATTGAATGTGATTATGAAATTGGAATAAGATAAATGCAGTAAATAATTCAGGGCAAATAAATTTATGGAACAAATGTTAAGATCTTAACTGATGGTAATTAACAATTGAAGATAATGTAAATTCCATTTATAATATGACTATGGGTGAATGAAAAGATTGTAAATCAACATTTGTTTATTTATATGAATATAAAGAATTAGGTAATTGAGTTTTTGCAATTAAGTAAAAATTAAACATTTATTTTTACATTAATTGAAAATTTAGTTGAAATTGAAAAATATTTATGTATGTTAATTTCATCCATTTGGCTATAATGGATTGAATAATAAGAATAAAGATTTAATTCAATGAAATTTTTGGAAACTTAATTGATAATTTCTAAATTTAATAAAAATGAAAATTTGACACTGAAATGGGAAGTTAATCAACTTTAAATTGACCTTTAAATTGTTTAAAACATTCTAATTTGATTGAGACATATAAAGGTAATAAAATTTGTCAAATTTAAGATTTAAAAAAAATGGATTTTATTAATGAATTTTTAATTTATTTAATTAATATAAAATTAGCCATTTTGGCCATTGACTCGGATTTCGACAAAACCAATTTCATCGGATCCATAACGGTGAATTATAATAGTGTTTCAAGTTTCATAACGATCGGACTTGTCGTTTGATCGTACCGACTCGAAACGCCTTGAAATTTATGCAATTTAAATCAATCTAAATCAATTTGGAAAAATTGAATTTAGTATAACTTCTTCATACAATGGAATTTGGATGTGAAACTTTTTCCATCGCGTTTAAAATATTTTTAAACATATATTTTGATATATGGGTTGACCCAATTTCGTTCCGGGGTAGAAACGGGCTTTTCGGGCCATTTAGCGTTTAGCGCGTATACCAATCCGATCCATCTATTATTTTTCATCCTTGTCCATATATAACCCTAGCCACTCCTTATTTTCATTTTTCTATACGTACATCTCCTTCTCAACTTCTCATTCCAATGGCAGAAAAAAACCTAATTCCCAAATTCCAAAAATTAATTTCAATTTCAAAAAAAAAAAAAAAATCGGATTAGCAGCCACTTCGAGTCACGCTTTGAGTTTCAGAGGCAAAAACGCTATATCTACTACGGGCCAGGAAGAAAAATGACTCGGGTCGCTCCGGGTCGTTTTGGCAAAAACTCCAAGGAAGCATCGAGGATTTGAGGCGGCGCACCGAAGTCGAACCCGAAGTTGACACAGGACCAGAATTTTCCAATTTTTATAACTTTTCCGTACAAGCTCGGATTCACGTGCGGTTTATTTTGCTGGGATTGTATCAGAATTCCAGACATTTTGGCGTTGGTTTGGATGGATTTGGAGACTGCCAAATTTTTGGTTTAAATTGAATTTAGATTCAATTTAAATTCAAAGGTGAGTGTTTTAACCCACTCACAATTTCTAAAATTTCCTATGTTTGTTAAATTGATTTACGATATGAGTAGAAATTCATTTATGACTGTTTGGCATATTTTATTCATCATCTCAGTTAGATTGCATTTATTTAAATTAAATTGTTATTTAGTTTTATTATTGCATATAAATTGACAGTTAAATTTATTTATTTTTGCATATAAACTGCTAGTTAAACAGTTATTAATTTTTTTTTTGAATATAAACTGTTCGTTGATACCTGATATGTTTTATATGCTCTAATGATGTTTGTTTAAATTGACGATGATTGAAATAAGATTGGTTGATGATTGATATTGGGTGAATGGATGATGTGTTCCATATTATATAAACTGCAGGTTATTATGCATTCTCATTTCATTCGGGATTGCGGTTTGAAATGATATACAACCGCATTTTTATTTTTAAATTGCGGATTGAAATGATAAATATCCGTATCACTTGACCATAGGATAGAAAATTATATACAGGCACCGCGGTATATATATATAATTATTTTTGAAATGATTTCTATGTTTTGGATAGGATGCGGTTAAATAAATATTAATTTTGATCTTATATAAAATCTTATTTTATATATACACATATTATTAAATTATTGAATTTAAGCTATGTATGAATTGGTTGAATGGAAATAAATAAGTTGAAAAATGGAGTTTGATAATTTATATTTATGATTAAGTACATGTTTAAGATATTGTTTATATATAGGGTTTTAAATAGTTCAAATCAATTAAGATTGGAAATTTAATTGGAAATTTATTTGGAATTGGGCTTATTTAAAAATTAAACTCCACAAGTTGGTGTAAACTTATTAATCTTGGAAATTTTAAAGGTATGATATTTATAACTGGATTTTTATTCAAGATAAATTAAATGAATAATTCTAGTATAAATAAATGGAAGAAAATATTTAGTGTTAATAAATTGGGTTTTATTTAAATGGTTATGGATCTATTATGTAAACGTTTCAAAACTAAATAATAGGACAATGAATTGTTGAATAGAAATTCCCAACCTTAGTTTTGAAAGTTATTAAATACTCAAAGTTTGAAAATATTGAAATCGAAGTGTTTTTATTCAAACTGAAAGTGAATCTAAAGGTTATGGGTTTAGACTGAATATAAAGTAAATAAAATTGTAAAGGCGTGGAAATTATTTACTTTATAAAGAAATTTTAAATTCAACTGTTTTATTTTATATACTGTTGAATATCCAAACCATTTAAGTTTTGAAAGTTATGGTTTTAAAACTATGGATTTCGAAGTATTATGTGGAAAGTTAAATTTCAAAATATTTGGTTTCGAGGTATTATAAATCTTAAAAGTGGCATGATTTTGGAAAAGAAATATATTTGAAATAAAATGATATCATATTTATTTTTGGTTTTAAAAGGAAATGATATCGTATTTATGGGTTTTGAAATGGATAATTATATTCTGGTTTTGAAAGCATAATTATTTTTAAATGACCGCGGTGTTATAATAACGTTTGGTTGTTGAAGAGACCGGGATCGGAAGTTGTCATACTCTCTGCAAACCCCGAAAACCACTTTAACAACCGTGTGCACGGTGGAGATTCCAGAATGGAGTAGGTTGGTGGCGGCGTTTCCTTTAAGGTAAATACGTGGACCCAACTCCCGTGAGTTGGCATAAGGTGGCTAAAACAGGAGAGATTGACGGGTTAATAAGGTAGCACCTTTGATCGGACAGTTCCCTTCGATACTATACTCTGACTTTGGATTGATTCGGTGGCCACCTTTACTTTTGATTTCTTTGATTTGGGGGAGTTTGTTCGAGGTGGGCGGTAGCTGCACGCTACGCGTTACCACCGACCCAGAAGCGTAATTGGTATATCTACCCTGGCATTGCCTAGTTGTGCCGTGTCACCTACCCTATCACGCCTTATACGATTTTGGTTTTGTACCATACCTATGGAGTGCCCTCTGACGACACCCAGTACGGGGGAGATTGCGGTATTGTATAGACTATGGGAATATATTATGTGTTAAGGTGGAAAATGTAAAGCCTTAACGCTATTTAAAAGTAAGTTTATTTTACAATTAGACACTATTATAATAGCGAAATATACTACATAGTAAATAGTTTAACGGATCCCTAGGAGACGTAAATCCCGAGCATCTATTGAGTTACTGCACTCATATTCATTTCTGTTAATTTAACTTACATAAGATCTTTTAGTTCTGACTCGAGTGTTTTGTCTTTTCAATTCGCTCGGGTCAGTTCGAGCGTTTCAGGATTTGAAGATTTTTCTGGAGGAAGAAGACGAAGATTTCATTACTATTGTTATCATATATTATATGGTTCCACTACACTGTATTCCGCTGCATTAATATTATTGGTATGTGAACTGTGATTTTTATTGTATAAAGAAGAATGAAATGTTTGTAAATAGTTTTATGAACTATATATTTATTATTATATTTTATCCTTCCGCTGTGAGATTCTGTTTTCTTTTTATTTCTTCTCTATTTTTCTTATTTACCCCATAACAATCCGCCCTTCCGTATGGTTTGAATTGGCACGTGTGTCGATTTAAAGTGTGCGAAAAGGCGGGATGTTACATTAAGGTAAACTAGGGTAATTATTAATAAATCGAATGAAATGCAATACCAGTTGAGGAAAACAAATTTTAAGGGTATAATTGGATGAAATCGGTAAAATGGGGAAATAAATTCAAATTTGGTATTAATTGATGAAATGATGCATAAAAATTATTGGTTGATAATTTAAGTATGAAGGTGTGTAAATTGGTAAATAGTGAAAACTTTAACCATTTACCCATTCATTTAATGCATTGAAGTAGGTCTAAATCAAATAGCAAGTTTGGCCTGTTATTAATGGCTTTTAAGTGAAAATAAACGTTAATGTTAAGAAGTATTGTAAGTTAACCACTTATAATATATTAAATTTTAACTGATAACCAATTGAAATAAATATAAATAAAATTTTAATATGACTATTGCTTGAATTGTAAATCAAGATTTATTAATTTATTTGAATATAAATTTTAGTGATGGGTTTATTTCAAATAAATGAAATTAAATATCTAGATACTACGTTAATGGAAATTAAGAGGAAATTTGAGGATATTAATGCAATGGCTGCAAACCAATGTAATTTCCATCCTTTTGATAATAATAGACTAAATAATAAAATGCAAAGTAATTAAATGAAATTTTGAAAATTTAATTTACAATTTCTAAATTCAATGAATTTGAGATAAACACTGAAATTGTTAAATTTATCAACTTTAAATTGACTTATAATTTTTTTAAAACATTGTAATTTCATTGAGAAATATAAAGGTAATAAAATTTGTCAAATTTAAGAAGAAGAAAAATTGGATTTTATTAATGAATTTTAAATTTATTCAATTAATATAAAAATAGCCATTTTGGCCACTGACTCGGATTTCGACGAAACCAGTTTCATCGGATCCGTAACGGTGAATTATAATAGTATTTCAAGTTTCGTTGCGATCGGACTTGTTGTTTGATCGTACGGACTTAAAACGCCTTGAAATTTATGTGATTGAAATCAATTGAAATCAATTTGGAAAATATTGTTTTTTGCACAACTTCTTCATACGATGCAATTTGAACCTGAAATTTTTTCCATTGCGTTTAGAATATTTTAAAACACCTATTTTGATATATGGGTTTACCCAATTTCCTACCGGAGTCAGAACGGGCTTTTTGGGCCACTTCGTCGTATAACGCGTGCATCCTTTTGATCCAGTTCATTCTTTTTCAACCTCGGCTATAATTATATCATTATAAACCCTAGTCTCATACTTCACATTTGGCTGTGCATATAAGTCATTCTATTCTCCTTTTTCCTCAATGGCAGACGAACAAGTTTTAGATCCAAAAACAAATCAAATCAAAAGCAAAAAATTTCGAAGTCCTTAGAAAAATCTGGAAAAAAATATATGTTGAAGCTCTCGACTAGCGTAATTCACTAGTGGAATTCATTTTCCGATTTGATGCATCGTTTGTCCAGAATTTCTAAATCAATTCTCGACCGTTCATCGCGCGTCGATGAACGTTGCTGGATCGATGAATCGTTTCTGAGTATTGTAGAGTAGACCAAGGGGACTACATCTATGCAGTTTATTTGGCAAATCGACGGTTGGATTTTGTGCAAAAATTCGATTAGGGTTTGGAGTCTCGGGTTTGACTTGGCGGCGGGGGCGTTTTTGATGATGGGACATGACGCGGAGGTGGGCGGCGTCACGAAGATGATAGCGGTGGTGGCCGGTGGCGAACGGCGGCACGTGGGTTGAGGTAGCGCGTGGTCAACGCTTGTGTTTTGGGCGCGTTATGGGTTTGGGGTCTGTAATTTTCGTGCGTGAAGATTTGCGTGAAGATGGATCTGCAGTGACGTGTCCATGGTGAGAGCTATGTTTTTTTTTGATTTATTTTGATTTATTTTTTTATTTTTGATTTCATATGTTCTAATCGTCATAACTCTCGCATACGATATTCAATTCATGTGTGGGTTTTTCCGCTAGGTTCGTATTGGAATTCCGGACACTTTGACGCTGGTTTGAACGAATTCTGGGACGGTCAAAATTTTGGGTTTAAATTCAATTTAAATTCAAAAGGTGAGTGTTTTAACCCACTCACAATTTCTAAGATTTCTTATGTTTGTTAAATTGATTTATACCATGTTTAAATTTTTTATTTATAGCTGTTTGGAATATGTTTCATCACTATCTCAGTTAAATTGCATTCATATAATTTACTTGCTATTTAATTTATTTTTGCATATAAACTGCCAGTTAAAATTTAGTTAAATTTATTATTGCATATAAACTGCTAGTTAAATTTATTTATTATTGCAGATAAACTGCTAGTTAAATTTATTTATTATTGCATATAAACTACAGTTAAACGATTATTTAATTCACTATTGAAAAACTAACTGTCAGTAATTAATTATTATTTATTGATGTGATTGTTTGAATTGGATGACAAACTGATGAATGTTTGATGATTGATATGATGGACGAATGGATGCTATATTTATGTTGTATAAACTGCAAGTGATTATGCATTTTCATTTCATTCGGGATTGCGGTTTGAAATGATACACAACCGCATTTTTATTTTTAAACTGCGGATTGAAATGATAAATATCCGTATCACTTGACCATAGGATAGAAAATTATATACAGGCACCGCGGTATATATATAAAATTATTTTTGAAATGATTTTCTATGGTTTGGATAAGATACGGTTTAATAAATATTAAAATTTGATATTTTATAAATATTATTTAATATATACATATATAGTTAAATCTTTGAATTTAAGCTATGTATAAATTTGTTAAATAAAAATGAATAAGTTGAATAATGGAGTTTGATAATTTATATTATATGATTTAGTACAGGTTTAAGATATTCTATATATATAGGGTTTAAATGATTCAAATCAATTAAGATTGGAAGATAAATCGGAAATTTATTTGGAATTGAGCTTAAATTTAACTCCATAAGTTGATGTAAACTTATTAAGATTGGAAATTTAAAGGTATGCTATTTATAACTGGATTTTTATTCAAGTTAAATCAAATGAATATTTCTAGTATAAATAAATTGTAGGAAATATTTAGTTGTTAGTAATTTGAGTTTTATTTAAAATGATTATGGATTTATTATGTAAATATTTTATACTGAAATATAGAATAATGAATGGTTGAATAGAAAATTTCCAACCTTAGTTTTGAAATTGTTAAATACTCAAAGTTTGAAACATATTGGAATAGAAGTGTTTTATTGAAACTGAAAGGGAATCAAGATTTATGGGTTTAGACTTAATTTAAAGTGAATAAATGGTAAAGGCATGGAAATTATTTCCTTTATAAAGTAATTTAAAATCAACTATTTTACATACTGTTGAATATCCAAACCATTCAAGTTTTAGAGGATATGCTTTTAAAACTATGAATTTCGAAGTATTATGTTTTGAAAGTTATAATTCAAATGTTTGGTCTCCATATATTATAAATTTTAAAGCAGTAAGATTTTGGAAAAGAAATATATTTGAAATAAAAATGATATTATTGATTTAGGTTTTATAAAATAATATCAAAATGAGCTGTTTTGGAAATGGAATGATATCGTATTTATTGGTTTGAAATGGATAATTATATTCTAGTTTTAAAGTATAAACTATTTTTAAAGGCCGCGGTGTTATAATAACGTTTGGTTGTTGAAGAGACCGAGATCAGAATTTGTCATACTCTCTGCCTACTCCGAAAACCACTTTAACTACCGCGTACGCGGTGGAGTTTCCAGAACGAAGTAGGACGGCGGCAGCGTTTCCTCTGAGGTAAATACGTGGACCCAACTCCCGTGAGTTGGCATAAGGTGGCTAAAACAGGAGCGATCGACGGGTTAATAAGGTAGCACCTTTAATCGGACACTTCCCTTCGATACTATACTCTGACTTTGGATTGATTCGGTGACCACCTTCACTTTTGATTTCTTTGATTTGGAGGAGTTTGTCAGAGGTGGGCGGTAGCTGCGGTTACGCGTTACCACCGACCCGAAAGTGTAATTGGTATATCTACCCTGGCATTGCCTGGTTGTGCCGTATCACCTACCATACCGAGCCTTGTACGAGTTTGGATTTCTCCCGTAGCCCATGTGGTATTCTCTGGTGGCTTCCCAATCAGAAGGGACTATGATATTGGATGGACTACCGGGACTATTATTGTGTTAAGGGGGAGATTGGGTAACTCCTTAACGCTATTTAAAAGTATGTTTATTTTACTATTAGACACTATTATAATAGCGCAATATACTACATAGTAAATAGTTTAACGGATCCTTAGGAGATGTAAATCCCGAGCATCTCTTGAGTTACTGCACTCATATCTAATTCTGTTGATTTAACTTACATAAGATCTTTTAGTTCTGACTCGAGTGTTTTGTCTTTTCAATTCGCTCGGATCAGTCCGAGCGTTTCAGGATTTGAAGATTTTATTCTGGAGGACGAAGACGAAGATTTGTAGTATTACTATTCACTACACTATTTATTTCCGCTGCATTGATATTTATTGGTATGTGAACTCTGATATTTATTGTATAAAGAAGAATCAAATGTTTTGTAAACAGTTTTATGAACTGTATATATATTATTATATTTTATCCTTCGTGAGATTCTGTTTTTTTTTCTTACTTGTTTTTTTATTTACCCCGTAAAATTCCGCCTTTCCGAACGGTTTGAATTGGCACGTGTGTCGATTTAAAGCTTGCGAAAAGGCGGGATGTTACATGTGGTATCAGAGCTTTGGTTTAGCGATAAAACTTAGCTTTGTGGGGTTTGACTTTTTATTAATAGGGTAGTAATACCCTATGGGAGTCGCTGAGTGTATATATATGAGAGAGCGTATTTGTTAGTGTTATATAAAGGTTTTAATATTGCGTTAATCTGTACCGTTTTGTATTCATAAACTTTGGTTGATGCATGGGACGCTGTGACATCAATAGGGGTTTCTAAACACTTAATAGGATAGACCGACATAATATTTGTTTCAATATAGGCGAATGAAATAATTTTGCCTATTATATTTTCTATATATATAAATAAATTTTTATAAATGATATATATATTTGGTTGTAATATATTAGTTGTTAGGTAATGAAATTTATAAATAATAGTCGAAATAATATTGATAATAAAATAAATGAAATTGGAAATTTAGAACTTAAGTTCCGGGGGTTTGGAAAATTTCTTTCAGTTGATTTTGGAATATAATAATAAATATTTTAGAAATATTTTCTAATATAAATATTTCAATATATTTGAAAGAAATGTCTTTAAAAGAAATTTTGGAAAGAATAAGTTGTACTCCCCTCTCTGTCGCTGGAAAATAATTTCGGTGATGAGTGCACGCATCATCGACTTTCATTTTCGAGTTTCGAAGTGGGAAGGCCAATGCAGTAGTTTTACTGCAGATTTATTTTGATAAACAAATATAAATTTTAAATTGTTTTAAATATAATTGGGTATATAAGTGTAAGTATATATTTATCTATTATTTTAAAATAATTTGAAATTAAACCCGGTATTTAGTTCTTAAGTTTCCATTAATTAATAGTTTCAATTATTTTAGTAAATTGGAAAGTTTGTAACTAATAATTGAAACCTTTAAAGTAAATAGAGATTTAATGCTAGGGTATGAATGAAATTAAACGTAATTGGAAATTTGTAACTTATAAAATGAAGGATGTAATTATTGAACATTAATTAATTAAAAGAATTGAGGAACTTGTATAACTTTCAATTTCTTTCTTAGAAAGCATATTTATAACTTACCAAATATTAAAAGTTGAAATGTTAATAAGAAAATGTAGTAGACATTATACAAGTAATAAATTTGAGGTAATGAAAGTAATTAATGAAATTCCTTAATAAATAAGAATTGGATATTGTAATATTATAATCTTAAGTGTAATTGAAAAGACTACTAATTGAAATAGAAAGGTAAGTATTATAAATGAAATTTAGAATAAATGAAAGTAAGTAAATGAATTAAGTAAATTCTTTATTTATAAGAATTGATGTTAAAGTTATAAATTTAAGTGTAATTAAAATGTTACCATAAATTAAATATAATAGAAATGTAAGCATTAATAAATGAATGGAATTGAGAAAAGCATAAATATAATGCGATAAAAAGAAACTTACATGACCTGAATTAAATGAAAATAAATAATTGTAGGCAATAAATGAAAATGAATGGAATTAATAAGAATAAACTTGATTTATTGTTTGAAATTTTTGCTTGCTTGGTTTATGGTTGTCTGGGCAAGGATACTTTAAAATTGTTTGGATGAATGAATAATCTATTTAGTTTCATCAAAGACTGTTGGGTAAATGGTGCACTTAGTAGTTTATTTTTCATTATGTACAATTTGAAGTTTTGAGCCCGAACAACTATTTATTTTGTTTGATATGAATGAATGATTGATTTGTATTGATTCTATATGATGGTCGTATGCCTTGTTGCAATTGATTGTTGTTGTATTAATTGTTGTTTGTAGTTGAAACAACCTTAAATGTTTCATTTTATATAGCTGTTAACTCTTTTGGATTATATAAGTGAAATACAAGTTATGGAAGCAATTGCTACTGCATTTGGTTTCATAATATAAGCGTTAATTCCCCGACAAATAGGTACGTTTTCGGATTACGGTTTATAGCGTTATTATTTTATCCCGTGTTGGGATTTATATTATTTTGGAAAGTATATGTTATATATTGTTATAATTGATATTATATTTTCTCCCGAGCCTCTTCGTACAAAGGAGACTCTACCGAAATTTTCCGAAAATTTTGGACTTAGAAAATTTTTGAAAATGTTTTTTCCAAACTTTATTGATTTAAGTATAAAAAGATCTAATGGTTATAAAATGGGTATATTTTATTTAAAGTAATAAATTTGTAAATTGATTGTTTATAAAATTAATATTTTAAACAAGATATATTGATTTCGTAATTCTTATTTCCCCTTCTTTTTCCTTTTCTGGGACGAAAAGTGTTGAGTGGGGGAGAGTGTAACGACCCATGAATTTTCGACGTTTAAAATTTGTTAATGTAATAATATTTTTTGAGTTAATATTGAAAGAAATAAAAATTTGTAATTTAATAATGGAATAATAATTAAATTAAAATGAAACAATGTTAACAAGTTAATTGTCAACAATCTTAATGAAACTCCAATTCATTTTATTTAAACATGCTATGCTTGGTTATAAAATTTAATAAGTAACAAAATGTAAACATTTAATTTTTGCATAAAGGAGATAGTTAATGGTAATTGAATAAGATAAGTATTGTATAAGGGATTATAATATGTGTTGTATTAATGTGTGCACTAATTATAGTGGGATGTAAAGGTAATGAATAAATTTGCAAATGTTATAAAATGGATAATGGTGACAACTATTGTTCGTTACCAATGTATTTAATCAATAACTATTAAATATAATAAAACATTACCTTATGTAAGTTAAGATGAAATTTTGAATGTAAAAAAAACAATAGAAATGTAAATTATATGCATAGATGCAATTGATTTAATAAAAATTTGAAACCAAGATAAATAAATGAATTGAGATATTAAATGTGTATAAGCGACTAAATTTCAGCATAATGGAAAAAAATAGTTAACACAAATAAAAGATGAAATTAGAACTATATAGCTGATTGGAACATTTGTTGTAATTAATGAACTTTTAAATGTAATTAAAGGTTAAGGGTAACAATGGTTATAAGTTACCTATTTATTTAGTTCGTAAAATTTAGTTTGAAATCAATGGCAGTTAATTTACTTAATTTGTTTAAGTTGATGTAGATTAATTTGGTAATCAGAGAATGTTAATTCAACAGGATGTAACCAATGAAATTTTAATCTAATACTACGTTAAGGTAAACTAGGGTAATTATTAATAAATCGAATGAAACGGAATACCAATTGAGGGAAACAAATTTTAAGGGTATAATTGAATGAAATCGGTAAAATGGGGAAATAAATTCAAATTTGGTATTAATTGATGAAATGATGCATAAAAATTGTTGGTTGACAATTTAAGTATGAAGGTGTGTAAATTGGTAAATAGTGAAAACTTTTATCAATTACCCATTCATTTAATGCATTGAAGTAGGTCTAAATCAAATAGCAACTTTGGCCTGTTATTAATGGCTTTTAAGTGAAAATAAACGTTAATGGTAACAAGTATTGTAAGTTAACCATTTATATATATTAAATTTTAACTGATAACCAATTGAAATAAATATAAATAAAATTTTAATATGACTATTGGTTGAATTGTAAATCAAGATTTATTAATTTATTTGAATATAAATTTTAGTGATGGGTTTATTTCAAATAAATGAAATTAAATATCTAGATACTACGTTAATGGAAATTAAGAGGAAATTTGATGATATTAATGCAATGGCTGCAAACCAATGTAATTTCCATCCTTTTGATAATAATAGACTGAATAATAAAATGCAAAGTAATTAAATGAAATTTTGAAAATTTAATTTACAATTTCTAAATTCAATGAATTTGAGATAAACACTGAAATTATTAAATTTATCAACTTTAAATTGACTTTTAAATTTTTTAAAACATTGTAATTTCATTGAGAAATATAAAGGTAATAAAATTTGTCAAATTTAAGGAAAAAGTAAATTGGATTTTATTAATGAATTTTAAATTTATACAATTAATATAAAAATAACCATTTTGGCCACTGACTCGGATTTCGACGAAACCAGTTTCATTCGACCCGTAACGGTGAATTATAATAGTGTTTTAAGTTTCATAGCGATCGGACTTGTCGTTTGATCGTACAGACTCTAAACTCCTTGAAATTTATGCAATTGAAATCAATTGAAATCAATTTGGAAAATTTTGTTTTTTGCATAACTTCATCATACAATGCAATTTGAACCTGAAACTTTTTCCATTGCGTTTAGAATATTTTAAAACACCTATTTTGATATATGGGTTTACCCAATTTCGTTCCGAAGTCAGAACGGGCTCTTTGGGCCACTTCGTCGTCCAGCGCGTGCATCATTTTGATCCAGTTCATTCTTTTTCAACCTCGGCTATAGTATATCGTTATAATCCCTAGTCTTCATACTTCTCATTTGGCTGCGCGTACAAGTCATCAATTCCCCTTCTTCCTCAATGACAGACGAACAAGTTTTAGATCCAAAAATAAATCAAATCAAAAGCCAAAAAATTCGAAGTCCTCGGAAAAATCTGAAAAAATATATGTTGAAGCTCTCGACTAGCGTAATTCATTGGTGGAATTCGTTTTCCGATTTGATGCATCGTTTGTCCAGAATTTCTAAATCAATTCTCGACCATTCATCGCGCGTCGATGAACGTTGCTGGATCGACGAATCGTTTCTGGGTATTGTAGAGTGGACCAAGGGGACTGCACCTATGCAGTTTATTTGGAAAATTGACGGTTGGATTTTGCGCAAAAATTCGATTAGGGTTTGGAGTCTCGGGTTTGACTTGGAGGCGGGGAGCTTTTCTGACGATGGGACTTGGCGTGGATGTGGACGGCGTCACGAAGATGGCAGCGGCGGTGGTCCCTAGCGAACGGCGGCGCGTGGGTTGAGGTAGCGCGTGGTCAACGCTCATGTTTTGGGCGCGTTATGGGTTTGGGGTCTGTAGTTTTCGTGCGTGAAGATGGATCTGCAGTGACGTGCCCATGGCGAGAGCTATGTTTTTTTTGTGATTTATTTTGTTTTATTTTTTATTTTTGATTTCATATGTTCTAATCGTCATAACTCTCGCATACGATATCCAATTCACGCGCGGGTTTTTCCACTAGGTTCGTATTGGAATTCCGGACACTTTGACGCTGGTTTGGATGAATTCTGAGACGGTCAAAATTTTGAGTTTAAATTGGGTTTAAATTCAATTTAAATTCAAAATGTGAGTGTTTTAACCCACTCACAATTTCTAAGGTTTCTTATTTTTGTCAAATTGATTTATACCGTGTTTAAAATATTTATTTATAGCTGTTTGGCATATGTTTCATCATTATCTCAATTAAATTGCATTCATATTTGTTATTTAATTCATTTTTTCATATAAACTGCCAGTTAAAATCTTAGACAAATTTATTATTGCATATAAACTGCTAGTTAAATTTATTTATTATTGCATATAAACTGCTAGTTAAATTTATTTGTTATTGCATATAAACTACAGTTAAACAGTTATTTAATTCATTATTGAAAAATTAACTGTCAATAATTAATTATTATTTATTGATGTGATTGTTTGAATTGGATGATAAATTGTTGAATGTTTGATGATTGATATGATGGACGAATGGATGCTGTATTTATGTTGTATAAACTGCAAGTTATTATGCATTTTCATTTCATTCGGGATTGCGGTTTGAAATGATATACAACCGCATTTTTATTTTTAAACTGCGGATTGAAATGATAAATATCTGTATCACTTGACCATAAGATAGAAAATTATATACAGGCACAGCGGTGTATATATAGAATTATTTTTGAAATGAATTTCTATGGTTTGGATAGGATACAGTTTAATAAATATTAAAATTTGATATTTTATAAATATTATTTTATATATACATATATAGTTAAATCTTTAAATTTAAGCTATGTATAAATCTGTTAAATAAAAATGAATAAGTTGAATAATGGAGTTTGATAATTTATATTATATGATTTAGTACAGGTTTTAAGATATTGTATATATATAGGGTTTAAATGATTCAAATCAATTAAGATTAGAAGATAAATCAAAAATTTATTTGGAATTGAGCTTATTTTAAAATTTAACTCCATAAGTTGATGTAAACTTATTAAGATTGGAAATTTAAAGGTATGGTATTTATAACTGGATTTTTATTCAAGATAAATCAAATGAATATTTCTAGTATAAATAAATTGAAGGAAATATTTAGTTGTTAGTAATTTGTGTTTTATTTAAAATGATTATGGATTTATTATGTAAATATTTTAGACTAAAATATAGAATAATGAATGGTTGAATAGAAAATTTCCAACCTTAGTTTTGAAATTGTTAAATACTCAAATTTTGAAACATATTGGAATCAGAGTGTTTTATTGAAAGTGAAAGAGAATCTAGATTTATGGGTTTAGACTTAATTTAAAGTGAATAAATGGTAAAGGCGTGGAAATTGTTTACTTTATAAAGTAATTTAAAATCAACTATTTTACATACTGTTGAATATCCAAACCATTCAAGTTTTAGAGGTTATGGTTTTAAAACTATGAATTTTGAAGTATTATGTTTTGAAAGTTATAATTTAAATGTTTGGTCTCCAGATATTATAAATTTTAAAGAAAGTATGATTTTGGAAAAGAAATATATTTGAAATAAAAATGATATTATTGATTTGGGTTTTATAAAATAATATCAAAATGAGTTGTTTTGGAAATGGAATGATATCTTATTTATGGGTTTGAAATGGATAATTATATTCTGGTTTTAAAGTATAAACAATTTTTAAAGACCGCAGTGTTATAATAACGTTTGGTTGTTGAAGAGACCGGGATCGGAAGTTGTCATACTCTCTGCCAACTCCGAAAACCACTTTAACAACCGTGTACGCGGTGGAGATTCCAGAATGAAGTAGGACGGTGGCGGCGTTTCCTCTGAGGTAAATACGTGGACCCAACTCCCGTGATTTGGCATAAGGTGGCTATAACAGGAGCGATCAACGGGTTAATAAGGTAGCACCTTTGATCGGACACTTCCCTTCGATACTATACTCCGACTTTGGATTGATTCAGTGGACATATTCACTTTTGATTTCTTTGATTTGGGGGAGTTTGTCCGAGGTGGGCGGTAGCTGCGGCTACGTGTTACCACCGACCCGGAAGCGTAATTGGTATATCTACCCTGGCATTGCCTAGTTGTGTCGTGTCGCCTACCATACTGAGCCTTGTACGAGTTTGGATTTCTTCCATAGCCCGTTTGGTGTCCTCTGGTGGCTTTCCGATCAGGAGGGACTATGATATTGGATGGACTACTGAGACTATTATTGTGTTAAGGGGGAGATTGGGTAACTCCTTAACGCTATTTAAAAGTATTTTTATTTTACTATTAGACACCATCATAATAGCACAATATACTACATAGTAAATAGTTTAACGGATCCTTAGGAGATGTAAATCCCGAGCATCTCTTGAGTTACTGCACTCATATCTATTTCTGTTGATTTAACTTACATAAGATCTTTTAGTTCTGACTCGAGTGTTTTGTCTTTTCAATTCGCTCGAATCTGTCCGAGCGTTTCAGGATTTGAAGATTTTATTCTGGAGGACGAAGACGAAGATTTGTAGTATTACTATCTACTATATTATTCCACTACACTATTTAATTCCGTTGCATTGATATTTATTGGTATGTGAACTCTGATATTTATTGTATAAAGAAGAATCAAATGTTTTGTAAACAGTTTTATGAACTGTATATATATTATTATATTTTATCCTTCCGTTGTGAGATTCTGTTTATTTTATTTTTCTTTTTTTATTTACCCCATAAAATTCTGCCTTTCCGAACGGTTTGAATTGGCACATATGTCGGTTTAAAGCATGCGAAAAGGCGGGATGTTACATCATTCGTCCCTAAGGTTAAAAATTCAATGAGAATAGAAGAATACAAGCCAGTTGCATGTTGTAATGTCACTTATAAAATTCTCAGTAAAATCATATGCATGAGATTGAACAAAGTGCTTCCAGATTTGATCCCCCACTGTCAAAATTCTTGTTATAATGGTAGATTCATATTAAAAAACTAGCCTATGGCTCGTGAATTAATCAGCGATTTCAATAAACATGGAGCAAACAAGTTATGCCTAAAAGTGAATTTGCATAAAGTTTATTATAAAGTTAACAATAGTTTATTATTCATATGCTAAATTCTAGGGGGTCCAAGATTGTCACAACCCATTTTTCCATACCGATTTAAACCGACCTTAAACCACATTTGTCAGCCACATCGCACAAGAAGACGGACAATGAAAGAAAGAAAGAAGGTAGAAATAGAAAGAAGATAGAAGAAAAGAGAACAATCAAAATCTCACAACGGGTCGAATAAACTATAATAAAAATAAATCTTTACACAAAACCAAAACTGTTGCTTATATGACATATACAGACTTTGCATTAGAGTTACAACACACAACTCGGACAGTTTAAATAAATCCTGTCCTTACAACAAATGACCACACAACCAAATATAGACTGAATATAAGCATCTACATTAATACGTCTCCTGATTCCAGCTCCTTCTCCTAAAGTTTCCACTCTTCCAGCTAAACCTGGAAATATGCTCGGTCTGACCCGAGCATATAGAAAAAACACCAAGCCCGGGTCAATCTGGTAAACCAGCGTGAGAAGCGCATTCAAATTGATTTATTAAAGTTTGAAAATCCTTTGAAAATCCTTTGAAAATCAAAAGCATCTTGTAAGACCATGCCACAAATAAACATGTCGGGATTTTACCTTACGATGGCCAAAACATTTCTTATAAAATCCTCTGATATTATAATAGGGTCTATATATAAATACTTATTCAAATAGCCGAAATTGTTACATTTATTAAATTCCAGCTAATAGGTATACAAACAAAACCATAAAGGCACGTAGGGAGAATGGATTTCCAATGAATGACTAGGCACTGGGGTACCACCTATCATAGTACCTGGTCTAGTTCAACGTACCAAGGATCCACCCTAATCCCCTGCAACACAAGACCGAACTACCCCTTACTAGATAGCCCGAGTAAGATCACCCCATGGTTGGGATCAACAACTGCCCACACAGCTGAAATAAAAGGGACATTTAGACAGGGATGACCTTACCCTACTTGGGCGCTACCCACTTAGCCTTGCTGCATAACCCTGATTTTCGGTCATTCCCAGTTGATAAGGCTAGAGGCTAAGCGTTACCTTTTAGAACATATCACTTAGAATGCTCATCGTCCAGCTGACGATGTTCTGAAAGCATTCATCCATACAAGTCTGTTCCATGTTCGAACGGAACCGAAGGCACTATTCCTACTACATCCATTTTGGAATCACCTTCAAGATTTGTAGCGATTAGCCCTTGCACTTCACTGCTCCATCTTCGATTCCAAGCTCTTGTCTTCATCGCGAAAACGTACTCGTTGGATCGAAGTGGTTTTCGGATTTCAAATCCGATCGCGGTCTCTTTGAAACAACGTTCGCAATTTTCCAGTAAACTCAACCCCGGTTCTTTAGGAAATACACCGACGAAATACAAGATTGGAGTTCACCTCCTAACCGTTAGTGGATGGGTCTCCTTATAATTCATCCTAGAGAATAAACGAGTTTATACGTACGGTATAGCACCTTGATTGGTAAACGTACCATATAATTCTCGAGTTTCCTCTAGAATTTCCAAAGTTAAGTTTTTGTCCAAGTTTGATAGTCGGTTATTTAACTATCAAAACAATCAAATCAACCAAGTTATTTCCTATTGCAACCATTATGCCTTGTTCACATTTAAAATCCAAACGGATTAAAATTTACTAAGAAATTTTATTTCCTTTGATATATATATATATATATATATATATATATATAAAACCATTTCTTTCCAAATCATACTTATGAAATTTCCAAATATTAATTCCAAGTTTATTAAACAAAGTACTCTTTATAAAAGTTATTATAAAATATTATTCAAAACAATATTTATATTAAATAGTTTTATATTGAAGAAACTATACTTAAATACTAATTTAATAAAAATTTATCTTTAAAGGATCATTATAAAATATTTTATACTTGAAATAATTTAAATGATACATACTTGAAATTTATACCTTAAGAGGATTTTCGAAAATAAATAAATTACTTTTTATTTTTCAAAAATATTTATCAATTCTTTCAAAACATTTCCAAAAATAATATTTATTTTTAAAACAAAACGAGTTTCAAAATCAATCCAAATAGAAAAAAGCTTATCAGTCTCAATGCTAATTATCAATTCACAATTCACAGTCCATACAGATATTCAAAATCGATCAGCTTCCATAGATCGATTCACGTTATATTCTCGAATATAATTAACAGGAAAATAACAGATGTATGCATGAATAACAGATCAGAAATTATTATTGCTAGCAAAAATTTACATAGATAATATTAGATCGATTGTTTACACTATCCACAACAATTTAGATTAACTATTCAGCAGAATGGTGTCTGTTTCCACTATCCTGATGTCAAACAGTTTGAAATAATTTACAATCTATACAAACCTTAGTTTAGGAACATCTCAATAGTTTGGCAGTAAAATTATTCAATGTCATTCATTTCTAATTTGGTAATTAAATTATATCTGCACAAGCTTATAAATTTTCGTTTTTAACTTTACAATTGGTCGTACGACGATGTACCATTCGTCGATACGAACCCTCTGCTTTATAACACATTATCATATATGAAATTAAATAATTATTGTAAATATAATATCATTTAAGAATTTGAATTATCTTTAAAGTATAAACATTTATTTTCCTTTAATTATTTCAATTGTGTTTCACTTAATTCAAAAACTCAAGGATTAATAAATAAACTATTTTTAAAAGCTTGATTACTTAAAGATAAAATAACTTATTTAAATACTCAGATTAAAATAAAAATCTCAAGGCAATTCAAGTTTATTTCCAAATTTCTTTGTCTATATAAAATTTTTAAATAAACATTTACATTAAAGCAAATTGGGTTTAAAATATTTATTTGAAAATAAAATGTTTGTTAAAACTTTTTGAAAGTAAATTTGTTTTTGGATTTTTTTATTTTAAATCCAAATTCCTTTCATTTACAAAAATCTCGCTTTAAATTAAACAACACCCACATCCATTTGGGCTGAAACCCATACCCTATAGGTAAGAAACAACCCAATCCCAAAATTTGCACAGCCTAGATGAAAACTAACTGGACTAAAGCCTGATACAAAAACACATCGGGAAGAACCCGAAGACCCCACCAAAACAACTCCTTCCCAAACTCTCCACTTCCAAGTGGTCGCCCAAATCAGCTTGAAGACAATCATCACGAACTGGAGAGATCATCTTCGATCAACTTCGAATAATCCAAGCGAACATCTCCTGCTTCGAACATGGCGCAACCCAGAACCAACCAAATCGTCTCGCTCGATTTCACCCAGCCAAGAACCTCCACGTGCACACTGTGCATGTGTGCAACTTCACCCATGACTATCTCACAGTCACGACAGGCCCACCCAATCACTTATCATCTCTCGACTCCAAAAGCCACCTTACCGAAGTCCCTCGACCATCTGATCGAAAAATCGATCAGCTATGCAACCCACTGAAACTGGAAAACCAACCTGTCACCATAATCGACCCACCACATCGTCACCTGATCATTATCCCACACGCCACCCATCTCAGATGATAGCCTACCGCAACAGCTACCTCCGGCCCTAAACTCGCGCAATCCGGTCACGCCATCAGCTTCCAATCGATCGCGATTACCACTGATGCCGAAACCAACCTTAAACCTAAAACCGATCGACTCCCTCAACCCAAGCCCAAATCAAACAAATGGCCATGGTCAATCCCTACCCAAAGACCACCAGCACCCTCCAGACCCGGTCGCACCAGCCTACGGTAATAAGATCGCTAGAAAATAATTTTTGAACAGATAATCTATCATAAGATTTCTTACATTATAATCTGTTAAAAATTACAGTTGAACTTCTAAAACTCTTATTTTTGTAAAGGGAATCAAATTGCATGCCTTAATTCTTGTTTTAATTATATTGAATTTTCAAAAAAATTGGGTTATCTACTGTAAAATAAGTCTGATACCACTACACAACATAATTTGCTCTCAAACTATTTTTCACTTAAACTATAAACATAAATAATCATTTCCCTAGTTTACAACATCATCAGATTTAAACTAGAATTAAAGATATGTATTTTAGAAACAGGTATGAACATAAATGTTCACTATTTAACAAAGCAATAACTATCCAGGTTTTTGAAAATAAGGTTTCTCACCTTCCACATCTTGGTTTCATAACTTTTAAAAGTTGAAGTTGAAATCTGATTTAAAAGTTGAAATCTGAAATTCGAACTAGCCTTTAAAATTTCCTGAGTTTGGATCACCAACTAGAGTGCTTTCTTCTTAATATACAGAGTACTGCTTCTTCTTCTCCTTTAAAACTTTGATTTCTAGTTGCTTAAAATTTTTGAACAGAAGGCTTTTGTTTTCAAATTTACAGGCTTTAAATTTTCAAGACAACTCAGATCTGAGGTGTTCAAATATATATACAGTTGTAGCCAACAGAAAATAAACAGATTTGAGAATTTGTTAGCTGAAATGATGTTAGCTTTTGCTGAGAAATTTTTTGAAAAGAAAATAAAATGATTGTATTAGATTTTGATCAGGTGATTGATGCCAAATGTTAAACATGTTAACTGATACAATTTATTATATTCTACCCATATTTTTACCTTGTAAAAAACATTTTTGTCTTCTAGTTTATATTCCTGGTTTTCTTTTATATTAATGTAAACCATACACTATTAAAAGTGTAACGACCCGATATTTTCAACCATTCGCATCCGCACATGTCGGACTTGAATTGTTCAAAATACCGCGTTGTAATTAAAATTTGGCAAATCTCAGAATATGCAGTAAATAATTAATCACAGAATCACAGACACAGAATCATAATACTCGCAGCGGAATTTAAAAATACTTAGTGGTTCATGAAGCCACTAAAAATAGTCTCAACAAATACAAATTACAAAGTCTTCCATCCCAAATATAGTTTAAATCATCAAATAGAAAATCCAAAAATCCCAAAGTCTTGATTTCATAAATAAGATAACGGACAGAAAGAAGCCAGCAACTTGAAAGGATCTACAGAAGTCCTAGCTCCGAGATGATGACTGAACTGCAACTCAGGCTGACCCGAGCGTAAAATAAAACATAAACACTTGAGTCAGGACATACATACTTATATAGTGTAAGCTAATTCAAGTGTACTGTAATATAAAGCAAGTAACTTAAAGAATGCTTGGGACCGCCCATTCTCTAAGGATCCGTTAAACTATTTACTATGTAGTAATATTTCGCTATTATAATAATGTCTATTAGTAAAATAAACTTACTTTTAAATAGCGTTAAGGCTTTACATTTTCCACCTTAACACGTAATAGTCCCAGTAGTCCATCCAATATCATAGACCCTCCTGACCGGGAAGCCACCAGAGGATATCACACGGGCTACGGGAGAAAACCAAACTCGTACAAGGCTCACTATGGTAGGTGACACGGCACAACTAGGCAATGCCAGGGTAGATATACCAAATGCTATCCGGAACGATGGAAACACGCAACGCGCAGTTGCCGCCCACCTCGAACAACACTCCCAAATCAAAGGTGCGCACCAAAACAATCACAAGAGTAATAGAATGGCATACGAAAAAGTGCGTCCGATCAGAGGTGCTACCTCATTAATCCGAGAATCGCTCCTGTTTTAGCCACCTTATGCCAGCTCACGGGAGTCGGGTCCACGTATTTACCTCATAGAAAACGCCACCACCATCCTACTTCATTCTGGAATCTCAACCGCGTACACGGTTGTCAAAGTGGTTTTCGGTATCGATAGACAGTATGCCAGACATCCGATCCCGGCCTCTTTAACAACCAAGCGTTATTATAACCCGTGGTTACAACTTTTAAAAAAAATGGTATTTATACTTTAAAAACAAAATAAATTTCAAATACATTTCAGTATCATAATATCCTTTCAAACATCATTTATTTAAACATCAGTCATTTCATTTAATATAAAATACTATTTAAATCTATTCAATTTATTTAGGAATTAATTGCCTTTCAACTCACATTTAAAAGCTAAATTCTTCCATTTAAAACCATTTAAAGTCAATTCCTTATTCTTATTTATTCATATTATATTCCAAAATTTAAGCTTTTTTTTTCAAAGATTATTTCCATAAATTTTATTAAAACAATCAAAATTCAGTTTCCGTAGCACTTATAAAATGCTACCTAAAGTTATAGGTTAAAACAGTCTATTTACAAAAGACAGCATTTAAGTGCTGTAACTTATTAACTTAACCATTAAGTTTTAAATTCCCAAAATAAAACTTAATATCAATTATTTTACTTAACTAAAATCTCACTTTTAACAAAAATTCATAATTTTCCAAAATAAGTTATACTCCAAAATTTTACATAAACATTCATTTATTTAACATTTGACTCATTCAAAAATCATTATAAATAAATAAAAAAATAAAATCCTTCAAATACATTTAAACCAGAAAATTTATAAACTTTCTATTTAAAAATATTTTTTTCAACATTTTATAAAAATATTATATAAACCACGGGTCTGTATATAGTTTCCTATCCTAGGTCAAGTGATACAGATATATATCATTTCAATCCGCAATTTACAAAAACCCCGGGTTCTATCATTTCAAACCCGCAATCCCAAGTTAAATATTTAAAATTAAACAATTAAATAAATAAATGAATAAATAATTATCATACAGGCCTATCATTTCAGCCTATAACGATCTTAATTTACAGGGAACTTGCAGTGATGATTTAACAGTAAATAAGCATTAAATAATATAACTGCAACTATATTACAACAGATAAACAACTGATGAGGTGTCAATTTAAAATGGGGTTTAACATCATACGTTATATTACAGACAGATGACATTTAATAACTAATTTACAAATACACTTGCGATAATTCACATAAATATAGGTATGTTTGTCTGGTGAGAAATACTCACCTTAAACTGCAGATAATCAGATTCAAACGATTTTACCACTTGATAAAGGATCGTACAAATGGCACGATTAGGTTTCCGCGGATGCCACGCCTTGATTTAAATCTAAAATAAGATCCAAATACCAAATACGCGACTTTTAAAATTACGGTCAAAGCAAAATTTTCGAAACAACTGGAACGAATAGAATAAAAGAAATTTTGGTTCAGCTTTTGCTCGACTGCCTCACCCCACATCCCGACCCCAACTTCATAGGCTTGGAAATACTATTTGTTATTATTATACATTTTATTATTATTATTATTATTTCCACCGGCATACCCTAACTTATCTAGTTTTGAAAAATATGTATTTACCCAAACTTGCGTCTCTGCCTAAACTATTCTTCAATGCAAACTCTCTCTGTTTCTTAATCACAACACGTCTCTGCCACTTCAATTTCAAAACATTGTCGAATTCAGAAACATTAAAATTTAAATTTTTAACCATTCTTAACTTTAAAAATCATATTCCTACATCAGAAAAATGTTCATTTGGATACCATTTATCTTATGATTGAATAAAATAAATTTTATAAATAAAATATCCAAATTTACTATGAATCATTTGTAAGTCAGAATTTCCCAATTTTACTTAACTTGTATATATATTTTTCCAAATAACTTTACACTTAATTTAAAAATACCCACTTCCTAAATAAAACTAAATTCTCATTTATTTACTTAACTTAACAATTTTATTTAAAACCAAATTTCAAATTTTGAAGTTAAGTCATAAATTGAAATTTCACCTTTCCATTTGAAAACAACATTTTCAATTATTTACTCACAAAACACATCCGTTCCATAAATTTTTTTTTTCCTTTTTATAGTTAATATACACTAAATTTTCTTCACAACTTTATTCACTTAGACATCAATTCAACTATGATTCAAGTTAAATAAAAGTTATTCCAAAATGTTCCATTTCAACCGTCTTTCATTTTATCAATTCAAAGTACATTATTTATTATACCAAACATATCCATTTTCGGAAATAACTTTTATTAAAATTTCTAGGTTAGATTTCAACTCCATATTAAATCAAATTTAATTATTATGTCATTTATCGTAAATAAAATCTTTAAATTCACTTAAAGCCTTAAGTCAAATTTTAATATTAAAATTTTAAAGCCTTAAGTCAAATTTTTAGTCAAATTACATAAATTTTATTTCAAAAATACTTAATAATCTTTAGAAAAATATTATAATATATTAACCATGGGCTTGTTCGGGATATAAGCTCGGTTATGAAAACTTAGAGGGACGTGACGTGGTGGAGAAGTAGCCGATCAAGGCAAAAGGGAAACAGAGAACAACAAGAAGAAGAAAGTAAAACTGGAAGAAGAAAAGAAAAAGACAAAGAAAAAAACCATTACTTGATTTGAAGCTCTGTACGCAAGAAGGAGATAATACAAGCTATAGGAGATGCAAAGGTATTTGGAATAGCTGGTATATATAAATGAGCTTCAGGTTTTAAAGTGGTCACGGCAGGGGAAAATTTATAAAGTGGCAACATATCTTGATTGAGAAGCAATAAATTTCGTATTAAAACAAAGGAAGGCAGAGAGATTTATTTCCAGTTTCCTCATGTTTGAACGTTATACGAAAATTGTGATGCATGCATGATTAAAGTGGATAACAGTAAGCAATTATAATTTGCTTTGCACTGAATAGGCAACGAAATAATGTTTACAAAAATTGCTTGATCAGTTACCAGATTGGTTGCAAGATTTCTTTTTGTTGAATGGATAAGACTGCGTGATTTATGTTTCCCCTTGATAAAAGATATTGGCAAGAACAAATTTGCAGAGAGATATATATAGTAGGCAGGTTTGAAATTATATTGTAGACCAGAAAACGTAAGAGATAAATTGATAAAGGAAACGAATATAAGGAGGCAAGTGATAAAAGATTGTGATTTCTTTCCAGTTTCTTTAGCTTGAACGGATAAGTCTGCGTGAATTTATACTACCAATTTATGAAAATTTGATTTCAACATTTGATACCATTTAATAGTGGTGTGATTTTGAATGCAGACCATCAAGATGATATTTAGGCAAGAGATTTGATTGTAGATTGAAGAAACGGCATCACGTTTCTTTTTTTTTATATATTTATTTGAAATAGATAGGCAAATAAGATTTGCGTGATTATAGGAACCAGAGAGATATAATGGGTATGCGAGAATTTGAAAAGATAGGCAAGGTTAAATTTCAACTAAATAGTCAGAACATACAAGGCAACACTAAAATATGTTTTAAAGTTATATGGAAAAAGTAACATTTGCTATAAAACTACTGACTGATATTTTAATTCATATAGATGTTGAAATATGATTTTTAAAATACGCCAAACTGACGCAATACAAAAACACCCAAGATTTATATAAAAATAACGTTTTAAATTTACACGTTTATTACGTTACTTATACCATAAATTTTACGCGTCCTATAAACGCGAAATCAACAGTTCATTAATACACTAAATTCTTCAAAATTATTACTTAACAAACTTAATTGGTTTTCAAATATTATATATATATACAAAATTCCTTTTATTAAAATTCAAATGGAGTTGTCTTTTAACAAAATTAACCGTTTCACAACTTTACATTTCCATATTTAGTATTTTAAGGAAATGATTTAAATCAAATTATATATGTATATAAATTGGGAAGTAAATTTTACTGGAAAGAGAAAAATAACGGATTAAAATTCTATACGTTTTCTTATATATAATCTTATATATATATACGGTATTTATTACCTAAATTTACACGACCTTTTTAACGCGTAATTACCCAGTTCATTTATATACTAAAAAAAAAATTGAAATTCTGACCATGATGAGACTCGAACTCGTGACCTGTCGTGAATAGCGCAGATGTCTTAACCACCTAAGCTATTAATGTTTTCTTAATTAAAACTTGATTTGGCTAGAAATTAAGTTATTTACCATCTTCGACAAAACCCCAAATTTCCAAATTAAAGTTAATTCTTAACCATGTCAAAATTTCAGAGATCTTATTATTTAATTAAAAATTTGGTCAATTGTTTTTTTTTTCTTTTAATCACTTTAAATAAACCCCAAAGTTTTTAAAATACAAGTGAAAAATACTTGTTAAAAAAAATTGGGCTGTTACAAAAAGCATATGCAAGTATAATCCAAGAATTTAAACATTCCATAATTGTAACATCCCGAAAATTATGAATTTAAATTTTAGTAATGTATTTGAACTTTTTGAAATTTAAATCGAAAAGTTATAAAGAAATAAAATCTGAGCAAAATTTAGTGTTTTTAGTTAAAACTTTTAATAGAATTAAAACAAATATTGTAATAAAATCACATAGTTATTTAATGTTAATAACTAAAACCACTTTTCTTTTTAATAAAGTAAAATAATAAATTGTTGTAGATGAGCTTTTAATAGAAATAAAATTGTTAAAATAAGTTATGATAAATTATAAAGATTTAAATCACATAATTATAATCTAACAAATAATTAAACATATGAACAAATAAACAAATAATTAAACATATGAACAAATGAACAAATAATTAAACAAATGAATCAAATGAGTATGTTACTAAATCAAACCGGGTAAGTGTAAGAAACTAAAACAAAACATAACATGCTGAAATTATGCAAAGTAACATGCTTCATTTAATGCTAGTATTAAATGCTATTTACTCCTTTGCATGTACAAAAGCATTTCAGCTGAGATTTGGTTTGTAGGTCAACAAACAAAGATATAGAAAAAATGTACTTATAAAATATAACTAAACAAGAACATGCTGCAAATAGGAAAAAGAGGAAACCTGAACATTCCATTTTCATACTTTCATTAAATGCCATCACCTTTAGCAAAGAAGCATAACTGCATTAAATACAAGCAACATACTTTCATTTAATGGTTTTACTGCACAAGCCATAAAAACAGTTTTGATTTACCTTTATACCATTAAACATTGTACCTGCCTACCTCCTTATATACATGGCAATTGCCTTAGTTTATACGTTCAACAAATATTTGCAAAGATCAGAAATTAAAAAGAAAAGGGAAACATTACTTTATATTTCAAAGTGAAAATAAATTACTGAAGAAAGAAGAACAGAGGAAATTCAAACTGCAGTTGCAAAATAGTCTCTGCTCATCCATTATACAGGTGAGTAAACATGATTGTAAAGGATATTAAGTTTATTTAAAATCAGTTTAAACTTCCATCATAACTGTTTTATTCATATTACAGTATGATGATATACCAGTCATGCTCTGTGTCATTCATGCAGGGATTACATATGTTTTTATAAAAACTAAAGTCTATTTGTTTTAAATCACTAACAAGCTATGATTTTTCACATAATCAAGTTGGTTAAACCATGAAACAAGATTTTGCCAGTTTATTGAAATATACAGTGGATTATCACTACTGTAACTTTGGTTACAGGTAATCAAGAAGAAATTGGATAAATTCAAGTATTATAAAAAGCTAATCCAAGTTAATAGCTTAAATTCTTACTACAAATCATGATTTTTACAACAGAAATGAAGATTTCTAGTTGGGTATATACAGAGCAGTTCGAGCATGAACACATATCGTTTTCTTTGAATTTCTGGTTATAAATCAAATTATAAAGGCTGAAAATTTATTTATGGCAAGCTCGAACATCAGAGACTTCGAGAAAATTATCAAAGGAATTTTTCATTGCGTGAAATTTGAATACGAGATCGTTTTAGGGTTTTAGTTCCAGTTTTGAACGTGCTTAGCAAAAAGAGGATTTCGCCCTCTTGAGTTGACCGAGCTTCACGATGACTTGAGGAATGATAGCTTGGGGTGTTGTCGAACTATGGACAGAGTTGCTGGGTTTCTGGCGGCGTCAGGCGTCGTGGCGAGGCGTTGACAGGGACGAGTGGCGGTTCCAATTTGTGTTACAGGTTGCGTGCTCGAACTCAAATTTTGAGTTCGAGATGATAAAGGAATTTAGGTGATCGGGGATTGAACTAGGGAGGATTTTTGACTTACTCATCGACGCAGCAACGCCTGAAGATCATCCACGGCGTCGTGCACGTACACGTGCACGAATTGATGACCTGGAAAAATTTGATTACCTGAAGCATTTCAGGTTTGTACTCATGTGGGTTGACTCGAAGTTTTGATCGGGGAAATAGGGCAGAAACTCGAAGGGGGAATCGAGTGGCTTCAGGGTTGTATCGGGATGAAATTTGAACTTAAACAAATTTTGAAATTTTTTATTTACACGGGTAGCATGGGGTTGAAACTCGAAGCAGGGAGCATTTGAGCTCGGGCGTGACTCGGTGGAGCCTCGGGTTGGCCACCTGAAACAATATAATCAGTTTGAAATTTGTCGAAAACTTAAGTTTAAACAATTTTTATAAGCATTCTTTATAAAATGATGATTGTTAATGGAATGTGAAGTTAAATCAAACAATGATTAAATAATTTATGATTTATAATTACTTTGTAATTAATAATAATAAATAAATAAAAGCAATTAAAATTTAAGTTGTAAATTAAGAATCGTTAATTTGATAATTTAAGTTGATTGATTCAAAAAAAAAATTGATAGTTACATTAAGATAATTTATTAAGGAATAATAAATTAATATGGTCAATTGAGATTTAATTAAATTGTAATTATAAATAATAAATCATCGATTTAAAGTAATCAAGAAAAAAATATTTATATGGTTAATTTATTAAATCCCATTCACTTTGATTGGAAACGATTAACTATCGCTATGCACTATATTGATATCTCTGTTCTGTTTGTGATTCTGTATGATGTAATTGCCATGTTATTGCACTGTGATTATGATTTGTTCTGTATTGATGTGAAAACCCTGTTGTCCGTAAAACGGCATTTAAACTTCGATGCGACAGGGAATCGGATTTCAGTTGGTTATCCGAAACCCACATCGAACCTGTGAATATTTGTGAATGACATCCACGTGTTTTAAAATTTGACACTCACTATTCGAATTAGCGGGGAAAGGACCTTTGTGTCATATAACCCATTTCGAATATGTGATTCGACGTTATGGATAGCATTTGAAGACCGGTGTTGAAGACCGGGTATTTGCGAGAGCGATAGGATAACCTGTCGATTGACTCTGCACCGAGTTGCTCCGGTATAGAGTTCTCCATATGTGATGGGGAATCCGATCAGGATTGTGGATATCCGGATTGCAAGGACTTCTTTGGAAGTGCCTTCGGTTCTGTTCGAGCCCGAAACAAACTTGTATGGATAGTATGTCTGACATTACAAATTGAGATATAAAGCCGATTTCTTTCAAATATATTTCTGTTGGTGGCGGAGAATTTATTCTCTTAGCTTAACACCCTTCTCTGAGACGTACGAGCTCAGAGGTTATGTAATTGATGGTTATCAGCGATATATTCCCAATTTGGTAATGTGACATGCTGAGTGTTGCTGTGAAATGATCATTGTGTTGATCATTTGCGATAGGATCATTTGTTTGATCGTCTATCTTGGTGATCATTTCTATGATCATTTGTTGAACCAAAGCATGGCTTTGTACCAAAGCGTGGCTTTGTGGACGAGACTTCGTCGGACCTCACACCCCGAAATGGTCAAAACAGGAAAGATGCAGCAAGGTTATTGGGGGTAGCACCCCTTAGGGTATGTGCATTTCCTTCTGGATAGAAGTGGTATCATGGTGTGGAGCCCAGATACTTAACTTATGTTGATATCGCAGATATATATATATATATATATGATTTTGTGATTTGTTGCTGGGGCCCCGGTTAAAGGTTGGTTACAACCCGGAGATGGCATACTCGTGTCAGTAGTTACCCAGTTAGGGGTAACCCGGCCTTGTGTTGGCAGAGATCCGGTTTGGTTCTCGGGGACGTCCTTCCAGAGGCGTTCTCATGTGGCAATGGGAAGTTCCTTGGCCTGACCATTTGTTGGAAATCTAAAGAAACAATACGAGACTTGTACGGTTTTAGTTGTAGAACCTGCCATTTACTTATGGTGGCGCCCCACTGTTTAAATGGTAGCTATAGTAGGCATAGTTCGGAATGTCTATGCTGACTAAGATTAATATTCTATTTTCGAAATGATTTACTTCACTATGCACTAGTAATAATATCAAAGAATTCTTTTTCTCGTACCAAGCATATTTAACTATCATAAGAAGAAATCTCCTTCAATTCTGCGTTTGCATTGTGTGTGTGGCGGGAGGTCTTATGGCAGTTCCATTTTTAAAAGCATTCCGAAAATTGTTTTATAAATCTTGTTTTATTTAAATGCAACTGTTTTTGTTTACTCATACCAGTCCCATGACTGATCCGGAGTTTATTGTTTTCTTTCCTAAACTCTGGGTGCCCGTTATTTCCACACGGGCAGCCTAGTAGCAGGTTTCTGTATTTTGGATCTCTCATCTTGGAGCTATCTTAGGAGCTTTTGGAGATTACAGGTGTTTAGCTTTTGGGAGTTCGTAATCATCTCTCTCATTTGAGAACTTTTGGATATATGTTCACTGTTGTATTATCATGATGTTGTATTTGGAGTTGTAGTGTATGTATTATGTACTCTGTTGCAGTATGGATATTATGTTGATGTTGTAACAGTGATGTTATTTATGATATTGATTCTGTTCCGCTGTTTTATATTCATCTAATTGTTGTTATAAGCTCCGGCGATGCAAATTTGGTGTTGTTTATCGAACATCGAGTTTGGGTCGTCACAAGTGGTATCAGAGCTGTTGGTTGAGTAAGAACTTTAGCTACGGAGTATAACACATTAGATGGCTCATTAGAGATAGGGTGAAGTATACCCTAAAATGAGTATAACCAAGACTGAAACTTTAAAATTTTCTTAGTCTGTTTATTTTTACTGCTGATATTCCTTAAGATATCTCGTCTGTATATCTAAATCAATTTTCTTACTAATCTCAGATAGTGAAAATGAGTGGACGCAGAGAAAGAGCTAGGGGTCAAGGCAATGCTGCAGCACCTAATCAAATTCCCCCAGCCACAGAAGCAGTAATAGAAATTCAGCAGCAGCCGGACTTGGCTGATTTATATAAGAAGTTCGAAAAGCTTGGTGGCAAACCGTTCATTGGCAAGGAGTCAATTATTGATTCTCAAGCTTGGGTAAGATCGTGTGAAAAGATTTTTAAAGGGCTAAAACTGCAGGATGAGCAGAAAAGACTTATAGGTTCTTGGCAACTCCAAGGAGAAGCTTCAGCTTGGTGGGAAACCATCATTATAGATGAACCCGAGGAAGAATTTACTTGGGATCGTTTTAAGTAAGTGTTTGAGAAACGTTACATGCCATCGGCGGGAGTTTCCAGAATGTATCAGGAATTTATCGATTTGAAACAAGGAAATTTGTCGTTTGAAGAATACTTGAATAAATTCAGCGAACTATCTCGGTTTGGTCCGGAATTGCTAAATACACCTCTTAAGAAAAACGAAAGGTTTGTCCGTGGAATGAACCAGAAATATCATGGAAGAATGACGGGTCATGTTAAAGAATCTTTTTCAGATTTAGTAGATATGGGTTACAGATACGCTACCCATGATATGCAAGAAGCAACTGTGGAGAAAGGTAATTCAGGTAGTCAGAATTATAAAAAGCGAAAATTCAGAGGCAAGAAACCTTGGCAAGGCAATGAGAAGAAGAGGAACATTCAAGGAAGCGCAACAGAAAATGTCACTTATTACAATTGCAAAGAGAAAGGCCACTATTCAAATGACTGCCCAAAACCGAAGAAGCCAGCTAAAGAATGCTACAATTGTCATAAACCGGGACATTTAGTTAAAGATTGCCCAGTGATGAAACCAGCGCAGGTGGCAAAGGTTTACACGATTAAGAAGGACCCCTCATCTTCAAAAGCTGATAAAGGGAAAAGTGTTTTGGAAGGTAACCTTACTATTAATAATAGAACTGTTAGAGTTTTATTTAATACAGGAGCTTCACATAGCTTTATCTCCCAACAAACCGTAAATGAATTAGGACTTGGAACTAAATTTGCTAACGATCTTATTTGCGTGAAAAATCCGGTTGGAGGTCCCGCAAATCTTAGTTCATATTGTAAGAGAGTTCCTATTTCATATGCTAGCTATAAATTTCCTATCAACCTTTTTGTCCTCGAATTTAATGAATTTGAAATCTTACTCGGTATGAACTGGTTATCGAGATACGAAGCTATATTGGAGTGTAGTAATCGGATAGTTTTAATCAAAACAAGCCTTGGAAATTTTATTGAAATCTCTTGTGAGGATCCAAGTCCAAGGAGAGATAGATTGATGTATACTTTGGGAAATCTTGAACCCACTTTGCAGTCTATACCTGTTGTTCGGGATTTTTCCGACGTATTTGAAGAAGTGAAATCTTTACCTCCTCATCGAGAAATAGAATTCCGAATTGATCTTGTACCTAATACTCGTCCTGTTGTTCACGCAAGTCGCAGGATGGCACCCAGGGAAAAGATTGAATTGGTTCATCAAACTGATGAGCTACGAGCAAAAGGATTAATTCGACCCAGTGTTTCTGAATGGGGCTCAGCCGTCGTATTTGTTGCTAAATCAGACGGATCTTTGAGATTGTGTGTAGATTACCGTGATCTAAATAAACAAACTCTCAAAAATAAATTTCCACTGCCCAGAATTGATGATTTATTTGATCAGTTGCACGGCGCTCGTTTCTTTTCAAAAATGGATCTAGCCCAAGGATTCCATCAACTACGAATCGCCGAAGATTGTGTCCATTTGACTGCTTTCAGAGGTCCTGATATGTTCTATGAATGGTTAGTTATGCCTTTCGGGCTAACCAATGCTCTAGCATACTTCGTGGATCTTATGACTCGTGTGTTTCGGGAAGTTCTGAATAAATTTGTGCTAGTATTCATTGATGATATTTTGATCTATTCTAAGACTAAAGAAGAGCATGCCGAACATCTTAAAATCGTATTGGAAATATTGAGGAGAAATGTTCTATTTGCAAAATTTTCCAAATGCCACTTCTGGGTCAATGAAGTCAAATTCCTTGGCCATATTGTTAATGAAGAAGGAATTTCAGTAGATCCTAGCAAAATTTCCGCTATTCTTGATTGGAAACAACCCACTACTCCAAGAGAAGTTCGAAGCTTTTTGGGTTTAGCAGGCTATTACCGGAAATTCGTTCAAGATATTTCTAAGTTGGCTAGTCCGCTGACTAAGTTAACAATGAAAAATGCAAAGTTCATTTGGACTCCAGAATGTAAAGAAGTTTTTCAAGAGTTGAAAAAGAGATTGACCACTGCTCCTGTTCTCACTATTGTTAATGCGAACCATGGCTTATCTGTCTATACTGATGCATGTGGTGAAGGGGTAGGTGCAGTATTAATGCAAAATGGAAAGGTGGTTGCCTACGCGAGTAGACAATTACGTCCGCATGAGAAAAACTACCCGACGCACGATTTGGAACTTTTGGCTGTTGTTTTCGCTTTGAAAATATGGCGACACTATCTTTTGGGTAAGAATCTTTTCAGCTTTCCTAACAATTTATGAAACTAATTTGACTAAAGAAATATATGTAATAAACTCTCTTTGTTTTAGGTGAAAAATTCGAATTATTCACCGACCATAAATCCTTGAAATATCTTTTCACCCAGAAGGATCTGAATCTGCGACAACAACGTTGGTTGGAATTTCTAGCATCTTATGACTTAGATATTCTGTATACACCCGGAAAGGCCAATGTAGTTGCAGACGCTTTAAGCAGAAGACATACTGTTCTCGCATATTTTGTTATCACTCCTACTCTTCTTAAAAAGATCGCAAATAAGCAATATGAAGATGAGTTTCTTCGGGGAATTTATAAAAGAATTTGCCAAGGAGAAGACACTAGTTTTGAGATGGATAATAGAGGAGTAATAAAATTAAAAGGCAGGATTTGTGTTCCAGACTTCCCTGATCTGAAACGTGAAGTATTGGACGAATGCCACAAGTCCAAATTCAGCATCCATCCAGGAGTCAACAAAATGTATCGAGATGTTAAAAGAACATTCTGGTGGAAAACAATGAAGAGAGACATATCTATTTATGTGAGTCGCTGTGCTACTTGTCAGCAAATCAAGAGCGACCAAAAGAAAGTGGCCGGTTTACTTCAACCTTTAGAAGTACCGAAATGGAAGTGGGATCAGGTATCGATGGATTTCATCAACGGATTGCCACGAACCAAGAAAGGCAATGAAGCGATTTGGGTTATTGTGGATCGTCTAACCAAAAATGCTCATTTCATTCCAGTTAAAACCACTCGGACCGCGGCAAGCTTGGCAAGTATATATATAAAGGAAATTGTTCGCCTCCATGGTATTCCCAGTAGTATAGTGAGTGATCGTGATCCGATCTTCACTAGTAGATTTTGGGAAGCATTTCAGGATGCATTGGGAACGAAATTAAATTTCAGTACTGCTTATCACCCACAATCTGATGGACAGACTGAAAGGGTCAATCGAATTTTAGAAGACCTACTGCGTGCTTGTGTGCATGATTTTGGTGGTTCTTGGGAGGACCATTTGCATCTGGTTGAATTCTCATATAACAACAGTTATCAGGCCAGTTTAGAAATGGCTCCTTTCGAAGCTTTATATGGTCGTCCGTGTCGATCACCTACATGCTGGATCGAATCAGGTGATAGACTTGTTCTTGGACCGGATATGATAAAAGAAGCCACTGAGAAGGTAGACTTTATTCGAAAGAAATTATTAACTGCCCATAGCCGTCAGAAGAGCTATTATGACCGTCGAAGGAGAAATTTGGAATTTCAAGTTGGAGATTCTGTATTTCTGAAAGTATCTCCGATGCGGGATGTGTTGAGATTCGGGAAAACTAGAAAGTTGGCACCGCGTTATATTGGTCCTTTTCCTATTTTGGAAAGGATTGGTTCTCTAGCATATAAAGTGCAGTTACCCAGCTGGTTGTCTGGCGTACGTGATGTGTTCCATATTTCTAACCTTCGGAAATATGTGCACGATCCAGATGATATAATTGAAGAAGCTGCTCAGCAGGATCTTGAAATCACTCCCAACTTGGCAGTTAGAAGGGAACCGATAAAAATTGTTGATCGTGATGAGAAGCGATTGAGGAACAAAATTGTGAAATTGGTCAAAGTTAAATGGAGTGGCGATCCAAAGGACTGTACTTGGGAGACCGAAGATAATATGAAGAAATCATATCCCAAATGCAGAATTGACATCTCGACTTAAAACTGTAAGTCATTTCCTTATTTATAAATTCGTCTATTCTTTGTTTTCGTTTCTCTCTTTCAATTTCGGGGACGAAATTTTCTTAAGGAGGGGATATTGTAACATCCCGATTATTATGAATTTAAATTTTAGTAATGTATTTGAACTTTTTGAAATTTAAATCGAAAAGTTATAAAGAAATAAATATGAGCAAAATTTTGTGTTTTTAGTTAAAACTTTTAATAGAATTAAAACAAATATTGTAATAAAATCACATAGTTATTTAATGTTAATAACTAAAACCACTTTTCTTTTTAATAAAGTAAAATAATAAATTGTGGTAGATGAGCTTTTAATAGAAATAAAATTGTTAAAATAAGTTATGATAAATTATAAAGATTTAAATCACATAATTATAATCTAACAAATAATTAAACATATGAACAAATAAACAAATAACTAAACATATGAACAAATGAACAAATAATTAAACAAATGAATCAAATGAGTATGTTACTAAATCAAACCGGGTAAGTGTAAGAAACTAAAACAAAACATAACATGCTGAAATTATGCAAAGTAACATGCTTCATTTAATGCTAGTATTAAATGCTATTTACTCCTTTGCATGTACAAAAGCATTTCAGCTGAGATTTGGTTTGTAGGTCAACAAACAAAGATATAGAAAAAATGTACTTATAAAATATAACTAAACAAGAACATGCTGCAAATAGGAAAAAGAGGAAACCTGAACATTCCATTTTCATACTTTCATTAAATGCCGTCACCTTTAGCAAAGAAGCATAACTGCATTAAATACAAGCAACATACTTTCATTTAATGGTTTTACTGCACAAGCCATAAAAACAGTTTTGATTTACCTTTATACCATTAAACATTGTACCTGCCTACCTCCTTATATACATGGCAATTGCCTTAGTTTATACGTTCAACAAATTTTTGCAAAGATCAGAAATTAAAAAGAAAAGGGAAACATTACTTTATATTTCAAAGTGAAAATAAATTACTGAAGAAAGAAGAACAGAGGAAATTCAAACTGCAGTTGCAAAATAGTCTCTGCTCATCCATTATACAGGTGAGTAAACATGATTGTAAAGGATATTAAGTTTATTTAAAAACAGTTTAAACTTCCATCATAACTGTTTTATTCATATTACAGTATGATGATATACCAGTCATGCTCTGTGTCATTCATGCAGGGATTACATATGTATTTAAAAAAACTGAAGTCTATTTGTTTTAAATCACTAACAAGCTATGATTTTTCACATAATCAAGTTGGTTAAACCATGAAACAAGATTTTGCCAGTTTATTGAAATATACAGTGTATTATCACCACTGTAACTTTGGTTACAGGTAATCAAGAAGAAATTGGATAAATTCAAGTATTATAAAAAGCTAATCCAAGTTAATAGCTTAAATTCTTACTACAAATCATGATTTTTACAACAGAAATGAAGATTTCTAGTTGGGTATATACAGAGCATTTCGAGCATGAACACATATCGTTTTCTTTGAATTTCTGGTTATAAATCAAATTATAAAGGCTGAAAATTTATTTGTGGCAAGCTCGAACATCAAAGACTTCGAGAAAATTATCAAAGGAATTTTTCATTGCGTGAAATTTGAATACGAGATCGTTTTAGGGTTTTAGTTCCAGTTTTGAACGTGCTTAGCAAAAAGAGGATTTCGCCCTCTTGAGTTCACTGAGCTTCACGATGACTTGAGGAATGATAGCTTGGGGTGTTGTCGAACTATGGACGGAGTTGCTGGGTTTCTGGCGGCGTCAGGCGTCGTGGCAAGGCGTTGACAGGGACGAGTGGTGGTTCCAATTTGTGTTACAGGTTGCGTGCTCGAACTCAAATTTTGAGTTCAAGATGATAAAGGAATTTAGGTGATCGGGGATTGAACTAGGGAGGATTTTTGACTTACTCATCGATGCAGCGACGCCTGAAGATCATCCACGGCGTCGTGCACGTACACGTGCACGAATTGATGACCTGGAAAAATTTGATTACCTGAAGCATTTTAGGTTTGCACTCGTGTGGGTTGACTCGAAGTTTTGATCGGGGAAATAGGGCAGAAACTCGAAGGGGGAATCGAGTGGCTTCAGGGTTGTATCGGGATGAAATTTGAACTCAAACAAATTTTGAAAAATTTTATTTACACGGGTAGCATGGGGTTGAAACTCGAAGCAGGGAGCATTTGAGCTCGGGCGTGACTCGGGGGAGCCTCCGGTTGGCCACCTGAAATAATATATTCAGTTTGAAATTTGTCGAAAACTTAAGTTTAAACAATTTTTATAAGCATTCTTTATAAAATGATGATTGTTAATGGAATGTGAAGTTAAATCAAACAATGATTAAATAATTTATGATTTATAATTACTTTGTAATTAATAATAATAAATAAATAAAAACAATTAAAATTTAAGTTGTAAATTAAGAATCGTTAATTCGATAATTTAAGTTGATTGATTCAAAAAAAAAATTTGATAGTTACATTAAGATAATTTATTAAGGAATAATAAATTAATATGGTCAATTGAGATTTAATTAAATTGTAATTATAAATAATAAATCATCGATTTAAAATAATCAATAAAAAAATATTTATATGGTTAATTTATTAAATCCCATTCACTTTGATTGGAAACGATTAACTATCGTTGTGCACTATATTGATATCTCTGTTCTGTTTGTGATTCTGTATGATGTAATTGCCATGTTATTGCACTGTGATTATGATTTGTTCTGTATTGATGTGAAAACCCTGTTGTCCGTAAAACGGCATTTAAACTTTGATGCGACAGGGAATCGGATTTCAGTTGGTTATCCGAAACCCACATCGAACCTGTGAATATTTGTGAATGACATCCACATGTTTTAAAATTTGACACTCACTATTCGAATTAGCCGGGAAAGGACCTTTGTGTCATATAACCCATTTCGAATATGTGACTCGACGTTATGGATAGCATTTGAAGACCGGTGTTGAAGACCGGGTATTTGCGAGAGCGATAGGATAACCTGTCGATTTACTCTGCATCGAGTTGCTCCGGTATAGAGTTCTCCATATGTGATGGGGAATCCGATCAGGATTGTGGATATCCGGATTGCAAGGACTTCTTTGGAAGTGCCTTCGGTTCTGTTCGAGCCCGGAACAGACTTGTATGGATAGTATGTCTGACATTACAAATTGAGATATAAAGCCGATTTCTTTCAAATATATTTCTGTTGGTGGCGGAGAATTTATTCTCTTAGCTTAACACCCTTCTCTGAGACGTACGAGCTCAGAGGTTATGTAATTGATGGTTATCAGTGATATATTCCCAATTTGGTAATGTGACATGCTGAGTGTTGCTGTGAAATGATCATTGTGTTGATCATTTGTGATAGGATCATTTGTTTGATCGTCTATCTTGGTGATCATTTCTATGATCATTTGTTGACCCAAAGCATGGCTTTGTACCAAAGCGTGGCTTTGTGGACGAGACTTCGTCGGACCTCACACCCCGAAATGGTCAAAACAGAAAAGATGCAGCAAGGTTATTGGGGGTAGCACTCCTTAGGGTATGTGCATTTCCTTCTGGATAGAAGTGGTATCATGGTATGGAGCCCAGATACTTAACTTATGTTGATATCGCAGATATATATATATATATATATATATATGATTTTGTGATTTGTTGCTGGGGCCCCGGTTAAAGGTTGGTTACAACCGGGAGATGGCATACTCGTGTCAGTAGTTACCCAGTTAGGGGTAACCCGGCCTTGTGTTGGCAGAGATCCGGTTTGGTTCTCGGGGACGTCCTTCCAGAGGCGTTCTCATGTGGCAATGGGAAGTTCCTTGGCCTGACCATTTGTTGGAAATCTAAAGAAACAATACGAGACTTGTACAGTTTTAGTTGTAGAACCTGCCATTTACTTATGGTGGCGCCCCACTGTTTAAATGGTAGCTATAGTAGGCATAGTTCGGAATGTCTATGCTGGCTAAGATTAATATTCTATTTTCGAAATGATTTACTTCACTATGCACTAGTAAAAATATCAAAGAATTCTTTTTCTCGTACCAAGCATATTTAACTATCATAAGAAGAAATCTCCTCCAATTCTGCATTTGCATTGTGTGTGTGGCGGGAGGTCTTATGGTAGTTCCATTTTTAAAAGCATTTCAAAAATTCTTTTATAAATCTTGTTTTATTTAAATGCAACTGTTTTTGTTTACTCATACCAGTCCCATGACTGATCCGGAGTTTATTGTTTTCTTTCCTAAACTCTGGGTGCCCATTATTTCCACACGGGCAGCCTAGTAGCAGGTTTCTGTATTTTGCAGCTCTCATCTTGGAGCTATCTTAGGAGCTTTTGGAGATTACAGGTGTTTAGCTTTTGGAAGTTCGTAATCATCTCTCTCATTTGAGAACTTTTGGATATATGTTCACTGTTGTATTATCATGATGTTGTATTTGGAGTTGTAGTGTATGTATTATGTACTCTATTGCAGTATGGATATTATGTTGAAGTTGTAACAGTGATGTTATTTATGATATTGATTCTGTTCCGCTATTTTATATTCATCTAATTGTTGTTATAAGCTCCGGCGATGCAAATTTGGTGTTGTTTATCGATCATCGAGTTTGGGTCGTCACAATAATTTATATTACTTTTCAAAGTAGTGTTTGGGTTATACATTTAAATTAAAAATTCAAATGAGAAAAACACTTTATTTTATTTAACATTTGGAGTTAAATAATTATTATACGTAAAATCACTCAAGACCTTAAATAACTCAAAGGTTTAACATTTTATTTTCGCTAACTATATTTTTATGTGTAAACCATAAAACATTTAAAGTGTATATATATAAGTATATTTATAAAGTTAAACAGCCCATGGCTAATATTAACAAAGTAGCATTGCATTTGACACTTATCCATTTAAAAATAAGGGTGAGGAATTAATAAATTAAAATAACTTCTTAGTTCATTTGTTTTATATAAGTACATATGTATTTTAAACAAAATGTAATATTCTTGATTTTAAATTATATATGTAACCATATATACAAATTTTATTGAAAATATATTTGTTCCAAACAAATCAATTCCATTTGCTATAGTTTATTATTATACACGTCAATTTATAACCTTTTTATCTATTAAATATTATAATTTCCTTTTTTAACTTATCATTTCATACATAAAACTTTTCTAACTTAATGTTTATATATATCATTATAGAAGTTTTCAACTTAAACTCTCTTTATTTTATATAAAGAACATTGTTTATATATAAGCCAAAATCAAAATACCCTTCTAGTTCACTATGAATTCTATCAAATTTCATTACATATAAGTTTAATTTTTCATTATAAATTTATTACTACTATATGTAAATAAATGCATATGATTATCAATAAATTTAAATATTCTATTGTATTTCATTTTTAGAATAAAATATACATATTTATCTTTAAACAAAAGTACATATTTTTAAATCTAAAACAATATATACATTATTACTTTTAAACCAAAACATACATATAAGAAATTCTATTTAAATTAAATTTGTAATTTGATACAGATTTGAAAATTCAAGTTATATTGGTTTAGAAAATCGTTTAAAATCATAAATCATTAATTAATGGGAATATTTTATATTAAAATACAATATTATTGAATATTATAAACTAATATTCACAACTCGGAATGTCCAAAATCTCGGGTTGTTACATTCCTCCCCCTTAAAAATAATTTCGTCCCCGAAATTCCATAGCTAAGCTGGGAAAAATTATCCAGTCACAATAGAACAGATCAATAATAACTCAAACAATATCGGTAAGCACATAGATTCACACCGTGTATCAAAATATACATTACATTAAGTACCATCCAAAATATTCTTACTGGTGTTATCATCATCCATTCAACCATACATATATATACAGACATATATCACCCTAACAAACACTTTACACCAAACATCCATGACGTCTTTGGGTCAAAACACATGCAAAAAGGTACACATTACTAAGAAAGCAACTCAAACTAACTATGGACTGTTACTATCAGAGTCCTCCCTTTCGGGTCCTGACAAATCCCTGGACTCTACATCACTGTATGGGACCCAAACATCTTTTGGACTAGGCTCTCTAGGAAGGAAATCTACTCCAGGAATTGGCTCCTCCACGGCCTCCCAAAATTACAGCATCGTCATTCCTAGATTCGGAATCCTCCTCCACTTCAAACTCCTCTTCGCCTTCAAACTCCTCGTCTTCTTCTTCGACTTCGAATTCCTCTTTACTGTCGAAGTCCTTCACTGGATCTTCTTGTTGAGGCTGAGGTTAGGGCTGAGGCTGAGGCTGCTCAACTACCTCTTCTGGTACTTTTGGCTCTTCTTCATATAAGGATGGCTCGTTAAGGTCCACCCTGATCCTTCTGACTCGGTCAAAGTGACCATCTCTCCTAGCTCTAGCCAAAGCTCCACCGCAATTGATGATACGTGTTCTCAAAAACCAAAATCCAAGGTGAGATCCTAAGATTTAGAATTCTATAGGCTAAGGAGTACATCAAGGTTTACATTTCGAAATTTATTCCACCTTTTAAATTCTCATTATTCAAGATTTTATAAAACCATCCTTTCAAAGAAAATTAAGTATATATTTGAATAGTAATTATAGGTAGAGAAAATACACATATATATAGTAAGTTTTATAAACAACTTATTTCTTCAGTTTATAAATCCATGTATATATATATATATATATATAATAAATAAATTGTTATAAGGTTTTAAATTCTCAAATATTCTTTTCTAGAAATCCATAATTATGAAAATTATCTTAAAGGGTGGAAAATTTCCCAAAATACTAGTTTAAAAGTTTTTCAAAATTCCTTTAGTAAATAAATTTAATAGAAATCCATTTTCCAAAGATTCGAATTCTAAAGGGTTCAGTTTCTAAGGGTATACTCAAGTCAAAAAGGACACCTAATGAAAATACCAAAGGTCGATGACTAAGACCACTCAATCCTAGATGATAAATTATTATCATCTCAACCAATCATTTAAATACTACTTATTTAAAATCATACCTTTTTATATAGAAAATATATTTTGGGTAAAATTATTTCATCTACCCCTTTAAAACAATATTGTGTCCGTTGGCCTAGTTCAATTGTTTTGAGATCCCTATCAATAACGTTAGCTACTCGTATTGACCAGAATCCATATTCCACTTACCGATCAATTAACACAATATAAAATCATTAATCATTATTTAATGGGAATATTGTATATTAAAATACAATATTATTGAATATTATAAACTAATATTCACAACTTGGAATGTCCAAAATCCCGGGTCGTTATGCAGATAAATTCTTAAAGCTAATTTCTCACTGCCTCAATACTCCTGCATAATCTTTTCTTATAAATGGGATTCCAAAAGGAAATATTCAAAGCAATAAAGGGATTAGGAAGGGAGACCCTTTATCACCTTAGTTGTTTGCCTTTGCTGTGGAAGGGTTCTCTCTTCACATGGAACTAGCATGTTTTTGTAATGACATCTGTCCAGTCTATAATCTATAATCTATGGTTCCTTACCATATTTATGCCGACGATCTCATTATTATGACTAAGACCAGTATAACTGCTATTTAAAATCAAAGTAACATCTAAAGAACGGTAAAAGACAGCTGGATTAAAACTCAATAAGCTTAAAACTAGTTGTTACTTCGATAGGTTCTGTAAGGATAAAAAACTTACTAGGAAAATTGGTGTTATAGAGGGTTCTTTTCTTGTCAAACACTTGGGTGTTCCTTTATCAAACAACGCTGTTACTAATATTGAATGTGGGAAATTAGTGGATAATATAAGAGAGAAGTTGCAAAGCTAGAGATCAAAATTCATCGTTTGCTAGAAGGATTGGGTGAGTTCATTTTAAAAGTTAGATTTTGATTGCAAATATTTCAAGTTCTAGATTGTTCTATTGCAAATAATAATGTTGTGTGTGCCAATTTCATTTGGAGGGGTGGATTGAATAAAGTAAACTACAAAGGATTTTGTAAACCAAAGAAGAAAGGAAGAGTAGGACTTAAGAAATTGTATGAACTAAAGAAGGTGTACAGACTCAAATTGGCTCAAAAGATATTTTTGTTTTAGACAATTTATGGGCCAAAAGGACGAGAACCAGATATCTTAAATACAACTTTAGGACCATTAATATTGATAATAATGCTTTTGTAACTTGGAAAAACATTTTGAAACCTAGGGATGAGTTGAAATCCTAAATTGATCGACACATTACTGGCGGCGAAAACACCGATCTCTAGAAGGATCCATGGCTCAACAATAAAAGCTATATAAACAAAATGGGATGGGAAGGATTTTTTGCTTATGGAATCCCAAATTGCAAGGTGGTGAGTATGATTAGTGGAGCAGAATGGGATTGTGATAGACAGCTTCTTACAGGAATTTCGAGTAGGAAATTCAAGGAACCTCTATATATAGTGACAGAGCTGAAGATTCATGGGTTAGAAAAGTACTGTAAATGGCCAATTTAAACATAATAATGCTTGGGAAGACACTAGGGGTAAATACCCAATTGTACCATGGCACAAACTATTGTGGAGTAGACCAAATAATCCTAAGATGGCGCATACCCTCTACAAAACTTTGATGATCAAACTACTTACTAAAGAATGTCTTCACAATTGGGGGATACTAGAAGACACGAATAACAAATTACACAATATGGCGATAGCAACTCACGAATACATATTTTTTGATTGTCCTTTTAGTAATAGAGTCTGGAGCATCCAAAAACTTATACGTATTCAAACTGACGAAGTTAGATCATTAAAGGATGAGGTGGACTACCTAAATGAGTGGAGTTACATATCGAACTTGATGCAAGAGTTGGTTAAAATTGGCCCCACAACCATCGTGTGGTACCTATGGAAAGATCGAAATTACCGAGCTTTCAACAAAAAAATGAAGGAAGTTTTAACTCTTACTAATCAAGTTATTCAAGACATCAATATCATAATTGGGATAATTTCAAGACGAAGACTTACCGGCTTAACGGTACAAGAAGTACAACATTGGAGTGGATGAGCCAGATGGCAGTGAGTGAAGAAGATCAATCAAAGAATTAGGAGCCGCCATAGCTTGATTTTCTAAACCCTAAAGAAGGAATGTTTGAGTTAAAGTATGTCTTTAACTTTATGTTTGTCTTTGTATTTATCTAGAATGTACTTTCGGTGGTATTTGCTTTCGCTGCACTGCTCATTTGAGGTTGTAATAAAAATTTAACTAAGTTTCAAATATGCATACATACATACATTTGGGTTTTTATATATAATAAGTATAAATATATACATACATTTGGACAACATACAATACATATAGGATGAGCTAACATGTCTATTGTGAAGTAAATCCTAACATATATATACGGGCATGTTATACCTTGCATGGAATATCATTTTGCACATGCACACATATGTATATGATACATATGTATACTTATATATAAATTGAAAATAAACTAAATAAATTTCTATCAACAATTTATGACTTTAAATTAAATATATGATTTTATTTAAATTAAATTTAGAAATCTTCTAAATATATTAAACTTCATAGGCCCAATAATGATCCAATAGGGTAAACAAATTGAAATTCATCCATAACTTCTGCCACGTGCTGGTCTAGTTCTAACGATAGTACCAGAGCCCAATTGCCTATGCAATCTAAATTAATCGTATTAGGATTAACTATTAAGCCTATAGACCAAAGGTTACCCCTAATAGAAGAGGCCCAATTTGAATTGGGCCTTGGGTTAATTTTCAAAATTGTTTGAAAATTAAAATAAAAGATTTTAAGCTTAAAAGTTGAATTTAAAATAAGATATAAATATATTATGATAGTTATAATATAATTTTCAAAATTGAATATATATATGTATTAATTTTAAAATTTTAAAATTTATTAATTGGATTAATAAAATAAGTAAATTAAATAAGTTAATATATATATATATATATATATGCATGTGTTATGTATAATGATATATGTTATGATATTTTAGAATGTTTAAAATAACATAAGTATACATGTATGTATATGAATTGAATTTTGAAATTAATATAATTTAATTAAAGTTATTTAATTAAATAAATTAATCAAAAACTAATTAGTTATATAGATTAATTAAAAGGATATACATATATATAAATATATATGTAATACTATAAAGGTTATAGTATGTTATAAATATTTAATATAAATGTTATATTAACATAATATAAAATTAATTAAAATGCTAATTAATTAAATAAGACAATTAATACAAGATTATACATAAGACCATTGTATATGTAGTATGAAATATAAAAGTTATATAACGATAAAACTTATATAATATGAATAGATAAAGTAAATGTTGAACATTAAAGAAACCCTAAACAAACTTGGGGATAAGTATATATGCATAATACGTATATCGTGATTTTAGATGTGTCCGACATTTGAATCACAAAGGTATTTAATAAAGAAATACATTATTCTATACATCGATATCACTCGATATAATATATTGAAGATTATGAATCTTTAATATAAAGTTGTCATGTATTAATTATATATTAATAGATTACTTGCATACTCTTTAGTTGTTGAGTTTTCCTTAAGCAAGAGATGTTATGTGCAGTACTATTAATATATTGAATAAAAAAGGTAAGATAACTGCACATACTTGTTAAGTTTTCCTCAAGGTATGTGCATTATACTTAGGCCGCCGTAAAATTATAGGTCTAAGTGAATATACTCACTTTACTTGTTGAGCTTTCCTCAAAGTAAAGGTGGGATTAGGATAAGGAGCCACGGGTTAGGTATTGTACATTGTACAACCGATATGGAGTAATCTATTGTATATGTGAGTATGATTTGTTGAGCTTTCCACAAGGTCTAAATCCTAAGATATACGAGTCCTAACACCCACTAGTGAAGTCAAAAGACTTCTATGTTTGGTTGAGGTTTTGGCAAAACATAAAAGACTAGTGGGAGCCTAATTAGAAAAATGAAATGGTAATATTCAACCTTTTTAATATTGTAAGAACACATGTTATATAATGTTATAAAAATCTACAATGATAAATTTGTGCATTTAATACAATTGATAAAAGGTTTATCAATTAAGATATACAAATGATTTGAATCGAAGATTGACAAATAGAAATATAACATATGCTTACTAATAAATGCTTCTTGCATGTAAATGTTTCAATACCCATGCAAGCACTTGATTTTACAACTACTAAATTCATTCGTAAGTTGGTCGAGACCAATGTATTGCATTCTATGAGTTTTGAACTCTAAAAGTAATACAAGAATATAGGTATTTAATCCATATACTATCACATATAAGTGTTAATAGGGAATGGTCATAGTTCGTAATATATGATACTTCGATGAAGTTATTTCATTTGAAATAAGCAAATATACGGTACTACGAGACCAAGTATTCAATTTGGTTGATTATAAAAGGATCGTATTTTGTTAAATGTAACATTAAACCAAAACTACAAGAAAAATCCAAGAATTCGATCACTGAAATGTCAGTTTGAATATTTACATAAGGTGAGTCATATTTTACATCCTTAAATGTTAAGGACGATCAATTATATCTTTGTAAAGAGTTCATTATGAGATTATAACAAGGGTTTTCTTTTGAATGGTTCGACCATTTAAAAAGAAAAACAAATGTACAAGAGCAGTTGTTATTTAAGGTACAACTAGGATGCAGGGAGCAAATAGTCCCTTTTTCTTTATAAAGAAAAATCAAAAATAAGAAGTGCAATAACAATAATTGATACTTAACATGAAATGAGAAATACGATTTCTATTCTGAAATGTATTTTCATGTACATAATTGTTTTTTATGAGATTTATTTCTTTGAGTTCATGACATTTAATCAAAGAACTCCTCTATAATATAGTTACATTGTATGAAATAAACAAACTATATTTAGTGAATAGTGGACCTTCAAATTTACTATGCTATTGTAGTAATGGTGGAAATAGTGGGAATATGCCATATAACACATATTGAATGCATCATATTACAAAAATTATTTTCGTAAAACATACCAAATATTATTTGCGAAATAATGACTATTTTTCGTATCAACTGAAAGATAGACATAGCCATATTTCAATATGAATATTATGAATATTCCTTATGAAATAAAACTATAACATGGCATTTATTTACATAAAAAAAGTGATTGATTGGAAAATATAGACGTATCTAATGTTAATTACAGTTATTTTGGAAATATAGACTAAGCCATAGTCTTGAAAAATAATTTTATTATATGATTATAAATCATATGATACTAGATAATTATATATGAAACGACTAAAGGCTATGTAGCCATTTAGTGGGAGCATCATAAGAGTTGATGAACTCTTTAGGTTGATACATATTTGTATATGCAATCACAATTCTATTAATACCTAAATGGTTCCATGTACTATGTCATGTTCACCAATGATTTATCACCGACATGGACATGCGTATTTGATACATACATAGTATGTCTAAGATAGACACATAGAGTTAAAACGAAAGTAAATAATATAACATGCAATAGAAATGATTTGATTTGATTGAATGTGTGCGTATATTTGAAAGAGCTCCAAACGCACCTAAAAATGAATAAAGATTCAATCTCGAAAGTCACTTCTCCATGTGATACATAATGATGTATCGATAAGGAGTGATCAAACTTGTTGGACAAAATAAGATTAATTGCGAGTGAAGTTGAGTTAATTTCTTTTTATAAAGTCACATACTTAAGAGTTGTACACAAGGTTAATATTAGTTCATCTAAATATTAGTTTACAAAATCATAGAGGATAAGAGTTTGCAAGAAACCCCAACATATCCTAGGCAGAGGAGTTGGTAGGTTGTGCGAGTCAAAAGTCTGCACGTAATAATTGTTCGTGGGGGATCTTGTATGAATCACCCAAAAGGAGTTTGGGAAAGACTATCATTTGATGACATATTTATGTTTTGAACATAAGTTTTGTAAACTATGACCAAACTATTTCTATATAAAAGGAAATTTATAAAATGTTTATTAATAATTATTCCATTGCACCGAGAAACAATTATTGTTTCAAGAAATACCAACTTCATAGTGAAGGAATTTCTTTGAGAAACTACTACGGTAAAATAGAATTGGATACGATCCAATAATAAAACTGATTACATAGGATGAAAATGAAATTAACTAACCTAAACAAACACATCACATTTAAATGTCTAACAGTATTTTCGCACATAAAAGAGAACCTACATGTTTCTTATCAATGTCGAAAATACATAATCCTCGATTGTTTAAATAAACCATTAATGGTGTTGACTCTATAATATGGTATGATGTGAAAAATCAAAAAATGAATTCCAAGTATGTTGTTAAAATATGATTTTGGTAGTTGTAACCGAAGGATGTGATACATCGGCTGCAATTTTGTGTTTATTAGCAAGACTAATGCAGTTGGAATTAAATGAGTAATGTTGATAAGAATAATCTCGTAAATTTAAAATGTTGAAATTAGCATAATAGATTCATCATTCAACAAGATTAAGTAATTTTGGATTTATTCACAAAATTATCGCTTTGTAAGACTTTGTGATTTGGTACATATGTGTTGGAATGAAAAATTCTAAATAATGATTTAGAATAGACTGTTTGCACATAACAACCAAAGTGTCTCAAAGCCAGTGGAAGCGATATATGGGTTTGTGAATGTTTGAGTATGATCCATGAACAGATACGAAAGTAACATTCAATAAGCATCAAAATTGAACAAGTGTTTTGATAGAAATATCAAATAGTTTGATTATCAATCAAACTGTAAAGGAAGCGTGTGCTCATAAAAGAGAATGTTAAAAGGTATATTGATATTTCTAAACTGTAAGTAAACAATCCGTTGCTAATTTTAACATTGTATTTGTATTAAACTCAGCCTTAATTGTTTTAATACTCGATGTTGGATTTGTAAATGATGTCTTTTATAGTAAGTATAAAAGATATAGGTAATGTCCCAAATAATATACAAGGACAACCTGTTAAAATGTTTAATAGGAAACATGTAAGATGGATTCCTTATGCATTGACAATAGCTTATCATGCATGTTTGCTATCTATGATATCATGATTTGTTTATGTAGTTGATACATGAAGTAAATATAAAATCCAAATTGATATCACTAAATGATAGTTTAGAGTGTTCTTATATATTTAGAAATACCAGAGAATTGTTTCTAGAAACAATAAACTCCTTGTGAAGAAGTGTTTGGATTCAAAGTTTCATAAGTGATATTGAGTGTGATACATCAATTATAAATTCAAGTTAAGAATCTTTTAGATGGAAATATTCTAAATGAAAGACTGTAGCTGATTTAATGGAAAAGGCTAGGTACATTTTTATTGGTATTTCACATATTTTTCCCTTTTAAGAAATTTTTATCATGTTCATATCTTCCTATTTAACTCTTGGGGTTTACTGTATTTAAATGCCTTGGAACTACCTTTCTACCATAAGAACATTAACACTGCAAATTTCCGTATCTTATTCATAAAAAAGAGATTTGTGTGGTGTTTGTAATTACAACGAACCATCTTTTTATTATTTGAAATAGACGATACAAAATATGGTAAATATCCTTATTTTGTACATCTCTTTCTTTTTAGGGTATTACTTGTCATTTCAAACATCGCACTTTTATTTTTTAAACTTGTTAATACTTAGAAAACTACTCGCACCATCCCAAATTCCAATGAATTAAAATATCACTTAAAACTCTAAAATCTTAATATTTTTTCTATTTCACATTCTTATCCTTCATTCAAATACCGGTTTATTATTATCATATCATAACAAATTCATAATTCCATATTCCTCAATAATAAATTTGGAAACTACTAATATCCTACACATTTACTAATTTTACATCCATATAACGCATAAATATAACAAGTTACTGGTACAGGATATGTAGGAAAGTGTTCCAATTTAGTTAAATCTATTCCATAATCATTACACATATACAAATATATTATCCAATTTGTTATTTATCATTTTAATCAATTTGAATATCCAATTAAAAATTCCAAACCAAGATTTATATATATTCCTTTCACATTTACAATAAAATATCCAAAACGATTTTAAATACAGATGAAATAGGTTTCAACAATATAAATCCAATCTTACTACAAAACGTGTAATTTTCCACTCACCTTGCTTTAGCTCTTCAATTCTCTAGATCTGTATTCATTCCCTTTTTATTTTGATTCCTACTTACTTTAAATCCAAAATAATAAAAAGATATAAATATACTAAAACTACAGATCTGGGGAAAGGATTGAATAAACTCTAAATTAAAGTTTCTGATTTATGAATTTACCATTGTTTACGTTTCGAATTACTTCTACTCTTCGTTTCTCTTATTCCTATTTTTCTCCACTTACATACGTACGAGATTTACGGCACAATTGCATGTGATAATGACACGCACTTCGCGTGTGAATTGTTTATTTACAAATTGTATATTTTTAACTGGTTCGAAAAAAAATGATTTGCACAAATATGTAGCTATATTTTTATGTTGAAATGATATCCAGTTATTTTTAATTTTTCTTTCTAAATTGTAATATCTAATTTTTTGTTAGTTTAAATTTTTAGTATTAATTAATAAAGAATGAATTTAATTTTCTTATTAGTTTGAATTTTTATTTTCGTTATTAAATATAAAAAAGAATAACTTTGTAAAGAAAGTTTATTTGTTATATCATATTTTTAAGTGATATTAATATTTTAATAATATTTGTAGATTTTGGCTTCGCATAACCTACTGCACGATACAAGCTATGTGGGGAGGCCCTAGAGTTCAACAACTCCACCTTTACGCATCTTGTCGCCAACTCAGTGCTAATCGAAGGAGAAGCAATAAGCAAGGAGAAAATGGTATGCTCGGCAAGAGAAGGAGGAGATCTATATGTCTCTGGTAGTAGAATGTAATCGTGGCAATTCATCTGATTTTTCTTATGAGGTTTGGACGTGGACTTTGCTTTGGATGATAAAGGAGAGAGCTTACTAGGTTCAATAGAGGAAGTATTATGCTTTCCTTGAGGCTAGAAGAAGCGTTAGCCTCACCGCTAGCAGTCTGGCGAGAGAGTATCTGAAAGTAAGTGAAGAGGGATTGTCATCACCATGATCATGCAGATCAGACGAGGTGGAGATTGAAGTTGCATTTCCTATGGCGATATCTGAACAATGAGCACTGTTGTCACCCAGTTGTGCAGATACTTGCAGTGCACACCCATTAGCATTCGGTACGTGCAATGCACACCTAGTAAAGCAGTCACTAGAAGAGCACCACATGCCACACCCTTCAGCATTCTATATGTCACGTCCATCGCCTATTTCTCCCTCCTCTTTCTTATCACTACAAGACACACAGTGTATTCCAACGGAGCCTTCCAACGGCCTCCAACGTCATTGACCAACGGCGTCCAACGTCATCCAACGTCCAGTGTTTTATCGTATATTTTATTAGTTAAAAACTGCAGGACGTTGGTGGACGTTGGAATGTGGATGTTGGCGGCCGTTGATAGACGTTGGAAAGTCGCGAGACAAAACTGAAACCCTTCTCCCTCTTTGTTTCATTCGGCTGAACACATTTTATGCCCCCACTCCCAAGCTAGCTCCAATTCCGCCCCCCAAGCTGCTCCGACGATCAACAGCTCCTTCGACGACTCCAAGCCTCCCTCTCGTCCTCTCTAACTCCCTAATCTCTCAAGAAAAGGTATAAACCCTAATTCCTATATTTAATTAAATTTGTTAAATTAGTGTATTAAATGTTTGTATTGCCTTATTGTATGTATAATCTAGTTTATTGAGGCACAATTTATGTTATTAACTTATGTATTACAAGATTATATATATTTAAGTTTGTGTTAACAATAGAATAATGTGTGCATACAATTAGTTTTAGGTTTGTTTGGAAACGTTAGTTGTTAGTGAGCATACAATTAGTTTATGTATTTTAAAAAAATTCAAAAACGATATTTTATATTCATGAAACCCTTAAAGTGTCTTTCGGCCCAGTCTGATAAGTATTGTATATGATCGTTATGTGGATATTCGTTTTTAACAGAATGGACATCTATATTCATCGTATACAATATTTGTTGGATTTGTCCCTGTATTGGACAAGTTACGAACACAATAAATTAATTAAATCTCATAAAACATTTCATTTTAAATGGTTCATAGAATTTCGACAGCGCTTCCTTTATGTTCCCTGTGTACACAGAAATGTGTACTGTTCAGGGAACTAAAGCGAAGTGCTACCGTAATTTTATTGAATCGTTTAAATTGAAATGATTTACGTGATTTAATTACGTTATTGTATTTGTAATGGGAGGTAGGATGACCCATCGACAAAGTGTCAGTGATCTATTAATATAAAATTCACTAATAATATTGTTTTAATAAAATGTCAATTTTTAAATTTATATCGTACTTTTTAATTATATACGTAAGTAAATGGACAATTATTTTACTGATTGAAGCTGGATGTACAAAAAATGAAGGGTCGAAAATGGAGGCTCAATAAGTGAATAGTTTAATAACGGTGTTCGCGTATTTATTGATTTCGCTTTAAGTAATAACAGAAACGATGAAGAAATCTGTTGTCCATGTACTAAATGCAAAACGTTAAAGCATTTGATACTAGAAATGGTTAGAATTCATTTGCGTCAATACAATTTCGTGCCGAACTATTTGGTTTGGGATCGTCATGGAGAATCGTTAGCATCTAATCATGTACAAGCTGAGGAGGTAGTGTGTACTGAAATTGATACGACGAATCTCGTAGAACATATGGTTGAAGATGTTGCACGGTCAATGTTTTCTATTCCTCATTTAATTGATGACGATGGTAATGATGAAGAAGAACCAAATATTGGGGAAAAAAATATATATGATTTATTAGATGCCGCAAAGAAACCCCTTTGGGAAGGCTGCACAAGCGGAACCCAATTATCAGTAACTGCTGAATATATTGTGATGAAATCTAAATACAACTTCATAGAAGCTAGATTTAAAACTATTGTACAAGCTGCGAAATGGCATATGCCTCCCAATAATTTAATGTGCGAAAATCATTATGAAGTAAAAAAATGATGTCAGCTTTTGGTTTACCGTATCATAAAATAGATACATGTCTAAACGGTTGCATGCTGTTTTGGAAAGAAGATATCAACCTTAGAAATTGTAAAATATGTAATCAGGAAAGGTACAAATCAAGAAAGAAAAAAGGAAAGCAAGTACCGTATAAACGTATGCATTATTTACCAATTACTCCTAGACTTCAAAGGTTATATACATCTTCTGTAACCGCGCAACATATGAGATGACATAGTGTTAGAACACGGAAGAAGGTACGTTAACACACCCAGCTGATGGGGAACCATGGAAGCATTTTGACCACAATTATCCTGATTTTGCATCTGAGAGTCGTAATGTTCGACTTGGTTTATGTACGGATGGATTTTCACCATTTTCTCAGTTTGGTTCTAAATATTCGTCATGGTCTATAATTGTCACACCTTATAATTTACCTCCATGGATGTCTCTGGTCCTAATGATCCAACACAAGGAATCGATGTTTATTTACAACCTTTGATTGAAGAATTAAAAACACTGTGGTACGAAGGAGTAGAAACATACGATATTTCCAAGAAAAAAACTTTCGCATGTATGCTTCTTTGATGTGGACAATCAACGATTTTCCTGCTTATGCAATGCTTTCAGGTTGGAGTACAGCTGGTCGTCTAGCTTGTCCGTACTGCATGGAAGATACACGAGCATTTTCTTTACCTCATGGAAAGAAAATTTCATGGTTTGACTGTCATCGATGTTTTCTTCATATTAATCATCCTTTTAGAAGAGATAAGAAAAACTTTACAGCTAATAGACATGAAACATTGAGACCACCAACGGTTTGGTCAAGCGAAGATATTTATGAACTTGTTAAGGATTATCCAAAGATACATGAAACCGGAGAACAAATTGAAATTCAAGGTAAATCATCGATTCATAACTGGTGCAAACAAAGCATATTTTGGGAGTTGCCTTATTGGAAAAATCTCCTGATTCGTCATAGTATTGACGTGATGCATAATGAGAAAAATGTGTTTGATAATGTTTTTAATACACTTTTGAATGTCAAGGGGAAGACCGAAGATGATTTGAAATCAAGACGTGATATCGAAGTAATATGTAATCGTCCCAAGCTTTATATAAAGCCAAATGACACAAAAAAGCCAAAAGCTTGCTCTGAGGTAGACAATAATCAAGTTAAAGTACTTTTAAAATGGGTGGAAGGACTAAGACTCCCGGATGGTATATCTTCTAATATTTGTAGATGTGTCGACTATAAGAACAATAAACTTAGCGGGATGAAAAGTCATGATTGTCATGTTATGATGGAAAATTTATTACCCGTCGCTTTTAAAGAACTGTTGCCCGTAAAAGCTTAGACTGTTGTAACAGAACTTAGTCTTTTTTATAAAGAGATTTGTTTTACTACATTAAAAGTTGATCGTCTACGTAAACTTGAGGAAGAAATCCCGATATTGCTCTGCAAAATGGAAAAAGTATTTCCTCCAGGTTTTTTCAATGTTATGGAACATTTACCTATTCATCTTCCATTAGAAGCACGTCTTCGAGGGCCCGTGCAATATGGATGGATGTATCCATTTGAAAGGTATTTAAATCATCTAAAAAAAAGTGAGACAGAAAGCTCAAGTTGAAGGTTCAATTTGCAAATCATACATCGAAGAAGAAGCTTCGTTTTTTTTTCTCTCATTATTTTAGTGACCATGTGAACATATCATTTGAAAGTGCTACGTGTAATGATGAAGGCATTGATCAAAATGATTGTCAAATGACCTTATCAATTTTTAAAAAATAAGGTCGGCCCGCTGGTGCTTGTATGGAAGTATGGTTGGATGATGGAGATTACCATGTTGCACACACATATGTTCTTCTCAACTGTGCCGAAGTTGCACCGTTTGTTAGGTAATTTACTTATAGATATATCATCAACACGTGTGTATACGAAAATATATGCCCACACGTGTATCTTAATCATAATGCAAAATTTGTTATATAATTGCAGTATTTACGAATCACAACATCCTAACAGCGATATCGGCAAAGAATTCGCTTCTTGGTTTTCTAAGTACGTTTTTGATACAACAAATTGTGTTGTAGACGAAGGATTGAAACATTTAGCTATGGGACCAAAAAGGAAAGTGAAGACCTATCCAATATTCTTTGTCAATGGATATAAATTTAATACCAAGGAATACGGTGCCGAAAAATTAACTAACAATACTGGTGTATTTGTTAAAGGTAGTGATGATCCAAATGATCATATACATGATTTTTATGGCGTGCTAACCCAGGTTTTGCAATTGACGTATTTCACACGACCCGCAGAAGAAGTATTTTTGTTTAAATGCAACTGGTTCAGCAACGTTCAAGGTTCTGGAATCAACGTGCACCCAAAATATAATCATATAGAAATAAAACATACTTCGCGTTATTATAAATACGATCCTTTTGTACTTGCCAAACAAGCTCTTCAAGTTTATTATGCTTCTTACCCATCTCTAAGAAGAGATAAAATAGATTGGTCGGCTGTTTTTAAAACAAAGGCAAGGTTTACATTTGATGGACGGAATATTCCCGAAGAACAAGCTTACCAAGCAGATATTGAGGAAAATAGAGGAATAATAATGACGGCGATCAAACAGATTTTGATCCTCTAAACGATGAATCAAATGCATTAATTGAAGCATTTGAGAGTATAGAGGAACAAAATATAGAGTGCGAAACAGAGTTTGAATTTGAAAATGACGAGGACTGATCAACTATCTACATTTTGAGAAGGTAAATTTATATTTTTTTTTAAACATTATCATGTTTTCATTAAAAATGAAATGGTATGCTAATATGTGATATGTATCACATCTCGTTTTTATGTTACGCCATACTGTATGTTTTACATATAGTCATTTTATTTTCTGTTATAATGTTTGTTTGTAACATGTATTATATAGGTATGTCATCATGTAGACGTATCGGTGGACATTCTGGGTCTCCCTCTTCCTCACAGAGAGGGCATGTTCGTCCGGACAGTGGTGATGGCGGTGGTCCATCACAGGAGCTACGGCATCCTATGGTGTGGCTAAAGCCAAAGGCAGATCAAAGGTAAGTATTAAATTTCAAAATAAAATTTCATTTTCGTACAATCTATTCTGAAAATATATAGTAGTCATGAAATATTAATTGTTTTTTCTCTGTTTAAACACAGTGGTTTCTCTTTGGAGCCGACTCAAGTAGTTCTATCTATATCTCAACGGGCGTACATGGGTCGTATGACTGAATGTTGGCCTAAGTGGACATCGATTCCAGATAATGTTAAAGAGACTATTTGGCAGGATTTTTGGGTATGTCACTTTATATATTAGGAACATGATATATCAATTCATGTTTACATTATTTATAAAAGCTGTATAACTCTTATTTTGTCAAACGTGCAGGCGGAAGTGGACCTTCAGGATGCTGATATTTCAGTCGTATATCGCCACTGGTGCAGCAAAGTCGCAAAGAACTACCGAGAAACAGTAAACAGCTTAAAAACAGCGGGAAAGAAGCCTCAGTGGATGAGCACAGCTGTGTGGGATGATTTTGTGAAATGGTGGGGAAACGAGGAGTTTCAGGTAAATTTATCACATGTTTAATTTACATTCTTCTACGTAAATACTAACTAGAAATGTTAAACAATTTTTGTTTTTAAATTAAATTTACAGAGGCAGTCGAGAGAAACTCGGCCAATAGGAGCAAGAACCCTGTCACACATCGTGGTGGTTCCAAGTCATTTGAGCATCACAGAGAGGACTTGGTATATTTATTAATTACGATAATAATTTAAAGATTTTAAGTTCTAAGTTGTAGATAATGTAACAATTTATATATATATAATATATATGTATATGGATATATTTCAGGAGCGACGGCGTGGTGGTGCTTCTGTGAGTTACTGGGATGTTTTTGCGCATACTCATGCGTTGAGCCAGGTCGACGAAGAAGGCAACGATTCATACTCCTGGGATCACGATGCCAAAGCGCAGTCCGCATATGTAAGTAACATAATGACTTAGCACTTATATAAGTTAATTAAAATAATGTTATCTAAATTCAATTTATTTTGCATAACAGCATAAGTTTCAGCAAGTACGGACTTCCATTCTCGAGGGCTCTGGGCGCGACGAGTTGACTGCCGATGAGGAGGACGTAATTTTTGAGTCTGTCATAGATCCAGCGGCACATAGCAGACTCTATGGTTTTGGGAATTAATCGGTAATAACTTTAACTTAAATTTTAAAATAATTATTCTGAACCAACTGTTGCACATTGTGATGGATTATAGTAAACATGAATTACAAATATTAGACACTGATAATTTAAATTTTATTTACAGGCTAAGACGGCTCAGATTGAGTATCAGAGGGCTCAAGATAAGGAGGAGATTGCACAGCTCAAAGCCCAGGTCGCCGCGCTCGAGGAACGCAATATCCGTACCGAAGCCAAGACAGAGGAGCTGAACAGGCGTCTTACGGAGTTTATGGAGCAATACGGCCGGTTTCCATCTTCTGGTGGTTCTGGAGGAGAGTGATTTCAGGTATGATTTGATTTTTTTGCTGTGGACATGTATATTTGGAGAGTGTGAGGATTTGATACATTCTGATGTTTTGGATATTGGTTTGGATGTGATTTTTGAGATGTTGACGTAGTAGTTTGGATATTGTTGGATGTTGATGTTTTGTTGGATGTTGATGTTGGATTGGACATTTTGTTGGATGTTAATGTTGGATGGTTTAAGTTGTTTATGTTGATTTGTATTGTGTATATTGATTAGTATATATGCTTATTACTTAAATTTACTATTATGATTGATTATATGTGAGATATGCTGTTGTATATGTGCTCAAAATTGAGCTTTTATGAGATATACGATGTTGGAGGTGGCTGGAAGCATGCATTGTTGGTTTTGTAAAAAAAATACCCAGATTTCCAACGTCCTCCAACGGCTTACTGGCACAATTATTCCAACGTCTTTCAACGTCCTCCATCGGATTTTCCAACGTCTTCCAACGTCTCTCCAATGTCCAATTTGGTCAACATCTTCTTCTACGTGGACAACCTGAACGTTCGAAGACGTTGGTATAAGCGCGTTGGTTCCGTTGGTGGACGTTGGATGCCGTTGAAATGTATACCAACGGCGTTTCCAACGTCTACCAACGGCTTTCCAACGGCCTCCAACGTCCGGCCGCCGTTGGAATACACTGTGTTTCTTGCTGTGCATCATTATCATATAGCAATTCAGAAGTCGGATCATTACTTCAATTATAGCTACATATCATTGTGCTCGTCACATTTTCCCTCTTATAGTTTGTATTCTAAAAACGTTAGTATTGATTCATTTTCCACAACTCAAGCTTTCTTTTTCTTATCCTCTAACTCAACATCCAACACACTGATTATATTAGCAGTGGTTTTAGCTTCACGAACTAGATCTTGCAATTTTATCTTTCCTTCTCATAGTGTAGACATACTTTTGACCTGATTAGGAACCAACACAACATCTAATACAATTTTTTCTCCTTGATCATCACCGTTTTTATCTATGGAACTTGTTTCCACCTGACAATCTACCAGTTTAGTTCGACCCCTATTTCTAGAAGCAATGGATTTCGATTTCCTTTTTTTAACTTTAATCCATACTTGTGTTTTCTTTTTCATTTGAGGTGTTATCGCATTTCCTTTTTGAAACATATTATCAACATTGAACTCTACTTCCACCTTGGATTTAACCACCTTATCAACAACTATTTTATCATTCCCTACATTATCACATTCCTTCTCCTTACTTTGTCTAATACAACCAAAATGATCATGGCCGAAGACATTATGGTGACAACATATCAGAGGCTTCCACAGATAATTCACTCGAACAAAATGCACCACACCATTTACAATTTGTACTGGAAACTCGTCAGGCAGAGCATGTTCTGGGGAGACTTCAATCATGAATTTGGCATACTCCAATCTATCTAATCTTTCGGTCGATTAGTCCATACAGAGAAAATAGCTACTCTAGATGCTAACCAGCTAATACCCAACATGGACCAGGCGTGCATAAGAATATTAAACAGTTTAATCCATAATCAAATCGTGGCCAAAATCAAACTTTCGAAATATCTAGGAAATACATGGGGGTTTATGGCATGGTCGTCTTCAATGATGTTGAATGGATGTATAAATATCATTTCGTTCTGCTAGGACGAATGGCAAGGAAATCCATCCACTTAAATGGTTAGAAGGTGATTTCCGCTCTTATGTATTGTTTGATTATTTTCGAAAGAACCGGGTTTGAGTGTACCGTACACTATCGAATGTTAGTTTAAAGAGATGGGGATCGGATAAGAATGAACTATCCGAAAACCACTTAACTTAAGCGTTGTATTGAAAACATCTTGAAGATGATGGAATCGAAGCCAAAGCTCTTTGAAGTGCAAGGGATAATTAATAATAATCTTGAGGGTGATTCCAAAATGGATGTAGTAGAAATAGTATCTTCATTTTGTTCATATCTTGAACAACTTATATGGATGAATGACGGCATTGCATTGTTGCATGGAGGGCAGTGTTCGCATTCTAAGTGGGATTTTCTAAGAGAGGAAAAAGGTAATCATAACCTCACAAGCCTCATAAGAATGACTAAAACAAGGGATATGCAGTAGAGCTATGTGGTTCGCTACCATTAGGAGCAGTCATTCCTCGATCTAGCAATGATATTTATGGATTTGGTATGACGCGAATAGTGGGGCCAGGGCTGGTGCATATTGTTTTGGAGCCTTGGTCCTGGGGAATGATGTAATCTGGCTTGTCATGTTTGAAGGGCAAGCTGGCTCTGTGTTGGCAGAGGGTTCACGTGAGACCCTCGGTATATTTTTTAGAGGTGTACTGTGGCAGGCGGTACCTAGTAGCTTTGTCATTGATTAAAAACCAATCTCCAATATGTGCCCTTATGATATAGTTGTGTACCTATTATGCTAGAATTTAATTAATGTGACAATTTTTGGTATGATTAATATTTATTTACCCTAGACGTTATTTAATATCATAAGATTTTCTTTAAAATGGTTTAGTTGTAATAAGGTAAAAACCCATTCGTGCTTTTGTGTAGCATGTTCTTATGAGATACCTTCATTTTGAAAGGTTTTCAAGTAAAAATCCATTTGGTTGCTTTTACCAGACTGATCCTAGCTTTAATTTTATCACAATGCTCAGGTCAGCCCTAAGCATATTTTCTAGATTTAGCTGGACACTTGGAGCTGCAAAAGACGAGCTGGATGCCTCCAAGAAATACTTCCATATTTTCGTTATCTTTCGCTATTTTTTCTGTATTTATCAGAAATTGTTAGGACAAGTTGTAATAACTATCTAGGGTCTGATGATAGGATAATTGTGCTCTGATTGAGGTATGTATACAAAAGTTTTCTTTTTGTAAAGTTTATTATTATATTATATATTACTCATCACGTTATGAGATATTATTCTGTATTTTATTTTCTTTCATCCCTATGATTTTTCATCCAGTACTTTTATGTTCGGTACATGAATACCATTGATGTATTGGTGTCGACTTTTGAGGATCGAAAATGTAGGTTGTTACATGTGGTATCAAAGCTGAAGGCTAAGTGAGAGCCTTAGCTTTTGATAGGGTAAACTAATTAGAGATAGGGTTAGTAACACCCTAGAATAAGTTCAAGTGTGTGTGCGTGTTTGTAAGAGCTCATATTTATCAGTGACATAAAAATGTTTTATATTGTGATGTTTTATCGGTTGAGTAGTTTCTAGATTCTGGTCGACACGTCTAGCCCACATTATAGGAGTTCCTAAACACTTGGACAGAGCAAAACAATGCAGTATTATTTTAAATAGGTAAATGAATAAGTTTACCTGTAAGTATATCTTATATATAAAAGGATAATTTGCAAAAGTTAATATAGTTTTTTATGTGTTTGTTTGTTATGGAATGATAATGATAATATTCAATTATTATCATTTAGGGGTTGATTAGTCATGCTCATCCAGTTTTGGAGATTGATTATTGTTTGTTGATTTAGTGGTAATTTTCCTTTTTAAAACCTACTTTTGGTAGATAGAAACTGGAAAACATTGAAACAAACACCTTGTGAATTAACTTTCACAATTGGACTATAAGGCGTTTGATGTTAATATTAGATTTTAATAAAAGATATTTATTAAAAGAAAATTAGAATACTTTGGAACAAATATTTGAGAAATGATTTTGTAAGTGGTTTATATAAATTTGGTTTTCAAAAATGTATTTTATAAATAAAAGGTTTTGAGAAATTTAAATCCCGAATCTTGAGGAAGATTTCATATGTTTTATAAATAAGGTAGTAACATTTTTACTTGAAAATATTTTTATGTATAACAATTTTGGAAAATAAAATTTTCAAGAAATAGTATTTTCTTTTGTCTGTTCAAAAAATGAGCCTTGATTTATTTTGTGATGATCTAAATAATCTTTTAAGTTAGGATCATATGTATGTCTAGGTGAACATTGTAGAGCACTTAGGAACTTATTCTCTTCGTCATTGTACGATCGAAACGCGTTCAAATCCGAATGAACCCAAAGAAAGTGAAAATAAATATTTCGTTAAAACTATTTGTTGGAAATCTATGAAGTATTGCTTCGCAAAGTGGATTTTAAAATGAAAAAGTACTTTTAAGATAATTAGTGTAACGTACGCGATTTTTCGTTGCCGAAAAACCGAATAGTTAGGGTTTTAAGAAAAAGTAAGAAGGCAGAAGAAGAGAGAAAAAGATAGAAAATAGAGGGAAAAGAAATTAGGACGGAACAGAACAGAAAACAACTGAACAACATCAGAATCTCACAATCGCAGCGGAACAACATATAATAAATAAATGAATAATCTTTAAACAAAGAACTACATCAGTTATTACATTACATCACATTACATTACATCATATCATCAGAGTGTACAACAACAAACAGCGGAAAAGAAATACTATATACAAGTAATACGCCATGCCATCCAGCTTGCTTCCAGCAACTCCTGAATATCCTGATAAACCTTAACTCTTGACTGCCCGTGTGAAAATTGGTGGGCACCCAGAATTTAGGAAGGAAAACAATAAACTCCGAGTCAGTCATGTGACTGGTGTGAGAACTCAAAACAGTTTATTTATCTTTGAAAACAAAATAGAGGAATATTTTTAAAGTCAATTCGCAATGCTTTTAAAAATGAGACTACCATAAGACCTCCCACCACACACACAATGCAAACGCAGACTTGGAGGAGATTTCTCCTTATGATAGTCAAAGATGCTTGATACGTATTAAAAAGAAACATTTGATATTATTACTAGTGCATAGTGTAGGAAAAATTCATTTCGAAAGTAAAGACATAAATCTTAGCCAGCATAGGTACCATTATAGTATGCTTACTATAGCTACCATATTAAATGGCAGGTTCTACAACTAAAACCGTACAAGTCTCGTATTGTTTCTTTGGATTTCCAACGAATGGTCAGGCCAAGGAACTTCCCATTGCCACATGAGAACGCCTCTGAAAGGACGTCCCCGAGAAACTAACCGGATCTCTGCCAACACAAGGTCGGGTTACCTTTCAAACTAGGTGACAACTGACACGAGTATGCCATCCCCCGGTCCTTTGGGACCTTTAACCGAGAGCTCTCTAATCAACATCACACCATAATAATAAGTGTTTCAACATGAGTAAGCATCTGGGCTCCATACCATGATACCACACTTTTCCAGAAGGAAATCCACATACCCTAAAGGGAGCTACCCCTCATAACCTTGCTGCATCTTTCCTGTTTTTACCATTCCGGGGTGTGAGGCTCGACGAAGTCACGTCCACAAAAACACGCTTTATACAAAAGCCATGCTTTGGGTCAACAAATGATCAAAGAAATGATTACAAAGATAAACGATCAAACAAATGATCCTATCACTAATGATCAACACAATGATCATTTCACAGCAACACTCAGCATGTCACATTACCAAATTGGGAATATATTGCTAAAAACCTTCAACTACATAACCTCTGAGCTCGTACGTCTCAGAGAAGGGTGTTAAGCTAAGAGAATAAATTCTCCGCCACCAACAGAAATATATTTGAAAGAAATCAGCTTTATATCTCAATTTGTAACGTCAGACATACAATCCATACAAGTCTGTTCCGGGCTCGAACAGAACCGAAGGCGCTTACAAAGAAGTCCTTGCAATCCGGATAATCTCTAATCACGTCCGGACTTCCCATCACATATGGAGTCTCTATACCGTAGCTACTCGGTGCAAAGACAATCAACGAGTTGTCCTTTCGCTTTTGAAAATATCCGGTCTTCAACACAGGTCATCAAATGCAATCCATAACGACGTATCACATACTCGGAATGGGTTATATGACCCCAAGGTCCTTTCCCGGATAACCCGAATAGTGAGCGCTTATTCAAAAATAAGTGTGGCATTCAAATTCAAACAAATAGCAACAAATACCTTTCAAAGGTAAATATTGATAGTCGGTTACTGAACTATCAATGGATATGCACAACATCACCAGATTCCAAATAATTTTCCAAATTATTTATTTCCCAAAAATATCTTTACAAGATAAATAATTTTCACACTTCAAAAATAAATCAATATTTATTTTTAAACAGATTCCCCTTTCTTTTATAAATTCCATAGTGAATTTATATTCTAAATATCTATGCATATACGATTTCAATTATTCATTTCAATTTATCTTCAAAAAGATAAATTCTCGACATATTCATTTTATATTGGAAAACATTTCCATACTTATTTTATAAGTAATTCACAATCTTTTTATTTTCTACACTTGGAAAATATTCAATATACTTTAATCGAAATTAAGTATATATTTCATTCTTTAACGAAATCATTCTCTTAAACATATTTATTTGGGCCAAAACGAATGTTGCGTAAAACATCGTTACGACAACCCAAAATCACTAGTATAAGGATTCGAAATTAAAATAGATATATAAATCCCAATACTATACAAAACATTTCCTTTCGGAAATCATTTACTATAACAACAGTGTTATAGTCCACCATTTCCTTCTATTTCTCGAAAACGTCTATTTCAACAATCAATGTTGAAATCTATGGTTTCGAATCTTAACATATTTTTAAAACATCGTTAGATCGTTCTAATTCTACTTAAAACATCGCATCCAAAACATTTTCTTCAACATATTATTCACTATTCAAAAACGTGAATATACTACGTTAACAAATTTCATCATTTCTATTCATTTTGTTTCAAAGGATTATTCACTATCTAAAACGTGAATATAACTCCATTAATAAGTTATAACAATTTACTTATCAAAATAAGTCGTTTGCGAATTTATAAAACAACGTTTATAATTTTCTTTATTAACCTATTCAATTCATAACTCAATTTTAAACCAAAAGTCCATATTATAAGTTAAATGCTTATAAAACGATTATTTTACAAAATCGTTCTCTTTAAGACTTTCCAAATTACAAATCTTATAACTTATAAGATTCATTTATTTAACCAAATCTATTCTTCAAATAACTTTACAAATTTTATAAACCTACTGCTTATAAAATTCCATTTATAACTTCACCGTTTATAATTCTATACATTTCATTCGTTTATGAAATTCATTCACAATTCATTCTAACACTTGTAAAAACTCGTTTTATAATTCAAATATTTTAATTTATAAATATCTAATTATAAATCTCTTATATAAATCAATTTATACTATTATTCTTTTAAAACATCTTTAATCCCCTTTATAATTTCACTATTTTGATTTATAAAATAATCAAATTTTATAAATCCTATATTTTCAACTTTTTATAATAAATTCAAAAATCCCAATTAAACTATTTTATAAAATCATTAGCCTCATATTTTCAAAAATCAACTTTTAACTATATTTCTCAAAAATCAACATTTTTATAACATTAAAATTTATAACGTTTATTTATTTAAAATGGATCAATTCTAAAAATATTTTATAAACGTATACTTTCAAAAATCACTTTAAAATCATTTTAAAATTCCAAAATTTGGCCCAATGATGCTACATACCAAATAGTCAATCACGACAACAACGACATCATATATCAATATGATAATCCATCAAATATCAAAATTTCTGAAATCAAATAAATACTGTTGAGGAATCCAGTTGGATCCCTCCAACCTGTTTTCCTGCATCCAAAGATGTTAGCACAAAACCAATTCCGCTCCAGTACGGAATTATCGCGGTATATGGGATTTAAAATATTATCCGCTTAATAGACGGCGCAATAGGGTCTCATCCGCTATACAATGCAGGAAATCAATAACTGCGATATATACATATGCCAATATATATATATATTGCTATTATATATAATACCAATTTCACTGTTTATGAAATATTCGCGGTATATGTTTTTAATAAATAACATCCGCTTACTAACTGCGCATAATGTCTATTTTAACAATCAATAGATAACAATCATCATTAAAACATGCATTCAAGTATTTTAAATATAACTATTTAAAATAAAATCGAAACTGGTTCGATTGAGTGAGAAGTTCTCACCTTGATTTCAATTTCGTTTTAGCGATTTATTTCGAATAAAATTAAACGGACGTTTAATTTTACCCAAAATTCTCACTAACTCCAAATGACTCCAATCTAATTCTATAGCGTAGTGCTCGTCGATACGATTCCAACGCTTCCTGTTTTGCGCGTTTTCGACCTCGTATGAAAAAGTCATGAATTTTCAAAGATTACACGATTTTATATATATATTTACAACATTTTATTTTAATTTTAACCTACAGCTAAATCCTGGCCGTAGATCCTCCTTGATGACATCCAAGCCGTGACCCCTTTCTTCCATCTCCCTCACGCGATCTCCAGGCCGAACATCACGTAACCCATATCGTTCAAAACCATAGATTCTAGCCACCAACTCATGCAACTTGAAGACGATCAGCTACCATCATTACGAAGCTCACCTCCATATCTACTCTCGGCCACAACCCTAGCGAGCTCGGTCAACACATATGCATGTATTTCGAGGCCGACTGTGCCGCCTTCATCTCCATTTTCCCGTTGATCCACTCATCAATTTTCGATCATAGCCGTTGAATATAAGGATCTTGCCATGCTCTACAATCTTTCAGTTAGAAGTTATTCGATTCGATGCACGGATTTGAAGAAATTTGAGGAAGAAGAAGGTTGTTTTCTGGCCATTGATTATAAGGGTGGCGGCTGTGTATTAGGTTTAGGGTTTGAGATATTTTAGAAAAAAAGAAAATAATAAGGTGCTATTTATAGAAGTTTGAACGACACTATTCATTCCGGAATTTCCGAATTCTGATTTACGCGCGGTGACCAGCGTTTCTAGGGTTTATCCCGCGTTCCGGACACAATGGAGCAGGTTTCGGAAGCTAATTCGGTCATCTGTGCGAGATATGGCAATAAACGTTCAATTTAAAATTAAGCCGATTTAAACGATTTTCTAGGCGTTTTAGCTTGCACCGGACAAACGGTAAATCCGATTGACACGAAATTTGAAACCATACAATAATATCACATTATGGATCCGATGAAACTGGTTTCGTCGAAATTCTACACTGTTTGAAAAATGGCTAATTTAACTCGCCAAAATAATATTAAAAACAATTTCGATGCGTTTCGAGCTGCTACGATCAAACGATAACTCCGATTGCTACGAAAATTGAAATTCGATAATAACTAACTACTACGGATCCAATGAAACTAGTTTCGTCCAATTCTGAGACTGTTCAAAAATTGACTAATTTCACTAGTCGATTAAATATTAAAATATTCAATTTTCACAAATAAACTTTTAATTCGATTTAGAAGTTCTGTAATATCATTCTAACTCCAACATGATAAAATAAAATTTTACAAATCATTTTCAATCATATTTAACCCAATTTTAAATTATTTCTGTATTTTCACATATTAAATTATCGATTTAATTATTCAATTAAATACAATTATTCGAAATAAAATTTATTCGACTTATAAATTTCACTTATTAATATTTAAATTCAATTAAATATTCGAATTTTAATTGACAGAAATTCTGGGTCGTTACATACTTCCCCCCTTAGAAGAATTTCGTCCTCGAAATTATCAAGTAAGAAAAGTTACAGAATATATTAATTTTCCCCAAAATTCATAGTTAAATTTCTTACAATACTTTACTAAGTTTTCAAATCATACTTGGTTATCTTTTCAAAAACAACTACTATTGTTTGACTTTCAACTCCAAATCAAAATTTAAGTTTTCACAATTTTCCAATTTTTCCCAAATTTTTCTAACGCCTAAAATTTTCGAAAAAATTCGCCATAGTCTCCTTTGCGCGGCTCGATCCGAAAAAAATGACAGTATATATATCACAAATATACATCCCATCAAGTAATGAGGCATCCCGTAGGGAAAAAATGTAAAAGTATGGTATGTAATCCGAGATATGTACCTTATTTTTTTATTAGCGAGCATATACGGCTAATATAGCGCGAAAGCGAGCTCCAATTGCGAAGCAAACGCGATCCGCACCTACTAAACACTCAACAAACAACATGAGAATCATGCATATATGAAAATAGTATCAATATACAACATATAGCAACATAATAATTATATATGCCAACATAGCAAATGCAGTAAATGCAATATATTCAACCATCAACCAACTAGCATCCAACTAACATCCATAACCAATAAATATTCATTCATATTCTCATTAATATTCAATGAAATGGGTTTTCAATTTAATCATATCTGATTCATTAACAGTGGATGTTTTTACTAAAATTCATTTTCAATTAGTTTATATTTACTAATTCATATTCAAGTTGGTTCACTTCCAAATCAAATTCAATTCTATTTAAGATTCACTTAACTTCCAATTGAATTTCAATTACTTTAGCTTCCAGTTTCATTAATTCAATTTCATTAACACTTAGTGAATTATATACAATCAACTAACAATCAATATATATTAACCAATGTATATTAATTACAACCAAATTCCTTTTTTTATATTCATTCAATTTGGTATAACACCGCCACTTTCAATTGGTTCAATTAAATTGATTTTCATTCAATTATTCAACTTTCCAATAGCATTAGATTTTAGTGAATTTACACCTACATTCATTATTCCATATCAACTTAATTTGCATTCAATTGATTAACATTTAATCCATTCATTCGATTCAATTACAAAAGTTGAATTCCATTTACATATCTTAAATTCACATTTATCACTAAGCTTTATTAATTTACTTTGATACCAATATCAACTTCATCCAACATCACTTAAGTTATACTTCATTCTACAAACATCACTTGGTTTTACATAACTTAAATTCCCACTTATAAATCAATTCAGATTCCAATTCTAAAGTAAATTTCCATTTAACTTTAAATTCATTTTTATTTACAACTCATATTCAAAATTTATTCATATAATTTCACTTCTCATATATATAAGTTTATCTCACAATTGTAAATTACTTTAGTTATAATTCAATTCTTATAATTCTTTTGCTTATACAATTATTCTTTTATTTAGATTATTCAAACAACTTATTCAACAACCAAATAATCAACTTATATACACTTTAATAATTTTGAAAAATTATTCCTTCATATACAAAATATACTCAAGGTAAAATTATTTCATTTACCCAATTTAAAATAATATTGTGACGAATTGTTCAATTCAAATGTTTATAAACCCCTTCGGCATAGTTGTCGAGACCGTGCTGACGAAGGTTCATATGCCACTCAATAAACCAATCATCACAATATAAAACAATTTTATATATTCACTAACAAATACGCTCTCATAGCTATTATTACACTCAAACTCATTCTAGAGTACTACTGACTCTATCTCTAATGAGTAATACCCAACAGAACCATGGTTGTCGCTTAACCATATGCTCCGATACCAAATGTAACGTACGCGATTTTTCGTTGCCGAAAATCGAATAGTTAGGGTTTTAAGAAAAAGTAAGAAGGCGGAAGAAGAGAGAAAAAGATAGAAAATAGAGGGAAAAAAAATTAGGACTGAACAGAACAGAAAACAATAGAATAGCATCAGAATCTCACAATCGCAGCGGAACAACATATAATAAATAAATGAATAATCTTTAAACGAAGAACTATATCAGTTATTACATTACATCACATTACATTACATCATATCATCAGAGTGTACAACAACAAACAACAAAAAACAGCGGAAAAGAAATACTATATACAAGTAATACGCCATGCCATCCAGCTTGCTTCCAGCAACTCCTGAATATCCTGATAAACCTTAACTCTTGACTGCCCGTGTGAAAATTGGTGGGCACCCAGAATTTAGGAAGGAAAACAATAAACTCCGAGTCAGTCATGTGAATGGTGTGAGAACTCAAAACAGTTTATTTATCTTTGAAAACAAAATAGAGGAATATTTTTAAAGTCAATTCGCAATGCTTTTAAAAATGAGACTACCATAAGACCTCCCACCACACACACAATGCAAACGCAGACTTGGAGGAGATTTCTCCTTATGATAGTCAAAGATGCTTGATACGTATTAAAAAGAAACATTTGATATTATTACTAGTGCATAGTGTAGGAAAAATTCATTTCGAAAGTACAGATATAAATCTTAGCCAGCATAGGTACCATTATAGTATGCTTACTATAGCTACCATATTAAATGGCAGGTTCTACAACTAAAACCGTACAAGTCTCGTATTGTTTCTTTGGATTTCCAACGAATGGTCAGGCCAAGGAACTTCCCATTGCCACATGAGAACGCCTCTGGAAGGACGTCCCCGAGAACCTAACCGGATCTCTGCCAACACAAGGCCGGGTTACCTTTCAAACTAGGTAACAACTGACACGAGTATGCCATCCCCCGGTCCTTTGGGACCTTTAACCGAGAGCTCTCTAATCAACATCACACCATAATAATAAGTGTTTCAACATGAGTAAGCATCTGGGCTCCATACCATGATACCACCCTTTTCCAGAAGGAAATGCACATACCCTAAAGGGAGCTACCCCTCATAACCTTGCTGCATCTTTCCTGTTTTGACCATTCCGGGGTGTGAGGCTCGACGAAGTCACGTCTACAAAAACACGCTTTATACAAAAGCCATGCTTTGGGTCAACAAATGATCATAGAAATGATCACAAAGATAAACGATCAAACAAATGATCCTATCACAAATGATCAACACAATGATCATTTCACAGCAACACTCAGCATGTCACATTACCAAATTGGGAATATATTGCTAAAAACCTTCAACTACATAACCTCTGAGCTCGTACGTCTCAGAGAAGGGTGTTAAGCTAAGAGAATAAATTCTCCGCCACCAACAGAAATATATTTGAAAGAAATCAGCTTTATATCTCAATTTGTAACGTCAGACATACAATCCATACAAGTCTGTTCCGGGCTCGAACAGAACCGAAGGCACTTACAAAGAAGTCCTTGCAATCCGGATAATCTCTAATCACGTCCGGACTTCCCATCACATATGGAGTCTCTATACCGTAGCTACTCGGTGCAAAGACAACTGACGAGTTGTCCTTTCGCTTTTGAAAATATCCGGTCTTCAACACCGGTCATCAAATGCAATCCATAACGACGTATCACATACTCGGAATGGGTTATACGACCCCAAGGTCCTTTCCCGGATAACTCGAATAGTGAGCGCTTATTCAAAAATAAGTGTGGCATTCAAATTCAAACAAATCACAACAAATACCTTTCAAAGGTAAATATTGATAGTCAGTTATTGAACTATCAATGGATATGCACAACATCACCAGATTCCAAATAATTTTCCAAATTATTTATTTCCCAAAAATATCTTTACAAGATAAATAATTTTCACACTTCAAAAATAAATCAATATTTATTTTTAAACAGATTCCCCTTTCTTCTATAAATTCTATTGTGAATTTATATTCTAAATATCTATGCATATACGATTTCAATTATTCATTTCAATTTATCTTCAAAAAGATAAATTCTCAACATATTCACTTTATATTGGAAAACATTTCCATACTTATTTAATAAGTAATTCACAATCTTTTTATTTTCTACACTTGGAAAATATTCAATATACTTTAATCAAAATTAAGTATATATTTCATTCTTTAAGGAAATCATTCTCTTAAACATATTTATTTGGGCCAAAACGAATGTTGCGTAAAACATCGTTACGACAACCCAAAATCACTAGTATAGGGACTTGAAATTAAAATAGATATATAAATCCCAATACTATACAAAACATTTCCTTTCGGAAATCATTTACTATAACAACAGTGTTATAGTCCACCATTTCCTTCTATTTCTCGAAAACGTCTATTTCAACAATCAATGTTGAAATCTATGGTTTCGAATCTTAACATATTTTTAAAACATCGTTAGATCGTTTTAATTCTATTTAAAACATCACATCCAAAACATTTTCTTTAACATATTATTCACTATTCAAAAATGTGAATATACTACGTTAACAAATTTCATCATTTCTATTCATTTTGTTTCAAAGGATTATTCACTATCTAAAACGTGAATATAACTCCATTAATAAGTTATAACAATTTACTTATCAAAATAAGTCGTCTGCGAATTCATAAAACAACGTTTATAATTTTCTTTATTAACCTATTCAATTCATAACTCAATTTTAAACCAAAAGTCCATATTATAAGTTAAACGCTTATAAAACGATTATTTTACAAAATCGTTCTCTTTAAGACTTTCCAAATTATAAATCTTATAACTTATAAGATTCATTTATTTAACCAAATCTATTCTTCAAATAACTTTACAAATTTTATAAACCTACTGCTTATAAAATTCCATTTATAACTTCACCGTTTATAATTCTATACATTTCATTCATTTATGAAATTCATTCACAATTCATTCTAACACTTATAAAAACTCGTTTTATAATTCAAATATTTTAATTTATAAATATCAATTTATAAATCTCTTATATAAATCAATTTATACTATTATTCTTTTAAAACATCTTTAATCCCCTTTATAATTTCACCATTTTGATTTATAAAATAATCAAATTTTATAAATCCTATATTTTCAACTTTTTATAATAAATTCAAAAATCCCGATTAAACTATTTTATAAAATCATTAGCCTCATATTTTCAAAAATCAACTTTTAACTATATTTCTCAAAAATCAAAATTTTTATAACATTAAAATTTATAATGTTTATTTATTTAAAATGGATCAATTCCAAAAATATTTTATAAACGTATACTTTCAAAAATCACTTTAAAATTATTTTAAAATTCCAAAATTTGGCCCAATGATGCTACATACCAAATAGTCAATCACGACAACAACGACATCATATATTAATATGATAATCCATCAAATATCAAAATATCTGAAATCAAATAAATACTGTTGAGGAATCCAGTTGGATCCCTCCAACCTGTTTTCCTGCATCCAAAGATGTTAGATCAATACCAATTCCGCTCCAGTACGGAATTATCGCGGTATATGGGATTTAAAATATTATCCGCTTAATAGATGGCGCAATAGGGTCTCATTCTCTATACAATGCGGGAAATCAATAACTGCAATATATACATATGCCAATATATATATATATTGTTATTATATAGAATACCAATTTCACTGTTTATGAAATATTCGCGGTATATGTTTTTAATAAATAACATCCGCTTACTAACGGCGCATAATGTCTATTTTAACAATCAATAGATAACAATCATCATTAAAACATGCATTCAAGTATTTTAAATATAACTATTTAAAATAAAATCGAAACCGATTCGATTGAGTGAGAAGTTCTCACCTTGATTTCAATTTCGTTTTAGCGATTTATTTCGAATAAAATTAAACGGACATTTAATTTTACCCAACATTCTCACTAACTCCAAACGACTCCAATTCAATTCCATAGCGTAGTGCTCGTCCATACGATTCCAACGCTTCCTGTTTCGCACGTTTTCGACCTCGTATGAAAAAGTTATGAATTTTCAAAGATTACACGATTTTGTATATATATTTACAACATTTTATTTTAATTTTAACCTACAGCTAAATCCTGGCCGTAGATCCTCCTTGATGACATCCAAGCCGTGACCCCTTTCTTCCATCTCCCTCACGCGATCTCCAGGCCGAACATCACATAACCCATATCGTTTAAAACCCTAGATTCTAGCCACCAACTCATGCAACTTGAAGACGATCAACTACCATCATTACGAAGCTCACCTCCATATCTACTCTCGGCCATGACCCTAGCGAGCTCGGTCAACACATATGCACGTATTTCAAGGCCGACCGTGCCGCCTTCATCTCCATTTTCCCGTTGATCCACTCATCAATTTTCGATCATAGCCGTTGAATATAAGGATCTTGCCATGCTCTACAATCTTTCAGTTAAAAGTTATTCGATTCGATGCACGGATTTGAAAAAATTTGAGGAAGAAGAAGGTTGTTTTCTAGCCATTGGTTATAAGGGTGGCGGCTGTGTATTAGGTTTAGGGTTTGAGATATTTTAGAAAAAAAGAAAATAATAAGGTGCTATTTATAGAAGTTTGAACGACACTATTCATTCCGGAATTTCCGAATTCCGATTTATGCGCGGTGACCAGCGTTTCTAGGGTTTATCCCGCGTTCCGGACACAATGGAACAGGTTTCGGAAGCTAATTCGGTCATCTGTGCGAGATATGGCAATAAACGTTCAATTTAAAATTAAACCGATTTAAACGATTTTCTAGGCGTTTTAGCTTGCACCGGACAAACGGTAAATCCGATTGACACGAAATTTGAAACCATACAATAATATCACATTACGGATCCGATGAAACTGGTTTCGATGAAATCCGACACTGTTTGAAAAATGGCTATTTTAACTCGCCAAATTAATATTAAAAACAATTTCGATGCGTTTCGAGCTGCTACGATCAAACGATAACTCCGATTGCTACGAAAATTGAAATCCGATAATAACTAACTATTATGCATCCAATGAAACTAGTTTCGTCCAATTCTGAGACTGTTCAAAAATTGACTAATTTCACTAGTTAAATATTAAAATATTCAATTTTCACAAATAAACTTTTAATTCGATTTTAAAAGTTCTATAATATCATTCTAACTCCAACATGATAAAATAAAATTTTACAAATCATTTTCAATCATATTTAACCCAATTTTAAATTATTTTTGTATTTTCACATATTAAATTATCGATTTAATTATTCAATTAAATCCAATTATTCGAAATAAAATTTATTCGACTTATAAATTTCACTTATTAATATTTAAATTCAATTAAATATTCGAATTTTAATTGACAGAAATTCTGGGTCGTTACAATTAGTTCGAGTGGGCTAAAAATAATTAAAAATGGGAAAGAGATGGGCTTGGAAGGTAAGCACTTCTCTGAAGTATTGCCCTTCGTGGTCAGGGAACACATGATACTATTTCATAGCACCGAGTTCCTAGTATAATTTCGAGTTACTTGGATATATATATATATATATATATATATATATATGGTTAAATATATGGTTTCATTTCAAAGGGATTTTGGAATAAGACCGGGTATTTGGATCTTGGATCACTTAAGGAAAGTAAATTCAAATTGGAAAAGTATGAACCATATAGCGGTATAAACTTTCAGGATGTAGTTGGGTATTACACAAGTTAAACTTAAGTTTAGTTTTCATGAAATGTTTCCATAATTAATTTTTATAGAAAGAATTGGCATTAGAGAGAAACAATAAGGATAAGTACGTAAGTTGAACATGGATCATTTCTCTTTTTCACATTGTTTTTGATCTAAGGTTCAAGTACATGACATTGATGTGTTTCACACTATTTCAAATAAGGATCTACCACTCGAGTTTTGATGGAAAGCACTTGGTGAGGGTTTTTGATATGGTTTAAAGTCTTCTATCATAGTATATTGTTATATAAGGAGAATGGATGTTTGAAACTAAAAAGCCTGATCAGAGTCTATGCTTGGGAATCGGGTGAGCGATATTAGTTCGAAAGTGAAGGTGTGTATTTAAGTACAGATCAAATCGGATTTTGCATATGGATGATCTATGAACGTCATACAAGCTTATAAATAATATTGGATATTGATGTGGTGAAATTTTGAGGACAAAATTCTTTTAAAGGGGGAGAATGTAATGACTCAAAATTTTTCCGCTTTGATGTATGAATATTTAGTTAATTTTAAATATTCAATTAAGTGTTTTAGTAATTGAAATACTCTCTTTTAACTAATAAATAATGATGGTGAAATGGTTTACAAATGTTTTCTACAAAAATAATTAGTCAGATAAAAATAGAAAATGTGATCGGAAATCGTTTTTCGAATTTTCAAATTTTCATCTTCAAGAAGTTATCGGAAATGTTGTGTTACATGTTAGTAAACATATAAACATACATACATTAATAACATAAGTATGGTAAGGTAATAATATAGTAAATATGTAATTACTTAAGTAAAATAATGAGGTGTAACATCTTTTCAAAAATTTAAATAAAAATAAATGAAAAAGGCAATTTCACATTTCATTTAACATCATGGTGGAAAAGCATAATGGATAAGGTGGGAGCATGGATAATAGCGTATATAAAGGAAGAGGTGGAGGAGGTGATGTGGCAAAAAGTGAAGGGTATGTACTTATGGAGCATTTTGGAAATATTTTAATTTATTTTACATAAAACCAATTTCTCATTTTCATCCTTCTCATCTTAATTTCATTTTCATTTCCAACTTCTTGTTTCTTTTTCCAAGATCTCTCCTATATTTTAATGGCTTCCAAAATTTTGAAAGTTAAAAAAAACTTATCTTTCTCACTTTTAAAATCTTAAAAAAACTTATTTAAACACCTTACCTTTCTTTCTACACCTCCTTCCTTCTCAAAACAATCCCAAACCCACCTCCTTAAGATTTGGCCAAGCTCAAACACCTCGTTGTCGAACCATATTTTACTTCCCAATGTCATAAATTAAGTCTTTTGTAAAGGAAAATCGAAGATCTAAGGCCGATCTAATTATCCATGGTACTTCTAGTTGATTGGTTAAGTTTTGGTGAGTAAAGCTCGTATTTCAATTAAAGTCTTCACCTTTATAAGTTGATAGTAAATTATTTTGAATGTTTGGTTGAAAAATAGTGTTGATGTGTTTTACTTGTATGTGCTTATATGTAGTATTGGTTATAGACTTAGACATGAAGTCAAAAGTGAAGTTATGGTTTGAAGTTTTATCTTTACCACGTGTCTATTGGTTATGGCACTTGTTGGATGTATTAGCTTATGATGGAATGTAGTAAGATAAAAGAAAATAGCACTTAAGGTCATTTTATTGCAACATTGAGATCCCTTGGTTTTCTTATGTATTTTATAGAAAATGTTTCATAAAATTTTCAAAAACTTTGATTTTAGTTTCCAAAACATATACTATGTTTATAAAGTAAGTTAAGCGATGAATTAAGAGTTTAAAAAGGGGCATTTGATATATAAAACTAATTTTGAAGTTATTGTATTCATTGCGATAGTCACTGTGCATGCAGTTCATAAAAATGAACTCTTTTGAAAACTAAAAGTGTTTTCATCTTAATATTTTTAAAAAGTATTTTCAAACATATTTTAGTTATTAAAAGATAATTATTAATATTAGTTAAGGGTTTCAACTATTATTTAATTTATTTGTTTATTAAGTAATAAATGATTATTTAAATTAATTGGTTAAGTAAAGTTAATTAGTACATAAGTATTGATTATGTAAGATAATTATAATTAGTTTATTAAGAAAGCTTTAATTAACTATCACTTAGTTAAAGGTTAATTATTTAATTATTTATAAATTATTAGTTAAGTGAGGTCCAATTTATAAATTAATTACTAAACGGCAGGGATAAATTATTTCTTAATCATTAACTAAGTTAAGATTTAATTATTATTAAATAAAGGTTTTGCTTTCAATTACTTTATTTTCAAGGGTCGGTTTATCTAAAAAGCAGCTTCTTTTTTAAAGAATGGTTTAAATACAAGGGATTCACTTTGTCCATGCCTTTAAGTAGCTAGATAAAAATGTAATAGATTATTGGTGACATCTTTTTAGCATAATAAACCCACATTCTACTATAATTAAATGGAATAGATTATTGATGACGTCTATTTAGCAGAACAATTCCCCATTCTGCTATTAAATTAGTTTAGACGTTTAAATTTGTGATGGCTGTTTTATATGTGATACATAACACATTTACTCTGTGTAACTAATTATGGATTTGATTTACATACATTTTGCCTATGCAAATACCATTTATGTGACTTGAAAAGTCATATTGAATTAAATGGTAACTGATTTAGTACTATTGTGGTCGCTAAGCCTCTTTCTCAATTTGTAAAGTTATGGATTTAAAATAACTTTACTTGTATGACAATTTGAGGTTAAGTGTTATAAATGATGTTTTAAAGTAAGTGATTCAACTATTTTAATAAAGATGATTAAAGTTATTTATTTATATTATTAACATTGTTGATTAATTGGTTTTGTTTTTTTAAAGTTAATTAATTATTTAATTAAAATGTGTTTAAAGTTTATTACTTATCTTATTGTTGTTGTTCCAAAGTAAAGTACTTATTATTTATGATGTATAAAAGTAATCAATTAATTGAGTAAAGTTGTTCATAAATGATAAATTGTTTAATAAAAAGGATTGTACTTAAAAAGATTTATTTTTGGAGATTTACAAATGATATTTTGTAAAGGATATTGTAAATGGTATTTGGTAAAGAGGTTTTATAAAGAGTTTATAAACCATTTTAAGATATTTCTATAAATTAATTTTGAAAATTTATAAAAGGATTTGAAGTATGAAATGAACTTATAAAAAGAGAATTTTATAAAAGAAATGAGATTTGATTTTGGTACTTAATCCTTCTTAATTATGGTGGTATGGAAACATTTTTTCCATACTTAACATCGAAGGATAGTGGTTTGGTTTATAATAAGAAATAATTTAAATAATATTTGTTTCGGTCCATTTAAATATGATACTAGAAAAGAGGAAATTTTCCATAATTTTTGTTAATATACTCATACCATTGAGGTAATACATGGATATTTTATAAGAATTGAAAATATAATGGTTTGAAATATATTTATACCACCGAGATAAGTATATAAATGTTTACAAAGTATTGAAAAGAGTATAAAGGGTTGGGAATATATTTTTTGTGAAGGTATTTTGAATCAAATAATTGAAAGAGATTTTAATAATTAAAAGATTTATTTATCCTTAGTGGATACCATATAGGTTTAAATCTATGATTGATTACTAGTTATTCGATAAACGTCTAACTCTGGAAAAAACTAGGAGAATCATAGGGGTTATACGGTATAGTCATCTTCGATGATGTTGTATTGTGTATGCAAATCTTATTTTGTTCTCCAAGGACAGATGATAAGGAAATCTATCCACTTAAACGGTTAAGAGCCGGTCTCCGCTCTTATGTATTGTCTGATTATTTTCGACGGAATAGGGTTTGAGTTTATTGAAAACTATCAAATGTTGGTTCAAAGAGACTGGGATCGAATAAGTATGATTTATCTAAAAACCACTTGAACCAACTCAAGTGTCGTATTGCAGACATCTTGAAGATGATGGAATCGATGACGGAGCTCTTTGAAGTGTAAGGGCTACATACTACTAATCCTGAGGATGATTACAAAATGGCTGAAGTAGAAGTAGTTCCTTTGGTTTGTTCATATCTTGAACAGCTTGTATGGATGAATGCTGGCATTGCATTGTTTCTTGGTGGACAGTGTTAGCATTCCAAGTGGAATTGCTAAGAGTGGAAAAGGGTATCATGGCCACGCAAGCCTCACAACCCAATAATGATTAAAACAAGGGATATGCAGCAGAGCTATGTGATTCGCTAACATTAAGAGCAGTCATTCCACGGTATAGAATTGATATTTATGGATTTGGTATGCACGCGAAGAGTGGAGCCATGGCTGGTGCACATTATTTTTTAACCTTAGTCCCACGGAATGATGTAATTCAGCTTGTCATGTTTGAGGGGAACGCTGGCTCTATATTGGCAGAGGTTCCATGTGGGGCCCTCGGTACATTTTTCTAGAGGTGTACTGTGTGTGGCGGTACCTCAGTAGCCTTGTCATTGAAGAAAAACCAATTTCCAATACGTGCCCCTGCATATTTAGTTGTATACCTATTATGTTGAAATTTAATTAATGTAACAATTTCGACTATGATTAATATTTATTTTACCCTAGATATTATTATAATCTCACAAGATTTTCTATAAAATGGTTTGGTTATCATAATGTAAAAACCTGTCTGTGTTTATGTGCGGCATGATCTTACAAGATACCTTTACTTTGAATGGTTTTCAAATATTAAAAATCTAATTGATCGTGTTTCTTACGCTGGTTTTACCAAACTGATCTGGTCTTTGTTCTTCTTATAACTCTTGAGTCATCCCCAAGTATATTTTACAAATTTAGCTGGACACTTGGAGCTGCAGGAGATTAACCGGATGCCTTCAAGACATACTCTCATATTTTCTTTATCTTCCACTGTATGTTCTTATTGTATTTATGAGAACTTGAAAGGATGGATTATTATAACTATCCAGTGTTTGACGATAGGATGATTGTATTCTAATTTATGTACATAAAAGTTTTCTTTTTGTAAAGTTCATTTCTATATTATATATTACTAACCACGTTATAAGAATTTGTTCTGTCTTTTCTTTCATCTCAATGATTTGTTTTTCCAACACTTGGTTGTTCGATACATGAATACTGTGGATATATTAATATCAACATCCAAGGATTAAAAAGGCGGGTTATTACACTCCCTCTCTCCTCATTACAATGCACGTTAATGATGGAGTAAAGATGGTGACGATGCTTGAAGGTGGAGTGGGTTAAGCTTATGGAAGTTATTATTATCTCTTATGATATTTTTATGTTGTACCCATGTATTTGGACATATGATGTAACAGATCTTATGTGACAGTTTTATGATCTTTTGTATTACGACATTTCAAATGGTTTTAAAATAAATGGGTACAATTTATTATATTTCATTCCATCCGCTGTGAGTTCTGAAAGAATAATTATTAATCTATACTGTTTCTACTTTTTTCGAACTAGAACCAACCTTAAAAAGGATCTTAGTTTTGATGGATTTTTTCTAGGTTGAAATTTAGGCATGTTCCGAGGTAGGTTGTTATGTATCTTCAAATCGAACGACATCACTTGTGGTAATATAGTCCTAAATCCATAATAAAGCTTGCATATCCTTGATTGAGGACATGCATCGCAATTTGATTGTAGCCAGGATACACATCCACAAATAGAACTAGTTACTGTTCGATATTTCCATCCATGCGTTGGTTAATCTATAAAATCGAAAAGCGATCATTTAGGCATGCGTTATTCAAGTCTGAATAATAATTGCATATTACCAATCTTCCATTATCCTTCTATATCATTGCTGGATTGGCCTCAAATGCCTAGTATAATTTTTTTACATAAATTATTAGCCAACAATTTATCCACTTCTTCCTTCAACACAGTGGAGCTCTCTGATTCCATACCGCATCTTTTCTTTTTTACTGGAGCAAAAGCTGGGATGACACTCAATGCATGAAATGCAATTTTAGGTTTGAACCCATACATGTCAGAGTGAATCCCTGCAAATACATCCTTTTTCACTCTTAAAAACCTAGTCGGTTCCTTCGTAATACTTATTCTTAGTTAAGACCCAATTTCGACAATCTTCATCAGATTGCCTTCATCCACTTGAATCTCATCCATCAGCTCCACCGGCCCTACCCTAGCCTCTTTCAACTCTTTCCTTGGGTCCATAGATTTATAATGATTACTAATGGACCTGTGTTGAGGCATGGAAAATAATTTCTATGCATTTTGTATTTTCATGCTTAGAGCCTTCTCCGGATTTCTTTCTTTTTCCTTACATAATGCTTCCTGCAGCTCCATGACATAACATTATCTTCCTTTGATGCCTTGGATTGCTCCCGTTCCATCATCCTAGAAAATTTCATCATCAAACACCAATGTGAAAGAGCAATCCTAAAACTACCAAGGGTCAATCGGCTTAAAAGCATTGTAAGCAGAATATTCGGCCACTACAGCAAATTTCTGAATTTGTTCACCCATCGGGGCTTATCTCCTAGCTGCAATGATAAACTAATACATCTGATTGGAGATGTTGCCCCTTTGATAAAACCTTGAATTCTAGATTTACAAGGTAACAAATCCTTTTCACTAAATTTCATTTCAACAATTGCTCTCATAAAAAAAATAAAAATCAAGCTTTAATTTTTTATTAGCAATTGACGAATGGTGGCTAGCTCGATTATGACCTTAATCACCATTAGGTTAAATGTAGGCATTTCGACCCCGTCGGAATCCTTATTGCTGAATAAGATGTCATCGTCAATCCTCTTGTGTTTCTTAGTAGGAGCGCCATCCTCGGTAGCACATTTCTTGTGGTGCGTGCCTAAATGAACTCTTATTGCGTTCCATCTCATTTCAGCTCTTTTTCACGAGATGCAGACCTTTTGAATTGTATCAATCATCAAGTCATACCTTGGTGATCTTAGACCCTCTCCACTGGTCCCCTTCATACTTCCCTAAGGTGGATGTCCGTATGGTGATTATTTCCTTATTTGCCTTCCATTAGATCCCTAACATATTACTGAAACTGCTTCTTCCTAATCAGCTCCACTATCGCATTTCTAAAATGTTGGCACACGATGGTATTATGTTCATGAGTATCATGGAATCTATAATACTTCTCGAATACTTTACGTAATGTATTGCCTCACTCGGGGTACGCTTTCCATATCTAACCATGCCTTGAGTGGCAAGGTGGAAATTCTCCATGGAGTCATCCACCTCTATAAACTTTCCATTGTTAGTTAATAAAAACTATTCCTTGGGGTCTTTCTTGTTACCACCAGCATTGTATTTTTCCTCTTATTATCATTTCCATTATTGTTGTTATCATCCTATATCACAGCCTCGGTACTCTTCATCACATTACTCGTTCTAGTTAGGTCACCGGCGTCGATCATCTTTTCTTTCTCTGCCTCATCCAAACATAGAAATTGATTTTCCTTTCTATAATAATTCTTCACTGTGGTTGGCTTCTTCATTGTCAAACACCTTTCAAAATCATTTCCATATCCACTTCGCCAACTACCGCCATCAGTCTTATATTGCCTTATGGATTCTTTAGCTCTATGTCATCTATAACAACCCAACTTTTTGGACGGTTTAAATTGACAATAAACCACACATGTTAACTCAAACCATTGAAAAGGAAGGATTGTTGATGGAGTAAATAAGAAAATAAGAGAAAAGAAGGAAAAACACAGAATCTCAAAGCGGAATGACAAACTAATAATCAAACAAACAGTTCATGAAGCCATTTGACAAATAACATTTGATTACACTTTACAATACAAATTAGAGTTATACATACAGTAGGAGTAAATGAATAATGCAGCGGAACAACATGACACAGTGAGATAAAATAGTAATATAATACTAACTAAGTCTTCATCCTCCATAATAATGTCTTCAACACTGAAAAGCTCAGGCTAACCTGAGCGTGATGAAAAAACAAAACACTCAAGTCAGAACTAAAGATCTTATGTAAGTTAAATAAAAATAAGTAAATATGAGTGTAACGACTTCAGAGATGTTTACAGGATTTTACATCTCCTATCCATTGTCTAATATGCATGCAATAACTTAAGAGATGTTTGGGATTCCTTCTCATAAGGATACGTTAAACTATATATATATATATATATATAATACGCTATTATAATACGTCTACAGTAAAGTATTAAAATAGCATTAAGGCATTACCCATATCCTCCTTAACACATTTCATATAATGTTGTAGTCTATACAGTACTATAAACTTGACCATAAATTAGTAGGCTATCATGAAGCACTCCATTGGTAAAACACAAACCAGAATCATAGTGGGATCGATAAGGCAGATGACAAGGCACAACGAGGCAATGTCAGGGTAGGATTCTACCGTTTACACTTCTGGGCTAGTGGTAACGCATAGCCACAGCTACCACCCCCTTATAACAACATTGCCATAATCAAATAGAAGGTGGCCACTAAATCAATCACAAAGTAACATATATGGTATCAAAGAAGTTCGTCCGATCAGATGAGTGACCTCACTTGGCCCGTCAATTGCTCCTCTAGTCATCTCAAGCTGACCCAAAAGTCAGGGCTACATTCTTATCACATACCAGTAGCGTTCGCCGAACCATTCTATTTCGTTCTGGATTCTCCACCACGTGCATGGTTGTTAAAGTGGTTTTGGAATTGGCAGAGAGTATGACAATATCCGACCCTGGTCTCTTTAACAACAAATCGTTAAATTTTACACATCGGATGGTTCTTTTACATTTAAAATAGTTTATACTTCATATCAAATATCATATTCACTTCCAAATCATAATTATTTTAAAATCATATTCACTTTTGAAATCATTATTCACTTTAAATCATATTCGTTTTCAAAATCATAACCACAAAATAGGTTAAACCATCATATCAAAATATTCGCATTTAAACCAACTGAATCTAAATCATAACAATTCCAACTTTAAACGGTTTGGGTATTGAAATTAGTATATATATTGGAATAGTTATACATTCTAAATAGTTTATACATTAATATATATATATATATATATATTAAAGTTGTTTATAAATTTGAAATAATGCATATATTAAAATAGTTTATATATTAATAATTGGTTATAGATTAAAATAGTTTATATATTAAAAATAGTTTATATATTAAAAATAGTCTATATATTAAAAATAGTTTATATATTAAAATAGGTTATATATTAAAAATAGTTAGTGTATTAAAAAATATTAATATATTAAAATGGTTTATATGAGAAAAAAGTTTACATGTTAAAAGAGTTTGTATATAAAAAGAGTACATACCGAAAATAGTTTCAAATTAGAATTGTTTCTTCCAATTTCACAAATCAATTCAGATTAGCTATAGTTCCAAAAATTCAATTTAAATTAATCTCAGTTCAACGATTTCAATTCAAAAAAGGCTAAAGGTTTCAATTCAAATTCTCATTAAAAACCATTCCAATTCTATCGATTTCAAATCCATATTTGAAATACAAATTTAAACCATTTCAAATTCAATAGGTTTCAAAGTATAAATAACCAAACATTTAAAATAACTCAATTTTGGTAAACTTCAATCATATTTCAAATTCAACTTTAAGATTTCAATTTAAATTCTTTAAACAATTAATTTAAACCAATTTCAATTTCAACATATTAAAAGCTTGGATTTTGAAAATAATTCGGTTCATATAAATCTAACTTTCTTTCATTTAAGATATTATCATTTAAATGGATTCAAAATTAAGGATTGAAAATCATTTAATTTAATCAATCCAATGACCATATACAATTTTCTACCCTATGGTCAGGTGATACGGATATATATCATTTCAACCAGCAAAAAATTTAAATTTTCGGATATATGTCGTTTCAACCCGTATCTCGAATCATAATCTCCAAATTAATAAAATTGCTAGGGTATGTATCATTTTAACCCATAGTGATTTTCCTAATAATAACTAAGGGAACTTACAATGTGGTAACAACATATAAAATAAAAATGACATCAAATCATCCAAAATGTCGACAATTAAGCATCCATCACAATCATCATTTAAATCAACCAAAAAATCACAACAATTAACTAGTTACCATTGTCAGACATTTAGCTAACAATTTAAACGTTTAATATAAATGTAAATGGCAATTTAATTCAATATAAATTCAAATTAAATTTAAATGACAATTTTACAATACCAACTAGCAATCAATAAATTTTTAATCAAATCATAAATTTAATTTAACTAACATAAGATAATTTAGTATTCGTGAGTGGGTTAAATCACTCACTTTTACACGAATCTGAAAATAATAGACTTCTAATAAATAGCTCCACTTTATGTTTCTTTAGTCTCCTTCTTAATTACCAGATTTGTTCCTTAATTTTTATTTTAGTTTGATTTACTTTAATTTTCCTTCTTACTATATTAATATATAAACATATACATATGTATATATTTTTAGAAGGTTTGAAAAAAAAAGATTTGAAAAAGAAGAATTGAAAAAAAGGATTAAAACAAGGACAACTAAAAATGAAAGAGAAGATCAAGATTTGAAAAGGAAGAAAGAAAGTTTGAAATAGAAGAAGATTTGAAGAAGAAAAATATTTGAAGAGGAAGGAAAAATAAAATGAGAGAGAATAAGAAGATTTGAAGAAGAAAAGGAAAAAAGAAAAAAAAAAGATTAGAATGGAGGCTAAGGTTTCATTTGCATCATATCGTATTTGTAAGGTTTGAGTTAGGTTTACGGCCAATAAGATTTGAAAGGAGAGGCTGCTATTAATTAGAAATAAATGAAATGAGTTTTCAGGAAATGAAGTTGGAAAATGAACAAAAAATAAAGTAAATATAAACAAACTAGGTATTGAAATGAAGTAAATGTGAATAACCTTTTTAAAGGTAGCAGGTATTAAAAAGAGGTGAAAGAAAGAATTAAAATTATGAAAAGTACTTCGAGTTTGCAAAATGGAAAAGCTTCAAACAATGTAAATGGAAAGGAATAATGGAAAAAATGAGGAAATAATGAAAAGAATGCGAGAATTATTAATTAGAAAGGAAATGAATGGACCAAATCTATACTGTGAACAAACTTTTGGAATTCAAATTTCAAAAATAATTGTTCACAATTAATTTTGTTAACCCCAAGCATACCAAAATTGACATTCATTAATAATTTAATTAACACACAATAAATGAAAATAAATTCTCTACACAAATTTGTGTCAGTAATTAAAAGAACATACAACATTAAGAACTTTTCCTTTCTCACACTCTCTCTTTGATTAGTTTGGGAATTTAAACAAATATGTTATGTAACGACCCGTAATTTTCAACGATTTAAATTTGTTATTTTAATATGATTGTTTAATTAAATATATAAAGAAATAAGAAAAAATTGGGAAATTATATTAATGAAATAATAACTAGAATGCAAGGTAAATAATGCTAATTAAAGTTAATAAATTGATGAATTGAATGGAATGCCAATTAATGAAAACAAATCTAAATGTTATGTTTGGCTATAAATTGAACATAAGTGAATAAATGAAATATTGGATTTACGAAGAAAATAATAGATAATTAACGGAAAGTGAATGAAATTAGTATTATGAAAATAAATGGTAACATTGACTTGTAAGGAATAAAAGCTTATTAAGGTGACTGAAGGTTAACTGTGGCAAACTATTGTATGTTACCTATCAATGTAGCCATTTAATTTAAATTGGAAATAAACTTCAATAAATGTAATCGTATATTATGTTAATGTAAATTAAATTAATGATTGGGAGTAATGTTAATTTTATTCATAATATGGCAATTGGTAAAATAAAAAGAATGGAAATCGAGATTTATTAATTCATTTGAATTTAAATGATAGTAATTGGACTTATTGCAAATAAATGAAATTAAATATTTAAATATTATGATAATAAGGATTTAAGATGAAATTTGAGAATATAAGGGTAATTAATTATGAACCAATGTAAATTTCATCCATTTGATAAATATGGATTGAATGTTAGGATGAAAGGTCAATTAAATGGAATTATTGAAAATTTAATTTATAATTTCTGAATTTAATGAAATTGAAATTAGACACTGAAATTGATGAATCAATTAACTTTGAATTGATATCTAAGTTTGTTTAAATTATTGAAATTTTTTTAGGAAATCAAAATGATGGAATTTAAGAAGTATTAAATTTGAAATGGAAAGGTGATTTAATTAATTAAATATTAATTTAATTTAATAATGTGAAGTATTGCCAATTTGGCCACTGACTCGGATTTTGATGAAACCAATTTCATTGGATCTGTAACGGTGAACTATTATAGGACTTAAAGTTATGTAACGATCGGACTTGTCGTTTGATCGTACGGGCTCGAAACGCCAAGAAATCAATTTAATTAAAATCAATTGAAATCAATTTAAAATGAGTGGATTTTAGCGTAACTTCTTCATACGATGGAATTTGGACTTGAAACCTGTCCCACTGATTTTAAAATATTTTAATCATCCATTTTCATATATTGGTTGGTGCATTTCATTCTCTAGTCGAAACGAGCTTTTCGGGTCATTATCGTTCAATTTTCCAAACCAATCAAGCCTATTTGTTTCTATTTTGTTCTGCCTATTTGTATATCGTTATAAACCCTAGCAGCCATTCTATTTCTCATTTCTGTACATACAGAAATTTCTGTTGCTCCTCTTTCTCAATGCAGACAAACCCTAAAATTCACAATCCAGTTTCAATTCAAAATTCCACTTCGAAATTTCAAATTCCTCTAATGATATCAAATTATATATCGATCTGAAGCCCTCGATGAATACATCTCAGATTTGAAATTCGTTTTCTGATTGGAATCTCTTTTTGTTCGCAAGTTGAAGAACAAATCTCTGCCTTTCAATTTCATCGTGATCAACCGAAACGAATCGTCAAATCGACGATGCTGGGTTGTGGAGAGTGCACTGCATTGTTCATTGATGAAATTTGTATGGCAAATCGACGGTTGGATTGTCGTTGAAAATTAGATAAGGTTTGATGTTTTATGGAAGCGGCTGGAGGCGTCTCGTGCACGGTGGTGGCCTTGGCCACGCGTGGGTCGGAGGAGCATGGGCGGTCGTCTGAGGCGAACGTATGCGCACGATCGTGGGACTGGGTGGAAGCATCGCGGTCAATCTGCTGGCGGCGCTTCATGTCGTTCAAACGAACGAAGCGGTTTGGGCTTCCCTATAGCTTGCGTGAGGAGATAGTGCTAACGTGATAAATTATTTCGTTTTATATTTTATTTATTTTCAATTTAAAACTCAATGTTCTAACATCAATAACTTTCACATACGAGGTCTATTTCACGTGCGGTTTGTTCCACTGGGATCGCATTGGAATTCCAGACATTTTGACCCTTGTTCGGATGAATTCTGAGACTGTTCAAATTTTGAGTTTAAATTGGATTTAAATTCAAAAGGCGAGTGTTTTACCCACTCACAACTTCTAAAATTTCTTATGTTTGTTAAATTTGATTTAGGATGTAATTAGAAATTTATTTAGGGCTGTTGGTATATTTTAACTCATCATCTTAGTTATTTGAATTTATTTAAATTAAATTGTTACTTAATTAATTATTGAATATAACTGCTAATTAAATACCTGTTATCTATTATCAGTTCCATATTGATATTTATGGATTGTTTTGGATGATGATTATGATGGATGTTGATTGTTGATATTGGTCGAATGGATGTTTAGTTTATATTGTTACAAAATGCAAGTTTGTTATGAATTATTATTAATTCATAATTGCATTTCGAAATGATAAACAACCGTAAAATATTAAATTGCGGATTGAAATGATAAATATCAGTATCACTTGACCATAGGATAGAAAATTATGTATAGACACCGTGGTCTATATATATAAAAATATTTTTGAAATGATTTCTATGGTTTTGTAAAGAAATATATGCTTTATGTAAATATTTATTTTGGATATTGCGTAAATGTTATTTTATTCTTGATTTTAAGCTATGTATAAATTCATTTTAATATAGAATAAGTTTAATAATAAAGTTTGATTTTATTGAAGATAATATGGTTAAGTATTTAAACTATATTTTAATATAGAGTTCAAAATGATTTAAATAAATAAAGGTTGAAAGATAAATTTGAAATTTATTTGAAATCGAATTTATTTAAGAATTAAACTCAAATAAATTTGATTTGAAATTAATTAAATTTAAAATTTTAAGAGGTATGATTTTTATAACTTGATTTTGTTTAAGATGATTGAAAATGAATATTTCAAGTTTAAACTAATTGAAGGAACATCTAGTGATTTTGAATTTGGGATGTATTTAAAAGATATTGGGTTTGTTAAGTAAATATTTCAAAACTAAATAATAACGAAGTAAGTTAAGGTATGTATGAAGTTATCAGATTTAGTTTTGAAATGGTGGAATATTTAAAGCTTTGAAATATATGGAAATTGAAATGGTTTATTTGAGGTTCAAATCTGTATTTGAAATTTATATAAATTGAAATGGATTACTGAAAACTGAATTGAATTGAAATTTATGAGTTGAAATTTGATTTAAATTGAATTTTGGATTCAAGTTGATTTGAATAAATTTGGGAAGTTTGAGGAGATTATATTATTTTATAAAGTAATTTTAAATTTAAAACTATTTATATTATATATACTATTTTAATATCCAAACTATTTAAGAGGTGGAAATTATATTTCGAAGATATGAATTTCAAAGTAATATGTTTTGAAAATGTTATATTTTCAAGTATTTGATTTCGAAGTGTTATGTGACGCCCCACCTCTATGCTCACAATAACAAAGAGTATTAAAGGAAATACTGTCTGTTATTATGAAGAATAAGGCTGGATAGGAGCGGCCATCCGTAGTTAGGCCTTACACTAGTATTGGTTACCTCGATAGGAGTGGTATATATTTTTATTTTTTATCTCTTATTTATTTACTCCCATCGACATACCCAATTCCAGTATAAAACGAACTACGATGGTTCATAATAGTTTAGGACAATATATACAAAAATAACACATATAAACTAATGCGGAACACAGATAACAAAAGTCTTATACATATATATAACCGATGTCGGTTACAATACATGTGATACAGTACATATGATACAACTACAACTGTCGAATCTGGAAGTTACATATACAAGTACATTATCGTGAATAGTATACATGAATATATATCATCCTATACAAATACACTGACTACTATAAAACGACGATATGACTACTCCAAAAGATATGAAAAGACTTCATTGCTCAAGCAGCAACCCAAAGCAAGATATCTACAACCTGTAATAACTGAGCCTGACCCGAGTATTAAATTCAAAAGAAAATAATACACGGGTCAGTCTAATTCAAACTCAGTTATTAATGCACGGAAGCAATAATAATTAAGTAACAATTAGACGACAGTCAAAATAAATTCACCTATCCAATCCTTAAATAAGGAAATCGGATAACGGTAAATATAACACGTAACAGTGTTAAACAACAACTAACAAATTCAAATTATCAACGAAGATAGATAAAAGGTTATCAATGAAGATAATTTAGAAAAACAACCGAATTGCCTAAACGGCAATTAAAAACAAAATCTAATTATTAAATCAATAATTAGAAACTCATAATCCAATTATCAAAAAGATAATTAGATATCAACAAAATCATCAAATTAAACCAAATCAAAATACAATTCAAAATATTGAATTGGACCCACGAAACAATTCAACAATTGAAATATCAATTAGAATGTCAATTCAGGTAGGACTGTAGTACACGCGTGCGTGCACTGCCTCCCCACTACAACATATGGAATACGCAAAAGATCAATAAATCAAAAGCAAAATAGAATATCAATAAAAGCAATACCGTGTGGCTGCAGTACACGCTTGCGTGCACTGCCTTGCCACTACAGTGATGGTGTACACAAAAACTCAATGGAAATTCACAAACGAGCACAAGGTCAAACCCAAGCGTTTAAGCTGGATTCAACTCAAGTGAATTCGAAAAACAAATCCAAATACACCAATGCAGTGCAAACCAACAAGGGCAAGACTGCATACAAAAGAAACTGCAGCCACCGCAAGATTACAAGGGCACACTACAACAAAAGAAACTGCAGTTGAAACAAGCAGTTAGCCAAGAAACTAAACAATCAAGCAACGACAACTCAAGTGCCGAACTCAACTGGACAGCACAACATGGACAAGGTACATAAAACAGTGGCATACCCAAAACAAGAACAAAGTAGTTCAGGCGTGAAGCCATTAAGTGAACAAAGTACAACTCAATTGAGATGCAACAGTGAAAACCATCAGTGAAGCTCTCCCCAAGGCAACAACATGAATGGTCATAGGCATTGAATCAATATGCATGCAATGTACTTCCAGGTGCAAATAATGCATTCATTTAATACATGTGAAAGGGAATTATAGTTTGGCATTGAATCAATATACATGTAATGTATTTCAAGTGCAAATAATACACGCACTGGATTCTCAGGTGAAAACAATTCATGTAACTGATTTCAAGGTGCAAATAATGCACGCACTAATAAAAGCTTGGAACTGGACTTTAACTTTGCAATACAATTCTTTATATTATTATTATTTATATTTTTTCTTTTCACGCATGTACTGGGTACACAAATTATGACCAACCTGGACAAATTTCCCAACACTCTACACTTGCACGCATGTATTTGCCATTACGGTCAGGACAACAGTTCAAGGCAACAATAACACTGCATGAAACTGGAGATTGCAAACTTAAATGAAGATTCACATGAACATGAAGGCAACAACAAGTGATGCAATATCACACAATACAGTGAGCTCGAGCACAAGGCTCATGGACACGCGAATCCAGACTGACAACATAATGCACAAAACAAAAATCGACCAAGGACAAATAGTGACATGATCAGAATTGCAAAAATAGTGGTCGAAGCAAAGCCATGACAAGCCCGACTTTACATAAAGCCTGAATGAACAAAGACCAAACTCACAACCAGATTCAAAACCGAGAAACAACATCCAGACCTCCAGTATGCTCAAGTCAAAATGCAATAAAGTCGAACAATATTAAAGTTAAATCCGATGCCAACCTAAAAATGCAACTCACAAACTGTGATGAACTGGTCAAGTACAGTTCGAATACTACCACCAATAAGGAATCGAATTACAAACTGCAAATGAGCATCAACTAAAATGTTTGGTTAGACAAGGCAACCTTGAACAAAGAATTTTAGGTAGCAATCTCAAATCAAATTCGAAACTGTGGTCATGCCGAAGACAACTAAAAACACAAACAGTACCCAGTCGAGTTCAATGTCAAAAACAAGATACAGTTCAAAATCAAGTCAGATGATAAACAAATTGAAGCAGAAATAAGATTCATGTTAATGTCGATGCCAACAGAAAAATACTCAAAATCATTTGCAGTTCAATTCACACTGTACTCAATCTACAGAAATCAATTAACTATTCAAAGCCGTGGATAATAGAAATCGAACCAAGGCAAATAAAGTTCATCAACATCGAAACAAAGTTGAACAACATAAACACAATACTATGCAGGAATTAGATGTGAGTGATGTGAGTGTCACTCACCTGTTCGAGGGCATAGATCCAAACAACCGAATATTTGAAGTCGGCAACCACGAAATCGATCAAAGCAGCGGTCAATCGAGGAAGACGAGCGAGCTGAAGAAATCGAAACCCTAATTTGCCAAGACGAAGAACACGGCCGCCATTTCTTTTTTTTTTTTTCATTTTAGGGTTTCGAATTGAATGAAAAGAGGAACGAGCTCACCCTTATCTCAACAAAGGGAACGGGCTAAATAAATAAAAAGGGAACGGGCCCAATTAATAAAGATAGAAGAGAGAGTGTTAATGGGCCAAGATTCAATTGAAAACCCGCATAACCACTCAACAAATTTCAGAAGAATTTCAACCAGATAAAATCCCAATAGCAATTAACAATCAATTTTAATCGTCAAATGAGGAAAATTAATTAATGCAAAATCTCGGGTTGTTACAGACTCCCCTCCTTATAAAAATTGCGTCCCTGCAATTTTCATAATTAAAGTCATCGATAACAATTTATTTTTCTAACATAAACTAGTTAAGCTAGAAAAATAAAAGTCGGGAACACAGACACCAAAGAAATCTTTTAATTTACAAAAGAAATTCACAAATTCTCAACAAATCTCATTATCAATAGATAATTCACAAAACAACAAAACTGAATGAATACGATTATCAGCAATATTCAATTATCAATTAGATAATTAGAATACATAAACCATAAAACAGCAACATCTACTTATCGATACGATAATTAGAAAACATCAAAATCTAATTATCAACAAAGACAATTAGAAAACCCAAATCACAAATCGCAAAACCGCAAACATCAAGTTATTAACCAGAAAATCAGAAAAACACAAACTCCATAATCAGCAAACTCTAACTATCAACAGAGATAGATAGAAAACAACAATTCAATATAATCAACAGAATCTAGAATCAATTAGGGACTAGAAAATCTCATAGTCAACAAAAATTAGTAGTTATCTAATCATCAAAAACGATAATCAGAAATCTCAATTCAATAAATATCCGATTATCAAAAACGATAATAAAAAATCTCAATTCAAAAAATATCCAATTATCAAAAACGATAATCAGAAATTTCAAATCAACAAATATCTAATTATCACAAGCGATAATCAGAAATCTCAATTCAACAAATATCCAATTATCAAAAACTATAATCAAATCTCAAATCGACGAATATCTAATTATCAAAAACGATAATTAGAATCAACAAATGTCTAATTATCAACAAAGATAATTAGAACTCTTAAATTAACAAATATCTAATTATCAAAAACGATAATCAGAATCAACAAATATCCTCAAAAACGGTAATCAAATCTCAAATCAACGAATATTTAATTATCAAAAATGATAATCAAAAACAACAAATATCTAATTATCAACAAAGATAATTAGAACTCATATCAACAAATATCCGATTATCAAAAACGATAATCAAATATCAAATCAACGAATATCTAATTATCAAAAACGATAATCAGAATCAACAAACATCCGATTATCAAATACGATAATCAAAAATCTCAATTCAACAAATATCCAATTATCAAAAACGATAATCAGAAATTTCAAATCAACGAATATCTAATTATCACAAGCGATAATCAGAAATCTCAAATCAATAAATATCCGATTATCAAAACGATAATCAAATCTCCAATCAACGAATATCTAATTATCAAAAACGATAATTAGAATCAACAAATGTCTAATAATCAACAAATGTCTAATAATCAACAAAGATAATTAGAACTCTCTAATCAACAAATATCTAATTATCAAAAACGATAATCAGAATCAACAAATATCCTCAAAAATGATAATCAAATCTCAAATCAACGAATATTTAATTATCAAAAATGATAATAAAAAACAACAAATATCTAATTATCAACAAAGATAATTAGAACTCATATCAACAAATATCCATTATCAAAAACGATAATCAAATATCAAATCACGAATATCTAATTATCAAAAACGATTATCAGAATCAACAAACATCCGATTATCAAATACGATAATCAAAAATCTCAATTCAACAAATATCCAATTATCAAAAACGATAATCAGAAATTTCAAATCAACAAATATCTAATTATCACAAGCGATAATCAGAAATTTCAAATCAACAAATATCCGATTATCAAAACGATAATCAAATCTCCAATCAACGAATATCTAATTATCAAAAACGATAATTAGAATCAACAAATGTCTAATAATCAACAAAGATAATTAGAACTCTCTAATCAACAAATATCTAATTATCAAAAACGATAATCAGAATCAACAAATATCCGATTATCAAAGACGATAATCAAATCTCAAATCAACGAATATTTAATTATCAAAAACGATAATCAAAAACAACAAATATCTAATTATCAACGAAGATAATTAGAACTCATATCAACAAATATCCGATTATCAAAAACGATAATCAAATATCAAATCAACTAATATCTAATTATCAAAATACGATAATCAGAATCAACAAACATCCGATTATCAAAAACGATAATCACAAACAGCAAATATCTAATTATCAACAAAGATAATTAGAACTCATATCAACAAATATCCGATTATCAAAAACGATAATCAAATATCAAATCAACGAATATCTAATTATCAAAAACGATAATCAGAATCAACAAACATCTGATTATCAAAAACGATAATCAGAAACAGCAAATATCTAATTATCAATAAAGATAACTAGAACTCATATCAACAAATATCTAATTACCTGCAGATCATTGGAAGCAACAAATATCTAGAATCAACTAAGATAACTAGAAAATCAACATAAAAGGTTGGATCGATCCCATCAGATGGTGAGTTTTTAAGCTACGCCGTACGTGCAACAACATATGACCGAAGCCTACCAAGTACTATCAACATAATTTTGGCGCCCAACAAATGACCCGAAGGTCTAGTACTGGTATTGACCCAAAGGTCCAACATATGACCCGAAGGTCCAACATATGACCCGAAGGTCCAACATAGTGGCTCGAAAGAACACGAAAATCATCAAAACAGCAAATATTTCAATCAACGAGTCCGGAATTAACCAAAATAGCAAACGCACATGTCCCATAACCACGAGTTTTACTAAATCGTTTAATTCTCTTCACCGTTTTCTTGAAAGTGCAAAATTGTGTATTCCAAAATAACATTTCACATTCTCAAACGGACAAGTCCGGAATTTAGCGAATCAGTAAAAGAAAGGGGTCATAGTCCTCGATTTTGCTGAAACGTTTAAATCGCTTCCTCATTCTTTTGAAAGCGCAAACTGCAAAACTTCTAAAAACAATTTCATTTATTTTATAGAAGTAATAATTTACATTTTCAAACGGATAAGTCCGGAATTAAACGAATCAGTAAAAGAAAGGGGTCATAGTCCTCGATTTTGCTGAAACGTTTAAATCGCTTCCTTCTTCTTTTGAAAGCGTAAATTGTAAAAAAATTGGAAACAATTTTTTTTTGAAACAATTTTTAAAACACTTGATTAAAATAGCAACATCAGTAACAACTTCGACAAGGAAATTGCACTTCTCAAAATACTGAAAAAACGGACAACAAAATCAGCATTGCGGGATAACCGCTTGAAAACCCACTTTAAAATTTGATGGTTACTGAAGTCAAAGCGACAGTAATTTAAACGTCAAAATCTCATCAGAATAATTTGCATCAAATATAATATCAGTGGATTTTCATTCATTAAAAATGTCAACAAAACATCGTGCTTCTAAAACTTAGCACCGGCGTGAAAATCCCATTATAAAAATAACGACAACAAAATACGTTTGAAACCAAACATTGGTTTTACGTAAAATTAATGCAGTAACGTACAACTCAGATTTGCACGTATACTACTAAGTGAATATAGAAATCATTCAAATATATCTTCAACGAAGATAATTCAAAATAGCAAAAATCTCAACAAAATCACATAACTGCAATCGCTTCGGATCCTCAAATCAGATTCGAAATTTTCAAAGAAAAAAAATTAAACACAGCTATGTGAACAACAAATGAAATTTATTTCAATTTCATATTTTGATTTTTTAAATCAAAAAGATTATCAGCTGTACCCAGCGAAGACAGTCTTACCCTTTCCGCTGCGCACTCTGATAAATAGAACACAAATTAATCAATCAACAAAACACAATTTTACTTTTATTTTTAAATAAAGATATTTAAAAATTTCATCATAATTTCAAAACTTTAGTTTTGACTCAAAGCACAATTGAAACATCGACAAAAGTTGTAACACATGTTCCATCTAAGTTATGTTTTATATTATGTCCATAAACCCCAAGCTCTGATACCAACTGTGACGCCCCACCTCTATGCTCACAATAACAAAGAGTATTAAAGGAAACACTGTCTGTTATTACGAAGAATAAGGCTAGATAGGAGCGGCCATCCGTAGTTAGGCCTTACACTAGCATTGGTTACCTCGATAGGAGTGGTATATATTTTTACTTTTCATCTCTTATTTATTTACTCCCATCGACATACCCAATTCCAGTATAAAACGAACTACGATGGTTCATAATAGTTTAGGACAATATATATAATAACAACACAAATAAACTAATGGGGAACACAGATAACAAAAGTCTCATATATATATATATATATAATATAAATGATGTCAGTTACAATACGTGTGATACAATACATATGATACAACTACAACTGTCGACTCAGGAAGTTACATATACAAGTACATTATCGTGAATAGTATACATGAATATATATCATCCTATACAAATACACTGACTACTATAAAACGACGATATGACTACTCCAAAAGATATGAAAAGACTTCATTGCTCAAGCAGCAACCCAAAGCAAGATATCTACAACCTGTAAAAACTGAGCCTGACCCGAGTATTAAATTCAAAAGAAAATAATACATAGGTCAGTCTAATTCAAACTCAGTTATTAATGCACGGAAGCAATAATAATTAAGTAACAATTAGACGACAGTCAAAATAAATTCACCTATCCAATCCTTAAATAAGGAAATCGGAAAACGGTAAATATAACACGTAACAGTGTTAAACAACAACTAACAAATTCAAATTATCAACGAAGATAGATAAAAGGGTTATCAATGAAGAAAATATAGAAAAACAACCGAATTGGCTAAACGGCAATTAAAACAAAATCTAAGTATTAAATAAATAATTAAAAACTCATAGTCTAATTATCAAAAAGATAATTAGATATCAACAAAATCATCAAATTAAACCAAATCAAAATACGATTCAAAATATTGAATTGGACAAACGAAACAATTCAACAATTGAAATATCAATTAAAATGTCAATTCGGGTAGGGCTGCAGTACATGCGCGCGTGCACTGCCTCGCCACTACAACATATGGAATACGCAAAAGATCAATAAATCAAAAGAAAAATAGAATATCAATAAAAGCACTATCGTGTGGCTGCAATACACGCTTGCTTGCACTGCCTTGCCACTACAGTGATGGGGTACACAAAAACTCAATGGAAATTCACAAACGAGCACAAGGTCATACCCAAGCGTTTAAGCTGGATTCAACTCAAGTGAATTCGAAAAACAAATCCAAATACATCAATGCAATGCAGACCAACAAGGGCAAGATTGCATACAAAAGAAACTGCAGCCACCACAAGATTACAAGGGCACACTACAACAAAAGAAACTGCAGTTGAAACAAGCAGTTAGCCAAGAAACTAAACAATCAAGCAACAACAACTCAAGTGCCGAACTCAATTGGACAGCACAACATGGACAAGGTACATAAAACAGTGGCATACCCAAAACAAGAACAAAGTAGTTCAGGCTTGAAGGCATCAAGTGAACAAAGTACAACTCAACTGAGATGCAACAGTGAAAAGCATCAGTGAAGCTCTGCCCAAGGCAACAACATGAATGGTCACAGGCATTGAATCAATATGCATGCAATGTACTTCCAGGTGCAAATAATGCATTCATTTAATACACGTGAAAGGGAATTATAGTTTGGCATTGAATCAATATGCATGCAATGTATTTCAAGTGCAAATAATACACGCACTGGATTCTCAGGTGAAAACAATTCATGTAACTGATTTCAAGATACAAATAATGCACGCACTAATAAAAGCTTAGACCTGGACTTTAACTTTGCAATACAATTCTTCATATTATTATTATTTAAATTTTTTCTTTTCACGCATGTACCGGGTACACAAATTATGACCAACCTGGAAAAATTTCCCAACACTCTGCACTTGCACGCATGTATTTGCCATTGTGGTTAGGACAACAGTTCAAGGCAACAATAACACTGCATGAAACTAGAGATTGAAAACTTAAATGAAGATGCACATGAACATGAAGGCAACAACAAGTGATGCAATATCACACAATACAGTGAGCTCGAGAACAAGACTCATGGACACGCGATCCAGACTGACAACATAATGCACAAAACAAAACTCGACCAAGAACAAATAATGACATGATCAGAATTGCAAAAATAGTGGTCGAAGCAAAGCCATGACAAGCCTGAGTTTACTTAAAGCCTGAATGAACAAAGACCAAACTCACAACCAGATTCAAAACCGAGAAACAACATCCAGACCTCAAGTATGCTCAAGTCAAAATGCAACAAAGTCGAACAATATTAAAGTTAAAGCTGATGCCAACCTAAAAATGCAACTCAAATCAAACTGTGATGAACTGGTCAAGTACAGTTCGAATACTCCACCAATAAGGAATCGAATTACAAACTGCAAATGAGCATCAACTAAAATGTTTGGTCAGACAAGGCAACCATGAACAAAGAATTTTAGGTAGCAATCTCAAATCAAACTCGAAACTGTGCTCATGCCTAAGCCAACTAAAAACACGAACAGTACCCAGTCGAGTTCAAATGTCAAAAACAAGATACAGTTCAAAATCAAGTCAGATGATAAACAAATTGAAGCAGAAATAAGATTCATGTTAATGCCGATGCCAACAGAAAAATACTCAAAATCATTTGCAGTTCAAATCACACTGTACTCAAGCTACAGAAATCAGTTAACTATTCAAAGCCATGGATAATAGAAATCGAACCAAGGCAAATAAAAATCATCAACATCGAAACAAAGCTGAACAACATAAACACAATACTAAGCAGGAATTAGATGTGAGTGATGTGAGTGTCACTCACCTGTTCGAGGGCATAGATCCAAACAACCGAGTATTTGAAGTCGGCAACCACGAAATCGATCAAAGCGGCGGTCAATCGAGGAAGACGAGCGAGCTGAAGAAATCGAAACCCTAATTTGCCAAGACGAAGAACATGGCCACCATTTCTTTTTATTTTTGTTTTTTATTCGTTTTAGGGTTTCGAATCGAATGAAAAGGGGAACGAGCACACCCTTATATCAACAAAGGGAACGGGCTGAATAAATAAAAAGGGAACGGGCCCAATTATTAAAGATAGAAGAGAGAGTGTTAATGGGCCAAGATTCAATTGAAAGCCTGCATAACCACCCAACAAATTTCAAAAGACTTTCGACCGGATAAAATCCCAATAGCAATTAACAATCAATTTTAATCGTCAAATGATGAAAATTAATTAATGCGAAATCTCGGGTTGTTACACGTTATAACTTTGAAGTATTGGGATTTTGGAAATGAATATATTTGAAGTGAAAATGATATCGTATTGATTTGGGTTTTGAAATGGAAATCGTATTTTGGTTTTGAAGTATAAACTATTTTGAAATGACCGCGGTGTTATAATAACGTTTGGTTGTTAAAGTGACAAGGATCGGAAGTTGTCATACTCTCTGCCAACTCCGAAAACCACATTAACAACTGTGTATGCGGTGGAGATTCCAGAATGAAGTAGGATGGTGGCGATGCCGTATTGAGGTATATCGTGGACCCGACTCCCGTGAGTTGGCATAAAATGGCTAAAACATGAGCGATTCTCGGGCCAGTGAGGTGACTCCTCTGATCAGACCTACTCCTTCGATATTATATTCTGACTTTGAGATTGATTTGGTGACCACTTTTGATTTTTTATCTGGGGACGTGGCTCGAGGTGTGAGGTTTCTGCGACTATGAGTTACCACTAGCCCGGATGCGTAATTGGTATATTTACCCTGGCATTGCTTCGTTGTGCCGTGTCACCTACCTTATCGTGCTTTGTACGAGTTTGGATTTCTCCCAATCTGGAGATGCGCTGATACTGGGTAAACTATTTGGACTATTATGTGTTAAGGTGGAAAATGTAAAGCCTTAATGCTATTTAAAAGTAAGTTTATTTTACTATAAACATTATTGTAATAGCGTATATTACTACATAGTAGATAGTTTAACGGATTCTTAGGAGATGTGAATCCCAAGCACCTCTTAAGTTACTGCACTCACGTTAGACACTGGATAGGAGATGTCAAATCCCGTAAACATATCTGACGTCATTCCGCTCACAGCATTTACCGTAGATTTAACTTACATAAGATCTTTTAGTTCTGACTCGAGTGTTTTGTCGTTTCAATCCGCTCGGGTTAGCCTGAGCATTTCAGGATTTGAAGACCTTACTTTTGTAGGACGAATACGAAGATTATATTACTATTATTTATATTATTTAATTCACTGCATCATGTATTCTGCTGCATTATTTATTATTCTATGGTATGTGTAACTCTGATATGTGTTGTATAAGTATAATCAACTGTTTTTGTAAAACAGCTTCATGAAATGTTATTTGATTATTTATTTTGTCATTCCGCTGTGAGGTTCTGTTTGTCTCTGCCTTTTCTTATTCATCCTAATAACAATTCGCCCTTCTGTATGGTTTGAGTCGGCATGTGTGTGTTTGCCTAAAACGTACAAAAACACGGGATGTTACATTTGGTATCAGAGCTTTGGTTTAGCGATAAACTTTAGCTTGGTGGGTCTGACTCTTTACTAATAGGGTAGTAATACCCTACGATGAGTTGTTGAGTGTATATATATATATGAGAGAGCGTATTTGTTAGTGTTATAAAAAGGTTTTAATATTGTGTTAATTTGTTCCATTTTGTATTTATAAATTCTGGTTGGTGCATAGGACGCTACGACATCGATAGGGATTTCTAAACACTTAATAGGATAGACCGACATAAATTTGTTTTAAAGTAGAGGTAAATGAAATAATTTTACCTATCGTATATTTTTATATATAAAATAATAATTTTATAAATGATGTATTTGGTTGTATATATTTGTTTTTAGGTAGTGAATTTTATAAATAGTGATTTAGAAATAAGATTTGAATATAAAATAAATTAAAATTGGAAATTTAGAATTTATGTTCCGAGGTTTTGAAAATTTCTTTCAAATGATGTTGGAATATAATAATAATCATATTTAGAAGTATTTTCTGATATAAATATTTCAATATGATTTGAAAGAATTTTTTTAAAGAAATTTTGAAAAGAAATAAGTTCTATACTCCCCTCTCGGTCGTTGGAAAATAATTTCGATGATGAGTGCACGCATTATCAACATTTATTTTCGAGTTTTAAAGTGGGAAGGCCACTGTAGTAATTGTACTGCAGATTTATTTTGATAAACAAATATAAATTCTAAATTGCTTTAAATATAATAGGATATATAAATTGTAATTATATACATTTATCTATTATTTTTAAATGATTTGAAACGGAACCCGACATTTAGTTCTTAAATTTCTATAAATTGGATATTTTCAGTTGTTATAATAGAATGAAATTTTAACCATTTAATGATTGAAATCCTAAATGAAAATAAGAAATTAAATGCTAAATTATAACTAAAGGACATAAGAAATTTGAAATTTGTAACCTCTAAACAAAAAGATATGAAATCAAAAGATGTAATTATTGAACATTTATTTACTAAAATGAGATAAGATAAGCTTGTGTAAGTTTCATTTACATTATTTAACATATATATAATTTACCAACTATAAAAATTTGAAATGTTAAAAGAAAATGTAATGGGAAATTTTACAAGTAAAACTTGAAGTAATGAAAGTATTCAATGAATTTGCTTTTATAAATAAGAATTTAATGTTATAACTGCTATAAACTTGAGTATGACTGAAAGGCCACTAATTAAATATAATAGAAAAGTTATAAAGAAATGATAATAAACTTAAGTAAATGTTGAAGTTATTTATAACAAAATTAAGTAGAAAGATGAATACTGTAAATAAATGAATTAAGTAATGAATAAACGAATGTAATGCAAATAAAAGAAATTTGCATTATATATGGATAAATGAAAATGAATTTATAAGTAGTGGATAAAAATAAATGAAAATAAGACAGAATGAACAAATGTGAAATTATCTGCAAAGAAGCTTATATAGTACTCTAAGGATATGCTTACATATGTTTAAATTAAATTGTATATGAGTAACATATGTAAGAAATGAAGATGACGTATGAAAATAAAAGAATTGAAGTGAAAACTGAAATAAATAAAATGTAAATTAAAAAGATAAATCATTATATGGATGAATAGGAAGTGAAGCAATAAATGTGTGCAGTGAAATTAATAAGGACGAACTTAATTTTGCTTGGGGTTATTATTTGGTTGGTTTATGGTTGTTTGAGAAAGGATACTTTAAAATTATTTGGATGTATGAATAATCTATTTAGTTTCATCTAAGACTGCTGTGTAAATGGTGCACATAGTAGTTTATTTTTCATTCTGTACAATTTAAAGTTAAGCTATTTGTTTTGTTTGATATGAATGGATAATTGATTGTGTTGATTTTATGTGATGGTTGTATGCTTTGTTACAAGTGATTGTGGTTTATATTGATTTGTTTGTTAGTGCTTGAAACAACTTTAAATATTCCATTTTATATAATTATTAACCTCTTTTGGATTATATAAGTGAAATACAGGTTATGGAAGCAATTACTACTGCTTTTGGTTCAATAAAGTAAGCATTAATTGCCAAACAAATGGGTACATTTTCGGATTACGGTATTATACCGTTATTATATTATTTTCCCGTGTTGGGATATATATTGTTTTGGAAAATATATGTTGTATATTGTTATTTTTGATATTATAATTTCTCCCGCGCCTCTCCGTACAAAGGAGACTCTACCGAAATTTTTCATAAATTTTGGACTTAGAAAATTTTATGAAATGTTTTCAAAACTTTTGTTAAATTGAAAATAAAAGATTTAATTGTTTATAAATTTAATATTTTGTTTAAATTATTTTATTTTGTAAATTTGTTTCTTATAAATTTAATATTTTAAATAAGATATGCTGACTACCTAATTCCTTCTTTTCCCTTCTTTTTACATTTCGGGGATGAATAGTTTTGAGTGAGGGCGAGTGTAACGACCCATAATTTTCAATGATTTAAATTTGTTATTTTAATACGATTGTGCAAATAAATATTTAAAGAAATAAGAAAAAAATTTGGGAATTATATTAACGAAATAATAACTAGAATGCAAGGTAAACAATGCTAATTAAAGTTAATGAATTAATGAATTGAATGGAATGCCAATTAATGAAAACAAACCTAAATGTTATGTTTGGCTATAAATTGAACATGAGTGAATAAATGAAATATTGGATTTACCAAGAAAATAATAGATAGTTAATGGGAAGTGAATGAAATTAGTATTATGAAAATAAATGGAAACATTGACTTGTAAGGAATAAAAGCTTATTAAGGTGACTGAAGGTTAACTGTGGCAAACTATTGTACGCTACCTATCTATGTAGCCTGTTAATTTAAATTGGTAATAAATTTCAATAAATGTAATCGTATAATATGTTAATGTAAATTAGATTAATGATTGGGAATAATGTTAATTTTATTCATAATATGGCAATTGGTAAAATTAAAAGAATGGAAATCAAGATTTATTAATTATTTGAATTTAATGATAGTAATTGGACTTATAGCAAATAAATGAAACTAAATATTTAAATATTATGATGATGAGGATTTAAGATGAAATTTGACAATATTAGGGTAATTAATCAAGAACCATTGCTAATTTCATCTATTTGATAAATATGGATTGAATGGTAGGATGAAAGGTCAATTAAATCAAATTATTGAAAATTTAATTTATAAATTATGAATTTAATGAAATTGAAATTAAACACTAAAATTGATGAATCAATTAACTTTGAATTGATAACTAAATTTGTTTAAATTATTGAAAATTTTTTAGGAGATTAAAATGATGGAATTTGTGAATTATTAAATTTGAAACGGAAAGTTGATTTAATTAATAAAATATTAATTTAATTTAATAATGTGAAATATAGCCATTTTGGCCACTGACTCGGATTTCGACGAAACTAGTTCATCGGATCCGTAACGGTGAACTATTATAGGATTTCAAGTTTCCCAACGATCGGACTTTTCGTTTGATCGTACGGGCTCGAAACGCGAAGAAATCAATTTAATTAAAATCAATTGAAATCAATTTGAAATAAGCGGATTTTAGCATATGTAACAACCCTAGATTTTGCTTATATTTTTAAATTGACTTTATTTTTATTTTAAGTTATTTTAAATTTGTTTTATTTCAAACATTTTATTTTTAAATATTAATTGTGATTATTAAGTGATTTATAGTTCAAACTTGTATAATTTGAATATTTTACTATAAAGTGAATTTCTGGTCAAACTGTTCAAACTTTGACTTTTAAACTTCAAAATTAAATTATTTTAAATCTTAAATTTTATCTTTTATTATGAAAATAGATGAAATAACTTGAACACTGCTTTTCGTTTCGTTGAAAACGGAGTTAAACTACAAAAGTTATGTACATTTCAATTTTGAGTATAATTTGTTTTATTTTGCAATTTCGTCTATTTTAAATTATATAAATTATATTTTCTTTGACATATTTTATTTTAATTTTTTTAATATGTTATTGTATTTATATTTTTGTCTTTTATTATTTTTAAAGTGATAATATAATTTTTCTAAAGTTTATTTCAATTTATTAAGTCTGGTTTCCAATTTTCTGCTTTCTTTATTTAATTTTTTTAATTACAATTTATTTATTTATTTTTGTTGAATTCATTTTTATTTTGTGTTCTTATCTTTATTTTTAAATATTTTTAAGTACATAAAAAGTTTCCAAAGTTAATTGCATTTATTTTTCATATTTTCAACATTAGTTGCAAATTTTGCTGTTTTATTTAATTAAATTATATATAATTAATATTATTATTTTTTATTTAATAAATTTTCGTACTTTTATCTGGATTTATATATATATTTCAGTTATTTAAAAATTTAAATAAATTGATGGAAATTTTAAAGGTTTTAAACACTTTAACTTCTAAAGCCTTTTTACATTCCGACCTTTCATTTTCTCAACTCCACTCTTTAATGATTTTTTTTTGCCCTGCTTTCATTTCTCATTCTAGCTGCATCTCCCTCATTTTTTCACATATTCTAACCTTCTCAAACTCGTAAAAAAATTGCACGGCCATTGCATCAAAGGTTTGGGTAAAATTCATCTCCTTCTTCCTTGTTTTTCTAGTTTTTCTATTGAATTTTGTATATGTTCTCTAACTTCATAGCGTTTTTCCTCCACCTCCAGCTGCTAGGCCGACCCCACCACCACCACAACCAGCCACCACTATCTCCAAATCACCACCTCATAAGGCCGACCTGCCCTAGGCAAGAGATCCACCCTTCATTTACACAAACCATCACCATATAGTTTAGGCCGAGCATAACCTTCCTCTATCACCACTTCCACCACCTTTTCCACCACTTCCTCCACCACCCCTTGCTCTGACCTGACCACCACCCACAGCCACACCACCCACCACCACCAGAGCACCAGGCCGAACCCATAGGACCCCTTGGCCGAACCCTTTTTTTTGGCTTGAAAGTGATGATAGTTGCCTTGTAGTTGTAGATCCAAGCACCTTTATCTTGCACCATCTTCTAAACCATGTTAGGCCGACCATATAGACTCAAGACCAGAACCAAATTCAACCTTTGATAGTACATTTCAGACATGTAGCTAAAGTATAGGAGGTTGAAAGCAAATGCAATGATTTTGGATTTGTTTTATACAAGTATTTCTAGCATTGTTTATTGAAAATTTTGGATGAAATCTTATGTTGTTTGTAATTGTTCTATGTAAATGAACTCAAGGTGTATAGCTTTGGCTCTCCACTCTCGAATCGTTGTTGTGTTGTCGTGCCTTTATTTTTTTTTACAGTATTGTGTGTCTAGTGTCAATCTCTAGCTTTGAACATGTGAGTAATTCTCACCTGACGATTTGTACTTATATAACTAGTAAACTGACCCCTTTTGAATCTGTAAAATACATTATCATGTTACACCTGCTATATTATGATTATACGTTGTTCACCCATGCTTAAACACATGTTATAACATTTGTTACTGTTATATTATGTTGTTATGTTATTTTTATCAGTTTATCACACTACAAGTTCCCTTTAGATTAGAATCACTATGGGTTGAAATGATACATACCCTAACGGACTTTAGAATAGGGGCAAATCGTTATGGGCTGAAATGATAGGCCTGAGAGATTTCCAATTTATTTCATTTACTTGGTACAGAGGGTTTGAAATGATAAAACCTGGATTTTCTTTGTAAATTACGGGTTGAAATGATATATTACCCGTATCACTTTACCTAGGCTAGGAAATTATATACAGACCCGTATTTAAAATATATTTTTATAAATTTTTTAAAATATCTGAGAAATGTAATTATTATAATATTTTGATTTAAAACTAAATAAAAAATAATTTTTGTAAAGTATTATTGATTTTCTGGAAATTTATAAGTTAAATAAATTATGGAAAGGTTAGAAAATTTGAATGTAAGAGTTTTTGGAAATTTTGATTTTATTATAATTGGAAATTAAATTAAATATGGAATTATGATAAATTTGTGATAATTAGAAATTAAAATGAATTTAAAGTGATTTTATAATATATTAATGATTTTTGAATAAAGAAATGAATGATTATTTAAGTTGAAATTTTGAAATATTACCAAAATGGGAATTTGTGAATTTGGCTTAAAAGTGAATTTTAAGTTAAGTAAATAAAATTGAAATTAAGTTATATTATAAATTTTAAACTTAAGTGTTAAGTTGTAATTTAATTCAATGAATTTAAAATTGAATGATGAAATTTAATAAGTGAATTATTATTAAATCTTGATTTTTGAATGGAAATTTAACTTTATAAAATCATGAACTTAAGGAAAATTAAATGTTGTTTATAAATGTGAAAATGTATGATTTTATAAGGAAAAAATGTTTTAAATAAAATTATAATTGGTTGTGAAATTTTATTGAATATTTAAAGTTAATTAACTGCATTTTTGAAATGCTATTAATTGCAATGTAAATGATATTACAGTATTTGTAAATGCTGTAGTTGATGATAATGAACTAAAAAGCTAAATTAAATTAAAGGCTATTATAGAAATCTTTTTAAGTGCTATAATTGTTGAATTTAACTAAGTTAAATTTAAGTAAACCCTATTACAACATTTTAAAATGCTGTCTTTTGTTAAATTGAACCGTTTTGAATGTAACTTTCCGTAGCGTTTTCTAAATGCTGCGAAAAGTGAATTTTCACTATTTTGATAAACTTAAGTGAATAAAGGAACTTTGGAAGTTGAAAATTTTGAAAATTTAATAATTTAATTATTAAATATAATAACTTCATTTTAATGATTTAAAATGATTTTTGAAATATAAACTATTTTGAAATGTGAATTGAAATGGTATTAAATTGAATAAAATGAATAATGATTTGAAAGGAACTTTGTAAAGATATGATATTTTAATATATTAAAATGATTTGAAACGAAGTTTGAAAAGATATGATATTTTAATATATTAAAATGATTTGAAACGAAGTTTTGAAAGATATGATATTTTAACATTAAATGATTTGAAAAAAATAAAGTTTTGAAAGATATGATATTTCAATATTAAAATGATTTGAAAAGAAATTCTAAAAGATATGATAATTTGGAAATGAAGCTTTAAAAGGTTATGATATTTTAATATATTAAAATGGTTTGAAAGGAAGTTTTGAAAGGATATGATAATTTAATATGTTGAAATGGTTAGAAATGACTTAATATTTATTTTGATAAATATTTGAATTTGGAAGATATGGTATGATGATATATTGAAATGGTTTGGAATGATTTAATCTTTATTTTGATAAAGATTTAGATTGAAATGATATTTTATTTTGAAGTATAAAATATTGTTTTAAAGTTATAACTACGGGTTATAATAACGATTGGTTGGCAAAGAGACCGGGATCAGATATGGGCATACTCTCTGTCGATACCAAAAACCACTTTGACTAACCGTGTACGCAGTGGAGATTGCAGAATGAAGTAGGATGGTGGCGATGTTCTTGAGGTATATTACGTGGACCCAACTCCCGTGAGTTGGCATAAGGTGGCTAAAACAGGAGCGATCTCGGGCCAACTGAGGTCATTCCTTCGATCGGACACATTCCTTCGATACTATACTCTTACTGGTGATTGATTAGATGGCCATCCTCCGATTTTTATTGGGAGTGTGTTCCGAGGTGGGCGTATGTGGCTGCTGCGTTACCACCAGCCCATGTGCGTAATTGGTATATTACCCTGGCATTGCCTTGTGTGCCGTGCCACCTACCATACCGAGCCTTTACTACGAGTTTGTTTTTCTCCCGTAGCCTGTGTGCTATCCTCTGACAGTCACCCGGTGTGGAGATGTCATGATATTGGATGGACTGCTGGGACTATTATGTGTGAAGGGTGATATGGGTTGCCCGGAACGCTATTTAAAAGTAAGTTTATTTTACTATAGACATTATTATAATAGCGCAATATTACTACATACTAAATAGCTTAACGGATCCTTAGAGGATGGGCGGTCCCAGACATCCTTTAAGTTACTTGTACTTTATTACAGTTCACTTGAGTTGGTTTACATTATATAAGTATATATTGTCCTAACTCGAGTGTTTGTATTTTTATTTACGCTCGGGTCAGCCTGAGTTATTCACAGATTTGGATTCCACTTTCTGGAGATTGGAATCGCTGGAGATTATCGGCTTATCTAGTTTTATCTATTTCAGTTCTGTTGTCCTATTCATCTTGTACTTGGTTATCATCTTGATACTTCTTTTGTACTTTATTTATTCTATTGTATTTATGTAACTCTGATATATTTACATAGTAGCTTCATGAACTACTATCTCTTTTACTTCCGCTGCATTTCTTACTCTGTGTCTGTGCTCTGTGATTATTATTTACTGTATATTCTGAGATTTGCCAAATTTTATTTACAATGCGGTATTTTGAGCAATTCAAGTCCGACATGTGCGGATGCGAATGGTTGAAAATACCTGGTTGTTACAGTTGGTATCAGAGCTTTGGTAGCTCTAGGAAAAACTTAGAATATACGGTAAATTTATTTACAGAATCACTTTCATTGAAACTTGAATCTCTTCCTCTTTGATTCAGATTTCCTTTGAATTTTGGAACGTTCCCTGCGGTTCAAAAATCCATTTGTGTCCCTCTCTATTCATCTTCTTTTGATTATGGAGTATCTCATAACTCCACTTCGAATGAACTTTATAGTGAATTGGCGGCCTCGCTAATATTCTAATGACTTGTAAAGGGGTGAAACTCCTTTACCATTAGCATCAATTCACCAGATATATATATATATATATATCCTTGGTTTAGATACTAATATCTTTTGTTATTCCAAACTCTATCTCTTGAGATCGAATGTAGATTTACTCCAGTCAATCCACATCGATCTTTTCCTTTAAGTCACAGTTGACCTGGTTAAGATTGCCCATGATTTATTTAAGCTTATCCATCCCACTATTCTGTTTAACCATCTTATCTTTTGTTTCTAAACTATCTACAAACATTTTGAATTGTACTTGTAAATCAATATTAATGTTTTGTTTTATATTGTGTTGTTTGAGTTGTTGATGTTGATTTGGATTTCCGATTGATTCGTCTGATCAACGCTACCGATTGTATTTCTAAAATACTTTGAGAGAACAAACTGACACAATATTATTTTAAAAGTTTGGTTAATAAAATAAAATTTGATATGAGTAAATTTATGGAACTTAATAAAATGATTTAAATTAATCATTTGAAATGATAATACTTGATTTATCATTTATTGTTCTATAAATGAATTTATAAATAGCTGTTTATAAATTGATTTTGGAATTGAAGTAAATTTAAAATAAGAAATTTGGGAATTTAATTTCCGATGGTTTCAAACCTTGTGTTTAAAGTTTTAAAAGGGGTATATTATTTAAAGTATTTTCTAATAGAAATTTGTTCCAAAAAAATTTAAAAGTTTAAAATTAGTGCTCTTCTCTTTGTCGCTGGAAAATAACTTCGGTGATGACCGCGGCATCATCGACATTCATTTTCGAGTTTCGAAGTGAAGAGACCGTTCTGTAGTCTTGCTACAGTTTTGTTTTGGAAAATTTAATTGATTTGAATTTCTAAAAAAAATAAGACTGGATTTATAATATATATAGATATATGATTTAAATTTGATTTAACATATTATGTATATTTATATATTTATTTATCTCTAAATTATTTGAAGGAATCGGAAATTTTATTCTAAACTTTATCTTAAAATAATCGTTTCAATTATAAAAAAAAAGTCAAAATTTTAGATAAATGATTCAAAAAATGAGATGAGGGAATTAGAAAGTTTTATTTATATAATAATCAATTGCATTTAAATATAACTTACCTTAATTTTTAAAAGTTAACAATGTAATTAGATAATATACAATATAAAAGATTTTATAAATAAAAATTAGAGTGGTTATAATAAATGTTATACACTTAAATTTTACTTATAAAAGATTTACAGAAGTAAATAGAGAAAAAAATTTAGAGAATTTTATTTAAATAAATTAATAATCAAATTTGATTTAATATGGAACCTTAAGTCTAACCTAGGAATTTTAATAAAGGTTATTTCCTGAAATGAATACGTTTGTATAATAAACAATGTATCTTTGAATAGATAAATAAAATATATTTGAATGGGACATTTTGTAATAAAGTTTATTTAACTTGGAATCGTAGTTTAATTGATGTCTAAATGAATAAACGTGTAAAGTAATTTGATTGTTATATTTGCTATGATAAATATTTTATTTATGAAATAGCTATGTCTTGTAAAACGAATAATTATGATTTAAATAATTAAGATGTATTTTCAATATCACTAAAATTTGATAATTAAAAATTTGGTTTTCAAATGGAAATTTCAAGTGTAACTTATTGAAGGAATATCTATTTATGAAATGTTTATTTTAAATAAAGTGTTAGGTTATTTGTTAAATTAAGAGTTAAGTAAAATAGTGAACTTTTGACTTAATAAATGAAGTATAGTTTAATTTGGATATTCCATGCATAAAAGTTTCTTTTAAATAAATCATAAGTTAAATGATATCCAAATGAATATTTCAGAAATTAAACTAATTGAAATACTAATATATCTAGTAGCACTTTAAAAGTACTGCTGTTTCTGAAAATACAATGTTTTGGAAATTTTATAATTGAATGAATGAACTTAGAAATGTTACAATTTTGAAATGAATATTATTTGACATTGAATTTAAATGGTTTAAATGAAGATTATTTTAAAAGTGTTATGATTTTAGTAGTATGATTTCCAAATAATAGCGTCTCTGAAGTATTATGATTTCAAAGCATCGTGGTTTCAAATTTATTATCTTATTTTGTTTTTCAAAACATCTTTTAGTTGTCCTTATTTTCCTTATCTTTTTACAGAACGGGGAGGCTATTGCTTATACAAGTTTGTTTAGAAATCTTTCTATAATCTTTGAAAATCTTTGATACTCATCTGGATCTGAACACTGCTTACCATCCACAGACCGACGGTCAAACGGAAAAGGGTGAATCGGATTTTAAAGGATGTTTTCGTGCTTGTGTTCCTAATTCTGGAGGATCATGCAAAGATCACATCCACCTTATTAAACTTACCTATAACAACAGTTATCAAGTATAATCTCAATCTTCTTGTTATCTTGTCTTAATCTTATTTCACTCTATATTTTTCTGTGCTTTCCCTTTCCTCATTCCTTTTCGGGGACAAAAAGTTTTGAGTGGGGGAGAGTGTAGCAACCCTAGATTTTGCTCATAATTTTAAATTGACTTTATTTTTATTCTAAGTTATTTTAAATTTGTGTTATTTCAAACATTTCATTTTTAAATATAAATGTTTATTATTAAGTGATTTATAGTTCAAACTTGTATAATTTGAATATTTTACTGTGAAGTGAATTTCTGGTCAAACTGTTCAAACTTTGACTTTTAAACTTCAAATTTAAATTATTTTAAATCTTAAATTTTATCTTTTATTATGAAAATAGATGAAATAACTTGAACACTGCTTTTCGTTTCGTTGAAAACGAAGTTAAACTGCAAAAGTGATGTACATTTCAATTTTGAGTGTAATTTGTTTTATTTTGCAATTTCGTCTATTTTAAATTATATAAATTATATTTTCTATTTAATATTTTATTTTAATTTTTAATATGTTATTGTATGTATATTTTTGTCTTTTATTATTTTTAAAGTGATAATATAATTTTTCTAAAGTTTATTTGAATTTATTTCAATTTATTAAGCCTAGTTTCTAATTTTCTGCTATTTTCTTCATTTAATTTTTTTAATTACAATTTATTTATTTATTTTTGTGAATTCATTTTTATTTTGTGTTCTTATATTTATTTTTAAATACTTTTAAGTATATAAAAAGTTTCCAAAGTTAATTGCATTTATTTTTCATATTTTCAAGACTAGTTGCAAATTTTGCTGTTTTATTTAATTAAATTATATATAATTAATATATATATTTTTTGTTTATTTAATAAATTTTCGTACTTTTATATGGATTTATATATATATTTCATTTATTTAAAAATTAAAATAAATTGATGGAAATTTTAAAGGTTTTAAACACTTTAACTTTCAAAGCCTTTTTACATTCCGACCTTTCATTTTCTCAACTCCACTCTTTAATGATTCTTTTTTGCCGTGCTATCATTTCTCATTCCAGCTGCATCTCCCTCATTTTTTCACATATTCTAACCTTCTCAAACTCAGAAAAAAATTGCACGGCCATTGCATCAAAGGTTTGGGTAAAATTCATCTCCTTCTTCCTTGTTTTTCTAGTTTTTCTATTGAATTTTTTATATGTTCTCTACCTTCATAGCGTTGTTCCTCCACCTCCAGCTGCTAGGCCGACCCCACCACCACCACAACCAGCCACTACTACCTCCAAATCACCACCCCATAAGGCCGTCTGCCCTAGGCAAGAGATCCACCCTCCATTTACACAAACCATCACCATATAGTTTAGGCCGAGCATACCCTTCCTCTATCACCACTTCCACCACCTTTGCCACCACTTCCTCCACCACCCCTTGCTCTGACCTGACCACCACCCACTGCCACACCACCCACCACCACCAGACCACCAGGCCGAACCCATAGGACCCCTTGGCCGAATCCTTTTTTTTTTGGCTTGAAAGTGATGATAGTTGCCTTGTAGTTGTAGATCCAAGCACTTATATTTTGCACCATCTTCTAAACCATGTTAGGCCGACCATATAGACTCAAGACCAGATCCAAATTCTACCCTTTATGGTACATTTCAGACCTGTAGCTAAAGTATAGGAGGTTGAAAGCAAATGCAATGATTTTGGATTTGTTTTATACAAGTATTTCTAGCATTGTTTATTGAAAATTTTGGATGAAATCTTATGTTGTTTGTAATTGTTCTATGTAAATGAATTCAAGGTGTATAGCTTTGGCTCCCCACTCTCGAATCGCTGTTGTGTTATCGTGCCATCATTTTTTTTCAGTATTGTGTGTTTGGTGTCAATCTCCAGCTTTGAACATGTGAGTAATTCTCACCAGACGATTTGTACTTATATAACTAGTAAACTGACCCCTTTTGAATCTGTAAAATGCATTATCATGTTACACCTGCTATATTATGATTATATGTTGTTCATCAATGCTTAAACACATGTTATAACATCTGTTACCATTATATTATGTTGTTCTGTTATTTTTATCATTTTATCACACTGCAAGTTCCATTTAGATTAGAATCACTATGGGTTGAAATGATACATACCCGAACGGACTTTAGAATAAGGGAAAATCGTTATGGGCTGAAATGATAGGCCTGAGCGATTTTAAATTTATTTCATGTACTTGGGACTGCGGGTTTGAAATGATAAAACCCGGATTTTCTTTGTAAATTACGGGTTGAAATGATATATTACCCGTATCACTTTACCTAGGCTAGAAAATTTTATACAGACCCGTAGTTAAAATATATTTTTCTAAATTTTTTAAAATATTTTTTGAAATGTAATTATTATAATTTTTGATTTAAAATTAAATAAAAAATAATTTTCGTAAAGTATTATTGATTTTCTGGAAATTTATAAGTTAAATAAATTATGGAAAGGTTAGAAAATTTGAATGAAGAGTTTTTGGAAATTTTGATTTAATTATAATTGGAAATTAAATTAAATATGGAATTATGATAAATTTGTGATAATTTGAATTTAAAATGAATTTAAAGTGATTTTATAATATATTAATGATTTTTGAATAAAGAAATCAATGATTATTTAAGTTAAAATTTTGAAATATAACCAAAAATGGAATTTGTGAATTTGGCTTAAAAGTGAATTTTAAGTTAAGTAAATAAAATTGAAATTAAGTTATATTTTGAAATTTTAAACTTGAGTGTTAAGTTGAAATTTAATTCAATGAATTTAAAATTGAATGTTGAAATTTAATAAGTGAATTATTTTTAAATCTTGATTTTTGAATGGAAATTTAACATTATAAAATCATGAACTTAAGGAAAATTAAATGTTGTTTATAAATGTGAAAATATATGATTTTATAAAAAAAAATGTTTTAAGTAAAATTATAATTGGTTGTTGTGACGCCCCACCTCTATACCCACGCTAGCCAAGAACACTACGGTGTAATGCTGTCCACTAGCACGGAGAATAAGGCTGTTGAGGAGCGACCATCCATGTAATTGCTTTGCACGAGCACCGATATGTCAGATAGTATAACATGCATTTTATTTCAAGAGGAAAATCCGACATACCGATACAAACACCAAGCTACTACACAGTGGCTATAATAATCTTCGGAAACAAATATAGAAATAAACATAACACAAATCAGTCATAGATAATTCATATCACAAAGGCGGAAATAGATATGAAATTAACACTAATACATGAAAGTGTATATCAGAGTAGTGGTCAAGAAGATCCATAATAATACAAAAGAATAGCAACACGTGCTATACAAAAGAGTACAACTATGAGTCTATATCTCAAGTGTATGCAACAAAATAAACTACTAATCTAAGTAGTTTGCCAAAAGTCAGAGTAATGATCCTGGATGAGAAGTCAAGCAGAAGCACCTGTAACATCTCGGTCTGACCCGAGTATTATTTAATAAGAAAATAATAAACGGATCAGTCTAACTATAAATATCAGATGAAACGATATAGAGTAAGAGATATGACAAAACACGTAATAATCACAATGCCAAGCTGTGATATGTATATATATAATTGAAAATCAACAAGAGATTAATCAATATCACAAATTCTACACAAGAATTAAAGAAGCGTCATACTCCTTATTTCGTTCATCAAAGCACAAATATTGACAATTGTATCAATGTCAATCACAAAAGTCAATGACACACAAATTCACCAATGCACAAATATTGATAAAACTTATCAATAGAAATCACGAAAATTGGTGAAACACAAATTCTAGAAATCATCTCAAGAAATCCAGAAATCACAAAAAAGGGGGGGAAGGCCTATCACAAACGGGAGCATAAAGCTCACCAACACGTGTATCACAAACGGAACGCTAATTCCATGGTTGCTAACCATCACAAATTGAGCTAAAGCTCCAAAAACGGCCCGAGGACCATGGGTTGCTACCCCACCAATTTGAGTCGAAACTCCACAAAACGGGGTTTAGTCTCCCTCGCAGACAAAGAGACATCGCACATTGCTAGTCTAAATCACAAAGATGATCGTCAAGATCAACGAGAAGTGTCAATTACACTAAGCTAGTAAATATAGGAGTTTAGCTTCATGTCCCATAACCACTTGCTTAACTCAAATATTTACGAACAAACTATAGATCTGCACTATAAAATTGTCACAAGAGATTCAATCGAACAAGTCCAAGAATTAACCAACGGAGTAAACGCAAGCGTTTCATACCACTCGTTTTACTAAGCCGTTTAATTAGATTTCTCGTGCGAATGAGGTAAAGTTTTGTACATACTAATAGATTGGAAAACGGTTCAAGAAACGAGCTTTGTACTAAAATAGAGTTGAAATCATTTAAAGAAAGAGTTTTGATATTTACTACTAGTATAGAAACCTTTATATTTTTAAAGTGACAAATCACGAAGAAGATTGTAGGAACAATCAATCACTAAAATTCACATACGAAGATGTGAATAAAAATCCAACGAAACCGATAAAGAATCCATCAAAATGGATATTCAAAAATCCTTAAAAAAGAGTCATCAAATTCATAACAAACGACAACAACACATAGGAAACAACACCAATCGATTAAAGTTGGAAATTCAAACAACTAGGCGAAATAGGCAAAAATGCACCAGGTCGGTCGGCCGCCTACAGAGCTCGGTCGACCGAACCAGGGGTTGGAAGTGCACGGGGCACCAGGTCTGTCGACCGGCCCAGGGGCTCGGTAGGCCGAAGCCAGTAACCGGCACTTCCAAACAGAGGCAGGAAGTGCCTAGGTAGCAGGTCGGTCGACCGGCCCAGGGGCTCGGTCGGCCGAACCTGTTGCCAGCACTCCCCTACCCTATTTCAAAAGAGGTGCAAACTCGATCAAATTGCATTCGCTCGAGCAACGACGCTAAGGGTTTATGCCTATCGACTACCCGGCCCTATATGCTCCTCGATGCATCACTAAAAACATGTGCAAACATCAAAGTTAGGATTTTTAACAAATTGAACTCAAAACACCAAAAATTGGAATATTCACCAAATCAATCCAAACCAAAAGCAAATGCACACGAATAAGTGTTAGGAATTCATACCTAACAATCGAAGATAAATATAAGCATAGACGTGAGATAAAAATCTCACCTTTGAACCCAAGCAATTGAAAAAGAAGCTTGAAAGCAAAAGAGAATCAACCACTCTTCAAATCCAACTCAAGAAGCTTGATTCTAAGCTAACAAGAGAAACATTTCCTAAGTTAGGTTTAGGAATTTCTGAAATTGATAAGAGAATGAGTTGGAGAAGAAGGAGAGAAGCTTACCAATGGGTTCTTCTATTAGTTTGGAGCTAGAGCTTGATTTGCAAAAGGAAACTAGGGTTTTGGAGTTTTAATTTCCCATCTCTCCCACCATTGATGTTTTAAAACTGAAAAGAGGAGAAAGTGAGTGTGAATGGGGAGGAGTGGCTCAGATTTGAGTATAAGTTAAACATAGGGCTGAGCCCAAACTCAAACCCAAAGTGAAAAAGTAGCAAAAATCAACTTTCTCCAAACATATCGAAGCTTATACTCAAAAAGGTCGCAAATGGCATTTTAAACTCAATGGGAGTGGTCCCGAGTCCTAATTCGACCGTATGCAAAAAGTAGCTTTTCGGACTAAATTTCGAGTATCGATAAAATATTTAAATAAAATATTTAAATATAAAAAATCAACAAATATGCGGGTTGTTACAGACTCCACTCCTTAAAGAAATTGCGTCCTCGCAATATTTATGAAGAAGATATATAGTAACATCCATAACAGCATATTCAACACAAAAGAAGTTTGAAATAAGAAGTTCACCTCAAAGAGCACGGGAAAGTAAGTCCGGATGTGATCGCTCGATGAACTCTCTAGACTCCCAAGAACAATCCTTAGGATTTGAAGACCATTGAACTTTCACAAGCGGAACATCTTTATTTCGAAGACGTTTGACCTCCAAAGCAATAATTCGAATAGGATGCTGCTCATAAGTTAAATTAGGCGAAACTTCAATTTCTTCCACAACACCGGGCTCAAGAACAGAATCGGAATCTCGAAGACATTTCCGAAGTTGAGAAACGTGAAACACGTCATGGATAGCAGAAAATTGAGCCGGTAATAAAAGGCGATAAGCCATGGAACCAATACGTTCAGTGATAGGAAATGGCCCAATATATCGAGGCGCTAATTTTCCCGATCGACTGAAAAGTACAACACCTTTCATAGGTGAAACACGAATGAACACAAGATCTCCCATAGAAAATTCTAACCTCCTTCTTCGGTTATCGGCATAGGATTTTTTTCTACTCTGGGCTTCTTTCATCCTATGACGAATAAGATCAATCTTTTCCGTGGAATCACGAATAAAATCTGGACCTAAAACCAGCTTCTCACCGGCCTCAAGCCAACAAGAAGGAGATCGGCATGGCCTTCCATAGAGTGCCTCGAAAGGTGCCATACCAATACTAGATTGGAAGCTATTATTATAGGAAAATTCAACAAGTGAAATATGATCTTCCCAACTTCCACCAAAATCAAGAACACATGCACGAAGAAGATCTTCAAGAGTTTGATTCACACGCTCGGTTTGTCCATCGGACTGGGGGTGATAAGCGGTGCTAAAATTAAGCTTCGTTCCCAAAGCTTTTTGAAGACTCTTCCAAAATCCACTAGTAAACAATGGATCACGATCACTAACTATAGAAGTAGGAACTCCATGCAATTTAACAATTTCTTTAATAAAAAGTTTGGCCAAAAGAGGTACGGTTCGGTTAGACCGAACGGGAATAAAATGGGCAGATTTAATAAGTCTATCAACAATCACCCATAAGCTATCATGACCCGAACGAGAACGGGGAAGGCCATCTATAAAATCCATGCAAATTTGGCCCCACTTCCAAATTGGAATTTCTAAAGGTTGCAATAACCCACCGGGCCTTTGATGCTCGGCCTTAACGAGTTGGCAAGTCATGCAATGCTTAACGAAGTTAGCGATGTCAAGTTTCATTCCCTCCCAATAATAAAGTCGCTTCATATCCGCGTACATTTTACTACTACCGAGATGAATGGTAAATTTAGAATGATGTGAATTTTCTAAAATATCTTTACGAAGATCACCAATATTTGGCACGACAAGTCTATCAAATTTCCGAATGCCCCCACGAGAATCGATATCAAAGTCTTTCAAACCTTCAATATCAATTTTATCCTTAATATTTTGGCCAAGAAGAGCCAATTCAGGATCTAGCCTTTGAGCTTCAAGAATGCGGTCAAAAAGATAAGGATGAGCCTCAAGGCTACATAAAACAAATGATGAGCATAAATCGGATAAGCGCTCTCGAATCTCACAAGTGGATAAGATCTCGAGATCGTTCCATTCGGATATCATCATAGAAACAACAGCTTGTTGTTTTCGGCTAAGAGCATCGGCGACACGATTACCCTTTCCGGGAGTATAAAGAATATCAAGATCATATGGTGAAAGAAATTCGAGCCAACGCTGTTGACACAAATTAAGTTCCTTTTGAGAGAATAAATACTTCAAAGACTTATGATCGGTATAAAGAACAAATTTCTCTCCTAAAAGATAATGACGCCAAATCCGAAGAGCAAAAACAATAGCCGCGAGCTCTAAATCATGTGTGGCATATCTAGTCTCGGCAGGCTTTAATTGCCTAGAAGCATAAGCAATAACACGTTCTTTTTGCATAAGAACGGCACCCAAACCAACGCGACTAGCATCGGTATAAACAACGAAATCTTGATTCCCCTCGGGAATAACAAGAATAGGAGCATCAGAAAGGAGTTCTTTTAATTTCTGGAAAGAAGTTTCACATTTTTTCGACCAAATGTATTTAACACCTTTCTTCGTTAAGCTAGTGAGAGGCACGACAATCTTAGAAAAGTCTTTGATAAAACGGCGGTAATAGCCCGCCAATCCGAGAAAACTACGAATCTCTGTCACACTCTCCGGTCTCTTCCAATCTTGAATCGCTTCAATCTTTGAAGGATCCACGGAAATTCCGGACTCGGAAATAATATGATCGAGAAACTTCACACGAGATTGCCAAAAATGGCATTTAGAATATTTTGCTTTTAATTGATTACTCCTAAGAGTTTCCAACACAATCCGAAGATGTTTTTCATGCTCCTCTTTGGTTTTTGAATACACAAGAATATCATCAATAAAGATGAGAACAAACCAGTCGAGGAAGTCTTTGAAAACTCTATTCATAAGGTCAACGAAATAAGCCGGAGCATTCGTTAGACCAAATGGCATAGTAAGCCATTCATAAGATCCATAACGAGTATGGAACGATGTCAAAGGAATGCTATCCTCTGCAATACGAAGCTGATGAAATCCAGTAGCTAAGTCTAATTGCGAAAAGACTCTAGCACCACTAAGTTGATCAAATAGGTCATCAATCTGAGGTAAAGGATATTTATTCTTGATAGTAAGATCATTAAGTTTGCGGTAGTCAACGCAAAGCCTAAGTGTACCATCGGATTTCTTCACAAAAATAGCCGAAGCTCCCCAAGGCGAGGAACTAGAGTGAATAAATTGCTTCGTCTCCAATTCGGATAATTGTTTACGCATCTCCTCGTTTTCTTTATTGGACATACGATAAGGAGGGCGAGTGATAGGTTGAGCTCAAGGAATGAGATTAATTCTGAAATCAATTGCTCGCTTTGGTGGTAATCCTAAAACGGGCTCGAATATGTCGAAAAATTCACGAACGACGTGAATAAGAGAAATAATATCACCCTCATCATCATCGTCATCATGAGGGTTTAAAGAATATAAAGATGCAACCAAAGCAGAATCCGAATCTTTAAGAATAACAGAAACCTGATTAACAGATTGAGGATTTCGAAGATGAATTGTCCGCTCAGGACATAGGATATGAGCTTCATAACGGTTAAGCCAATCCATTCCCAAAATCATTCCAAAGCCTAAATAACGTATGACATGCAAATCGGCTAGGAAAGAAAAATCACACAAAATAATCTCAACATCTTTACACAATAAACTGATTGTTACGGATCCACCAACCGGATTCGCAATTCTCAAAGGAGTCATTAAACACAAAACATCCAAAGAAAAAGTATCAACAAGTTCTTTTGATATAAAAGAATGGGACGCACCCGTATCAAAAAGAACTCGAATAGGATGATCACGAAATAAAATAATTCCATCCAGAATAGAATGAGAAATACCTTGGCCACGAGATATGTTGCTAGGGGCTTGAGCAAAATTAAGCTTTCACTCCTTCCTGCCCTGAAGCTTGGGGCATGAAGATATAACATGACCGGGACCTTTGCAGTAGCGACAAGAGATAGACTTGGGACACTTGTTCGCATAATGGTCCTTCGAACCACAATTATAGCACTCCCCACGACCAAAGGAAGAAGTCTTTGCCGCGAAGGTCGCTTGCTTCCCTTTCTTATTGGGATAAGGGCCCTTGAATTTACTGGGCCTTTTCTTGTTGTTGTTGAAGTTTGGTTTGGAACCCACCACTTCAACATCATTCTCCCTATCCGCCTCTTCAAGACGAAGAGCGATATCAATGAGGTGGTCGAAAGAAACTTCTAATTTTAGAAGTAATGGCTTCTTGAGATTTTTTTTAAGCCATAGACGAACCTCTGATTTTTCTTCAATGGGGTGTTGATGTATTCAACCCCATATTTGGAGAGAGATTCAAAAGACGCGACATAATCTGCCACGGAAGATTCACCTTGAACAAGGTCTATAAAACGACGAGCCAAAGTCACCTTCTCAGCTTCTGGTACGAATTTCAACTCAAAGCGTTCCCGGAATTGCTCCCAGGTGAGATCCGCTTCATTAATCTCAGAAATAAGAAGCTCGTACCAGTCCAATGCTCTTTCTCGGAGCATACTAGAGGCCACCTGAACTCGGTGAAGGTCAATAAGATTCATGCGAGAAAAGATTCGATCGCATGACCTTAGCCAAGCCCGTACTTCAATAATAGTTTCGGAACCTTTGAATGGCTCCCCACCCAAATTAGTATAATCGCTGCACAAGCGTGCAAATCCCGACTTTGGGTGAGTAGGTTCCGGGTTAGCTCCAGCTGCTTGAGCATTTGTCACTAAATTAAGAAGCTGTTGAGCAGTCATAAAAACTCCATCCTGGGGTGGAGTGCTAGAAGGTACGGCTCTGTAGCGGCCAGGTCTAGACATTTCTCTCCCTTTAGAAAGAAAGAAGAAGAAGAAAAAGGTTATTCACCAAATTGAATATCAAGCAATCTTGATAGATAAACAAGGAATCATAAGGAAAATAGGATGAATCGGTACGAAGACTCGAATTAGATTCTAAAGCATGACTCCTAAGATGGACTTGGACGATGATCCTTGTTATATTATTCCATATTGTTCCAAAGTTCGGCTCTGATACCAAGCTGTGACACCCCACCTCTATACCCACGCTAGCCAAGAACACTACGGAGTAATGCTGTCGACTAACACAGAGAATAAGGCTGTTGAGGAGCGACCATCTGTATAATTGCTTTGTGCGAGTACCGATATGCCGGATAAAAATATAACTTTTCATCTCAAGAGGAAATCCGACATACCGACACAAACTCAAAGCTACTACACAGTGGCTATAAAGGTCTTCGGAAAAAAATATAGAAATAAACATAACACAAATCAGTCACAGATAATTCATATCACAAAGGCGGAAATAGATATGAATATAACACTAACACATGAAAGTGTATATCAGAGTAGTGGTCAAAAAGATCCACAATAATACAAAAGAATAGCAACACGTGCTATACAAAAGAATACAACTATGAGTCTATATCTCAAGTGTATACAACAAAATAAACTACTAATCTAAGTAGTTTGCCAAAAGTCAAAGTAATGATCCTGGATGAGAAGTCAAGCAGAAGCACTTGTAACATCTCGGTCTGACCCGAGTATTATTTAATAAGAAAATAATAAACGGATCAGTCTAACTATAAATATCAGATGAAACGATATAGAGTAAGAGATATGACAAAACACATAATAATCACAATGCCAATCTGTGATATATATATATAATTGAAAATCAACAACAGATTAATCAATATCACAAATTCTACACAAGAATCAAAGTAGCGTCATACTCCTTATTTCGTTCATCAAACCACAAATATTGACAATTGTATCAATGTCAATCACAAAAGTCAATGACACACAAATTCACCAATGCACAAATATTGATAAAACTTATCAATAGAAATCACGAAAATTGGTGAAACACAAATTCTAGAAATCATCTCAAGAAATCCAGAAATCACAAAAAAGGGGGGAAGGCCTATCACAAACGGGAGCATAAAGCTCACCAACACGTGTATCACAAACGGAACGCTAATTCCATGGTTGCTAACCATCACAAATTGAGCCAAAGCTCCACAAATGGCCCGAGGACCATGGGTTACTACCCCACCAATTTGAGTTGAAACTCCACAAAACGGGGTTTAGTCTCCCTCGCAGACAAAGAGACATCGCACATCGCTAGTCTAAATCACAAAGATGATCGTCAAGATCAACGAGAAGTGTCAATTACACTAAGCTAGTAAATATAGGAGTTTAGCTTCATGTCCCATAACCACTTGCTTAACTCAAATATTTAAGAACAAACTGTAGATCTCCACTATAAAATTGTCACAAGAGATTCAATCGAACAAGTCCAAGAATTAACCGACGGAGTAAACGAAAGCGTTTCATACCACTCGTTTTACTAAGCCGTTTAATTAGATTTCTCGTGCGAATGAGGTAAAGGTTTGTATATACTAATAGATTGGAAAACGGTTCAAGAAACGAGCTTTGTACTAAAATAGAGTTGAAATCATTTAAAGAAAGAGTTTTGATATTTACTACTAGTATAGAAACCTTTATATTTTTAAAGTGACAAATCACGAAGAAGATTGTAGGAACAATCAATCACTGAAATTCACATACGAAGATGTGAATAAAAATCCAACGAAACCGATAAAGAATCCATCAAAATGGATATTCAAAAATCCCTAAAAAAGAGTCATCAAAGTCATAACAAATGATAACAACACATAGGAAACAACACGAATCGATTAAAGTTGGAAATTCAAACAACTAGGTGAAATAGGCAAAAATGCAATTTGGTCGAGGTTGGACCTCATTTGGATGGACTGGGAAGGGACTGGCAACAGGTCCGGTCGACCGAGCCCTGCTGCCGGCCGACCGACCTGCTGCCGGCCGACCGACCTGCTGCCAAGTGCATAAGCACTTCTCTGTTTAAGGTTCGGTCGACCGAGTACAGGGTTCGGCCGACCGACCTGCTACCCAGGAACTTCCTGCCTCTATTTGAAAGTGCCAGTTACAGGCTTCGGCCGACCGAGCCCCTGGGCCGGTCGACCGACCTGGTGCCCCGTGCACTTCCAACCCTAGGTTCGGTCGACCGAGCTCTGTTGCCGGCCGACCGACCTGGTGCATTTTTGCCTATTTCGCCTAGTTGTTTGAATTTCTAACTTTAATCGATTCGTATTGTTTCCTATGTGTTGTTATCACTTGTTATGACTTTGATGAATCTTTTTTAGGGATTTTTGAATATCCATTTTGATGGATTCTTTATCGGTTTCGTTGGATTTTTATTCACATCTTCGTATGTGAATTTTAGTGATTGATTGTTCCTACAATCTTCTTCGTGATTTGTCACTTTAAAAATATAAAGGTTTCTATACTAGTAGTAAATATCAAAACTCTTTCTTTAAATGATTTCAACTCTATTTTAGTACAAAGCTCGTTTCTTGAACCGTTTTCCAATCTATTAGTATATACAAACCTTTACCTCATTCGCACGAGAAATCTAATTAAACGGCTTAGTAAAACGAGTGGTATGAAACGCTTTCGTTTACTCCGTCGGTTAATTCTTGGACTTGTTCGATTGAATCTCTTGTGACAATTTTATAGTGGAGATCTACAGTTTGTTCGTAAATATTTGAGTTAAGCAAGTTGTTATGGGACATGAAGCTAAACTCCTATATTTACTAGCTTAGTGTAATTGACACTTCTCGTTGATCTTGACGATCATCTTTGTGATTTAGACTAGCGATGTGCGATGTCTCTTTGTCTGCGAGGGAGACTAAACCCCGTTTTGTGGAGTTTCAACTCAAATTGGTGGGGTAGCAACCCATGGTCCTTGGGCCGTTTGTGGAGCTTTGGCTCAATCTGTGATGGTTAGCAACCATGGAATTAGCGTTCCGTTTGTGATACACGTGTTGGTGAGCTTTATGCTCCCGTTTGTGATAGGCCTTCCCCCCTTTTTTGTGATTTCTGGATTTCTTGAGATGATTTCTAGAATTTGTGTTTCACCAATTTTCGTGATTTCTATTGATAAGTTTTATCAATATTTGTGCATTGGTGAATTTGTGTGTCATTGACTTTTGTGATTGACATTGATACAATTGTCAATATTTGTGGTTTGATGAACGAAATAAGGAGTATGACGCTTCTTTGATTCTTGTGTAGAATTTGTGATATTGATTAATCTCTTGTTGATTTTCAGTTATATATATATCACAGCTTGGCATTGTGATTATTATGTGTTTTGTCATATCTCTTACTCTATATCGTTTCATCTGATATTTATAGTTAGACTGATCCGTTTATTATTTTCTTATTAAATAATACTCGGGTCAGACCGAGATGTTACAGGTGCTTCTGCTTGACTTCTCATCCAGGATCATTACTCTGACTTTTGGCAAACTACTTAGATTAGTAGTTTATTTTGTTGTATACACTTGAGATATAGACTCATAGTTGTATTCTTTTGTATAGCACGTGTTGCTATTCTTTTATATTATTGTGGATCTTTTTGACCACTACTCTTACACTTTCATGTGTTAGTGTTATATTCATATCTATTTCCGCCTTTGTGATATGAATTATCTGAGACTGATTTGTGTTATGTTTATTTCTATATTTGTTTCCGAAGATCTTTATAGCCACTGTGTAGTAGCTTTGAGTTTGTGTCGGTATGTCGGATTTCCTCTTGAGATGAAAAGTTATATTTTTATCCGGCATATCGGTACTCGCACAAAGCAATTATACATATGGTCGCTCCTCAACAGCCTTATTCTCCGTGTTAGTCGACAGCATTACTCCTTAGTGTTCTTGGCTAGCGTGGGTATAGAGGTGGGGCGTCACAGTTGTGAAATTTCATTAAATATTTGAAGTTAATTAACTGCATTTTTTAAATGCTATTAATTGCAATGTAAATGATATTACAGTATTTGTAAATGCTGTAGTTGATGATAATGAACTAAAAAGCTAAATTAAATTAAAGGCCATTATAGCAATCTTTTTAAGTGCTATAATTGTTGAATTCAACTAAGTTATTTGAAATTTAGGTAAACCCTATTACAGCATTTTTAAAATGCTGTCTTTTGTTAAATTGAACCGTTTTGAATGTAACTTTCCGTAGCGTTTTCTAAATGCTACGAAAAGTGAATTTTCACTATTTTGATAAACTTAAGTGAATAAAGGAACTTTGGAAGTTGAAAATTTTGAAAATTTAATAATTTAATTATTAAATATAATAACTTCATTTTAATGATTTAAAATGATTTTGAAATATAAACTGTTTTGAAATGTGAATTGAAATGGTATTTTAAATTGAATAAAATGAATAATGATTTGAAAGGAAGTTTGTAAAGATATGACATTTTAATATATTAAAATGATTTGAAACGAAGTTTGTAAAGATATGATATTTTAATATATTAAAATGATTTGAAACGAAGTTTTGAAAGATATGATATTTTGACATTAAATGATTTGAAAAAAAATAAAGTTTTGAAAGATATGATATTTCGATATTAAAATGATTTGAAAAGAAATTCTGAAAGATATGATAATTTGGAAATGAAGCTTTGAAAGGTTATGATATTTAATATATTAAAATTATTTGAAAGGAAGTTTTGAAAGGATAGGGTAATTTAATATATTGAAATGGTTAGAAATGACTTAATATTTATTTTTATAAATATTTGAATTTGGAAGATATGGTATGATGATATATTGAAATGGTTTGGAATGATTTAATCTTTATTTGATAAAGATTTGGATTGAAATGATATTTTATTTTGAAGTATAAAATATTGTTTTAAAGTTATAACTACGGGTTATAATAACGATTGGTTGGCAAAGAGACCGGGATCGGATATGGGCATACTCTCTGTCGATACCGAAAACCACTTTGACTAACCGTGTACGCGGTGGAGATTCCAGAATGAAGTAGGATGGTGGCGACGTTCTTGTGGTATATTACGTGGACCCAACTCCCATGAGTTGGCATAAGGTGGCTAAAACAGGAGCGATCTCGGTCCAAGTAAGGTCATTCCTCCGATCGGACACATTCCTTCGATACTATAATCTTACTGGTGATTGATTAGATGGCCATCCTTCGATTTTGATTGGGAGTGTGTTCCGAGGTGGGCGTATGTGGCTGCTGCGTTACCATCAGCCCGTGTGCGTAATTGGTATATCTACCCTGGCATTGCCTTGTGTGCCATGTCACCTACCATACCGTACCTTTACTACGAGTTTATTTTTCTTCCGTAGCCCATGTGGTATCCTCTGACAGTCACCCGGTGTGGAGATGTCATGATATTGGATGGACTGCTGGGACTATTACGTGTGAAGGGTGATATGGGTAGCCCGGAATGATATTTAAAAGTAAATTTATTTTACTATAGACATTATTATAATAGCGCAATATTACTACATAGTAAATAGTTTAACGGATCCTTAGAGGATGGGCGGTCCAAGCATCCTTTAAGTTACTTGTACTTTATTACAGTTCACTTGAGTTGGTTTACATTATATAAGTATATATTGTCCTAACTCGAGTGTTTGTATTTTTATTTACGCTCGGGTCAGCCTGAGTTATTCACAGATTTGGATTCCACTTCCTGGAGATTGGAATCGCTGGAGATTATCTGCTTATCTAGTTTTATCTATTTCAGTTCTGTTGTCCTATTCAACTTGTACTTGGTTATCATCTTGATACTTCTGTTGTACTTTATTTATTCTATTGTATTTATGTAACTCTGATATATTTACATAGTAGCTTCATGAACTACTATCTCTTTTACTTCCGCTGCATTTCTTACTCTGTGTCTGTGCTCTATGATTATTATTTACTGTATATTCTGAGATTTGCCAAATTTTATTTACAACGCGGTATTTTGAGCAATTCAAGTCCGACATGTGCGGATGCGAATGGTTGAAAATACCTGGTTGTTACAGCATAAATTCTTCATACGATGGAATTAGAACTTGAAACCTGTCCCATTGATTTTAAAATATTTTAAAACATCCATTTTGATATATTTGTTAGCGCATTTTCATTTCGGAGTCGAAACAGGTTTTCGGGTCATTATCGTTCAATTTTCCAAACCAACCAAGCCCGTTTATTTCTATTTTGTTCTGCCTATATATATATATCGTTATAACCTTAGTAGCCTTTCTATTTCTCATTTTTGTACGTACAGAAATTTTTGTTGCTCCTCTTTCTCAATGGAAGACAAACCATAAAATTCACAATCCAGTATCAATTCAAAATTCCACTTCAAAAATTCAGACTCCTCTAATAATATCAAATTATATATCGATCTGAAGCTCTCGACGAGCGCATCTCAGATTTGAAATTCGTTTTCTGATTTGAAGTTCTATTTGTCCGTAAATTTAAGAACAAATCAAGGCCTTTAAATTTCATCGTGATCAACTGCAACGGATCATCAAATCGAAGATACAGGGTTGTGGAGAGTGCTCTGCGTTGCTCATCTGTGAAATTCGTATGGAAAATCGACAAGTGGATTGTCATTGAAAATTTGATTTGGATCAATGTTTTATGGCGATGGCTGGGTGCGTCTCGTGCACGGTGGTGGCCTTGGCCACGCGTGGGTCGAAGGAGAATAGGCGGTCTCTTGAGGCGAACATGTGCGCACGATCGTGGGACTGGGTACAAGCATCGCGGTCAATCTGCTGGTGGCGCTTCATGCTTTTCGAACGAACGAAGCAGTTTGTGCTTCCATGTAGCTTGCTTTACGAGATAGAGCTGACATGGTAAATTATTTCGTTTTATTTTATTTTATTTATTTTCAATTTAAAACTTAACGTTCTAACATCAATATTTCACATACGAGGTCTGTTTCATGCGCGGCCTATTCCGCTGGGATTACATCGAAATTCTGGACATTTTGATGCTTGTTTGGATGAATTCTGAGACTGTTCAAATTTTAGGTTTAAATTGGATTTAAATTCAATTTAAACTCAAAAGGTGAGTGTTTTACCTACTCACAACTTCTAAAATTTCTTATGTTTGTTAAATTTGATTTATGATGTAATTAGAAACTTATTTAGGGTTGTTTGGTATATTTTAACTCATCGTCTCAATTATTTTGAATTTATTTAGATTAATTGTTATTTAATTTATTATTGAATATGCTGCTAGTTAAATACCTGTTATCTATTATCAGTTCTATATTGATATTTATGGATTGTTTTGGATGATGATTGTGATGGTTGTTGATTATTGATATTGGTTGAATGGATGTTTAGTTTATATTTTTATAAACTGCCACTTTCTTATGAATTGTTATTAATTCGGGATTGCGGTTTGAAATGATACACAACCGTAAAATATTTAATTGCAGATTGAAATGACAAATATCCGTATCACTTGACCATAGGATAGAAAATTATATATAGACACCATAGTCTATATATACAAAAATATTTTTGAAACGATTTCTATGATTTTGTCAAGAAATATATGGTTTATGTAAATATTGATTTTGGATATTATGTAAATTTTATTTATTCTTGATTTTAAGCTATGTATAAATTCGTTTTAATATAGAATAAGTTTAACAATAAAGTTTGATTTTATTGAAGATAATATGGTTAAGTATTTAAATTATATTTTAATATAGAGTTTATAACGATTTAAATAAATTAATGTTGAAAGATAAATTTGAAATTTATTTGAAATCGAATTTATTTTAGAATTAAACTCAAATAAGTTTGATTTGAAATTTATTAAATTTAAAATTTTAAGAGGTGTGATTTTTATAACTTGATTTTGTTTAAGATGATTTAAAATGAATATTTCAAGTTTAAATTAATTGAAGGAACATCTAGTGATTTGGAATTTGGGGTTTATTTAAAAGGTATTGGGTTTGTTAAGTAAATATTTCAAAACTGATTAATAATGAAGTTAATTTAATGTATATATGAAATTATCAAATTTAGTTTTGAAATGGTGGAATATTTAAAGCTTTGAAATATATGAACATTGAAATGGTTTATTTGAGGTTCAAATACGTATTTGAAATTGATATAAATTGAAATGGATTATTGAAAACTGAATTGAGTTGAAATTTATGAATTGAAATTTGATTTAAATTGAATTTTGGATTCAAGTTGATTTGAATCAATTTGGGAAGTTTGAGGAAATTATTTTATTTTATTAAATAATTTTAAATTTAAATTTTTTTATATTATATATACTATTTTAATATCTAAACTATTTAAGGGGTGGAAATTAAGTTTCAAAGATATGAATTTCAAAGTAATATGTTTTGAAAATGTTATATTTTTAAGTATTTGGTTTCGAAGTGTTATAACTTTGAAGTATTGGGATTTTGGAAATGAATATATTTGAAGTGAAAATGATATCGTGTTGATTTGGGTTTAGAAATGGCAACGATATTTTTGTTTTGAAGTATAAACTATTTTGAAATGATGCGGTGTTATAATAATGTTTGGTTGTTAAAGAGACAGGGATCAGAAGTTGTCATACTCTCTGCCAACTCCGTAAACCACTTTAACAATCGTATACACGGTAGAGATTCCCGAATGAAGTATGATGGTGGCGACGCCCTATTGAGGTATATGCGTGGACCCCACTCCCATGAATTGGCATAAAGTGGTTAGAACAAGAGCGATTCTCGACCCAATGAGGTACCTCCTTTGATTGGACACACTCCTTCGATATTATATTCTGACTTTGAGATTGATTTGGTGGCCACTTTTTATTTTTGATTTGGGGGTATGGTTCGAGGTGGGCGGTAGCTGCGGCTATGCGTTACCACTAGCCCGGACGCGTAATTAGGATATCTACCCTGGCATTGCCTCGTTGTGTCATGTCACCTACGCTATCGCGCCTTGTATGAGTTTTGATTTCTCCCGTAGTCTGTGGAGTATTTAGGGTAGTCTCCCGATTTGGAGATGCGCTGATACTAGATAGACTTCTGGGACTATTACGTGTTAAGGTGGAAAATGTAAAGCCTTAACGCTAATTAAAAGTAAGTTTATTTTACTATAGACATTATTATAATAGCGTATATTACTACATAGTAGATAGTTTAACGGATCCTTCGGAGATGTGAATTCCGAGCATCTCTTAAGTTACTGCACTCACATTAGATACTAGATAGGAGATGTCAAATCCCGTAAGCATCTCTAACTTCGTTTTACTCATAGCACTTACCGTTGATTTAACTTGCATAAGATTTTTTAGTTCTGACTTGAGTGTTTTGTCTTTTCAATTCGCTTGGGTCAGCCTGAGCATTTTATGATTTGAAGACCTTTCTTTCGGAGGACAAAGACGAAGATTGTATTACTATTATTTATATTATTTAATTCATTGCATCATGTATTCCGCTGCATTATTTATTAATCTATGGAATGTGTAACTCTGATCTGTGTCGTATATGTATAATCAACTGTTTCTATAAAACAACTTCATGAACTGTTATTTGATTATTATATTTTGTCATTCCGCTGTGAGATTCTGTTTTTTTGCTCTTTCTTTCTCTACTTTTTCTTATTCACTCCAATAACAATCCACCCTTGTGTATGGTTTGAGTCGGCATGTGTGTGTCTGCCTAAAACGGACAAAAAGGCGGGATGTTACATGTTAACATTTCGATTGAATGTTTTATTAGGAATGCATTAACATACACTCAAAAATATGGTATCATAAATAAGGTAATAAAAACAGGTGTACAATATATATATGTACATCTTTATCGCCACTAATAGTTTATATTCATAAATAAAATATATGAAAATAATCCACATAAGGACGCAATGAATGTAAGAGTAAATTAGAAGAGTTAACATGTTTACATGATTTTTATTTTGGTTTATTTGAATAAAGGAAAAGGGAAATTTCAAGAGACTAAACCCTTTAACTTTTGACATTTCATTTACTCACCTCTTCATATTTTGGGCTGTCCTTTCCCAAGCTATTAGCCATGAGTTTCTTTTTGCATTTCACATAAAAACATCTTTCTCATTTCACTTTACATGCCACTTTCGGATCGGAGAAAAAAAATTGGTAATGTCCTCTTCTTCTTTTCTATTTTTCTCTTCATTTTATTGAATTTTCCATTGTATTTTGCCTTGCCTCTTCATTATTTGCTCGGCCTTAGCCCCTCCACCCCCTCCACCGACCAGTGCCATCTCTATCCACGACAACACCACCACCATTCCCCTCTATCCAGTCAAGGCCACGACTTGCCTATGATGATTTCACCATAAAAACTCCATAAACCCTTGAACAATTTCCTAGCCGAGCCTTATGTTGTCACCACCCCTTCATTTTCCACCTTGGCCACCCCTTAGCCGCCACCACCTGCTCCTCCACCACCTCTGCATGCAACTCCAGAAATCACCTGACCATCTTCTTGCATGGCCGAGCCCACATCACCTCAGGCCGAGCCTTGTTGTTGCACCAATATCCACTTATTTGCCTTAACCCTTTGTATTCCCTACCTTGTCACTTCCACCACTTCACTACTTGTTAGCCATGCCTTTATGAACCTATACCCGACCCAATACACCATGGTGGTCGAGCACATGAGCCCCCTAGGCCGAGCATATGACGTTTGAGGCAATGGTCAAACCATGTTGTGTTTTGTCGCTTTTATTTTAAATTGTTTCCATATGTATTTGGTGTTGAAATTATATTTATATTTGTCTTGTTTTATTGGTTGTGTACAAAATCACTAGCTTGGTTCTCTTCCCACTCGAGTCTTGAATCGTGTTATCGTGCTTTGTCTTGCTATCTCTAGCTTGAAACAAGTGAGTAATCAAACTTGACATCTTTACTTATATAAACTATGAAGTGACACCAAGTGAATTTGTAAAACTGCTATATCATGTTGTACCTACCTGTGATATGATTCATATGATGATCACCTTGTTAATAAACCTGTCATATCATATGTTACCTGTTTATAAACCTGTCATATCATCTATTACCGCCATATGTTACTATGCTGTTATTTATATTTGTTTATCACACTGCAAGTTCCCTGTAGAATTGAATCACTATGGATTGAAATGATACATCCCGAACGGACTTTAGATAGGGAAAAATTGTTATGGGCTGAAATGATAGGCCTGAGCGATTTTTATTTATTTAATTTACTTGGGACTACGGATTTGAAATGATAGAACCCGGGTTTTCTTGGTAAATTACGGATTGAAATGATATATTATCCTTGTCACTTGACTTAGGATAGAAAATTATATACAGACCCGTGGTTAATATATATTTTCTTGAATTTATCGTATTTTAAAAATGTAAATATTATGATATTTGATTTAAATTTAGTTAAAAATGATTTTTATAAAATATTAGTGACTTTCTACAAGTTAAATAAGTGAAATAAATAAATGGTAAAGTAGAATTTTGAAATATAAGTTAATTTTGGAATTTATGATTTTGTTTATAAATGGAGTTTAAATTAAGTAAGAAAATATGATAATTTGATTTAAATTTGAATTTAAAATGATTTTATGAAGTGTTATTGATTATTCTATAAATTAAAAATGATTAAATAAATGAATGTTTAAATGTAATTTGAAATATAACTTAACTTAGAAAATGTAAAATGTGTTTTAAAAATAAAAGTTAAGTTAAGAAAGATATAATGGAATTTAAATTTAATTTATGAAATGGTAAATTAAATTAAAATGTAAAGTAAACGAAATGTTATAAAATTGTACCTTAATTTTTATAAGTGAATTATTAAAAATTTGATAATTATTTGTGAAAATTTCACTTTATAAAATCATAAATTAAAGGGTATTTGAACAATCATTTTTAAAGTGAGAAAATATGATTTTTATAAGTTAAAATGGTTTAAATTAAATTTTAATTGTTTATGAAATTGTATTAAAACTTGGAATTTAATTAACAGCATTTCAGAAATGTTATCATTTCTGAAGTAAAGAATATTACAGCATTTCTAAGTGGTGTAGTTGATATAAATGAACTAAAAGGCTAAAATGAACTAAGGGCTATTCAGCACTTTGTAAGTGCTGTAGTTGCAGAAATTAAACTTAAACCTGAACTATTACAGCAGTTTTAAATGTTGTCTTTGCTAATTGGATTGTTTTCAAATGTAACTTTCCGTAGCATTTTATAAGTGCTGCGAAAGCTGAAATTTCACTGCTTTAACGTATTTAAGTGAATAAACGAACTCAGAAAAGGCTAAAATTTTGGAAATTTAATATTTGAATTTAAATATAATGACTTCACTTTTAAATGGTTTAAATGGAGTAATTTGATTTGAAATATAAACTATATTAAAATATGATTTGGAATGGTATTTAAATTAAATAAAAATGAATGGGGTTTGAAAAGATATGATATAATGATATTTGAATGTTGAAATGATATTTAATTTTCAGAGTATAAATACCATTTTTAAATTGTAACCACGGGTTATAATAACGATTGGTTGTTAAATAGACTGGGATCGGATATGGACATACTCTCTGTCGATATCGAAAACCACTTTAACAACTGTGTACGCGGTGAAGATTCCAAAACGAAGTAGGACGGTGGAAATTAACAACTGTGTACGCGGTGACATGTGTGGATTATTTTCGATTTGAATGGTCCAAAATAGTGGGTCGTTACAGTTGGTATCAGAGCTTTGGTTTGAGGCAAAGCATAGCCTATAGAGCAAAAACTCGTTAGAGATAGGGTCGAAATACTCTAGAATGAGTGAAATGAATCTCAGAATCATATCTTTGTGAGAGAACGTATTTTCAAAGTATAAAATGATTTTCAAAATGATTTTTCAAAGGATTTTTCAAAGAATTATTTTGATATAATTTTTTTTTGTTTTAAAAGCAATTTTCTAAACTTCCTTTCGTATCTACCCTGTTAGTATTTTTCTTTCATTAGGATATTCATCCAAGTGAATTTTATCATATCTTATCTGCGTCATCTCTATACCTTGTCCTAAATTCATTCTTGATTTTTAAGGATGAATGAAGGAAATGCCAGAGGTAGGGGTCGTGATATTGCCCCAACTCCTCAGCCTGCTGCACCCGTTAAGTTCACTGTTCTCTATAAGGAATTCACTCAACTTGGTGGTACCAAGTTTTTTGGTTTAGAGAGTATTATTGAGGCTAAGAAATGGTTGTGGAGTCTAGAGAGGATATTTACTGGTCTTGAGATTACTGATGCCCAGAAGCGTCAGTTAGCAGCTTGGCAGCTGCAAGAGTGTGCCCTAGATTGGTGGGAGTCTATTACGGCTAACACCGTCGAGGCTGATATTACTTGGGAGTAGTTTAGGTATCCTTTGAGTTATCTTGAATTTTTGTTCCTATTTTTTTTTCTTTTCTTTAAATCTATCTTTAATTTGTTCTGTATCTCTTTTCCAGGGAGGCTTTTGTGGCAAAATGGGTGCTAGAATCCGGTAAATCTTAGCTTTATCGTGAATTCATGGATCTCAACCAGGGTACCATGTCCTTTTCTGAGTATGAGAGGAAGTTCAATGAACTCTCCAAGTTCGGTCCTAGCCTGATAGACACTCCTCTCAAGAAGAATGAGAAGTTCATTGTTGGTGCTCGTTTGGAGTACTATAGTTGTCTCATTTCTCATGTTCATAGCACTTTTACCCAGCTTATGGATATAGCTACCCGTTATGAGAACCCTACTTCTAAGGGTCCTACTATTGTTGGTGCTCATTCATCTCAGTCTTCCTCTGCTAATTCTAGGAAGAGATAGCCTAATTTCCTCCAACAGAAGAAGAATTGGCTCAAGCATCCGGGTTTGGGATCTTCATCATCTGCTCCTTCTCAGAGGCAGCCAGTTGATCTTTCCTCTATCACATGCTTCAAATGTGATCAGAAGGGACACTATGTCAATAGTTGCCCTACTTTAGCTGGTGCTGCTGTTCCTCCACCTGCTCAGTTGGCGAGACGTGATCTCTGCCATATCTGTCTCCAGCCTGGTCATTTTAGGAAGGATTGCCCTACCCAACATGAGGGTAAGCCTTTTGGTATATTTGCTGTCTCCTCTGCAACTTCTCCAGTTCCTGCACCTGCTTCTACTCCTGGTGATGACCAAGGTACTCTTCAGGGCACATTTACTTTATTTTATCATTTTGTTCGTGTTTTATTTGATACTGGAGCTTCCCATAGTTTTATTTCTGTTGATTTGTGTGATAAGTTCGAGCATCTCCCTTCTCCTGAGTATGCTTTTGTTACTTTATGTGTTTCAAATCCCATTGGGGTCCCCGCCAACCTTAATCGGATTTGTAAGCAAGTGAAACTTCTCTATTCTGATCCTCGCTTTAGTGGTGATTTTTATGTTCTGGGCTTTGATGATTTTGATTTATTTCTTGGAGGTGATTGGCTTGGAAGGCATGATGTCCGTAACTCTTATAAAGCCCGGTCTGTTTACCTTATAGAAGATCAAGGAAATTCCTTGACTATTCAGTGCCGCATGCCTTAGGATTTTGTTGGCAGTTTCATTTATTCTCTGGTTCTTCTCCTGGTGACCTTGATTCGACTCCTATATTCCGACTCTATCCCGATATATTTGGTGAAGTCACTTCTTTGCCTCCTAAGCAGGATATCTCTATCTTTGTTAGTCGGTGTGCGACTTGTCAGCAAGTCAAGGCCGATCACCGGAAGACCCCTATTTTGTTATATCCCCTTGAGATTCCCAATTGGAAGTGGGAACAGGTTTCCAAGGATTTCATCGATGGTTTACTGAGGACTAGGAAGGGTAATTAGGGTATCTGGGTTGTTGTGGATAGACTGACCAAGTTTGCTCATTTCATTCCGGTCAAGTCTACCCGTTCTGCTTCTAGCTTGTCTGAGATCTACATGAGAGAGATTCTTCGTCTCAATGGGCTTCCTCTCAGCATTGTTTGTGATCGTGATCCTATCTTTACCAGTCAGTTTTGGAAAGCTTTTCAAGAATCTTTGGGTACTCATCTGAATCTGGGCACTGCTTACCGTCCACAGACCGACAGTCAAACGGAAAGAGTGAATCAGATTTTCGAGGATCTTCTTCGTGCTTATGTTCTTGATTATGGAGGACCTTGGAAGGATCATATCCATCTTGTCGAATTCACCTACAATAATAGTTATCAGATATAATCTAACCGTCTATTTTAAGCTTATCTTAATCTCTTTATCTATCTCATTCCATCTTTGTATTCAGGCCAGTATTAAAATGTCTCTGTTTGCTTCTCTATACGGACGACCTTGTAGATCTCCATCTTGTTGGATTGAATCTGGTAATTGTTTGGTTCTCGGTCCTGATGTGATTTTGGAAGCTTCTGAGAGAGTTGAGGAGATTAAGAGGAGGTTGAGAGCTACTCAGGATAGGCAGAAGAAGTATACCGATAGGTGTAGGCGGAGTTTGGAGTCTGCTGTTGGTGATCAGGTTTTCCTTAAGGTCTCTCCCTTAAGAAATGTCATTCGCTTTGGTCGTAGAGGGAAGCTTTCTCCTAGGTTCATTGGTCCTTTCCGCATTGTGGAGAGAGTTGGTTCTCTGGCTTATCGTCTGGATTTGCCCAAAAGGCTTTCTGGAGTGCATGATGTATTCCATGTCTAGCATCTTCGGTGATATCTTTATGATCCATCTCTTATTTCCAGCCTTCTTCCCTTGATAGTTTGTATATTGAGCCTAATCTGACTGTCGAGAGAAAGCAACTTCGTATTATCGACAGAGGTACAAAGCAGCTCAAAAGGAAATCTGTTAGTCTGGTCAAAGTACAGTAGAGTACTGATGATCAAGATTGTACTTAGGAGATGGAGAAGAGCATTTGTGCTCCGAATCTAGAATTGTTTGTTTCAGGTACTATTTGCTTTCTATCTTGTTTTTCTTTCCTTATTTTCCTTGTTCGTTCTTTTCGAGGACGAAAAGATTTGAGTGGGGGAGAGTGTAACAACCCTAGATTTTTGAAATATTTTTAACTTTGATTTTATTTCATTATGGAAATATTTTTAAATTTATTTTATTTCAAGATTGTATTTTTAAAACATTTTTTAAAGTGTAGTAGTTATTTTTCCAAAACTAGTTATATTTTGTTTTCATTTCTTTAATAAACTATTTTCTTATATTTTTCTATTTTTCCTAAAAATTTATTTATTTATTTCATTTTCCCTTTATTTTGTATTCAATTTTATTTTATTTACATGATTTTTCTTTCGGTTTATTTGAATAAAAGAAAAGGGAAATTCAAGAGACTAAACCCTTTAACTTCTGACTTTTCATTTACTCACCTCCTCATATTTTGGGCCGTCCTTTCCTAAGCTATTAACTGTGAGTTTCTATTTGCATTTCATGTAAAATATCTTTCTCATTTCACTTTACACGCTACTTTCAGATCTGAGAAAAAAAACTTGGTAATGTCTTCTTCTTCTTTTCTATTTTTCTCGTCATTTTATTGAATTTTCCATTGTATTTTGCCTTGCCTCTTCATGTATTTGCTTGGCCTTAGCCCTCCACCACCTCCACCGACCAATGCCACCTCTATCCACGGCAACACCACCACCAGTCCCTTTTGTCCATTCAAGGCCGTAACTTGCCTTTGATGATTTCACCGCAAAAACTCCACAAAACCTTGAATAATTGCCAAGGCGAGCCTTACGTTGTCACCACCCCTTCATTTTCTACCTTGGCCACCCCTTAGCCGCCCCCACCTGCTCCTCCAACACCTTTGGCCGCAACTCCAGACATCACCTGACCATTTGCTTGCATGGCCGAGCCCACATCACCTCAGGCCGAGCCTTGTGGTTGCACCAATATCCACTTATTTGCCTTAACCCTTTGTATTCCCTACCTTGTAACTTACACCACTTCACTAATTGCTAGCCGTGCCTTTATGAACCTATACCCGACCCAACACACCATGGTGGCCGAGCACATGAGCCCCCTAGGCTGAGCATATGATGTTTGAGGCAATGGTCAAACCATGTTGTGTTTTGTCGCTTTTATTTTAAATTGTTTCCATATGTATTTGGTGTTGAAATTGTATTTATATTTGTCTTGTTTTATTGGTTGTGTACAAGATCACTAGCTTGGTTCTCTTCCCACTCAAGTCTTAAGTCGTGTTATTGTGCTTCCTAGAATTCATTTATGTGCTTTGTCTTGCTATCTCCAGCTTGAAACAAGTGAGTTATCACACTTGACATCTTTGCTTATATAACTGTGAAGTGACACCAAGTGAATTTGTAAAATTGCTATATCATGTTATACCTACCTATGATATGATTTATATGATGATCATGTTAATAAACCTGTCATATCATCTGTTACCTGTTTATAAACCTGTCATATCATCTGTTACCACCATATGTTACTATACTGTTATTTATATCTGTTTATCACACAGCAAGTTCCCTGTAGAATAGAATCACTATGGGTTGAAATGATACGTACCCGAACGGACTTTAGAATAGGGAAAAATCGTTATGGGACAAAATGATAGGCCTGAGCAATTTTTATTTATTTTATTTACTTGGGACTGCGGGTTTGAAATGACAGAACCCGGGTTTTCTTGGCAAATTACGGATTGAAATGATATATTATCCGTATCACTTGACTTAGGATAGAAAATTATATACAGACCCGTGGTAAGTGTAATTTTTTCTAGAATTTCTAAAGTATTTTAAAAATGTAAATATTATGATATTTTGATTTAAATTTAATTAAAAATGATTTTTATAAAATACTAGTGATTTTCTACAAGTTAAATAAGTGAAATAAATAAATGGTAAAGTAGAATTTGAAATATAAGTCAATTTTGGAATTTATGATTTTGTTTATAAATGTAGTTTAAATTAAGTAAGAAAATATGATAATTTGATTTAAATTTGAATTTAAAATGATTTTATAACGTGTTATTGATTGTTCTATAAATTAAAAATGGTTAAAAAAATGAATGTTTAAATGTAATTTGAAATATAACTTAACTTATAAAATGTGAAATGTGTTTTAAAAATAAAAGTTAAGTTAAGAAAAATAAAACGGAATTTAAATTTAATTTATGAAATGGTAAATTAAATTAAAATGTAAAGTAAATGAAATGCTATAAAATTGCACATTAATTTTTATAAGTGAATTATTAAAAATTTGATAACTATTTGTGAAAATTTCACTTTATAAAATCATAAATTAAAGGGTATTTAAATGATCATTTTTAAAGTGAGAAAATATGATTTTTATAAGTTAAAATGGTTCAAATTAAATTTTAATTGTTTATGAAATTGTATTGAAACTTGAAATTTAATTGACAGCATTTCAGAAATGCTATCATTTCTGAAGTAAAGAATATTACAGCATTTCTAAGTGCTGTAGTTGATACAAATGAACTAAAAGGCTAAAATGAACTAAGGGTTATTGCAGCAATTTGTAAGTGCTGTAGTTGTAGAAATTAAACTTAAACCTGAACTATTACAGTAGTTTTAAATGCTGTCTTTGCTAATAGAATTGTTTTCAAATGTAACTTTCCGTAGCATTTTCTAAGTGCTGCGAAAGTTGAAATTTCGCTGTTCTAATGTACTTATGTGAATAAACGAACTCAGAAAAGGCTAAAATTTAGGAAATTTAATATTTGAATTTTAAATATAATGACTTCACTTTTAAAAGGTTTAAATGGAGTAATTTGATTTGAAATATAAACCATATTGAAATGTGATTTGGAATGGTATTTAAATTAAATAAAAATGAATGGTGTTTGAAAAGATATGATATAATGATATTTGATTTTCAAAGTATAAATACCATTTTTAAATTATAACCACGGGTAATAATAACGATTGGTTGTTAAAGGGACCGGGATTGGATATGGACATATTCTCTGTCGATACCGAAAACCACTCCAACAAATGTGTACGCGGTGGAGATTCACGAACGAAGTAGGATGGTGGCGACGTTCTTGAGGTATACTACGTGGACCCGACTCCTATGAGTTGGCATAAGGTGGCTAAAATAGGAGCGATCTCGGGCCAAGTGAGGTCATTCCTCTGATGGGACACACTTTTTCGGTACCATTCTATTACTATTGTGATTGATTGGGTGCACCCCTTGATTTTGGGAGTGTGGCTCGAGGTGGGCATAGTGGCTGCTACGTTACCACCAGCTTGTGTGCGTAATTGGTATATCTACCCTGGCATTGCCTTCTGTGCCATGTCACCTACCATAGCGAGCTTTACTACGAGTTTTTTTTCTTCTCCCGTAGCCCATGGAGTATCTAGGGTAGTCTTCCAATCTGGAGATATGTTGATTCTGGATGGACTACGGGATTATTATGTGTTAAGGGGAATATTGGGTCACTCCTTAACGCGATTTTAAAGTAAGTTTATTTTACTGCAGACATTATTATAATAGCGCAATATTACTACATAGTACATAGTTTAACGGATCCTTAGAGGCTGGACGGTCCCAAATATCCTTTAAGTTAGTTGTACTTTATTACAGTTCACTTGAGTTGGTTTACATTATATAAGTATATATGTCCTGACTCGAGTGTTTTGTGTTTTGCTTTACGCTCGGGTCAGCCTGAGTATTCACAGCTTTGGATTTCTCTTTCTGGAGCTAGCTGGAGATTCTACCTATCTAGTTATTTATCTATTTTAGTTGTTCTATTTCAGCTTGTATTAATGGACTTCTATGTATTTGGGATTTCTATTATGTTGTTTTCAGACTAATATTATGTATTTGTTTTAAGACTTTGTTATAGTAGATTCATGAACTATTGTGGTATTTTATATTCCGCTGCGAGTTATTCTGATATTTTTGTGTCAGTGATTCGGTGATTGATTTTATTTGCTCCAAATTTTATTACAATATGTTATTTTGAATTATTCAAGTCTTACATTTGTGGATTATTGTCGATTTGAATGGTCCAAAATAGTGGGTCGTTACACTTTACAATTATTTCCAATTTAATCTCTACAATTACATTCCTACTTAGCTATACCATTACAATTGATTGAAATCACATTAAAAGTTGTCAGTTTTATTCAATCAACATTATTAAATTACATTTTAAATATTTTTCCCATTTATAAATTATAAATTTCAATTTCTCATAATATCAAATTCCAAAATATTATTTAATCTAATATTTTTAATTATCAAAAATGCGGGTTGTTACAGTCTCCCCCACTCTAAACTTTTCATACCCGAAAAGGAACAAGAAGGAACTAAGAAGTTTGATATATATTTATTCCAAATAATCAATTTATATACAATCGATTTACATAATTTAGTTTAATAAAATTTGAAAACAACTCAACTTTTACAAAAAGAATTCTAAGTCCTAAATTTACCCAAATTTCGACAGAGCCACCTTTGTGCGGATAGGTCCAGAAAATAATAATATCAATAATTACAATGTATATCATATTTCAATACCAAAACATCCAAAACCATGGGAAAAAATTAAAATATCGTTCCAAAACCATAATCCGAAAACGTACCTATTTGTTGGGCAACAAACTTTACTTATGAAATAAAAAGCAATATCTATTGCTTCGATAAACCTGCATCTTACTTACATAATCCGCAAGAGTTAATAATTATATAAAATGATTAATATATCAGTTTTTCCAATTAATAGTACAAGAAACATGCAATATATTATAATCATATGCAAACAAAACGAAGTACAACCTAATTAAATCAGTTATATTCTCAATGACAGTTTACTGGGCTAGGGCATATGTTCTATCTCACCAGCTTATCAAACTAATAAGAAGGGCAGTGATGAGATTTTTTGGACAAGTGGAGCTCAAAGTCGTTACATGTCTCCTATTGCATTCAAACAAACTGAAAAGCTCATTAACAAACGAGGGTTGGGAATTCTTAGCATATCTTAGTGGAACAAAGCTGCCTCTGCCAAAAATCTTACAACTTCATTAATGAAAAAGACATCTTATGGGTACAATGGTCGTATAAACATGTTACTAAAGGTAGGAACTTATGGAATATGACACCACCACAAAATATAAGTTCGACTTGGCGCAATATATTCAAGTTAAGAGAAATTGTTCTTCCACATGTTTAATATGTCATAACACCACATAATCAGGTTAGTTTCTAGGAGGATCCATGGTTCAAACAGGGATGTATCCTTAGAAGACTTATTAATCATCATGAACTAATTCAATCTGGGGTGGGGGAGTATAAAAAAGTTTACCCGTTCACCTCTTTTGGTCGAGTTTCTTACCTCACATTTCAAACCAAAACATCACATCTCTCTTGAATACAATTCAGGCTTTGGAATATAAATCTGATCAAACTGATAAATTAGCTTGGGTTCCAAAGAGTGTTATATTCTCCACTAAAACTGCATATAAACTTCTGACTGTTGATGATGATCTTCCTTGTTGCAAATGGCACACAATAGTTTGGAAAAGGCAAAGTCCAACATCTTATAATCTCTTGCTTTGGAGGATAATAAACAACGCTCTCCTCACGCCTGTCAAGCTTATTAGTAGAGGAATGAACATTACTATCTATTGCACCTTCTGTAATGACCAATCAGAAACTATTAATCATCTGTACTTGACTGTCCTGTGACTAGTAGATAATGCATGAAGTAAAACTTGTGTGGCCTTCAGGATAGTATTAATGAATATGTTGGATGAATGGGAAATTCTCCTTAGGGTAACCGCTAGGAATAATGAGCGTGCAAAAATTTATGGACTGCTATTTAAAAAAATTGTACGAATCATATGGATTGAGAGGAACACTAGAGTGTTTGATGAAACTAAAAGAAAAATTGTAAGGAAACTAACTGACTTGATAATATATGAAGTGAGGAGAGGGCTATGTGATGCGAATTTTCCATTTGAGCCTGATGATGTTTCTGGTCATGGCTAGCTTGCCCTCTATGTTATGTTTAGTCCTCGACTTTCTTTTTCTCCTTTTAAATTTAGTGTCTCCCTTTGTTTTGATCCATTTCTCCCCTTCTCATTGTCCTTTGTTGTTTTGCTTTTATTGCTTTTGTTTGTGTACTTTGTTCATTTCTTTACCAAGTGGATCAATATAATGATAGGGGACCATTCAACCCAATCGGCTTTGCCAAAAAAATAGAAGTACAACCATTATATGTAGCCAAAGATTCCATCGTACATCCATAACAACCAAACTAATGTTTTTTCAGGTATAGAAACTTTTCATCCTCCAAGGGTGATAAATAACTACCAAATGTACCTTACGCTCAATAGCTTTAGATAATTACTTAATAGATTATTCATACAACCTTGAACAATTTAAAGTATCATTTCCCAACCTACCCATAAGCCAAAAAAACAAAGAATTTAACACGTTATTATTTAAATTTATACTATTGTTTCTTTTTTCCATCATTTTACTTTTCATTTATTTTCATTCATTCATACAATGTCATTTTTTTCATTCACTTACTTGCATAAAATTTTCTATTCAATATTTGAAATCATCTTAAAATAATATATACTTATATCTTTGTATAGCAAAACATACTTAGAAACTTAAATTAAAATTTGTTTATCAAAGGTAATATGTATCAAAGTTACTACAATGTTCTTCACACTTTGAAACTCAAAAATGAAAGTTGATGATACCGCGGTCATCATCGAAATTATTTTCCAGCGACAAATGAGGGAAGTACTAAACTTATTTCCTTTAAAAAATACTTTTAAAGTGTTTCTTTCAAATCACGTTGAAAATATTTATATCCGAAAATACTTCCAAATAATACTAATATTATTTTCCAAAATTCTTTAAAAACCAATTTCAAAACTTCGCAACTTAAATTCTCAAATTTCCATTTCATATTCACTTTATTTGTATATCCTATTTTGCAACCAATATTTATAAATTTCCACTTCCTAACAAGCAGCCATAACACATACAATCATATCCTTTTGTAAAAATTATTCTTTCATACACAAATTATGATACAAGGTAAAATTATTTCATTTACCTATATTTCAAAAACAATATTGTGTCGGTCTACCTTATTAAGTGTTTAGAAATCCTATTGATGTCATAGCGTCCTATGTACCGGCCAAAATTTATAAATACTAAACAGGACAAATTAATATTATGTAAAAACATAGCACTAAAAAATACGCTCTCTCGTATATATACACTCAAACTCATTTTAGGGTATCACTACCCTATCTCGAATGAGTCAGACCCCACAAAGCTAAGGTTGTCACTAAACCAAAGCTTTGATACTAACTGTAACGACCCACCTTTTTGGACAGTTTAAATTGATAATAAACTACACATGTCAACTCAAACCATTCAAAAGGAAGGATTATTAATGAGGTAAATAAGAAAATAAGAAAAAAGAAGGAAAAACAAAACTTGGAATCTCACAGCAGAATGACAAAATATAATAATCAAATATACGGTTCATGAAGTTGTTTGACAAATAACATTTGATTATACTTTACAATACAAATCAGAGTTATACATACAGCAGGAATAAATAAATAATGCAGCTGTAGTTTCATAATAGACGATGGAATATCTATATTGTTGGCCTCACGAAGCTGTCCTTTACAGATGTAGTTTCAATACGCTCTAGCAGCGAGACGATGGAGTCCTTTCCGAGGAGGATACTAAAGGTAGTATAGTTAGTACCTAAGACCGATGCAGTCTTTGGGCATGTAGCTACATGTGTGTGTGTGTGTGTTAGTTATTAGGACTTAATATACACGGAGTAGACGGGTACGATTCATGCACAGGCGAAAGTATTATGAACCCAACAAACCTAATATAACTGAAAATTGAAATAGAACGATATATGTAGAATTATGCTTAGAAGTGTTATCATTGCACCAGAACTTTAGTTCTGACCCCCTCCGCATAAATCCAGTAGGTTAGACAGAAGGCAGAGATTATTCATCTTTGTAACACTTGTTTAGAAAGTGTTATTACCTTGGTGAGTATTTACTTACTATTATATTTTAGTCAGTTCCGTTGTGAGATATTTATTTGAGCTCTGATATATTTATCTTTACCTACTGTAGGATACTAGATACCCAAATCAGGCTTCATTTGGCTTGTATTTTAGCATTCGTGTAAAAAATTCGAACCCACTGAAATTTGGGTTGTTACATTTGGTGTCAGAGCCAAGGTTTAGGGTTCCCAGGTGGAAAGTGAGTGAACATATTTTTATTTTCGAATAAAATATAAACATGTTACATAATAAAATCCAAATAGTCCCCAATTATAGATTTTAACATATGGAATGTTTTTAGAAGTATATTTGTGCATAGTTCGCTAGTTGAGTTTGGGATGACCCAATGATATTGAGCTTTATGTTATTGCTAATTTATAGTGTACAATAAGCTATGTTTTGAGAAAAGATTGATATCCATATGTTATAGGAAGTGTGAAAGTACCCTAGGGATAATAGGGAGAGTATTTTTATTTTAGAAAGAATAAGAGATTTTTGTAAGGAAATGAGATTCCAAGGTTTGGGAAGGGTATTCCCAGGATAGTAAGAAGAACATCCACTTTATGTCTAGCCTAACAAAATGAAAATTTTGGAATTGAAAAGTATATTTGTTAATATGTTTGAGGAAGTAAATATTGGGTTTTTGAAAGAATAAAAGGGTATGAAATTTAAATTGGTTTCTATATGATGTAAATTTTGTTAAAAGTGAATTTTTTTTGAAGAATTATAGAGCATGTATTGCTCGCTAGTTTCTTTGTAGATAAATAAAGATTTTAAATATAAAAACCTAGAGTGTGTTAGGCATCAAAAACGCATGTTACAACATTTATTATTGCAATAGATGTTTTCGTGAAAAAAAGGAAAAGTAGACTATGACACTATTGTTATATTAGGTGACTGTCAAAGGAAATGTTTTTACTTAGCATGATTTATTGATACTTATTTTAATTGAATCCATATACAAGTATTTTTAGGCTGCAGTAACGATATTTTACACAACATCCGTTTTGACCCAAATAAAAAAAATGTGTTTTGCAGATAATTTCTATGTATAGAAATAAAGTTGTTTGTAAGTACACTTATTATTTAAATAAGTATATGGAAATATTTTCTAGTTATGAAAATATTAAAACAATTTTGAAAATGAGTTCTTTTGTGAGAAAAGAAGACGATTTAAGTTAACTATTAGGAAATTAATAAATTTCGTAGGAAATTTCTATTGTAAGTGAATATAGATTAAACATACTTTAATCTATTGGAATGAAATGAATAATGATATAATTTTCTATGAAACCAAATTACAAATAAAGTTGTTTTGTGCAAGTTATAAGGAATACATGAAAGAGATGTACAAGGTATGGAAAGCACCATATTTTGCATTGCCTATTTCGTTAAAATATAAAATAAATTCCTTGTAATTTCATATGAACATGAAATCCTATTTTAAAGGATTTATATAAGGCTTTAGCGTTAATGGTTTCTCATAAGAGAAAGTAGTTCCAGTACATTAAGGTACAAAACCATTTGGTGTAATAATTAGAGAGAGTGTCAGTTAGGAGGGATATTATAGAGAGTCTTAGTAGGAAAGTTAAGCAATGGAAATTTCATATTTCTCCATTGATTATGCGCATTGGTTGCTTGCCTTTGTAGAAAGTCCCTATTTGTAGTAAGTTAGAAACTCCTTCAAGGTTAGGTAATTGAAAGATTAGGAAAGCTAAGGGATTTTGATAAAATATTAGTTCTTATCAACTCCAGTTTTCGTAAATTTGAAAACTATGAAAAGAAGATGTTTTGAAAACATGTGAGGACATTTTTGGAAGTTAAGAAAAAAAATGTTCTAAAGACAAGTAAGGCATGTTTTGAAGAAAAATGGTTTGGTGAAAAATAAATATGTTTTTGGAAGAGAAAAACTTAGTAAATAGTTAAATTTAAAAACCCAATTTTTTTATAGAAAGCTGTAAAGGTCTTTAAAAGGAAAAGAGGAATAAGTTTTGAACTTAGAATTTGTAAGTTTTTCCCTCTAGGCTCGGGGAATAATTTAAATTCAAAGAGCTGTAAAGATGCAAGTCTAGAAAGATAAAATGTTAAGTAACAAGTACCTTAGAATTAAATAGAAACTTCAAAGTTACACTTTTAAAAGTAAAAATTTTGGAATTTGATGTTTCAAAAATTTAGAAGCTTTAATTTTTGAAATGAAATGATAAATACCAAACCAAACTTTTAAATATAGAGTAGATAGGAATCATTTTCTAGGGGTGACGGAAATGTGTAAGATTATAACAGTGATTACTTTTAGTAGTAATAATAAAGGTTCCCGTAAAATGTATAAGACACTAGTGAAAACCTAGGAATGTTGCTTCATGTTTGTAGACTTTTGAAGAATAGTGAAGCGATGTTAGTAAGATAGTAAGACACACATGGTTGGGATAGGTAGAACTTAGTTGGGGAAAAATGAAAGATAAAGGTAAAGAGAAAATTTCCCCAAACTTAGTTGTCTTTTTAGATAGAGACTGCATAGATTGAAACCTTTATTCGTTGTAGTAAATGAGACTTGGTTATTCCTTTTTGAGTATGGAACGGAAGAGATAAATAGATCTTATTCATCGTGAGTAATACAACATAAATTAGTAACGAGAATATGCGGTAGGAGAAGTATACGAGTTACTTGGATTCCTAGAGAACATTTCTATGTCAGAGTGGACATGGTCCTAGGCCTCCTATCCCTAGATGATAGCTATGTTTAGCTGCTATATTAAAAGAAAAGTAAAAGTAAATAAAAGAAACTAAAAAAACAATAAAAATCTAAGGAAAGTGACAGAAACGTCAACGGAAAAATTTGAAAAGAATTTTTTTTCTTATGTGAAATGTGCTTGGGAAAGAAAATAGAGATTTTTATACAATAATGGCATAAGTTCCAAGTATGGAGAAAGAGGTGCGCAAAAGTAAAATGGAGAAATGTGAGGTTTTTCCGTTTTCTACCTTCTTTCTGACATAAGAAATCGAGTTTGGAAAATAATATTTTTTTCAAAATTCGAATATTAAAAGTTGTTTGGTATGATTTGGATGAAAAATTCGCTGAACTAAGCCCTTATTCGGTAAGAGTGTGGGAAAAATTGGATGAAAAATGCTTTGAGTTTTCAAAAGATTGCATTCATATAAATATTACAAGCATATTTAGGATGTGTGCATCATATTTTAAAAAGGAGTTTTTAAGGAAGAAAAGCATTAATATAGTAGGTATGGTTTAGAAATTCATGTGCATACATATATTTTTTGTTGAATGACACTTTGCATAAGGACACGGATGGTTGCAAAATTGGATGTACATAACATGAACGTGATTGATGCGAGGAATTACACAGTTTTACCCTTGTCGAATTTCAGGGACGATAAAGGGTGGGAGAATGTTACACCACACATTTTTAGATAACTAAATAATCAAATAAAGATGAATGGTAAAATAAGCATTTTTGGAATTGTCAAAATATGGCTTTGAAATTTGTACCATTATATTCGTGGCGATTTTATGATCAATTTTCATATATAACTTATCGAAATCTGAGTTAATATGAAGAAGTTACAAGAGAGAAAAAATCAGAATTAATCGAAAAACAAAGTAAGGCCTACGGGTCGACTAAAAGGTCGACCCGCAAAACACATAGGTCGAACCTAGGGTCGACCCTCAAACACATAGGACAACCTATAGGTCAACCCGCGTTTTATCCTGGACGACAATTCATCCAGGTACGTGCCGAACTTATTTAATTCATTTTTTGTGCAATCTCAACTGTTGTTTTCTAAATCCATCGATTCAAAGCAAGCCTGTGATGTGGTTGTACCAGATTCAATCCTAAAATCTGACGATCTGAGATCCTCAAACTTCCCCATAAATAGAACCTCGGGCCTAGCTATTTTCTCACAATCAGATTTTCTCCCAATTGGATTCATTACTTGAGGCTGAATCCTAAATAGAAAATATTTCTGGGGAGAATACCTTTTTAATAAAAGTACTAGACACCTTAGAAGGGGATCCAAAAAATCCATGGAGCAAGGCTAAGGGTGATAGGTGAGTGGATTTAAATTATATCTCTTTTATGTTTATGATATATATTATCGTTAGATTCCCTTTAAATATTTAATTAGCATTTATTTTAGTAATTAGTCTACTAATTGGTTATGTTGAAACTGTAAATTTTATAGGAGAAGTGTACTTATATTTAAATGTTATTTATATGGAAAATGAAAGGAATCCAATTAAATATAAGTAATATTAGGATTAAAAGTTGTAGAGAAAGGCATAAGCCTAAAAGTGAAAATTTTACAGTAAATTATGAATTGAATTAAAAAGGGGAAATCTAATAACTTGATTTGGAAGTTAATGATAGATTAGTTGATTGATTTAGAAAAGGGAATACATTTACATGGTTTAATATTAGAATTGCAATAAACGTAATTTCAAGAATAAGAGCAAGGAAAGTGGAATTAGTGCCAAATAGACATATTTTGCATTATCTAACAATTAAAGAAACAGTAAAAGAAATAACTCAAAGTTATGAGTTATTGTTTATAGCATTATTTAGTACTAAAATATGGAAATGGATATTTAGCACAGTTTTTGTAACCAACCAAATAGAATAGAACTACTTCCTAGAGTAAAAGAGAATAACGTGAAGCGTTAAAGAAACAAAAGAAGTGGAAACAATCAAGTTAATTATTTGACAAGACTAGAAACAATAAACATAAAATGTGACTAGATCTGCATTTATTGCGCAAATAATAGAGTAAAAAGTAAAGCAGTTATTATGATAAGTAATTTGTGGCAGTTGGATGTAGTCCTAAGCTAAGACTGTCATATAATATAAGAGAATTAAAGAGAATTTAGTATCATAATAAAAGAAAACAGACTAGAATAGAAAAGAGGTACTTGCAATTACATTTATAACATGTAGGTTATAAAAGAAAGAAAAGATTATAAAAGTAACAATTGCAAGTACAATTGTAACACGAAGGTTATAATTAAAAAGAAAAAAAATAGAAGATGCTTATTTTATCAAACTTAGATCTTGGATTAAGTTAATAAGCAAAATAATAAAAGTGGCTCGTACCGGCAGCATTCCCTTTCAGGTATATTAACTAGATGAGGTAAGATAACTTTATTTAATTATTGAGAAAACTCAAGGTACATACATTTTACTTAGGTCATTGTGAAATGTTAAGCACAAGTAAATAATCTCTTTCGATTTGTTGAGCAAACTATAGGTCGAGATGAGATAAGGATAAGGACCAGGGTTAGGAGTTGTATATGATACAATTGATAATTGTTATCCATCACTGCAAACCTATGATATGTTGAGTAAACTCAAGGTCGAAATCCCATGGCAAGTGGGCCTTAGCATTCAATTTAGAGAATTCAAAAAACTTCTACGGTTTCCTAGGATTTTGAGAAACATAAAAAATCTAGATGGGGCCTTATTAGAAAATTAAAATGAATATATTTAACCTTTCTAACATTGTAAGAATATATGGTACAAAAGTTAAAATAATATACTTTGATAAATTTGTTCAATTAATATGATTGATAAAAAAATTATCAGTTAAAATATACGAATGAACTAAATTAAGATTGTCAAAAGAAATATAAATATATACCTATCGAAAAATCCTTTAGCATGCTATCATTTCAATGATGCAAGCACCTAAATATACAACTAAAAAAAATATGTGCCTCGGTGGATGAAGAGTTTATTTGTCCAAGACTGTGTATGGTCTTCAATGAGTTTTAAACTCTTAATCAATGCCAAAGTATGGATATTAGATCCATATTCGATCACATATATATGTTATATGGTAAACAGATGGATTTTATATTCTACGAAACCTTGATGAAATTAGTTTATTTGAAATGAGCAAGTAAAACATAATGCAAAATCATGTATTCGGTATGATTGATTATAATATAGAACTTGTTGTGTTAGATGTAACACTACCAAGAACTACAAGATGGACACAGGAACTCGAGCATTGAAATGATAGTTTGATCATTTATGTAAAGTGCAACTTATTCAACATCCTTAAATGTTAAGGATGACTCAATGCCATTTGTAAATAGTTCGTTACAATCTTGTAGTAAGGGTTTCTTTTGAATGATCCGACCATCTGAAAAGAAAAGAAAATCTATGAGAGTGGTTGTAACTTAAGGCAAGGTTGGGATGAAGAGAGTGAATGGCTACTTTGCTTCATAAAGAGACATTAGAAACGAGAATTGTATAAAATAATAAAAGATACTTCATATATAATGAGAACTGTGATTTCTACTCCAAATATTTCCATATAGAAAATTGTTTTCCACAAAAGTTGTAACGATCCGGAATTTTCGATCCCGAAAATTCCAGATAGTTAGGGGAAAGAAGAAAGAGATAAAAGAGGAAATAGATAAACAAGACACAGAATCTCATGTTCGCAGCGGATCAAAATATAATATCAAAGAATAACAGTTATATAAAGGAAAACTGTATTTATCAAATTACACTTTAATACATCAGAGTTACACATAAACACAAAAACAGGACAGATACAATCATGTCTCAGATACTACAATATCGCAGTCGAAACTCTCCATACGTTCCTGCCATCCAACTCACCTCCTGAGTTGCAGAACGTACTTACCTGAAAATCTGTAATACTCGGTCTGACCCCGAGCATTACATCAAAGTAACACCCGTGTCAGGCTGGGAACCAGCGTGCGTAAACCCATCTAACAAGAAATACTAATGCATAGAATTTACTTAAAACCCGGAGTAACTCGTTCATCACTACAAGTTCTCATCTCGCTATAGTCAACACATGTTTTCACAATCAATCCCTAAGTATCTTTACTTAGTTTTTAAATAGTCCAGTCATTTAAATTATTCCATTTTAGCTGTTGATTTCACATATCAACCTATAAAGAATCATTGTAGGTTACAAATCGAAGTGGTTTCGGGTATTTACTGATAACCGACCCCGACCCCGGTCTCTTCGAATTCAATACCATCTTAACCAAAGTTATTCAAGTGAAATACAATTCATCTTTAAATACAGGTTGTCACTTTATACACAGCATTTCATCATCGATGAGTAACCATATTATCACTGTCCACCCAAACATATCATATCACAAAATATTTCATATCATAGATATCAACCAATTCAAGGCATTTAACATCATTCAATCACCCATAAACAAGATTGATCACTTCCCAAAATTTATTTAATTCGTCTCTTATTAAATTAATTACTTATCTTTAATCACTTAGATTACCTTTACTTAACATTAATTAATTACAAACCAATTAATTAATCACCCTTTTTAGTTATCCATCTTAATTGATCACCCTTGACTAATCATCCTAAATCAATTAATCCTTAATTAATTACTTTAAGTAATTAATCCTTAATTGATTCCATTAATTAATTAACTAAATTAATTACATTAAGTAATTAATCCCTAATTAATTTCATTAAGTAATTATACTCTAATTACTTCAATAAGTAATTCCCCCTTTAATTAATTACATTCAGTATTATCCATTAATTACTTTACTAAATAATTACACATAATTAATTCATAATTAAGTGATTATCTTTAATTAATTACATTAATTAATTAACTTAAAATTAAATACATTAATTAATCAATTAATCATTTCTTAATCTCTAGTTAATGATTCATCTCTTAATTACATTCAGTAACTATCCACTAATTACTTCATTTAGTAATTATTTTTAATTACAATAAGTAATTAACCTTTAAATTATTTAAATAACTTATTTTCCTTAATTACTTTCAAATTAATTATCCTCTTAAATTAATTACATTATTTATAAATCTAAATTTATCACAACTTAAATAATTTAAGGATAAATTCTTTATCTTTAATAAATACTTAATTACATCATTTAAGTTCCATTTGAAAACATTTTGCAATCAACTTTAAAAGTTAAAAGTATATAACTTTCTCAGAACAAACAATTTAATACATTTAATCTAAATTATTAAAGTCTTCGAAAACTTATTCACCTTGTTTAAATAAATTCTTGTTCTTTGAAAACTTAATTAAACATTCCTTTTAAAACTTATTCACTTTAAATATATTAAAACTTAGTTAATTATTTCTTTTGAAAACTTGATTACTTTCAAAATTTCCAAACTTTTAAACTTGTTTAAACATTTTCCTTTTGGAAACAAATTGTTTAAAAACATTAAAAGTCCTTTTTAAACAATTTAAAACCTTTGAAAGCATTTTTGCTTTAACTTAGATCCAAAATTTACTTCACATAAAAAAAAATTGAACATGTTCCATTTTAAATTTGAAACCAGGATCAAAATACCCAAGCCCGAGCCTAACCCTTGAACTTCCCCGAGTCCATCCCGTGCCAATCGAATAAAAACTCGAGCAACTCACCTCGCCACTCTACTCCAAGACAAACTCCATAAAAATTCGAGATCAACTCGAGCACGATGCTTCTTCCTAAACTAATCGAACCACATCAGATACGAACGTGCATGCATACACGTGTACGTCGATCTGATCGACTCCGACGCCTCGCCGAGGTCTTTAGCAAGTCGGCGATAATCCATACAAATGCTCCGACCCCTCGGCACCTACGAAAACACGAAGAAACGAAATTGAGCAACTCAATTCCCACTGGAACCCAATCCTGTAGACCAAAACAACCACCTTCTATCGCCACTGATCACCAGACAATTCGTGACACCGACCAAAGCTTCGTCACTACCCTACGCCACGTTTCCCATCAGTCCGGTCCACCTTGAACCATCACCGAAATTGAAATCAACACTTCAACAACCTCGACCAGAACAGCCTCCAAAACCCTACTTCACCGTCCCTCAACCACCATGGTCATCTTAAAAATTTCACTCCATTTCTCTAATGATCCCAGACCATCAACTATCCTCCAGCCTTAACCACAACCCCCATCCAACTTGCGATCACCAGCAATCAACAGAAACCCACATTCCATTCATTCTGAGATATCTCACCAAAAACTTATTTAAAAATCATGATTTTACTTCCTAAATTCATCATTATAAAATACCAATCTGGATATATGATCAAAACTTCAAATTAACCCATTTTTGATTTTCACCGTCTTTTATAAATTTTTGAGAAAATTTGCTAGTATAAATTTCTGGAAATATTTTTATAATAAACATTACACTAATAAAATCATTTTTTATTCACAGATATAAGCTTACATTTTATTGGATTAGGAGATATGAAATTTTGTTTTGTTATTTGGAACAGAAATCATAAAAGGGACCAGATATATACATACAGGCATATACATTCATATATACATAGCCATTCATATATATATATATATATATATATATATGCATCTACATCCATGAACACAACCATACCACAACATTTAAGCATAAACACAGGTTTAAAACTGTTTTTAAATTCAAAAGTTTGCTCACCTTTTTTTTCAAAAAGCAGAGAGATGCATATTTGAAACATGAGACTTTGAATTGCAGTGATCTTTGAACAATGAGTTGAAGCTTTGAGAAACTTGAATAAACTTCAAATTCTTGTTTAATTGATGCAGGTTGAAACTATAATTTGCAGTTGATAGTTTTGAAAATCTAGGTTGCATTTGAAATTTTGTTACAGGTTTAGAAATTTTCTTTGAGAATTGTTGACAGATTTTGCCTAGAAAATGAGTTACAGGCTTTGGTCTTTTGATTTGGAAAAATAATTTATGGGGTTGATCTTTTTGAAATGCGTTATAGATTTTCTCAGTTTTGATCTAAGATTTTCTTTGTTTCCTTTGTTTTAGAAATGAAACGAGAAAAAGAAAAAGAAAGGTAAGATGTATGCTTATATAATCTAATTTATGGTTTATTAAAAATCAAGAAAATAAAAGAAAATAAATCATGACACTTGTCCTATACCACATTTAACTATCTAACACATGTTATCAAGTGCATTTAAAAGCTAACACATGTATTTATTCATTATTATATATTTTTAAAATGAGTTTAAAAGCTTTTATATAAATTTCCTAATTAATTTAGTGCATTTCTTAATTAATAAATGTTTTTGTAAATTTAAAAAAATAAAACCTTTAAAAGAAATTTAAATATAAAATCAATCATATTTCATGTAAAAGCTTATATAGTGTATTTAATTCATTTATAAATGTAGATATAAAACTTTTGTATTTGTTTACTACTTAAATAATACTTTCATAATTTATATAAATAAATTCTTTTAAGGAAAAACAATATAAAACAAATTATATCCTAATGAAAACTTTATTCATATATTTTTATATCCAAACTATTTCAAAGTAATTATTCTTTAAATTCAAATTTTAAATCCAAATATTCAAATTCAATTTAAAACTTCAGTTTAAAATCAACTCAGATATATATTAATTTAAACAAACATATTATTAAATTTACGTTGAAGATAATAAGTTTTGCCTATTTTAAATAATCCTGTTAGGAGTTTATCAAATAATTATTTTCCCACATATGAATATTGATTTTTAGATTTGTTTGTATCATCCTTAACAATCAGTAAAAAATCAGTATTTCTATTAATTAACCCAGTTAATTATCAATTAACAGATACTCCATAATTCGGGTTATCACATTCCTTCCCCCTTAGAATCTTTTCATCCTCAAAAAGGAACGAAGCCAGAATTTATTCAATAATTTTAAATCAAATAAATTATTCTTTGATCATTTTTAAAACACTTTTAAAATCTATATAATTTTGCCAAAATAGTTTATAAAAATACTTTTTATAACTCGATGTCTCAACCAGTCTATCCTTGTTCTCACAAAAATTCGGTCATACGTTGATCAGGCGTAGGACTGAAAATCTACAAGTACTTGGTAAACCCGTTTTTAACACCTAGTGAAAATACTTAGAAAATAATTTTAGTGAAAATATAGAAAACATTTTTTAAATCGAGGAAATATCTTTGATGAGAATGCTCCGGAAATCATCACCCTCATCCATGGTCGCAGTTACATCCTGGGTTACATTGCCATCACAGCAAAAGTCCATGTAACTGTAGGCACTCCACGCCCCTCGATTACGCCATGGAACCCGCCACAAATCGCAGTTACATTCCAAGGTTACGTTGCCATCACAGCAAAAGTCCATGTAACTGTAGGCATCAGCGCCCTCGATTTTCGATGCCAAAAATGAAACTTCTCCACTTCCGCATAGGTCGCAGTCATGTAAAATCCAACGCAGACTGTTTTGCCTCTCAACGGCACAGACGACTTTCGCTATGTCACCATATGACGCATTCTACCGATATAAAATCAAACGAGCAGTACACACGACTTCCGCTATGGTTTGCAGTAGATCGTAGTGACATCGAGTTACACTGTCGTCACAGCATAACCCAAATGCCTCTGTAGGCATCAGCGCTCTCGACTTTCGCTACACGCTACACATAATCCTCAGGAACTAGTTTTGTCCGGACTCCTCACAGGATCAACTTTAGAACCCCCCCTTAGGGTTCAAGGCAGTACCACCCTGTGGCACTCCTGAGAAGTTCATTTCAAGGGAGCGCTTTTCCCTAAAGCCAATCTCAAAACACTTTATAATATACACATATAGTATTTTCCAAATCATACACCTAGTGTTGGGTATGTTTCTACCACCACCGAATCAGGATGGGGAAGCAAGGGACGAGCCATCGAATCGTCTACAACCGGACCACCTACCTATCGAATCACCTACAGCTGGACCACCTGCCGAACCAACATCACCACCGGACCAAAATCCCTCACCTCCACCAGCACCGGTCCATAGCACAGCCGAACCAACACACAAGACCATCTATCACCGAACCAGGATCCATCCCCCCATCACCGATCCATGTTATCACCGATCCATGCTGCTACCGGTCAAACTCCATCTACCACTGCCGAACCAACATAAGGATGGCATATCGGACCGACATTACCAGGCCAGATTGCATCGGCCCAGGCCCACCAGCAGCTATATACATCCAAGACCCCTGCCCTCAGCCTCACTCTATAAATAGAGGGGCAGGGGTACAACAATGGGAGACAAGTTTGAGAGCTCAAGCACGGAAGGAACTTTCAAACAACTTTCATATACTTGTATACAAAGCTTTGTACTTGTAATCTGAAAGAAAAAGGAGAATAACATATAAAGTGGACGTAGGCACGTTCAGGCCGAACCACTATAAATCTGTGTGTCTTTTATAGTTTAGTCCATCTATTTCATATATTTGCATAAATCACCCAAACCATCCAGATCAACATATAATCAACTAAATCATACGACTAGGAGGTGTTTGCCCATTTTTTGTGCAAACATTTTTGGTGCTTTCACTGAGAGCAGGAGCTCGAAGCTTCAGATTCTCCCACTTAATCCTTTTCCTGTCAGCATCGTTCATTTGGAAAACATGCCTCCCGGACGGAAGAAAGATACTAACAAAGGAAAGAACATTGCAACTGGCAGTATCCCAGATCCAGTGATCAGGGACCAAGACAATCGTCAGGTTCCAACGGCAAATTTAAATCAGGCAAATCCGACAGCCCCCGCTACGGAACAACCAATTACAAGGGCGGATCTGGACAGGATTGTGGCTGAAGTAACTAACCGCTTCGCATTTCAACAAGAAGCCTTGGTGGACCAACTCATGTCATGCTTAAGGGATGCTGAAGAATCCAACCGTAACACTGAATCATCGGGTGAGTCCTAGTCTGGAGGATCTAGGAGACGAAAAGGGTATTTCTTCTTCGAAGAGGCTAACAACAGAAACAGCCATGGTAGGAGCCGAGCCCGGACTCAGCCCGAATTCCGACCCGAGGAAACACTTGGAACCGAACCCAAAGGGGGAGGTTCCAGGCAGGGGTCGGATGTAGCTGAGCCTGTCATGCTACCTAACCATGAAAACACCAGTAGACGGGGCCGAGCTGGAGTCCGGCCCGAAGTTGGACCCGAGGAAGTGCTGAGAACAGAACCCAACATGGGAAGATCAAGGCAAGGGCCAACTGTGGCTGACCCCAGCATGCCCCCAGAAGACCAGAGGAAGCCATTGTAGAATGTTAGGAGTGATAGACGATACCATCCTTACAAGTCATCTGGACGGAATCAATCCCGCAGGGAGGAACCAAACTCATTTCTATTCGCTCTAAGTTTTGACGAGAGGATGGCGCGATTGTTCAGAGAGTGCGTCCAACAGGAGCAAAGGGATCGGGGGATAGGTGCTAGGGTAACCAGCCCCTTCACCCCAATATCGAAACTGCCATAACCCCCCGGGAATGGAAAATGCAAACAATGGAACTTTACAAGGGAACCTCTGACCCCATCGTACACTTACAAAGATGCACCTAGCATATGCTCATGAGCGGAGCAACAGAGGGAGTGTTGTGTAAATGCTTCCCACTATTCTTGGCAGATCTAGCTACCTCCTGGTTCTGCAACCTACCCCAAGGGTCCATCAGCTCATGGGAAATGTTGAAAGAAAAGTTCATTAGTCAGTTCCACATTCATGTGGAACAACCCAAGGACGCTTATTCCTTATCTAATATCAAACAGAAACCCGGAGAGACAGTGCAACAATATCTAACCCGATTCAACGCCGCGGCTGCCGCAGTCCAAGATGCCGACGAGAAACTTATCCTAATGGCCCTCTGCAGTGGTGTACATCCGGATACTAAATTTGCTAGAAGACTAACCAAGGAAAAACCAGCTACTTTACCTGATTTCTTCCATGAAGCTGGAAAATATATGAGACTTGAAGACGCTGCCACTGAGAGGCAGTCAGGGCAACAGGCTGAGACGGCTCCAAACAGGGTTCCCGCTGCAGCAAAGGATGTTCGGAGAAGGGACTCTAGAGACAATGCTGGGGGAAAGAAGGGAGAAAAGCGCTTATATCGACCAGGACCAAGATTTGACTCTTACACTCCTTTGAATGAAACAATCGAAAACATCTTCCTAGTCACTCAAGACGAAGTTAGATACAAGCGGCCCCCGCACAAGAAGGAGTCAGATAACGTACTCAAGTCTGGAAAGTTCTGCCACTTCCCCGAATCGACCAACTCGTAGACAGCACAGCCGGACACGAACTCTTATCCTTTATGGACGCATACTCAGGATATAACCAGATCCCTATGCACACCCCCGATCAAGACCACACTAGTTTCATCACTGACCGGGGATTGTACTGCTACAAAGTAATGCCTTTTGGACTTAAAAATGCCGGAGGTACTTATCATCGCCTCGTCAACAAGATGTTTGCGAAATTAATAGGGCGAACTATGGAAGTTTATGTGGATGACATGCTGGTAAAATCAAGGAAAGCCAACGATCATATAAACCACCTGAACGAGATGTTTCAAGTACTTCGCCAATATGGAATGAAACTGAATCCTCTAAAGTGCTCCTTCGGTGTATCGTCGGGAAAGTTCTTGGGATTCATCGTCCATGCCAGGGGGATTGAAGCAAACCCCGAACAAGTCCGGGCTTTGCAAGATATCAAGATACCATCCACTCGAAGAGAGATGCAAAGCCTAAATGGGAAGGTGGCTGCCCTAAGCAGGTTCATCTCTAAAGCAACTGACAAATGCATCCCTTTCTTCGAAGCTCTTAAGAAAGACAAAGGAAAGTTCGAATGGACCGACGAATGCTCGACAGCCTACCTTAACTTAATCGAACACCTCCAAAGACCACTAGTACTCTCAACTCCAAATGAAGGCGAGGAGCTATACATATACCTTGCTGTATCGTCCCATGCTTTAAGCGCCGCTTTGGTGAGGGAAGACAACCACCCACAGCAACCCGTATACTTTGTAAGCAAGAGATTTACAGGGGCAGAAGCCAGGTACCCTAAACTTGAAAAGCTAGCATACTGTTTGCTAATCACGTCACGGAAACTGCGACACTACTTCCAATCTCATTCCATCAGAGTTTTAACCGATCAACCGCTAAGGTAAGTACTCCATCGCCCCGACACTTCTGGGCGACTACTTAAGTGGTGCATTGAACCGAGTCAATATGATATTACCTACCATCCTCACACCGCTATCAAGGGACAAGCCATAGCTGATTTCATTGCCGAATTCACTACTAACGAAGGTAAGGAGCAACCTGAAGTAGCAGAAAATATCAAGTGGAATCTCTTCGTTGATGGAGCATCAAATGAACAAGGCTCGGGGGCAAGTGTTGTGATAATCACCCCCAGGGGAAGGAAGCTGCACTACACCCTAAGGTTGGAGTTCGCTGCCACCAATAATGACGCAGAATACGAAGCAGTGATAGCCGGATTAGAACTTGCCCTGGAGATTGGAGTCGATTCTTTATGTCTCCATAGTGATTCTCAACTTATTATAAATCAAATACTGGGAGAATTCCAGACTCGAGGAGAACGACTCACAGTATATCTAAAGAAGACCAAGCTGCTGCTCAATCAGTTGGATCACTATTTAATCAAACACATTCCTCGAGAAGAGAATCAGGAGGCCGACGAACTGGCAAAGCAAGCTAGCATGAAGGACGGCGCCGCTTCCCGAACAATAACCATCTCACAGCAACTAACCCCGAGTTACGAGACAATGAACATGATAGCTGCAATCGAAGAGGAAACTTGGATGAATCCTGTCCGAAAATGTTTACAAGATGGCACACTGCCCGACGAGCGTAACAAAGCTAAGAAAATCTTAAGGAAAGCTTCCCGCTACACATTACAAGAAGGCATCCTCTATCGGCGCGGTTTCTCTAATCCCTTATTAAGGTGTGTCGCTGGAAGGGAAGCCAGGGAAGTCTTGTCCAACATCCATCAAGGAAGTTGCAGAGATCACACCGGAGGGCAGACTCTAGCCAAGAAGACACTCCGATACGGGTATTACCGGCCCACCTTAAACAAAGACGCCTTAGACTTCGTCAAAAAATGCGACAGATGTCAGAAATTTGCTAAGATTCCTCGGCTACCCACAAATGAGATTACTCAGATGACCAGCCCTTGGCCCTTCGCAATATGGGGGATTGACTTGATTGGCGAACTGCCAGTGGGCCGAGGCGGAGCAAAATATGCCATAGTAGCAGTTGACTATTTAGCCAAATGGGTGGAAGAGGAGCCTCTAAATAAAATATCTTCGGCAAAGGTTATTAACTTCTTGATCAAAAATGTTTTATGCAGGTACGGGGTTCCACTCAAAATCATATCAGACAATGGACTTCAATTTGACAGCGAGGAATTCACCGACTGGTGCCAAGAGCAAGGAGTTCACAAAAGCTTCTCATCTGTGGCTTACCCCCAGGAAAACGGACAAGTCGAAGCTGTCAACAAAATCCTCAAAACCCTAATCAAGAAGAAACTCAAAAAGTCAAAAGGCGCTTGGGTGGATGAACTTCCTACGACACTTTGGGCCTACCGCACATCTTATAGAACATCAACAGGGCACACTCCTTTCTCTTTGGCATACGGATCGGAGGCCATGCTCCCAGTTGAAACTGTAGTGCCTTCCCACCGTAGGATCCACTACAACCCAAAAGAGAACGAAGAACTCCTCCACATGTCTTTGGATCTAATTGAGGAGAGAAGAAACGATGCAGCACTCAAAGCAGCAGCTTATAAGCAAAAAGTTGCAGCACAATACAACTCCAAAGTCAAGCACCGCAGCTTACAAGAAGGAGATCTTGTCCTCAAGCGGATCTTCCCGCGCCCCGGAGTGCTAGATCCAATCTGGGACAGACCCTATGTAATTCATAAAGATCTCCACAACGGAGCCTATATTTTGTCAACAGTGGACGGAGAGGTGTTCCAGAGGGCATGGAACATCCAACACCTCCGTCGATACTTTTCTTAAATTGTACTGCCCATATGAAGTGAATTAACAAAGAGAATCAGTGGACGTAGGCATTTTCGTGCCGAACCACTTTAAAAATCTTGTCTCTTTTTAACTTGTTACTTTATATCTTGGCTGCTTGTTAAGCTTTATCCTCTTCTGTTGAACAAAATCATGTATGACGACATTTCCATTCTGGACACTTCACGGTGCAACCTCACGTGGACAAGACCCAACAGGTACTATGCGAATCTATGCACTCGCCAATGAGACACTTTTGCTCTAGCATCCCTCTGCTGCGGGTTAACTCATTGCTCGCGACTGCCCTCAAAGCCAACTGTAATGAGCCGATTATAAGCCATCAAGAAGGCCGACTATAGCCGATGGCAGCTCATTACGGCGTTCGGCTTGCCGGCAACTGTGAACCTACTTTAAGCCCCAACATAAGGTGTGGCCAGCCAGGGGTAGTTCACAGTTGACGATCGGCACCCACGCTAGCCGGCCACAGTAAATCGAATAATACCCACGATTACGGGCCATAATGGCTCGGGTAGTTACTGTGCGCGATCTCGGCTCCGATATGTCTTAAGTGCGGCTGTGGTAAAAAAGATAAACTCCCCGCAGAGGCGTAAGATGGGTGACAAATGTCTCCAAGACCCACAGCTAGGGAAAGTGACTACAAAACCCGTTTGCCACGAACTTAAGCATATCGACGGCCTTCCGTGATTGGAAGTTTTACTGTTTCTCATATTTCAATTTCATTCAAAAACTTTTCTCTTATCCTATATAACAATCCCTAAAGTATATGTCACAAAATAGGGGAACTCTCGCTTGTGGAAATATGAACTCACATCCGGATGACGGAACACTCAACTACATTCCATACTCAGTCATGCAAGACATTCAAAGCAACCCTCTACAACTAAAACACGAAGGGTGGTACTATCTTCTCTTGTATACATATATGTAGCTTTAATTTATTCACACATCATATTGGCATTGCAAAACATGAAACAATATTTTGAGCAGAAACTTAGCATCAAATACGATTAAATCACTAGCACATGCACAACTATATTTCTTATGCAACACATCAAAGTAACAAAAGCATTCAAATATAGCAAAATCAGTCTGTGTTATGAGATTACATGTCAAAAAAAATAAAGTTGTTCATACGAATGATATAATTACAACCCAAAAGTGCATTAATGTTTTGGAACTAGTATATACAGGAATGCCAAGAAGACCAAAAAATAATCAACTGCAGCAGGGCTCCGCCTCTATCCTGCTTGCCCTCCGAGATCTACTTGACCGCTGGGTCAGAACTCCCAGCATGCTGGCCAGGGGTCCCACCTATCCGATTCGGGAAAAGAATACATCAGATAAATTATACGCAGTCAAGTTAAGAAAAAATCGAGAGAAAAGACTTACCAGCACCTGCTCCCTGACCATCATCATCTAGCTGCACGCCTACCTCATCCGCAGCAAGCAGCCGCATGCCCTCCTTAACCGCCACCTTCTCTTCCTTGGTGAATTGGGCCGTAACCACATCCATCCTGAAAGCCGCACCACCTTCCTTATCCGCATTAGCCTTAGCCTCCTCCAAAGGCCGAAGATATATCCTAGCCATAACCCGGGGATAATCGTCCATCCAGGACAGGTTAGCACTTTATTTGGCAAGCTGTTTGGCCTGATCGGCAACCTTTAGCCGCAACCGAATGTTAGCACTTCCGATTTCCTCCCCAGCCTTGGCCAGTCGAGCGTGATGCTCCATTATCCTCTTGGTCTCTTCAACCACCCGATCGATGTTTGCCTTGGCCTCATTCCCCATGGTTACAATCCGAGTAGTAAGCAAATCGAGGTCTAAGGACTTAGCCTCATCAAGCACCCGCACCATGGGATTGCGGGGAAGAAGATGCTCACCCGTGGCCTCGTCAAAAGAAATGTCCTGAAAACTCGGGTCCAGATCGGGGTGGCCGGCAAATGGGCTGCGAACCAAACCAGGATGGTCTATCGAGGTGACGGTTGGATTTTCGGACGGATGTGGGGAAGTCATAAACTCAGTATCTTCCTCAGTAATATCATGGATAGGCTGGACTGGAGCCTGAGGGCCAGGTGAAGGTTCAAACAAAGATCAGCCTCTCTTCCTCTTTTGCATAGCTTCTTCAATAACTCCGAGAAGAGGGCGATAACCAACCACATCTCCGTGACGGCTAGTTGACGACTTTGGTTTGGCGGAAGCTTTGAGTAACTTATACTGTTCAACGCGGTGCCGAATATCTGATGTCTTGGCCACCTTACCGATTCCTGGAACAAAAACCAAGTGTTACGAGCATGCATGAAACTATAATTTAAGAAATGTGTCAAGTTAAAAGGAGTAGGAAGACGCGTTTATTTTACAAACCCTGAGGGGGAGTGGGATACTGCAATAAGTCCTGAATCTCATTCCAGGGCGGGAGCTGACCATAAAATATTACTAAGTCCTTATCATAAAAAGGAGTCTGCAGAAGTTGAAAATTCACCTTGAGTTACCCTAGCTGGAGGATCCTTAGAAGATGGATCGGCACCAGTCCCAGCCTTGTCAGCCTTCTTCGCCTTCTCCACCGAGGCTGATCCTTCCTCCAACCCCACAAAAGCCTGGAGGAAGGCATCATTCGTCCACTCCTGGATCTCCCCTGCCTGCTCGGAAGACAAAGCCCCGGCACCACTACCACCCTGTTGTGACGCCCCACCTCTATGCCCACGCTAGCCAAGAACACTACGGTGTAGTGTTGTCGACTAGCACGGAGAATAAGGCTGTTGAGGAGCGACCATCCGTGTAATTGCCTTGTGCGAACACCGATATGTCAGATAGTTAAAATGTGCATTTCATTTCAGGAGGAAATCCGACATGCCGATGCAAACTCAAAGCTACTACACAGTGGCTATAATAGTCTAGGACAAAAATATAAAATAATGACACAGATAATATAAATAAATGCGGAACACAGATGAAACAGAAAATCTCATATATATATATATATATATAATAACTGATGTCAGTTACAATACATTTACATGGTACATGTGATACAACTACAACAGTCAACTCAGGAAGTTATATATACAAGTACATTATCGACTAATATACATGAATACATATCAACCTATACTATGACACGACAACTCCAAAAGATATGAAGAGTCTTCATAGCTCAAGCAGCATCCCAAAGCAGAATATCTACAACCTGTAAATACTCGGTCTGACCCGAGTATTAAATTCAAAAGAAAATAATACTCGGGTCAGTCTAATTCAAACTCAGTTATTAGTGCACAGAAGCAATAATAATTAAATAGAAACTAGACGACAGTCAAAATAAATTTACCTATCCCATTCTTAAATAAGAAATTGGATAACGGTAAATATAACGTGAACCAATTCAAACAATTGGAACATCAATTAAAAGGTCAACACGAGTAGGGCTGCAGTATACGCACGCGTGTACTGCCACGCCACTACAACATATGGGATACGAAATAGATCCATAAATCAAAGCAAAAGAAATAACAATAAAAGCAGTACCGTGTGGCTGCAGTTCACGCTTGCGTGCACTGCCTTGCCACTACAGTGATGATGTACCCAATGAATACCGTGTGGCTGCAGTTCACGCTTGCGTGCACTGCCTTACCACAACAGTGATAACGTACCCAATGAATGTAAAATATGTACACAAATGAATGTACATAACCAACTACACCTGGCCAAAGGAATCAGAAGTACAACGAGAAACAGTACAACCCAAATGAGTAAGTGAGTCAAGTACCAACAGCATGTGAAATCATCACAACAGTGAATACTAACAGCAAACAAAACTGCAGAGGTCAAGTCACGACTATCGTGACTCAACACGACTAAAAAGAAAACTCAACTCGAATGACCAAGTGCACAAGGTAGTGGTACAACTAAAAAAAAATAGAAGGAGGGTGATTACATGGTCCAGTGACTACATAACGCAGCAGCACTAAAAATAGTGCTACAGGTCAGGAAGTAAGTGGGCAAATCAGAGATGCATAAATGAATCAAGCACAACATATAGTGCAGCAGGTCAATCAGCAAGCATTGATGAAATATAAATACAAGCTGAATGACATAATGGTGGAAGTGATATGCACAATGCTCATTGAAACTAAAGCGTTCAATAACACAACTCGATATCAATTTCACTTAAATAGAAAATGCATATGAACGTTATGGCAACAGTTCAAAGCAACAGTAACAGCTAATATGCAAACTATGTCATATATGAAACAGTGGCAAATTGCATAGTCAAGTTCAAGTGTGCTACAGAGGATATGCAACATGAATGGCATAGAAGTGAAGTGCTGACCGTAAACAGACTACCAAGGCATTATCAAGTTTGACATAAAGCAGTGCTACAGGGGGGTAATGCAACCACAACAGACTCAAGAGGAATGAAACTGGGTCAAGCAACTGCGACATCAAGTGTCACAGCCTCAACAATGATATGGTTTTAAATATCCATATATGAACACTGCAACACAATCAACATAATAGAGAATGAATGCCACATTGAAAATTGCAGTTGCAACATGAATGACCAGAAGGCTGTGATTAAGTGGAGAGAGAATATCATGTTTTAACATACAGTGAAACATGAAGAAGTTCAATATCATTGCACATATCAAATTCAAGTGCAAGGTCAAAGCAGGATATGCATACACCAGTGCAACAGGTACAAAAAGGGAGACGAATGTAACTGCAACTGAAAACATATGCAGGTCACAAATGCCACAGTGGTCTCAACATCAAACCAAATGGGTACACATTCATGCATCAGTATATGCTACAGGGGCGAACACAAGAGAATGGAGTGCACAGGTCAGGGAAGCTACCAGGTGTCAGTGACCACCCAAACTAGTTCAAACATGAACAACAGATCCTAACTGAAACATACCAGAATCAGTTGAACTCGACCGACATCAAAGGATATTGAGCACACGTGAAACAGCGCAAGTATCACACTAGAAAACAAATGACAGTGATTCAACCTTACAACAAAGAACATGACAAGATCGAAAATGCACCAACAACGCAACCAAATCGAACACCAAACATTTTACTAAGTCAAAATAGATGTGAGTAATAAAGATTACTCGCCTTGTCGACGAATTAGAAGAAGCCGAGCAACGAAATCATCGATCGACGCAGCCACGAGCCAGTTGAAGGGGCCGTTGAAGTTGGCGCTTCGAGTTCCAGAAGCGATCGATCGAAGAAGCCCCTAGTTTAGGAGACGAACTGAGAAGAGGGGCGAACAATTGAAAACGGGGAACCTCCATTAATTTTGTTTCGGTGGTTTTAGGTTTTGCTAACGAAAATAGAAAAGGGGGCCGGTCGAATTGAAACAAAAAGGAGACGGCCACATGCCTATGTTAATGGTCACGGCATCACGAAGAAAAGTGGGCCACTATCAAATTTTCAAAGCCCATAAATTTCCTTAACAATTTATAAAAGAATATTTTTAATTCAAATTTAAAAACTTCAATTGGTAATTAGCGAAAATATTAATCGTTTAATATTGATTATTAATTGGTGCGAAAAACCGGGTTGTTATAGACTCCCCTCCTTAAAGAAATTGCGTCCTCGCAATCATAAAGAATAAATGGACAAAAGGTAACAACCATAAGAGCAAATCATCACTACATGAAGAAATTCGAAATAGGAAGTTCACCATAAAGAGCATGAAAGAGTAAGCCTGAACATGTTTGCTCAAAGTCAAATTTGGTGAAACTTCAATTTCTTCAACAACACCGGGCTCAAGAATAAAAATCGGAACCCCTACGGCATTTCCGTAGAAGGAAGACGCGTGAAACACGTCATGAATAACACAAAATTGAGCAGGTAATAAGAGGCGATAAGCCAAGAAACCAATACGTTCAGTGATAGGAAATGGCCCAATATATCGAGGCACTAACTTTCCCGACCGACTGAAACGCACAACACCTTTCATAGGTGAGACACGAATAATTTGGAACAACATCGCAGTACAATAACGATACGCCAGATGAATCAAAGCTTCATTAATTCGGAACGCCGACGTAGTACAAAAACGGTACGTCCAATGAACCGATCAACATAAAAGAACATCAGACATAAGTCCATAAAAGGAGTGAGACGAAGCTCAATAAAACGAAGTACATCGAAACGTCTGATGAACTTGGTAAAAAGATGATTCCATACGGACATCACCAAAGAAACAACCACTTGTTGCCTACGACTAAGTGCATTGGCAACACGATTTCCCATCCGGGAGTGGTAAATAATATCAAGATCATAAGATGTAAGGAACTCGAGTCAACGTGGTTGACGTAAATTAAGTTCCTTATGAGAAAATAAATATTCCCAAGATTCATGATCAGGGTAGAGAACAAATTTCTCACCCGAAAATAATAATGCCAAATTTTGAAGAACGATATCAATAGCCAAGAGCACTAGATCATGAGTGGCATATCTAGTCTCAATAGGCACTAATGATTTAGAAACATAGGAGACAGCACGTTCTCTTATGCAAGATAATGGCATGCAAACCAATACGATTAGCATTGGTATAAGCGATAAAGTCTTGGTTCCCACGGGAATCGCAAGAATAGAAGTATCGAAAAAGAGTTGTTTCAAATAATTTTCTTTCTCGAAAAGCTAAAACTTTCGAAATTTACGATTTACTTTATGTAATTATCTTTTTAGACAAATTTACATTTTAAAATTCAATTTACTGTGTCTGATTGTCTCATCAAAGCGTCTAAGAGATTCCTATCGATAACGTTGATCAAGCGCATCGACCAGAATTCTTAAAGCACTCAATGGGCAATACAATCACAAAATATTCAATTAACAAGTCCGGAATTAACCGAAATAACAAACGCACATGTCCCATAACCACGAGTTTTACTAAATCGTTTAATTCACTTCATCGTTTCCTTGAAAGTGCAAAATTGTGTATTTTAAAAATAACATTTCACATTCTCAAACGGACAAATCCGGAATTAAACGAATCAGTAAAAGAAAGGGGTCATAGTCCTCGATTTTGCTGAAACGTTTAAATCGCTTCCTCATTCTTTTGAAAGCGTAAACTGTAAAAATTTTGAAAACGATTTTTATTTTGAAACAATTTTTAAAACACGTGATTAAAACAGCGATATCAGTAGCAACTTCGATAAGTGGATTTTCATTCATCAAAAATGTCACAAGAATCTTCTCAAAGATAAAAAGGGGTATCATACCCTAAACTTGTATTCATAACAAGTTAATAACACAAGAATTCACCAATGCACAAAAATTGATAAAACTTATCAATAGAAATCACGAAAATTGGTGAAGCAAAAATTCTAGAAATCTACACAAGAAATCCAGAAATCACAAGATGAGAGTATGAAAACACGAACGGGAGTATGAAACTCGAACGCGAGTATGAAAACTCGAACCGGAGTATGAAAACTCGAACGGGAGTATGAAAACTCGAACGCGAGTATGAAAATTCATCAGCACATGTAACGCAAAGCGAGAACGGGAGCATGAAAACTCACCTACACGCGAGCATGAAAACCCATCAGCACATGCAACGCAAAGCGAGAACGGGAGCACGGAATCTCACCTACACGTGAGCATGAAAAATCATCAACACGTGCAACGCAAAGCGAGAACGGAAGCACGGAATCTCACCTACACGTGAGCATGAAAATCACCAACATGTGCAACGCAAAGCGAGAACGGGAGCACGGAATCTCACCTACACATGAGAATGAAAAATCATCAACACGTGCAACGCAAAGCGACAATGGGAGCACGGAATCTCAGCTACACGTGAGCATGAAAATCACCAACACGTGCAACGCAAAGCGAGAACGGGAGCACGGAATCTCACCTACACGTGAGCATGAAAATCACCAACATGTGCAACGCAAAGCGAGAACGGGAGCACGGAATCTCACCTACACGTGAGCATGAAAATCACCAACACGTGCAACGCAAAGCGAGAACGGGAGCACGGAATCTCACCTACACGTGAGCATGAAAAATCATCAACACCTGCAACGCAAAGCGAGACGCTATCTCATGGTTGCAACCCATTAATTTTGACACACGAATGGCCCGAAGACCGTGGGGTGCTACCCCACATGTGTGAGTCGGAATCACACAGATTGAGGTCTAGACTAACCAAAAATCAAAAAGGTATGTGTGAGTGGAATCACACAAGTGGTGTCTAGTCTAACCTCACAAACAAAAAAAAAGTATGTGTGAGTGGAATCACACATGTGGTGTCTAGGCTAACCGAAAAGGTATGTGTGAATGGAATCACATAGGTGGTGTCTAGCCTAACCAAAAAGCAAAAAGATATGTGTGAACGGAATCACACAAGTGGTGTCTAGGCTGACCGAAAAGGTATGTGTGAATGGAATCACACAAGTGGTGTCTAGCCTAACCAAAAGGAGACATCGCACAATTGCTAGTCTAAATCATAAGAATGATCGTCATGATCAACGAGAAGTGTCAATTACACTAAGTTAGTGAATATAAAAGTTTAGCTTCATGTCCCATAACCACTTGCTTAACTTAAATATTTACGAACAAACTGTAAATCTTCACTAATAAAATTGTCACAAGAGGTTCAATCGAATAAGTCCAAGAATTAACCGACGAAGCAAACGCAAACGTTTCATACCACTTGTTTTACTAAGCCGTTTAATTAGATTTCTCATCCGAGTGAGGTAAAGGCTTGTATATACTAGTAGATTGAAAAACGGTTTAGGAAAAGAGTTTGATATTGAAAATAGAGTTGAAAACATTTTGATAAAAGAGTTTTGATATTTACTACTAGTATTGAAACCTTTATATTTTTAAAGTGACAAATCACAAAAATGATTGTAGAAACAATCAATCACAAGAATTTCACATACGAAGACGTGATTAGAATCCAAAGAAATCGATACCGAATTCATCGAAAGGTATGTTCACAAAAATCCCGAAGAAAAGGTCATCAAAGTTGCTAATAAATGATAGCAACAAATCGGGAAAAAATCAAGAATCGATTAAATTCGGAAACCAAATCAATTCACTAAGATTCACATTCGAAGACGTGAATAAAATCTGAAGGATTCGATTCCAATCCATCAAAGTAGGAATACCCAAAAATTCCAGAAATAGAAGTTATCAAAGTCGACAAAGGTGATAAAAACTAATTGGAAAAGAAGAATCGATCAACAATTGGAAAAACGAAGCAAAACGAGCATAAATGCATGACTGACTTTAACAAAAGTAAAAGTCAAGTCAACGTCGATATCGACAAGGCAAAGTCCAAGACAATTTATTTTATACCAAAGAAATTTTAAAACTATCAGAGAGAGGCACATGAAAACCAAAAACCATGGATAAGCAGACGGAGTGGACAATTGAAACTCAATTTGTCTCAAAGATTGATACCCAAAACCCAATTGCATGGAGACTCCATCCAGTACACGAATCAGAGATAAGAATGCATATATACAGCAGTTCGAATAAATAATGCGAGCTCAAATCGAAGTGGGTACGAGTTGCAGCAATATGCAACTTGGTAGAGCATATACACAATGATACTTAGCAGTGCAAACTCAAATGAGCAAGTGCGACAGAGAATAGCAGCAATGCTCATGAATAAGCATTAGGAATTCATTCCTAACAATCAAAGATGATCTTAGATAAAGATGTGAGATAAAACATCAACAAATAGTTGTAACACATGTTCCATCTAAGTTATGTTTTATATTCGTCTTAAACCCCAGGCTCTGATACCAAACTGTGACGCCCCACCTCTATGTCCACGCTAGCCAAGAACACTACGGTGCAGTGTTGTCGACTACCATGGAGAATAAGGCTGTTGAGGAGCGACCATCCATGTAATTGCCTTGTGCGAACACCGATATGTTAGATAGTTAAAATGTGCATTTCATTTCAGGAGGAAATCCGACATGCCGATGCAAACTCAAAGCTACTACACAGTGGCTATAATAGTCTAGGACAAAGATATAAAATAATGACACAGATAATATAAATAAATGCGGAACACAGATGAAACAGAAAATCTCATATATATATATATATAATAACTGATGTCAGTTACAATACATTTACATGGTACATGTGATACAACTACAACAGTCAACTCAGGAAGTTATATATACAAGTACATTATCGACTAATATACATGAATACATATCAACCTATACTATGACACGACAACTCCAAAAGATATGAAGAGTCTTCATAGCTCAAGCAGCATCCCAAAGCAGAATATCTACAACCTGTAAATACTCGGTCTGACCCGAGTATTAAATTCAAAAGAAAATAATACTCGGGTCAGTCTAATTCAAACTCAGTTATTAGTGCACAGAAGCAATAATAATTAAATAGAAATTAGACGACAATCAAAATAAATTTACCTATCCGATTCTTAAATAAGAAATCGAATAAAGGTAAATATAACGTGAACCAATTCAAACAATTGGAACATCAATTAAAAGGTCAACACGAGTAGGGCTGTAGTATACGCAACCGTGTACTGCCACGCCACTACAACATATGGAATACGTAATAGATCCATAAATCAAAGCAAAAGAAATAACAATAAAAGCAGTGCCGTGTGGCTGCATTTCACGCTTGCGTGCACTGCCTTGCCACTACAGTGATGATGTACCCAATGAATACCGTGTGGCTGCAGTTCACACTTGCGTGCACTGCCTTGCCACAACAGTGATAACGTACCCAATGAATGTAAAATATGTACACAAATGACTGTACATAACCAACTACACATGGCCAAAGGAATCAGAAGTACAACGAGAAACAGTACAACCCAAATGAGTAAGTGAGTCAAGTACCAACAGCATGTGAAATCATCACAACAGTGAATACTAACAGCAAACAAAACTGCAGAGGTCAAGTCACGACTATCGTGACTCAACACGACTACAAAGAAAACTCAACTCGAATGACCAAGTGCACAAGGCAGTGGTACAACTAAAAAAAATAGAAGGAGGGTGATTACATGGTCCAGTGACTACATAACGCAGCAGCACTAAAAATAGTGCTATAGGTCAGGAAGTAAGTGGGCAAATCAGAGATGCATAAATGAATCAAGCACAACATATAGTGCAGCAGGTCAATCAGCAAGCATTGATGAAATATAAATACAAGTTGAATGACATAATGGTGGAAGTGATATGCACAATGCTCATTAAAACTAAAGCGTTAAATAACACAACTCGAAATCAATTTCACTTAAATAGAAAATGCACACGAATGTTATGGCAACAGTTCAAGGCAACAGTAACAACTAATATGCAAACTATGTCATATATGAAACAGTGGCAAATTGCATAGTCAAGTTCAAGTGTGCTACAGAGGATATGCAACATGAATGACATAGCAGTGAAGTGCTGACCGTAAACAGACTACCAAGGCATTATCAAGTTTGACATAAAGCAGTGCTACAGGGGGGGGTAATGCAACCACAACAGACTCAAGAGGAATGAAACTGGGTCAAGCAACTGCGACATCAAGTGTCACAGCCTCAACAATGATATGGTTTTAAATATCCATATATGAACACTGCAACACAATCAACATAATAGAGAATGAATGCCACACTGAAAATTGCAGTTGCAACATGAATGACCAGAAGGCTGTGATTAAGTGGAGAGAGAATATCATGTTTTAACATACAGTGAAACATGAAGAAGTTCAATATCATTGCACATATCAAATTCAAGTGCAAGGTCAAAGCAGGATATGCATACACCAGTGCAACAGGTACAAAAAGGGAGACGAATGTAACTGCAACTGAAAACATATGCAGGTCACAAATGCCACAGTGGTCTCAACGTCAAACCAAATGGGTACACATTCATGCATCAGTATATGCTACAGGGGTGAACACAAGAGAATGGAGTGCACAGGTCAGGGAAGCTACCAGGTGTCAGTGACCACCCAAACTAGTTCAAACATGAACAACAGATCCTAACTGAAACATACCAGAATCAGTTGAACTCGACCGACATCAAAGGATATTGAGCACACGTGAAACAGCGCAAGTATCACACTAGAAAACAAATGACAGTGATTCAACCTTACAACAAAGAACATGACAAGATCGAAAATGCACCAACAACGCAACCAAATCGAACACCAAACATTTTACTAAGTCAAAATAGATGTGAGTAATAAAGATTACTCGCCTTGTCGACGAATTAGAAGAAGCCGAGCAACGAAATCATCGATCGACGCAGCCACGAGCAAGTTGAAGGGGCCGTTGAAGTTGGCGCTTCGAGTTCCAGAAGCGATCGATCGAAGAAGCCCCTAGTTTAGGAGACGAACTGAGAAGAGGGGAGAACGATTGAAAAAGGGGAACCGCCATTAATTTTGTTTCAGTGGTTTTAGGTTTTGCTAACGAAAATAGAACAGGGGGCCGGTCGAATTGAAACAAAAAGGAGACGGCCACATGCCTATGTTAATGGTCATGGCATCACGAAGAAAAGTGGGCCACTATTAAATTTTCAAAGCCCATAAATTTCCTTAACAATTTATAAAAGAATTTTTTTTAATTCAAATTTTAAAACTTCAATTGGTAATTAGCGAAAATATTAATCGTTTAATATTGATTATTAATTGGTGCAAAATACCGGGTTGTTATAGACCCCCTTCCTTAAAGAAATTGCGTCCTCACAATCATAAAGAATAAATGGACAAAAGGTAACAACCATAAGAGCAAATCATCACTACATGAAGAAATTCGAAATAGGAAGTTCACCATAAAGAGCATGAAAGAGTAAGCCTGAACATGTTTGCTCAAAGTCAAATCTGGTGAAACTTCGATTTCTTCAAAAACACCGGGCTCAAGAATAAAAATCGGAACCCCTACGGCATTTCCGTAGAAGGAAGACGCGTGAAACACGTCATGAATAACACAAAATTGAGCAGGTAATAAGAGGCGATAAGCCAAGAAACCAATACGTTCAGTGATAGGAAATGGCCCAATATATCGATGCACTAACTTTCCCGACTGACTGAAACGCACAACACCTTTCATAGGTGAGACACGAATAATTTGGAACAACAGCGTAGTACAATAACGATACGCCAGATAAATCAAAGCTTCATTAATTCGGAACGCCGACGTAGTACAAAAACGGTACGTCCAATGAACCGATCAACATAAAAGAACATCAGACGTAAGTCCATAAAAGGAGTGAGATGAAGCTCAATAAAACGAAGTACATCGAAACGTCTGATGAACTTGGTAAAAAGATGATTCCATACGGACATCACCAAAGAAACAACCACTTGTTGCCTACGACTAAGTGCATTGGCAACACGATTTCCCATCCGGGAGTGGTAAATAATATCAAGATCATAAGATGTAAGGAACTCGAGTCAACGTGGTTGACGTAAATTAAGTTCCTTATGAGAAAATAAATATTCCCAAGATTCATGATCAGGGTAGAGAACAAATTTCTCACCCAAAAATAATGATGCCAAATTTTGAAGAACGATATCAATAGCCAAGAGCACTAGATCATGAGTGGCATATCTAGTCTCAATAGGCACTAATGATTTAGAAACATAGGAGACAGCACGTTCTCTTATGCAAGATAATGGCATGCAAACCAATACGATTAGCATTGGTATAAGCCATAAAGTCTTGGTTCCCACGGGAATCGCAAGAATAGAAGTATCGGAAAAGAGTTGTTTTAAACAATATTCTTTCTCGAAAAGCTAAAACTTTCGAAATTTACGATTTACTTTATTTAATTATCTTTTCAGACAAATTTACATTTTAAAATTCAATTTACTGTGTCTGATTGTCTCATCAAAGCGTCTATGAGATTCCTATCGATAACGTTGATCAAGCGCATCGACCAGAATTCTTAAAGCACTCAATGGGCAATACAATCACAAAATATTCAATTAACAAGTCTGGAATTAACCGAAATAACAAACGCACATGTCCCATAACCACAAGTTTTACTAAATCGTTTAATTCACTTCATCGTTTCCTTGAAAGTGCAAAATTATGTATTTTAAAAATAACATTTCACATTCTCAAACGGACAAGTCCGGAATTAAACGAATCAGTAAAAGAAATGGGTCATAGTCCTCAATTTTGCTGAAACGTTTAAATTGCTTCCTCATTCTTTTGAAAGCGTAAACTGTAAAAAAATTGAAAACGATTTTTATTTTGAAACAATTTTTAAAACACGTGATTAAAACAGCGATATCAGTAGCAACTTCGATAAGTAGATTTTCATTCATCAAAAATGTCACAAGAATCTTCTCAAAGATAAAAAGGGGTATCATACCCTAAACTTGTATTCATAACAAGTCAATAACACAAGAATTCACCAATGCACAAAAATTGATAAAACTTATCAATAGAAATCACGAAAATTGGTGAAGCACAAATTCTAGAAATCTACACAAGAAATCCAGAAATCACAAGATGAGAGTATGAAAACTCGAACGCGAGTATGAAAACTCGAACCGGAGTATGAAAACTCGAACGGGAGTATAAAAACTCGAACGCGAGTATGAAAATTCATCAGCACATGTAACGCAAAGCGAGAACGGGAGCATGAAAACTCACCTACACGCGAGCATGAAAACCCATCAGCACATGTAACGCAAAGCGAGAATGGGAGCACGGAATCTCACCTACACGTGAGCATGAAAAATCATCAACACGTGCAACGCAAAGCGAGAACGGAAGCACGGAATCTCACCTACACGTGAGTATGAAAATCACCAACACGTGCAACGCAAAGCGAGAACGGGAGCACGGAATCTCACCTACACGTGAGCATGAAAAATCATCAACACGTGCAACGCAAAGCGAGAACGGGAGCACGGAATCTCACCTACACGTGAGCATGAAAATCACCAACACGTGCAACGCAAAGCGAGAACGGGAGCACGGAATCTCACCTACACGTGAGCATGAAAATCACCAACACGTGCAACGCAAAGCGAGAACGGGAGCACGGAATCTCACCTACACGTGAGCATGAAAATCACCAACACGTGCAACGCAAAGCGAGAACGGGAGCACGGAATCTCACCTACACGTGAGCATGAAAAATCATCAACACCTGCAACGCAAAGCGAGACGCTATCTCATGGTTGCAAGCCATTAATTTTGACACACGAATGGCCCGAAGACCTTGGGGCGCTACCCCACATGTGTGAGTCGGAATCACACAGATTGAGGTCTAGACTAACCAAAAATCAAAAAGGTATGTGTGAGTGGAATCACACAAGTGGTGTCTAGTCTAACTTCGCAAACAAAAAAAAAGTATGTGTGAGTGGAATCACACATGTGGTGTCTAGGCTAACCGAAAAGGTATGTGTGAATGGAATCACATAGGTGGTGTCTAGCCTAACCAAAAAGCAAAAAGATATGTGTGAACGGAATCACACAAGTGGTGTCTAGGCTGACCGAAAAGGTATGTGTGAATGGAATCACACAAGTGGTGTCTAGCCTAACCAAAAGGAGACATCGCACAATTGCTAGTCTAAATCATAAGAATGATCGTCATGATCAACGAGAAGTGTCAATTACACTAAGTTAGTGAATATAAAAGTTTAGCTTCATGTCCCATAACCACTTGCTTAACTTAAATATTTACGAACAAACTGTAAATCTTCACTAATAAAATTGTCACAAGAGGTTCAATCGAATAAGTCCAAGAATTAACCGACGAAGCAAACGCAAGCGTTTCATACCACTTGTTTTACTAAGCCGTTTAATTAGATTTCTCATCCGAGTGAGGTAAAGTCTTGTATATACTAGTAGATTGAAAAACGGTTTAGGAAAAGAGTTTGATATGAGTTGAAAACATTTTGATAAAAGAGTTTTGATATTTACTACTAGTATTGAAACCTTTATATTTTTAAAGTGACAAATCACAAAAATGATTGTAGAAACAATCAATCACAAGAATTTCACATACGAAGACGTGATTAGAATCCAAAGAAATCGATACCGAATTCATCGAAAGGTATGTTCACAAAAATCCCGAAGAAAAGGTCATCAAAGTTGCTAATAAATGATAGCAACAAATCAGGAAATAATCAAGAATCGATTAAATTCGAAAACCAAATCAATTCACTAAGATTCACATTCGAAGACATGAATAAAATCTGAAGAATTCGATTCCAATCCATCAAAGTAGGAATACCAAAAAATTCCTGAAATAGAAGTTATCAAAGTCGACAAAGGTGATAACAACTAATCGGAAAAGAAGAATCGATCAACAATTGGAAAAACGAAGCAAAACAAGCATAAATGCACGACTGACTTTAACAAAAGTAAAAGTCAAGTCAACGTCGATATCGACAAGGCAAAGTCCAAGACAATTTCTTTTATACCAAAGAAATTTTAAAACTATCAGAGAGAGGCACATGAAAACCAAAAACCATGGATAAGCAGACAGAGTGGACAATTGAAACTCAATTTGTCTCAAAGATTGATACCCAAAACCCAATTGCATGGAGACTCCATCCAGTACACGAATCAGAGATAAGAATGCATATATACAGCAGTTCGAATAAACAATGCGAGCTCAAATCGAAGTGGGTACGAGTTGCAGCAATATGCAACTTGGTAGAGCATATACACAATGATACTTAGCAGTGCAAACTCAAATGAGCAAGTGCGACAGAGAATAGCAGCAATGCTCATGAATAAGCGTTAGGAATTCATTCCTAACAATCAAAGATGATCTTAGATAAAGATGTGAGATAAAACATCGAAAAATAGTTGTAACACATGTTCCATCTAAGTTATGTTTTATATTCGTCCTAAACCCCAGGCTCTGATACCAAACTGTGACGCCCCACCTCTATGCCCACGCTAGCCAAGAACACTACGGTGTAGTGTTGTCGACTAGCACGGAGAATAAGGCTGTTGAGGAGCGACCATCCGTGTAATTGCCTTGTGCGAACACCGATATGTCAGATAGTTAAAACGTGCATTTCATTTCAGGAGGAAATCCGACATGTCGATGCAAACTCAAAGCTACTACACAGTGGCTATAATAGTCTAGGACAAAAATATAAAATAATGACACAGATAATATAAATAAATGCGGAACACAGATGAAACAGAAAATCTCATATATATATAATAACTAATGTCAGTTACAATACATTTACATGGTACATGTGATACAACTACAACAGTCAACTCAGGAAGTTATATATACAAGTACATTATCGACTAATATACATGAATACATATCAACCTATACTATGACACGACAACTCCAAAAGATATGAAGAGTCTTCATAGCTCAAGCAGCATTCCAAAGCAGAATATCTACAACCTGTAAATAATCGGTCTGACCCGAGTATTAAATTCAAAAGAAAATAATACTCGGGTCAGTCTAATTCAAACTCAGTTATTAGTGCACAGAAGCAATAATAATTAAATAGAAATTAGACGACAGTCAAAATAAATTTAGCTATCCGATTCTTAAATAAGAAATCGGATAACGGTAAATATAACGTGAACCAATTCAAACAATTGAAACATCAATTAAAAGGTCAACACGAGTAGGGCTGCAGTATACGCACGCGTGTACTGCCACGCCACTACAACATATGGAATACGAAATAGATCCATAAATCAAAGCAAAAGAAATAACAATAAAAGCAGTACCGTGTGGCTGTAGTTCACGCTCGCGTGCACTGCCTTGCCACTACAGTGATGATGTACCCAATGAATACCGTGTGGCTGCAGTTCACGCTTGCGTGCACTGCCTTGCCACAACAGTGATAACGTACCCAATGAATGTAAAATATGTACACAAATGAATGTACATAACCAACTACACATGGCCAAAGGAATCAGAAGTACAACGAGAAACAATACAACCCAAATGAGTAAGTGAGTCAAGTACCAACAGCATGTGAAATCATCACAACAGTGAATACTAACAGCAAACAAAACTGCAGAGGTCAAGTCACGACTATCGTGACTCAACACGACTACAAAGAAAACTCAACTCGAATGACCAAGTGCACAAGGCAGTGGTACAACTAAAAAAAATAGAAGGAGGGTGATTACATGGTCCAGTGACTACATAACGCAGCAGCACTAAAAATAGTGCTACAGGTCAGGAAGTAAGTGGGCAAATCAGAGATGCATAAACGAATCAAGCACAACATATAGTGCAGCAGGTCAATCAGCAAGCATTGATGAAATATAAATACAAGCTGAATGACATAATGGTGGAAGTGATATGCACAATGCTCATTGAAACTCAAGCGTTCAATAACACAACTCGAAATCAATTTCACTTAAATAGAAAATGCACATGAATGTTATGGCAACAGTTCAAGGCAACAGTAACAACTAATATGCAAACTATGTCATATATGAAACATTGGCAAATTGCATAGTCAAGTTCATGTGTGCTACAGAGGATATGCAACATGAATGACATAGCAGTGAAGTGCTGACCGTAAAAAGACTACCAAGGCATTATCAAGTTTGACATAAAGCAGTGCTACAGGGGGGGTAATGCAACCACAACAGACTCAAGAGGAATGAAACTGGGTCAAGCAACTGCGACATCAAGTGTCACAGCCTCAACAATGATATGGTTTAAATATCCATATATGAACACTGCAACACAATCAACATAATAGAGAATGAATGCCACACTGAAAATTGCAGTTGCAATATGAATGACCAGAAGGCTGTGATTAAGTGGAGAGAGAACATCATGTTTTAACATACAGTGAAACATGAAGAAGTTCAATATCATTGCATATATCAAATTCAAGTGCAAGGTCAAAGCAGGATATGCATACACCAGTGCAACAGGTACAAAAAGGGAGACGAATGTAACTGCAACTGAAAACATATGCAGGCACAAATGCCACAGTGGTCTCAACATCAAACCAAATGGGTACACATTCATGCATCAGTATATGCTACAGGGGTGAACACAAGAGAATGGAGTGCACAGGTCAGGGAAGCTACCAGGTGTCAGTGACCACCCAAACTAGTTCAAACATGAACAACAGATCCTAACTGAAACATACCAGAATCAGTTGAACTCGACCGACATCAAAGGATATTGAGCACACGTGAAACAGCGCAAGTATCACACTAGAAAACAAATGACAGTGATTCAACCTTACAACAAAGAACATGACGAGATCGAAAATGCACCAACAACGCCACCAAATCGAACACCAAATATTTTACTAAGTCAAAATAGATGTGAGTAATAAAGATTACTCGCCTTGTCGACGAATTAGAAGAAGCCGAGAAACGAAATCATCGATCGACGCAGCCACGAGCAAGTTGAAGGGGCCGTTGAAGTTGGCGCTTCGAGTTCCAGAAGCGATCGATCGAAGAAGCCCCTAGTTTAGGAGACGAACTGAGAAGAGGGGCGAACGATTGAAAAAGGGGAACCGCCATTAATTTTGTTTCGGTGGTTTTAGGTTTTGCTAACGAAAATAGAAAAGGGGGCCGGTCGAATTGAAACAAAAAGGAGACGGCCACATGCCTATGTTAATGGTCACGGCATCACGAAGAAAAGTGGGCCACTATCAAATTTTCAAAGCCCATAAATTTCCTTAACAATTTATAAAAGAATTTTTTTAATTCAAATTTAAAAACTTCAATTGGTAATTAGCGAAAATATTAATCGTTTATTATTGATTATTAATTGGTGTGAAAAACCGGGTTGTTACACCTGTCCTTCACCTTCTCCATCTCCTCCGCTCTCCTCCTCGCCTCTTTCCTCATCTCCACCTTCCTCCTCCGGAATATCTGGACATGTGCTAGGGGAGGGTCCATCAAACTTCTTAAGCTTTTTTCCCCCGACGACTGGAGGTATCGAGAAAGGTCTCCTCTTGCTACTCTTCGCAGCGGCCCCATATTTAGCTTTGGCAGCCCTCTCCTCGGCTGTATCTCTCTGCTTAACCACGGATTGACGTGGCAGAATCAAGTTGTGCTCCAGGAGAGTGGCATTCCTGATCCGGTAAGAAGCCGACCTATCCCTTCTAGAGATAGCCTCTATCTCCGCAGCCATCTGTACCAGGCGATCATTCTCCACGACCGCAAAGCCACCTGACGCTAGCAAGAAATAAAAGCATATAAGAAGAAGCATTGCAGTCGGGACAAAGAAATTACGAATGGAATTCAGCTTACAGCCAGAAGTGAAAAGGCAAAAAGAAACGGAGTCGTCCTTAACGAAGAACTATTCCTTCTTAAACATGGTGAATTTCGAGTATAAGTCCAAGACCGGCTTGAAGGACATGACCGACTCTAAACTAATGTACGGAGACCCCTTCTTGTAGCACCTCAGATTATACAAATATCGGATTTCCCGATTAGAAGGGGGCGCCCATACCTCCTCTGGAAGATAACGAATAGACACACTAAGATGGCATAGGAGTTGGGCTGAAGATGGAATGGAGCCACCTTCAAGTAAGTAAGGAAGCTGACTATCCAGGCATTGATCGGAGGAATGGCCCCACACATGCAATGGTATCGGCTATAAGCGAAATATCCTTCAGGAGGATCATACGACATCACACCATCTCCCAGCAGCAGCATGCTCGCCCTGTCAATCCCGAAGGAGCGAGCGATGACATCAAGTTGTCCCTCTTTGAGGGATCTCGGAAAAAAATCGGGAGGAGAGTTCAGAAGCTTTTGAGGGCCATATCCATCCACTAATGACCTCGGGGCAGATCCATGTCGCGCTGGTTCCGGCTGGACTGGAGGCACAGCAGGGGACTCTCGTCTATCCGTAGATTTCCTTTTTTCTGATCGAGTTTCCACTTTGCGAGACATTTTCCTGCAAACGCAAAAGAAAAACATATTGTTAGAACAGAGGATATAAACAAGCAAGTGTATATAGTCTGAAATTTCACTCGTAAATCAAAACGCCCAGAACTCCTAGTATCATTCGGCAAAGCCCACACAAAGGTTCATCCGGTATTATGTCCATCCGGCATTAAAAGTCTTTAAGCTCATCCGGTGCTAGGTTCATTCGGTACTAAGGGTGCCAATTCGGTACAGAAGGCTTTCGAGTTTATCCGGTGTTAAGTCCATCCGGCATTAAAAGTCTTTACGTGCATTCGGAAAAACGAAGAAACAAAACCATAAGATGTCATTCGGCATTCACCTGACTCGGTAGTTAGGTGTGGTTCGGCAATTCAGCAGGGAATTATGATTCGGCTATCTCGTCCGGTAAGTAAAAACGAAGGCTTGAGGCTCCTATTTATAGAAAAAGATTGAGTAGCCGGACCGGCCGGTTCGGGTCTTGGGCCGAATATGGTAGTTCGAACTGAAACAAAGCACGACATATGTTAACATATGCCCTACTTTGGGAAATGTTGGGTATGTTTCTACCACCACCGAATCAGGATGGGGAAGCAAGGGACGAGCCACCGAATCATCTACAACTGGACCACCTGCCTACCGAATCACCTACAACTGGACCACCTGCCGAACCAACATCACCACCGGACCAAAAGCCCTCACCTCCACCAGCACCGGTCCATAGCACAGCCGAATCAACACACAAGACCATCTATCACCGAACCAGGATCCATCCCCCTATCACCGATCCATGTTATCACTGATCCATGCTGCTACCGGTCCAACTCCATCTACCACTGCCGAACCAACATAAGGATGGCATACCGGACCGACACTACCAGGCCAGATTGCATCGGCCCAGGCCCACCAGCAGCTATATACATCCAAGACCCCTGCCCTCAGCCTCACTCTATAAATAGAGGGGCAGGGGTACAACAATGGGAGACAAGTTTGAGAGCTCAAGCACGGAAGGAACTTTCAAACAACTTTCATATATCTGTATACAAAGCTTTGTACTTGTAATCTGAAAGAAAAAGGAGAATAACATATAAAGTGGACGTAGGCACGTTCAGGCCGAACCACTATAAATCTGTGTGTCTTTTACATTTTAGTCCATCTATTTCATATATTTGCATAAATCACCCAAACCATCTAGATCAAAATATAATCAACTAAATCATACGACTAGGAGGTGTTTGCCTATTTTTTGTGCAAATACCTAGTATGAATCCCATTTAAATCTCCTTTCTCAAAATCGATTATCCCAAAATCGATAATTCTCAAGTTTGACTTTCCAAATTTCAATATCGATTTTTCCCAAAAATCAAAAGCCTTTCCAAATTCATAGGTTCCAAAAAACCTTTCCCAAAATCCTCATAAGATCCTATATATATATATATATATATATATAATTTTTAAAAAAAACTTTGGATCATTTCAAACTTGTATAACACTCCTTTTATACTTCAAATATTTTCAAAATCCTTTCTTCTGGCTATAGATTCAACAAGGGGAGTTTTATCATATATAAAACAAAGATGCATAACATTGTTTATTCCAAATCAACTATTCAAATTTGATTTCTCATTTATTTTCTTCATAAAGTGAACCTTTAATCATAGGAATATCCAATTTCTATTTTACTTCATTGTATATTTCACAAAATATACTTTTCATTTCAAAAACCATTTCACATTCCTTATCTTCAAATTCCCAATATCAATTTCATTCAAACCCGTACGATGTACACATATCATCTGTACGCTATATCAATCTAATCGCTCACTCGATCACACAATTTCACTTCCGAACTGGTATCGTTCACCCGACTTCCTAGTGCAGACTCAGATCTGGTTTCTTAATCAGAAACCATCATTCTCCTTGCATAGCCATAACTATGATAGAGAATATCCAGAACCAATCAACAACCCATATCCAGGTTCGCGGTCGAAAATCGAGTGAAAAACCCCAACTCGGATCGATATAACTATCTCGAAATTCTTTGCTTGAATCTGGATCAAATCACTATGCGAATAGAATGATATACGTACATCCTACGTATCTATCTTTATTGATTATTAGCCAAATCAATTCTTCTTTCTATTCACATTCAATTTAATTTCTATCCACTTGCTCACATTTGTTTCAATCCCATTTGGATTATTACTTTAATTATAAACAGTTTGTACTCTGACCAGCTTAAATTTTGAAAATAGCTTGAAGAATTTAAAAATAGATAAGTGGTTGAAAAATAATTATTAGTTTGTAAAATAGCTGTAAAATAGTTAAGAAATTGTAAAATAGTTGGAAAATAGTCAAATAGTTATAGAAATTTTAAATAATTGCAAAATAGTTGTAAAATAGTAATTACTTATAAAGTAGTTGAAAAATAGTAATTAGTTTATAAAATAATTGTAAAATAGTTAAATAGTTCCAAAAATAATTGCAAAATAAGTATAAAATAGTTTGGCTTTAAAGAAAGGTTGTATATAGTAAATAGCTTGGAAAAATAGATTTATATTAAAACAGTTTATTTTGAAAATAGTTCAAAGCCAAACTGTTCAATTCCCTATCTCCATTTTCATTAATTCAATTTAAATTTCCACTTCCATTTAAATTGACTTACTTCCAATTTGAATAACTTCAATTTCGCTTGAACTTGATTTATCCCCAATTCAAGTTGAATTAATCCTCAATTTCTTTCCTAAATTCAAATCAAATTCCATTTTAATTTACTCATTCAACTTTAATCACAATTTCAATTAATTCAAATAAATTTCAAGTTAAACCAATTTCAATTCATATCAATTCCAGTTTGAATTAATACACATTTCTTTATTCATTTAAACAAATCCAATTTCAGCTTAAAGATTATTATTAACAACAGGATGGTATCATTCAACTTATTTTAAAATATCCATCCATTTCCAATTTCCAGATCTCAAACCCATTTTGAGATCACATGAACTCCCCATTCAAATCAACCATTTAACTTCCCAAGTTAAATCTCAATTTCATCTTGAAATTTCCAATTTAGGTTGTTTGTTCTAAACTTATTTAACTTTCCCAAAGTTAAATTCAATTCACTTAATCCAATCAACCCTACTCAAATTTGAATTCCCATTTCAAATTTAAACTTCACATAAATAATCTTTCCACTTATTAAGTTCAAAAACTTATCACTTTGGGTATCACATCTTATTCCAAATTTAGAACTCAACATTTAGAGTTTATCTCAAACCATCTTTGAAATTATGTATGTTCCTCAGATATATATATTATTTCCTTTACACACCAAGTTATCTTTAAATTTAAACCACCTTTGGTTTTTAATTCAAAACAAATTTATTTTAAAATTCCAAACAACTTCTTGTTTTAAAATAAGATTACATTCAAAAATAGTCTGAATAATATTATTTATTCTTTTCTTTATCACTTTGAAACAATTTTCAAATTCTGGACCTAAATTTTAAACTCCACAATTTAGATCATCTTCAATTCCAATTTATAATTCATACTTACCTAAACAATTCATTTTGCTTACTCATTAATACACATTTTATTGATAAACACAATAATTATTTATGATAATAAACAAGATCATCATACCTGGAAACCAATTTATTATTATCTTATTCTAAAATTTCTCCTACAAATTTAGGATTTTAGTTTCAGTTTGAATCCATTTCAAACTTATTTAATTTCAATTTGGTTGTATTTCTATTACCACTTAATTTAATTCCAATAATTTAACAAACAATTACCTTAATATTTATTAGAAAGAAATATTGCTTTATATATCAAAATATAATCTTATATAAAACCATTTTAAAAAATTTATATAAGAAAATAACAAGTATGATCTCTCATATATATTATACTCAACTCATTTTAGGGTACCATTGACCCTATCCTTAATGAGTATCCCACCAGAGCCAAGGTTCTCGCTCAACCTCGCTCTGATACCAAATGTAACGACCCGGAATTTTTGATCTCAAAAATTCCAGATAGTTAGGGGAAAGATGAAAGAGATAAAAGAAGAAACAGAAAAACAAGATACAGAATCTCACATTCGCAGCGGATCAAAATATAATATCAAATAATAACAGTTATATACAGGAAAACTGTACTTATCAAATTACACTTTAATACATCAGAGTTACACATAAACACAAACACATGACAGATACAATCATGTCTCGGATACTACAATATCACAATGGAAACTCTCCATACGTTCTTGCCATCCAGCTCGCCTCCTGAGCTCCAAAACGTCCTTACCTGAAATCTGTAATACTCGGTCTGACCCAAGCATTACATCAAAGTAACACCCAGGTCAGGCAGGAAACCAGTGTGAGTAAACCCATCTAACAAGAAATACTAATGTATAGAACTTACTTAAAACCCGAGGTAACTTAATCATCACTACAAGTTCTCATCTTGCTATAGTCAACACATATTTTCGCAATCAATCCCTAAGTACCTTTACTTAGTTTTTAAATAGTCCAGTCATTTAAATTATTCCATTTCAGCCTGTTGATTTCACATATCAACCTATAAAGAATCATTGTAGGTTACAAATCGAAGTGGGTTGGGGTATTTACTGATACCTGACCCCGGTCTCTTCGAATTTAATACCATCTTAACCAAAGTTATTCAAGTGAAACACAATTCATCTTTAAATACAGGTTGTCACTTTATATATAGCAATTCATCATCGATAGATAACCATATTATCACTATCACCCAAACATATCATATCACAAAATATTTCGTATCATAGATATCAACCAATTCAAGGAACTTAACATCATTCAATTGCCCATAAACAAGATTGATCACTTCCTAAAATTTATTTAATTCATCTCTAATTAAATTAACTAGTAATCTTTAATCACGTAGATTACCTTTACTTGACATTAATTGATTACAGACCAATTAATTAATCATCCTTTTTAATTATCCACCTTAATTAATCACCCTTGACTAATCATCCTAAATTGATCAATCTTTAATTAATTACTTTAAGTAATTAATCCTTAATTACTTCCATTAATTAATTAACTAAATTAATTACACTAAGTAATTAATCCTTAATTAATTTCATTAAGTAATTATACCCTAATTACTTCATTAAGTAATTCCCCTTTAATAATTACATTCAGTATTATCCATTAATTACTTTTCTAAGTAATTACACTTAATTAATTCATAAATAAGTGATTATCTATAATTAATTACATTAACTAATAAATTAATCATTTCTTAATCTCTAGTTAATGATACATCTCTTAATTACATTCATTAACTATCCACTAATTACTTCATTAGTAATTATTTTTAATTACAATAAGTAATTAACCTTTAATTTACTTAACTAATTTATTTTCCTTAATTACTTTCAAAGTAATTATCCTCTTAAATTAATTACATTATTTATAAATCTTAATTTATCAGAACTTAAATAATTTAAGGTTAAATTCTTTATCTTTAATAAATACTTAATTACATCATTTAAGTCCAATTTGAAAACATTTTGCAACAAACTTTAAAAGTTAAAGTATATAACTTTCTTAAAACAAAACAATTTAAAACATTTAATCTTAATTATTAAAGTCTTTGAAAACTTATTCAAACCTGTTTAAATAAATTCCTATTCTTTGAAAACTTAATTAAACATTCCTTTTAAAACTTATTCACCTTAAATAACTTAGTTAAACTTTTTTTTTGAAAAATTGATTACTTTCAAAATTTCCAAACTTCAAACTTGTTTAAACATTTTCCTTCTGGAAACAAATTGTTTAAAAGCTTTAGAAATCCTTTTTAAACAATTTAAAACCTTTGAAAGCATTTTTTATTTAACTTAGATTCAAAATTTAATTCACATAAAAAAACTTGAACATGTTCCAGTTTAAATTGAAACCAGGCTCGAAATACCTAAGCCCGAGCCTAACCCTTAAACTTCCTCGAGTCCATCCCCTGCCAATCGAATAAAAACCCAAGAAACTCACCGCGTCACTCTACTCCGAGATAAACTCCAAAAAACTTCGAGATCAACTCAAGCACGATGCTTTTTCCTAAAGTAATCGAACCGCATCAGATACGAACATGCACGCATACACATGTACGTCATTCTAATCAACTCCGACGCCTCGCCGAGGCCTTTAACAAGTCGGCGGTCATCCATAAAAATGCTCCAACCCCTCATGAAACAACCCGCATATTTTACGATTGTGTATTTAAATATTTTATTTAAATATAGCATCGTCAGTTGGATTTTAGTCTGAATGCTACTTTTTGCAAACAGCCGAATTAGGACTAGATACCACTTCCATTGAGTTCAAAATGTCATTTGCGACCTTTTTGAGTATAAACATTTACATGTTTGGAGCTAGCTAAAATTTTGACCTTTTCACTTAGTGCTTTGGGTTTGGACTTGCGGTTCAACCCACTAACCAAACTCATCTTATATCCTAACTCCACCACCTCTCCTTTTCATTCCTTCATAATTTCCTACAACTCAAGCTTTAGCAAAAATGGTGATGGAGATGGGAAATTAAAATCCTAAGCCCTAGTTTCTTTAGCAAATCCAAGTTTTAGCTCCAAATTCAAAGAGAAGCTTTGGTAAGTATCTCCTCCTTCTTCTTCATCTCAATATCTCTCCAATTTCAGAAATTCCCTGTAACCTAATTTGGGAAATTATTTGCTTATGATCTTAGATTGGAGCTTTTAGAGCTGAGAATGAAGAGTGGTTGATCATCCTTTGTTTCCAAGCTTCTTCTTCCTTGTTTTTGAGTAAAAGGTGAGATTTTTATCTCACATCCATGTCTATAACCTTCATTGTTGTTATGTATGAATTCCTAACTTCTATTCCGTGTTCATTGGCTTTGGATTGAATTGGTTTTATAATTGTTCCATTTTTTGGTGTTTTGAAGTCAAATCTTTAAAAATCCTGGCTTTGTTGTTTAAACATGTTTTTGGTGATGCATCGAAGAACCTATAGGGCTGGGTTGTCGATTGGCATAAACCCCTAGTGCCCATTGCTCGTCCGGTCACGAATTGGCTCTTCATTTAGATTGGCTGGAAATGCTGGAAAACAGGCACCAGTCTACTGACCCTCTAAGTCCAGTCGACTGACCTGGAACCCGAGAGTTTTTCCTGGCATTGGCCAGTCGACTGTTCTAAGAGTGCCAGTCGACCGACCTGCTTGTATTTAGCCTACTTTGCCTATTTAGCCTATTTTGCTTGAAATTCCAATTTTTATCGATTCGTGATTTTCCGATTTGTTGTTATCATTTATTATCGACTTTAATGACTTCTATTTTGGAATTTTTGGGTATATCCATTCTGATGAATTTGGAATCGATTTCTTTGGATTTAATTTACATCTTTGAACGTAAAATTTTGGTGATTGATTGTTTTTAACTCATCTTTATGGTTTGTCACTTTAAAACGTAAAGGTTTCTATACTAGTAGTAAATATTCAAACTCTTTTATAAAGATGATTTCAACTCTATTTTTAATAATACAAAGCTCTTTATAAAACCATTTTTCCTACCTATTAGTATATACAAACCTTTTCCTCATTCGTTTGAGAAATCTAATTAAACGGCTTAGTAAAACAATGGTATGAAACGCTTGCGTTTGTTTTGTCGGTAAATTCTTGGACTTGTTCGATTGAAACTCTTGTGACAACTTCCGAGTCGAGATTTACAATTTGTTCGTAAATACTTAAGTTAAGCAGGTGGTTATGGGACATGAAGCTAAACTCATCTATTTACCAGCTTAGTGTAATTGACACTTCTCGATGATCGATGATGGTCATTTTTGTGATTTAGACTAGTGATTTGCTATGTTTTCTTGTCCACGAAGGGTACGATACTTCGTTTTATTGAGTTTCGTCTCGTTTCTTTTATAGGCTAACAACCTATATATTCTTTGGATTTTCGACTCAATTTTTATGTGCTAGCGACCCATGTCCTTTTATGGAGTTTGGTTCATCGGGGGTACCGTTGAACTACGATGTTGTTCCGGCTTATCAGGTTCATCGGGCGTACCGTTGTACTACGTTGTTGTTCCGAATTATTCGAGTTTCAGGTTCCTCGGGCATACCGATATTGTACTACGTCGTTGCACCTGCTCTATGGATAGCGAGCATGGGATAGCGTCCCATTTGTGATATACGTGTTGGTGAGTTTTCATGCTCCCATTTTGTGATAGGCCTCCCCTTTTTGTGATTTCTGGATTTCTAATTGATGATTTCTAGAATTTGTGTTTCGTCATTTTTATGACTGGCATCGATATGATGTCAATATATTTGGTTTAATGAATAAAATAAAGAATATGATATTCTTTTTTTTTGAATCTATGAGAAGATTCTTGTGATATTGATTAATCTCTAGTTGATTTTCAATTGCATACTTATCACATTATGGCATTATTGTTATCATACATATTTGGCATATCTCTTATTCTATCTCATTTTTATCTGATATTTATAGCTAGACTGATCCGTTTATTATTTTCTTATCAAATAATACTCGGGTCAGACCGAGATGTTACAGGTGCTTCTACTTGACTCCTCATCAGGGAGTATTATCTGACTTTTGGCTAACTATATTAGATTGGTAGTTTTTGTTGATATACATTTGAGATAGAGACTCCTTGATGTATACATATTCTTTTTTCTAGCACTTGTATCTATTCTTTTGTGATATTATGGATCTTGGTTGACCACTACCCTGATATACACTTCTATGTGTTATATTCATATCTATTTCTGCCTTTGTGATATGGATATCTGTGACTGATTTATGTTATGCTTATTTCTATATTTGTTTCCGAAGATTATATAGCTATTGTGCAGTAGCTTTGAGTTTGTATCGGTGTGTCGGATTTCCTCTTGGAATGAAATGCATATTTTACTATCTGACATACCGGTGCTCGCACAAAACAATTGCACGGAGGGTCGCTCCTCAACAGCCTTATTCTTCGTGCTAGTTGATGGCATTACCCCGTAGTGTCCTTGGCTAGCGTGAGTATAAAGGTGGGACGTCACACCTCAGCACCGTCAAAAACACGAAGAAACGAAATCGAGCTACTCGATTCCCACTAGAACCTAACCCTGTAGACCAAAACAACCACCTGCTATCACCACTGACCACCAGACAATTCATGACTCCGACCAAAGCCTCATCACTACCTACGCCACATTTCCCCTCGGTCCGGTCCACCTCGAACCATCACCGACGATGAAATCAACACTTCAACAACCTCGACCAGAACAGCCTAAAAAACCCAACTTCGCCATCCCTCAACCACAATGGTCATCTTAAAAATGTCGTTCCACTTCTCCAATGATCCCAGACCATCAACTATCCTCCAGCCTTAACCACGACCCCTATCCACCTCGCGATCACCAGCAATCAACAGAAACCCACATTCCGTTCATTCCGAGATATCTCACCAAAAACTTATTTAAAAATCATGATTTTACTTTCTAAATTCATCATTATAAAATACTAATCTAGATATATGATCAAAACTTCAAATTAACATGATCGATTTATAACCCATTTTTGATTTTCACTGTCTTTTATAAATTTTTGAGAAAATTTCCTAATATAAATTTCTAGAAATATTTTTATGATGAACATTACACTACTAAAATCATTTTTCATTCACAGATCTAAGCTTACATTTATTGGATTAGGAGATATGAAATTTTGTTTTGTTATTTGGAACAAAATCATAACAGGGACCAGATATATACATACAGGCATATACATTCATATACACAGAGCCATTCATATATATATATATATATATATATATATATATATATATATATATATATGCATCTACATCCATGAACACATGCAACCATATCACAACATTTAAGCATAAACACATGTTTAAAACTGTTTTAAATTCAAAAGTTTACTCACCTTTTTCTTCCAAAAAGCAGAGAGATGAATATTTAAAACATGAGACTTTGAATTGTAGTGATCTTTGAAAACTAAGTTGAAGCTTTGAGACACTGGAATGAACTTCAGATTCTTGTTTAATTGATGCAGGTTGAAACTATAATTTGCAGCCGATAGTTTTGAAAAACGAGGTTGCAATTGAAAATTTATTATAGGTTTAGAAAATTGCTTTGAGAATTGTTGACAGGTTTTGCCTAGAAAATGAGTTACAAACTTTGGTCTTTTGATTTGGAAAAATAATTTACGGGGTTGATCTTTTAGAAAATGGGTTACAGATTTTCTCAGTTTTGATGTGAGATTTTCTTTGTTTCCTTTATTTTAGAAATGAGATGAGAAAAAGAAAAGGAAAGGTAAGATGTATGCTTATATAATCTAATTTATGGTTTATTAAAAATCAAGAAAATAAATCATGACACTTGTCCTATACCACATTTAGCTATCTACACATGTTATCAAGTGCACATAAAAGCTAACACATGTATTTATTCATTATTATATATTTTTAAAATGAGTTAAAAAACTTTTATATAAATTTCCTAATTAATTTAGTGCATTTCTTAATTAATAAATGCTTTTGTAAATTTATAAAAATATAACCTTTAAAATAAATTTAAATATAAAATCAACCATATTTCAAGTAAAATCATATATGGTGTATTTAATTCATTTATAAATGTAGATATAAAACTTTTTTATTTACTATTTAAATAATACTTTCATAATTTATATAAATAAATTCTTTTAAGGAAAAATAATATAAAACAAATTATATCCCAATGAAAACTTTATTCATATATTTTTATATCCAAACTATTTCAAAATAATTATTCTTTAAATTTAAATATTCAAATTCAAATTCAATTTAAAATTTCAATTTAAATCAACTCAAATATATATTAATTTAAACAAACACATTATTAAATTTATGTTGAAGATAATAAGTTTTTCCTATTTTAAATAATCCTATTAGGAGATTATCAAATAATTATTTTCCCAGATATGAATATTAATTTTTAGATTTATTTGTATCATCCTTAACAATCAGTATTCTATTAATTAACCCAGTTAGTTATCAATTAACAGATACTCCAGAATTCTGGTTATCACAAAACTTATTTCTCCAAGTTCATATATTTGATTCGAAACTCTAGACTATAAACTACTTATAGTGTATGAAATAAAATTCTACAATAAATGGATGTATGGAGAACCATATTTCGTAAGCTATTATAGTAATGGTGGAAACAATAGGAGCATACCATATATCATTTCTTAGTGGCCAAATTTAGTTATGAAAAATTGTTTTTGTAGACATACGAAATATTATTTATGAATAATAATTGTTTTCAGTATTGATTTAAAATTGAAAATTTCAACATGAATATTATGAACGTCCGTGAGTACATAGAACTATAATAATGGTATTTGTTTTATAACAAAAGTGATGCAATGGAAAATATAGAGGTATCTGAAATTATTACAATTATTTGGAATCATAGACTAAGCCAAGGTTTTGAGAAATAATTCTTCAATTGTATTATTTTGAATTGTATGGTACAGGTGAACTATATCTCAACTGATTAAAGTACTTATTCTGTTAGGAGCGATAGAGTTGATGAACTTTTCAGACTGAAACATATTGATATGTGCAGTTCAAGGTCTAATAATACCAAAATCGTAACCACTTACTTCATTAAATTCATAGATGAATTATCATAGAAATAAATATGTGCATTTAAAAGAATTCGATTTGATTGAATAAGCAAGTGTATTAGAAAGGATTATAAAAGTATCTAAAAGTGAATAATACCAAATCTCAAAAGTCAGTCCTCCCTATGGTCCATAATGATGTATCGTAAAGAATAATCAGACTTTTTGGAACAAAGTAATATTGATATTGAGTAAAGTAGAGATAACTTCTTCTTGTAAGATAGCATACTTAAGAGCAAGAATATAAGGTTAAAATTAATTTTATCTGAAGCATTGTTTACGAGATCATTTAAGATAAGAGTTTATAAGAAACACCTACATATCCATGTGAAAGAGTTGGCAGGTTCTGAATCATAGACTGCACTCAATAGTTGTTCGTGAGGGATCTTGTGGTGGACCACACCAAATGATTTTAGGACCGATCAGTATTGATTGATCAATATATGTTATGAACATAATTTTCGTAAACTAAAACCAAATAATTTTATATACATACATATATACGTACGTACATACATATATACATACATACATAATACATACATTCAAATCAGGGCAGTTCATAATTTTTTTATGAATGCCTATTCCGTTGCACGGGGAAACAATTGTTGTTTTAAAAATGCTAAATAACTTCATAATGAAGGAAATACTTTTGAAATACTGATAGTAAAATGGATTTGGATACGATCAAAAGATAAAACTAATTATGAAGAATGAAATAAAATTAACCAAACCTAAATGGACAAAACATATTAGAATGTCTAACAAAAACTCTATCATATTGAAGAGAAACTATAAATTTCTTATTAATGGTGAGAAAGAAATTTTCTGGGCTGTTAATTAACCATGAAAATTATTAACTCTGCCATATGGCACGATGCACAAATCTGGAATGGATTCCAAGTACGTTATCAAAATATTATTTTGATAGTTGTACCTGATGAAATATGATTCATTGACCGTAAATGTGTCTTCGCGAAGAAGACCAATGTAGTTGGAATATAATAATCAATATTAATAAGAATACCATCATAAATTTTAAATTATGAAATTTGCATAATAGATTCATCACTCAAGGTGCTTAAGTTAATTCGGATTATACCTGCAAAATTATCGCTCAGTATCAGTTTGAGCTTTGGTGTGTATATATTGAAATAGAAAATTATAAATAATGATTTAGAATAGACTATTGCACATAACATCTGAAATGTCTTGAAGTCGGTGGTAGGGAACTGAGTTTGTGGTATTTTAGGTATGATCCAGGAAGTAATACGAAAGTATCATTTGATTAGCATTAAAGTTAAAAGAGTATTTTAACAGAAATATCGAACAATTTGAATTTCAATCAAAATGAAAAGAACATGCGTGTCTATAAGAAAGAACATTAAAGGTACTAAATATTTCTAAGACTAAAGTTAAATGAAAAATTTATGATTATTACCGATGTACCCAAGTTAAAATCATTATAATTTGGTTGTTTAATATTCATCATTGGATTGTGAATGATATCTTTTATAATTAGTAGAAAAGAATGTTGGGATTATCCCAAACAATATACATACACTATTTTTAAAATTTTAAATTTAGATCTGTAACATGGATTCCTTATGCATTTGCAATAGGTATAATCGTATATATTGTATTACCTACAATATCGTATTTCGCTTATGTATTTGATACATAAAGCGAATACCAAATTCGAATTAAGTTCTCTAAATGGTAGTTTAGAATATTCTTGAGTATTTGCAAAATACTAGGAAATATTTTATAGGAACAATGAACTCATTATGAATGAGTATTCGTTTTGAATTTCATAATTGATATCGAGTATAGTATGTCAATCCTAAATTCGTGATCAATTTTAGTTTAGAAGCTTTAAAAAGGAAACTTTCCAAGCAAGTATCTATGGCTGATCCAACTAAAAGGTTAAGTGCATCACCCTGAATAACATCAAAAAAAGTGATGTGTATAGACGTGTGTGTGTGTGTGTGTGTATGTATGTATGTATGTATATGTACATGCATACACACACACATAGAGATATACGTATACATACACATATACATACATACATACAAATACATACATGCACATACATACATACATACGTACATACATACATACATACATATATATATGTATAACCTCATATCTAAGGTATGGGTGATTCCAATGTTAAGAAGCCCATATTATTGTTATACGATAACAATGTCATGATATAGACCACGAAAGAACCTAGAGCGCAATAGAAGTAAAGAAACATACTTCAAAAGGTTCATGTCATAAAGGCAGTTTATTAGTATCAGAGGAAATTTACTAACATAATAGATAATTAAATTAACGTAGCATACACATTCACTGAGGGACTAAATTGATCAGCTTTTATAAAAATAAATGATATCGAAGGAATAAAATTCCATAATTGACCCCGAGTGAAATGGGAGCTTGATATATTTAGGGGTATGCCTAAGCGCAATTATGTAATTTCTTACATATCACTAACTCTATAGCCAATATAGTTCATAATAAAAGTATTTATCTTTCTATTAGATACTTGTAAGATATCTCAATTAATTATATAATTTAAGTATATTAAATAGAAACTCCTTAAATGATATGTTGTGTGATAGAAATTACAATGTAATATAATCATGAGAAATTTATCGCATTAAAATAACATATTACATTAAATATTCTTAGTCAAGATGTATCGAGATAAAATATAAATACATCCATTAAGACTAGAGTGCGTAATGCTCTCTAAATGTTGGATAGTGTATTACTCATGGCAGCCGGCATTGTAATGACCCGTATTTTTAACTATTTTAAATTATTAAATTTAATACAATGATTGAATAAAAATGGTTAGAAATAAAAATTAATGAATTATTAGTGTAGTTATACGAACTTTAATAAAATTTTGAAATAACTAATTTCGAAGATTTTGGCGATAACAAGTATTGATATGAAATTCTATATATTTAATTTATAGTAATCAATAGCTTGAATTGAATAATAATGTTGAATTACTGTGAAATGAAAATAGTTTATTATATGAATTTGTATTAAAAGTAAATTTTAAAAGTTAAATGACTTATACTTCAATTATAATGATTTATTCGATAATTTAATTGTTTAAATTTAATATTGGAAATTATTTGAATAATTGAATTTTGAATTTTATATGAATGAAAATGATCTTAAAAGTTGATTTAAATTTTATTAAATACAAATGGAGATTGTTAACATTTAAAATTGGATTTAAAAATGAATAAATAGGAATTAGAAATTTTATATTTTAACTAACATGTAAAAATAGCCATTCGGGCAACAGTCTTGGATTTTAACGAAACCAGCTTCAACAGATCCGTAATAGTGAGTTATTATAGGATTTCAAGTTTCGTCGTGATCAGACTTATCGTTTAGCCATACGAGCTTGAAATTCGCAGAAATCAATTAAAGGAATTTAATTTAAATAATTTGATTTAAAAATTCTATCTTCTGAATACGATCGAATTAGGCCACGGGACAAGTTCTATTGTGTTCGGAATGAGGGTCAAACATTAAGAACTCTAGGCGGCACGCGTCGTTTGGAGTTTGGAATTTTCGTAGGCAACTTGGGTTGGATATTTATATAGTAGGCCGTATCGTTTCATTCTTTCATTGAAAACCCTTGTCTATTCTCGGCCGCGATCAAAAAAAATTTAATGGCCGAAAATCACCCACTTTCTTCCTCCAATTCCTCTCAATCTAGGCATCGAAATCAAAACTTCCAGAGGCAAAGTCCTAGATCTCGATGAGATCTACACATCCAGTAGTTGAATCATGCTACAGTGTCACGAAATTGCTAGAATCTGGCCTTGATGTCGCATGTTTTTTTCTTGATTTTTGCACAAACGGTGGCAGTTGCTGAGGAACGACTCCTGGCATTGGTAAAGGGGAAGGAGGCGTGCACGTAGGTGCTAACGGATGGTGGTCTGGTCGAGTAGGGTGGCGTGCGCCAGGAGGGATTTTTTTTCCTGGGATGGGTTGGCTGAGGATAAGCAATTACAAGAGAGGAAGGTATCGGCCTTTTTTATATTAATTAATATGTTTACTAACTTTTAATTATTAGTCTAGCTAATAAGATCATATCTTGTTCGTACGAGGTCCGTTTTGAGTGAAACGAGTGGTGTTGGAATCATATCGACGTCATCTACGCCATGGAATCGAAGTGGTATTTATTTGAAGCTGCAAATATTTTTAGAATAAAAGGTGAGTGTTTTATAACGCTCACGAAGTACCAGAATATTTTTATATTAGTTAAATATAAAATTAAGAAGTGGTTTAAATTTATTGATTATTGTTTGATAATTTTAATTTACATTTAAATTGACAGTTAAATTTGAAATTAGAATCAATTTGCTAATTAAATTTTTGATTATTGAAATTAGTTAACTGTCATGATTTATTAGCTATTTTGGATGTTGGTTATGATGGCTGCTATTGGTTTATAACTTGGATGATTTGAATGTTATTTATTTTTATATATCATGTTATCACCCTGTAATTATTTACAATATAGAAAACTGTAAATTGAATTATTTCGATTAAATTAATAAATAGGTAAAAATGACATATAGCTATGATATTTATTTTGGATTGAAATGATATATATATATATATGTATATATGTATATGTATCCATCCCTAAAATTAAATTTAATAAGTGATCATTTGGCCATAGGATAGAAAATTATATACGAACACCGAATTGGTTAAATTAAATGATTTTAAAATTTTTGATTCGAAATTATTTAAATGATTTGATTTAAAGAAGTAAAAATCGAATTTATGGAAATCGAATTACTTTCGAACATGAGCTCAAAATGTTGAATTTAAATTTGGTAAGAGGAATTGTTTAAATAATCGAAGTTGAGATTTTGAAGTTATAGTTGAAATATGATTTGAACTTTGGAAATTGATTTCTTTTAAAAGATTGGACTTTTATTTGAATTTTGAATATTGCTAAGTAAAAATAAAATCGATATTACAAAAGTTAAGCTCGAAATTGAATTACTTTAAAGATTTGGACGTTGAATTGAACATCGAAGTTAAATTTGATTTAAAGCGACACTTTGAAAATGGAGCTCAAAATTGATATAAATTAAATTGATTTAAAATAGAGAATTGAGTTGAAATTTGTCCATTGAATCAAATAGTTGAAGTTGAAATCGAAATCGATTTGGAATTGAAATTGTAACGACCTAGAATTTCAGTCATTCAAAATTCGGATATTTAATTAATTTTAAATATTTAAAATTAATTTTATAAGTTGAATAACTTATATTTCAAATATAAGGATTTAATTAGATAATTAAATTGTTAATTTAATATTTGAAATTGGAGAAGTAATTAAGATTCGAATTTAATGTGAATGAAAATGATTTATAAAGATGAATTAAATCCTAATTGAATTAGAATATGTTAGAGAACTTTTAAATTGAATTAAAAGTTAATTTATAGGAATTGAATATTTTAATATTTAATTAACGTGTAAAAATAGTCATTTTTGACATGGCCTCGGATTTCGACGAAAGCAGCTTCTTTGGATCCATAATGTTATACTATAGTAGGATTTCAAATTTCGTATCAATCGGGTTTGCGATTTGGTCGTGGGAAGCTAAAATGTGTAGAAATTTATTTAAGTAAATTTTAATTTAAATAAGTCGATTCGAAAACCTATCTTCTAAATATGATTGAATTGGCTCCCGATGTATATTCTATTGTGTTCGGAATAGGGGTAAAATATTATAAATGCCAGACGACACGCTTCGTTTGGAGTTCGAAAAAAATTTCATATGAATAGTGTCACGAAATGTTATTTAAAAGGACATCATTTTCTTCTATTTGCAACAAACCTAGGGCAAACAACCCTAGCCGTCAGTTTTGTTTCAATGGCCGGAAACTCCCATCCTTCTTCCTCGATTTTCTTTCAATCCTTGAACAATTACAAGAAACTTCCAACTACAAAGACGAAAAGCACAGTCAGTACTACAAGATCAACGGTTGTGATCTGGTTCAGAGCATTGTGGGGACCGCTAGGGCCTCGCATTGTGGCCGCGCTCAAGGGGTTGGATCTCGCGTAGGAGGTGACCGAGCTCGAATGGTTTTTGGGCGATGGCGTGTCGTGGGTGGGTGCTTCGAACGCCAGTGAAGAAGGAAGGAACGACTATCGATTTTTGGTCGCGTGCTTCATGGTTTTGTTAGTCCTTGAACGAACAAAGAAGAAAAAATCAGTCGCCATGATCTCATCTTTTGAATCAACGACCCAAATTTGCAAAAGCAATTTTTTTGTAAATTAATTATATTTAAAAATCGTGCGATGTTTCTGTAACTTTTTATACAAGGTCGAAGTCGAACGAAAGAAGTTGTGTTGGGTTCGTATTGATGAGCACTACATTTTAAAGATGTTTTGGAGTTGACTGGAGCTAGTGAAATTTTTGGGTAAAATTAAACACTTGTTAAATTTTATTCCGAATAAAACGCTGCAACGTCGATTAGAACTAAAGTGAGTATAACTCACTCTTTCTGACTTGCTTATATTTTTATATAAGTGAGAATAAATTTATTTTATGATGACTAATGATTGGTTGGATGATATATATATATATATATATATATATATATATATATATATATTGGTATTTGGATATATTCCTGCCTATTGGAGTAGATGAGACCCTATGTATGAGCGGATGACCCTTTGTACGCACGTCTGCCTCGAAGCGAACATTGTACATATTTTGTCATATGTATATTTGTTACAGGTGACAGGTTGGAGGGATCCAATTGGATTCCTCACCAATGCTGATTTTATTTACAGATATTGTTATATATGCTGTTGTCATGTGATATATGATGTTCGAATGCGATAATTCATGTGAATCACCTTATTTAGTGTCGTTGTAGCATTGGGCCATGTAACGACCTGGAATTTTATTTGAATTTGAAAATCTAGGTTATGCTTTTGATCTTTGAACTTGTTTCTTTTTTGATGTTGAAAACTTTGATTGCTTAGCTAGTTGAGATGAAGCTTTGATTTGCTTGCTTCAGGTTTGAAGACTTGAAAAATTGTTTTGCTCTTTGATCTAGTTTGCTTTTGATTTTATTTCTCCTCTGGTTTGTATAGGTTTTTACTTTGATTTTCTTAAGTTTCCAAATTTTGTTTTGAATAAAAGAAAAAATGAGAAAGAAGGAAAATAGATGTATATAACTTGTTTACCTTATTATTAATTTAAAAAGAATGAGAATAAATGTGACATTTGTTATTTTGCATGCTAATCTTAGTTTACACTTGTAAACTCATATCTTTATAAGCCTACACATGTTTAATTTCATGTTCACAATACTTACAAATGTAAATTTGCATGTTGTGATGTTTAAATATGTTTTTATATAATTTTATATCGTATTATTAAATTTTGTTTTTATATTTATATATGTTTTATGTGTTTATATTTAAACTCTTCCTTTTTTTTAATATTTATACAATCTTTATAATCAAACACTAGTTTTAAAATATAGAGTTTTAAATCCCATTTATTTTTAAGATATTTAATTTCAATCTTATACACATAAAAAATTAGAAATTTGAGAAAACATATTTTATTTTGTTTGGAAAGACGAGTTTTGCAAATTTATAAAATTATATTAGAAGACTATCAAATAAATATTTATTCACACACACACACACACAGATGTATATATATATATATTATCAGAACTATAAAATTAGCATCTTAAAAGTAAAAACCAGTTAATTATCCAATTATCAGATATCCAGAAATCTGGCTTATCACATTCCTCCCCTCTTTAAATCATTTCGTCCTCCAAAAGGAACGAAGCTAGAATTTTAATTACAGTGCTTATTATTAGTTAAATTACTTATTGAACATTTTTAACTGTAAACTCTTTTTTATTTAAAAAAGTGAAAACACTTTAAAAATCTACATAAAATTGCCAAAATAGTTTTTTATAAAATACTCTTTATAACCCGATGTCTTGACAAGTCCAACCCTGTTCTCATAGAAATTCGTCACACGTTAATCATGTGTAGGACTAAATATCTATAAGCGCTTGGTAAACCCGTTTTCAACACCCAGTGAAAATATATGGAAAATATTTTGATGAAATATAGAAAACATTTTTGATGAGAATGTATTGGAAATCATCACCTCCTCCATGGTCGCAGTTAACCAGATGATTACGTCGCCATCTCGGCAAAACCATAGAAAAATGTAGGCACTCTGTGTCCCTCGATTACACCATGGAACCCGCCACAGATCACAGCTACACTCGGGATTACATCGCCATCACGGCAAAAGCCAATGTAACCGTAGGCATCAGCGCCCTCGAATTTCACTGCCAAATGAAACTTCTCCTCTCCTACATAGATCGCAGACTACATCAGTCGAGTCCCAATGTAGCTTGTAGGCACTCACTACCACACGACTTTCGCTATGTCTTCATAGATCGCAGTCTATCGATGTTACGCCGCCCTTCCGACGAAATCAAACGTAGACCATTAGCAATCACTACCACATGACTTCCGCTATGGTCCGTAGTAGATCGCAGTGACATCGAGCTAACTATCGTCACAGCATAACCCAAATGTCTCTGTAGGCATCAGCGCCCTTGACTTTCGCTACCCACACACAATCCTCAGGAACTTCAGCTTGTCCGGACTTTCCCCCAGGATCAATTTAGAACCCCCCTTAAGGCTCAAGGCAGAACCACCCCGTGGATCTACTATGAAGTTCATTTCATTAGAGCGCCTTTTTCCCCAGAGCCAATCTCAAAACATCTTATACTATACACATATAGTATCTTTCAAATCATAGTCTTTATGATTCGCATAAAAAATATTCTTTACAAAAAATCGATATCCCAAATCGATAATTCCAAACTTGGCTTTCCAAATTCCCAAAATTGATTTTTCCCAAAAATCAAAAGCCTTTCAAAATCAGTGCGTTCCAAAAACCTTTTTCCAAAAATCATTCTCATAAGATCATATATATATATATATATATATATATATATATATATATATATATATATACACTTCAAAAATCTTGGATCGCTTCATACTTATATAAATTTCCTTTTATACTTTAAATCTTTTCAAAAATCTTTTCTTCTGGTCTTAGATTCAACAAAGGAAAGTTTATTATATGTAATAATATATGAAACTTTATTTATGCCAAATCAAATATCCAAGTTTGATTTCCTTTATAAAGTTATTTACCATATCACTTACTTTTCATAAAGTGAATTTCAATTATAAAGATATCCAACTTCTACTTTTATTCACATATATTTCTCCAAAATATACTTTTCTTTTCAGAAATCATTTTTTTACACTTCCTTTCAAAATATCAGTTTCATTCAAACACGTACGATTTACATATAACATTTGTACGCACAAATCTGATCACTTACTCGATCACACAGTTTCACTTCTGAACTAGTATCTTCCACCCGACTTCCTAGTGCGGGCTCAGATCTGGTTTCTTGATCAGAAACCGTCATTCTTCTTGCATAGCCATAACTATGATAAAGAATTTCCAGAACCAATCAAAAATCCATATTTAGGGTTCATCGTCGAAAACCGAGTGAAAAAATCTCAACTTGGATCGATATACTATCTCGAAATTCTATGCTCGAAATCTGGATCAAATCATTATGCGAATAAAATAATATACGTACATCTTACGTATTTATCTTCATTTATTATTAGCTAAATCAATTTTCTTTCTATTCACCTTAATTTTGATTCTTTTCACTTATTCACAATTGCTCAATTCCCATTTGAGTTATAACTTCAATTCTAAACAGTTTGCACTCTGACCACTTAAATTTAGAAAATAGCTTGAAAAGTTTAAAATATATAATAGTTGTAAAATAACTATTAGTTGTAAATAGTAGTAAAATAGTTAAGTAATTATAAAATAGTTATAAAATAGTTAGATAGTTGCAAAATAGTTATAAAATAGTAATTAGTTTTCAAAATAGTTGTAAAATAAGTATAAGATATTTTGGGTTTTAAAAAGAAAGGTATGTAGTAAATAGCTAGGAAAATAGATTTAAAACATTTTATTTGAAAAATAGTTTAGTCAAACCGTTCAATTCCAAATCTCCATTTCTAATCAATTTCCAATTTCCACTTCCATTTAAATTGATTCAATTTCAATTTTACTTGATTTAACTTTAATTCCTATCCCAAATTAAAATCAATTCCCATTTGAATTTAAACTTATTCAACTTCAATCTCTCTTGCAAGTAATTCTATTCAAATTTTCCATTTGAATTTATCTTCATTCCAATCTCAACTTTAATCCATCTCGAATTACATAAATTTGAGTTAAATTTTTAAATGTTGATTTAATCCTTTAAATCAAATCAACCTTTACTTTTAATTTAACAATCTATGTTTTTAAATAATTAATTTTGAGTCCAAATTTCAAATATTCATTTTAAATTACCTTTACTTAACTTATTTCAAGGTTCAAATAAGAGTTCAAAACTTTTTAATCAATTTAATCTTCAGAATCCAATTTATTACCCAATTTTAACTTCAAACTTTGAAACCAATTCTTAACAATTTTAGTTTGCAAGTTTATATTTTAACATTTAAATCTTATGTTCAAAGTGATTACATTCCCATAATTTCTATTTTTTATCTTTAAAAATCAAAATTATTTAAATAATTTCAAATTAAAGTTTTATTACCATTCAATTTCAGTAATGGATATATATATATATATATATATGTATATATATATATATATATATATTAGCTCAATCCAATTCACAGTTTCATAGAATATTAATAACAACAGGATGATAGCAGGTTAAGTCACGGTAAATAAACATCCAAATTATTTAAAACATTCATAAATAGCATCCATCTCACATTTACAGATCTCAATCCCATTTTGAGATCGTACATAACTCCCAATCCATTTATCCAATTTAACTTCCCCAAGTTAAATCTCAATTTCTTTTAATCTAGTCAACCCTACTCAATTTGAATTCTCATTTCAAAATTTTAAATTTCTTATCGATATCCTTTCCCATTTATAAGTTCAAAAACTTATTTTACTTTGGGTTCACATCACATTTTTAGGGAAAATTCAAAACTCAACACTTAGAGTTTATTTCAAATCATCTTGATATTTTGTATATCCACTTATATATATCTATACTTATTTATTTCATTTTCTCACCAAGTCATACTTTAAATTTTAAACCATTCTTGGTTTTCAGTTCAAAACATATTTCTTTTAAAATTAAAAAAAAACTCTTTTTTAAAATAAAATTCCTACATTTATGAAAATACTATTCATTATATCTTTTAACACTTTTAAAACAATTTAACTTTTCTGGACTTAGATTTTAAAACTTCACAATTTAAATCTATTCCAATTTACAAGTCATACTTATCTAAATTATTACTCCCTTAAAACATTCCATTTTGCTTAATCATTAACAAACGTTGCATTATTAAGATACAACAACCATTTTATGATAATAACCAAGGTTATCATAAATGGAAACTAATTCATCATATATTATCTCATAATTTATTGGAAACATTCTAAAAACATTTCCACAATTCAGGATTTTAATTTATGGTTTGAATCCATTTCTGGCTTAGCCTATTTTACAGTTTATATTATCAAATTCTTATTTGGTTGTATTTCTATTACCACTTAATTCTATTATTACATTTAATTCCAATAATCAATAACCAATTACTTTAATATATATAACATTTGAAAAATTATTGCTTAAAATATCAAAATATAAGTCTTATATAAAAATCATTCTAAAACTGTTTTTAAAATAATTATATAAGAACATAGCAAGTACACCTTTTATATGTAATACTCTCAACTCATTCTAGGGTTTTAGCGACCTTATCCTTAACGAGTAACCCACCATAGCCAAGGTTCTCGCTTAACTTTCAGCTCTGATACCGACACGGAATTTCGTCTGAATTTGAAAATTTAGGTTATGCTTTTGATCTTTGAACTTGTTTGTTGTTTGATGTTGAAAAATTTGATTGCTTAGCTGGTTGAAATGAAGCTTTGATATGCTTGCTTCAGGTTTGAAGACTTGAAAAATTGTTTTGCTCTTTGATCTGGTTTGCTTTTGATTTTATTTCTCCTCTGGTTTGTACAGGTTTTTAATTTTGGTTTTCTTAATTTTCCAAATTTCGTTTTGAATAAAAGAAAAAATGAGAAAGAAGGAGAATAGATGTATATATAACTTGTTTATCTTATTATTAATTTAAAAAGAACGAAAATAAATGTGACATTTGTTATTTTGCATGCTATCTTAGTTTACACTTGTAAACACATATCGTTATAAGCCTACAAATGTCTAATTTCATGTTTACAATACTTACAAATTTAAATTTTCACGTTATGATGTTTAAATATGTTTTAATATAATTTTATATTATATTTTTAAATTTTGTTTTTATATTTATATATGTTTTATGTGTTTATATTTAAACTCTTCCTTTTTTAATATTTATATAATCTGTAAAGAAAACAAATTATAAACTAATAAGTAATCAAATACTAGTTTTAAAATATAGAGTTTTAAATCCCATTTATTATAAGATATTTAATTTCAATCTTATACACATAAACAATTAGAGATTTTAGAACACATATTTTATTTTGTTTGGAAAGATGAGTTATGCAAATTTATAAAATTGTATTAGAAGATTATCAAATAAATATTTATTCAGATATATATATATATCAAAACTATAAAATTAGTATCTCAAAAGTAAAGGCTAGTTAATTATCCAATTATCAGATATCCAAAAATCCGGGTTATCACAGGCCATATTTTGGAATTTTAAAAATATTAAAGTGATGATTTCAAATTAAAAGGTTGTTTCAGTGATTTTTGAAGTTATATAAGTTATAATAATGATTTGTAAATTATTAAAAGAAGAATTTTATTCAAATGTAATCAAAATGTGATTCTTGAAATATGGAGTTAACTATTTTGTAAAATAGTTTAAATTGAGATTTTTGACTTATTATAAATGGTGTTTCATATATATTAGAAATGGATCTATAATCAAATTTTTATATGGATTTGGAATTGAAATTTAGAAATGGATTTATGATGGAATTTATAAATAATAAGATTTGAAAAGAATAAATTTGTAAATAAAGAGATTTATAAGTGAAATAAACTTATAATTGGATTTTGGCGTGTAAATGAGATATAAATGGAATTTATAAACATTATTTTATAAATTCGAAATCCATTGAATTTGATAAGTTAAACATGGAAGCTTTTTAATGGAATTATATTCATGATTTTGGATAGTGGATGCTTCTTTAATAAATGTGTATAAATAATGAAATTGGTTACGAAATATATTCACGATTTTGGACAAAGAATATTCTTAAATGGATGTTTTGGGAAGTGATATTTTAAAATGAAGTTTGAATGGTGTAACACCGTATCTTTTCACACGGTTCAAGTCAACACACATGCCAATTCAAACCATACGGAAGGGCGGATGTTATGGGGTAAATAAGAAAAAGCAGGGAAAGAAAAACACAAATAGAATCTTACAGCGGAACGATAAAATATAATAATCAAATATACAGTTCATGAAGCCGTTTTACAAAACATTTGATTATATTTATACAGTACATATCAGAGTTACACATACTATAGAATAATAATTATGCAGCGGAATAAAATGGTGTAAGGGAATAATATAGTAGATAATAGTACTACAATCTTCGCCTTCGTCCTCCAGAATAAAATCATCAAATCCTGAAACGCTCGGACTGACCCGAGCGAATTGAAAAGACAAAACGTTCGAGTCAGAACTAAAATATCTTATGCGAGTTAAATCAACAGAAATAAACATGAGTGCAGTAACTTAAGAGATGCTCGGGATTCACATCTCTTAAGGATCCGTTAAACTATTTACTATGTAGTGATATTTCGCTATTATAATAGTGTCTATTAGTAAAATAAACTTACTTTTAAATAGCGTTAAGGCTTTACATTTTCCACCTTAACACGTAATAATGCCAATAGTCTATACAGTACCGTAATACCTCCTGGTCGGGAGGCTACCAGAGGACACTCCATAGGTACGACACAAATAGAAACTCATACAAGGCGCGCTAGGGTAGGTGACACGGCACAACTAGGCAATGCAAGGGTAGATATACCAATTACACATCCGAGCTGGTGGTAACGCATAGCAGCTACTACCGACCACCTAGAACAACGCCTCCAAAATCAAAAATCAAAAGTGGCCACCGAATCAATCCAAATGTTAGAGTATAATATCGAAGGAGTGAGTCCGATCAGAGGAATGACCTCATTGGCCCGAGAATTGCTCCAGTTTTAGCCACCTTATGCCATCTCACGGGAGTCGGGTCCACGTATTTACCTCAAAGGAAACGCCGCCACCATCCTACTTCGTTCTGGAATCTCCACCGCGTACACGGTTGTTAAAGTGGTTTTCGGAGTTGGCAGAGAGTATGACAACTTCCGATCCCGGTCTCTTCAACAACCAAACGTTATTATAACACCGCGGTCAATTTAAAATAATTATACTTCAAAACCAGAATAAAATATTCATTTCAAAACCATAAAAATACGATATCATTTTTATTTTAAGACCCAAATCAATATGATATCATTTTATTTCAAATATATCATTTTTCAAGAAATCATAGCACTTTCAAATCTATATACCTTGAAATCGATAGCTTTGAAACACAACTTAATAAACTTCAATGGTTTACATATTAAATTACTTTATATAATAAAATAGCTTCTTTAATCTTTCAAATAAATCCCAAATACCGATTTGAACTTCTCAATAAACCATTTCAATTCATATATTTCAAAGCTTTAAATATTCCACCATTTCAAAATAATTTCTTTGATAATTACATATATATATCAAATTCAATTACTATTATTTAGATTTGAAATGTTTACTTAATAAATCCAATAAAATTTAAGTATAACTTTTAACTTCAAACAACTCGATATTCTTTAAATTTTATATAACTTGATATATTCATTTATCTCACTTTATATTCATTTAAAACATTTTAAACCAAATCAAGTTATAAGAATCATACCCTTCAAAATCTCAACTTATTTTAAATTCCAAATCAAATTTATTCAAGTACAATTCTTACATAATTCAATTTAACCCAATTTCATATTTATCTTCTAACTTAAATTTCATTTAAATCATTTAAACTCTATATATATAATACCTTAAATAGGTACTTACCCAGATAATATACACCATCAAACTCCATTATTGAACTCATTTTTATTAAACAATTTTATACATAGCTTAAATTCAAGAATTTAACTATATATATAAAATAATATTTATATAACATCAAAATTAATATTTAATAAACCGTATATTCCTTTCCAAAACCATAGAAATCATTTAAAAATATTTTTATATATAGATCACGATGTCTGTATAAAATTTTCTATCCTATGGTCAAGTGATATGGATATTTATCATTTCAATCCGCAATTTAAAAATAAAATTACGGTTGTATATCATTTCAAACCGCAATCCCGAATGAAACGAGAATGCATAATAACTTGCAGTTTATAACAATATAGAATACGGCATCCATTCATCCAATGTCAATCATCAACCATTTATTGCAAAAATCATCCAAATTCAAATAATAACATCAATAAATAACGATCAATTACTGACATTTTATTATTCAAAAATAAATTAATTTAACTGGTAGTTTATATGCAATAATAAGTTGAATAACGATTAAATTCAAATATTGCAATTTAACTGAGATGATGATTAAATATATGCCAAACAGTTATAAATAAATTTCAAATCACATCATATATCAATTTAACAAACATAAGAAATTTTAGAAGTTGTGAGTGGGTTAAAACACTCACCTTTCGAATTCAAATTGAATTTAAATTCAATTTAAACCCAAAATTTGACAGTCTCAGAATTCGTCCAAACCAGCGCCAAAATTTTCGGGATTTCAATACGATCCTAACAAAAAACAGCGCGTGAATTGGTGTTCATATGTTGAAGATATAGCGATAAATGCGTTTGAGTTTTAAAAAAATAAAAATAAAAAGAGAACATAATATACCAAGTCCATGTCATCACCATTTACAATTAATCCCACGCGCAGCTATAGGAACCTCGCTACCAGAACAACGCATGCACGAACAGAACCCGGTTCCAACCCTAACTGACCTTCCCCACGTTTGAAACGCCGCCGCTAAAACCAGGCGCGGCCAACCTGACCCATCTCCGACCGATTCGCCAATGCCTCCACCTCACGGTGACCCTGTGATGCCAACCTGGTCCCCAAAACGCAGCAACCTCCAACAAAAAATCGAACCCTAATTGCCAATTTTTGCCACATCTAAACGTTGAATCACAAAATGAACACCGCCGATGAACTCCCCTCTGTTCCCTCTTTAAAACCCAGAAACGTTTGCTAATCCGTCGCAGTTGGTTACGACGAGATGAAAGGCCGAGATTTGTTCCTCGAATTCCGGCCACAAAAAAACTCGGATCGAGAAACGGACTACATATCTGACTTGCGCTCTTCGAGAGCTTCGAAATATATTTTTTTCGAATTTTTCTGAGGAGTTGAAATTTTAGCTTTGGATTTGCTTTGGAATTGGATAGATTAGGGTTTATAGCCATTGAGGAAGGGGAGCACAGAAATTTCTATACGTATAGAAATGAGGGATAACGGCTGCTAGGATTTATAACGGGGTTTATATAGGTAGGTCAGAAATTAGAATGGATCAGATAAAATAGATGTACGCGCTAACAACGAGATGGCCCAAAAAGCCCGTTCTGACTCCGGAACGAAATTTGCTCAACCCATATATCAAAATTGATGTTTTTAAATATTTTAAATGTGATGGAACAAGTTTCAAGTCCAAATTCCATCGTATGAAGAAGTTTTGCTAAAATCAATATTTTTCAAATTGATTTCAATTGATTTCAATTTCATTTATTTCAAGGCGTTTGGGGTCCGTACGATCAAACGACAAGTCCGATCGCTACGAAACTTGAAACCCTATAATAATTCACCGTTACGGATCCGATGAAATCGGTTTCGTCGAAATCCGAGTCAGTGGACAATATGACTATTTTTCCATTACTTAAATAAATTAATAATTAATTAATTAAATCAAATTTTCAATTTTTTTCGAGAATTGACAAATTTCAGTATTTTTAACTTCTTAATCATTTACAATGATATAAACAAATTTAAATGTCAATTTATCGTTGGTTAATCTATCAATTGCAGTGTTAAATTTTCAATTTCGTTATATTTTAAAATTATAAATAAAATTACCGAAATTTCCATTTAATTAAGTTAACCAAAAATTGTTACATTTATTATTGTCAAATAGATGGGTTACCATTGGATTAAAAACTATTACATAAATTTTCTCATATTCCATCTTCTTTTCAAATAACGTATTATTTAGATACATTCAATTTCATTTAATTACAATTAATCCAATTATTGAACTTTTCATTTCAATAAAAAAATCTTGGTTTCCATTCTTTAAATCAACCAATTCATATTATGAATAAAATTAACATTGGATTTACAAACTATTACCTTAATATTCTTACATTCCATATTGATTTCAATTAACGCAAAAATCAAAGGTTTAATTTCATTAAATTGCCATAAACCCAATTTCCTAAATTTTACATTCAAATAAATAAATCCCGATTCCCATTCTTATCATTCAATAAACATATTTAACATCTTGTTACATTTCATTACACTGATATTTTCTGTTTCACTTCTATTTGTATTAACTATTTTATTTCCGTATTGTGTAATAACTACCATAATTCAATCATGTTGAAATTTGTCAATTTCACCCATTCATTAAGATTTTTAATCAAATAAATTAATCTACCTTGGCTCCATTCTTTATTACATCAATAAATTTCTAATAAACGTACTACTAAATTTCCCTTAATTGCAATTTGATTTCCAAATTGTATTCAACATACTAAATAAAATAAATAACATATATAGATTGTTACATATTTTCCTTTTCTTGCATTTATAAGTTTATTACTTAACAACACAGGTTAAAATTCCATATATACACAAATTTTAATTAATTGCCATTGACACTGTATTATTTCATTAATTAGTCAAATACTTACATTAACACTATTTCACTTATTTTGGTCGTTATTCCAAGTATAGGTCGCAAGTTTTCGTTTCTTTATATTATCCTATGGAAACAACATACATTTCAATACTTTATTACATTTATTGAGAGTTATTTTCCAAATTTACAAGATACCACAAATTATGACCTTACAGTTATTTCAATTAATCTGGATTGCGCTAAATTAATCATTTATTAACTTACCTTAACATAATTTCATTAATTTACATGCAGTAACAAATAAATCAATATATTATTTCACACGTTTATACACTGATTGCATTTGTTAATACTATATTTCATTTAAAACTAAGTCATAACCTTTGAATTATTATATTAAATTGGAATGTTCATTTAAATTCATTAATTATTAACTTGCAATAACATATTTCCTTAATTTACATCCAATTTCTGTTAAACATGTTTTATTATATTAATCAATTCAATACTTACCTCAAATTTCTCATATTCAATTTATATCCAGGTATACACCTTTCACTACTTCATTTATTAGAATTTTGTTCAAAATTACAAATAAATAGGTTTTGATTACCATTGCTATATTTTATATTAGCGTTCATTTCAATATTAATTTATAAAGAAATTTATTTCTACTAAATTTAATTACTGACGTCTTATTTAATTAACAAATTTATTTATCGAAATTTACAGGTCGTTACACCCTCCCCCACTCAAAACTTTTCATCCCTGAAAAGGAAAAGAAGGGAAAAGAAGAATTAAGAAATCGATATATCTTATTTAAATATTAAATTTATAAACAAATAAATTTAGGAGATTAATTAATTTAAATAAAATGTACCAGTTTATAACCAATAGATCTTTTTATTCTTAAATTAATAAAGTTTGAAAATCATTTTCAAAAAATTTCTAAGTCCAAAATATTTAAAATTTCAGCAGAGTCTCCTTTGTACGGGGAGGCTCGGAAGAAAATATAATATCAAATATAACCATATACAACATATAATTTCCAAATAATATATTCCAACATGGGAAAGTAATATAATAACGCTATAAAACTGTAATCCGAGAACGTACCTATTTGTCGGGCAAATGTACGCTTAATTATGGAACCAAAAGCAGTATCAATTGCTTCCATAACCTATATTTCACTTATATAATTCCGAAAAGGTTAGCAATTATATAAAATGAAATATTTAAGGTTATTTCAACAACAAACAAACAATTCAATACAATCTACAATCACTTGCCACAAGGCATACAACCATCACTTAGAATCCATACAAATCAATCATTCATTCATATCAAAAAAACAAATAGTTGTTCAGGTTCAAACTTTTAAATTGTACAGAATGAAAAATAACTACTAAGTGTACCCTTCACTCAACAGTCTTAGGTAAAACTAAATAGATTATTCATACATTCCAACAATTTTAAAATATCCTTACCCAACAACCATAGACCAAAACAAACAACACTACCAAAGAAGAAATCAAATTAAAATTTTCAATTTCATAGCATTTTTTGTTTGATTTCCTTTTTATTCATATAATGATTTATCTTTTTTTTTCTCATCTTTATTTATTTGCAGTATTCATCTTTCTACTTATTTTATTAATAAATAGCTTCAATCATTTACTTAAGTTTATTACCTTTCATATATACTACTTAATTTTATTTATTTACTTTCATTTATTACTAAATTCCATTTATAATACTTTACCTATCTATTTTAATTAATAGTCTTTATTTTTATACTTAAGTTCATAACAACTCTAATACCAAATTCTTATTTGTTAAGGAATTTCATTGAATACTTTTATTATTTCAGATTTGCTTGTATAATATTCTGTTACAATTTCTTATTAAACACTTCAACTTTTTATATCTTTTGGTAAGTTATATATATGTCTTTAAGAATGTATATGAAAATCATACAAGTTTATCTTATTTCTTTTAAAATTTATTCAATGTTCAATAATTATATCCTCTGTATTGTAGGTTACACATTTCAGATTTCTTTTAATTTCATTCATAACTTAGCATTAAATTTCTTATTTTAATTAAAGGTTCTAATTTTAAATTAGTTACATTCAATTTCACTACAATAACTGAAACTATTAATCAATGGAAACTTAAGAATTAAATACCGGGTTTTATTCAAATCATTTTAAAATAACAGATAAATATACACTTACAAATTTATGTATATCAAATTATATTTAAAACAATTTAAAATTTATATTTGTTTATCATAAAAACCTCTACAGTAAAACTACTACAGTGGCCTACCCACTTCGAAACTCAAAAATGAATATCGATGATGTGTGCACTCATCAACGAAATTGTTTTCCAGCGACAAATAGGGGAGTACAAAATTTATTTCTTTCCAAAGTTTCTTTTAAAACAATTCTTTCAAATTATATTGAAATATTTATATCAGAAAATACTTCTAATACTATTATTACTATATTCCAAAATCATTTGAAAGGAATTTTTCAAAACCCTGGGACTTAAGTTCCAAATTTCCAATTTTCATTTATTTCATTTTCCATCTCATTTCAACTATTATATATAAATTTCATTACCTAACAACCAATATAACACAACCAAATATAACCTTTATTAAAATTTACTTTATATATATAGAAAAATATAATAGGAAAAATTATTTCATTCACCTATATTAAAAACAAATATTGTGTCGGTCTGTCCTATTAAGTGTTTAGAAATCCCTATTGATGTCATAGCGTCTCATGCACCAACCAGAATTTATAAATACAAAACGGAACAAATGAACACAATATTAAAACCTTTTATAACACTAACAAATATGCTCTCTCATATATATACACACTCAGCGACCCATCATAGGGTATTACTACCCTATTAATAAGAGTCAGACCCCACAAAGCTAAGGTTTATCGCTTAACCTTGCTCTGATACCAGATGTAACACCCCGCCTTTTCACACGGTTCAAGTCGACACATACACCAATTCAAACCATACGGAAGGGCTGATTGTTATGGGGTAAATAAGAAAAAGCAGGGAAAGAAAAACACAAAATAGAATCTTACAGCGGAACGATAAAATATAATAATCAAATATACAGTTCATGAAGCTGTTTTACAAAACATTTGATTATATTTATACAGTACATATCAGAGTTACACATACCATAGAATAATAATTATGTAGCGGAATAAAATGGTGTAAGGGAATAATATAGTAGATAATAGTACTATAAATCTTCGTCTTCGTCCTCCAGAATAAAATCTTCAAATCCTGAAACGCTCGGACTGACCCAAGAAAATTGAAAAGACAAAACACTCGAGTCAAAAATAAAATATCTTATGTGAGTTAAATCAACAGAAATAAATATGAGTGCATTAACTTAAGAGATGCTCGGCATTCATATCTCCTAAGGATCCGTTAAACTATTTACTATGTAGTAATATATCGCTATTATAATAGTGTCTATTAGTAAAATAAACTTACTTTTAAATAGCGTTAAGGCTTTACATTTTCCACCTTAACATGTAATAATGCCAATAGTCTATACAGTACCGTAATACCTCCTGATCGGGAGGCTACCAGAGGATACTCCATAGGTACGACACAAATAGAAACTCGTACAAGGCACGCTAGGGTAGGTGACACGGCACAACTAGGCAATGCCGGGTAGATATACCAATTACGAATCCGGGCTGGTGGTAACGCGTAGCAGCTACTACCGCCCACCTCAAACAACAGTCCCAAAATAAAGAATCAAAAGTCACCACCGAATCAATCCAAATGTCAGAGTATAATATCGAAGGAGTGCATCCGATCAGAAGAATGACTTCATTGGCCCGAGAGTCGCTTCTGTTTTAGCCACCTTATGCCAACTCACGAGAGTGCACATATTTACCTCAAAGGAAACGCCGCCACCATCCTACTTCATTTTGGAATCCCCACTGCGTACACGGGTGTTAAATTGGTTTTCAGAGTTGGCAGAGAGTATGACAACTTCCGATCTCGGTCTCTTCAACAACCAAACGTTACTATAACACCGTGGTCATTTTAAAACAATTATACTTCAAAACCAAAATAAAATATTCATTTCAAAACCATATAAGTACGATCATTTTTATTTTAAGACCCAAATCAATATGATATCATTTTATTTCAAATATATCCTTTTTTAAGAAATCATAGCACTTTCAAATCTACATATCTTGAAATCTATAGCTTTGAAACACAACTTAATATACTTCAATGGTTTACATATTAAATTACTTTATATAATAAAATAGCTTCTTTAATCTTTCAAATAAATCCCAAATACCGATTTGAACCTCTCAATAAACCATTTCAATTCATATATTTCAAAGCTTTAAATATTCCACCATTTCAAAACAATTTCTTTGATAATTCCATATATATCAAATTCAATTACTATTATTTGGATTTAAAATGTTTACTTAATAAATCCAATAAAATTTAAGTAAAACTTTTAACTTCAAACAATTCGATGTTCTTTAAATTTTATTTAACTTGATATATTCATTTATCTCACTTTTGTTCATTTAAAACACTTTAAACCAAATCAAGTTATAAGAATCATACCCTCCAAAATCTCAACTTATTTTAAATTCCAAATCAAATTTATTCAAGTACAATTCTTACATAATTCAATTTAACCAAATTTTGTATTTATCTTTAAACTTAAATTTCATTTAAGTCATTTAAACTCTATATATATAATACCTTAAATAGGTACTTACCCATATAATGTAAACCAACAAACTCCATTATTAAACTCATTTTTATTAAACAATTTTATACATAGCTTAAATTCAAGAATTTAACTATATATATAATAATATTTATATAACATCAAAATTAATATTTAATAAACCCTATATTCCTTTCCAAAACCATAGAAATCATTTAAAAATATTTTTATATATAGGCCACGGTGTCTGTATAAAATTTTCTATCCTATGGTCAAGTGATACAGATATTTATCATTTCAAACCGCAATTTAAAAATAAAATTAGGTTGTATATCGTTTCAAACCGCAATCCCGAATGAAATGAGAATGCATAATAACTTGCAGTTTATAATAATATAGAATACGACATCCATTCACCCAATATTAATCATCAACCATTTATTGCAAACACCATCCAAATTCAAATAATAATATCAATAAATAACAATCAATTACCGGCAGTTTATTATTCAAAAATAAATTAATTTAACTGGCAGTTTATATGCAACAATAAGTTGCATAACAATTAAATTCAAATAATGCAATTTAATCGAGATGATGATTAAATATATGCCAAACAGTTATAAATAAATTCCAAATCACATCAATAATCAATTTAACAAACATAAGAAATTTTAGAAGTTGTGAGTGGGTTAAAACAATCACCTTTTGAATTTAAATTCAATTTAAACCCAAAATTTGACAGTCTTAGAATTCGTCCAAACCAGCTCCAAAATGTTCGAGATTTCAATATGATCCTAACAAAAAAACTACACGTGAATCGGTGTTTGTGTGTGGAAGATATAGCGATAAATGCGTTTGAATTTAAAATAAAAAATAAAAAAAAGAGAACACAATATGCCAAGTCCACGTCATCACCATTTAAAATTAATCCCACGCGCAGCTACTGGAACCCCGCTATCAGAACAATGCACGCACGAACAGAACCCGGTTCCGACCCTAACTGACCTTCCCCATGTTCGAAACGCCGCCGCTACCACCAGGCGCGGCCAACCTGACCCATCTCCGACCGATTCGCCAACGCCTCCACCTCGCGACGACCCTGAGATGTCAACCTGGTCCCCAAAACGAAGCAGCCTCCAACAAAAAATCGATCCCTAATCGCCGATTTCTGCCACATCTAACCGTTGAATCGCAAAACGAACACCGCTGATGAACTCCCCTCTATTCCCTCTTCAAAACCCAGAAACGATTTGCTGATCCGTCGCAGTTGGTTACGACGAGATGAAAGGCCGAGATTTGTTCCTCGAATTCTAGCCACACAGAAACTCGGATGGAGAAATGGATTCTAGATCTGACTTGCGCTCTTCGAGAGCTTTGATATATATTTTTTCGAATTTTCTGAGGAGTTGAAATTTCAGCTTTGGATTTGATTTGGAATTGGATAGATTAGGGTTTTGTGACAGCCCGCAAATCCGTACCCCTTGAGTCAACATTATTCTACATTAATTAACTCAAGTGGAACAGAAATACGAACCATTATGGTTAAAGAAGAAGAGATAGAAGAAGAAGAAGAAACTAAACAATATCAGAATCTCTGTAACGACCTGATATTTTCAACCATTCGCATCCGCACATGTCGGACTTGAATTGCTCAAAATATCAGATTGTTAATTGAAATTTGGCAATTCTTAACATCTACCATAAATAAATCAGTCACAGAATTACAGATACAGAGTAGTACAATGATACGCAGCGGAATAAATGAATAGTAGTTCATGAAGCTACTATATAAACAAAGTTAGAAATAAAATACATCAAAAAATCCCAGATGCAGTGAAGTCTCCAGTATGGGCAGATGACTTCTCTGAACCAATCGACTGAAAGGTTAGATAGCTGGATCTTCAAGCAAAGCTCCAACTTCGAAGGTGAGTCTCAAATGTTGTATCACTCAGTCCGACTCGAGCATAAAGCAAAACACAAAACAATCGAGTCAGTATTAACATTCTTATATCTATAAATCCAACTCAAGTGAAATATCAACAGAAATGTAATTAACTTAGAGGATGTTTGGGATACCCATCCTCTAAGGATCCAAGGAACTATCTACAGGGTAGAAATATACACTATGACACCGTGGTCATTTCAATTTTATTTATATTTCAAAACTAAAATATCATTTTCATTTCAAATATCTCTACTTTCCAAATTAGTGTATATATATATATATATATATATCCAATAATTTATGAAGTAAAGTATTTTTATTTCCTCAAACTACACAAATCGCTTCAAAAATCAACTCGACCTTCCCGTTCAAATTTAATTAAATCAAAATTTATCAATTTCCGTTCAATTATTTAGTTTCTGACTAAACTAATTCAAATTTTATCTATTTTAAATACGGATTTGAATCACAAAATAAACCATTTAAATTTCAATATAATTCGAAGTTAATATATTTCGGAGCTTTAAATATTCCACAAATCTATTTCAAAAATACAAATTTAATGAATCCTTAAACATATTTCATATTTATAAAATCAATCTTAATTAAATTATCTTAATATTAAATCTATATATAAAATAACCTTTATATATAATACTTTAAATCAATATTCATTAAAACCATATATTTCTTTTCAAGGCCATAGAAATTATTTTCAAAACATTCATATAGACCACGACGTCGATGTAAAATTTTCTATTCTATGTACAAGGGATACAGATATTTATCATTTCAATCCGTAAGTTAAATATATACGGGTGGATATCATTTCAACCCGTAATCCCAAATTCAATTCAAATGAAAATCGCTTGGGTTTATCATTTCAACCCATAACGAAATTCTCCTATTCTAAAATCCGTTCGGGTATGTATCATTTCAACCTATAGTGATTTCCATACTAAAAGGGAACTTGCAGAGTGATAACAGATATGAAAATAATAATAACAACAGGCGTATATCATCAAAAATAAATATAAACAATAGGATATGGTGTCATACCTCATAAGTGAACATTTACAGATAATAGCATATATAACAATTTAAATAATTACAGCATCGTATTTCAATCATCGTTTCAATTTAATCAAATTTAACAAATAAAAGAATGTTAATCGTGAGTGATTGCTCACCTTTCGAGGCTAGAGAATACAGAAGATGACATGGATACGCACACTGATACGGACACTGAAATTTGAATTATAAATCCGAGCACGAATTTCAAAGCAAAGTAGGATTGGCACGAATTGGACGAACGAGGCCGTTAATCAAGAATTTATGAATTGAATCAGAATCGGTCTGATATATACAGAAATTTTTGCTATTTTAATAAAATCAAAATTGCATCCCTAAGAAAAATTTAAAGTTGAATCACACACACACACACACACACACACACACACACACACACACACACACACATATATATATATATATAACTTACTTTTTTTCATACATAAACCAATAGTTTTAACATTTGAAATAAAAAATATATGTTAAATAAAAATCCTTATAATTTTTCCAAACCATTTTAATTTTTACACATGGATCAAAATTTCTATTTACAAATCTAAGACCCAAACCACCCCATACGACCTATGTATATAATATCATTAAGATTTATATTTTAAAATAAGATTAATATATAAAACTTCAACAAATTACACTATTCAAATCTCATTTATAACTACTATATACATATGGTACAAAATCCATTGCACAATACAATTATAAATTTTAAACACTTTACCTATATATATAAACTAATACATAACTACCCATACATAAACAACAAAGCCTATACACAGACTTATATAAAATTTTAGACAACGGACGTACGAATTACTTATATAACTTATATTATAACTTATTTTATAAGTATATATAATACTGTAACCTGTGCAGACTGAAAGTATAAGTTAGAATGTAAACTTTATACAATATATATAAGCAGCAACTAATATAACTTCAATAAAAAAAATTTTGTTTTTTTTTTGCGAAAGCAACTGGTCTACACTAAAACACATATACACCCTTAACTTTTATGGAAACATGCATGCCAACTGAAATGAAAACTTATATATTAGAAAACTAACTCCATACATAAGTGTATGCAAAGTATATAGATATATATAAGGCCAGAAAGATATATCTATAATTATTATAACTTTATATAAATATATGTCATATACGAACTTAGGAAAATAAACAACTTCAAAAATCCTATACAACTTCCATAATAATAAGATGTAAATTGACCTTCAATAAAAGTTATAAACCTGTTTATTATAAAACTATATATATATATATATATATATATATATACATAATAACGGATTTACAAAACTTATAAAATAAATCATACAATATGGTTTGTAAAATATACATATATGGACCCAATGTTAAAACAAAAATGAATATAAATCTACTTGCCAAATATGCAGACTCCATTTGCAGATCCAACACAACTCACACATATTAAATATGCATACACTTCTAGAAACAAAACAAACTTTTCAAAGAAAATGGAAACCACATTTGGTATATATATGTATTCAAATCCAACAACTTTATATAAACCACTATTGTATGCATCTTATATTTTTATACCACTATCAATATATCATAACTATACTCCATATAAACAATTATGTGTACCAATTTTGAATGCTAGAATATGCATCAACAGCACGTACAAGGGACGTGTATTGATAAAATCATCCATATCATAGTTAAATATAAAACTATATATAATATATATATAAATAACACTTGCAAATATAAACTTAACTTACCTTTGCCTAGTTATGCGAACAGCAGAGGAAACAGGGGAGGGTCGCTGCGTCTTCGATGGATATTGCGCAAGGGGAAGAGTGGGTTCGGTGGAGGAGCGAAGTTTGGAAAAGATGAAGGAGAGGCCGAATTTGTAGTGCCAGGCAAGTTTATATAGAAGAGGAAGAAACAATAGAGAGGGAAAGAAGAGAAATCTAAAAAGAAGCAATAAAAAAAGGGAAGAAAATACGAACATAAGTAAATGGAAACGACTAAATAAAAGTAACCAAAGAAATAGCACAATCACGTGCTATGATCCAGTGGAGGATTTAAGGCAAAATATTCACGTTGATTCAGGAAAATAATCAAAGCAAATAAATGGTAGCACGTTTCAAATTTGAACGGAAGGAAAGAGAAAAGTCACAATTCCGAAAAAATATCAAAGTAACAGCTACACATTTATTCAAGAGCTATTAAAGCAATTTTTAAATTGTGAAGGCAACGTTACTCTGCGTTATATTTTTAAAATAAGAATGCTGAACGAAAATCAACAGTCAAATATGGTGCGGTGTAAATGGCAAGAGTCACACCGATTACTGAATAAAATAAAACGAATAACCATTTATTTATTTATTTTTAGACGGTGGAAAAATGAAGAAATAAAAGGTCAGTGAAAGTAGGAATGAATATATTAGAAAAGTAACGATTCTAGTAGCAACGATCATCTTATATTAAGTTGAAAATTTTATAATAATTTATTACCGTGGCTATGGTTCAAATTTTTTTGAAAGCAAGGAAACTGAAAGGTCACAATTAAAGGTAAGCTTTAAATTTTTAATAAATACAAAACGTATCTAAGTTTATATGTTTATAACTTTCCAGCTGTAGTGTATATATATAATGAACGGTCATAATGAAAGAAGTGGAAACAGGGAGCGTAGGAAAGGAAAGGTTAGAAAAATAAAATTTTCACCCTTAAATTCTGGAGATAAATAAGGTAACGTACCTCTTTAATGAAATGTACAGCAACAGTCACAAGCTAAAATTTAGCTGAAAGTTTAAAAGAAATGATGGCAAATAAAACAGCTGTGCCTTGAATTTTCCAAAATAAATTATTTTATGAACATCAATTATTACTGACTTAAATTGAACAGAATCACACCCTGAAATATACGTTCTTAATTTTTGATGAAAATTTATCATTTGCCACATTTAACTATACGTAATCCAAATGTAAGATTTTATTTCAAAATATTATTATTTAAAAGTTCTCAAAAATCAAATTAAATACGCTAAATAAAACCATTAAAAATTAAGAAAATTTTATACGTCGTTACACTCTCCCCCACTCAAAACTTTTCGTCCCCGAAAAGGAAGAAGATAGGAAAATAGAAACAACCAGAAAGATAAATAGATTGAAAGACAAGGATAAACAATTAGTTTAAGACCATACAAATTTTACTTGAAATATTCATTTGAGAACTTCATTTGAAATCAAATTTTCTTTAATACTTAAAAAAAATTTCAAACCCATTTGTAAAATTTCTTGCTTCCTTTATAAATACCATTTATAAGTTTAAATAATACCTTTTTAAATATATATGAAAACTATTTGGAAACAGTTATTCTGTAACGCCCCACCTCTATACCCACGCTAGCAAAGAGTATTAATAGATAATACCGTCTGCTAACACGGAGAATAAGGCTGTTTAGGAGCGACCATCTATAGCCTTGCTTTAATTATCTATTGAATACATCGACATTTGCCTTATCAAGCAGATCGACATGTCCAATGAATACTTAAAACAAAACCATAGGTGGCTAGAGGATCTATCAGAACAGAATATAACAACTCAAATGCAATATACATCACAGAACAGTAAACCATCATGTACACATATACTAATACATAGCAGAGTATACAAAATAATACATGTCAAGTGGTATAGCAAACCAAAATATACAGACGAGTTCACAAGAATAAATATATCAGAGTTACAAATAAAGGACTACACAAAAAGCTATGACAAAAAGAAACTAGCGAAGTAGTCCATGCGGAAGCAAAAGAGGCTAAGTCCAAAAGCACCTAACCTGAAACATCTCGGTCTGACCCGAGTATAAAATACACGGGTCAGTCTAGCTAAACAAATCAGTTAGATAAACTGAACAACAATAAACCTACAAGGTTACAAGGTATAACAAATATCTCTAAGGGAGATAACACAATCATCTAACAAAAGATGAATCATATGATAACAAGCCTCATATCATCGGCAACATATAGAAACAAAGGATAAGAATATCCTAAAGCAAGCCAAAGGCAATAACAAATACCTATAAATACGAGTTGCACCAGGTAAACGCTATATTTCGTGTGGCTCTAAAGAACCAATACAGAAACGCAATACCTAGGGAATATACATATAAATGAAACATCATGAGCGGTGGTGAAGAAACCACTCCAATATCTCTTGAGCGGTGGTGAAGAAACCACTCCGATATCTCTTGAGCGGTTGTGAAGAAACCACTCCAATATCTCTTGAGCGGTGGTGAAGAAACCACTCCAATATCTCTTCAGCGGTGGTGAAGAAACCACTCCGAAAGCAATACTAAAGGTAACCGGCAACCCCAAATATCTTTCGAGTCAGGGCAAAGGACCAACTCCAAAAGCGATATTAAAAGGCAACAAGCCAGAGGAGACAGTCCGAAGACACTATCCCAAAGGCATCATGTGTCACAAACTCCCAGAGAGGAATCCGAAAAGTGGTAACGTGAGTCCCATAACCACCCGTTCGCACTAAACGGTTTACTATCCATTAGTTAATTTCACACTCGAAGCAGTACAAAGTTCACCTCATATCCTCAATAAACCAAACCCGAAGGTCAAAACTATCAATTGAATAGGTCGGGGATTAATCGGAAAGATAAACGCACAGATTCATGGTCCGTGTTTTGCCCAACCATTTAATCACCCTTCCACTTCGCTCGAAGTGCGAAATTGTGCGTGTGTTTAAATAGAACTTATAGATTGGAGAAACGAGCTTTTAATACGATTTAGAGGGATTATTTATTAAAATCGTGAATGATTTCAAAAGCAAGTTATCAAAGCCAAAGATGCAATAACAACCATTAAAAACCAGCTTGAATCGATAAGGTTTGGAAAATCTATCAAAACGATCAAAAACAGGCAAAACAGCAGCAGGTCGGTCGGCCGCCTACAGGGCTCGGTCGACCGGACACTGTTCATAAAAACTCTTGGGAAGCAGGTCGGTCGACCGGACTTCCTGGGTCGGTCAGCCGAAGCCAATTTCCTGCACCCAAAACAGAAGCAAAGAAGTGGTCTAGAAGCAGGTCGGTCGACCGGAGCCTGCGCTCGGTCGGCCGAATGCTGTTTTCCAGCACTTCTTGCCCTTATCAAATGAATTCCAAATCTTTTTCAAATCAAAGCAATAGCACATGAATATTTGTTAGGAAATCATACCCAACATCAATGATAGCAAGAGAGGTAGATGTGAGTTAAAAACTCACCTTTAACCCAAAACAAAGAAGATGAAGCTCAATAACAAGGAGAAGATCAACCAAACACTACTTCAACTCAACAAGCTTCAATCTAAGAGTAAAACACATATTTCCCAATTTTAGGTTTAGGAAATTTCTGAGATTGAAGAGAGAAGGAGATAGAGAAGATGAAGAGGAGCTTACCTATGTCTTCCCTTTGATATTGGAGCAAGAATCAAGTTTGCAAAGAAGAAAATAGGGCTTGCAATTTCTATTTCCTCTTCCCCTCCACCATTTTCAGTTGGAGCTTGAGTTTGAGGAGTGGAAATGAGTGAATGAAGAGGAGAGGGCTGAGTTAGGGTATTTAGTTAGCTAGTGGGCTGAACCAAAACCCAAAACCCAATAGAAAAAGTAGCAAAATTCAACTTACTTCAAACATATCAAAGCTTATACTCAAAAAGATCGCAAACGACGTTTTGAACTCAATGGAAGTGGTCATGAGACCCAATTTTACCATTTGCAGAAAGTAACTTTTCGGACCATAATCCGACAAACGACGTTATATTTAAATAAAATATTTAAATATACGACCGATAAATATGCGGGTTGTTACAGACTCCCCTCCTTAAAGAAATTGCGTCCTCGCAATTCTTAAGAAGAAAATAAAGAGTAACAACCCAAAAAACATATTAACAAATAAGGACAACAGAATAAGAAGTTCACCATAAAGTGCACGAAAGGATAAGCCCTAACTTATTTGCTCAAAGAATTCTAAGGATTTATAAGTTCAAAATAATTCGGAACACCGACATGGTGCAATAATACGTCAAATGAACCAAATCTCAACAAAATGAAGTACAACCAAAACGTCCGATGAACTTGGTAAAAAGATCATTCCATACGGACATCAACAAGAAACAATCACTTGTTGCTTATAACAAAATGCATTGGCAACACGATCCCCCTTTCGGGAGTAAAAGAAATAGAGTATCGGAAAAGGCTTCTTTTAAATAACCTACTTTTCCGAAAAGCTAATACTTTCAAAATCACAATTATCTTCATAAAATCATATTTCCGGAAAAATTTCTTATTTCAAGTCAATTCACTGTGTCTGATTGTCTCATCAAAGCGTTTAGGAGATTTCTATCGATAACGTTGATCAAGCGCATCGACCAAAATTCTTAAAGCACTTAATGGGCAATACAATCACAAAACAATCTTCTATATGATAAACATATTTCTAAAAACTTTTGAAAATTCTCTTTGTTTGTTTTAAGAACAAAATCCCATTTATACTTATAAATAAATCTTATGAAAAAGATTTGCAAAAATTTTAAATTGCTAACTTCCAACCAAAATCAATAAATACAAAAAAATGGAATCATCGAGATATTCATAGAATACTCGATTCATAAATTGATGAAATGAGTTGGACAAACTGAATGACACAATAAATCATTCATAAGAATCACAATGAGTGCGGAATGCGGTAAATGGAGTGCTAACTTCCGCAACGCAACCAAATCAAAACCGGTGGCAATGTCGAGCTGAAAAGACCTTAACACTACTCAAAAGATTTGCTTAGGTGATAATCCTAAGAAAAGCTCAAAAATACCAAAAAATTCTCAAACTACAAGAATGAGGGAAACAACACTTTCCTCATCCTGAGGGCTTAAAGAAATAAAATGATGCCATCAAATTGGAAATCGAATAAAAGAAAAGTAGAAACCTACCAAAATAGATGGAGACATACCTTATCCCCGAGAAGGGCCTCCAGAAGCACTTGTTACATTTATCTTGCCCGACTGAGAATTATTCGGAGCAATAGGACAAATGGAAAGACGATGGCCTTCCTTCTTGCAATAGCGGCAGAAGAGAGGCTTAGGACAAGCTCGAATCATATGATCAGGAGAATCACAATTGAAACACTTCCGAATGGAAGGTGTTCCAGCAGGCTGAGACTAAGAATCAGATTCAACGGGCTTTTTCTTCTTGGAAGGGAAAATTTCCCGCTCATCCAATGGAGACTGCTTTTTGTTGGGGTTCTTGCGAACCTCAACGTCATCACCACTATCACATTCCTTCTCGACGGTTTCAAGATGAAGTGCTGAATCTACCAACTCCTCAAAAGAAAGCTTAAGCTGGAGCAACAAAGACTTCTTAAGATATTTCTTAAGACCAGAGACAAACTTCAGATTCTTCTTATATGAAGTGCTAATGAATTCAAGACCATACTTAGATAAAGCCTCGAATGATGCAACATACTCAGAAACAGAAGACTTCCCTTGCTTCAACTCAAGGAAGCGACGGGTCAATAAAACTTTTTCGGATTCAGGAACGAACTTGAGTTCGAATCGTCCCCGAAACTGAGTCCAAGAAAGAGTAGACTCATCGATTTCGGCTACAAGAAGCTCATACTAATCAAGGGCACGCTCTTGTAATAAGCTAGAAGTTACAAGAACCCTATCATGATCAGAAAGATCCATGCGAGAGAAAATACGCTCTCACATGTGAAGCCAAGCTTGGACTTCAAGAACGGATTCAGAGCCCTTAAACGGCTTTCCTCCAAGATGAGAAAAATCACTGCACAGACGTGCAAAGGCAGATTTGCGAGGCGGAGATACACGAGTAGGAGCTGGAGGCTGAGTGCTCCTAAATAACTCCATAAACTGATCGGCTGACATATAAATGCCGTCCGGATGTGAGCCACTGGATTGCCCAACACCCGAGCGTCGTCCCCTGCCTCTTCCAGCCATACGCTGAAAGTAAGATAAGAACAAGATAAATCACAAGGTAGGTACTTTCAATACGGAATACTACAGAAACACATGCATTCCTAGACGTATTCCCCAAATTCTATCTAACCTTTGATGGTAGAAGGAATAGAAAGGCACGATGATTCGAAGACTTGTGTCACTCATTACACTCTGATGTATCGTAATATGTGTCTCTATTCTGTGTTTATCATATTTTGTCCTGAACTCAGCGCTCTGATACCACGCTGTAACGGCCCACCTCTATACCCACGCTAGCAAAGAGTATTAATAGATAATACCGTCTGCTAACATGGAGAATAAGGCTGTTTAGGAGCGACCATCTATAGCCTTGCTTTAATTATCTATTGAATACATCGACATTTGCCTTACCAAGCAGATCGACATGTCCAATGAATACTTAAAACAAAACCATAGGTGGCTAGAGGATCTATCAGAACAGAATATAACAACTCAAATGCAATATACATCACAGAACAGTAAACCATCATGTACACATATACTGGTACATAGCAGAGTATACAAAATAATACATGTCAAGTGGTATAGCAAACCACAATATACAGACGAGTTCACAAGAATAAATATATCAGAGTTACAAATAAAGGACTACACAAAAAGCTATGACAAAAAGAAACTAGCGAAGTAGTCCATGCGGAAGCAAAAGAGGCTAAGTCCAAAAGCACCTAACCTGAAACATCTCGGTCTGACCCGAGTATAAAATACACGGGTAGGTCTAGCTAAACAAATCAGTTAGATAAACTGAACAACAATAAACCTGCAAGGTTACAAGGTATAACAAATATCTCTAAGGGAGATAACACAATCATCTAACAAAAGATGAATCATATGATAACAAGCCTCATATCATCGGCAACATATAGAAACAAAGGATAAGAATATCCCAAAGCAAGCCAAAGGCAATAAGAAATACCTATAAATACGAGTTCCACCAGGTAAACGCTATATTTCGTGTGGCTCCAAAGAACCAATACAGAAACACAATAGCTAGGGAATATACATATAAATGAAACATCATGAGCGGTGGTGAAGAAACCACTCCGATATCTCTTGAGCGGTGGTGAAGAAACCACTCCAATATCTCTTGAGCGGTGGTGAAGAAACCACTCCGAAAGCAATACTAAAGGTAACCGACAACCCCAAATATCTTTCGAGTCAGGGCAAAGGACCAACTCCAAAAGCGATATTTAAAGGCAACAAGCCAGAGGAGACAGTCCGAAGACACTATCCCAAAGGCATCATGTGTCACAAACTCCCAGAGAGGAATCCGAAAAGTGGTAACGTGAGTCCCATAACCACCCGTTCGGACTAAACGGTTTACTATCCATTAGTTAATTTCACACTCGAAGCAGTACAAAGTTCACCTCATATCCTCAGTAAACCAAACCCGAAGGTCAAAACGATCAATTGAATAGGTCGGGGATTAATCGGAAAGATAAACGCACAGATTCATGGTCCGTGTTTTGCCCAACCATTTAATCACCCTTCCACTTCGCTCGAAGTGCGAAATTGTGCGTGTGTTTAAATAGAATTTATAAATTGGAGAAACGAGCTTTTAATACGATTTAGAGGGATTATTTATTAAAATCATGAATGAAGTCAAAAGCAAGTTATCAAAGCCAAAGATGCAATAACAACATTAAAAACCAACTTGAATCGATAAGGTTTGGAAAATCTATCAAAACGATCAAAAACAGGCAAAACGGGCAAAACGGCAGCAGGTCGGTCGGCCGCCTACAGGGCTCGGTCGACCGGACACCGTTCATAAAAACTCTCGGGAAGCAGGTCGGTCGACCGGACTTCCTGGGTCGGTCAGCCGAAGCCAATTTCCTGCACCCAAAACAGAAGCAAAGAAGTGGTCTAGAAGCAGGTCGGTCGACCGGAGCCTGCGCTCGGTCGACCGAATGCTGTTTTCCAGCACTTCTTGCCCTTATCAAATGAATTCCAAATCTTTTTCAAATCAAAGCAATAACATATGAATATTTGTTAGGAAATCATACCCAACATCAATGATAGCAAGAGAGGTAGATGTGAGTTAAAAACTCACCTTTAACCCAAAACAAAGAAGATGAAGCTCAATAACAAGGAGAAGACCAACCAAACACTACTTCAACTCAACAAGCTTCAATCTAAGAGTAAAACACATATTTCCCAATTTTAGGTTTAGGAAATTTCTGAGATTGAAGAGAGAAGGAGATAGAGAAGATGAAGAGGAGCTTACCTATGTCTTCCCTTTGATATTGGAGCAAGAATCAAGTTTGCAAAGAAGAAACTAGGGCTTGCTATTTCTATTTCCTCTTCCCCTCCACCATTTTCAGTTGGAGCTTGAGTTTGAGGAGTGGAAATGAGTGAATGAAGAGGAGAGGGCTGAGTTAGGGTATTTAGTTAGCTAGTGGGCTGAACCCAAACCCAAAACCCAATAGAAAAAGTAGCAAAATTCAACTTACTTCAAACATATCAAAGCTTATACTCAAAAAGATCGCAAACGACGTTTTGAACTCAATGGAAGTGGTCATGAGACCCAATTTTACCGTTTGCAGAAAGTAACTTTTCGGACCATAATCCGACAAACGACGTTATATTTAAATAAAATATTTAAATATACGACCGATAAATATGCGGTTGTTACATATTCACATCCTTGGTTATATTTTCAAGGAAGTTATTTGACAACATTAAATCCATAGTTTATAAATTTACTCATTTTTATTAAGACACTTTCAACATTATAGATAAATTAATACTCATTACTTAAATATGTTATATTAAATTAATAACTTCTGCAATATTAATGACACTAATGATTTACTATTAAACCATATAGTATATAAATAAACAGTATTTAAAGATTATATTCAAAAAGGAAAGGAGGTTAGATTCGGAAAAACGGAATATATGTGAATAAATAAAGCTGAGCAGATAAGGTAGGTTCAAAGGGATAGTATCGGGCTCGAATAATTAAATCAAACCATAAAATTTTAATCTCAAACATTAATACAAAATTTCTTTGTTGGAAATACCTTTATAATAAAATACATTGATATCGAAATGAATTTTTCCTTTCAAAAATACTTTTATAACCCGATGTTTCAACAAGTTTATCCTCGTTCTTGCAGACTCTGGCCATGCGTTGATCAGGCGTAAAGCTAGAATTCTTCAAGTACTTAGTAGGCCTGTTTCAACACCCAGTGAAAATACTTGAAAAAACTTAAAAGAACGGATATGGAAAGTACAATCCAAACAAAACAATCAAACCAAAACCTTTGTCCAACCATGGTTCGCAAATACACAATGGTTACGCCTGGTTCCCCCAGGAAATAATCCGTATCCGTAAGCTTTCTCAGCCCTACGAGTTACGCCATGATGACTAGTAGGGTGCAGGATACACAATGGTTACGCCTGGGTCCCGTAGGAAACAATCCGTACCCCCAGGCCTTCCCAGCCAGGCAGTTTCGCTACTAATGCGACCTACACAGATTGCAGGATACACAATGGTTACGCCTGGATCCCCCAGGAAACAATCCGTACCCCTAGGCCAGACTCAGCCAGGCAGTTGCGCTATGCAGTCGCGAGAGAAAAAAACCATGGGTTACGCCACGGTGGGAACACTCGAGTATCACATCCGGAAAACCAATAATCAAAGAGAATAATATCGATAGAATGAATCCACAATGTGGCCACAAAGAGGATATCAAGCAGAAGGCACTTTCCATATCTTTACTTCGAAAATATATATCATATAGTACCTTTTCAGATCACTTTCAAGTATCATACTTATATAAAGTCCATTATATATAGGATTTCATTCTCAAATCGAATAATTTCCAAATCAATAGTATATCAAATCACACTTATATAGACTTCGATTATATAAAGAAAAAAATTTCAAAAAATTTCAAAACTAAATTCCATATTAGTATAATTCAAAATAGTCATATTCATTTACTTAACAAAAGGTTTCAAACTTAAACATACAAAACTAAACTTATATGCTTAATCAAATATTTTATCCTCTTCGAAATTTCTTAGCTTTGAAAATTTAACCTCGATTGGGAAGTGTTTGAATATTCAAAATAGTTAGGGAAATCAAATTTCCAATTCAAGAGTTGAAAATCAAAGATAAATCAATAAATCAATTTTAATAGATTGGATTATACCAAATCAAATCCGAAACTCGAGGACTGAATACCGGTCTCACTTTAAATTGTTTCAAATATATACATATATCTTTCGAAAATATCAAATTACTTCGAAATTTGAAGTCAAAAACGGTTTTATAAAATCACTCGCATAACGAAGCTATTAAAGTGGCCTCTCCCCCACTTTGAAACTCGAAAATCAATGTTGATGATATGTGCACTCATCACCAAAATTATTTTCCAGCGACATAAGTGAGTTCTGGACTTCTATTTTCTTGAAAACTTCTTTGAAATTTCTTCAAAATTATTGGAATTCATTTGAACTCATTTGAAACATTTCTTATTCGGAAAATACTTTTAAATCGTATTATTTTATATATTTTCCAAAATCTTAAAACCAATTTCAAAATACCGAAATTCAATTCTCGAATTTCAAATTTTACCCTTCAGTTATAAATCATTTTTATATAAATCAATTTCTTATCGATTTCCAAAATTTCAAATCCTTTTAAAACTTTTATATATAGAATAACATTTCACTTATAGTTATCCAAATAATAATTTCGATATATAAAATAATTTCAAACATAACCCGATTTCCAAAGGATGATTCAAGAATGAATTTCAAAGCAACGATAGAGATTTAAATTAGAGGAACTCCAATCAATAGAATCCTGATTCGAAGATAGACTCAATCGAAGATGAGATAATTAAATTACAAAATAGAAGATGGATATACTTCTATAAATCGTGGCGACCTTAGTCGGGTCAACCATGACTTCAGGAATATAATTGATGCGGAATTCCAAAACAAATCGAGATTTGATTGCTAGAGATAGAATTCGCCATATCATGATATACCAGCATCGTAAACCGAGGATACAGAAATCTTCGGTGAATCAATGCAATTGTAAAGGAGTTTTCAGCCCCTTTACAAAACATTCAATGGAATTATGGGATACTCCAGAATCAAACGAATATAAATAGGAAGAGACAAGGATGAATTTTGGAACCGAGGGACATTCCAAAATTCAAAGGAAATCGAGTCAAAAAGGAAGAGATTCAACTCGAACGAAAGAGATTCTGTAAATAAATTTACCATATATGTTAAGTTTTGCCTAGAGCCATAGCTCTGATACCAACTGTAATGACCTGATATTTTCAACCATTCGCATCCGCACATGTCGGACTTGAATTGCTCAAAATATCAGATTGTTAATTGAAATTTGGCAATTCTTAACATCTACAATAAATAAATCAGTCACAGAATTACAGATACAGAGTAGTACAATGATACGCAGCGGAATAAATGAATAGTAGTTCATGAAGCTACTATATAAACAAAGTTAGAAATAAAATACATCAAAAAATCCCAGATGCAGTGAAGTCTCCAGTACGGGCAGATGACTTCTCTGAACCAATCGACTGGATGACTAAAAGGATAGATAGCTGGATCTTCAAGCAAAGCTCCAACTTCGAAGGTGAGTCTCAAATGCTGTATCACTCAGTCTGACCCGAGCATAAAGAAAAACACAAAACACTCGAGTCAGGATTAACATTCTTATATCTATAAATCCAACTCAAGTGAAATATCAACTGAAATGTAATTAACTTAGAGGATGTTTGGGATACCCATCCTCTAAGGATCCAAGGAACTATCTACGGGGTAGAAATATACACTATAACACTATGGTCATTTCAATTTTATTTATATTTCAAAACTAAAATATCATTTTCATTTCAAATATCTCTATTTTACAAATTAGTATATATATATCCAATAATTTATGAAATAAAGTATTTTTATTTCCTCAAACTTCACAAATCGCTTCAAAAATCCACTCGACCTTCCCGTTCAAATTTAATTAAATCAAAATTTATCAATTTCCATTCAATTTAGTTTCTGACTAAACTAATTCAAATTTTATCTATTTTAAATACGGATTTGAACCACAAAATAAACCATTTAAATTTCAATATAATTCGAAGTTAATATATTTCGGAGCTTTAAATATTCCACAAATCTATCTCAGAAATACAAATTTAATGAATCCTTAAACATATTTCATATTTATAAAATCAATCTTAATTAAATTATCTTAATATTAAATCTATATATAAAATAACCTTTATATATAATACTTTAAATCAATATTCATTAAAACCATATATTTCTTTTCAAGGCCATAGAAATTATTTTCAAAACATTCATATAGACCACAACGTCAATGTAAAATTTTCTATTCTATGTACAAGGGATACGGATATTTATCATTTCAATCCGTAAGTTAAATATATACGGGTGGATATCATTTCAACCCGTAATCCCAAATTCAATTAAAATGAAAATCGCTTGGGTTTATCATTTCATTAAGTGATTGTGCCACCCGTGGACCGGATTCCCTTTATCCACCCTCTCTTTTTAACCCTGACACTTTTTCAGACCTTATCTCCGCAGCCAGCATCCTTCATTCCCTTCACCTCTCTAACCAACCAGATCGCTTCGTTTGGGCGTTGGCGCCCGCTTTTGGTTTCTCGGTGCCTCCTGTTATTCCTCTCTGCATAATCCTAGACGCCTCTTTTCCTTCCCCAGACTTTGGAAGTGCCCTATTCCACCTCGAATTGCTTTTTTCCAATGGTGCCTAGTGCATAATCGAATAAATACTAAAGATCGACTCTGCCGCTTTCAAACACATATTGATCCCGCCTGTGTCTTCTGTTTCGAGCAATGTGAGAGTATTCCCCATCTGTTTAAAGATTGTGACTTTACCTACTCGATCTGGGCAGCTTCGAGTGCCCACATACTTGGTTTTGTCCCTGATCCGCCAATTATTTTCAACCACTGGCAGTACAACAACCAAAATCTATCTCTGGATGTCTTTATTGCTATTTTTTGTTAGGTCATTTGGAAGGAACGTAATGCACGTGTATTTGATAAATCCAGATCTCAAGTCGAAAGCATCGCCAGACGTATTTCTTATCTTTTCAGCATTTGTACAGGTCGTAGCATGTCGGCTCCATTCAGACTCCGCATCCCACAGCGTAGCTCTTCTCCAGTTGAATCTCTTGGCAGTAGCTCAGCCTTCCCATCAAGATAATCACCAGCTGCTCCATGATCCACCCAGTTCTCCTACTACAGTTGGATTGTTTTGCTCAGTGGAGATTATTTGTATCTTCTGTTTTGTTAATGTATGTTGCTTTAAGTTGTATGTGTTGATGTTCATACTTTCTTTTGGCGCTAGCGATCAAGCATGTTGATCGCCCTATATACTTCTTCTTATATATATATATATGTATATATATATATATATATGCTACTAACCGGCTGTGTAGTTCCACGCTACACTCTCGTCTTGCTCAAAAAAATCCGTTCGGGTATGTATCATTTCAACCTATAGTGATTTCCATACTAAAAGGGAACTTGCAGAGTGATAACAGATATGAAAATAATAATAGCAACAGGCATATACCATCAAAAATAAATATAAACAATAGGATATGGTGTCATATCTCATAAGTGAACATTTACAGATAATAGCATATATAACAATTTAAATAACTACAGCATCATATTTCAATCGTCATTTCAATTTAATCAAATTTAATAAATAAAAGAATGTTAATCGTGAGTGATTTCTCACCTTTCGAGGCTAGAGAATACAGAAGATGACATGGATACACACACTGATACGGACACTGAAATTTGAATTATAAGTCCGAGCACGAATTTCAAAGCAAAGTAGGATTGGCACGAATTGGACGAACGAGGCCGATAATCAAGAATTTATGAATTGAATCAGAATCAGTCTGGTATATACAGAAATTTTGGCTATTTTAATAAAATCAAAATTGCATCCCTAAGAAAAATTTAAAGTTGAATCACATACACACACACACAAATATATATATATATATATATATATATAATTTACTTTTTTTATACATAAACCAATAGTTTTAACATTTGAAATAAAACATATACGTTAAATAAAAATCCTTATAATTTTTCTAGACCATTTTAATTTTTACACATAGATCAAAATTTCTATTTACAAATCTAAGACCCAAACCACCCCATATGACCTATGTATATAATATCATTAAGATTTATATTTTAAAATAAGATTAATATATAAAACTTCAACAAATTACACTATTCAAATCTCATTATAAATTACTATATACATATGGTACAAAATCCGCTGCACAATTGTAACGACCCGTTAAATTAATAATATTTAATGCATTAGATTAATATAATTTCTAATTTGTTTAGGAATAAATGTAGAAATTTGGTATAGTAGTTGTAACTTGGTGTAACAATAAAACTTTATGACAATAGATTTGATTAATATAGATGGTCACATTTTGTTGAAAGTTAGTGATAAGAAACAAATAAATGTTGAAATTGTGAATGTTAGTATAAATATTAACTTGAATGGTGTTCATTAATACAAAGATGTAATTAGTGTAGATAGTGATAATTTATGCCTGTAGTGAAAGGAAAAGAAAACTAATAGAAACATAAAATTTATTTTATGTAAACAAAAGTATAGTTTTGAACAAATTTATGAAGATTGATAAGGACAGTGTTTGTAATCAAGTTTGGTTATTAATATTTGAAAGATAGAGATGTGTAAATACGTGAATGAATTTATAATGGGAAGGAATGGTAGAATGAAATGAATATATATAATAATAAGCAATTGATTCAATTAAGGGAATTAAATTTTAATAAATGGTCATTTAATAAATTCAACGTTTGTGAGAAATCATAATAGTTGTGTAAAATATGTACAAACTACGATTTGGAATTTATTGGATTTATAACGGTTTTGTTATTAAGTGTATGAGTTTAAAAGTTATTCCATTTTGTAAAGTAATAGAAGAATGCATGTAAATATAAACAGGGCTTAATAGAATTTGATACTTAATAAATTGAATAAATTGCCCATTTATGTAGATATGTATAGTGGACTATAAATGGCCTAAGCAAATTAAATGGGATGATTATTGAGATTGGTACTATGAAAATAAATAGTAATATTTATTCGCAAGTAATAAAAGCCTATTTAGGTGACTAGAATTTAGATTTAACGACTATTGTATGTTACCTATTCTTGTTTCTTGTTATTTTAAATTTTGGGAATTTATTCAATTTATCCGCCAATTTACCGCAGTTAAAGTGAAATAATTGGTGATTGAGAAACGTTAAATACAGATAAGATGAAAACCAAAGAAAATCCCATTTGTAATAAATTATGTAGAATAAAGTAAAGAAACTAGGAAATGAAAATGTGAAAATGTGGATGCAGTGAGATCTTAGGCGACAATAACCTTGTTAGGCAAGTGATAACGGAATTTTGTGTATAACCAAATAAAAATCCAAATTTATTTGGAAATAAATTGCAATCAATTGAATTTATTGCAATTTAATGGATTTAATATTTATTAGTTTATGTAATTATTATTTGGAAGAAATTGGAGTTATTTGTAAAAAGGTATGAACCTAATGTTAATTTTTCTATAGGATTGACAATTAATATGGAATGAAAAGAAGAAAATTTGGGTCAATAAAATTTAGAATTTATGCATAATAAAACGGATTCTAACGTTAATTAAGACGCTATTGAGTTTAGATTTGAATTGGTAAACATTTGAGTGAAATCCTAAACTAATGTCCATATTGACAACGATAACTTAGAAATATAGAAAGGAAGTAAATCTAATAAATTTATCAAATTCATAATGTTGAATTCATTTGGATGGGAATTAATAAACAAATTGAGAAAAAGGAAATGGAAATAAAAGTTTATTTTTAATTTGGGATTTTTAATTTATGGTAAAAAGGTTAATTGCAATTAAAAATGAGTTGAAATGGAAATCAAGTTATTTATTTAATTAGATTTAAGATGAGAGTATAAAAGTATATGATTTAATAATTGGGTTTTGAGAATAAAATTTATAATTCCCAAATAATAAGGAAACGCAGAGATTAATCCTGCAAAATTGATATACTTATAGATTTTTATCAACATCCAAGCTTGTTAAATCATTTGGAATTGATTCAATTATATAAGTAATGAAATTTGGCCAATATTAGAAGTCGAAATATAAAAATTGGATTTATAATTTATTTTAAATTATTTAATAAATATTAAAAATAGCCATTTTGGCCCCGGACTCGGATTTCGACGAAACCAGTTTCATCGGATCTGTATCGGTGAATTATTATGGGATTTCAAGTTTCGTATCGATCGGACTTGTCGTTTGATCGTACGGACGCGAAACGCCTTGAAATCAATTTTATCAAAAATCAATTTGAAATCAATTTGGAAATTTTGTTTTCAGCATAACTTCTTCATACGATCGAATTTGGTCGCGAAACTTTTTCCATCGCATTCAGAATATTTTAAAATACCTATCTGGATATATAGTTTTAACAAATTCGACTCCGGAGGCATAGCGGGCTTTTTGGACCATAGTTTGTCACGCACGTTCATTCTACAGCCTATCTACCCTATCGCTAGCCTACCTATATATATATACAGCTATAAACCCTAGTCTCTATTCTTTTGCTGTAAGTTCATTTCTTCACTCTTTTCTCTTCCCCAAATGTATACATCTCAGATCCAATTCCAGATCCATCCACAGTTCAAAATCAAAAGTCAAAACTCAAAAATTTCAGAAAATTCTCAAAAAAATATATGTTGATGTTTTCGATACGCATAATCTACTAGTGAAATTCGTTTTTCAATTGGAGCTGTCGTTCATCCAGAATAAATTCAAACAGCCCCAAAACCGTTCATCATCGTCGCACAAAACTTCCTCGGATCGAGATTCTGTTTCTGGGTATTGGAGAGGGGACTGAGGGGGTCAGATCTATGTTGTTTGTTCGTCATTTCAACGGTCAGATGTTCGCCTAAATTCAATTAGGGTTTAAAACCCTAGAGAATCACGCGGCGGCCGGCAGCAAGGGGGAGGACCGGACCTATGGTAGAGGGGGCGGCAGGTCTAGGAGTGTGCGATGGTGGTGGTCGCGTGCTCTCAGGTGGCCTGAGGTGATGGCTATGGGCAGTCAAAGGCTTGGTCAAAGGGGAGTTATGGGTTTCGGTTGCAACCTGCAAGAACGTGGGTTCCTGTACATGTTAGGTTAGTTCACGTGAGAAGAGGAGATGCATTCTTTTGTGCTGACGTGGCTAAGATAGGTTGTAAGTTTAATTTGCTATTTAATTTTGTTTGCAAATCGATTTTTCATCATAACTTTTTCATACGACATCGGATTCACACGATTTTTTTTCCGTTAGGATCGTAATTAAATTTCAGATCCAATGACGCTGGTTTGGACGAATTCTGAGATCATCGAATTTTTGAGTTTAAATTGAATTTAAATTCGATTTAAATTCAAAAGGTGAGTGTTTTAACCCACTCACAACTACTAGAAGCTTTTATGTTTGTTAAATAAATTTTAGAAATGAATAGAAATTTATTTATGAGCATTTGGCATGTTTATTTCATTCATATCTGTTGAATTGCATTTATTAAATTTAACTGTTAATTTAATTGATTTATTGCGTATTAATTTACTGTTAGAAATTATTGTTTGCATATGAACTGCTAGTTAACAGTTATATAAATTTTTACTGAATATAAAATTGTTAGATTAACAGTTGATAAATTTAATTTGAATAAAACTGCCAGTTATTACCTGTTGCATATTATCAAACACATATTGTATTGATTGATATTGCTTGTGAATTTTGATTGGATGATGGATGATATTGATGGATGTTTATTTATATATCATTATATTGCCAATTATCATGCATATTTATTCATTCGGGATTGTGGTTTGAAATGATATATAACCGCAAATTTTATATTTTTTTAAATTGCGGATTGAAATGATAAATATCCGTATTACTTGACCATAGGATAGAAAATTATATACAGGCATCGCGGTCTATATATAACTATTTTAATGTGATTTCTATGGTTTGGATTGAATACGGTTTATAAATCTTAAATTTTATATTGTATAAATATTTTATTTCATATTTATATACCTATGAAGTTGAAATTTTGAAATTAAAAGGTGAATAAATTTCTTTATTAAAAATGGAAGAAAATTAAGAAAATGGAGTTTGATGATTTATATCCTATGTTTAAATATTAAGTTGGAAATTTTAAAGATATGATAGTTATAATTGGATTTTTCCCAAAATATTTTGAAATGAATATTCTAGTAAAATTTGAATTTGGATATATATATATATATTTTACTAGAAATTGAAGTCTTATTAATTATGGATTCTATGTGAATATTCAAGGCTAATTAATAGAACATTTGATTTGAAAGAATAAAATCCAACTTTAGTTGAAATATTTATACTCAAAATGGATATACGTATATATATGAATTTATTGAAATGGTTTTGGAACTTGAAGCGATATTAAATTTTGGTTTTAACTTTAAATAAAGAAATACATTGTAAAGCCACGAGAAATATTTCTTTTCAAAGTAACATTTAAGTTAAACCACTTATTTTATATACTGTTGAATATCCAAACCATTTAGTTTTGAAAGTAATGGTTTTAAAAAAACTATGGATTTCGAAGTATTATGTTGAACGTTAATATTCAAATATTTGGTTACAAGGAATTATAAATTTTAAAAGTGGCATAATTTTTGGAAAAGATTTATATTTGGGAAATGATATCATTGATTTGGGTTTTATATAAATAATATCAAAATGAATTCTTTTGGGTTTTAAAGGAAGAAATGATATCGTAATATTATGGTTTCGAAATGGATTATATTCTGGTTTTAAAGTATAAACTATTTTAAATGACCGCGGTGTTATAATAACGATGGGTTGGCAAAGAGACCGGGATCGGATATCTGACATACTCTCTGTCGATACCGAAAACCACTTTGACTAACCGTGTACGCGGTGGAGATTTCAGAATGAAGTAGGTGGTGGCGACGTTTCCTGTAAGGTAAATACGTGGACCCGACTCCCGTGAGTTGGCATAAGGTGGCTAAAACAGGAGCGATTCTCAGGCCAATGAGGTCATTCCTCTGATCGGACGCTCCTCTTCGATATTATACTTTGACTTGGATTGATTCAGTGGCCACTTCTATATTTTGATTTTGGGGAGTTAGTCCGAGGTGGGCGGTAACTGCGGCTACGCGTTTCCACCAGCCTGGATAGCAATTGGTATATCTACCCTGGCATTGCCTAGTTGTGCCGTGTCACCTACCATACCGAGCCTTTACTACGAGTTTCTATTTGTGTCGTACCTATGGAGTATCCTCTGGTAGCCTCCCGATCAGGAGGTATTACGGTACTGTATAGACTATTGGCATTATTTGTGTTAAGGGCTATATGGGTAACCCCTTAACGCTATTAAAAAGTAAGTTTATTTTATAAATAGACACTATTATAATAGCGCAATATACTACATAGTAAATAGTTTAACGGATCCTTAGGAGATGTAAATCCCGAGCATCTCTTGAGTTACTGTACTCATATTTATTTCTGTTTATTTAACTCACATAAGATTTTCTAGTCTGACTCGAGTGTTTTTGTCTTTTCAAATTCGCTCGGGTCAGTCCGAGCGTTTCAGGATAGCAGATTTAGCTTTGGAGGACGAAGACGAAGAATCAGTATTATTCCATATATTGTATTGCACCACACTCTTTATATTCCGCTGCACTGTTGTATTGTTATGTGTAACTCTGATGTTCATTGTATAAGTGAAATAACTGTTTTGTATACTGTTTTGAACTGTATATTTATTATTATATTTTATCCTTCCGCTGTGAGATTCTATTTTGTTTTATTCCTTCTCTGTTTTTCTTATTTACCCCATAACAATCCGCCCTTGCGTATGCTTTGAATTGGCACGTGTGTCGTTTTAAAGTGTGCGAAAAAGGCGGGATGTTACAACAATACAATTATAAGTTTTAAACACTTTACATATATATAACTACCCATACATAAACAGCAAAGCATATACACAGACTTATATAAAATTTTAGACAATGGACGTACAAATTACTTATATAACTTATATTATAACTTATTTTATAAGTATATATATAATACTGTAACCTGTGCAGACCGAAAGTATAAGTTAGAATGTAAACTTTGTACAATATATATAAACAACAACTAATATAACTTTAATAAAAAAAATTGTTTTTTTTTCGAAAGCAACTGGTCTACACTAAAACACATATACACCCTTAACTTTTATGCAAACATGCATGCCAACTGAAATGAAAACTTATATATTAGAAAACTAACTCCATACATAATTGTATGCAAAGTATATAGATATATATAAGGCCATAAATATATATCTATAATTATTATAACTTTATATAAATATATGTCATATACAAACTTAGGAAAATAAACAACTTCAAAAATCCTATACAACTTCCATAATAATAAGATGTAAATTGACCTTCAATAAAAGTTATAAACCTATTTATTATAAAAATATATATATATATATATATATATATATAATAACGGATTTACAAAACTTATAAAATAAATCATACAATATGGTTTGTAAAATATACATATATGGACCCAATGTTAAAACAAAAATGAATATAAATCTACTTGCCAAATATGCAGACTCCATTTGTAGATCCAACACAACTCACACATATTAAATATGCATACACTTCTAGAAACAAAACAAACTTTTCAAAGAAACTGGAAACCACATTTGGTATATATATGTATTCAAATCCAACAACTTTATATAAACCACTATTGTATGCATCTTATATTTTTATACCACTATCAATATATCATAACTATACTCCATATAAACAATTATGCGTACCAATTTTGAATGCTAGAATATGCATCAACAGCACGTACATGGGACGTGTATTGATAAAATCATCCATATCATAGTTAAATATAAAACTATATATAATATATATATAAATAACACTTGCAAATATAAACTTAACTTACCTTTGCCTAGTTATGCGAACAGCAGAGGAAACAGGGGAGGGTCGCTGCGTCTTCGATGGATATTGCGCAAGGGGAAGAGTGGGTTCGGTGGAGGAGCGAAGTTTGGAAAAGATGAAGGAGAGGCCGAATTTGTAGTTCCAGGCAAGTGTATATAGAAGAGGAAGAAACAATAGAGAGGGAAAGAAGAGAAATCTGAGAAGAAGCAATAAAAAAAGGGAAGAAAATATGAACATAAGTAAATGGAAACGACTAAATAAAAGTAACCAAAGAAATAGCACAATCACGTGCTATGATTCAGTGGAGGATTTAAGGCAAAATATTCACGTTGATTCAGGAAAATAATCAAAGCAAATAAATGGTAGCACGTTTCAAATTTGAACGGAATGAAAGAGAAAAGTCACAATTTCAAAAAAATATCAAAGTAACAGTTACACATTTATTCAAGAGCTATTAAAGAAATTTTTAAATTGTGAAGGCAATGTTACTCTGCGGTATATTTTTAAAATAAGAATGCTGAACGAAAATCAACAGTCAAATATGGTGCGGTGTAAATGGCAAGAGTCACGCTGATTACCAAATAAAATACAACGAATAACCATTTATTTATTTATTTATTTTTAGACGGTGGAAAAATGAAGAAATAAAAGGTCAGTGAAAGTAGGAATGAATATATTAGAAAAGTAACGATTCTAGTAGCAACGGTCATCTTAGATTAAGTTGAAAAATTTATAATAATTTATTACCGTGGCTATGGTTCAAATTTTTTTGAAAGCAAGGAAACCAAAAGGTCACAAGTAAAGGTAAGCTTTAAATTTTTAATAAATACAAAACGTATCTAAGTTTATACGTTTATAACTTTTCAGCTGTAGTGTATATATATAATGAACGGTCATAATGAAAGAAGTGGAAATAGGGAGCGTAGGAAAGGAAAGGTTAGAAAAATAAAATTTTCACCCTTAAATTCCGGAGATAAATAAGGTAACGTACCTCTTTAATGAAATGTACAGCAACGATCACAAGCTAAAATTTAGCTGAAAGTTTAAAAGAAATGATGGCAAATAAAACAGTTGTGCCTTGAATTTTCCAAAATAAATTATTTTCTGAACATCAATTATTACTGACTTAAATTGAACAGAACCACACCTTGAAATATACTTTCTTAATTTTTGATGAAAATTTTATCATTTGCCACATTTAACTATACGTAATCCGTATGTAAGATTTTATTTCAAAATATTATTATTTAAAATTTCTCAAAAATCAAATTAAATACGCTAAATAAAACCATAAAAAATGAACAAAATTTTACGGGTCATTACAATCTCACAGTCGCAACGGAATAAAATATAATAGTAAATAATAGATCTTTACACAAAATGAAACTATATCTGTTTTATACATCATATCTTCAGAGTATCTCATACAAAAATATTTATCAGTCAGACAATCATACAATCATAGCAGTGGATATATAAATATACAAGTACGAAGAATACGTCTCGGCTCCAGCTACACTCCTGCTCCAAAGCATCCTGTCCTGAACATATAATACTCGGTCTGACCCGAGCATTATAATGAAATAACACCCGAGTCAGTCTGGAATACAAACTGATAATAATGCATCCAAATTGATTATTAAAGTTTCAAAAATCCTTTTGAAAACAAAAGCATCTCGTAAGACCACGCCACAAATAAACATGTCGGGTTTTTACCTTACTATAGCTAAAACACTTTTTGTAGAAATCCTCTGATATTATAATAGGGTCTTTACAAATACTTATAAAATAGCCAAAATTGTTACATCTATTAAATTCCAGCTACTAGCCACAGAGTGGGTAATACAAATAAAACTCGTACAAGGCTCGTAGGGAGAATGGATTTCCAACAATGACTAGGCACCGAGGTACCACCTGTCACAGTACGTGGCCTAGATCACAGTAACGAGGAGTACGCCCGCTCTCCTGCAACACAAGACCAGAACCATCCCTTACTGGACAACTCGGAATAAGATCACCCCGCGGTTGGGATCAGCAACCGCACCACTAAGCCGAAATAAAAAGGGACATCTAGACAGGGATGACCTTACTCTCAAGTGGGGGCTACCCATGAAGCCTTGCTGCATAACCCCTGATTTTCAGTCATTCTCATTTGATGAGGCTTGAGGCTAAGCATTACCATTTTGAACGTTTCACTTAGAATGCCCATCGTCCACCTGACAATGTTCCGAAAGCATTCGTCCATACAAGTCCGTCCCGGGTTCGAACGGAACCGAAGGCACTACTCCTACTACATCCATTTTGGAAATATCCTCAGGATTAGTAGCGACTAGCCCTTCCACTTCACTGCTCCATCTTCGACTCCGAACACGTTTTTTCCATGAAACGTACAAACCGGATCGAAGTGGTTTTCGAGAAATAAATCTCGATACCGGTCTCTTCGAAACGATCAACGCATTTGTCCAATATTGATAGTCGGTGATTTAAGTATCAATTAATATTCACAAGCATCCATCATACAATAAATAATTCCCAATTATTTATTTCCTCAAAATATCTTTATGAGATATAATTCCAATTTCAAAATTTCTTTTGAAAATACTTTTCAAATCCAATTTCCTCATGGAATAGATTCTCAATCTTTATTCCCTCTGAAACATCCAAGTACCCATATTTAAGGTTTAAAATAATTTAAATACTTTATCCCTCAAGATACATTAAAACCATTTGTATCAAATCTACTTACATACATAATTTAAAATATACATATACTTTTAAAACTATTTCGAATAAAACTGCTTTATAAAATATAAACAATTAACTTTAAAATAAGTTAAGTCATACTAGTTTTAGGCATAAAGTTACGCATCCTTATACAATTTCAAATAAAGCTTAAATTGATTTTCTTTAAAATAGAACCAGTTATAAAGTATAGATGATCATAATATTCTTTAAAACATGATTCTAATTACCCTTTTAAAAATAGTTACTTCTATAACTAATTTAATATATATTCACTTCAAAAATTCTTACAACGTAAATAATTTTTCTTAAAACCATTCTTTAAATAAAACTCAAAACTCCTAATCTTTCAAAAATCACTTTAAAAACGTACTTGGCATCTCAGGGAAATATACTTCCATTTAGGATAATCCAAGAATTCTCTTTATCAATCCAATCACCATTTACCCAATTCAACTTTACGTTATCCCGTAAAATTCCTTTCCATATTTTTAAAACAGCTTCTTTTTATATTAAAGACATTGCTATTTCCTGGAAATCACTTTCAAACATACGTTTAAAATATTTAAAATAAACTCTAGAAATTATTTAATTGAAAATAATACCTAAGGAAATATATAGGGTTTCCTAAGTATTTTAAATAAAATTCCACTTTTAAAATAAGGTTATTAAATCAAATATTCATATTAAAAAATTTATTTGAAAACTGAATACTATTATACTTCTTTCAAAAAAATTAAATATCATAATCACTTAATCAAATATTTGATTTCTCTTAAAAATATTATAAAATAATATTTCTTTCTAAAAATATTATAGACATATTTAAACTGCAAATTTATACTTTGAAAGCTTTCTTAAAAAAAACAAAATTTCCAAGAGAAAGCACACTTCACATTCTTTAAAATAAATTTCACTAGTCTTTAAGCAATTCACATTTCCTTTATAGATCACATTCCCAACATTTCAAATTATCAACAATTTTTTTTAATTTTATTCCTTTTAAATTCTTCACTAAGGAATTTCTTTAATATCCTTTAAACCCAATTCATCTATTTATATTTAAAATTCTTAGGTTGTATTCTCCCAATCACAGTACAACACAATTTAAATTCCAATTTAATTCATCACAGTATATAAGTAAAACATGGCATAACAAGATCTAAACAATTTATCACAGAATAATAAATTGGATATATCACATAGTACAAATCTAAATTTCTATTTGTGAGGGATCCAGTTGGATCCCTCCAACCTGTTTTTCCTACATCCACAGATATTAGCACAACAACATATATCGATTCAATCATATTCAACCAATCAAGCAATTCATTTAAATATCGACTATTTAAATTAACCAGTACTCCAGATGTGAGTGAGTTAAACTCACCTTGGGTATTCGGCGAGCGTTGAATTTTAAATTAAATCAAACCGCGTTCGATTTAACCTAAAATTCTCGCTAGTCCCAATCGCTTTTGGATCTGTGCTGTAGTGTAGAGCGCGTCACTGCGATTCCGGTGCTACCAAATTCGTTGAATTCTGAGCGTGCATGTAAAAGTTATGCTATTTTAAATTTTGAATACAATTTCTAAAATCAATTTCTTCTTTTAAATTATTTACAAATTTACCAGAACAATTAACAGCCACGTGATAACAAAATGAAGGCCGCATATTCATCTTCCTCAAACAGGCACTCTCCAGCAAAATGAACCCACAATTCACGTCGCTATGCCATCGAGCCGCACTTCCCTCGATCATCGCTAGATCGATCACAGACCATTGACGAGTGCGCCTACATCCCCATGAACCTTGTGCCAAGACTGGCGTTGCCAATCGCCACCACTGCCTCGAAATCTATGCTCGAACGCGCACACTTCATGGAAAAAATTCCGACGATCCACAACGTTAAACATCATCTCGGCGTTGGATGGATAGTCCTCGGCGTGTTCTACAATAATGCACTTGGAAGTTTTTGCAATGAATTGATGGATTTGAAGAAAGATCGAGGGGAAGTTGAGACATTTTCGGCCATAGAAACAAAATAGAATGGCGGCTAAGAAAAAATTAGGGTTAGGGTTCGGCTGTGTGCATATATACATATAACATATTATTTTAATATTAAATTCACCTTACAGCAACTTTTTCAATTGAACTCCAAACAACGCGTGCCGACAGGTGTTTCTAAGGGCTTACCTACGTTCCGAACACAGTGGAACGTGTTTCAGAAGCTAATTCGGTCGTATGCGCGAGTTACGGAAATAAACGATCAATTTTAAATTAAATCGTTAAAGTAGTTTCTATGCGTTTTAAGCTGCCGGGCTCAAATGACAAGTCCGATTGCTACGAAAATTAAAATCCGATAATAACTAGCTATTACGGATCCAATAGAACTAGTTTTGTCGAATTCCGAGACCGTGCCCCGGAAGGCTATTTTAACTCGTCGATTAAGTCGAGCGATTTTCAAAATCGTCGAAATCATCTAAAATTTCACTTTTAAATTTTTTACTAACTCTATTATAACTCGTATGAAAGTTATATTCACATTAGAAATCATTCTGATTCAGGTTAAATCAAAATTTGAATATTTGCATTATTATAATATTAAATTCCATTATTAAATTAATATAAAATTCCAAATTCAATTTATCAACTTCTAATTTCATCTAACAGTCCAATATTACTACTTAAATCAAAATAAACTTAAATAAATTTTTAGAAACCATTTTTATATTTATTTACTCTCATATTCACCCATTTATCCCAATTCTAATATTAAACTATTATTATTCAAATTTTCAATTTCATTCCCGTAATTGAAATTTAACTAATTTTATTAACTTAACCAAAGTCTTTTATTTAAAAATTCAAATTATAATCAATATTCAACATTTAAAATGAATTTAATGTTCAAACTTAGCGACCATAAATTCCGGGTCGTTACATTCCTTCCTCCTTATAAAAATTTCGTCGCGAAATTTGCTAGGGTAGAAAATACTTCTAAACTCACTTACTTACCCAATTTACTTGGTTAAAAACTTATATACACTTGCCAAAACCCTTTAACTCAAATCCAAACACATTTGTTTTATTTACTCTAAAGCTTTTGTTTCAACATCATTTCAAAACACTTCACTAGTTAATAAAATTTTCCAAAATTCCCAAAAAATTTCTAATTCCCAAAATTACCGAATTTTTTTGGCAGAGTCTCCCCTATACGGAGGAGCTTTTACGATATCGCGATACAGAAAAATATATATATACATCGACCCACACGGTCGGAAACCAAAATATATCACAACAAATATATCATTTCCCAATTATATTTGCGTAGGCGTACCTTTTTAGCAAATTTTTAAAGCAAGCGGCTAATATAACGCATGTATGCGCTCCAACTCTATCGAACGCCTTCCGTACCTATACTTACTCAACAAACTCATCAGCTTTCAAAAATATGAACATTTTAACAACATTTCCAATATAAATGTAAGCCAAACATATCCATTTCATAGCCTAACCAACAAACTTCATAATTTAACAATGTTAACCATATTCTATGAACAATTTAAAGATTTCAATCACCTTTTAATATTTCTTATACAAGTCAAAGCGGCATTTATCTCACTTGAATAATTTACATTCAAGTTCACTATATACGACTCATATTTATTACAACCATTTTATTTCCTTTTCAATATGATTAACATGTGCCTTAGTTACATCTCTTTACTTCAATTCAATTCCCAATTTGATTCACAATCACATTTTACTTTAAATTTGAAGTATTTGCATTACTTTGATGATCCATTTTCATTCATATGCAAAATCACTTAATGCAATTTCAATCCATTCCAACTAATTCAAAACCAATTCCATTTGCTTCTTTTAAACCAACTCAATTCCGAATACAACAAAATAACCAATTTTTATGCAATTTTCATGTCATTCAAGCAAATAATCATCACTAAGGCTTATAATCATTTAAAATTAATTTCCAACTTAGATTCATATAAATTTTATTCAATTCTGCATGGTTCATAATCCAAGCATTCTTATCACATTGCAATTATTAAATTAAATTCTTTCCTTACATTTTATTTCATTAACCAATTCGATTTTATATTAATATCATTCCATTCTGCATAATTTACAACCCATACATCCTTATTTTATCTCAATAATTAATTAATACCATTTCACTTGCAATTCAATTTTATTACCTGAACAAACTTTATCCAAGGCAACATTATAAAGCTCGACCACAATTATTATTCAGTTTTCTTAAGCTCTTCCACAATATTTCCATTATCTTCTTATATCATTTATTTTATTTTCATTTGATTCTCATCCAACCAAATTCCCATTTCATTTACAAATTTTAATTCAATATTATTATTATTTAATCATCTTAGATTTATTTTATTAACAATGAGATCACTTTGAATCATTTCACCCATTTGGATTTATTTACAATTTAAACCATCACTATTATAATCTAATTCCATCATTCACTCACACTCTCAGCTTTTATTTGCCAAAACTAAATTTCGTATCAGAACTAGGTTTCTATTTTTCTTGTCAAAATTTTCTTAACAGTCCATTAAAATTCCATCCATGTCTACACAAATTTCATTTAATTTAGTTTACATTAAATTCATCTTCAAGCTCTCTTTATTTAGTTTAGCTTACGCTAAATTCATTCTCAAATAATTCCTTTAAATTTAGTTGAGCTAAAATTTTATTCATACAATATCCTTCAACTTAATTAAATTTCTTTCAATTTAATTCTCTTCCAATTCTAACTCAAGTTCAACCAAATTTATTTAGCCATCTTTAATTTATACCATTTCCTTTGCTATCTTAAATAAGATTTTAATTCTATCCAAATTTTTTTGTAACACAACTGAATTTTGATTCTAATTTATTCCAAATTCAACTCAACTCCCTTTAATCGAAGTTAAATCCAATTCAATCAAATTTTAATTTTCCATAAACAAGTTCAAATTTTATCTAACTTAAGTTCATTCACCTTTTTATCTTTTATATTTTTCTTCACCTTATTTCAATTTACACTTCATTTGAGATGAAGTTTGAATTCACCATACCATTCAACTATTCCTCATTTGTGATTAAAATTCCATTTCCTATTTATAAATTCACCAAATTATCAACTTCAAAGTTTATATTGCTCATTTTAATCCATTTACATCATATAATCACAATTCTAATTTTTTTTATATTTCTATGTATCACTGAATTCTTGCAGATACAGTTTTCTTTCAATTTAATTCTTTGCAAATTTTAAATCCATAATTTTAGATTATAAGTATAACACTTAATAGCTTGTGGGTATAATTCATTACATAATAACTCACAATTACAAAGTCATTTTACATTTCAATTTAACCCAAATCAATTTTATTCTAGGTCCAATTTATTTTACTTATTCCAAATTAAATTCAAATTTTCTATTCACTTCAATATATTTCATTTACTTCCATTTACTGAAGTTAAATTTTAATTCCAAGATTAAAACTTTCATTCCTTCCTTATTAATATCAACTTTACTTAATAAGCTCAATAGTTGATTCATTTTAACTTTCACATTATCTAACTAGAATTTACCAGAATTCAATTACCCGGTTTTATCCCAAAACCATTTTGAAATAATAAATAACTCATACCCTCCTGGTATATCAAATCAAATCTCCGGGTTTCCAAAACAACTCGGTTGTACCAAAACAATTTTCCCATTTTGAAATTTCCAAAACAACTGTTATACCCAACCAGTCCAAACAATATCATAACCAGCCATTTTAGTAGCAATCCATCACTTTAGAAACTCGAAAATGAATTCTAATGATGTGGCCAGCATCATCGGGATTATTTTCCAACGACTGAAGTGAGTTCAGTGCTTCCTTACTTTCCCAAATTCATTTCAAAACAGTTTCCATTCAAACATACTTCCCAAAATAATATTCCATATTGCCTTCAAACACTTTGGAAAACATTCCAACATTCCCAAGATTTTAAATTTCCAAACTTTTATTTTCATTACATTTAAAATCCTTTCCAAAACTTTCGGGATTTAAATTCTGGTTTAACTCAAATTTAGTTATTCTTCTTTCGAATTTATATAATTGATACTTGTAAAATTTATCTGATTATAACCATTTCAAATTTTAGATTAAATTCTAGATTCTTATTTGATTATGATATTAACAACCAATCATCCACATATATATATAATAATTTCAGAAATTATTTCTTTTATATCAAAATATAATTTCAGGTAAAATTATTTCATTTACCCTCTTTAAAAACAATACTATGTCGGTTTATCTTGTTTGAGAGTAAATTAACAAATTCAGTTGAGTGTTTTTCTCACGATGGTTTACCAGACTGATCCGGACGTTCTTCCCTTTCAATGATTGGGTCCGACTGAGTATATTTACGGGTTCAGATTGGTGCTTTTGGAGCTTCAGTAGGCGAGCTAGAGATCTTCATTTTTGTATATACGTATCTCTTTATTATCCACTGCATTGTTGTCTATTATTATCAGCAATTGTAAGGATAGGTTATTATAACTGTCCAAGCTGATGATTAGTGCTTGATTGTTTACTCTAATTGATGTATGTATATACAGTTTCTATTTTGTAAAGATTATTGATACGATATTATATGTTATTCCGCTACGATGTGAGATTCTGTATTGTTATGTTTTGTTTTCTCTTCTCTCTTTCTTCTCTTCTCTTCTTCTCTCTTCTATTCTTTCTCATGACTTTCCGTCAGTCTGTGGTTTATTGTTGATTCAAAGGGAACGGATTTGCGGGTCATTATGGAAATTGAAATTAATTTGGAAATGAAATTGATTTGAATTTAAATTGGAATCGAAGTTAATTCGGATTGAAATTGAAATAGAATCGATTAAATTGAAATGGAAATTGAATTGTTTTGAATTGGAAAATTTGGAATTGGGTTAGTTTGACTTTGTAACTATTTTCAAAATGAATTATTTTATCGTATAAAATGTTTAAAAACCTATTTTTTAGATTATTAAATTACTTTGATGTTCCGAACTATTTTACTCCATAAACCATTTTCAATACTCAAACTATTTTATACTTAACTATTTTAACTTTTAAACTATCTAAAAAATTTCAAACTATTTTCTGAAAATTCGAACTGGTTAGAGTGGGAATGTTTACATTTAAATCATAGGTTTAAATGCGAACTGGTTTAAAATGAGGTAATAACCCAAATTGTAATTCAAACCGAATTTTGAAGTGAAAATGACTTTTAAGTGGAAATTGAAATATTTGATGTAAGTATGATATTTCAAAACGAAATTGATTTTGAAGCTAATATGTTATTTTAATATCAAGCATGAATCGTTTCAAAATGTAAAAGTACCAACCAGTGTGTAAAACGGCGTTTGATTATTAAAGAGAACGTGGCCACTTATTGGCATACTCTTTGTCAATTTTGGCACCACTTTGACAACTATGTACGCGGAGGAGACTCCAAAACCAAGTGGTTGGATTTGGTGTCGTTTGCTGGATTTGAAGAAAGAGAACGATGACGGATAGACCCCGGCACTTGTGCCAATTTGAAATGACTAAAACAGGACAGCTTGACAGGGCCAAGCGGGCTAGCTACCCCTAGCGGACATCCGTTCTTCGATTTTCTTGGACTTGTTTCATATTATTACTCTTGTTGTTAGTTTTGGTTGGTGCACCTTGATTTTGGTATAGCCTTCCTTGGCCCCATATGGGATGGATGGACGTGGTGGCAGTCGTGGCTATGTTGTGTTACCACCTGCCCTACGATCCAAACCGGTAATATTCTACCTTAGGCATTGCCTAACGTGCCTTTTCGTACTTTTATCCCTGCATGGGACCATAACGATTTTGGTTTACTATTGTCGTATCATGGCGCATCCCTATCCATTGACATGCTACTGGGGTGTTATATGCAAAGTATACGACAATGCTTAAAAACGCGTTAAGGGATATTAATGTAAAGCCTTAGCGCTAATAAAAATATATATTTTACCGATTAGACATTATATAAGTTGTGTATTCTACTATATATAAATATTTGATGGATCCTTAAGAGATGGAAAATACCGTAACAGCTCTTGAGTTATTACATGCACGTTATACACTGGATAGGAGATGCAAAATCCCGTAAACATCTCTGACGCTATTACACTCATGTTATTTGATATCAATTTGACTCACATAAGGATATTTTAGTCCCGACCCGAGTGTTTTATCTTTTCATTGCGTTCGGGTGAGCCTTGAGTATTTCAGTGTGTTGAAGATTATTTTTAGAGGACGAAGATCAAAATTTGGTATATTATTACTATTATTATTCTCTACATCATGTTGTTCTGCTGCATTCTGTTTTATATATAACTCTAATAAATGTTGTGTAAATTATAATCAAATGTATAGTAAATAGCTTCACGTACTATTATTTGATTATTATATTTTTTCATTCCGCTGCGAGATTCTGCATTTGTTTTCTTCTTTTTGTTATTTTTCTTAAATAACCCCATTGATTATCTACGTTTCGGATTTTTTGAGTTGGACATGTGTGGATTATTGTCAATTCAAACCTTCCAAAATGTGTGTCGTCACTTTTCGTATCAGAGCTTTGGTTTAGCAATAACCTTAGCTTTGTAGGGTTTAACTCATTAGAGATAGGGTAGTAATGTCCTAAAACTAGTTTGCTTGAACTAATATATATGAGAGCGCACATTATTAGTGTTATAAAACGTTTTATATTGTGTTTACTTATCGGTTGAGTAGTTTATGAATCCTAGTCGGTGCATGGGAAGCCATGATATCGAAAGGAGTTTCTAAGCACTTAAAGGAGACAAGTCGACATAATATTGTTTTAAAATCAGGTAAATGAATAATTTTACCTAAATTATATTTTTTATATATAAAATGTTAATTATTAATGAATGTTGTTTTTTAGGAGATGATAATATTTAGTTACATCGATTATTGGTTGAATTAAATTTAAAACAAATTCTTTGTAAACTCCATTTCACGAAGCGTTCGAGAATTAAATTAAGTTGAAATCAATTACAATAAGAATTGTTTGAAATAACAAAGTTGTAAATTAATGAAGTGTTTTGGTAATAAGGTAATGTAATTTGTATATGTATATTTGTAATATAGCTTATATATAAAAAGGATTTGAAAATTGGAAATTTTAGAATTAAAATCCGGTTGCTTTCAAATTTGTTTTCAAAGCCTTCAAAATTAATAAAAATATTATTTGAAAGTTGTTTTGAGTAGAAAAATATTTTGAAAGGATTTTTTAAAGAAATTAAAGCATTGAACTCGCTTTAATCGTTGGAAAATAATTCTGGAGATGACCGCAGCATTGCTAGTGTTCATTTTTGAGTTTCCGAGTGAGAATTGCTACCAAAAAAATTTATTTCCAGTTAAAATGAGTTTTGATTGTAAAAAATAGTCCAAGTATAATTTGGTAAATATATGAAAATAATTTTGAACTTATAAATTGAAAATAGTATTGAAAGGAAAAAATAATAGTAAGTTTATAGCTTATAAATTTGAACAGGAAGGTAAATTTTTTATAACTGTTAAACATTTTGGTTAACAAACAAAAGAAAATTTAAAATTGAGAGTTAACCTGAGAAATGTTAAATGAATTGAGTTAGTGAGATGAAGTAAATAAAATGAAGTTTAACTTAAGAAAGATCAAATGAAAGTGAATTGTATTTGAAATGAATTAAATAAAATAACGAAATCATTTTTTAGTGGATCAAGCTGTATAACTTATAGATTTGAGTAATACTAAGCTGAAAACAAATTTTAAATTTGTTAAATGTAATGATAAGAGATAATTTAACTTGAATAAAGTTAAATAAAATGAGTAATGGATTAAATGAAATAAAATTTCACTTAATAAAGATTAAATGAGTTGAATTAGATTTGAATGGAACTAGATGAATTAGTAAAGTGAATTAATTCCACTTAAGCTATAAAATAAATTAATTGTATGAATACGAACTTGGATTATAAAAAAAGCAATCTGGGTGTAAAAGAAATAGAATAAAAATAAATGAGTGTAAAAAAAATTAATATGAGTAATTTAATTTAATTTAAATTGGATGTAAATAAGCTAAATGCAAATGGAATGAGTTTTAATAAAATTAAATGGTAACCAATTTAATATGGAATAAGTTAACAAAATGAATTATAAGATGAAGATAACCTAATAAGCTGAATGAAATAGATTGTGAGAAAAAGAAAAATTTATTATTAATATGAATTTGAGTTATAAAATAAAATTCACTGAAGTAAAATTAATGATATGAATTTGAATATGAACTAATGAAGTGAATCCATGATTAATATGAACTTAAGATATGAAGTAGTAGTAATAATATGAGTTGCATTTTATAAAATGTTAAAATAAACTTAAATGGTTTTATGAAATGGCTTAAAAATGATATTAGTATTAAAGAAATATACTAATTGGTAGAAAAATTAAATTTAACTTAAAAAAATAAATGGAATAATTTTGTAAAATGGTTCATAAATGAATATATATGAAATATGTTTAACAAAAAGTGAAACAATTGGAATTTAACAAATTAGATTTAATGTGAATGAAATAGATGATAAATTTGAAGCGAACCTATTAAATGTTGATAAAACTTAAATGTTAAAAAGAAATAAGGTGCATAAATTAAATATTGACATTGGAAAATGTAAATTAACATGTTATGGGTTAATTGGATTAATTGGAGGAATATTAATAACTAAATGGCCTATTTTGCTGTAAATCTTGTTATTATTGTTTTGATTGCATGTGATTGTTGTATGTTGTGTATTTGTGCTTGTGTTTATGTTTTCGACTCAAGTTCATGTTATATAGTTATATTAAACTTATGCATGCTTCTATATCTTTTATATGCAACTAATATTCAAAATTGAGTTGAGATAGGTGCATACAAAGACTGTTTGGACGTATATGCGGATTTTATATGCTTTTTCTTGCTTAATACGAGTGAACTCGCTCATATTAATAATAATAATAAGGTACGTATCTCGGGTTACATACCGCAGTTTTATATTTTTTCCTATACGTATCTTGGGTTATAGGCGGTAGTTTTAAATTTTTTTCCTTACAAGATGCCTCATCATTGAGATGAGATGTATATTTGGTATATATCACTTGGGTTATATATTGTATTGTAAAAAAAATCTAATCGAGCCGCACAAAGTGACTCTGCCGAAATTTTCCGTAAATCCGAATGTTAGAAATTTTTTGAGGTTTTATAAATTTATAGCTTGTTTTATATATAAGTTGTAATTTTCGTAAAACCGATATCGGAGTGGCATAGTGAGAGCATAGTAAAGTTTTCTAATAAGATTTTATAGTTTATAAGTTGATTTTTTGAATAAAATATATCAAAATGTTAAATTCCTTACTTAACCCTTTTCGAGGATGAAAAGTTTTGAGTGGGGGAGAATGCAACATTCCGTATTTTTAACTATTTTAAATTATTTATTAATATAATTATTGAATAAAAATGGTTAGAAAGAAAATTTTAGTGAATTATTAGTGTAGTTATTGAATATAAACTTTAATAAAATTTTGAGATAACTAATTTGAAGATTTGGCCAATAACAAGTATTGATATGAAATTCTATATATTTAATTTGTGGCAATCAATGGCTTGAATTTAATAATAATGTTGAATTACTGTGAAATGGAAATAGTTGTTTTATTATTTGAATTTGTTTTAAAAGTAAACTTTATAAGTTAAATAACTTATATTTCAATTATAGTAATTTATTGGATAATTTAATTGTTTAAATTTAATATTGAAAATTATTTATATAATTGAATTTTGAATTTTATATAAAATGAAAATGATCTTAAAAGTTGATTTAAATTTTATTAAATGTGAATGAAGATTGTTAACATTTAAAATTGGATTTAAAAGTAAATAAATAGAAATTGAAAATTTTATATTATAATTAACGTGTAGGAATAGCCATTCGAGCAACTGTCTCAGATTTCGATGAAACCAGTTTCTTCGGATCAGTCATAGTGAGTTATTATGGGATTTCAAGTTTCATCGCGGTGGACCAATCGTTGGCTGAACGAGCTTGAAATGCATAGAAATAATTAAAGGAATTTAATTTAAATAATTTGATTTCAAAATGATATCTTCTGAATACGATCGAATTAGGCTTCAGGACTAGTTCCATTGTGTTCCAAATGGGGGTAAAACATTGAGAATGCCAGGCGGCACGCGTAGTTTGGAGTTCGGAAATTGGTTTGTTATGTAGAATGTTCTACTATATATAAATATTTTAAGGGATCCTTAAGAGATGAAAAATCCCGTAACATCTCTTGAGTTATTACACGCATGTTATACATCGGATAGGAGATGTAAAATCCTATAAACATCTCTGAAGTTATTACACTCATGTTATGTGATATTGATTTGACTCACATAAGGATAATTTAGTCCTTACACAAGTGTTTTGTCTTTTCATTATGCTCAGGTCAGCCCTGAGTATTTCAGCGCATTGCAGATTATTTTTGGAGGATGAAGACGAAGATTTGGTATATTATTACAATTATTATTCTCTACATCATGTTGTTCTGCTGCATTTTATTTTGTTTCTGTTGTATATATAACTCTGATAAATGTTGTATAAATTATAATCAAATGTATAGTAAACAACATCATGAATTATTTATTTGATTATTATATTTTGTCATTCTGCTGCGAAATTCTGCTTTCATTTTCTTTTTCTTTTCTTCTTTTTCTTAATTAGCCCCACTGATTATCTATATTCGAGATTGTTTGAGTTGGACATGTGTGGATTTTTTTCAATTTAAACCTTTCAAAATGTGGGTCATCACAAGCATCAAGTGGTTACATGCTAATAGTTATTTAATAACCATGGAATGACTCACTCGAAAGTTTTCGGCTAGTTAATATAACTAATGACAAATAGAGAATCTCAAAGTGATGATATTACAAGTTCTCTTGACTTGAGAATACCATTGAACTCCAGTGTGGATACTCCACTTTGATTTTAGTTAAATTATGACATGACATCTATTGAATGACATAGTTATGCTTAAGTTGAAGCATGGGAAGTGAAACAACTCAAAGTGCTAAAGCAGTATAGTTAATAATAAGTGTCATTATTAAAGCAAGATGTAACAACCCAAATTTCAGTGGGTTTGGATTTTTCGCAAAAATGCTAAAATCCAAGCCCATTGAAGCCCGAGTTGGGTATTTGGTATCCTGCAAATAGGCAAAGATAAATATATCAGAGCTCAAATAAATACCTCACATCGGTACTGACTAAAATTTAATAGTAAGTAAATACTCACCAAGGTAATAACACTTTCTAAACAAGTGTCACAAAGCTGGATAATCACCGCCTTCTATCTAACCTGTGGGATGTTATGAGGAGGGGGTCAGTACTAAAGTTCTAATGAATGGACAAATTTTACACTTCTAAGCATAATTCAACATATACCATTCTATTTTCATTTTATGTTATATCAATTTATTGGGTTTATAATACTCTCGCCTCTGTGCGCGAATCGTACTGATCTACTCCCTAGTAGATTAAAACCTAATAACTAAGATATGTATATATATAGCTGTATGCCTAAAGGCCGCATCGGTCCTAGGTACTACCTATGGTACCTTCCGTATCCTCCTCGAAAAGGACTCCATCGTCTTGCTGCTAGAGCATACTGAAACTACATCTGTAAAGGACAGCTTCGTGAGGCCTACAATAAAGATGTTCCATCATCTACTATGAAAATGTAAAATTGCGTCCGCACTAGCTACTTTTAGTTCTCGGACATCCACAATGTACCACCCAGTGCATACCTTGAGGACTATATGTAATCGTCTGGTCTACTCCCCGAATCCCGCTAGTAAGGTCTACCTTGTATGAAACTCAGTCCGGGATTTTCAATATCTATAAAGGTCCGGTTTGTTAGGCCTACAATACAGATATTGTACTTGGTCTATCTCTTTCCTCATCGTGGCTATGGACCCCAGATTCCCTTCAACAAATTGAAAGACATCTCAAGAGCTAAGGGGTTGTGCCATATTGCAAACAATCTAAACATCCAATTGGCTACGTCCCTCATGCAATGTCTTGATAGTGAAAGAATCGTGGCCTGTTGGTTTAACTATAGTCTTTTCCGAACTCGCTCTAGTTGACGATGGCTTGATCTTTGCATGCGACTATCCTATTGGGTCCTGCCCACTAAAACCTACTCGTAACTGGGAGTATGGTGTCATATGAATATCCTACTCCATCATTAATCTTTTACTACATATAAAGGTCCGCTTCATTAGGCCTGCAATGCAAAAGCAGTCAAGGCATACTCTGTTGATGGAACACCTACAGACCTACTTCTGGGGGTGCAGATTCGTTAGGCCTACCCTAGAGGGCCATCCTAGAGTATCATTACGTCCCGTTGAAGTCTCGTACTTCCTTCTAGCCCGAACTAACTTAGTTGGACGTGCTCTTTCTATATTAAAATCTACGATGAACTACTTCGTTAGGCTCTTTATCCAGATTCTCTTTCGGGCTACTCCAAACGCACCTTACCATTTTATTAGACCATACGTCTAATCTTTTACTATGCGTTTAGTTTACTTTTCTTATTCTATTGGCGACTTATTTACTCGAATCAGCAAGCCTAGCCCCACCTATGTGTGAGACCATCAGTCCTATATTAATAATCCTATACATAGCATCTCTAGCTTAGGTTTGCTTAATAATTAGAGTGTATGTAATTAATTTATTAATGTACAAATGGTAAAGAACGACATATATATAGTATATTCATAATCTTTAATATATTTATTTGAATGATATTAATTTAGGGGATAATGTATATCTTATGAAATACCCATGTGATTTAAGTGTCAAACTTATTTGAAATTATGGTGTACTTATTATACATATCATAACCTAAGTTGAGTTTCTTATAGCTTCGCCTTATTTAATTAAATAATATTTAATTTAAATTTTTAATTAATTAAATCATATTTTATTAATTAAATTAAGTATTTATTGACACTTTAATTAATTTATTATAAACTTCATCTATTGAATTTTCATTTATTTATCCTTAATAGTTAAAGGTGAATACAAACTACAGCATTTATAGTAATTATATAAATATATCATTAAACATGTATGTTATTTATTAATTAACATTTAAATAATTCAATTAATTAAAAATAAAAAATTTAAAATTTTGAAAATTTTCTTATTGTTTACCTAAACATTTAAAGATAAATACAATATATCATTATACATGTTTTAGTTTAACTAGTTATTTATTGAATTAATCTAATTCATTAAATAATTAAAATAAAATTTCAAAATAATTAATGAATTTGAAAAAATATGAAAAATATTTTATAACATTTATAAAAAAATTTGATATCTTAAACTTAAATTTTAAATTTAAAGTATAATTTAAATTCTCAAAAAAGATTTTAAAAATTAGCCGAAGGGCTAAAATCGGTTCGGGCCTTTATATTTGGTATAACCTTTAGGCTTACTTCGTCTTTCGGACAAGGCCAATAGCCTGGTAAGGCAAAGTTGTAATGACTCAGAATTTCAGTCATTTTAAATTGGAATATTTAATTGATTTTAAATATTGAAATGTTAAATTTTGTAAGTTAAATGACTTATATTTTAAATATAGCGATATATTTGATAATTAAATTGTTAAATCTAATATTTGAAGTTGTTTAAATAAATGGGATCTTAATTTAATATGAATGAAAATTTTCTAAAGTTGATTTAAAATCTATTTGAATTAGAATGGAGTTAGTGAACTTTTAATTTGGATTTATAAGTGAATAAACAAAAATTGGAAATTACTTATTTTAATTAACGTGTAAAAATAATCTTTTTGGGCACTGTCTCGTATTTCGACGGAATGGGTTTCATCGTATCTGCAATAGTGAATTATTACAGACGGAACCGGTTGGATGTGAATAGTGTCACGGGAAATTTTCTATAAATAGCCCTTAACTTTCTTCCATTTACAAAACCTAACCCTAAATAGATTTCAGCCACCATTAAAACTCCACCATCCAATGGCCATCATCGATCGGAGCCTCTAGGGGCCAAATTAGCCTTTGACTTCAACTAGAAAAATATAGAGCATGACCATACGAGCGTAATCAATTGTTGGATCGTCATTATTCATTGCATGGTGGTCGAAAATCACCCACGTTCCCTACCGCGGTTGGGTTCAAATTCACGCGTAGGCGTACGCGTAGGTGAGGCACGAGGTAGAGGCGGGCAAGGCGACACTGGGGGTTGGAGTAGGCGTTGGTGGCTGGCGCGCTTGCGGCGTGAGTATGGGGGTCATGCTCGTGATTAATCGAACGAAAATAATATGTGAGCCAGGAAAGAGGAGGCGCACATGAGAAGAAGGAAAAATTTTAACTTTTAATTATTATGTTAATTATATTTTTAATTATATCAAAGTTATTAATACGTATTTAACTCGTACGAGGTCCGTTTCAAGCATGATAAGTGTTTTTGCGATCGTATCAGCGAGAACTATGCTATGGAGTTAGGTTGGACAAATTTAGAGTTAGTGGGAATTTTGAGTTAAATTGAAGACCGTTCAATTTTAATTCAATCCGGAGCGCTTAGGCGATTTCTGGTACTTTTGTGAGTAAACTCACCTCTCTGGCTTGCTTATATTTTTATAGAAAAGGGAACAATTTTATTTATGATGTTTATTGCTTGTTTGGATGATGTACTATATATATTAGTTAGTTTGGATATATTCCTTCCTAATGGAATGGATGAGACCCTGTTACGTTCCCGTGTAAGAGAGGATGACCATTTGTATATGAATCTCGCCTCAAAAGCGGTTGATTTTTATATATTATAATCATATGTTGTTAATGATGCAAGGGAACGGGTTGGAGAGATCCAATAGGATCCCTCGCCACTGTTGACTTACTTTTCATATATATGCTCATTCATGATGTTCTAGATGCTATGTTGATGCCTCCGACATGATTTGACCTATTTAGTGCTATGGTAGCACTGAGCCTTTTTTTGATATTCTGAAATACTAAAAATGATGATTTTGAAGTAATTTTGAAAGTATATATGTTTCAGCAATTTTTAAATTATTAAAAGAAAGGAATGTGTTTTTTAAACAAATAAAAAGTTAATATTTTTGATGTTATGAAAGTATAGTTTTGAGAAATAATTTGATTTGGGATTCTCGAATAAGTTTATATAAAAGGATTTATAAATGTGATATTTTATAAATAAAGAAATAGATTTATAATTGGAATTTATAATGTTAAGTAAAAGGATTTAAAGTTGTTTAGTAATGGATATATAAATAGATTTTATAAATTAATTTGATTTATAAAGTAATTTTATAAGTGGATTTTGATAGTAAATTAGTTTTATAAAAGAATGGATTTATAAGTAGGAGTTTTATAAAATAGAAGTGAAATTTATATACCTAGTTTATAAATATAGAAATGACTTATGTTGAGATTTAAATATGGATATTTATTTAAAGGGATTTTTGAAAGAAATATTTTGATGGAGTTAATGGTTTTAAAAGTAATTCATCTTTTGGAAGTAATGTTTTGAAAGAAATAATTCCAAATGGAATTAAATGGTTTTGGAAATGATTTAAAATTGATATGTATCGAAAACATAGATTTCAACATTCATTGTTGTAGTAGAAGTTTTCAAAGAAGTAAGGAAGGCATGGACTATAACACTGTTGTTATAGTAAATGATTTCTGAAAGGAAATGCTTTATACAGTATATGGGATTATATACATATACATACACGCATACATACATACATGTATAATTAATTAATTCAATCCCTATACTAATGGTTTGGGTTATCGTAACGATGTTTTACGCAACATTTTTTTAACCCAAATAAAGTGCGTTTTGGAGAAAACTTTCCTTAAGATTTGTGTATATAATTATTTCCGTTTAAGTATATGGAGATATTTTCTAAGTGTTGAAAATTAAAAGATTTTTGAATATGCTTATATCGCAAATATAAGTACATGGAAATTTTTTCCAATATTGAAATGTTGAAATGGTTTGGAGAATATATATTTTTAAAGATAATTTGAAGTAAATATTTGGAAATGATTTAAGCGATAAAAAAATTGATTGTAACGACCCGATATTTTCAACCATTCGTATCCGCACATGTCGGACTTGAATTGCTCAAAATATCGAATTGTAAAATAAATTTGGCAAAACACAGAATATACAGTAAATAAATCACAAATCACAGACACAGAGTAATATAATAATGCAGTGGAAGCACAGAGATAGTAGTTCATGAAGCTACATATATATACATCGGGGTTAAACAAGATACAACACAAGTAACAAGTTACAACAGAAGTTTCAATATGATAAACAAGCCCAAGCTGAATACATCACTGGAATCAATTGAATACTTAAATTGAAATAGATAGTTGGATCTTCAAGTAAAGCTCCAACTCCGATAGTGAGTCTCTAATGATGTATCACTCAGTATGACCCAAGCATAAAGCAAATACACTAAACACTCGAGTCAGGACATATATATTTATACAATGTAAACCAACTCAAGTGAACTGTAATATAAGGTACAAGTAACTTAAATGATGCGTGGGACCGCCCATCCTCTAAGGATCTGTTAAACTATTTACTATGTAGTAATATTTCACTATTATAATAATGTCTATAGCAAAATAAACTTACTTTTAAATAGCGTTAAGGGGTTACCCATATAGCCCTTAACACGTAATAGTGTCAATAGTCTATATAGTACCTGCATATCCCCTGATCGGGAGACTACGAGAAAATACTCCATAGGTACGACAAAAATCAAAATCGTACAAGGCTCTCCAGGGTAGGTGACATGGCACAACTAGGCAATGCCAGGGTAGATATACCAATTACGCATCTGGGCCGGTGGTGACGCATAGCGCGCAGCTACTGTCCACCTTGAGCCACACCTCCAAATCAAAAATCAAAAGTGGCCACCAAATCAATCTCAAAGTCAGAATATAATATCGAAGGAGTGTGTCCGATAAGAGGGGCTACCTCACTGGCTTGTAAGCGCTCCTTTTTTAGCCACCTTACGCCAACTCACGGAAGTCGGGTCCATGTATATACCTCAAAGGAACGTCGCCGCTATCCTACTTCATTCTGGAAACTCCACCACGTACACGGTTGTTAAAGTGGTTTTCGGTGTTGGCAGAGAGTATGACAACTTTCGATCCCGGTCTCTTTAACAACCAAACATTATTATTGCCCATGGATATTTATTTCAAAACCTTTTCTATTCCAAAACCGTTTAAAATCAAATACTACTTTCCAAAATAATAGCCATTTCAAAATGGTAATATTTCCTAATCCCTATACTTCTAAAAATAATATCCATTTTCAAAAATAAATACTATACCATTTCCATTTCCAAACCAAAGTAATAGTATACCATTTAAATTCCAAAACCAAATCAATATATCATTTAAATAAAACCCATATTTCCAAATCATTGAATATTTCCTTCAATTTATTAAACTTGAAATGTTCCTTTAAATCATCTTAACCCAAACCACTTTATTTTAAAATACCCACCTCATAAGCAAGACTAAATTCCATTTATATACTTAACTTAACAATTTCAATTAAAATCAAATTTCCAATTATCAAGTTAAGTCATGTTTTGAAAATACACATTTCCACTTAAATCATAGTTATTCAATTTCCAAACATTTCCATTTCATAAATAAAGTAATTTATCATAGTAAATATAATGATCAATTTCTTTGCAAATTTATTCATTTAGGCATCAATTAAACTATGATTTCAGGCTAAATACCTTTATTACACAATATACAATTAAAACTGTATTTCATTTTATCAGTTCAAAGGACATCATTTATTTTACATACATATTCATTTCATAAAATAAAAATTGATTGCAATTACCAGGCTAGATTTTAAAATTCCATATTAATTAACTTTAATTATTAAGTTATAAATCATACATAAGACTCTTTAAACTCCATACAAAACCAATCAACTTACAAAAAATTTAACTTATGGACAAATAATATTTCATTACACTTTAAAGCATTAAATCAAATTAAGTTAAAATTTTCATATATTTAAAATTTCAAAATACTTAATAATTTTCAGAAAATATTAAAATACTTAATAAATTTTTAGGAAAATATCATTTAAAATATAACCATGGGCCTGTATAATATTCTTTAACCTAGGTCAAGTGATACGGATATGTATCATTTCAATCCGTAATTTAAAAGAAAACTTTGGGTTTTATCATTTCAAAACTGCAATCCCAAGTAAAATAATACAACAAAAATCACAATAAAAATCACTTAAGCCTATCATTTCAGCTCATAATCATTTTTCCTTATTCTAAAGTTCGTTCGGGTATGTATCATTTCAACCCACAGTGATAGGGAACTTGCAGTAATGATACAGTAAAAAAAACGAACAGTATATCATAAAATAACATATTAGATGATGTAACAAATATATATAAATAGCATTTGATATCATATAACATATCACAGGCATGTATGAATAACATATCATTTTATACAGATCCACTTGTCATTATTCCAAAATAATATAAGTACATATGTCTAGAGTGACAAAACTCACCTTTTGAAAGCTAAAATTGAAATTCACAATAAAAATCCAAACTCCGCAAAGCATGAAAAAACATGACAAAGCACAATGCAAACTTGAGTTGATGAAGAGTCAAGATCCATATTTTGTATATAACAAATAAAAAAATCATAAGAATAAGATTCAACACAACAGAAGATGGATTAAACAATGCAATTACGAATCAAAAAGGACATAACCTTGCTTTCAACCGCCAAGTGGGCTCGGCCATTGGGTTTGGGTAGGGTCTAGGCATCACAAACTCATGGCTAGGGATGTTTGTGGTTATGTGGTGATGATGAGGAGGAGAAGGATGCCGAGCTAGCATGAAAACCAAAGAGAAAATCAAAAGGAAAAGGAATAAGAAAGTAAGGAGAAGCCATGAAAATTTAACGCTTGTTCTATTTTTCCCTCACGCAAATGGAAATGAGATAAGAAAGTTTTCACATGAAATAATAATAAAAGTGCCTGCTAGGGTTAAGAAACAATGAACGGCTAAAGATATGGTGTCACGACCCATCTTTCTCTCCACAGAAAAATGCATCATGAATTAAGAAAGAAAGGGATAGAAGAAGAAAAGATAGGAAAGAAGAAACTCAACAACAATAGATTCTCACAGCGGAACGAATGAAATATAATATATCACATAAAATATTACATAGTATCATATACATTAGAGTACACAAATTATATATTTCATATCAGACAGTTATAAACATCTTTCTAACTATACAACTCAGAATATCACAGAGATACAAACACAATCACTAGCACAGCGGATCCACAATAATATCTATACGTTGAAGCCTCATACTCCAAATCTCCTCCAGAATTCATCAAAGCTAACCTGAATCCCTCGACTATTCATACATAATATGAGTACCCAAGAGTTTAATAAAACAGAAAATAAACACTTGGGTCTGGTGTGAGTAAACGGGTTAAAATTGTTTAACTTTGAAAACCTTTGGAAAGAAAGGTATCACGTAAGACTTCCCACACATAAACATGAAAAAGTTTTTACCTTATGCTAACCAAAACATTTGATAGGAAATCCAGTGATACTATAATAGTGTCTAGGATTTTCAAGCAAATAGATAATAGCCAAAATTGTTACATTTATTAAATTCCAGCTGCGTAGGTATACAATCAAAACCGTAAGGGCACATAGGAAGAATGGGTTTCCATCAATGGCAGGGCTACTGGGGTACCGCCCGTCAAAGTATGGGGCCTAGATCACCCTACCGAGGATTACTCCCAATCCCCTGCAACACAATGCCGGAACTATCCCTTACTGGATACTCCGGAACAAGACCACCCCGTGGTTGGCGCGACCAACAACACACTAAGCCGAAATAGAAAGGGACCTCTAGACAGGGGTAAATCTCGTCCTACTTAGGTGCTACCCACTTAATCTTGCTGCAATTCCCCTATTTTAGCCATTCTCGGTTGATAAGGCTTTAGGCTACGATTACTTTTATAGAACACATCTATCTTAGAATGCTCATCGTCCACCCGACGATGTTCTGAAAGCATTCAGTCCATATAAGTTCGTTTCGGGTTCGAACGAAGCCGAAGGCACTATCTCGTTACACTCATTTTGGAATCACCCTCAGAGTTAACGGCCATAGCCCTTGCACTCTGAATCACCATCTCGAACCTGAAAGTACTATCTCCGTCAAACTCACCATGGAATCACCCTCAGAGTTTAAATGACGAATAGTTCTTACACTTCGGGTCTTCACTTTGAGCTCCACTTGGATTTACGACCTAACGTTTAATTTGGATTGATATGGTTTTCGGATATCCAAATTTGGAAAACCGATCCCGGTCTCACCGAAATCCAAAACGCCATTTTAATGTCCAAATTGTTTAAGGTTTTAAATAATTAAACTTACATTCAGAATAACATAAAGAGTTAGATGATTCACATTATCACAAATAGATAATTCATATTATCTAAATCAACCAAACATCTCACAAAGCAGCATAGATCTCATATTAGAGATATCACATCCAAATCATCCAATATCAATCATCCATAAGCAGGTTTAATTAACTCTTAATCAATTTAATTAACCTCTACGTAAATTAATTACTAATCTTTAATCACTTGGATTACTTCAATCCTGCTTACTTATCATTAATTAATTACCAATTAATTAATTAATCATCTCTTAATGATCTACCTTAATTAATGTTCCTTGATTAATTATTCATTAATTACATTAAGTAATTATCCTTTAATTAATTACATAAATTAATTGTCTATAACCATATACAGTAATTAACCTTTAATCACCTTCATTAATTGCACTAATTAATGATCCTTCATTTACTTCCATTAATTAATTATAATTAATTACATTGATCCTTAATTAATTACAACTAATTAAGCATACATTAATTAACAACTTCCATTAATCAACCTTGATTAATTTCATTAATTAATGATCCTCTAATTACTTCATTAGTTAATTAACCTTTTAATTATTTAAATAATTAATCTTTAATTAACCACCTTCATTACTTAGTCATAATTAATCTTAAACAGTAATAAATCATCTTATAATTACGTATCTTAATTAATTAACTCCGTAATTAATTATATAATTTCTTTTATTAATTATACTAATTAATTTATCCTTAGTTCCTTCATTAAGTAATTATTAATTAATTACATTAATTAATAATCCTTAATAAATTACTTTATTAATTAATCACACTTTTAATTAATTACATATAATAATTAATCTTAAATTAATCACATTCATTAATTAATTAATCACCTTGATTAATAACCAAAATAACTAAGTAATTAACCCTTAATTACTTCCATTAGGTAATTATCATCTAATTACGTCATTAGTTAATTACTCTCTTAATTAATTACCTTAACAAGTAATTAATCACATCATTAATTAAACTTAATCCTTTAATTAATTAGTTACTCTTTAATTAATTAATTAACTCTTTAATTAATTATCTTAATTAATCCTTTAATTAATAACACCAAGTGATTTACACTTAATCACCTCTATTCAATTACTTTCATTAGTAATTTCCCACTAATTATTTCCATAAGTAATTTCTCTTTTTCTAATTACATTCAGTAATTATCCTTTAATTACTCTATAAAGTAAGTATACTTAATTAATTCATAATTAAGCGATTATTTAAATTAACCCAACAGTTAACAAATCATTTAAAATTAATTAAATAATTAGTTAACTCCTTAGATTTAAAAATCCTTAATTAATTAAGAAAATCGCTTAACAAATCATTTGCGTTAATTAACTATTCTTAAGTTAATAATAATTATTAAATAACCTTCATTATCTTCATAAAGTAATTATCTTAGATTAATCAAAATCTTAATTTCTTAAAGAATAAACTCTTCATTATAATTGGTTTTGCTTAATTATATCGTTAAACATTATTTTAAAAATAAAACATTTAGAAATCAATTAAAATTAAAAATAATTTAAACATCTAGTTAAATCATTAAAATCTTCGAATCCTTTCAAACATGTTTAATTTAAATCTAACAAATATTTATCTTTAGAAATTTGATTACCTCATTTTTAAACTTATTCATTTAGAAAAAATTTGAAAACTTAGTTTTTAAACATTACTTTATAACTTGAACACTCTTATTAAAACTTGTTTTGAATTACTTAAAACTTTTGATTTAATATTTTAAATTGAAAACACCTTTTGAATTAAAATTCAAAATTTAATTTAGTTAATTACTTTCAAAAGCAATTATCTTAAACATTTCAAATTTGAAAATATATTCAATTAACACTTCTTGAAAATTTGATTAACTTGTATTTCAAAGAACAAATTTTTAAATTTGTAACTTATTTCCTTTTAACAAAACTTAGCTCTAATTAAATCCAAATAATCACCACAGCAGAAACTCGAGTTGAAGCCCCAAACATCCCATGCTTGCCATCGAGACAACCCCCAACTCATCTGCTTCGAGAAAAACGTTCACTCACATGAGCCCAAACCCGAGGACAAACCTTCGTCCAAACCATATTCTTCACCTGACACAAAACGTGCATGCGGTGCACGTACACCATTGCTCCGATCATCGATGATCGTCGCGACAACCCTCGACAAACCACACAGACCCATGCTAACCCATACGAGAATCCAGATCGCACGCAACCCAAACAAATCGAAAACGAGGCTTCTCGACCAAACTTGAAAACCACCATGGCCAGAAAACTCCTCCTCCCCAACGCCTCCGACCTCGAGATCGCCGACCATCATCACCGATACTTCGTCATACCCTCCAGCTCGTATTCCCACCAATGAAAACCACTTCGGTCCCCTCTAGCCACCGTACGAGCTCCCTCAACGATGACCACTTCGACCGGCCCCAAAACCCTACAGCACCAAATTCCCATAACCTCTGCCATCAAGAAAATCTTCCAGCATTTTTCCTGCACTCTTCATTGCTCAAACCTTCTCCAGTCCAAATATCAACCACCCCAACGCCACCGTTCATCAGCAATCATCCAAAACGTCCAATTTGTTCTTCACACGAATTCTACATAATTACTGAACTAAAATTCATGAAATGTATGCTAAAATTCATGATTTTCAATCACGAATTCATTCTATAATCCAAATTAGAAATTAGTTGATTTTTAACATAAATTTGAGTTTCACTGTTAATTCTCGATTTAAAATTATTTGTTGCATATAAAATACAGAAACTATTTTTATAATCTTCATTATACATTTACAAACAATTTTCAATTAAATATCCAAGGCTAATATGGATTTGATTCTAAGATATGAATTTTGATATCAAAACATATACAGTGAATCAACAGAGAACAGACTTGTATATGCATAAACAGGCAAGCTCACACAACATATATATATATATACACCAATTCAGATAAATTCAAGCTGAAGAACTTCAATACAAGCAAATATCATCACATGCATTAGAGTAAACCCAAATTAAATTTTTTTTAAAAATGTTTACTCACCATTTTTGAAAAGGCAGAGAGCAGATTTTTTTTTTCCAGGCTTTGAAATTTTTGATCTGGCAACTGCTTTGATTTGAACCTCATTTGTTAAATTTGAATTTGCTTTGATCTTCAGATTGAGCCTTGAGATCTAAAGTTGTTATTGAGTTGAACTTGCTGTTTACTTTGATTCTCAATATCTCAAGTTGAAGCTTTTAAGTTGCATTGTTTTTTTTTTCTTCAGGTTTCAGGTTTTGTAATTTTTCTTCTCAAGTTTGAAAATTTAGATTTTGCTTTAGAAAGAAATGAAGAAGAAAAGAAAAGTTTTAGAACTGAAAAAAAATGTAAATCGGACTTTCTTCTTTTTTACAGCATTTTATTAATTTAATTATATTTTTAGAGAAGATAAAAAGAACTTTCCACTTGTTAACTTGAAATGCTCTTGTGCTTAAAATTGTAAATATAAGTTATAATGGTCTTACACATGTTACTAACATGTCTTAAGATATTAACACATGTCCTAAGTGTTTTTAAATAAATTTTTATTTAAATTAAATGTTATTATAAAGTTTCCATACTTAATTTGTTAATTAATAAATATTTATCTTAATACATGTATATATAAATTACTTTTAAAGAAAATATCATAAAACCAATTATATTACAAATATATTCTTATACACATATTTTTAAATCCAAAATAATTATTTTTATTGTTTAAGAGATATAAATTAAATACCAAATATCCTTTGAAAAAGTATTATATGTATTATACTTTCGAAATTACAATATATGTTTATATATATATATATATATATATATATATATATATTAAAATTTGAAACACTTTAATTAAATTCAAACCAAACTTCAATATATACAAATGTACATATACATTTTAAATAGAAAATATTTTGACATTAGTTTGAGAATTATTATATTAACTTTCAAAACAACTTCAATTCATACCATATACATACACAAATATATTATAATTTGAAAATACATCTTTTATTAAACAAAAGACTTTCTATTCACAATATATATACCAATATATACATTATAAATAGAACATATTTTTAACTTTGAAAGATAAATCTTACCAATTTTAAATTGTTAGAAAAGATCTAATTAAATATTGCCTAATTAAATATTTATTACCCTTTTAAAGATACAATTTACCAATTTAAATTAAAATTATAAAAGAAAATTATCAAACCAATTAAATTATTAACAAAGATTATTAAATTTATATTTCCTAAAATTCTGGATCATCACATATGGAGAGTGGATGGCTAGAGATGTAAAGGCTAGAAAATGAATGGTTAGGAAATTAAAAGGCATAATCTAAGGAGAAGGAATCTTGTATATTTTCTTTGTTTGCACACAAATGACAAATGAAGTGAATATAAAGTTTATCACGGCTTAAAGAAAATAAAATGCACGGCTAGAAGGTAATTAAGGAGGTAGGAGATAAAATAAGCAAGAAATAAAGAGGCTAGTGAATGAATGTAATTTATTTCCTATTTAATAAAAGAAACTTATGTAATATCTTCCAATTAGAAGAGGCAAATGAAGAAGTGAGATATTTGGGAAGATTTTGTACGTGATTTGATAGAGTAATGCACGGCTATAATTGGTGAGAAACGCTAAGAATTAATAAAGAGGGTAGAAAATTAAAAAGGCAAGCATTTAACAAAGTAACGTACACCCTTTGATTTTCTCCAACTCTTTATAAAAGATATAAATAAATAAATTCCAATGAATACAATAAAAGCCTAGACAAATAAATACAGAAATAAACAAAGAGATAGATATAGAAAAAATGTAGAAATATATATATACATATATATATAATGAAAATACATAAATTTATTGCGTATAAAGCGCTGTAATTTATCCAAATCTAAAAGTATAAATCGAAATTTCATGAAACGAAAAGCAGAATAAATATTAAAATAAAATACATTTTCAAAGAAAAAATTAGCATTTAAAAATTCAAATTTAAAATTTTCAACTGTGGTCAAACTTTGACTTTCAATCGACCAAAAATATAAAAATTTCCAGAAATTGCTTATTTATTAAATTTGTCAAATATATACATTTATTATGATTGAAACCTTAATTAATTCGTTCAGATAGATTTAATTTTTTTATATTATCTTATGAATAAAACATGCATTCCCATTTCATCCTAATTTTCAACTAAATATAGTAATTAAATTCATTTACTTATTATTAAATTTATTTATTATAGATTACATTCCAATCAATTAAAATTGATTCCCATAATATGATTTGATTTAATTTCCATATTTATACTATGCCCACTATTTCTTTATAAACCTGGTTACATTAGTTTTATATTCCATTACATTAATACACCCCTATTTACATCTTAAATTTGTATAAATGTTACTTTTTTAAATGTGTACTTTTGTCAATTGTACACATTAATTAAGGTTTGAAACCAATTAAATAAATTTACCTTAGTTCCATTCATTTTATCAATTTATTACTTTATAAATAAATTTATTTACATTTGAATACAATTGATTTCCAATTCATTTTATAGCCTAAATAGACAATTTATAATAGTTGTTACCATTATTTTTATTACACTCAAGTTTATCAATTTCTCTAATTGTCATAATTGCTTACAAAATGTTAAATTCATTCAATTACCATAGATTATACACTAATTCATTCGTTCGCACCACACTTACCTTTATTTTCTTATATTCAAATTTTATACCTAAAATTAACATTTACAACTAAATTAATAAAACAATTAAATAGTAACTTACAACCGTTACTATTACTTTAAATCACATTAATGAATTCAATATTATTTACAAATCAATTGTTACAATTACTTAATTTACACTGATTTTACATTGATCATATATTATCTCATTAATGATTTAACATTCACACTTGTTTTCTTATATTCAAATCTATAACTAAGTGCTACAATTTACATTGTTTCAATTAGTTTGAAATTTCATAATTAGTTTTAATTACATTGTAACATTTCATTTTAACGTTTGTTTCACTATTAAGTTACAAAGTCTTTATTCTTCTAGATTTAATTACCAAAATCATATCAAATCAACAAATTATATTATTGAGAATTTACAGGTCGTTACACTCTCCCTCACTCAAAACAAAAGGAAAAGGTAGTGAAAGAAAAAATTAGGTAAACAGTACATCTTATTCAAAAATACTAACTTTATAAACAAATAAATTTTAAAAATTAATTAATTTGAATAAAATATACCAATTTATTTAAAAACTCCTTTAACACCATTTTATATTGTAAGTTATTGAATTAACCCTTTATTGTATTTGCCTTAATTAATCCTTTTATAACTAAAATTTAAGTGTATAACATTTATTATAACCACTTAAATCTTATTTATAAAAATCCTTTTATATTGTATATTATCCAATTACATATTTAACTTTCAATAATTTAAGTAAGTCATACTGGAATGTAACTGAGTATTATACAATATAAAATTTTCCAATTCAATTATTCAAGCTTAAATATTTATTTATAATTTTGATTTCCTTTTATAATTGAAATTTTCCTTTAAGATAAAATTTTAGATTTAAATTTCCGATTAACTTCAAACAATTAAAGATAAATAAATTTACACAATATCTATCAAATCAAATTTAAATCATATATATATATATAATTCAAATCATACTTTACAAAGTTCAAATCAAATTTAACTTCCAAACAAAAGTGTAGCAGAGCTACAGAATGTTCTCTCCACTTCGAAGCTCGAAAATGAATGTCGACGATGCGGTCGCCATCACCTAAATTTTTTTCCAGTGACAAAGAGAAGAGCACTGTTTTAAAACTAAAAGTTCTTTGAAATAATTTCTACTTGAAATACCTTAAATAATTTACCCTTTAAAACTTTAAACATAAAGTTTGAAACTATTGGAAATTAAATTCCTAGTTTATTATTTAAATTCATTTATATTTCCAAACTAATTTATAACCATGTTTATATTTCAATTATTTATATCTACTAACAAAAGGTAATGGTTACAAGCTATATACAAAGTCAAATACTATTTCTCAACATCCAATTCAATTAACTTTCAAAATTCAAAAAATTATACTTATACGTATATAATAATAATTATATAAAATTTATTCATTTACTAAGTTTGAAAAATATATTGTGACGGTTTGCTCTGTTCAAGTGTTTTGGATATCCTATCGATAGCGTTGATCAGACGAATCGATCGAAAACCCAAATCACCATCAACAACTCAAACAACACAATATTTAAAACATTATAAATATAGTTTTACAGTATACAGAAATAAATTTCAAAATATGGATAGGGATTCAAATTTTATGGACTCAAATCAAAGAGAATTCTGATTTGAAGACAAGTTGGAACCAAAAGATAAGATGATAATTAATAGAGTAGGGGGATGGATAAGCTTATATAAATCATGGGCAACTTTAACCGGGTCAACCTTGATTTAAAGAATAAGATCGATGTAGAATTCTGGGAAAATCTACATTCGATCTCAAAAGATAGAATTCGAGATAACAAAAGATATTAGCATCTAAACCGAGGATATATATATATATATATATATATATATATATATATATATATCTTCAGTGAATCAATGCTAATTGTAAAGGAGTTTCACCCCTTTACAAGTCATTTGGAGATTGGTGAGACCGCTAATTCATTATAAAGATCATCCGAAGTAAAGTCATGGGATACTCAAAATTCAAAAGAAGATAAATAGTGGCGATAAGAATGAAATTTGGAACCATATGGAACGTTCCAAAATTCAAAGAAATCGAGTCAAAAGGAAGAGATTCAAACTCGAATGAAAGTGATTCTGTAAATAAATTTACCATATATGTTAAGTTTTGTCTAGAGCCAAAGCTCTGATACCAAATATAATGACCCGATATTTTCAACCATTCGCATCCGCACATGTTGGACTTTAACTGCTCAAAATACCGAATTGTAAAATAAATTTAGCAAAACACAGAATATGCAGTAAATAAGTAACAGATCACAACCACAGAGTAATATAATAATGTAGCGGAAGAAAAGAGATAGTAGTTCATGAAGCTACTATATATATACATCAGAGTTAAACAAGGTACAACAGAAGTAACAAGTTACAAACAAGCCCAAGTGGAATACATCACCGAAATCAATTGAATAATGAAATTGAAATAGAGAGCTGGATCTACAAGCAAAGCTCCAACTCCGAAGGTGAGTCTCTAATGTTGTATCACTCAGTCTGACTTGAGCATAAAGCAAATACACTAAACACTCGAGTCAGGACATACATACTTATACAATGTAAACCAACTCAAGTGAACTGTAATATAAGGTACAAGTAACTTAAAGGATGCTTGGGATCTCTCATCCTCTAAGGATCCGTTAAACTATTTACTATGTAGTAATATTCACTATTATAATAATGTCTATAGTAAAATAAACTTACTTTTAAGTAACGTTAAGGGGCTACCCATATAGCCCTTAACACGTAATAGTGCCAGTAGTCTATACAGTACTTGCATATCTCCTGATTGGGAGACTACAAGAAGATACTCCATAGGTACGACACAAATCAAAATCGTACAAGGCTCACTAGGGTAGGTGACACGACACAACTAGGCAATGCCAGGGTAGATATACCAATTACGTATCCAGGATGGTGGTGACGCATAGCGCGTAGCTAACGCCCACCTCGAGCCACACCCCCAAATTAAAAATCAACAGTGGCCACCAACTCAATCTCAAAGTCATAATATAATATCAGAGGAGTGTGTCCGATAAGAGGGGCTACCTCACTGGCCCGTAAGTGCTCCTATTTTAGCCACCTTGTGCTAACTCACGGGAGTCGGGTCCACGTATATACCTCAAAGGACGCCGCCACCATCCTACTTCATTTTGGAAACTCCACCATGTACACGATTGTTAAAGTGGTTTTTGGAGTTGGCAGAGAGTATGACAACTTCCTGTAACGATCCCCATTTTTGAGTCAAATTTGAATTGATAATTAATATAAATTTTTAGTTAAAATTGTGATTTTAAATTGAGTTTTGACAAAAATAAATATATGTGTTGTTTATATATATATATATATATGGATATTTAATTTAAATAGAATTTTTATTTGGGATTCAATGATAAGTATTTTATAAATAAATAGGATTTAAAGTTTTTATTTTAAAATTAATAAAATTTTGTTTTCTAATTTTAATATATATAGAAGTTATTGATTTGAGATTTATGTAATAATTTAAAATCTCTATATATTTGAAACTAATAAAACCTTGTTATCTAATTCTAGCAAATATGCATTTGGATTTGAAAGTTATATTTTGTGTTGAATATGATAAATTTTTAAATATTTTTTAAAGGTATAATAGTTTTAATTTAATAAAAAATGGATTTGATAAAAAGGTTAATATTCTTTTCAAATCTTATATATGGTATAGATTTAGTTTACATATATGTATACACCATAAAAATATAAACATAGATTTTATAAAGGGTTCATTTCTTTTGGTTTCTTTTAAAATAAACATAGTTGTACATATAAAAGCATATTTTTACAAAATCAAAATGTATACATGTATAAAACATAAATACTTAAATTTAAAAGGTTTGAACATAATTTTTAAATTAAATGAAGATGAGGATTTAAATATAATTTAATTTAAAGTGACATTTGTAAATTGATAATGTCATGCTTTTACAAGTGTTAACATAAAAACAACAAGTGGCATTTAATTCTCTAAAAATTTTATTAATATGTACTAAAAGAAAAGAAAGAAATGGAAAACCTAAAAACAATACTTCAATTCAAAATCAAACTCTGTCTTCAATTCTTCAAATCTGGAACTTAACAAATCAGTAGAACAAATTCATTTTAAAACTTGAATCAAGTAAACAACTAGAGCAAAATTAGGAACCTGGAAATTAAAATGAAATCAACCAACAGTTTTTCAAAACCTGGAAAATCTAAGAAAAGCAAGGTTTCAAGCATAAAACAAAAAATTTTAAAAATCTGAAGTTTGCAAATGCATTACAAAACAAGCAAGTTAAGGGTTCAGATTCAGGAAAGAATTCAGATCAAACAAAAAGATTTTCCAGATTTAAAAGCTCAAAGAACTGATCTCTATTTTCTAGTTCAAGGTAAGTAAATTCTTAAAACCCTAATTTAATTTGAAATTAGCAAGTAATAATCTTCTAAATTTTGATATGGAATGTGATTTGTATGTTATTTAAAAATGATTGCATGCATATATGTGTATCTGTAGTGAACAAACAAAAATATGCCTCTGGTATATATGACAGGCTCTTAAAACCTGTTTCAAAAATTCATATCAAACAAACGAAAATAAATATTTGGCTTAGATCTTTAAATAAAAAATGATGGTAATACTGTAAACTCATTTTTAAAAACGATTCGAAGATTATTTTTTATTATTTATCATGTAATCATTTCAAAAATTAAAATTTATAGTGACCATCCAAATTTAAGTTCAAAATCATATATCTGGATTTTGAATTCTGATCATATGAATGGATTCGTGTTGCGAATCCATGAATTTTGATGCAAGTTTCAAGATTTTTAGGTCGTTAAATTGTGAGAAAATGCTAGTTGAACGGAATTATCATTTTCGTAAAATTCTGGTGATCATCAACGTTTCATAGATCGGGCTTTGGGCCAAAGATAGCCTAAAGGATTCAGATTGATGGAAAATTGGTAATGGATTTTTTAGATGATCAACGCGGTTGATCGAAGGAGATTTAGGATTTTAGTTTGGGTTTTTGTCGTAGCATTTCTCGGGGTATTTCTGGCATCGATAGGTGATCAAAATCGATCGTGAGATGATGAACGATGCGTCGCGATGGGGTGAAGGTTTGGGCTTGGTGGCTCATGTCCAGGTGGTCGGAATCGTGGTAGCAAATGGTTTTGGTTGAGCAGATCAGGTCCCAGTTTTGAATCGAGAAGCTCGATTTTGATATACGGCGAATTTGGAGGCTCTAGGGGGTAGGAGCATACGTAGAGAGGATCACCGACTTGCTGATGACATTGGCGATGATCGAAAATGGCTCTGATGATCGTGCACATGTACGCGTGGAATTTGGTGCATCTAGGAATGATGTGGATTGGGAAGAAGAGGAGGACTCGAGTTCAAGCTCGAGAAAATGTGAGTTCGACTAGAAGCAAGTAAAAATATGGGTAACTTGAGTGATTACTCGAGGAAAACTGTTTGTGGCTCGGGTAAGGACTCGAGTCATCTCGGGTCAGCACAATGATGCGTATACAGGGTTTTAAAATTTCAAAAAAAATCAAATTTGAATTTAAATTATTTTTGAAATAGTGATAAGGTAAATTATCTTATTAAATCTCTATTTTGTTTTCTAAAACAAAATAATGTAATTTAGAAAGTGATTATTGTAAGTGTAATAAACTTTAATTAATCAATATTTTGGTATAAAATGATTTCAAGCATTTTATTTTAAATAATGTAATTAAGTAATGAATTTAGATAAAAAGGTTTATCTTTAGTTTATTAAGGTGGATAATTAAAAAATAATTAATTAATTAATTAATTAATTAAGGTAATTAATTAAAGGTAAATAAATGAAAGTAATTAAGGGTAGTTAATTACTTAATGATAATTTCTTGATGAAAGTAATTAAGGTAAATTGATTAATGATTTAAAGATTTATTAATCAAGTGTTTAAAGGTTAATTAATTAAGGATAATTAATCAAGAAAGAATTATTAATAAAAGGTTAATTAATAAATAATTAAAGGATAATTAATTAAATGGTTTGTAATTAATTAATATTAATTAACCAGGATTAGTATTTATTCATAAGTAATTAATCTGATTTAAATTAATCATATAATTAATCGATCTTACTTATGGATGTTTGGATTCTATTGAATGTTGAATTGTTTGATATCTCTGATGTATGATGCTCTGTTTTGATTCGATCTGTGATGAATGTAATTTATTTATCTGTGATGAATGTAACTTATTTATCTGTGATAAATTTATATTATTTATTTGTGATCTGTGAATAAAGGTAAGCGTTATAGGATTATACCGCTTATCAATATTGATGTGTTTGAATCTGTGATGATTGATGATGTTGCACTATTGTGTAAAACCCCTGGATTACACCATACACACACAAATACGGATTGCACGAGGAAATTGGTTAAGTCACAAATTGTTGAAATGTTTTTTTTAACTTTGAATTTTGCATCCAAAAGATGATTTTGGAAATAGAATTGGGTTAAAAGTGAAAAGCTTTTGAAAAGAAGTTTTGAAGATAAAGGTTATTTTGAATAACTTGATAAAGTTTTGAAATTTAAATAGTTTGATTTGAATTTAAATTCAAGATTTGAAATTGAATCCTATGTTTGGATGTTATGGATTAAAAAGGTTATACAAGTTATAAATGTGTTTTTAAACCAATTTAAAAGTATTGTTTTGGAAATTTGAATTTAAACCAAGCTTTATACTTGAAGGGCTTTAACTTGTATAAATGTAATCGGATTTTTCCGAAACGAAAACTATTTGTTTTCAAATAATAAAAGCTTTCATATAAGGAAAGGATTTCCAAATTGTGTTGAAAATTTTCTAGTCTAAAAAGAAATTGTGAATTGATTTGAAAGCTATGAATGAACCTTTGTGAAAGATTATTAAACCTTTTTTTGAAATCGAAGAGGATTTTAAATGGTATATCTTTTATATAAAAGATTTGAATTGGAAATGGTTTTGAAAGCTAGGAATTAAATCTTTGATTTAATGTTTGGAAGAGTTAATCCAATTTGAAATGGAATTGTTTTGAAAGGCTATGAATGAATCTTTGTGAAAGATGGGTGAACTTTGTGAAGTGAATCTTTTTGTTTAAAGATTTGAAAATGGTAATTTGTTTAAACCTTTTGAAGAAAAGGTATGGGGATTTAAAAGTGTGACTTAACTAAAATCCCATATCCATATGTTTTTAAATATTGCGCTCATTATTCGGTTTAGCCGGGAGAGGACCTTGTGTCATATAACCCATTCTGAATAATGATACGACGTTATGGATAGCATTTGAAGACCGGTGGTGAAGACCGGGTATTTTCAAAAACGAAAAAATAACCCGTCGAATGACTCTGCACTGAGTAGCTATGGTGTAGAGATCTCCCTATGTGATGGGGAGTCCGATCGGGATTGTGAATATCCGAATTTGCAAGGGCTTCTTCGAAAGTGCCTTCGATTATGTTCGAACCTGGAACAGACTTGTATGGATGTGTGTCTGACATTACACTTTGAGATGTAAAACCAGTTTCTATCAAATACATTTTTGTTTGGTGGCGGAGATTTATTCTCTTAGCTTAGCACCCTTCTCTGAGACGTACGAGCTCAGAGGTTATGTAGTTGATGGTAACTAGTGATACATTCCCAATTTGGTAATGTGGCATATGAAGTGTTGCTGATCATTTTTTGATCAAAGCATGTTTTTGTGAAAAAGCGTAGCTTCGTGGACGAGACAGCATCAGGACCTCACAAACTGGGAATGGTCGAAACTGGAAAGATGCAGCAAGGTTGCAGGGATCGCGCCCCTAGGGTATGTCCATTCCTTCTGGAAAAGGGTGGTATCATGGTATGGAGCCCAGGTACTTAACTCATGTGGACACTATAAAACTATTACTGTGTGATGTTGCTTTGTGGATGAGGTACCTTGGATAAAGGTCGCCAACGACCGAGGATGGCATATCTTATGTGTTACTCCTGAGCAGGGAGTAAACCGGCCTTATGTTGGCAGAGATCGGGGTAGTTTCTCACGGTGTACCCATGTGGAAATAGGAAGTTCCTTGGCCTGACCATTTGTTGGAAATCCAACCAGACAATATGAGTCCTTTACGATTGCTGTTGTATAACATGCCACCTCAGGTGGTAGCTATAGCATGCATAATATAATGGTACCTATGCTGGGTAAGATTAATATTATATTTTCGAAATGTTTTCCACTATGCGCTAATAATAATATCAAAATTATTTTCATGTACCAAGCAAGTTTGACTGTCATAAGGAGAAATCTCCTCCAAATTTGCGCTTGCATTGTGTGTGTGGCGGGAGGCCTTATGGCAGTTTCATTTTCCAAAAAGCATTGGGGTTTTCAATGTTTTAAATTCTTTTGTTGTTTGTTTTAAAGATAAACTTTTTTTTTGTTTACTCATACCAGTCTCATGACTGATCCGGGGTTTATTGTTCCTTTCCTAAACTTTGGAAGCCCATAATGTTCCACACGAGCAGTCTAGAGTTGGGTTTTCAGATAATCAAATAATAGGTGTAGATTCGATAGCCTTTGAAGTCTTTACTTTGGTAGCTTTCAGTCTTTAGGAATCTTCTTCAGTCTTTGGATGACTGACCTTGCTTAATACAACGTGATGGGGGTTCAAGCAAGCTTTGGATTGGAGATGGAGCTTTTGGAGTTTGGCATTGAAGACATTATCTTTTCGCTGTTGTTGTCTCTGTTATTGTCTTGTATCTATCTTTGATATATTGATAGAGAGTTGTATCAAATGTGTTGTATCAAATATTGTTGTATATCAACTATATATTCATTCATTCATTTTTTTCGTTGTGTTGTTGTACTTATGTGTTATAAGCTCCGGTGAGCCAGATTCGGCGTTTGAATCTGCGGCATTCGAGTACAAGTGAGTACGGGTGTCGATTTTCGAAAGTCGAGTCAGGATCATTATAATTGGTATCAGAGCTGAAGGTTGAAACTTTAGCTCAGGAGTATAACACATTAGGTAACTCATTAGAGATAGGGTAATGTATACCCTAGAATGAGTATATCCCTTAGATATCCATCCATATGCCTCAGTAAATTCTCTTACTCTCCATTGATAGTGAGTATGGGTGAGGGAGGGGACAGGGGAGTACCATTACAAATGGTCAAATACCCTGTGACAGTGGAAACAACTTTCTTCTCAATCTTCTTTGATTCGATTTCCAATTCTTTGATGGCTTCGTGGCAACTATAGAGGGAGAAGCTTTGGTAGTGGTGGCCCTATGAATCGTGTAGATAAGTTCCTAATTGTATTCATTCCATCAAATTTCTATCGTTTTAACTTTAATAAATTTGAAATTTTATTTGAAATAAATTGGTTAATAAAATATAAAGTTAAAATTGATTGGTACCAATAAAACGAATTTAGTTAAAACCCGAATTTGAAATTTTATTATATTTTCTTGTGTGGATCAAAGTCCGAAGAGGGACATGCTAGTGTATATTTTAGGATATTTTGACTTGAGTATCCGTGTATCTATTCTTTTGGGTCCATATATGTTCTACGAATGGTTAGTTATCCTTCGGACTAACCAATACCCTGTATATTTCGTAGAATGGATGACCCGAGTTCTTGTAAAGTGTGAAATAAGTTCGACCTCATATTTATTGATATTCTGATTTGGTAAGCCAAATGCAGAACAAATATTCAGTTCGATGTGGAAAGATATTTCTCTATTTTTCATCTATTATTTGTTGCCTTCCTAGCAAATTTCGAGGACGAAATTTTCTAAAGGGGGGAAATCTGTAACGATCCCGATTTTTGAGTCAAATTTGAATTGATAATTAATATAAATTTTGGGTTAAAATTATGATTTTAAATTGATTTTTTTCCAAAATAGATATGTGTTGTTTATATATATATATATATATATATATATATATAAATGGATTTTTAATTTAAATAGAATTTTTATTTGGGATTCAATGATAAGTATTTTATAAATAAATAGGATTTAAAGTTTTTATTTTAAAATTAATAAAAGTTTGTTTTATAATTTTAATCTATATAGAAGTTATTGATTTGAGATTTATGTAGTAATTTAAAATCTCTATATATTTGAAACTAATAAAATCTTGTTTTCTAATTGTAGAAAATATGCATTTGGATTTGAAAGTTATATTATGAGTTGAATATGATAAATTTTTAAATATTATTTAAAGGTATAATAGTTTTAATTTAATATAAAAAAGGATTTGATAAAAAGGTTAATATTCTTTCCAAATCTTATATATGGTATAGATTTTGTTTACATATATGTATACACCATAAAAATATAAACATAGATTTTATAAAGGGTTCATTTCTTTTGCTTTCTTTTAAAATAAACGTAGTTGTACATATAAAAGCATATTTTTATAAAATCAAAATGTATACATGTATAAAAAAGAAATACTTAAATTTAAATGGCTTGAACATAATTTTTAAATTAAATGAAGATGAGGATTTAAACATAATTTAATCTAAAATGAAATTTGTAAATTGATAATGTCATGCTTTTACAAGTGTTAACATAAAAACAATAAGTGGCATTTAATTTTCTTAAATTTTTTATTAATATGTACTAAAAGAAAAGAAAGAAATGGAAAACCTGAAAACAATACTTCAGTTCAAAATCAAACTCTGTTTTCAATTCTTCAAATCTGGAACTTAACAAATCAGTAAAACAAGTTCATTTTAAAAATTGAATCAAGTGAACAACTAGGCAAAATCAGGAAACTGGAAATTAAAATGAAATCAACCAACAGTTTTTCGAAACCTGGAAAATCTAAGCAAAGCAAGGTTTCAAGCCTAAAACAAAAATTCAAAAAGAATCTGAAATATACAAATGCATCACAAAACAAGCAAGTTAAGGGTTCAAATTTAGGCAAGAATTCAGATCAAACAAAAATATTTTCCAAATTTACAAGCTCAAAGAACTGATCTCTGTTTTCTAGTTTAAGGTTAGAAAACTCTTAAAACCCTGATTTAATTTGAAATTAGCAAGTAATAATCTTCTAAATTTTGATATGGAATGTGATTTGTATGTTATCTAAAAAAATTGCATGCATAACATCTGTGTATCTGTTGTGAACAAACAAAAATATGCCTATGGTATATATGACATTCTCTTAAAACCTGTTTCAAAAATTCATATCAACCAAACGAATAAATATTTGGCTTTGATCTTTAAATAAAAAATGATGGTAATAGTGTAAACTCATTTCTAAAAATGGTTTGGAGGTTTTTTTTATTTATTTATCATGTAATCACTTCAGAAATTAAAATTTACAACGACCATCCAAATTTAAGTTCAAAATCATATATCTGGATTTTGAATTCCGATCATATGAATGGCTTCGTGTTGCGAATCCATGAATTTTTATTGAAATTTCAAGATTTTTAGGTTATTAAATTGTGACAAAATGCTAGTTGAATGAAATTATAATTTTCGTAAAATTCTGGTGATCGTTAACGTTTCTTAGATCGGGCTTTAGGACGAAGATAGCCTGAAGGATGCAAATTGATGGAAAATTGGTAATGGATTTTTTAGATGATTGATGCAGCTCAAGCCAGAGAAGAAGACATGAGTCGACCACGACCTAAGAAGGCGGTCTTAAGTCATCTACGACTTAACAGAGCTCGGAGGGGAAGGTTACGACCCAACAAAGAAGATGAAAAGGGGTTACGCCTTAACGAGGGCTTAAGTCGTTCGGTTACTATGAGTCGTTTACCACCTATAGCTATAGGAGCTAAGGGAGAAGCAACGCAAGATAACGAAGAGATAAGCCGCAAACGAGTTACGACTCATGATAAGTCGTCCCTGTTTAAGTCGCATGAAGATGCGCCTGAAGATGTCTCGTAAGTCGTATGTCATTGCATTCAGTAAGTCGTCTGTGTATGAGTCGTTGTATCTTTGAGTCGAGACATGTGTTATAATTTGTTTTCTTTGAGTCGTAAGTCGTTAGGTCCAATACGACCTAGGTATTGTAACGTGTTGATTATGCCGACTTATGATAAGTCGTAGGTCGTGTACTGGGGAGTGCAAGAGCTTGAGTCGTGAGTGTTGCGATATGTTAGGTCGCTAACGACCTTAGTTAAATCATTTGCGTTGTGCTGTGTCGTAAAGAGATTGGGTCGCTATTGTGATAAGTCGGTGCCGACTTAATGAGTCGTAAGTCGTATATGACTTAAGGGTCAGGGTGCGAAACTACTATAAATAGCGAGTGTGTTGTACATTTTGAGGTTGATTGTTGAATAAAATTCTTGTTGATTGTTGTGTGCTTTCATCTTAAATTGGTAGTTGAGTGTAATCTCCTATCTCCACTTTCGGTTAATCGAGTGCGCTCGATTCAATGAATGTTGAAGCCAATTCACGGTATCAAGTGCGCTTGATCAACGTTTGAAGAATTGTAGATCTTCTTTCACGGTATCGTGTGCGATCAACGTGACGAGGATAGATAGAATTCGGTATCTTTGTGATCAACGAATTTGGGCATTTCAGTATCTTCAATCCACTGTTTGCTACTTTCATCGATCTATATCGTTTTGTTAATTATCCGCTGCGTCAGTTTGGTATCAGAGCTTGACTTAGCCAATCATAGCTAAGACGAGTCTTGGAGCCAAGGAGTTTGAAGTTTGGTGTTCATCGTGTTCATCTTGAAGTTGCAACAAGTTGGAAGCTTTCGATCCATTTCATTTCGGATCAAAGTTGGAAAGGTGTTTGAGCCGAGAGTTGAAGCATCACTTTGGTATCATTTGTTGAAGGTAGGCCATGTATACTTGTGAAAGTAGCCGAGCCTTAGTGAAGTTGTTTTGAACTTTGAAGCCGTGCTTTGTTTGTTTGAGGGGTAGCGTGCAATTGAAGTTGTGAAGTGTTTGTGTTAATTCAATCATGCTGCCGAGAAGAGCTAATCGTCATCAAAATGTTGAAGCATTGTATAGAAGAGATGAAGCCGAGCAAATGGAACAACGCATTAATGAGAAATTTGATGAAGGTATTGGAAAGTTAGAGAAATTGATGAATGGTTTGAATCAAAATCAAAGGAGGAGATCGCCAATCTCGAACCATGGAGGAAACCGAGTTTCGCCATCGGTTACGAAAGCGAGAAGGGTATCACCGCAATCTTTTAGAGAGAGAAGAGAAACATCAATTTCATCGAGGAGAGATCACCATGACTATGGATGGGAAGAGAGAAGAACTCCACGAGAGTTTGAAGATGAGCCATATAGAGATGGAGAGAGACATAGTAGAAGAGACATGTGTGATCAAAGGGATGTTGATGGTCGAGATCGATATAGACGTACATTTGATTATGATGAAGAAGGTGATAGAGCTAGCATTCATTATCGAGATCGAGACCAAGTTCGAAATTCATATCGATATATAGATGAGGATCGTCGATGGGAATCGGGTATGAAAATGGAAATTCCAGAGTTCAAGGGTGGAATGGTAGCAGAAGAATTTCTTGATTGGTTGTCTAATGTTGAAGAGATCTTTGATTTCAAGGAGGTTCCTGAGCATAGAAGGGTGAAGTTGGTTGCTACTAGGTTGAGGGGAAGAGCTTTAGCATGGTGGCAACAAACTAAACTTACACGGAAGAGAATGGGAAAGTCAAAGATTGAATCATGGGAGAAGATGAAGAAGTTGATGAAAGCTATATTTTTACCTTATAACTATCAATCACTCATGTATCAGAGGTTGCAGAATCTGAGGCAAGGGACGAAGACTGTTAATGATTATGCTGATGAATTTTATCAACTGATTGCTCGAAATGATGTTATGGAGACGGAAGAACAGCTGACTGCTAGATTTGTTGGAGGGTTGAGGATACAGATCCAGGATATGGTGAATATGTTTGATCCAAGGTCTATAGCAGAAGCACATCAGAAAGCGTTGGCTTGGGAGAAGCAGGGAAGGCGTGGAGGTGGTGTGTTTACTAATTCCAACAATCAAGTGAAGGGTGTTAGTGGAAGCTCTAATGTTCCTAAATCTATCAGAAAACCAGTTGTGAATGAAATTGCGAAGACGAAGGTCAACAACAGTTTCAAATGTTACAATTGCCAAGAAGTGGGTCACAAGAGTAATGAATGTCCGAAGCCGAAGAAACGAACTTTGATCGCTGAAGTTGAAGGAGAGGATGTTGGGGAAGGTTATTCTAGTCCAGTTGAGGAGGATGAACAGGATATTGCGTCAGGGGATGAAGGATGTAATCTAATGATGAGGAGGTCTTGTTTAATACCAAAGCAAGAAGAAGAAGCTAGTTGGTTGAGGAGTAACATCTTTCAGTCAACATGCACTATTCTGGGAAAGGTTTGTAAGTTTGTGATCGATGCAGGAAGTTGTGACAATATTATTTCTACTGAAGCTGTGAGGAAACTGAAGTTGAAAACGGAAAAGCATCCAAATCCTTACAAGTTAGCGTGGTTAAGAAAAGGAGGAGAAGTGAAGGTGGACAGGCGAGTTCGAGTTCCATTTTCTATTGGGAAGAAGTATAAAGACGAGATTTGGTGTGATGTTGTAGAAATGGATGTTTGTCATTTACTTTTGGGAACACCATGGCAGTACGATCGAGCAGTACAACATGATGGTCGAACCAATAGCTACAGCTTTATGTTTGAAGGTGTTAAGATCATTTTGGTTCCAAAGAAGAGACAACAAGAAGAAAGCAAGTCAGAGGAGATTGAGGAGCTCAAGACTTTGTTGACTTTGAAGGAATTTATTGAATAAGTAGAGGAGAGTCCAGAGGTGTTTTTGTTGATTGGGTGTGAAGCTACTGAATCTATAGAAGTTCCAGAAGAAGTCAAGCCGGTATTGGAAGAATTCAGAGATGTGTTTCTTGAAGTATTACCGAAGGAGTTACCACCGTTGCGGGATATTCAACATCAGATTGATCTTGTGCCACGGGCAGTACTACCACACAGGCCGCATTATAGGATGAGTCCTAAGGAGCATGAGGAACTGAGAAGGCAGGTGGAGGAGTTGTTAGAACAGGGGCGTGTTCAGGAGAGCTTGAGTCCTTGTGCAGTGCCAGCTTTATTGGTGCCAAAGAAGGATGGTTCGTGGAGAATGTGTACGGACAGTCGGGCTCTAAACAAGATCACTGTGAGATACAGATTTCCTATGCCGAGGTTTGATGATTTGATAGATCAGTTGAGTGGAGTTGTTGTGTTCTCAAAGATTGACTTGAAGAGTGGATACCATCAAATTCGTATTAGACTGGGCGATAAATGGAAGACTGCTTTCAAAACCAGGGAAGGTTTATACGAATGGTTGGTTATGCCATTTGGTTTATCGAATGCACCGAGTACTTTTATGAGAGTGATGAACCAGATTTTCAGACCATACATTGGAAAGTTCGTGGTTGTTTACTTTGATGATATTTTGATCTACAGTGGGAGTATGGAAAAACATATCCAGCATTTGCGTGAAGTATTGTTGATTCTACGACAGGAGAAATTTTATGCTGCAACAAAGAAGTGCGTGTTTATGAAGGACAGTGTTTTGTTTCTGGGATATGTTCTATCGAAGGAAGGAATTCAAGTGGATGAAAGTAAAGTAGAAGCTGTCAGGAGTTGGCCACAGCCAAAGACAATTACTGAAGTGAGGAGTTTTCATGGATTGGTATCTTTCTATCGAAGATTCATTCCACATTTTAGTAGTGTGATGGCACCTGTAACCGATTGCATGAAAGGAAAGAAGTTTGAGTGGTCAGAGGAAGCAGGGGTTGCTTTTGAGAAAATCAAGACACTATTGACGACAACACCAATTCTAGTTTTACCGGATTTTCAGTTGTTGTTTGAGTTACATACTGATGCGTCGAAGGTTGGGGTTGGTGGAGTTTTGAGTCAGAAAGGAAGACCAGTTGCTTATTTCAGTGAGAAGTTATCTGGAGCTAAGTTGAGATATAGCACTTATGATGTTGAATTTTATGCAATTGTTCAAGCTGTGAAGCACTGGAGACATTATCTATTTCAGAAAGAGTTCGTTCTTTATACTGATCATGAGGCTTTGAAGCATTTGCAAGGGCAGGATAAGATTTCATTGAGACATGCATCGTGGATTGCCTATTTGCAGCAGTTTACTTTTGTCGTGAAGCACAAATTAGGGATAATGAATCGCGTGGCTGATGCTTTGAGTAGGAGGAGTCATTTATTAACGACAATGAAAATTGAGGTGACAGGATTTGAAATATTGCCAGAATTGCTTGAAGAAGATCCTTACTTTATGAAATTTGTTGAGAAAGTCAAGGAGGGAAGTTCTGATGAATTTGCGTTGGTTGATGGTTTCTTATTCAAGGGGAATCGATTATGTATACCAGAGAGTAGTTCGAGAATGAAGATTATCAAGGAGTTACACGAGGAAGGACATGTGGGCCGTGATCGTACATTACATTTGATTTCTCAATCTTACTTTTGGCCGTCAATGAGAAAAGAGGTTGAAAGGTTTGTGGAGAGATGTCATATCTGTCAGATTTCGAAGGGAACAGCGACGAATGCAGGATTATATATGCCGTTACCAGTGCCTACCAAACCATGGATTGATATCAGTATGGATTTTGTTTTGGGTTTACCTTGAACTCAAAGGGGGAATGATTCTATATTTGTTGTGGTGGATCGTTTCTCGAAGATGGTGCATTTTATTGCATGCAAGAAGACGGCGGATGCTGTTCATGTTGCTCAGTTGTTTTTCAAGGAGATCTATCGACTTCATGGATTACCAGAATCTATTGTGTCGGATAGAGATACTCGTTTTCTGAGTCACTTTTGGTTAAGTTTGTGGAAGATGGTTGGAACGAGGCTGAAATTTAGTAGCGCTTATCATCCGCAAACAGATGGACAGACCAAAGTTGTTAACAGATCGTTGGGAAATTTGTTGCGATGTCTTGTGAAGGATAATCTGAAGAGTTGGGACATGAAGTTATGCCAAGCAGAGTTTGCACATAATCATACAGCTAATAGAAGCACAGGTTACAGTCCATTTCAGATTGTATATTCAAATCTACCCAGGGGACCGTTGGATTTAGCGGTAGTGCCATAACCAAAGGGGATGGTTAAACGAGCTGTAGACTTTGTTGATGGGTTGACTGAATGTCATAAAATCGTTCAGGAGCGATTGGAGAAAGCAAATGAGAAGTATAAGCGAACTGCAGATTTGAAGCGACGAAGTGTTGAATTTAACGAGGGTGATTTGGTTTACGCCATGTTAACCAAGGATCGATTTCCAGTAGGCGCTTTTAACAAGTTGAAAGCCAGAAAAATTGGTCCTGTAAAAGTTGTGAAACGGATTAATAAAAATGCTTATAAGTTGAAGCTGCCGGAGGATGTATACACTTCTGACGTGTTCAATGTTAAGCATCTTGTACCATATTATGGGAATGAACAATCCGATGTAGGAGAATTTACAAATTCGAGGACGAATTTTTCTCAACCAGGGGAGGATGATGCAGCTAAGGCCAGAGAAGAAGACATGAGTCGACCACGACCTAAGAAGGCGTTCTTAAGTCGTCTACGACTTAACAGAGCTCGGAGGGGAAGGCTACGACCCAACAAAGAAGATGAAAAGGGGTTACGCCTTAACGAGGGCTTAAGTCGTTCGGTTATTATGAGTCGTTTACGACCTATAGCTATAGGAGCTAAGGGAGAAGCAACGCAAGATAACGAAGAGATAAGCCGCAAACGAGTTACGACTCGTGATAAGTCGTCCCTGTTTAAGTCGCATGAAGATGCGCCTGAAGATGTCTCGTAAGTCGTATGTCGTTGCATTCAGTAAGTCGTCTGCGTATGAGTCGTTGTATCTTTGAGTCGAGACATGTGTTGTAATTTGTTTTCTTTGAGTCGTAAGTCGTTAGGTCCAATACGACCTAGGTATTGTAACGTGTTGATTATGCCGACTTATGATAAGTCATAGGTCGTGTACTGGGGAGTGTAAGAGCTTGAGTCGTGAGTGTTGTGATATGTTAGGTCGCTAACGACCTTAGTTAAATCATTTGCGTTGTGCTGTGTCGTAAAGAGATTGGGTCGCTATTGTGATAAGTCGGTGCCGACTTAATGAGTCGTAAGTCGTATACGACTTAAGGGTCAAGGTGCGAAACTACTATAAATAGCGAGTGTGTTGTACATTTTGAGGTTGATTGTTGAATAAAATTCTTGTTGATTGCTGTGTGCTTTCATCTTAAATTGGTAGTTGAGTGTAATATCCTATCTCCACTTTCGGTTAATCGAGTGCGCTCGATTCAACGATTGTTGAAGCCAATTCACGGTATCAAGTGCGCTTGATCAACGTTTGAAGAATTATAGATCTTCTTTCACGGTATCGTACGCGATCAACGTGACGAGGATAGCTAGAATTCGGTATCTTTGTGATCAACGAATTTGGGCATTTCAGTATCTTCAATCCACCGTTTGCTACTTTCATCGATCAATATCGTTTTGTTAATTATCCGCTGCGTCAATGATCAATGCGGTTGATCGAAGGCGATTTAGGGTTTTAGCCTGGGTTTTAGTCGTAGCGTTTCTCAGGGTATTTCTGACATCGATAGGTGCTCAGAATCGATCGTGAGATGATGGACGATGCGTCGCGATGTGGCGAAGGTTTGGGCTTGGTGGCTCGTGTCCAGGCGGTCGGAATCGTGGTGGCGAATGGTTTTGGTTGAGCAGATCAGGTCCCAGTTTTGAATCGAGAAGCTCGATTTTGATATATGGCGAATTTGGAGGTTATAGGGGTAGGAGCGTACATAGAGAGGATCACCGACTTGCTGATGACGTTGGCGATGATCGAAAATGGATCTGACGATCGTGCACGTGTACGTGTGGAATTTGGTGCATTTGGGAATGATGTGGATTGGGAAGAAGAGGACTCGAGTTCAAGCTCGAGAAAATGTGAGTTCGACTCGAAGCAAGTAAAAATATGGGTAACTCGAGTGATTGATCAGGGAAAATTGTTTGGGGCTCGTGTAAGGACTCGAGTCATCTCGGTCAGCACAATGATGCGTACACAGGGTTTTAAAATTTTAAAACAAATCAAATTCTAATTTAATTTTTTTTTAATAATTATAAGGTAAATTATCTTATTAAATCTCTATTTTGTTTTCTAAAACAAAATAATGTAATTTAGAAAGTGATTATTGTAGGTGTAATAAACTTTAATTAATCAATATTTTGGTATAAAATGATTTCAAGCATTTAATTTAAATGATGTAATTAAGTAATGAATTTAGATAAAAAGGTTTATCTTTAATTAATTAAGGTGGAAAATTAAAAGAATAATTAATTGATTAATAAATTAAGGTAATTAATTATTCTTTTAATTATCCACCTTAATAAATAAAGATAAACCTTTTTATCTAAATTCATTACTAATTAAAGGTAAATAAATGAAAGTAACTAAGGGTAGTTAATTACTTAAAGATAATTTCTTGATGAAAGTAATTGAGGTAATAACTTAATGATTTAAAGATTTATTAATCAAGTGTTTAAAGGTTAATTAATTAAGGATAATTAATCAAGAAAGAATTAATAATAAAAGGTTAATTAATAAATAATTAAAGGATAATTAATTAAATGGTTTGTAATTAATTAATATTAATTAACCAGGATTAGTGATTTATTCATAAGTAATTAATCTAATTTAAATTAATCTAGATAATTAAGTGATCTTACTTTTGGATGTTTGGATTCTATTGAACGTTGAATTGTTTGATATCTCTGAGGTATAATGCTCAGTTTTGATTTGATCGGTGATGAATGTAATTTATTTATGTGTGATGAATGTAACTTATTTATCTGTGATAAATTTATATTATTTATTTATGATCTGTGAATAAAGATAAGCGTTATAGGATTATACCGCTTATCAATATTGATGTGTTTGAATCTATGATGATTGATGATATTGCACTATTGTGTAAAACCCCTGAATTACACCATACACACACAAATATGGATTGCATGAGGAAATTGGTTAAGCCACAAATTTTTGAAATGTTTTTTTAAAAAAAATGAATTTTGAATCCAAAAGATGATTTTGAAAATAGAACTGGGTTAAGAGTGAAAAGCTTTTGAAAAGAAGTTTTGAAGATAAAGGTTATTTTGAATAACTTGATAACGTTTTAAAATTTAAATAGTTTGATTTGAATTTAAATTCGAGATTTAAAATTGAATCCAATGTTTGGAAATTATGGATTAAAAAAGTTATACAAGTTATAAATGTGTTTTTAAACCAATTTAAAAGTATTGTTTTGGGAATTTGAATATAAACCAAGCTTTATACTTGAAGGGAGTTAACTTGTATAAATGTAATCGGATTTTTCCGAAACGAAAATTATTTATTTTCAAATAATAAAAGCTTTCATATAAGGAAAGGATTTCCAATTTGTGCTGAAAAGTTTCAAGTTTGAAAAGAAATTATGAATTGATTTGAAAGCTATGAATGAACCTTTGCGAAATATTATTAAACCTTGTTTTGAAATTGAAGAGGATTTTAAATGGTGTATCTTTTATATAAAAGATTTGAATTGGAAATGGTTTTGAAAGCTAGGAATTGAATCTTTGATTTAATGATTGGAAGAGTTAATCTAATTTGAAATGGAATTGTTTGGAAAGGCTATGAATGAATCTTTATGAAATATGGGTGAACTTTGTGAAGTGAATCTTTTTGTTTAAAGATTTGAAAATGGTAATTTGTTTAAACCATTTGAAGAAAAGGTTTGGGGATTTAAAAGTGTGACTTAACTAAAATCCATATCCACATGTTTTTAAATATTGCACTCATTATTCGGTTTAGCCGGGAGTGGGCCTTATGTTATATAACCCATTACGAATAATGATACGACGTTATGGATAGCATTTAAAGACCGACGGTGAAGACCGGGTATTTTTGAAAACGAAAGGATAACCCGTCGAATGACTCTGCACTGAGTAGCTACGGTATAGAGATCTCCATATGTGATGGGGAGTCCGATCGGGATTGTGAATATCCTGATTTGCAAGAGCTTCTTTGGAAGTGCCTTCTATTCTGTTCGAACCCGGAATAGACTTGTATGGATATGTGTCTAACATTACACTTTGAGATGTAAAACCAGTTTCTATCAAATACATTTATGTTTGGTGGAGGAGATTTATTCTCTTAGCTTAACACCCTTCTTTGAGACGTACGAGCTCAGAGGTTATGTAGTTGATGGTTATTAGTGATACATTCCCAATTTGGTAATGTGGCATACGAAGTGCTTCTGATCATTTGTTGATCGAAGCATGGCTTTGTGAAAATGCATAGCTTTATGGAGAGGCTGCATCGGAACCTCACAAACCGGGAATGGTCGAAACGGGAAAGATGCAGCAAGGTTGCAGGGGTCGCGCCCCTAGCGTATGTCCATTTCTTCTGGAAAAGGGTGGTATCATGGTATGGAGCCCAGATACTTAACTCGTGTGGACACCATAAATCTATTATTGTGTGATGTTGCTTTGTGGATGAGGTACCTCAGATAAAGGTCGCAAACGAACGGGGGTGGCATACCTTACGTGTTACTCCCGGGCAGGGAGTAAACTGGCCTTGTGTTGGCAGATATCCGGGTAGGTTCTGGGGCGTCCCTTCAGAGGTGTACCCATGTGGCAATGGGAAGTTCCTTGGCCTAACCATTTGTTGGAAATCCAATCAGACAATATGAGTCCTTTACGATTGCTGTTGTATAACCTGCCACCTCAGGTGGTAGCTATAGCAGGCATAATATAATGGTACCTATGCTGGGTAAGATTAATATTATACTTTCGAAATGTTTTCCACTATGCACTAATAATAATATCAAAATGATTTTCACGTATCAAGAAAGTTTGACTGTCATAAGAAGAAATCTCCTCCAAGTTTGTGCTTGCATTGTGTGTGTGGTGGGAGGCCATATGGCAGTTTCATTTTCCAAAAAGCATTGCGGTTTTCAATGTTTTAAATTCTTTTGTTGTTTGTTTTAAAGATAAACTGTTTTTATTTACTCATACATGTCCCATGACTGACCCGGAGTTTATTCTTCCTTTCCTAAACTCTGGGTGCCCACAATTTTCCACACAGGCAGTCTAGAGTTGGGTTTTCAGATAATCAAATAATAGGTGTAGATTCGATAGCCTTCGAAGTCTTTGGTTTGGTTGCTTTCAGTCTTTGAGAATCTTCTTCCGTCTTTGGATGACGGACCTTGCTTAGTACAACTTGATGGGGGTTCGAGCTAGCTTTGGATTGGAGATGGAGTTTTTGGAGTTTGGCATTGAAGACATTGTCTTTTCGCTGTTGTTGACTCTTTTGTTGTCTTGTATCTATCTTTGATATATTGATAGTCAGTTGTATCAAATGTATTGTATCAAACACTGTTGTATATCAACGATATATTCATTCATTCATTTTTTTTCCGCTCTGTTGTTGTACCTAATGTGTTATAAGCTCTGGCGAGCCAGATTCGGCGTTTGAATCTGCGGCATTCGAGTACAAGTGAGTACGGGTGCCGATTTTCGAAGGTCGAGTCAGGATCGTTATACTTCCGATCCCGGTCTCTTTAACAACCAAACGCTATTATTGCCCATGGATATTTATTTCAAAACCTTTTGTAATCCAAAACCATTTAAAATAAAATAGTATTACTTTCCAAAATAATATCCATTTCAAAATGGTAATATTTCCGATCCCTATACTTCTAAAATAATATCCATTTTCAAAACTAAATACTATACCATTTCAATTTCAAAACTAATGTAATAGTATGCCATTTAAATTCCAAAACTGAATCAATATATCATTTAAATAAAACCTACATTTCCATATCACTGAATATTTCCTTCAATTTATTGAACTTGAAATATTCCTTTAAATCATCTTAACCCAAACTACTTTATTTTAAAATACCCACCTCGTAAGCAAGACTAAATTCCATTTATATACTCAACTTAACAATTTCAATTAAAACAAATTTCCAATTATCAAGTTAAGTCATATTTTGAAAATTCACTTTTCCACTTAAATCATAATTATTCAATTTCCAAACATTTCCATTTCATAAATAAAGTAATTTATCATAGTAAATATAAAGATCAATATCTTTGCAAATTTATTCATTTAGGCATCAATTAAACTATGATTTCAGGCTAAATACATTTATTACACAATGTACAATTAAAACTGTATTTCATTTTATCAGTTCAAAGGACATCATTTATTTTACAAACATATTCATTTCATAAAATAAAAATTGATTGCAATTACCAGGATAGACTTTAAAATTCCACATTAATTAACTTTAATTATTATGTTATTTATCATAAATAAGACTCTTTAAACTCCATCCAAAACCAATCAACTTATAAAATTTTAACTTATGGACAAACAATATTTCTTTACACTTAAAAGCATTAAATCAAATTAAGTTAAAATTTTCATATATTTAAAATTTCAAAATACTTAATAATTTTTAGAAAATATTAAAATACCTAAATTTTAGTAAAATGTCATTTAAAATATAACCATGGGCCTGTATAATATTCTCTAACCTAGGTCAAGTGATACGGATATGTATCATTTCAATCCGTAATTTAAAAGAAAAATCCGGGTTTTATCATTTCAAACCCGCAATCCCAAGTAAAATAATTCAACAAAAATCACAATAAAAATCACTCGAGCCTATCATTTCAGCTCATAATGATTTTTCCTTATTCTAAAGTCTGTTCGGGTTGTATCATTTCAACCCACGGTGATAGGGAACTTGCAATAATGTTACAGTAAGTAAAACGAACAGTATATCATATAATAACATATTAGATGATGTATCAAATATATATAAACAACATTTAACATCATATAACATATCACAGGCATGTATGAATAACATATCAATATATACAGATCCACTTGTCATTATTCCACAATAATATAAGTACATATGTCTAGAGTGATAAAACTCACCTTTTTAAAGCTAGAATTGAAATTCAGAATAAAAATCCTACTCCAGAAAGCACGAAAAAGCACAACAAAGCACAATGCAAACTTGAGTGGATGAAGAGTCAAGATCTATATCTTGTATATAACAAATACAAAAATCATAAGAATAAGATTCAACACAATAAAAGATGGATTAAGCAATGCAATTACGAATCAAAAAGGACATAACCTTGTTTTCAACCACCAAGTGGGCTCAACCATTGGGTTTGGATAGGGTCTAGGCATCACAAACTCACGGCTAGGGATGTTTGTGGTCATGTAGTGCTGATGAGGAGGAGAGGTAGGCTAGGAGGTGGAGGCCGAGCTGGCATGAAAACCAAAGAGAAAATCAAAAGAAAAGGAAAGAAGAAAGTAAGGAGAAACCATGAAAATTTAGAGATTGTTTTATTTTTTTTCTCACGCAAATGGAAATGAGATAAGAAAGTTTTCACATGAAATAATAATAAAAGTGGTGGTTATGGTTAAGAAACAATGGACGGCTAAAGATATGGAGAGTGGATGGCTAGAGATGTAAAGGCTAGAAAATGAATGGTTAGGAAATTAAAAGGCACAATTTAAGGAGAAGGAATCTTGTATATTTTCTTTGTATGCACGCAAATGACAAATGAAGTGAATGAAAAGTTCCACATGGCTTAAAGAAAATAAAATGCACGGCTAGAAGGAAATTAATGAGGTAGGAAATAAAAAGAAAGAAATAAAGAGGCTAGTGAATGAATGAGATTTATTTCCTATTTAATAAAAGAAACTTATGTAATATCTTCGAATCAGAGGAGGCAAATGAAGAAGTGAGATATTTGGGAAGATTTTATACGTGATTTGATAGAGTAATGCATGGCTATAATAGGTGGGAAACGCTAAGAATTAATGAAGAGGGTAGAAAATTAAAAAGGCAAGAATTTAACAAAGCAACGTATAGCCTTTGATTTTCTCCAACTCTTTATAAAAGATATAAACAAATAAATTACGATGAATACAATAAAAGCCTAGACAAATAAATAGAGAAATATACGAAGAGATGGATATAGGAAAAATGTAGATATATATATCTATAGAACGAAAATACATAAATTTATTGCATGTAAAACGCTATAATTTATCCAAATCTAAAAGTATAAATCGGAATTTCATGAAATGAAAAGCAGAATAAATATTAAAATAAAATACATTTTCAAAGAAAAAGATTAGAATTTAAAAATTCAAATTTAAAATTTTCAATTATGGTCATACTTCGACTTTTAGTTGACCAAAAATACAAAAATTTCTAGAAATTGCTTATTTTATTAAATTTGTCAAATGTATACATTTATTATGATTGAAACCTCAATTAATTCATTCAGATAGATTTTGTTCTTTTATATTATCTAATGAATAAAATATGCATTCCCATTTCATCCTAGTTTTCAATTAATTCAGTAATTAAATTCATTTACTCAATATTAAATTTATTTATTATAGATTACATTCCAATCAATTAAAATTGATTCCCATAATTTGATTTGATTTAATTTCCATCTTTATACTATGCCTACTATTTCTTTATAAACCTAGTTACATTTTTTATATTCTATTATATTAATACACCCCTATTTACATCTTAAATTTGTATAAATGTTACTTTTTTAAATGTGTACTTTTGTCAATTGTAGACATTAATTGAGGTTTGAAACCAATTAAATAAATTTACCTTAGTCCCATTCTTTTTACCAGTTTATTACTTTATAAATAAATTTAAGTTTCTAGTTAGTTTATACATTCACACCTCCTGTTCCTGCATTAATTCCCATTAATGAACATTTATTTACATTTGAATAAAATTGATTTTTAATTCATTTTATAGCCTAAATAGATGTAACAACAGTAGATTTTTGAATATTTTTAAATTTGACTTTATTTCATTTCGAAAATATTTTATTTATTTATATTTCAAGATTTTATTTTTAAAATATTTTTAAAGTGATGCTATAATTTTCCAAAGCTTATTGTATCTTATTTACAATTTTTAAATCCTAATTTCAGTTTTTATGCTATTTTCTTTATTACTTTATATTTTTCTAAAAATTATTTATTTATTTTCTTTCTTACTTTGTTTTATTTTATTTTTCTATTTTAGTTACTTGCATTTTTCATTTGTTTAAAATGGAAAAAGAAAAGGAAATATGAAGAGTTCATAACCTTTTCATATGCCATAACCTTTTCATATGACATTGCCTTTTCATTTTTCAAGTGCCACTTGCATTGATTTTTGCTGAACATATTCTTTCTTCAGCCGCATTTCTTTTTCATTTCTAATGCAAAGAAAAAAGCTTCTCATCCCAAAATATTCGACCATCATTTCTGAAAAATTTTGGTAATGGCTTTTCATTTTTTTTCTTACTCTTTTTCTTCTTTGTTTTATTTATTTTCTTGTCATGCTTTTACCTATGTTGCTCGGCCTATAGCTCCTCCTTTACCATCACCTTCACCGCTACCTTGTTGGCTGCAACCCCCTCTAACTCCATTGACCAGTCAAGGCCATGCACCCCCTATGTTGCAAAACTCCACAAAAATTGCATCATCCACTTGAAATCTAGCATAGCCGACCTCTACATGCATCACCACTCCATATACCCCTATCGGCCACCATTAACACCACCTCCTCCAGCCTCTACCTGACCCTAGGCCACTTTTGCACCATCACTTAACCTCCACCAAGCATGGCCGAGCCATTCATGGCCATGGCTGAGGTTGTGATTGCACACAAAAATATTTTGCCTTGACTTGTATTTCTTTCATGCCATAAACCATTACTCCTTCATATCCAAGCTAGGCCGAGCCATGTTGGACCCATACCCAACCCATTCACACCATCATGGCTGTGCATTTTAATACCTAGGCCGAGCATATGATTTGTGAAAGCATAGTCAAGTTGTTTGCTTCTTTGTTGTGTTTATATTTCTAGTGTTCAATGTTATATTTTTTGTTGAAATTCATGTTGCAATATATTATTTTGTTTGCTATGTACAAGATAATCACTTTGGCACTCCTCTCACTTGAATCCGTAGTCGTGCTTTCGTGCTTTCTGTATCTGTGTTTGTGTGTCTGAATTTGTTATCACCAGCTTGTAGAGGTGAGTAATTCACAATGACATCTGTACTTATATAATTAGTAAATTGACATCATGTGAATCTGTAGTTTATATTATCATGTTATACCTGCCTGTAATATGATCATATGATGTTCACCCTGTTTATACACCTATCATATCGTCTGTAACTGTTATATAATGTTATACTGTTTATTTATATCAGTTTATCACAATGCAAGTTCCTTGTAGAATAGAATCACTATGAGTTGAAATGATACATACCCGAACGGGCTTTAGAATAGGGAAAAATTGTTATGGGCTGAAATGATAGGCCTGAGCGATTTTTATTTTTTTCACTACAGGTTTGAAATGATAGAGCATGGGTTTTTCTTTGTAAATTACGGATTGAAATGATATATTATCCGTATCACTTTACCTAGTACAGAAAATTATATACAGACCCGTGGTTAAAATATATTTTTCTATAATTTTTAAAGTATTTTAAAAATGAAAATATTATAATATTTTAATTTAAATTGAATTAAAAATGATTTTTACAAAGTGTTAATGATTTTTGTATAGGTTAAAAATGTGAAATAAATAAATGCTTAAGTTGAAATTGAAATATAACTTTAATTTGAAATTTGAGAATTTTTGGTTAAAAGTGAATTTCAAATTAAATAAATAAACTGTAAATAAGTTATATTTTGAAATGGAAATTTTAAATTTAAGTGTTAAGTTGAAGTTTTATTTATGAAGAATAGAAATTGATGTGCTTAAATTTAATAAATAAATTATTACATAAATTCGATTTTGTTTGAAAATTTCACTTTATAAAATCATAAATTAAAAGGTATTTTAATGATCATTTTTAAAGTGAGAAAATATGATTTTATAAGTTAAAAGTGGTTTAAATTAAAGTTTAAGTATTTATGAAATTGTATTTAAAATTTGGAATTTAATTAACAGCATTTCAGAAACGCTATCAATTCTGAAGTAAAGGATATTACAGCATTTTTAAATGCTATAGTTGATACAAATGAACTAAAAAGACTAAATTGATCTAAGGCTATTACAACACTTTGTAAGTGCTGTATTTGCAGAAACTAAATTAAAACCCAGCATTTTAAATGCTGTCTTTGCTAAATTGAATTATATTAAAACATAACTTGCTGTAGCATTTTCTAGGTGTTAGAAAGTTGAATTTTCACTGTTTTAATGAATTTAAGTGAATATACGTATTTAGGAAAGACTAAATTTTTGAAAACAAAATATTTGATTTTTAATATAATGACTTCATTTTAACGTGTTTAAATGGAGTATTTTGATTTGAAATATAAACCATATTGAAATGTGATTTTGAATGGTATTTAAATTAAATAAAATGAATGAGGTTTTTAAAAAGATATGATATTTTGATATTTTGAAATGGATTTGAAATGATATTTGATTTTTGAAGTATAAATACCATTTTCAAAATTATAACCATGGGTCATAATAACGATTGGGTGTTAAAGAGACCGTGATCGGATATGGACATACTCTTTATCGATACCAAAAACCGCTTTAACAACTGTGTACGCGGTGGAGATTCCAGAACGAAGTAGGATGGTGGCGATGATCCTATTATGGTATGAACGTGGACCCGACTCCCGTGAATTGGCTTAAGGTGGCTAAAACAGGAGCGATCGACGGGCCAAGTGAGGTAGCTCCTCCGATCGGACACACTTCTTCGATACCATTCTATTACTTTTCTGATTGATTGGGTGCACCCTTTAGATTTTGGGAGTGTGGCTCGAGGTGGACGGTAGTGGCTGCTATGCGTTACCACTAGCCCGGAAGTGTAATTGGTATATCTACCCTGGCATTACCTCGTGTACCTTGTCACCTACCATAGCGAGCTTTACTACGAGTTTGTTTTTCTCCCGTAGCCCATAGAGTATTTAGGGTAGTCTCCCGATCTAGAGATATGCTGATATTAGATGGACTACTGGGAATATTACGTGTTGGGGGCTATATGGGTAACCCTTAGACGCTATTTTAAAGTAAATTTATTTTACCGTAGACATTATTATAATAGCGCAATATTACTACATAGTAAATAGTTTAATGGATCTTTAGAGGATGGGCGGCCCCAAGCATCCTTTAAGTTACTTGTACTTTATTATAGCTCACTTGAGTTGATTTACATTATATAAGTATGTATATACTGACTCGAGTGTTTTGTGTTTTGCTTTACGCTCGGGTCAGCCTGAGTATTCACAGCTTTGGATTTCTCTTTCTGAAGCTAGCTGGAGATTCTACATATCTAGTTATCTATCTAGTTATTTATCTATTTCAGTTATTCTATTTCAGCTTGTATTAGTGGGCTTCTATGTATTTGGATTTCTATTATGTTGTTTTCAGACTGATATTATATATTTGTTTTGAGACTTTGTTATAGTAGCTTCATGAACTACTATGGTAGTTTATATTCCGCTGCGAGTTATTTTGATATTTCTGTGTCTGCGATTCAGTGTGATTGATTTTATTTGCTCCAAATTTATTTACAATCTGTTATTTTGAATTATTCAAGTCTGACATGTGTGGATTATTATCGATTTGAATGGTACAAAATAGTGGATCGTAACAGTTGGTATCAGAGCTTTGGTTTTTAGGCAAACCATAGCCTGTGGAGCAAAAACTCATTAGAGATAGGATGGAAATACCCTAGAATGAGTGAAATCAATCTCATAATCATATCTTTGTGAGAGAGCGTATTTTCAAAGTATAAAACGATTTTCCAAAATTATTTTTAAGGGATTTTCGAAGACTATTTTGATATAAAAAATTTCTTCTTTTAAAAGCAATTTTCTAAATTTCCTTCCTTTCGTATCTACCTTATTAGTATTTCTTTAATTAGGATATTCATCCAAGTGAATTTGATCTTATTTATCATTGTCTTCTCTATACCTTGTCCTAAATTCATTCTTGATTTTTCAGGATGAATTGAGAAAATGCTAGAGGTATGGGTCGTGGTATTGCCCCAGCTCCTCAGTCTGTTGCACCCGTTAAGTTCACTGTTCTCTGTAAGGAATTCACTCAACTTGGTGGTACCAAGTTTTTTGGTTCAGAGAGTATCATTGAGGCTTAGCAATGGTTGTGGAGTCTAGAGAGGATATTTACTGCTCTTGAGATTACTGCCCAGAAGCGTCAGTTAGCAGCTCGGCAGCTGCAAGAGTTTGCCCTAGATTGGTGGGAGTCTATTACGGCTAACCACGTTGAGGCTAATTTTATTTGGGAGCAGTTTGGGTATCCTTTGTGTTATCTTGAATTTTGTTCCTATTTTTCCTTTCTTTTGAATCTATCTTAAGTTTGTTCTGTATCTCTTTTCCAAGGAGGCTTTTGTGGGAAAATGGTTGCCAGAATCTAGGAAATCTCAGCTTTATTGTGAATTCATGGATCTCAAGCAAGGTACCATGTCCTTTTCTGAGTATGAGAGGAAGTTCAATGAACTTTCCAAGTTCGGTCCTAGCCCGATAGACATTCCTCTCATGAAAAATGAGAAGTTCATTGCTGGTGCTCGTCCTGAGTACTATAGTCGTCTCATTTCTCATGTTCATGGCACTTTTACCCAGCTTATGGATATGGCTATCCGTTATGAGAACCCTACTTCTAAGGGTCCTGCTGCTGGTGCTCCTTCATTTCAGTCTTCCTCTACTAATTCTAGGAAGAGAAAGCCTAATTACCACCATCAGAAGAAGAATTGGCACAAGCATCCAGGTTTGGGATCTTGAACATCTGCTCCTTCTCAGAGGCAACCCATTGATCTTTCTTACATTACCTGCTTCAGATGTGATCAGAAGGGACATTATGCCAATAGCTGTCCTACTTTAGCTGGTGCTGCTGTTCCTCCACCCGCTTAGTTGGCTAGACGTGATCTCTGCCACATCTGTCTCCAGCCTGTTCATTTTAGGAAGGATTGCCCTACCCAGCAGAAGGGTAAGCCTTCTGGTATATTTGCTGTCTCATCTGCATCTTCTCCAATTCCTTTACCTGCTCCTGCTTCGGGTGATGACAAGGTACTCTTCAAGGTACATTTACTTTATTCCATCATCCAGTTTGTGTTTTATTTGATACTGGAGCTTCCTACAGTTTTATTTTTGTTAATTTGTGTGATAAGTTCGAGAATCTCCTTTCTCTTGGCTATGCTTCTGTTCCTTTATGTGTTTCTAATCCTATTGGGGGGGTCTCGCCAACCTTAGTAGGATTTGTAGACGAGTGAAACTCTTCCATTCGGGTTATCGTTTTTCTGGTGATTTCTATGTTTTGGGTTTCGATGCTTTTGATTTATTGCTTGGTCAAGATTGGTTAAGGAATCATGATGCCCGTATCTCTTGCAAATCTAGAATTGTCACTCTTGTTGGAGATAAGGGTGATTCTTTAATTATTCAGTGCCGCATGCCTCAGGATTTTGCGGGAAATTTTATTTATTCTTTGGATTCTTCTCCTAGTGATCTTGATTCGACTCCTATAGTCAAACTATATCCCAATGTATTTGGTGAAGTCACATCTTTACCTCCTAAGCGGGAAACTGATTTTCGGATTGATCTTATTCCAGATGATCGACCTATTGTTCTTCCTCCTAGAAGAATGGCACCCTGCGAGAAGGTTGAGTTAAGGAAACAAATTGAGGACTTAGCTTCCAAAGGTTTGATTAGACCAAGTTTTTCTAAATGGGAAGCAGAGGTGGTTTTCATCACCAAGTCTGATGGTTCTTTGAGGATGTGTGTTGATTATAGGGAGCTAAACAAGCTCACTAGGAAAAATAGATATCCAATGCCTCGCATCAATGATATGTTTGATCGGCTTTATGGTGCCACTGTTTTCTCTTGGCTTGATCTTGCCATAAGTTTTCATCAGCTTAGGGTTGCTGAGGATAGCATTCCCAAGACTGGTTTCCATACTGAGAATGGGTTCTATGAATGGTTAATCATGCCTTTTGGTTTGACTAATGCTCCTGCTTTCTTTATTGATTTGATGAATCGTGTATTTCATGATGTGCTTAATAAATTTGTTCTAGTCTTTGTTGATGATATCCTTGTCTTCTCTATGACCAAGGAATAGCATGAGTCGCATTTGAAATCTATTTTGGAGACTCTCAGAAATCATCAGTTGAAGGCTAAATTTTCTAAATGCCATTTCTAGAAGGACGAAGTCCGATTTCTCGAGCATATTGTTTCTGGTAATGGAGTTTCTGTTGATCCAGTCAAGATCGCTGCGATCAATGTAAGTTTTCTTTCCACTCTTTTCTTTTATCATTTAATAATTCTATCTTTTCGGTTTTCCTTATTTTATCCCTATTCTGTAACAGGATTGGGAAACTCTAAAGACACCATCTGATATTCGTAGTTTTCTGGGCGTTGCCGGTTATTAACAGAGATTCATTGAGAATTTTGCTCGGATTTCTGTACCTCTCGCTGCTTTAACTCGTAAGAATGCTAAGTTTAGCTGGGATAAGAATTGTGAAGCTGCATTCGATGAGTTAAAGAGCAAGCTAACTTCCGTAGCAGTTCTTATCGTTTTGAATGGAGGTGAGGGATTGAGGGTGTACACTGATGCTAGTCGTGAGGGTTTGGGTGTTGTTCTCATGCAGGATGGTAAGGACATTGCCTATGCCAGCCGTCAGTTGAAAAACCCACGAGACAAATTATGTTGCTCATGATTTAGAGTTGCTTGCTGTTGTCTTTGCTTTGAAGCTTTGGAGGCATCATCTTCTGGGGACCAAGTTTGAGCTTTTCACCGATCATCAGTCTCTGAGATATATCTTCTCCCAGAAGAACTTGAATCAGAGGCAAGTTTGTTGGCTTAAGTTTCTGGCTTCTTACGACCTCGATATTAGCTATACTCCCGGTAAAGCTAATGTTGTGGCTAATGCTTTGAGTCGGAAAAAGGCTTTATTGTGTCAGCTTGTTGTTTCTTCTTCTCCTCTTTTAGATCGTATCATGGCTAAGAAGGATGAGGATGAGATGCTTAGATTGATGAAGGAGAGCTTTCATAGCAAGGTTGGCAGTGGAAGTAGTGGTGGAAGTGGAGCTCGGATCGATGATAGAGGGATTTTGAGGATTAATGGCAGGATTTGTCTCCTGAATGTTGATGGATTGAGGCAGGCGTTGCTTCGGGAGAATCATCGATCCAGACTTTCTATTCATTCTGGTGTGTTGAAGATGTATCAGGATATGAAGAGGCTTTATTGGTGGAGAGGGATGAAGTGGGATATCTCTGTCTTTGTTAGTCCGTTCATGACTTGTCAGCAAGTCAAAGTCAATCACTAGAAAACCCCTGGTTTTTGCAGCCTCTTGAGATTCCCAATTGGAAGTGGGAAAAGGTTTCCATGGATTTCATCGATGGTTTGCCAAGGACTCGAAGTGATAATGAGAGTATCTGGGTTATTGTGGATAGACTGACCAAGTCTACTCATTTCATTCCGGTCAAGTCTACTCATTCTGCTTCTAGCTTGTGTGAGAGCTACATGAGAGATATCATTCGTCTCCATGGGGTTCCTCCCAGCATTGTTTGTGATCGTGATCCTATCTTTACCAGTCAGTTTTGGAAATCTTTTCAAGAATCTTTGGGTACTCACCCGAATCTAAGCACTGCTTACCATCCACAGACTGACGGTCAAAACGGAAAGAGTGAATCAGATTCTCAAGGATCTTCTTCGTGCTTGTGTGCTTGATTATGGAGGATCATGGGAAGATCATCTCCATCTTGTCGAATTCACCTACAATAATAGTTATCAGGTATAATCTAATCTTATGTTTTAAGCATTATCTTAATCTATTTATCTATCTCATTCCATTTTTGCATTCGGGCCAGTATCAAAATGTCTCTGTTTGTTGCTCTATACGGACGACCTTGTAGATCTCCATCTTGTTGGATTGAATCCAGTAATCATTTGGTTCTTGGTCTAGATGTGATTTTGGAAGCTTCTGAGGGAGTTGAGGAGATTAAGAGGAGGTTGAGAGCTGCTCAGGATAGCCAGAAGAAGTACGCTGATAGGCGTAGGCGGAGTTTGGAGTTTGCTATTGGTGATCAGGTTTTCCTTAAGGTCTCTCCCTTAAGGAATGTCATTCGCTTTGGTCGTAGAGGGAAGCTTTCTCCTAGGTTCATTGGTCCTTTCCGCATTGTGGAAAGAGTTGGTTCTTTGGCATATCGTTTGGATTTCCCCGAGAAGCTTTCTGGAGTGAATGATGTATTTCATGTCTCGCATCTTCGCCGATATCTTCATGATCCATCTCTTATTGTTCAGCCTTCTGCTCTTGATAGTTTGGATATTGAGCGTAATCTGACTGTCGAGAGGAAGCCACTTTGTATTGTCGAAAGAGGTACGAAGCAGCTCAGAAGGAAATCTGTTAGTCTAGTCAAAGTACAGTGGAGCACTGATGATTGAGATTGTACCTGGGAGACGGGGGAGAGCATTCGTACTTCGAAACTGGAATTATTCGTTTCACGTACTATTTTGGTTTTCTATCTTGCTTTCTTTATCTTCCTTGTCCGTTCTTTTCGAGGACGAAAAGATTTGAGTGGGGGAGAGTGTAACAACCCTAGATTTTTGAATATTTTTAAATCTGACTTTATTTCATTTTGAAAATATTTTAAATTTATTTATATTTCAAGATTTTATTTTTAAAATATTTTTAAAGTGATGTTATAATTTTCCAAAGCTTATTGTATTTTATTTACAATTTTTAAATCCTAGTTTCAATTTTTATGCTATTTTCTTTATTATTTTATATTTTTCTAAAAATCATTTATTTATTTTCTTTCTTACTTTATTTTGTTTTGTTTTCTATTTTATTTACTTACATTTTTCATTTGTTTAAAATGGAAAAAGAAAAAGAAATATGAAGAGTCCATAACCTTTTCATATGACATTGCCTTTTCATTTTTCAAGTGCCACTTGCATTGATTTTTGCCGATGATATTCTTTCTTCAGCCGCATTTCTTTTTCATTTCTCATGCAAAGAAAAAAGCTTCTCATCCTAAAATATTTGACCATCATTTCTGAAAAATATTGGTAATGGTTTTTCATTTTTTTCTTACTCTTTTTCTTATTTGTTTTATTTATTTTCTTGTCATGCTTTCACCTATGTTTCTTGGCCTATAGCTCCTCCTTCACCATCACCTTCACCACCACCTTGCTCGGCTGCAAGCCCCTCCAACACCACTGGCCTGTCAAGGACATGCACCCCCTATGTTGCAAAACTCCAAAAAAATTGCATCATCCACTTGAAATCTAGCATAGCCGACCTCTACATGCATCACCACTCCATATACCCCTCTCGACCACCACTAGCACCACCTCCTCCAGCCTCTACCTGACCCTTGACCACTGCTGCACCATCACTTAACCTCCGCCAAGCATGGCCGAGCCATCCATGGCCATGGATGAGGCTGTGATTGCACACAAAAATCACTTTTGCCTCGACTTGTATTTCCTTCATGCCATAAACCATTACTCCTTCATATCCAAGCTAGGCCGAGCCATGTTGGACCCAATCCTGACCCATTCACACCACTATGGTCGTGCATATTAAACCCTAGACCGAGCATATGACTTGTGAAAGCATAGTCAAGTTAGTTGCTTCTTTGTTGTATTTATATTTCTAGTGTTCAATGTTATATTTTGTGTTGAAATTCATGTTGCAATATATTGTTTTGCTTGCTATGTACAAGAAAATCACTTTGGTTCTCCCCTCACTTGAATCCGTAGTCTTGCTTTCGTGCTTTTGGATCTGTGTTTGTGTGTCTGAATTTGTTATCTCCAGCTTGTAGAGGTGAGTAATTCACACATGACATCTGTACTTATATAACTAGTAAATTGACACCATGTGAATCTGCAGTTTATATTATCATGTTATACCTGTCATATCATCTGTTACTGTTATATAATGTTATATTGTTTACTTATATCAGTTTATCATACTGCAAGTTCCCTGTAGAATAGAATCACTATGGGTTGAAATGATACATACCCGAACGGACTTTAGGATAGGGAAAAATCGTTATGGGCTGAAATGATAGGCCTAAGCGATTTTTATTTATTTTATATTACTTGGGACCGCGAGTTTGAAATGGTAGAACCCGGGTTTTTCTTTGTAAATTACGGATTGAAATGATACATTATCCGTATCACTTTACCTAGGACAGAAAATTATATACAGACCTGTGGTTAAAATATATTTTTCTACAATTCTTAAAGTATTTTTAAAATGTAAATATTTTAATTTAAATTTAATTAAAAATGATTTTTACAAAGTGTTAATGATTTTTGTATAGGTTAAAAATGTGAAATAAATAAATGTTTAAGTTGAAATTGAAATATAACTTTAATTTGAAATTTGAGAATTTTGGGTTAAAAGTGAATTTTAAATTTAATAAATAAAGTGCAAATAAGTTATATTTTGAAATGGAAATTTTAAATTTAATTGTTAAGTTGAATTTTTATTTATAAAAAATAGAAAACGATACGCTTAAATTTAATAAATAAATTATTACATAAATTTGATTTTGTATGAAAATTTCACTTTATAAAATCATAAATTAAAATGTATTTTAATGATCATTTTTAAAGTGAGAAAATATGATTTTATAAGTTAAAGATGGTTTAAATTAAAGTTTAAGTATTATGAAGTTGTATTTAAAATTTGGAATTTAATTAACAGCATTTCAGAAATGTTATCGATTCTGAAGTAAATGATATTAGAGCATTTTTAAGTGCTGTAGTTGATACAAACGAACTAAAAAGACTAAATTGAACTAAGGCAACTACAACACTTTGTAAGTGCTGTAATTGCAGAAACTAAATTAAAACCTATTACAGCATTTTAAATGCCATCTTTGCTAAATTGAATTGTTTTAAAACATAACTTTCTGTAGCATTTTCTAAGTTCTGCGAAAGTTGAATTTTCACTGTTTTAATGAATTTAAGTGAATAAATGAATTCAGAAAAGACTAAATTTTTGAAAATAAAATATTTGATTTTTAATATAGTGACTTCATTTTAAATGGTTTAAATGGAGTATTTTCATTTGAAATATAAACCATATTGAAATGTGATTTGGAATGGTATTTAAATTAAATAAAATGAATGAGGTTTTTGAAAAGACATGATATTTTGATATTTTGAAATGGATTTGAAATGATATTTGATTTTTGAAGTATAAATACAATTTTCATAATTATAACCATGGGTTATAATAATGATTGATTGTTAAAGAGACAGGGATCGGATATGGACATACTCTCTGTCGATACCGAAAACCACTTTAACAACTGTGTACGCGGTGGAGATTCCAGAACGAAGTAGGATGGTGGAGACGATCCTATTATGGTATGAACGTGGACCCGACTCCCGTGAGTTGGCTTAAGGTGGCTAAAACAGGAGCGATCGACAGGCTAAGTGAGGTAGCTCTTCCGATCGGACACACTTCTTCGATGCCATTCTATTACATTTGTGATTGATTGGGTGCACCCCTTTGATTTTGGGAGTGTGGCTCGAGATGGACGGTAGTGGCTGCTATGCGTTACCACCAGCCCAGAAGCATAATTGGTATATCTACGCTGGCATTGCCTCATGTGCCTTGTCACCTACCATAGCGAGCTTTACTACGAGTTTGTTTTTCTCCCGTATTCCATGGAGTATTTAAGGTAGTCTCTCGATATGGAGATATGCCGATACTGGATAGACTACTGTGACTATTACGTGTTGGGGGCTATATGGGTAACCCTTCGACGCTATTTTAAAGTAAGTTTATTTTACTATAGACATTATTATAATAGCGCAATATTACTACATAGTAAATAGTTTAACGGATCCTTAGAGGATGGGCGGTCCCATGCATCCTTTAAGTTACTTGTATTACAGTTCACTTGAGTTGGTTTACATTATATAAGTATGTATGTCTTGATTCAAGTGTCAGCCTGAGTATTCACGACTTTGGATTTCTCTTTCTTTAGCTAACTGGAGATTCTACATATCTAGTTATCTATCTACTTATTTATCTATTTCAGTTGTTCTATTTCAGCTTGTATTAGTGGACTTCTATGTATTTGGATTTCTATTATGTTCTTTTCAGACTGATATTATGTATTTGTTTTGAGACTCTGTTATAGTAGCTTCATGAACTACTATGGTATTTTATATTCCGATTTGAATTATTCTGATATTTCTGTGTCTGTGATTCTATATGATTTATTTTATTTGCTCCAAATTTATTTACAATCCATTATTTTGAATCATTCAAGTCTGACATGTGTGGATTATTGTCGATTTGAATGGTACAAAATAGTGGATCGTTATAATAGACAACTTATAATAGTTGTTACCATTATCTTTATTACACTCAAGTTTATCATTTTCTCTAATTTTCATAATCGCTTACAAAATGTTAAATTCATTCAGTTACCATAGATTATACACTAATTCATTCATTCGCACCACACTTACCCTTATTTTCTTATATTCAAATTTTATACCTAAAATTAACATTTACAACTAAATTAATAAACCAATTAAATAGTAACTTACAACCGTTACTATTACTTTAAATCGCATTAATGAATTCAATATTATTTACAGATCAATTGTTACAAGTACTTAATTAACACTGATTTACTTCAATTTATATTGATCACATACTATCTCATTAATGATTCAACATTCACACTTGTTTTCTTACATTCAAATCTATAACTAAGTGCAACAATTTACATTATTTCAATTTGTTTGAAATTTCATAATTAGTTTTAATTACATCGTTACATTTCATTTATACGTTGTTTCACTATTAAGTTACAAAGTCTTTACTCTTTCGATTTTGATTACCAAAATCGTATTAAATCAACAAATTATATTATTGAGAATTTACAGGTCGTTACATTAATTAAATGGGCCTAGTGATTGCTTATGGTGCTAGATATTGTTTGTATGCTTTGATAGTTAAATAATCAACTATCAAATTTAGCCTCTTTATCGTTGTTGGTCTAGAGAGACCGGGGTCGGATTTATCCAAGACCACTTCGGACTAATGTATATGCGTTCGAATATGCAGATTTGGAAGACGTTGATATTTGGTATTTTTGTATTGAAGGACTGCTTGTTGATTGTTTGGGGATAACTCCCAGTATACATATAGTAGAAGTAGTCTCTTCGTTATTAAATTTCCAATGCACGGGCTAATCGCTACTAATTCTAGGGGTAATTCCCGATAGGATGTGGTAGGAGAGTGCCTTCTGTTTTTCCTGTTCCTAGACAATTTTTATGGATGGATTCCTAAAATACATTTTTGAGATTACATCGTTGACTTTTATAAACGTACATCTGTCTGGTGGCGGATAAGGAAATTTCTCTTAGCTTGACACCGTTCTTTGAGATGTACGAGCTCAGAGGTTGTATGTTTGCCAAAGCCAATAGTGATCGATGGAATGGCAATGTGGCATCCAAAGACGATGTGCTATGCAAAAGGTAATCGTGACCTCATGCCTTACACCCGAAAATGACCGAAACGTGGTAGATGTGCCAAGGCTATGTGGTTCGCAACTATTAGGATTTTAATCATCCCCTTCTAAATGTATTTATTCACGCTATGATGTTCGGGTTTTAAATTATTATGGATGTATGCGATGAGGGCCCTCGGATAGGTCGGTAACGACTGAGGTATTGACATATTCAGTACTATCTAATGAGAAAGGTAGGCCTGTCTTGTGTGGGTAGAGGTGCAGATGTTCTATTGACCTTGGTACATTCCTCTAGAGATCTACTGCCTGAAGGTAGTCCCTTCACGTGGTCATTTGTACGGAAATCAATTATCCACTACGTGCCTACCATTTTTTTGTAGAACCCGTGTTTGTGGCTAGCATGCTAGAATTTAATCAATCTAACATTTCGGCTATGATTCATATTATTTGTATAATGGACACTAGTATAATATAACATGATTTGATATGAAATGTTTTGGTTATCTTAAGGTAAAAACCCATCCCTGTTTATATGTGGGCGTGGTCTTTCAAGATACCTTTGTTTCGATAAAGGAAAGTTTTATAACTTTAAAATAAATTCAATTAAGATGTGCTTTCTCACGTTGGTTTACCAGACTGATCCGGGCGTTCTTCCCTTTCAATGCTCGGGTCAGACCGCGTATATTTACATATGTAGATTTGGATGCTTTGAAGCTTCAACAAACGAGCTAGAGGTCTTCTGGTCGTATTCACCTATATGTTTGTTTTTCCACAGCACTACTGCTTAAATTATCAGCATTTGTAAGGACAGGTTGTTATAACTTTCCAGGCTGATGATTAGTGATTGATTTATTGTACTTTGATGGATGTAGCTATGTATACTGCAGTTTTTGTTTTGTAAAGGTCATTAATATTATATTAAAGGTACCGCTGCGATTGTGAGATTCTGTGATTGTTTTGATTACTTATTCTCTCTTAGTTTCTTCTTCTTTTTTCTTCTCTTCCTCTACACTTCTTTCTTTCTCATGATTATCCGTCTTTCCATACGGTTTGGGTTGGACAAGTGTGGTTTATTATCCGCTCAAATCAAGATGGATGTGAGTCTTCACAAAAGTACTTAATTACCCAATCCTAACCTTAAACACACCTTTCTAGGAACCCTAGCAATGGGTATGCTTTAATAAATTAGCCATATATTGCTAACTTAGACCGCATAGGCTAGGGCATTGATAATACTGTAGGAATCTGGCCAGGTTGTAGCGGGTTAAATGAGTATTTCATTTTTTTCCATTGTTGTATCTTTGTTGGGCTTTTGAAGACTTAAGATCCAATCCAAAATTTTGTTTAAACAAACACTTATTTATTTAATTTATTAATTTAATAAATAAAGGAATTATTTTGAATTCAAATTCAAATTTAATAAATGTATATCAAAATATACTCATGTGTGCATTGTGCATATCCACCATTATATATTATATACACAGTAAATGTGTATGTGTATAGATGCTAAAATTTGCACCACAATGAATACATTGGCCCATTACATACTCATTAGCTATCCAAAATTTTATTTAAATATTATATGAATATAATAATAATTTTGATTTTTTCAATTAATTTATATTGACCAAGTCGATAGTTTTGTAATTTAAAAACATTTGCAAAATACCTAATTGTTTACTTAGTAAAATAATTCAAAAATAGATATGGGTCTATAATTTAGAATAATTTATCCGAGTTAAACAGAAGTAACTTTCAATTAAAAAAAATACTAAAAATAGAACAAACTTTTCCTATTCTATTCTCATTACAAGTTGAGCAGGCTCGAAAAAAATATCAAGTCGAAATATATCAACTCTTTATCTTCTTTACAAGAGAGTATAGATATGCTAGACTACATAATGCAAGAGACCTTGTCAAGTTCTAGTGTGATCTATGCCTATTAAACTGCCAGGCTGTAATGGTTTGGAATATGAATACTTCTTTCTATTAACAGAAGGATATCGTATCGGATTAGATCCACTTTCTTTAGTTGTTTGAAATCCTATAGGAACCACACCACTTGAAATCCTATAGGAACCACACCACTTGAAGCCTTTTATCCATATAATGAGAAGCCCTCTTTTAGAAAAGCTTCTCTTCGTTGACAACTTTCACAAATGCCTTTTATCGACAAGACTCCTCTAAGCTAGCAACCTTCCCTACTTATCTAGCAGCGTTTGCTAGGTTTATTAAGCAACCTTACTACAACCTCTCACTATCTTGGTGTTTGCACCAAAATTGATCACAGACCCCAAATGTCGTGAAAGCACCAAAGTATGAATATAAATCAGTAATATTCCAAACACAAATCTCATATCACAGCAAACAGCAAGCAATAATCCAGAAATAATGAATAGAGACACAAGATTTATAGTGGTTCGGCTATCTCCGGCCTACGTCCACTCTAAATTTTTATCCTTTTATTGATTATCCTTACTGATTACGGATGATTACAGCAGTATGTATGAAGAATTTCAAGTACAATAGCAGTATTGAAGTTTAGAAACGAATCCGACAGGGTCTGGGTGTTGAGCAGGCAAAAGATCCTCTTTCTGTAGGCTTCAGGAGGCTATTTATAGGCGTTGGAGGCTGAGATCGAGCTAAAATTTTAAGAGACTTCTTATGGCACGTGAGTGGGCCGATGCAACCGACCCCACCAAGCTTCGACTCGATCTGCAATAGATACGAATCCATTTCGTATCCATCAAAAAATGATCCAATCGAGACGAAACTTGGCAGGATTGTTCTTTACCTTGTATGCAAGTTGCTGTGAAAATTTCGTTGCATTTGGATCAGCGGTTTGGGAGATATGATCGATACGAATTGCATTTTTGTGAGTGCTGTTGCGTTTGTATCCACCGGTTCGAATCCATCCTGTTCGACTCGATCAGAAGCATGCGCTTGCTCATGACATGGCACGAGCTTCCTCGATCGATCCACCTTGTGCGCCGAGTTGAACGCTTCTTTCCTGGAGATGGGGTGTCCTTCGCCGCTTTGAATGATTATCCCCTTGATTCGTGGATCTTCCTTGTTCGCATCTGCATTTCGTGCTTGTTCATATTCATAACATCGTTCGTTCGCATCCATCTACTCGTGTCTTTCTTCGTATCGACCCCAGGAGTACATTTCGTACCGCTTCCATAAGTGCCGATGGATACGAAATGAGTATGGGGGGACCGATATGAAGTGGTCATGAAAATGGATACGAACCTCATCCTTGGGATGGATACGAACGAGACCTTACCTGATGGATACGAACAAGTTTTTACCTGATGGACACGAACAAGCCTTTTTCCTGATGGATACGAACAAGGTCTTACCTGATGGATGTGAAACCATTGAGTCGAGTCCATGTTGATCGATACGAACGATATCGATTCGAAGTTCACCACTGTGTTCTGTCTCTGATCGATACGAGATCATGGACTCGAAATGTACCACCTGTCCCCATCCTGATCGATACGAAATGTATCGATTCGAATAAACCTCTACATGCTTGCCTACCAATCTGGGTGTGTTGCTATCGAGTCAAAATCCATCTAGCCTTCCAACCTGACCGATTTGAATGAGACGCTGCTCCATGGATACGAACTGCCAGGCATGCATGAACCATCTCTTTCCATCCTAAACGATACGAATGTCATCGAGTCGAACCAGAACCTAATCGATGCGAACTTCACCGAGTCGAACCTGTGCCGATTGATACGAACGGTATCGATTCGAACCACTATCTTCCGAACGATACGAAATGTATCGATACGAAACATCCCCTGCGCAACAACGGATACGAACAGCAAGTTCTTCCTACCTTGCATCGATCATATCTCCTTCATACGAACTCCGATTAACCTGAAATTTAGAGCACAACCTCTCCTATTCCTCATCATCATCTTCAATCAATTCCTTCCTGATCGGGGCCCGGCCAAATTTTGACGACATCGATTGCAACCTTGTTTCCAATCGATCTCCAATCCTGATATCCATCATTCCTTGCCAATTTGTTGATATTCCAGTTTTGACCAAAAAATGGGATAACATTTTGCCCCCCAAAACATGCCTTGTGATAATAAGACGTGTTTTGAATAGTTCCGTTTCCGATATCCAAAGTCCATAGCCACATCGTTAGAGTGCATCATCCTCGACTTCTCCGAGTCGATGCCCAATTCCAAATCCAATAACCAAAACCTTAGCCAAATCCATATCCATCCGAACTCGACAACCGAATCCTAATCCATCCTTATCCAATAGCCAATAACCGAATCCATAACCTCTCCGGGTCGATATCCAAATCCATAACCTCTCCAGGCTCTTGACAAGCTTAATTCACACCCGGCGACCGTGGTCCAGTGTAATTCACATCCGACGACCGTGGTCCAATGTCCCTGTACGTTGAGCTAACCTCTCTGGGTTCTTTCTAAGTGCAATCCACACTTGAGGACCATGGTCCAGTGTCCCTGGACGTTGTACAATGCCATGGCTTTAGTCCTAAGCCGAATCCTGGTCTCTCCGGACCCTTGCTGAGCATAGTCCATATTTAGCGACCTGAATAAGCCAATTTGCCACATGCGGACGAAGAGACTTACCCCTTGTCAGGTATTATCCATACCCGACAACCGTTTATCAAAAGCCGAATAAAAATCCAATCAAAATCCAATCCAATATCCAAATCAAACCATAAAATCAGAAATCCAAACCAACATCCAAAACAAAAAACAATCGTCCAAGCAAAAATCCAAATCAGAAAGAAAACAAAACCAGGAGTTCAATCCAAACTCCAAAACCAAACCCAAAAAGAAAAGCAGTGTCCAATCCGAAAGCAAAAGACAAATTTGGCAAACCATAGCATCGCAGTTTATCATCATTCAGAGCATGCCTAGGGGCTATCTCCGTCCCCATACATGTGTAAATGACTTGGTTGCTTGCCAATAGTTCGCTACTTATTTCATACTATCCCGGTCAATTGATAACCAATCGACCATCATTCCTGGGCCTCCCACCGTCATGGTTTGAGGTAGTCGGTGGTTGCTCCTGCTCCGCCGCTATATTTCGAGTTCCGACATATTGTCGGAATAGTCCATTCCTTACATGTTCCTCGATTATATCCTTTAAATGCCTGTAGCTGTTGGTGTCGTGCCCATCCAAATCATGAAAGAGGCGATGCCTTCCTGATGCCCTCTCCCGTTCCGATGGTTCTCTCCTAGCCGGCTTCCGGTAAGGAAGGCGATTCCGAGTTTCCATGTATATCTTTAATTTCCGGTGTCTCGGTTAATCCTGTGTATGTGCAAAACTTTGGATCCTTCCATCGCTTTCTGGCTTTTCCTGAATCGTCATCTAGCTTCCTCTTTCCTTTATCCTTATCTGAGCCTCCGTTGGACGGTCCTCCACACTCAGTCGCATTCACCCTCTTTAACTTTAAATCCATACGAGTGTCTTCTTGTCGAAGGAATCTTTCGGCTTCGTGGAAGAATTCCCCAAGATCCAATGGTGGGTCTCATATTAAAGATACCTTAAAATCTGAGTCATTTTTGACTCCCGATACCGCCGCCATCAAAACCATCGATGGATCCGACCGATCCACAGAAGTAACCGCCGCGTTGAATCGAGTTAGAAAAGCTCTAAGAGATTCATCCGTCCTTTGCTTTACCGTAATTAATGTCATTACGTTCATTGGTCTCTTGATATGAACCCGAAACTGCCCTAAAAACCTATCCACCAATTCCCTCCAAGTCCTGATAGACCCTTCCTCCAGCTGCCTAAACCACATTGCAGCTAAGTCTGTCAAGTACAAAGGGAAACATCGGGCCATCACTTCCTCGGATGCCCCTAGAACTTCCATATGTCTAGTGTATCTCATCAAGTGATCGATCGGGTCAGTCTTGCCATCGTATACTTCCATGCTAGGTAGCTTGAACTTCGGTGGATTCTGAGCTATCCTGATTTCCTGAGTAAACGGACTCTTGTTCATTCCTTCCAAATCTCTATTAGTCAAACCTCCACGCATAGTTTTCCTAATGACTTCCACTAAGCCAGCATTGTCTGTCAAGGGTTGCCCCCCATGTCCCCGAGGGAATTCCAGTACATACTCCTCATGTGGTTCACCGATGTTACCTGTCGCTCTAGCCTGCTGAGCTCCATCCAAGGGCCTTCCAGTACCAAATCCTATGGGCCAGCCCCCAAGCCTTTGTTGATTGCCATCTAGTTCTACATTCTATCCTCCATTGGGTTCTGCGACCCTAGTTCCTTGTCCTGCACTTGTCGCCACCGCAGTTGGTCCAAGGTTCTATGTTCCTGCAGTTCTCCTCTGTTCAAAGAAAGTCTGCATCATTTCCTGTTGACTTTTTAACAATCTCTCCTGCAATGAATTAGCCATAGGCTCCATTTCATCCCTGGTTATGTAGATCGAAGCTTGTCGTTCCCCAGCTCTGAAGGATGCTTCTTGACTTCCTTCTTGTTGGCTTCTCTCAGCCCTTTGCCTCCTCCATGTCTGACGAGTCATTGTCTTTCAAATCTAAACTGTTCACTCTTTTCCAACCCAAACTTCAATCCGTTGCAGCGGGTGCTAGTCCTTCTCAGTGAAAGCACCAAAGTTTTTGCACCAAAATTGGTCACAAACCCCAAATGTCGTGAAAGAACCAAAGTATGAATAAAAATTAGCAACTATTCCAAACACAAATTTCAAATCACAGCAAACAGCAAGCAATAATCCAGAAATAATGAACAGAGACACAAGATTTATAGTGGTTCGGCTATCTCCGGCCTACGTCCACTCCAAATTTTTATCTTTTTATTGATTATCCTTACTGATTACAGATGATTACAACAGTATGTATGAAGAATTTTAAGTACAATAATAGTATTAAAGTATACAAACGAATCCGGCACGGTCTGGGTGTTGAGCAGGCAAAAGATCCCCTTTCTGTAGGCTTCAGGAGGCTATTTATAGGCGTTGCATGTTGAGATTGAGCTAAAAATTTGGGATACTTCTTCTGGCATGTGAGTGGGCCGATGTGACCGACCTCACCAAGTTTCGACTCGATCTGCGATCGATACGAATCCATTTCGTATCCATCAAAAAATGATCCAATCGAGATGAAACTTGGCAGGATTGTACTTTACCTTGTATGCAAGTTGCTGAGAAAATATCGTTGCATTAGGATCAATGATTTGGGAGATATGATCGATATGAATTGCATTTTTATGAGTGCTGTTGCATTCGTATCCACCGGTTTGAATCCATCCTGTTCGATTCAATCAGAAGCACGCGCTTGCTCGTGATGTGGCGCGAGCTTCCTGGACCGATCCACCTTGTGCGTCGAGTTGAACACTTCTTTCCTAGAGATGTGGGTGTCCTTCGCCGCTTTGAATTCTTATCCCCTTGATTCGTGGATCTTCCTTCTTTGCATCTACATTTCGTGCTTGTTCATATTCATAACATCGTTCGTTTGCATCCATCTACTCGTGTCTTTCTTCGTATCGACTCCAGGAGTACATTTCGTACCGCTTCCATATGTGCTGATGGATACGAAATGAGTGTCAGGGGACCGATATGAAGTGGTCATGAAAATGGATACGAACCTCATCCATGGGATGGATACGAACGAGACCTTACCTGGTGGATATGAACAAGATTTTACCTGATGGACACGAACAAGCCTTTTTCCTGATGGATACGAACAAGGTCTTACCTGATGGATGCGAAACCATTGAGTCGAGTCCATGCTGGTCGATACGAACGATATCGATTCGAAGTCCACCACTGTGCACTGTCTCTGATCGATACGAGATCATGGATTCGAAGTGTACCACCTGTCCACATCCTAATCGATACGAAATGTATCGATTCGAATAAACCTCCGCATGCTTTCCTACTAATCTGGGTGTGTTGTTATCGAGTCGAAATCCATTTAGCCTTCCAACCTGATCGATTTGAATGAGACGCTGCTCCATGGATACGAACTATCGGGCATGCGTGAACCATCTCTTTCCATCCCGACCGATACGAATGTCATCGATTCGAACCAGAATCTAATCGATGCGAACTTCACCGAGTCAAACCTGTGCCGATCGATATGAACGGTATCGATTCGAACCACTATCTTCCGATCGATATGAAATGTATCGATACGAAACATCCCCTGCGCAACAATGGATACGAACAGCATGTTCTTCCTACCTTGCATCGATCATATCTCCTTCATACGAACTCCAAATTAACCTGAAATTTGAAGCATAGCCTCTCCTAGTTCTCATCATCTCCAATCGATTTCGTCCCGATCGGAGCCCGGCTAAATTTTGACGACATCGATTGCAACCTTGTTTCCAATCGATCTCCAATCCTGATATCCATCATTCCTTGCCAATTTGTTGATATTACAGTTTTGACCAAAAAATGGGATAACATTTTGCCCCCCAAAACATGCCTTGTGATAATAAGGCGTGTTTTGAATAGTTCCGAATCCGAAATCTGAAGTCCATAGCCACATCGTCAGAGTACATCATCCTCGACTGCTCCGAGTCAAATCTAATAACCAAAACATTAGCCAATTCCATATCCATCCGAACTCGACAACCGAGTCCTAATCCATCCTCATCCGATAGCCAATAACCGAATCCAGGACCTCTCCGGGTCGATATCCAAATCCATAACCTCTCCGGGCTCTTGCCAAGCATAATTCACAACCGACGACCCTGGTCCAGTGTAATTCACATCCGACGACCATGGTCCAATATCCCTGTACGTTGAGATAACCTCTCTGGGTTCTTACCAAGCGCAATCCACACTTGACGACCGTGGTCCAATGTCCCTGGACGTTGTACAATGCCATGGCTTAAGTCCTAAGCTGAATCCTGGTCTCTCCGGACCCTTGCTGAGCATAGTCCATATTCAGCGACCTGAATAAGCCAATTTGCCACATGCGGGCGAAGAGACTTACCCCTTGTCAGGTATTATCCATACCCGACAACCGTTTATCAAAAACCGGATAAAAATCCAATCAACATCCAATCCAGTATCCAAATCAAACCAGAAAATCAGAAATTCAAACCAACATCCAAAACAGAAAACAATCGTCCAACCAAAAATCCAAATCAGAAAGCAAACAAAACCAGGAGTTCAATCCAAACTCCAAAATCAAACACAAAAAGAAAAGCAGTGTCCAATCCGAAAGCAAAAGACAAATTTCACAAACCATAGCATCGCATTTTATCATCATTCAGAGCATGCCTAGGGGCTATCTCCATCCCCATACATGTGTAAATGACTTGGTTGCTTGCCAATAGTTCGCTACTTATTTCATACTATCCTGGTCAATTGATAACCAATCGACCATCATTTCTGGGCCTCCCACTGTCATGGTTTGAGGTAGGCGGTGGTTGCTCCTGCTACGCCACTATATTTCGAGTTCCGACATATTGTCGCAACAGTCCATTCCTTACATGTTCCTCGATTATATCCTTTAAATGCCTGCAGCTGTTGGTGTCGTGCCCATCCAAATCATGAAAGAGGCAATGCTTTCCCGATGCCCTCTCCCGTTCCGATTGTTCTCTCCTAGCCGGCTCCCGGTAAGGAAGGCGATTCTGAGTTTCCATGTATATCCTCTCTGGTGTCTCGTTTAGTCCTGTGTATGTGGAAAACTTTGGATCCTTCCATCCCTTTCTGGCTTTTCTTGAATCGTCATCCATCTTCCTCTTTCCTTTATCCTTATTTGAGACTCCGTTGGACGGTCCTCCACACTCAGTCGCATTCACCCTCATTAACTTTAAATCCATACAAGCATCTTCTTGCCGAAGGAATCTTTCGGCTTCGTGGAAGAATTCCCCAAGATCCAGTGGTGGGTCTCGTATTAAAGATACCTTAAATTCCGAGTCATCTTTGACTCCTGATACCGCCGCCATCAAAACCATCAATGGATTCGGCCGATCCACAGAAGTAACCGCCGCATTGAATCGAGTTAGAAAAGTTCTAAGAGATTCATCCATCCTTTGCTTTACCGACGTTGATGTCTTACGTTCTTTGGTCTCTTGATATGAACCCGAAACTGCCCTAAAAAACTATCCACCAATTCCCTCCAAGTCCTGATAGACCCTTCCTCCAGTTTCCTAAACCACATTGCACCTAAGTCCGTCAAGTACAAAGGGAAACATCGGACCATCACTTCCTCGGATGCTCCCAGCACTTCCATATGTCTAGTGTATCTCATCAAGTGATCGGTCGGGTCAGTCTTGCCATCGTATACTTCCACGCTAGGTAGCTTGAACTTGGGTGGATTCTGAGCTATCCTGATTTCTTGAGTAAACGGACTCCTGTTCATTCCTTCCAAATCTCTATTAGTCAAAACTCCACGCATAGTTTTCCTAATGACTTCCACTAAGCCAGCATTTTCTGCCAAGGGTTGCCTCCCATGTCCCCGAGGGAATTCCGGTACATACTCCTCATGTGGTTCACCGACGTTAGCACTCGCTCTAGCCTGCTGAGCACCATCCAAGGGCCTTCCAGTACCAAATCTTGCGGGCCTGCCCCTAAGACTTTAATGATTGCCATTTAGTTCTGCATTCCGTCCTCCATTGGGTTCCGCAACCCTAGTTCCTTGTCCTGCACTTGTAGCCACCGTAGTTGGTCCAAGGTTCTGCCTTCCTGCAGTTCTCATTTGTTCAAAGAAAGTCTGCATCATTTCCTGTTGACTTTTTAACAATCTCTCCTGCAATGAATTAGCCATAGGCTCCATTTCATCCCTGATTATGTAGATCGAAGCTTGTCCTTCCCCAGCTCCGGAGGATGCTTCTTGACTTCCTTCTTGTTGGCTTCTCTCAGCCCTTTGTCTCCTCCTTGTCTGACGAGTCATTGTCTTTCAAATCTAAACTCTTCACTCTTTTCCAACCCAAACTTCAATCCGATGCAGTGGGTTCTAGTCCTTCTCAGTGAAAGCACCAAAGTGTTTGCACCAAAATTGGTCACAAACCCCAAATGTCATGAAAGCTCCAAAGTATGAATATAAATCAGCAATATTCCAAACACAAATCTCAGACCACAGCAAACAGCAAGCAATAATCCAGAAATAATGAATAGAGACACAAGAATTATAGTGGTTCGGCTATCTCTGGCCTACATCCACTCCAAATTTTTATCCTTTTATTGATCCTTGCTGATTACAGATGATTACAGCAGTATGTATGAAGAATTTCAAGTACAATAGTAGTATTAAAGTTTAGAAACGAATCCGGCAGGGTCTGGGTGTTGAGCAGGCAAAAGAACCCCTTTCTGTAGGCTTCAAGAGGCTATTTATAGGCGTTGGAGGCTAAGATCGAGCTAAAATTTTGGGAGACTTCTTTTGGCAGGTGAGTCGGCCTACGCGACCGACCCCACCAAGTTTCGACTCGATATGCGATCGATATGAATCCATTTCGTATCTATCAAAAAATGATCCAATCGAGATGAAACTTGGCAGGATTGTTCTTTACCTTGTATGCAAGTTGCTGTGAAAATTTCGTTGCATTTGGATTAGCGATTTGGGAGATATGACCGATACGAATTGAATTTTTGTGAGTGCTGTTGCGTTTGTATCAACCGATTTGAATCCATCCTGTTCGACTCGATCAGAAGCACGCGCTTGCTCGTGACGTGGCGCGAGCTTCCTGGACTGATCCACCTTGTGCGCCGAGTTGAACGCTTCTTTCCTGGAGACGTGGGTGTCCTTCGCCGCTTTGAATGCTTATCCCCTTGATTCGTGGATCTTCCTTGTTCGCATCTGCATTTCGTGCTTGTTCATATTCATAACATCGTTCGTTCGCATCCATCTACTCGTGTCTTTCTTCGTATCGACTCCAAGAGTACATTTCGTACCGCTTCCATATGTGCTGATGGATACGAAATGATTATAGGCGGTCCGACACGAAGTGGTCATGAAAATGGACACGAACCTCATCCTTGGGATGGATACGAACGAGACCTTACCTGGTGGATACGAACAAGGTTTTACCTGATGGACACGAACAAGCCTTTTCCTGATGGATACGAACAAGGTCTTACCTGATGGATGCGAAACCATTGAGTCAAGTCCATGCTGATCGATACGAATGATATCGATTCGAAGTCCACCACTGTGCACTGTCTTTGATCGATACGAGATCATGGACTCGAAATGTACCACCTGTCCCCATCCTGATCGATACGAAATGTATCGATTCGATAAACCTCTACATGCTTGCCTACCAATCTGGGTGTGTTGCTATCGAGTCGAAATCCATCTAGCCTTCCAACCTGATCGATTCGAATGAGACGCTGCTCCATGGATACGAACTACAGGGCATGCGTGAACCATCTCTTTCCATCCTGACCGGTACGAATGTCATCGAGTCGAACCAGAACCTAATCGATGCGAACTTCACCGAGTCGAACTTGTGTCGATCGATACGAACTGTATCGATTCGAACCACTATCTTTCGCATCCCCTGCGCAACATTGGATACGAACAACATGTTCTTCCTACATTGCATCGATCATATCTCCTTCATACGAACTTCGATTAACCTGAAATTTAAAGCACAGCCTCTCTTAGTCCTCATCATCATCTCTAATCGATTCCGTCCCGATCGAAGCCCGGCCAAATTTTGACGACATCGATTGCAACCTTGTTTCCAATCGATCTCCAATCCTGATATCCATCATTCCTTGCCAATTTGTTGATATTCCAGTTTTGACCAAAAAATGGGATAACACTTGGTTCATCTAGATACAAATCTGCTGCTTACGTCCGACCTCCTTTTCAGAATCAAGATATCAAGCAACAAATGAGCATCGCTAAAACTGTTAGCACAGACAACCAGCGAATCCAAATATATTTTATGAGGGCATAGGGACTCAAGTCATATTACATAGATGATCTGATATTGTTTCATATTATTCTAATATATATATATATATAATTAAAATTGGATTCATATAATATTTTAAATAAAGTATAATTAATGAAAACTACACACACACACACATAGACACATACATATAGCTTTACTCTAATCAATTATTAAATTAAATGTAATATATAGATATATATAATAAAAACTCTTTTGGTAAAATAATTTCATATGTAATAAACAAAACTTTTTGTTAAAATTCAAATACTAATCTATAAATATATATATACATATTAATAAATATATACACATATAATATATTTAGAATAATGTACATATTGTGTTTATAAATAAAATGTGCTTCAATTTTTTTTGCTTCCGATGGCTATCTGATTTATTATTTAAGTAAAATTATTTTTATATAAATATATATGTATTAATAAATATTAGTTAATTAAAATAACTATTATTAACCATATTGCTCTGGCCAAGGACTTTGACTTTAAGTTGACGATGGTTGACTATGATATTAACCTCCTATAATTATGGAGACGGATTTCCTATTGAATAAGGTTTTATTTCCAATGCTTCAACTCATTTCCAACTTTAGTGTTCGATGGACGTCGTTCCATGATTTAACTATAATCAAAGGGATTTCCACATTGAAGTCCAACAATATTCTTAAGTTGAGAAAATTGTGCAAAATCTTCATTTCAAGATTCTCAGTTTAACCTTATTTATATTAGCAGCAATAAAATTCTCGAGTGAATCATTCTATAGTTATCTAATAACATTTAGCATGTAACCTCTTGATGTCCCAGCGGCCATGAGTAATACACTGCCCAACATTTGGATGGCGTTACATACTCTAGTCTTTTGGACAAATCAGTATTATGTTTTGAACATCTTGAATATTTCAAAATAATATGTTATTTTTAATATGATAAATTTCCCATTATTACATCATGTTATAATTACTATCCCATAACATATCATTTATGTATTTTCTATTTAATATATTAAAACTAAATAATTAATTAACATATCACAATCTGACAAATATATAATAGAAACATAGGTACCTTTTACTATAAACTAGATTAGTCATAAAGTTAGATATATGTAGCAAATTACACGATTGCCCCTAAAACATACCCCAGCTCTATCAATTGTATAGTGTGCCCTTCATAAATTAGAATAGAAGGCTGTCAATGAAAAATGATACCTAAAGCAACCAAATCACAAGTAGAAATATAAGTTAGGTTGTGCCGAAATGTGAAAAATATTTTATATGCTTGAAAACATAATGAATGAACAATACATATTCTTCAAAACGATTGAATAGTATCAAAAATGGAGTAAAATAGGATTGATGAAGAATTGATACAAAAATGTAACAGATGCTAAAATAAGTTTAAGCACTTGTAACTATAGTTACCATGAAAGTTGAATCAAAGCCCATTCTAGTTTCATTATTTTGACATTACAACAGTGCTATGACCCAGTGCAAACAAGGCTTGAGAACCAAGTATCAAATTTTAAAGCCATTATTTATTTCTAGCCCACTTCATTTTTATGCTGATAAAATCTCAAAATGAATTTAGAATTTTGGCCCAACTGTTTAATACTATCCATTTACTCCACTCTATGGAAAAATTGGCACATCAAATAAAAATACAATGAATTGTTAAATGGACTACCGTTTCGGTTAAGGGTAATAAGAGTTTGGGGGAACTTTAACAATAGTCAAGATTTTGAAAGAGGAGAAACCTTTTATCATACTATACAAAATTTTCCACTATTATCCTTCTTTTATTTGTAATTTTTTTTATTGTTTTGCATTTCTACAATTTCAATTTTAAAACAAACAAAATATTGATATTAGTTTTGCATGAATAATAAAATAAATAATTTTTTATTAAATAGATAATTACATACCTTATTTTGAATCTTGATAAAGATATATGATCCTAAATATCTTCTTGATACGTCACTAAAATATTGAATATAAGAAAAAAAATCAATATTCATATCATCTTGTTTTGGTAAAGATTTAAATGGAGATTGGCGAAACAGATATTGAAATGTAGATTGGGATGCATTACCTTTCATAATATTTAATAAGAAAATTAATGTCTAAAATTGTGAAATTAAGGTTTAAAGTTAAGGAATGAAGTGACCGGAGATGAAGAAAGATGAAGAAAGTTGATTACAAACGAGGCAATTTTGTCATTTAGTTTGATTTAATAAGGGAAGAATCAATTACTTGATTTTCCCTCAAAAAAAAGTTTTTAGTTAAGAAAATACTTTTCCTTTCATTATCCTTGTTTGAATCGATTCTCCCTTAAACAATTTCCAAAATAAAGCACGTGTACTAGCAGAAAATGTAGAACAAAATGAATTGCCAAGAAAAGATGTTGTAGAATTGGAAGACCCAAAGGGTTGTTTTATGACAATCGGCACCTCCAAATACACCTATCCCAAACCTAGTATAGCCATTAGTGTCAAGAAATATGAGTTGTTGGGTTTTATTATAAAACTATACAGAGACGTAAAATGTACGATATGATCTAAAACATTCTACACTTTCAGATTTCACAGCATAAGGCAACGAAATATGAATATAGTAACTAACCATCTTAGATAATATCACAAAAAACAGTCTCAAAAAATAGTACATAGTCAAATCCAGAGTAAATAGAAATACAATACACAATCAGATAAAATACTAAGTGCTGAACAAGATAAATAGTTACATCGAGAGTAAATAAAATGACAAGCAACTCTAATGATGAGCTCGCCTCTCCACATACTAATCTCGGTCCTATCACATGTTGCCCTGTCCTTCTATGGTAGGGAAAAAGAAAAGAATTGGGATGGGCCAGATAAATGTCTGGTGAATGAGTACATTGTTAATACAAGGTAATCACATGCAGTTGACTTTAATGATACACCATGTGACCTAGGGCCTTCTACAAGTGTCTATGAACTAATAAGTTTCTTTACTTATGGGGTTTAACTAAATACACGCCTACACTAGCTAATTGTGCAGGATGATGTTTAGGACCGAACCTCTGGACAATACTGAACGGTCAATAACTGCTGGAATAATTCTACATAGGATCACACTACCATTTCTACCATAGAACTAAGTTTCCTACAACTATGATTGCCCATATCCCCACTACGCATTAAGTCGGAGACCGTAACGCCGACTTGTTGAAGTGTCTCATCGTCTTCATCCATGTCCACCTTTCACTGGTAACGTAATTGCCTCTTGTTGCACGCACTAGGATGCAACATCACATTGCATCAAATCCATAAATACCAAGGAACTGTCGTTGCGCTAGGCCACACACTTTATCGGGAATTAGTCAGTGTTATGAGTCCACTGTAGATCCTCATGTAAGTGTCATTTGCGATACAATCACCCCTAGTCAAATTCGACCCTTGTTGGATAAGTAGCATTTACCTAGCGCCGCAACGTCCTCATGTCGCCTCATAGGGAACTAGGTTCCCTACTCCTAACATCCATATATATATATATATATATATATATATATATATATATATATGCTTTAGGCCGAGGTCCATATAGCACTTATGGAATGCCTACTAGTCGACCGCTATATACTAGGGTAGTTGACCGTGATATACCGCGGTGGTCGACCGCTCCAAGTAGTGCAGTCAATCGGTTGCAGTGTAAATTATAGGTTAGGGTTTTTTGTTTACATTCATTTTGATTAATCATTTAATTATGTTCGTTTTATGATTTTTAGCAGCAGCTGATGGTTTTTTGTTTAATAATTCATATGAATTCAAAGTGGTGCTTTTTCATCTTTTAATAGTAATTAATTTAACCCAGGGTTTAAAATTGGTATCATCGAGTTACATTAACAAATTATTAGAATTTATGTATAATTACAAAGTGGTTTAACCTAGATTAATCTTTATATTAAAAAGATTATACCAACACAATTCATAATTTAATTTTAGGTTTGAACATATACTTTTCCAATTTAATTTCTTATAATCTAGATCATATAATGTATATTAAAACTAATTAGAAACAATCATATTATTAAAAATGTGCCCACTCACCTCTCCAAGCTTTCCTTCAAATTTTTGTCTAGAAACCAACCTCGTTGGTTGGTTTTTTGCCTTATTTTATCTTCTTAGATTTCTCTAACTTATTCTTGTTTATTTTTAAACAATTTATAAATGGAGGAAAAGAGAATCCGATGGAGTTTTGGTATAATGATAAATTTCTAATGAATTAAGGTTTAAGTTAGCTGTGTATATTTATTGAAGTTTTAGATTACATCTGACCATTGATTAACATAAAGATAGTCTTCGGCTTCATCCTAAATGTAGAACAATTACTTTGTGACCAAGAAAAAATATTTCGTTAAATCTTGGCCATTTGTGACGAACCGATATTTTCGACTCTCGAAAATCGACAATAATATGTTCACTATATAATATGCCAAATATTTAAGTTTCGAAAATACTGATTTTCTAGGGTGAAGAAGAAAGCGATAGAAGAAGAAACAGAAACAACAATACAGAATCTCACAATCACAATGGAAAAAAATATAATATATAATAACATATCTTTATACAAAGAAACTGTAACTGTTTTATACTTACAATCATCAGAGTACAACAATCATCAATCAATATGGACAGTTATAATAACTTGTCCTGGTATACATAACTCACAGTAGAAATAACCAAGCTCGTGATATACGTCTAAAATCCTCCAGGTCGTCTCCATAGCTCAATAGCATCTTTAGCTGAATCTAGAATACTCAGTCAGACTCGAGCATTACAATAAAATAACACCCGAGTTAGTTTGGAAAACCAACGTGAGAAGACACACTCAATTTGTATTATTAGAGTTATCAAAATATTTTGAAAAACAAAGGTATCTCGTAAGACCATGTCACACATAAACACAATGTGTTTTTCCCTTACGATAACCAAAATATTTGATATCAAAATCATCTGATATTATAATAGTGTCTATAGAAAGTAAAATGAAAATAGCTGAAATGCTTGCATCTCACATTTTTTCATAGTTGGACACAATCAAAACCGTACAGTGCTTATTGGAGAGTGATTCCATATATGACTATGCTACTGGGTACCGCCCATCACAGTAAACCTTTAGAAAAATGTACCAAGAACCTCGTTGGGATCCCATGCCAACACAAGACAGGCCTACCCCTAACCTAAATAGTACCGAATATGTTATCAACCCGGGTGTTCACACCCATAAAATCGAGTGCTCACTTTTCTATGCACAACCATATCCATAATTTATATATATATGAAGGTATCTAGAAATGAGATAACATCCCTAATCGGGTGTGACCCACTTAGCCTTGCTGCATCTCCCCTGTTTTAGTCATTCTCGGTTGAAGAGGCTTGATGCTAACCTTACCTTTCAAGATATTCCACTTAGAATGCTCACTGTCCTCCAATGACGATGTTCTGATAGCATTCGTCCATACAAGTTGTCCTACGTCTGGACAAACCGAATCACCGTCTTCACTGTCTTCACAATGTCCATTCGTAACGCTCAAATTGGATCGAAGTGGTTTTCGAATAATTAAATCTAATCCCGGCCTCTTCGAAACGATCAATGAAATTAGCTAATATTTGATAGTCAGTTATTTAACAATCAATATATCACCCATAAGCAGTCACTAGGCCCGTATTATAATTTTTCCAAAATAATTATTTTCAAAATATCTTTATAAGATATATATTCAAATCCCTCCAAAATTTTCAATATTTGAGACAACTCAAATACTTATATCATATCAGGATATTTCAAACCATCTCTTATTTCAACACTTAGGAAAATATTTTAAAATATATTCTTCTAAACCCCTTATAGCTTGTCAACATTTAGGAAAGTTTCATTTATTTCTCTTTTCTCAAAGTCCTTCACAACTTATATTGTAAATTCCTTAACTCATTTATAACGAATTCCATAAGTTACAGTTCCATGATTAATTTCCTTTAATATTCCCCAAGTAAAAACAATTGTATATGATTCCAAATATCCATTTCTAACTTCTTTTATGAATCCTAATTAATTTTTTGAAGCTCACTTTTATTTAAATACATCGAAAATTTTCCTTATAACTTCCCCAATTCCGTGTTGAGGGTTTCTCTCGACTATATAAACCCCGTTTCCAAACCTCGAGAAGATTTATAAATAAACTTAAATCATTATAAAACTCTATATATATATATAATAAGCATTTAAATAATATAATTTATTTTTAAACATGTTTAACTAATTATTTCAAATATCGAAGCTCTTTTTATAAACATCAGTAACTCATTTTAGATAAACAAATCAATTTTCAAAGCTGATTTTAAAAAATTAGGATTTATTAAAATAAATATTACGATCTAAATAATTCACTATTCGATGTACATCAATCCTACTAATTCAAAATTATACGGTTTGATAAATAAAACTTCCCTTTTTAAAAATAAATTAACTTTTTAAAATAAAAATATATTTTCAAGATCCTAATAACCAATTCAATTTATAAATTTCTCACAACCCATCGATTTCATCCCGATCCTCCTAACCATTCCCACTTTTCAAAAATAGTATCCACTATTTTCCTAAACCCCGTTTCCATATTTTAATATAAATTCACCCTATGAATTTATATCCCCAATTTATTTATTGATATCATTTTACCCTTGTTTATAAACATCGTTTATAAAATTATAAACTCGTTTGAGTTTTCACTTGTTTATAAATCTAATTTCATTTATAAAATCCCATTTTATAAATCCATTTTTTAATGAAGTTCATATATTTCACAAATCTATTTTAAAATATCGATTTCAAACTTCTTTTCATATTTTTCAAAAATATCGTTTAAAAATTCATCGTTTAAAAATCCTTTATATAAATTATTTTAAAAATCTTTATTTAAATTATTTTTACGAATGTTTAAATACAAACCAAAATCAATTATTGTTTTTATCCAAATTAATTTCTTAAAAATATTCTAAATTTCTATATGAATATTTTTATATTCTAATCTCCTTTTAAATCTTTTCAATTTCCAAAGTTAAATATTTACTGTATTTAAAATACCAAAAGTTTACCTAGTGCTACCATAGCATCCAACAATTCACATCGCAACAAAAATCTATAACAGCTTATTTAACACATCATATATTATTAAGACGAAAAACAATTAATACAAATTTGAGAATCCAGTTGGATCCCTCCAACCTGTTTCCTTGTATCCACAGATATTAAAACAACATAAAACTACCAATCCCACTTCGAGGGATATATCGCGGTATATAGGGTTATCCGCTATTATGCGGGGCGTATACAGTCTCATCCGCTCCAATGGGCAGGAAATAAATCCAAATACTATTATACATACTACTATATATATATATATATATATATATATATATATATATATATATAACATCCAAACTGATAATAATTTGTACATTCAACCAAGCATTCAATAATTTATTTAAATCATTATAATTAATCCCAGCAATCCAAAACAAGTGATATTTACTCACCTTGATTTTTATTTGCAGTTCATTCCAATTTTAATTCCATCGCGCTGATTTTCCAACTACGAATCCCACATGACTGTTTCGTTCATTTTGGACCTCGTATGCAATTTTATATGGCTAAATGAACATAAAAATAATTTAACTTATAATTAACTTAAATATGAAAAAAAAATTAAAACAAATTACCCTACTAATAGATGACCCGTCTTTCCCAAAGAAACTCTTACCTAAGAGTAGTATCGCGTCTACCCCTTCATCGCAGCCAGGCATCACGACTTCTTCTTAACTCCGACACCACCAAAATCGCCGACCCCCATACTCATGCATGACTCCACCATCATCTCAACTTCTCACACACAGTCATAATCCATGACACAACGCCACTCATCTTTAACCCTTGATCAATGCGACTCGAAATGCCATGCTGCCACCTTCTGACTCGGCTATGAGCATCGTCGACCCTTACAACAGATCGCGCCTCTATTAGAGCATTGTGATGAATTATCACGCGCGAGTGCCTCCAATGATCTCCCCTTCATGATGATTTTCTTTCCCTCGGGACTCCTCGAGCTCGAACTCAGGATCCTTGCATCAGCTAATCGCTCTCAGGCGAATCAATCTCTTTTTTAATGAACTGTTTCATTTTCATGAGGAAGAAAGAAGGCATGCACGTTCTTTTAAAGGAGAAGGAGGCATGTTTGAACCATTTTGATTTAAAGTGATTTAAAGAAAGGAGGACGTGATTAAACGTGGATAAGCGGTTATGACTTGATTTTGATTATATATATATATATATATATATATATATATATATATTATTTTCAAATATCTCACATGACATATCTCAAAGTTTTAAATCCTTATGTAGGCGTGTCGCCAGGCATGCCTCTAGGCGTTCCTAGTGTTATACCGCTTTTCCGAACTTAATGGAACAAGTTCCAAGTCCCAATTCGATCGTATGGAAAAGATAATAATTTAAATCGACTATTTAAATTAAATTTAATAAATTATTTCCAAGCATTTTCAGATCGTACGACCAAACAGTGAATCCAAATGCTATGAAATTTGAAATGCAATAATAATATACTATTACGGATCCAATGGAACTTGTTTCGTCGAATTCCAAGAGTGTGCTCTGGATCTCCATTTTAACGTATCAATTAAATTGATGATTTCCAAAATTTTACAAAATCGTTTGAATTTCAGTTTTAAAATCTTCTAACTAAATTATAACTCCAAATCCAATATTTAAAATCATTTAAATATTCAAAATCAAACAACGAAAAATCCGGGTCGTTACATTCCTTCCCCCTTAAAAGAATTTCGTCCCCGAAATTGCTAAGGCGGGAAAAATGATCCAATCCATTAACTTATCAAAACCCACTTAGTTAAAACCCAATATCCACTTTTCTAAACCCTTTAGCTTTATCCAAAACATTTAGCTTTCATTTCTAAACCACAATCCCCAATTTCAAACTCAATTCCAAAATCAACCTCTTTAGTTAACAAAAATTTCCAAAAATATCCAAAAATTTCTTACACCCTAAATTTTCAAAAAAAAAAAATGGCAGGGCCTCCTTTGTACAGAGAGCCTTTTACTATATGACAAAAGAGATAAAAATATATACATTGACCCACGCGTTTAGAAAACATAATATATATATATATATATATATATATCAATATTTATATCATTTGCGATATTTAATCCGAAAACGTACCTTAATTTTGCATTTTTAAGCAAGCGGCTTATTTTATATGCAGTTTCGCAAACCAACTCTAGCCCAATAGCCTCCGGGTGCCTGTACTTACTCAATTTAAATATTTAAGTCCCAAAATATGAAATTCACTTTTCATTCATTTAAATAATTACATAAATGAATTTCATTAACCACATGCCAAACATATATATAAGAAATTATACGGTTCCGAAACTAATCTAATTACTTCTAATCGATTTATATACCATTTCATTCAATCCGAATGATTTACAATCCAATTCACTTGCATTCACTTCACAGTTACACACACTATATTTATATCCATTCCAAATTGGTTCAAAAATAAATCTATTCACTTTCTATTAATTCACAGAATTTTATTTACTTCCGTTTTTGTAAAAGGATAATTTTTCCATGCAAATTCGACGATATTCATTTAATAAAATAACCGCTTAAGCTTCTACCTATTTTAAGTTGATTCCAAATCAACTTATATGCAATTCTATTCCATTTCAAATTGATTCTCAATCAATTTATTTACATTCCATTCATATCCACATTCCTTATATTCAAATCCATTTATTTGGCTCGGAATCATTCCGTGCTACTTCATTAAATAACCATTTCACAAATTCTATTTGAGCCAAGATTCCTTGAAAAGTATTAACTCAAGTTAATTCATTTATTTCAAATTATTTCAACTCTACAACATAAGTTTATTACTCTTGCAACAAAATCCAATTTTTCATTTTCAGATTGATTCTCATTCAATCAAGTTTCATTCCATTTTACTAATTAATTTAATTAGTTTATTCATTAGTTCCACTTAAAATTTAATTCCACACTCAAATTCATTTAACAAATATCCCAAGTCATATTCATTTATTTACACTTAAATTGAATTTATTTATAACTCAAGTCATCATGATTTCAATCCAATTCCATTTTATTTGACCATATTTCCAAATATATTTAATTTACTTATAATTATGTCGAATTTTATTTACAACTCACGTTTAAATTCCAATATTCACTTTTAATCCACAAACCAATTTTATTCAACCAAGTCAAGTTCCATTTTGTATTCAATGTCATATTTTTATTTCAAAAATCACTCCATTTCATTACTTGAGTTAAGATTTACATTATAATTCAAGTTTGGATTTTTATTTTTTATCTAAGCTTGCTTTCCTTTAATTCATTCCAAATTGTATTCTATTTGTTTTCCATATTCAAGTCTTATATTCATTTATTAAGCTATTATCAATTCAAATCCAATTCTATTTAACACATCTTGAATTCACTTCAACTTCCTTTACCTGAGTTAAGTCCATTTCAGAAACCATTTGCTCAAAATTATTTCCTAAGTCTTTATTATTAACATTATATTCCATTTCTTAACTTTGTATATTCAACTTTAAAGCTCAAGTTCATATTTACTGATTCATTAAATATTTCCATTAAATCCAAAAAAAAAATAAGCTATACAAACTTATTTACTTACAATTCCATAATTTTCCACTTAAATTTTTTTTCCACTCAAATTTTATAGTTTGTAGTTATATAGTCAGTTTTACAATTCTAGTTCTATATATAATTCCAATCGATGTAATTTCTAATTCCAATTCAATTCTTATTTCTTGACTTAAGTTAAATTCCAATTTCAAAATTTTCCACACTTCCTTACTTATATTTATTTATTCCATTCACTTATTCATTTTCAATTAAATTCATTTAATTAGTTCACTTTACCAATTTATTCCACTTAACTTTGCCTAAGCTAACTCACCATTTCATTAATTTATTCCATTTAATTCCATCCAAATCAATATTAATTTAATTTCTAAAATTTAATTTCTTTAACTTAAGTTAAAATTACATTTTAACTTTCTTACTTTAAATTTTAATTCAAAATTCACTTTTAACACTTCTTTCCTTAAAAATATCAACTTCCACTTATAAGTTTTTAAAAACTTATTTCTGATATTCTTTAGAACATTTGATAAGGGTTCCAGAATTTTTTTAAACACCCAGTATTTATTTCAAATCACTTTGAAATCAAATATATACACACACTTTCTTTTGTTTAACAAACTTCCTTGGAATCTCAAATTCAACCTGATTTTATCCATAACAATTCCTTTCGAAATTTTTAAACACACTTGTTTGCCCAATAAATTTGAAATATATCAATTACGGTAGCAATCCATCACTTAGAAACTCAAAAATGAACACTGATTATGTCGCAATCATCATCAGAATTATTTTCCAACGACTGTAGTGAGTTCAATGCTATATCACTTCAAAAATTTGAAACAGTTTCTATTCAAAAATATTCCGAATAATCTTACTATTATTCATTTTTAAACACTTTGGAAAATGTTTCCAAAAATCTCCGGGGTTTGATTTTCCAACTTCTGGTTTGAATCCATTTTTAGTTTTTAACTCAATTATATAATTCATTCTTATACAATCTCTATTTGGTTATATATAACCATTTCAAATTTTATAATCTGTTTTGGATTATAATATTAACAACCAAACACATCAATATATTATAATAATTTCTATAAAATTATTTCTTCATATCAAAATATGATTTGGTTAAAATTATTTGATTTGCCCGCTTCAAAACAATATTTTTTCGAATTGCTCTATTCAATTGTTTAGAAACAACTATCGATTTAGTTGCATCCCACTACTCGACCAGAATTTATGTGCCACTCAACAGATAAATCAACACAATATAAAACAATTTATATTCACTAACAAATATGCACTCGTATCTATTATTACACTCAACTCATTCTATGGTATTACTGACCCTATCTCTAATGAGTAATCCTCATAGAAGCCGAGGTTCTCACTTAACCTTCAGCTCTAATACAAAGTGCGACGAACCGAGATTTTCGACTCTCGAAAATAGACAACAATACATTCACTGTATAATATTTCGAGTATTAAAGTGTCGGAAATAACGATTTTCTAGGGTGAAGAAGAAAAAGATAGAAGAAGAAACAGAAATAAAGCCATGAAATCTCACAATCGCAGTGGAACAAAATATAATATATAATAACAGATCTTTGTAGAAAGAAACTGTAACTATTTTATAATTACAATCGTCGGAGTACAACAATCATCAATCAATCTGGACAGTTATAATAACTTATCCTGGTATACATAACTCACACAGCGGAAATAACCAAGTACGTGATATACGTCTAAAATCCTCCAGCTCATCTCTTGAGCTCCATAGCATTCTAACCTGAATCTGCAATACTCGGTCTGACCTCGAGCATTATAATAAAATAACACCCGAGTCAGCCTGAAAAACCATCGTGAGAAAATACACTCAAATTGAATTATTAAAGTTATTAATATCCTTTGAAAAACAAAGGTATCACGTAAGACCACGCCACACATAAACACGATGGGTTTTTCCCTTACGATAACCAAAACATTTGATATCAAAATCATTTGATATTAAAGTAGTGTCTATAGAAAGTAAATAGAAAATAGCCAAAATGCTTGCATCTCAAATTTCAGCGTAGTTGGGCACAATCAAAACCGTACAACGCTTATTGGAGAGTGGATTTCATAAAATGACTGGGTTACTGGGGTACCGCCCATCATAGTATACCTCTAGAAAATTGTACCGAGGACCACGTCAGGATCCCTTGCCAACATAAGGCCAGCCTACCCCTAACATGAATAGTACCGAATATGTTACCACTCCGGGTATTCCCACCTTTAAAATCGAGCGTTCACTTTTCATGCACAATCATATCCATAATTTATATACATCTGAGAGTATCAAGAAAAGTGATAACATGCCCTCATTAGGTGTGACCCACTTAACCATGCTGCGTCTCCCCTATTTTAGTCATTCCTAGTTGATGAGGCTTGAGGCTAATCTTACCTTTAAAGACTATTCCACTTAGAATGCTCATCGTTCTCTAATGACGATGTTCTGATAGCATTCGTCCATACAAGTTGTCCTGGGTCTGGACAAACCGAATCACCGTCTTCACTATCTTCACGATGTCCATTCGTAATGCTCAAATCGGATCGAAGTGATTTTCGAATAATTAAATCCAATCTCGGCCTCTTCGAAACGATCAATGAAATTGGCCAATATTTGATAGTCGGTTATTTAACTATCAATATAAGATCCATAAGCAATCACAAGGCCCATATTATAATTTTTCCAAAATATTAATTTTCAAAATATCTTTATAAGATATATATTCAAATCCCTCCCAAATTTTCAATTTTGAGATAACTCAAATACTTATGTCCATATCAGGACATTTCAAAACATCTCTTTTTTCAACACTTAGGAAAATATTTAAAAATATATCTTCTAAACCCCTTACTTGTCAACACTTAGGAAAGTTCCATTTAATTCTCTTTTCTCAAAATCCTTCACAACTTATATATTAAATTCCTCAACTCGTTTATAACGAATTCTATAAGTTTTAGAGTTCCTTAATTAATTTCCTTTAATATTTCCAAATTCAAAACACTTGTCTATAATTGTTAATATTCATTTCTAACTTCTTTTATGAATCCTAATTCATTTTTCAAAGTTCACTTTTATTTAAATACTTCTAAAATTTTCCTTACACTTCCCCAAATTCTGTGTTGAGGATTTCTCTTATAAATCCCATTTACTTAATAAACCCCATTTCCAAACCTCGAGAAGATTTATAAATAAATTTAAATCATTAAAAAAACTCTGCATATATATATAATAAACATTTAAAGAATAATAATTTCTTTTTAAAACATTTTCAAGTAATTATTTAAAATATCAAAACTCTTTTTATAAACATCAGTAACTCATTTTTAAATAAACAAATCAATTTTGAAAGTTGATTTTAAAAAAATTAGGATTTATTAGAATAAATATTAAGTATTTGAAAAATTCACTTTTCGATGTACTTCAATCCTACTAGTTCAAAATTATACAGTTTGATAAATAAAACTTCCCTTTTAAAAATAGCTTAACTTTTTAAAATAGATATATTTTCAAGATCCCAATAACCAGTTAAATTTATACATATCTCTTGATTCACAATCCATCGATTTCATCCCGATCCTCCTAACCATTCCTACTTTTCAAAAACAGTATCCATTATTTTCCTCAACCATGTTTCTATATTCTAATATAAATTCACCTTATTAATTTATATCCCCAATTTATCAACTGATATCGTTTACCCTTATTTATAAACATCGTTTATAAATTTATAAACTCCTTTGAATTTTCGTTGGATTATAAAACTAATTTCATTTTTAAAATCCCATTTTATAAATCCATTTCTTAATAAATTTCATGCATTTCACAAATCTATTTTAAAATATCGATTTCAAAATCCTTTTCATATTTTCCAAAAATATCGTTTGAAAATCCTTTGTAAAAATTATTTAAAATATCTCTATTTAAAATATCTTTACGAATAGTTAAATACAAACCAAAATCAATTATTGTTTTTATCCCAATCAATTTCTTAAAAATAATCCAAATTTCGATATGAACATTTTTATATTCAAATCTTCTTTTAAATCCTTTCAATTTCCAAAAATAAATATTTATGGTATTTAATACCAAAAGTTTGGCCAATGCTACCATAGCATCCAATAGTTCACTTCACAAAATAAATCGTAACAGCTTATTCTAACACATCATACAATATTATATATGAAAAACAATCAATATAAATTTTAGGATCCAGTTGGATCCCTTCAACTTGTTTTCCCGCGTCCATAGATGTTAATACAACATAAAAATACCAAACCACTTCGAGGGAGATATCGCTGTACATAGGGTCACCCGCTATAATGCGGGGAGTATAGGGTCTCATCCGCTCCAATAGGTAGGAAATATATCCAACTACTAATATATATACTATATATACACATATATATAACATCCGAATTGATAATAATTTATAAATTCAAACAAGCATCCAATAATTTATTTAAATAATTATAATTAATTCCAGCAATCCAAAAAGAGTGATATTTTACCCATCTTGTTTTTTATTTATAATCCATTCCAATTTTAATTCCATCGCATAGATATTCCAGCTACGAATCCCATGATTGATTTATTTGGACCTCGTGTTCAATTTTATATGACTAAATGAACTTTAAAATAATTTAATTTATAATTAACTTAAATTTAAAATTTTGGCTTTTTTTAAAAAAATACCATACTAACAGATAATCCTTCTTTCCAAAAGAAACTCTCGCCTCAGAGCAATATCGCATCTGCCGCCTTTATCGCAGCCACGCATCACGACTTCTTCTTAACTCTGGTGCCACAAAGAATCGCCGATCCCCATTATCATGCGCGATTCCGCTATCATCTCAACTCCCCATGCACATTCACAATCAATGGCACAACGTCGTTCGTCTTCAACCCTTGATCGAACGTGACTCAACACGCCAAGCTGCCACCTTCTGACTCGGCTACGAGCATCGCCGACACCCACAATAGATTACGCCTCCATTAGAGCATTGCGATGAATTGTCGTGCGCGAGCACCTCCACTACTCTCCCATTCATGATGATTTTCTTTCCCCTAGGTCACCTTGTGCTCGAGATCGAAATTAAGATCCTTGCATCTGCTAATCGCTCTCAGGCGATTCAATCTCTTCTTTTTAACTGTTTCGATTTCGTGATGAAGAAAGAAAGAAGGCATGCACGTTCTTTGAAACAAGAAGGAGGTGTGTTTGAACGATTTTGATTTGTGCTGATTTGAAGAAAGGCGGCGTGATTAAACGTGGAAAGGCGTCTATGACTTGATTTTGATTATATATATATATGTATATGTATGTATGTATGTATGTATGTATGTATGTATGTATGTATGTATGTATGTATGTATGTATAAATAATTTTGTTCCAAATATCTCACATTACATATCTCGAAATTTTAAACCCCTATGGAGGCATGCCGCCAGGCATTCCTAATGTCATACCGCTTTTCCAAACTCAATGGAACAAATCCCGAGTCCCAATTCGATCGTACGGAAAAGATAGCTTTTTAAGTCGACAATTTAAATTCAATTCAATTAAATTATTTCTAGGCGTTTTCAGATCGTACGACCAAATGGTGATTCCAAATACTATGAAACTTTAAATTCGATAATAACATACTATTATGGATCCAATGGAACTAGTTTCGTCGAATTCCAAGACTGTGCCCTGTATTGCTATTTTAACGTATCGATTAAATTGACGATTTCCAAAAATTTAATAATTCGCTTGAATTTTTAAAATCTTACTAACTAAATTATAATTCCAAATCTAATATTTAAAATCTTTTAAATAATCAAGATCAAACGATGAAAAATCTGGATCGTTGCATCGTTGGCCACTCAAACTCATCGATATGGAACTTCAACCAGTTGACTGTTTAGTGGGGACTGATCGACCGTACATGCAGAAGTTAATAACTACAACCGTCTACTCATCCATCATCCACCGGTAACCATTTTCCTTAGTTAAATTTCTAATGCGGCATGTACATGCAAACATGGAATGCATGTGAACCTATACTAATGCAGAGAGTAGGCGGTTGTCTGTTGTTAACCTCCTTTAATGCATGTGCTTATGACATGCATCCAAAATGCATGCAACAACCTTGGTAAATATGCTTGCAATTCTACAAGTATGATTAACCATTCAATCCATATGTAGCAACCTTGTGCATATAGCTTAATAGAATCAAATAAGGGATGTGCAGTTGTGATGTGCAGTTGTGATGTGAGTGTGTGTGATGACTAGAGAATATACTTACCTAAGCATGTAAAAACCAATCTAGCAAATTCATGCACTAGCATCCATCATCCAAAACATGTACAAATGACACGTTTACAACCATTCCTAATATCCAGTGGTCTCTATCAATGGGGTATACTTAGCTAAATCCTAACACATATGTAGTCTGATACTTATTCAATTAAATTGAAGACGTGCTAGAAAAGTGTTATGGGTGGGTAGCTCGGATTCTCTCCTCAAGCTCCCATGTATTCTCCGCTGGCCCGTCTCCGTGCTAACCCTTAATAATCTTGATAACCTTGTTAAGAAATTGCTTTATACCATGCTCAAGAATACAAGTGGGTGCACGGCAGACAAGTGACTCCCTCTCTACTTCCACCTCCTCTAGCTGACTCAGCTTGACTACGATAATTGTATCATATAAATACTTTCGGAAGTGTGACAAATGGAAAACATCGTGTGCTCCCGCTAACTTCTCAGGAGGCTCTACCCTATGAGCTAACTTCCCAGCTCTACCAATTATCGAAAAAGGCTACGAACCTCGATCCCAACTTTCCTAGACTGCTAAATCTCTAAAGTGCTTAAGCGGTGAGACCTTCACAAAGACCACATCGCCCACTGCGAACTCCAACTCCGTACATCTCCTATTAATGTAATATTTTTTCCGATCCTATGCGATTTTCATCCACTACCTTCTATAATGTCTCCCTCACCATGTCCGGCCCAATAATAATCCTATCCATAGTGTCCCACCAACACGACGCTGATCTACAGAGTCTACCATACAATGCCTCGAATGGTGTTATCCCAATACTCACCTGACAGCTGTTATTATAGGTGATCTCCATTGGTGGTAGGTATCCTCCCAAGAGCCTCCAAGATCCAATATGAACATCTGAAGTAGATCCTCCATCACCTGGTTTACTTTCTCCATCTATCCGTCTGTCTATAGTTGATAAGCTACAGGCAAGCTCAACTCGATGCCTAAAGACTCTTGTAGACTACTCTGAAACTCGTTGGTCGAAAGCGAATCTCGATTGCTAATGATTCTAGAAAGAACTCCATGCAACTTAATGATCTCTCTCATATATAGGGTTGCCAAAGATGCTACAGTCCTCATACTCCTCACTGGAATAAAATGAGCGCATTTGGTCAACCGATCAAATATGACCCAAATACACCCATTCCCTCTCCTACTCCTAGGTAGTCCATCAATAAAGTCCATAGAAATACTCTATCACTTCCATTGCAGAATATCCAATGACTATAACAATCCTCATGGTTTCTTATATTCCGCCTTTTCCCTTTGGCAAGTCATACATCGGGCCACATACTCTGCCACATGTCTCTTTATGCCTGGCCAATAAAAGACTCTCTTTATGTATGGTACATTTTGTCCCTATCGGGATGACTGATCATCCTCTAACGATGACATTCAGCTGGTACCATATTAATCAACTCCATAGTGAGAGGAACGCATAATCTACATCTCTCCATAACCAACCCTTCAAGTCAATGGTATTACGCATCAGATGACTCGATTGCTCTCCTTTACCAATCCGCTCAAAGATATATAGTAGTTCCTTATCTTGCTTCTAACCTGATCGTATGCAGTCCATAATTGTAGGTTGTACATCCAAAGATGCAAATAATCCTGAAGTAATATCTGACAATGTCGAAAGTCAAATGTAGAAAGTAACTCTAAATACTTCCACTCTAAAAACATAGAATCCAACACCACATGCTTCCTACTCAAGGCATCGACTACAACATTACTCTTTCCTGGAGTATAGGAGTTGTCGAAGTCAAACGACGCTAAGAACTCCATCCACCTCTAGTGCCTTAGGTTAAAATCTTTTTGGAAGAATAAATACTTCAGTGACTTATGATCCATATATAAGTCAAACCGCTCTCCCTAAAGATAGTGTCTACATGACTTGAATGTAAAGACAATGGTTGTTAACTCAAAAATCATAGGTAGTTTAGTTTTTCTCCCATACAAATAGAAGCACTGCGCCATGACTTCCTCTGATGCCTCCAATACTTCCATGTGCCTCACATAACTCGTTAGGTGAACAATGGGATCTGTTTTCCCATCATACATTTCCTGTGATGGTAGTTTGAAATCCAACGGATTCCTAGCTTACCTGATCACAGGAGTGAAGGGGATCCTGTTAACATCCTTCAAATCTATATTCACCATTCGTCCCTTCAAAGCATGTCTGATTAAGTCCTCTAACCTGTCATTGTCATCAAGTAACGGCCTCGTTCATTGTCTCCAGCCTGCCCCTCGAGTCCACGAGGGAATCCTAGAACCAGCCCTTCTGGATGAGCGTCCACTTCCCTATTAATGCCAAATTGCCCAGCATCGCCTGGTATCCTTATTGGAATGGAGCCTACATGATTCGTGGGCATGCCTCCTAGTTCAGGGGCCGTTCCTAATGGTCCAATTCTATCCTGTACTTCGGTCTCCCCATGCCCTTGGTATTATTTTCGGACTGCCTTCGTTCCTGCTGCTCTAGCTTTGTGATCCTCATTTCTGGCATCACCTGCTACTCTATTCCTTTGGTTTTTCACTCCAACTTGTCCAACTTGTTGAAGTAGGTTCTGTATCATTTCCTCCTACCTTTTCAGTATCCCTTCCTGCATAGCATCCATCATCATTTCCATCTCATCTCTGGTTCATGAAAACTGAGGTCTGATTAGCTTTTGAGGAAGCCTCCTGATTTCCTTCATGCTGACTCATTTCCGCTCTTTGTCTCCTTGTTAATAGCTTTGCCATAACTTCGAAAGAATCCGAGTTCCTAAGCCCTTAAATCCAAAGTCCAAGCTTTAGAATCCTTGAGTGCTAGCTCCCTCAATGAAAGCACCAAAATATTAGTGCCAAAATTGGACACTAACACCCAAACGTAAATAAAAGCACCAACTAACAGTCACAGATAATAGATAGAGTGTATGTAGAGACTATAAATATGAAGAGCAGTAAAAATTAAAAAGAAAGTAGAAAAAATAGTGGATTTATAGTGGTTCAGCTGACTCTGGCCTACGTCCACTCCAAAAATTTCCTTTTTATTGATATGAGAATCAGTTATAGTTACAATCCGGAGTTTTTAAAACAATAATGGCAAAGTACCATTAATGAGGAAGAAGAAGGGAAACAGAATGATGATCCCTTTTATGAAGCCCCGCTTACTGTATTTATAGGAAAAATCCAAGTTATTGGGCTTCCTAAGTGATCCAGGACTATTAGAACCATAGTCGAGTCCATACAGCCAACCCAGCTTCTTACCGACCTAGCTTTCAACCGACTCATCTTCCAACTGATCCAGATTCCCACCGACCTAGCTTCCTACCGACCCAGATTCCTACCTAACCAGATTCCCACTGAACCAGCTTCCAGTGGACCCATCTTCCAGCCAACCTAGCTTCCAACCGACCTAGCTTCCTTCCGACCTAGATTCTTACCGACCCAGCTTCTTGCCAACCTAGATTCCTACCGATCCAGATTCCTTCCGATCCAGATTCCTACCAACCCAGTTTCCAACTGACCTAGATTCCTACTGACCCAGATTCCTACCGATCCAGCTTCCAACCGACCTAGATTTCTGCCGACCCAGATTCGTGCCGACCTAGATTCTTACCGACCCAGCTTCCTAGCAACCCAGATTTCTTCCGACCCAGATTCCTACCAACCTAGAGTCCTACCGACCCAGCTTCCTGCCGACCCAGCTTCCAACCGACCCAGATTCCTACCGACCTAGCTTTCTACCGACCCATATTCCTACCATCTAGATTCCTACCAACTTAACTTCTAATAGACCTAGATTCCCACCGACCCAGATTCCTACTGACCCAGCTTCCAACCTACCCAGATTCCTACCGACCCAGATTCCAGCCAACCCAAATTCTTACCGACCCAGCTTCCAACCGACCCAGCTTCCTGCCGACCCAGGTTCCTATCAAACCAGATTCCAACCATCATAGCTTCCGGCCGACCCGAACAACTACCCTGGATGACTCGGAGAAACCATCAAGAAAACCCAAAGCAAGTCCAAATATGACTCGAAGCAAACTCCAAGCAACCCACGATAAAACTTAACTTTTGTCAAAACTCGCATTTCGTGTATCCCGTGACTTTGTACATCGAATATGTCGAATCCCAGCTTCATATCATGATTACCATTCTTGATTGATCGTATATCCATCTAATTGACTAAAACCCGTCGTATTCCATTCTCAACAACAGAGCAACCGATTTAGTAAAATCCGTCTGTCTGCCTTTCCAAAAGGCGGGTTAACATAGATAAAAATTGTTAATTGTTTACTTAGATGCTTTATTGGTTGATTGTTTGATTTTGATAAATTGTCGCTTTAAACCAATTAACATATAAAATCAATTATAGGGACTTAATGATGTACAGGAAATTTGTAGTGGGATCCAACATGATTCCTCGCCTTTGTTGATTTATTTTCAATAATACTCTTGTTATATGAATTATAAAATATCAAACCTGATTGTTTAGCCCTATGTATATAATATTGTTATATGTTAAAAACTTAACCTCTATAGTGATAAAATCAATATCAACATTGTTTAAGCGATGTGGTGGTTTTTGGCTTCAATTTAGTGTTTTGAAATACTAATAATCTTTAGTATTGGTTTAGAAAGGGTTTTTTATTCGGTGAATGATTTTAAATCTAACCTTTGGGTTTTCTTAATTATTTTTATTTGAGAAAAATTGAACATCTCTATTTTACCATAACATTTTTTATTTGTCTTTTCTAAATCATTTAGAAATATTTTAAAGTTGTTTATAAAAATTTAATAATGATTTTAAGTGGTTTAACTATTGTTTAATAGTATTTTAAAAGTTGTTTATTTATATTTAATATTGTTTTAAAGTTATTTATCAATATTTTATATTGTGTAAAGTTATTTAATCAATAATGTTCAAGTTAATATTATTTATTTACAATGTTTCGAAAGTTATAGTAGTTATTTATTAATTACTTTTTGAAGTTTTTGATTATTACTTACAATAATGTTTGAAGATTAATTATAATTGTTTTATTAATAAGGTCTGGAATTATTATTTTTTGCAGAGTAAGCGGGGTTGAAATCTGGGCCCCTACCAGCTTTATTAAAAAAAGAAAAGAAAATACAACATGAAGAAAAAAAAAATCAATTTGACCCCAATACAAAAGGAACTACGGAGTCCATGGTTCAATTTGATGGTCTAAAAATTCATGCTTGCTAACTCTCATTCCACCTAAAATTTCATGCTTAAGAGCGACCCAAAGCACTAACAGACTCCTGCATTTACCTTCAAACACCCTATTATTCCTTTCACACCACACAATTTTCATCAGTTTTTTAAGAATGAAGAAAAAATAGGTTTTCCTCACTTTGTTCCACTTAGTTGCATTCCAAATCAACGACCACTGCTGGGTGAAGTCGACAGGCGCACCAACAATGCCAAACTTGATCAACATATCACACCAAAGCTGAAGAACAGTAGGACATTCAAAGTACAGGTGCTATATAGTCTCATTACAGGCATAGCACAAGGTACATGTAGTAGGCACAACCATTCCATACTCAACAAGCTTCATTCTAGTCAGAAGAGAATCGTTCACAACCTTCCAAAAGAGGAGATTATCACTATTTGGAGAGATTTCTTTGCAAGTAGCTTTGAACCAAATGCAATCAGGCATGTCAACAATACCATGAAGTGCATCATAAACTCTGCTAATAGAGTGAGATCTGTCATTCCAAAGCACAGTTTCCATGTCATGTAAGTCAAACCTTATACAGGCAAACTGGCTCTAATATGACCTAACAATTTGATTGCTGCAGTAGGGTAGTCACAACTTGCCTTCCACAATATGATCAACAGCCTTGGCATTTAAGCTAATTCCAGATTGGAACTTTTACTGAGAATTGAAAATGCCATCAAGAATGACACCCTTGCTAATCCAAGGAGCATGCCAGAAAGACCAGACACTCATGGCAGATAGTTTAATTTGGATAAGTGGCATAAAAACAATTCTCAACTTCAAAATGGTCCTCCAAGTCCAGCTGCAAGACTGGGGTATATCCATTTGCCAAAAAAATTTGGACCCAATGTTATGCTGCAGACACCAACTAACCCAGAGAGAGTCTTTCCTACTCAAAAGAGCATTGAAGTGAGTACTGTAAGCTGCCTTGTTCCAAACAGATAGGTTGATGATGCCAAGGCCACCTTTGCAATATGGCTTTTCAAAAGTTTTGAATGAACATGGAAATATCTTCTTAGCATGAATGGAACCAAACCAGAAGAATCTATACATTGCAGTTCTGACCATATTCATCAGTTTTGTTGGTAGAATGAAGGCCCTTGCCCAGTATATCATCATTGAATGGCAAACAGATTTTATGAGAATTAGCCTCCTAGCTTGAGTCAGAAATCTAATGGTCCACCTCCCCATGGTTGCAGTAATTTTAAGAAATAAGGGTTGGCAGTCAGAAATGGTCACTCTAGAAGAACACAGAGGCAAACCAAGGTACATCATGCTATAATTCAAGATTTGCATCCCAACAGATAAGGACAGAACATGACTTTGATCAGGAGTAACTCCAGCAAATAAAATGCTCGACTTTTGAGCATTTAACTCAAGACCAGTCATCAAATAAAAGCTATGTAGGGCACGTTTAATTGTTTGAAGAGACTGATGGTTGGGCTTGGTGAATAGCATGATGTCATCAGCAAAGAGAAGAGAAGTCAACTGGGAATCTTTGCACTTGGAATGGAAATGAATTTTCCTGTTGAGGTAAAGAGGCTTTATGAAGCAAGTAAATACTTCCATCACTACAATGAAAATATAGGAAGATAGGGGATCTCCCTAGCGAATCCCTTGCTTGGAAACAAAATAACTAGAATTTGCCCCATTTAGAATCAAAGAGAAAGAAGGTGTGGAGATGCATTCATAGATCCAAGCTACAAATACTTTAGGGAACCCCATAAGTGACATAACTCTGACCACAGTAGTCCACTGTAAGCTATCATACGCTTTCTTGATATCAAGCATGAGTATAGCATTGTGAGTGGCATTAGCACTGCCATATCCCTTTATAAGTTCATGAGCAAGCATTACATTATCCAGAATGTTCCTATTAGGCAGAAAGGCAGCCTGGTTCTTAGAGATGATTCTCACAAGCACAGCAACAAGGCGAGTGGCAATGATCTTTGAAATGCACTTGTACGTAACGTTACAACAGGAAATTGGTCTGAAGGATGACACGGTAGAAGGGTGCAAGCATTTGGGGATTAATACAAGGTTTGTAGCATTGACAGACTTCAACAATTTGAACTTGTCAAAAAAGTTGTGAACTGCCTTGCAGAAATTTCCACCTACAATATCCCAAGAGGAAGTGAAGAAATGCACGTTGAAACCATCCGGACCCCCACTCGAGTTCTTGTTCATTGAAAAGAGAGCATTCTTAATTTCGAGGTCAGTGACTTTTTCCACAAGCCTAGTAGCTTCATCCCCATTGACTTGAGGCAAAGCAATAGAAGAAAGTTCATCCAAATGGGGAATAAAATTGGTATCATTCCCCAACAAGCCAGAAAAATGCTTTAGAAAAGTACTGCTCACAGATTCAGGAGATGTATGTAAGATCCCCTCATCATCAATAATCGAGAATATGTTGTTAGTAGATTGCTTGGCTTTGAGGGAGGCATGGAAAAAGCTAGTGTTCCTATCACCATCCGCTGCCCATTTAATTCTTGACTGTTGTTTTTTCATGTCACTTTCAATATCCAATGCATGACTAAGTTCGTGAAATAGATCAGATTCTTTGGCAGCATACTCAGCAACATCAGGATGGGCCATCATCAAATCTTGAGCTACCCTATGTTGTTCCTTGAGATTGGTTGATCTGAGGCTACCATTGCCAAACTTATGCCTAGCCCAGTCTCTTAGTGCATCTTTAACTGCCGAAAGCTTTCTGCAAAAAGTATACATAGGATTTCCAAAAAAATGATTAGCCCACACAGTTTTTATAATAGCATAAAAATCAGGATCAAGAGTCCAAGAATTAAAAAATTTAAACCCTCTTTTAACATCATGGTGCTTCCTACTAGAGGAAATGATAAGCGGAGAGTGATCAGATAGGATAGAAGGAGGAAGAAAGGTGGTTAGACTAGGCCAGGTAGAAAAGGCTTTGTAGCTAGAAAAGGAGTGATCAATATTTGAAAAAGTTCGAACACCACTTCTGGAGCGGTTATTCCAAGAGAATAGGGCACCTTCCTTATGAATTGGTATCAGAGAAGAGTCATAAATAGAAGTGTTTAAGGGATAAATGTCTTTTTGCAAAAGAGGACGTCCTCCTTGCTTATCATACAAGGCAAGACAGCAGTTGAAATCGCCAGCAATTATCCAAGGATGCGATTCCTGCCTTAAAGCAGGCATGAAGTTGAGGAGGGTTTGTCTTGTTGCTAAAGTGTTCGAGGCATATACAAAGGAGATATCAAAGGAGGTTGAGGGATAATGATACTTCGCATGAAAGTGCATAATCTGAGCAGTGGAATGAATTAGCACAACTGAAAGAACAGTTGGGTTATGAAGGATCATAATACGTCCATAGCTAGCTTCTGAAAGGTTATGAGACAAAGTCCAGGATGGATTGACATAATTAGCAGCAGAAATAGTTAGGGGAAGATTAAGCTTTGTTCCAAGAATTGCAAAAATAGACAAATGATGCATGGTGATTAAATGTTTGACGTGGTCCAACTTAATAAAGCTGTGACAGCCTCTAATGTTCCATGAATTAATGTTGAGCTGCATATTTAAACTAGAGATTGATGTACAGTTTCTGCCATGCTCCTTGTAACAGGAGATTCTGGTCTGGAAGAGACGTGGTTATGTTTCAAAAGTTTTCTCTTATTCTTTAAGCTGGCATTTGTGCTAGATGCATGAACAATTTCGACATCTTCACAAGGAGTCAAAGGGGGAGATTTCCAACCTGGAATGGTACCAGTGAAAACATAAGGTTGGCTTGATGTTGATTGTTTTGAATTCAAAGATGGTGAAAGGGGAGGATTGGGAAGAGGTTGAGAAGCAGAATTCAAAGAAATAACCATTTCAGTTATTTGCCTTTGCAAGGTCAGACAAAAGAGGACATCAGGATCATTTTCAGGTGGAGGTAGAAATTTGTTTTGTGATGTTGGTTTGATATTATTCAATGAAGCGATAGAATCTTGTTGATCATGCTTGAGACAGTTTGATGAGTGAACAAGTGGGGACAGGGTTCATCAGGCAAAGCGTGTGCATCATGCACACCAGATAAAGTGAAAGTATCAGTGGTTTTATTTTGAACAGTGCTAATGGGAATCACTGAGGCAGTTCCATCATTTTTGTTACGATTATGTGAATTATGTATCTGCTCATTGTTGACCACATGTTCCACTTCTTGCACATGTTCCTTCTCACAAGTTACTTCATTCACCTCTTGTGCATCATCATTAATCCCATTCAACACCTCAAAACTATTTGAGTAAGGGAAAACATCATTCACCTTAACTGCCAAACCACTTCGTGTTTTACTAACGTTTTGCTCGAGATCACTCGGGCAATCCAAACCTTTTTGCACTTGCTCTATATTGGGTATAACATGAACTGCAACTGGAAGCTTGTTAACATTCATATCAGTGATTACACTAGGGGAAAGAACATTTGAATTACTCTTCCTTTTTACCACTTTATGCCATATTTGCTTATTCTTCTTAAGAACTGTGCCTATTCCAGAATCTGGCTTAACAACTTCTTGATTTACACTCTTAACAACAGCATCATTATTGCATTTGACAATATCAGTACCATTTTTCATGCATGACGTTTCTAAATGTCCAAACTCCTTACATACATGACATATGTCAGGCCTCCACAAATAATAAACTTTGACAACTTGTGTAGTTCCATCTAATAATTTGACAGGGAACTCATCCACTAAACTTCGATCAGGTGATACTTCAACAAGACATTTTGCGTATCCAATCCTCTCAAGCTTCTCAGTGGATGTATCCATGCATAAAAGCTTACCAATTCTTGAAGCCAGCCAATTGATACCAATATGAGACCATGCATAGATAGGGATATTTGTGAGTTTTAACCATACAGGTACAGATCGAATAGTACTGCAACTGTTACCAATTGATGGATCCCAAGCTTTAACTATGAAAATCTTGTTCCTAAGGAAGATAGAATCAGCTTCCAAAATTCTACTTCTGTCATCAGCACATGATAGATTGAAAAGGAACAAACTTCCATCAGATTTAACTACAATCTCTCCCTTCAACTTCCACAGTTTCTTCAAATGGTTGATGACAGTGAGATAAGACAGAGGCTTGTCGAGAAAGAAACCCACTAACCACTCACTCCATATGTCAGTTCCTGCCTTAACAACATCGTCAGGAGGGACGAGAGATTGCCCATCAAAAACAAGGGGAAATTCCACAGGCAAATAACGACCAGCGTTGCGGGGCTTGGTTTTGAAGAGAGAAGACCAAGAGGAAGGAATGACCGAAGGCTGAGATATGGTAGAGGTAAGCGAAGGGAGAACTGGTGGTGGTAAGGCTTGAGGAGAAGATGGAAAAGGACAGGGACGAGATGAAGAGTGAACAGGAGAAGGTATGAGAGGTACAGAAGGAAGGACAGTTTGAAAAGATGGGGAGAGGGACGGGTCAAAGGCGGGAGCAGCCATGAAAAGTTAAAAAAAAAAAATTAAGGTCTGGAATTATTAACTATTATACTTATAATGTTTTGAAGTTAATACTGGTTATTTATTAATAATTTTTTACTGTCAATAATTATTATTACTATTATTATATAATAATGTTTTGAAGTAAATAATTATTATTTATCTAAAATATTTTGAAATTATTAGTTATTATATTAAAAATGTTTTGGAGTTAATAAATTATTTTATTAGTGATGTTGGAAAGTTAATTTATTATATATCAAGGATGTTTAAAGTAAATTAATTTATCTGATTAATTGTATTTATAAATAATAAATTGACCTATAAAAAGGAATCCCATTTAATAATAGAGATTTATTGAAGAATTTATAAATGAAAATGGGGTTTGAGTTAATAAGAATTTAAAAAAAAAGCTTAATAAAGGATTTTTTATAAAGGATTTTTATAAAGGAGCTGTTGTAAGAATTTTTTATAAAGGTTCTTTACAAAACACTATAAAAGAATAAAGTTTTATAAATGGGTTTATGGATTTATAAAAGAAGTTTTATAAATAATTTTAGAGATTTATAAAAGAGCTTTATAAATAGTTTTATAAATTTATAAAAAGAGTTTTATCAATGGTTTTAGAAGCTAATAAAAAAGAGTTTTATAAACTGTTTTAGAGATTTATAAAAGATTTTATAAATGGTTTTAGAGATTCATAAAAGGAGTTATAAAAAAATGATTTTTTGAGTTGTATAAAAGGAAATTTATAAAAGGGGATGAGATTTGATTTCTATAAGTGATCTTTTAATTATTATGGTGGTGTGGAACATCTTTCCATACTAAACACCAAATAGGAAATCATTCTTGGTATTTTGGGAATATATGTATACCGGTGAAATAAGAATATGGATATTTTCCAAGTATTAAAAGTTGTTCTCTGAATATACCTTTTCGTAAAGATATTTAAAACAAATATTTATGAAGAGGTTAAATAAATGATTTATTTATAAAGGGGCTCTATGGTTGCTTATGCGTTGAACCAATGTTGGTTTACTTATGAAAATAAATCCCTAATGTGGTTGTTGTATATTTGATATTTAAGTAACCCACTATCGTACTTTGCCTATTTTAAATTATCGTTGTCGGTTTAGAGAGACCTGGATCAGATCTATTATCCGAAAACCACTTCGAGTGGCATAAGCGTTCGAATTGGAACATCTTGAAGATGATTGAAAATGGAGTTTTTGAAATGCAAGGGCTACTTGTTACTAATCCTGAGGGTGCTTCTAAAAGGGATGCAGTGGAGGTAGTGCCTTCGGTTTTGTTCAAACCTAGAACAAACTTGTATGGATGAATGTTGCATTGCATTTCTACCTGAAGGACAATGTTAGCATTCTAAGACGGTTTTCTATATAAAAAGGTAATCGTAGACTCAAGCCTCACCACCCGAGAAAATGACTAAAGCAGGGACATGCGACAGGCTATGTGGATCACTCCCATTAGGGTATGATCATCCCATATATAATGCCAATATTTATTTATGCTTTGGGGCCCATTATGGTTGTTTATCAACCGTGGGGTAATCATATTCGGCGCTATCCAGTAAGGGGTAGGACCGATCCTGAGTAGTAGAGGTGCAATGTGTTGTAGCTTCCCGTACATTTTATCTAGAGGTGTACGCATTTGGTAGGTCGACCCTTACCCTTTCATAGTTGGAACCCATTTCTAATACGAGCTTGCAGATTTGATTGCATACCTATTATGCTGGAATTTAATAATATAAGAATTTCGGTTATGATTAATATGTATTTGTATCCTAGAAATTATTATAATATCACTGGATTTTCTATGAAAAGGATTTTGGTTATCATATGGTAAAAACCAGTCCATGTTTATGTGCAGCGTGGTCTTACGAGTTACCTTTAGTGTAAAAGGATTTTTATAACATTAAAATTTAATTGAGGTGTGTTTACTCACGCTGGTTTACCGAACTAATCCGTGCGTTATTTTTCTTATGATGCTCGAGTCAGACCGAGCATATTTACAGACTCAACTTGGATACTTGGAGCTTCAAGGGACAAGATGGGTTCCTCCAAGTCGTATACACATATGTTCTATTTCGGCTTCATTGATTGTTTATATTTATACCAATTGTGAGGATATGTTATTATAACTATCCTGGCAGTTGATTGATTAGTTGACTCTGATCGATATATGTATAACAAAGTTCAGTTTTTTTGTAAAGGTCATCGTTATATTATAGATTGCTTATCATACTTGAGATTTTGTTCTGTCTTTTCTTTCTTTTCCCCAAACTATATGTCTTTCCGGCACTCAGATGCTCGGCATGTGAATATCATGAATGTATTATTGTCGACTTTTGAAGGTCGAAAAGGTGGATATATCGTTACAATGTTGAAATATGAAAAATATATATTCTTGAGAACTAATGAAAAATGAATTGAAACATAAATGATTAAATAAAACACAACAACATAGTTGAATTGATTTAAAAAAGGAAAAAATAGAATTGGAAGTATAATTCATATGATAACTAAGTGCTCTAAACATAAATATTTTTCAGTTTGATGAAGGTGTCTGGTGTAATAAATATTAATAATAATCTCTTTAATAATAATTAAATAAGGTTAGTATTCAGACATTAAGTACGTACACTTTAAATCCCACTTATTAATATGATAATATTGGATTTTAATAAGAAAAAAATTTAATAATGATGATTTAAATAGAGATCAAAATAATGGGGATTCTAATCTTAACTTCTAACAACTTTATATATTAGGAAATTAGAGTTTTAGGATTATAAGTTGAAGAGAATTATTTTTGAAGGAGTATAAAGATACATGATACATGAAAAAAGAAATATAATAACAAAATAGTCATTTAATAAATTTAGATTAATTTTATAATGTAAGAATTAGAGATTTACTCTTCCCATAGTAAAATTATCTAATAATAAAAGTACCTAACAACTTTTTCCTTTAACAATTTCAAAAAAGAATAAAAATGGTAAAAGACTAACTTCTTATATTAGAGAGTAGATAGAAAACATTTTACACTATAGAGCATAAACTTATGCATAAGTTCCAAATTAATGGAATATACCCTCCTAGATATCAATCCCATACCTACCAGATTTCAAGGTAAGCATGGTTGTCTTATAGTATATCCTTTATGAATTAGAACAAAAGGTTATCCATATAAAATGATAACTAAACCAAACAAATCACAATCACAAAGTTCAAATTATATTATGTTGAAATATGAAAACTATTATATGTACTTGAGAACTAAAATGAGAAATGAATTGAAACATAAGTGAATAATACATATACTAATTATTATTTAGCATTTGAACCAAGCAATGTTTGAGTGAATCTTGACGTCAAGATGAAGACGAAGTGGATCAAGAACTTAGGAAGATGCTTGGGATAATGGAATGAAGAAGAACAAAAAGTTTGGAGTGGTTTGGAGCAGATTAGCTATGGTCGGTACCAACAGTAACTATGGTACCGAGTTGACTTCAAGAGGGTGATGCCACGTTTTTAAGTCTGGAACTTGAAGATAGAGATGATTATAAGGAAGCAAGCTTATTAATGATGAACCATTATGCTCGGTACTAAAAATATTTTGGTCAGTGCCGACATGATTATTTGCACAAAATCGACTTGTTCTTCCTTTCTACTTTCATGGATTTGAGCTCTTACTTGGTCTTCCTTGATCTAGCGACTATGCCGAAGATTTTGACTATAAATATGGAAGTTAGAGCAATGTGAAGAGGAGCTTTGACTTTAAACTTTTGGATTTTAGTCTCCAACTCATCACTCACTTCTCTTACATACTTCTCCCTTTTTTATGAGTTGCTATCAAACTAGAAATCAACTTGCTTTGTAGACTTGAAATCATTGTAAATCGTTTGTACCCTTGATAAATCTAAAAGCAATAAAATTAAGCGTATGCAGCTAGTAGTTCTAGGACGAACCACTATAAAAATCCCTATGTTCTCATCATTTTATTCTTGTTTTTTATTTATCTACTCTCATTTTTAATCAATTTGGGGTGTTTTGTTACTTCTGAACTCAATGTTTTTGGTGCTTTCATTGAGAAATGAGCTTATCAAGTGAAGATTTGGCTTAGGACTTTATATTTTGAGCATTTAGAAGTTAGATTAAGAAGTTTGTTACTGTAGATCTAAAGATAATTGGATATGAAGAAGAATCATGATAAGATCTGTAGATAATAGCCTCTAGAAAGACTTCTACTAGATCCAAAGCTATTGCTGAAGAAGTTGAAGTTTTTCAGCACAATGGAGAAACAATGCAGCCAACCCATGCTTTGCCAAGACCTTCTTCCTTGCAAGAAATAGTGACCAAAGCTGAACATGATAGGATGATTGCTTGAAATGAAAAAAAAAGATGTTGGATAGCTAGATTTCAATCTTTGAAAGAATAAAGAAAAGGTTTGTTATGTTGGCCCAACAACCACAAGGATGTACAAAGATCCATAAAGAATCAGTGTCTTCAAGTTCTCAAAAAGAAAGTTCATCTTCATCGGGTAAAAAATGAAAAAGGCGAGCAAAAGATGAAGAGAAAGGCTGTTGGGACATTGAAGAAGCAAAGTGGAGGAAATAACATTGTTCTGGCAACGACTAACATGGTTGGCATAGACCACAATCAACTCGGTACCGACCATGTTAAGGGTGGTGGTAATGGATAACCACTTAATGCAGTGAACCTACCAGATAGCGAGGGTGATTTGCAAGATACTGGTAATGACATTGGGTAGAATTCTGGTGCACAGACTAGTGCTATTTAACCTAATGTTATAGAACCAACAAGATGTCATAAAGGGTCTGGACGAGTGGCTCTCCCAGAGACAAGAAAGCCTAGACATCATGAGACAAATCGAGAGTGTTTGTGGAGTCAAATACTTAGGGTAGTCCTTGATAGTCATCACCTAACTGCATGAACCAACAAAGAGTTCGTAGATGATACGACTAGGAGATTGTTGAACAAAAATTAGCATAGAAGTAATGACGATGAGGTTTGGCACTTTGTAGAACCCCATGCACCGATGATGTATTGTAAGTATGTTGCCCTAAAAAGTTTGTGATGCCAACGATACCATCTTATAATAGAACGGCATATCTAAGATAACATCTGTATTGCAGTATGACTAGCATAAGGATGGTGCATATGCTACTGATTTTGTGAAATGCAGGTGCTTTCCCATATTCTTATATGGGATGGCTACGATGTGGTTCACTCGGCTCACGTCGAGGTTTATATCTTTTTTGATCGATTAATAGAGAAGCTCAAGGAGCAGTTCACACTCTATACTATCGGACCAAAGGATGTGATGTCCTTGTAGACCACCAGAGAGATTCTAAAGGATTTTCTAAAGTGACTCAATACTCCGGTAACTGTAGTTAGTAATCCAAAGGAGGATATAGTTTTGATGGCATTGTTTTTGGGGGTTCAACCTGATACAGACTTTGGTAGCTAGCATAAAAGAAAGTAGCCACCTGCTATAGAAGAATTTTATCAAAAGGCATACCAATTTCTACGTTTGAAAGAGGAAGACCTAGCAATAGGATTAATTAGTGGTAGATTGTAGAGTGAGGTAGTGTAGAGCAACATTGCTATTAAGCAAACCGGTGAGAGCGTCAAAAATATTGCAATGGAAAGGAGAAACCAAGGAACTAGTGGTAAGAAGCAGGACAACAATAAGCGTCCGAGGTTTATGAGGCCGTGAGACTACACTCCCTTGAATGATACTATTGAGATCATCTATGTTACCACGTAGGGTATGAGGAATTATAAGATGCTACCGTAGATGAAGGCAACTGAAGCTGAACGACACTCGAGGAAGCATTGTGGCTTCCATGAAACTCATAGGTACAATACCAACGAGTGTAAATGTAATTGAAGATTTAATTCAAAAGAAGAAAACTTGATAATATATGAGATATCCATAAGCTAGCAGACAAAATGATAAACCCAATGGAAAAATGCCTAAAAGGATCAGATTACGTCCAGTAGAGAGGGATCCAGGTGACTGAGAGTAGGATTGTGATAAACACCATATTTGGAAGACCCATCAGATGAAGAAAAGCTAGAATGGAATTGAAAGGTATGGTAACTCATTGAAGCATGTGAATCAAGAGAGTTGTTTCGCTATCAAACAAGGGGCTCTAACGAAACAACAAAGAACAATGAACAATAACATTATATTCTGGAATAAAGATTCTGATGGGATCGAAGCAGCGGTGTTTGATCGTATGGTGATTACGGCCGTTTTTGGCCAAATAATTGTGCGTGGAGTTTTGAATGACTATAGAAGATCAGTTAATATCTCATTCAATAAAACCATTTATCAGATGAATATTAGTCCAAAGTTTTGAATTCGTGTAAATCTTGCATCCAATGATTTACCGAAGAGGCTAAAGAGCCTGTGGTATGTAAATTGTCCGTATAATTTAGCGAGGGAGACCGCAAGATTGTGTAGGTCCAGACTTTCATGACGGCCATTGAATTCTTGGCATGCAATGATTCTTTGGGCCGATTGACCCTTAGTAGCTTCAAGGTAGTGTTGGCTCTATGCTATCTAATGATGAAACTCCCACTGAGAACATATTCAGAGCTATTCAGGGTAACTAAAGCATTCGCTGAGAATGCTATGTCACTGAGCTCAGAGAAGTAAAGTGACGCAAGAAAGAAAAGGTTGCAGAGAAGATTCTTTGCATCAAGAGTGTTGATGCATAAAAACTACCACCCAAGCCCTAGCTTGGGTCCATAATAAGTTTTACAAGCCAATAGACCCTCGGAAAAAGCCAAGGGATGCAAGGGGGACACTGGTGAAGCCGATGATTAACACCCCAATCAATGGTGATGATCCCACTTGAGTTCTTAAGGTCGAATCTAAACTTAGCATGAAATAAAAAAAAAGTTGGTGGATTTCCTTTGAGCAAACTTGGATGCATTTTCCTAGATGCATTCTTATATGTTTGGAATTTCCTTAGAGATAACGTGCCATGCATTGAATGACGTGGACCCAAGATGCGCTCCTGTGAAGTACAAGAAATGCAGTCTAGGTCTGAAGCGATCTGCTACGCTGAAGGAAGAGGTGGATAAGCTAAAGGAAAATGGCTTTATATGTGATGCCTTGTACCCAAAATGGATATCAACCCTATGTTGGTCAAAAAGAAAAATAGAAAATGGTGAGCATGCATCAATTATTTAGACCCAAATAAAGCATGCCCAAAAGATAGCTTCCTACTACCGAAGATTTACCAACTTTTGTGCTCAATGGCTGGACATGAATAGCAATCCTTTATGGATGCATACTCTAGTTATAATCAATAGTAATGCACATTTTAGGTCAAGAACACATGAGTTTCATCATATATTTAGAGCGAAATTTCTATCAAGTGATGCCATTTAGTTTGAAGAATGTTGGAGCCACTTATCAACGATTGATAATTAATATGTTCAAGGATCAAATCGGATGAATAATGGTGGTTTATATGGACAATATGCTTGTGAAATCACAACGATCAATGAATCACCTGGACGACCTCTCTGAAATGCTTGATGTACTTCGAAAGTATGGGATGAACTTAATCCATTGAAATGATCTTTTTAAGTCATATCAGGGAAATTTTTGGGTTTCATTGTGAATTCAAGGGGCATTGAAGGTGACGTAGAACAAATTAAAGCATTGAAAGAGGTCACTGAACCAAAGATAACGAGGGAAATGTCAAGCTTGAATAGGAAGATCGCTACACTGAATCAATTTATTCAATGGCAGGGGATAAATCTACAATGTTCTTTGATGCTTTTCAGAAAGAAAAAGGTAAGTTTGTTTGGGCAAAAGAACGCCAAGAAGCTTTCCAAAATTTGCTACAGCACATGAAGAGAACATCAATTTTGTCAATATCTGCTCAGGTGCTAGGTATAACCTTAGTATGCGAGGATTCTAGAACCAAAAGCCCTCTATATTATATTAGCAAGCAGTTTAATAAAGTGGAAAATTATTATCGAAAGTTGGAGAAGCTGGCGTACTTCATGTTTATTGTTGCAACGAAGTTGTGACCATACTTCTAGGCTCACCCGAACAAAGGCTTACTAATCAACCACTAGGGCAAGTGCTATATTGACCTGAGACCTCGGGTAGATTGCCGAAGTGGAATATTGAGCTGAGTTAGATGACATAACCTATCGCCCTAAAATGGTTATATGAGGACAAGCATTAGCTAATTTCATTACCAAATTTACCATCCGAGGTGGAAAAGGGAAAGAAAATATGCTCCAACCATTCAAGTGGAAACTATAAATAGATGGAGCCTCCAAGGAACACAGTTTTAAGGCATGAGTGGTTCTTATAACCCTGAAGGCATATAAGATACGCTAGGTTTTGAAGCTAGTATTCCCAGCGATGAAAAACAAAGTTGAATATAAAGCATTGATTGTCGGAATCGAGATAGCAAAGGGGAAGGGATTCAAGACATTACATATATTCAGTGATTCTCAACTGGTGGTCTGCTAGGTTAAAAAGGAGTTTTATGTTAAGTGAGCGAAACTTGCTCTTACCCGACAAAGGTACTAGAAATACTAAGCAATATCAAACACTATATGATAACACATAATCACAAGGAAGAGAATATGAAAGTTGATTCGCTACCCAAAATGGCCAGCTCCTGAGAAATGCATTTTATAGGATTCATTCATTATAGGTTTTACTGGCTCCAACCATTGACAAATGATTGTTGATTGGATCTTGAAGGCCAAGGAAGAAAATGAGTTGTGGATGACTCCAATAAAGATATTTACTAACGGGAACTCTCTCAGTCGGAAGAAATGAACAACAAAAACTCCTATGTAAAATACCATGATTCATTATGCAGGAAGAAGTGTTATATAGAAGAGGATTCTCAATCCCTTAATGCGGTGTGTCACCAAAGATGAAACTGAGAAAATCCTTATGGATTTGCGCAAAGGTAGCTATGGTGTTCACAGTGGGGTGCAGACATTTACAAATAAGATACTTCGCTATGGATACTTTTGGCCAACAATCAGCAGAGACACAACTGACTAAACCAGACAATGTAAGAGATTCCAAAGGTTTGCGAAGATACTAAGAGCCGTATCTACAAAACATACACAAATGGTTAGCCTGTGGCCATTTGCAGTTTAGGGGGTTTATATAATCGGTGTACTACCCATGTCAAAGATTTGAACAAAACATGATATCCTGGTTGTGGGCTACTTCATAAAGAGGGCTAAAACAGGGTCACTAGACAAGATCACTATAAAGAAAGCGATCAATTCTATGTGAAGAATATCATATACTGATTTGCACTTCAACAAAAGATCATCATTCGTAATGGAACTCAATTCAAGAGTACCGAATTCAAAGACTTATGTAGTTTGTACCGAATTGAGAAGAGCTTTTCGGCAGTAATGCACCCACAAGCGAATGGGCTGGTGTAGGTGGTGAAAAAGATCATAAAAAATTCATCCTAAAGAGGAGATTGATGCAAGCGAAGGAAAACTCGGTTTATGAGCTACCATTGACATTATGGACTTATAGGACGACCCACAAGTCTGCGATTGGGTATACTCCATTCGCTTTGGCCTACAGAGCTAAGGTTATGATCCCGATAAAATTGGATGTCCCCACCCCTTAAAGAAAGCATTATGATCCTAAGATAAATGAGCAATTCTTGCTTGAGTGTAGTTGCTCACCAAAAGAGAGTAGCAAGATATTTCTAAGCCAAAGTCATAATCTATACTTATGAGGTGTGCAACCTCATTTTGAAATGCGTCCTCCCTAGTGCAGGGCCGCTTGATCCAAATTAGGAAGGTCCCTATGCAATTGAACAGAGCTCGATGGAACTTTCACATTATCGACCATTGGCAGGATTCCAATTATGCGGGAATGGAATAGTGTGCTTCTACGATGCTATTTCACTTAGACTTATTTCTTTTTTAAAAATAAAACATCTTGGTTAATAGAATGAGATATAATAAGGCAAGACTTGCCATTTCCTTATAAATAAAGTTAGCTTTAGGCATCAATGGAACAGTGTTCTTAAAGGTTCTGACATTGAGTCGAATGATCAACGGTAGAATAAGCCATTATATGTTTCGAAAATTAGATTTTTAGGTACTTAAAGATAGGCATAGATGAACTCCTCTGGCCCTTGATCGGGATGAAGGAGTATAATGGCACTAGGATCTACCAAAAGATTGCCATTTAACACCTAATCTTTGACTAGTGCTCGGAGATTGGCCTAGTCAGGGATCAATGCTCAGAGATAGGCATCTAAAACGTCAGATCCTAAAGATAAGAATCAATGTAGTATTGCATTCTTTTCACAGGAACAGCCATGCTTACGGCTTGGCAAGATGTACTTGGCTGAAGAAAAGTGATGACGGTCGATGAATCTTCTCGATTGACACCTAGAGACAAGTGGGACAAAGAATGGATTCCTGGAGGTATGCATCCGAAATATTGATTCCTATAGACAGGAATCGAGGGATAATTGGAATTTTGCAGACACATCTATGCTTATGGCCTAGCGAGACTTGTCGTTAGAAAATCAAATCTATGGTTTCGATGACAAGAACTATACAATGGAAATCGAATATGCGTATATGTTTCTATATACAGGTACTTGCTAGAGCAGCATCACTAGAAAGACAAGAACAAGGATCAAAGAACGTTGCAAGAGACTACAAATCGATAGGATCAAAGAAGCAACAGAAAAGATGCACAAAATAGACATGCACAGGTTTCAGACGTCTGGGTGCACAAGCTAGACGTCTGGAAAAGTTCTTTGGAATAACAAAACAGATAGAACCAGACGTGTGGTAGATGCACTTGGACGTCTGAAAGTCTACCATGTAAAAAAAAATAGTATCAGACATCTGATACAAATACCAGACATCTGATTCCAAACTCGAGATTTAAATTTAAACTTCAACTGTCAGATTTGAATAGACATCTTAGCTTCTCTTCGCTGCAATTCTTCATCATCAACAGAAGCAACTATAGAGCACTTGTTAATGGATCCAACTACTCAAGGAACCTCTCTACAACTATATATGTCATTAAGAATCAAGAGAACACGCCTTACTTACTTATGCTCTCTACTTACATACTATATTATATTCTTGATCTCTAGCAATCTATACTTTTATTTCACTCTTCGATATGTTCAGTTCTTCACAGACATACTCTCTAAGCATTTGTACTTACTAGTCAATATCCATGTTATAGAACACATACTTGACAAGAACAAGTTATTATAACAAGCCTATTTGTAATGACCCACTATTTTGCACCGTTCAAATTCGACAATAAATTAAAACACGTCAAATTTGAATAGTTCAAAGCAATAGATTGTAATAAAAATTGGAGCAAATGAAATCAAATCACAGAATCACATACAAAGAAATCAGAATACTCGCAGCGAAAATAAAATACCATAGTGGTTCATGAAGCCATTATCAACATAGTCTCAAAATAAGTATAAATTACATAGTCTTAAAACCAATACTGTTTGAGACAACCACAGAAAATCCAAAATTCATTTGTCTCAATTACATAGGCTAAGATAAAAGACTGAATAGAAAATAGACAGTAGCTCGATAAGATGATCTCCAGCAGTCCTAGCTCCAAGAAATGAAGTCCAACTGATACTCAGGCTGACCCGAGCGTAAAATAAAACATAAACATTCGAGTCAGGACGTACATACTTATATAGTGTAAACCAAATCAAGTGAACTATAATATAAAGTACAAGTAACTCAAAGGATGCTTGGGACCGCCCATCCTCTAAGCATCCATTAAACTATTTACTATGCAGTAATATTTCGTTATCATAATAGTTTCTATTTGTAAAATAAACTTACTTTAAAGTAGCGTTGAGGCTTTACATTTTCCACCTTAACACATAATAGTGCCAATAGTCTATACAGTACCGTAATACCTCCTGATCGGGAGGCTAACAGAGGATACTCCATAGGTACGACACAAATCAAACTCGTACAAGGCTCGCTAGGGTGGGTGACACGGCACAACTAGGCAATGCCAGGGTAGATATACCAATTACGCTTCCGGACCGGTGGTAATGCGCAGCTGCTACTACCGCCCACCTTGAAAAACACTCCCAAAATCAAAGGTGCGCACCAAACAATCACAAAGTAATAGAATGGCATACGAAGAAGTGTGTCCGATCAAAGGTGCTACCTCATTAGCCCGTCAATCGCTCATGTTTTAGCCACCTTATGCCAACTCACGGGAGTCAGGTCCACGTACATACCTCAATAGAACGTCGCCACCATCCTACTTTATTTTGGAATCTCTACCGCGTACACGGTTGTCAAAGTGGTTTTGGGTATCGACAGAGAGTATTCCCATATCTGATCCCGGTCTCTTTAACAACCAACGCTATTATCACCCATGGTCATAAATTTCAAAAATAGTTTATATTTCAAAATACTTCGTTTTAAACTTCTAAAAGTGGAGTTATTATACGTACAAATCAAATATTCAATTCACAAAAGTTTAGCTTTTCAGTGTTCATTTTATTCAGCTTAATTATATTTAAAAAATCTCATTTTAGCCAACTGCAGCACTTAACAAGTGCTACTGCGGCTCTTTTATTTATTCAAGTTTAGTTTAGTTCTGCAGCCACAGCACTTACCAAGTACTGCAATAACCCTTAGTTAATTTTTGCCTTTAGTTCACTTGCATCAACTACAGCACTTACAAAGTGCATTAATATCCCTTACACCAAATTTTAAGTAAATTAAATTTTCAAATTTCAATACAATTTCAGCAACAATTAAACTTCAATTTAAACTAATTTAACTTATAAAAATCATATTTTTCCACTTTAAAATGGTCGTTTGAAATACCCAATAGTTTATGATTTTTATAAAGTGAATTTCACAAATAAATACCAAATTTCTCAATGCTTCACTTATTAAAGTCAAGTGCAAAATTTTCTATTCATTGTATTTTAAAAATTGACTTAAAAATTACGTTTAATTACCATTTCAAATATAACTTAATTTCCAATTTATTTCTTAATTTAACTTTTATTCTTAACCAACTTCACATTTCTAAATTAAGTTATATTTCAATTTTCAATTTTTTTTAGTATTCATTTATTTAACCATTCAATTCATAGTAAACTCAATAACACTTTATTAATTCACTTTCAATTCAAATTTATATCAAATTATCATATTTTATTTACTTGAACTCCATTTTTAAACAAAATCAAAAATTTCACAATAAATTTATACTTTAAATTCCAACTTAACCATTCATTTGTTTACATATTTAACTTATAGAAAATCACTAGAAATAAAAAAACAAAGAAAGAAGAAAAAGAAAATAAGGAAAAAAAGAGAAAAAAAATATAAGCGGCCATTACCTACAGACGAGAGCTTCACGCGAGAGAAGATGAAAACCCAATAATGTGCGGTAAGGTATTGTGTACGTGTTGTACTTACCAGAGGAGCTCACGTTGATTTAGTGGAAAAAATGGCAAGCAATCAAAAATTGAAACCGTAGAGGAATTTAAGGAATTTATTCCTATTAAATACAAAGAAACAAATGGAAAGTGTAATGAGATGGACAAATTTACATGTGAAGTGCAAGGAAAGAATTAATATTTGAACGGCTATAGTTTTAATTCTTTCCTTCTTTTGCGCACAGCTGTTGACTAGGATGGTTAAGATATGTAATTAAAGGAGTGCGCAATATAGAGGCAATAAATAAATTGAAACGTATGCCCACAATTAATAACAAAGTAATGTATTTTAAATATATTTGTTTCTTACTTATTTAATAAAATATATGCTAAAGAATAATTCAGTAAATAACGTACCATTTATATAACGTCAAAGAATTAAGCAAGAAACGGGTATAAAACGTACCAAATAAAACATATAATTAAATTGTTATTTACAACATTATCTATTACTTAATTTAAAAAGTATATAACAAATTTAAATGAAACAAAAGCGGAACAAATTTTGTACATATATATACAGTTTAAATAAAATATTTGAAGTTGGAATTTAAAATTTAAAATTTCAATTATAGTCAAACTTTAACACAAATTCAAAATTATAGAAATTGTTTTTATTAAATAAAATTGGGCAAATGATTTATAACCAATTCAGGAAATTTCTAAAATTCAAATTTTTAAATAATTAAACGCCAAAGTTTTTGAATAAAATGAATAAAATATTTATTGAAAATTTAGGGCTGTTACACTATTCCTTCGGGCGAAGTGAGGATATTTGATAGTCGAATTCTGAAGGGAAGCTTCGGGATTGGACGTAGGACGGGAGGTTCAAACCAGTATTGTAACGTCCCGCCTTTTCGCACGTTTTAAATCGACACACGTGCCAATTCAAACCATACAGTAGGGTGGATTGTTATGGGGTAAATAAGAAAAATAAGGAAGAAATACAACAAAATAGAATCTCACAGCGGAAGGATAAAATATAATAATCAAATATACAGTTTATAAAGTTGTTTTACAAAATATTCGATTATACTTATAACATTTATCAGAGTTACACATATCAATATCAATGCAGCGGAACAATATGAGTGTAGTGGAATATATTAAATAATAATTATAAAAATCTCTGTCTTCGTCCTCCAAAGCTAAAGTCTTCGATCCTGAAACGCTCGGACTGACCCGAGCGAATTGAAAAGACAAAACATTCAAGTCAGAACTAAAAGATCTTATGTAAGTTAAATCAACAGAAATAAATATGAGTGCAGTAACTCGAAAGATGCTCAGGATTCACATCTCTTAAGGATCCGTTAAACTATTTACTATGTAGTATACGTAACATCCCGCCTTTTCGCACACTTTAAACCGACACACGTGCCAATTCAAAGCATACGCAAGGGCGGATTGTTATGGGGTAAATAAGAAAAACAGAGAAGAAATAAAAACAAAACAGAATCTCACAGCGGAAGGATAAAATATAATAATAAATATACAGTTCATAAATGTTTTACAAATCAATTTATTCTTCTTCATACAATAAATATCAGAGTTACACATACCAATACAATCAATGCAGCGGAACAGTATGAGTGTGGTGCAATACTATAAATAAAATAATACGACTCCTTCGTCTTCGTCCTCCAAAGCTAAAGTCATCGATCCTGAAACGCTCGGACTGACCCGAGCGAATTTGAAAAGACAAAAACACTCGAGTCAGACTAAAAGACCTTATGTGAGTTAAATTAACAGAAATAAATATGAGTACAGTAACTCAAGAGATGTTCGGGATTTACATCTCCTAAGGATCCGTTAAACTATTTACTATGTAGTATATTGCGTTATTATAATAGTGTCTATTTATAAAATAAACTTACTTTTAAATAGCGTTAAGGCTTTACATTTTCCACCTTAACACGTAAAATGCCAATAGTCTATACAGTACCGTAATACCTCCTGATCGGGAAGCTACCAGAGGATACTCCATAGGTACGACACAAATAGAAACTCGTAGTAAAGGCTCGGTATGGTAGGTGACACGGCACAACTAGGCAATGCCAGGGTAAATATACCAATTGCTATCCAGGCTGGTGGAAACGCGTAGCCGCAGTTACCTCCCACCTCGGACTAACTCCCCAAAATCAAAATATAGAAGTGGCCACTGAATCAATCCAAGTCAAAGTATAATATCGAAGAGGAGGGTCCGATCAGAGGAATGACCTCATTGGCCTGAGAATCGCTCCTGTTTTAGCCACCTTATGCCAACTCACGGGAGTCGGGTCCACGTATTTACCTTACAGGAAACGTCGCCACCACCTACTTCATTCTGGAATCTCCACCGCGTACACGGTTAGTCAAAGTGGTTTTCGGTATCGACAGAGAGTATGTCCATATCCGATCCCGGTCTCTTTGCCAACCCATCGTTATTATAACACCGCGGTCATTTAAAAATAGCTCATACTTTAAAACCAGAATAAACATTTCCATTTTAAAATTATGAATACGATATCATTTTAAAACCCAAAACAATATGATATCCTTTATCCCAAATATAAACCTTTTCAAAAATCCAAATGCTTTAAAATTTATAACGTCTGAAAGCCAAATATCCTTTCAAAGCATAATGTTTCGAAATTCATAATTTAAAACCATAACTTTTAAAACTTGAATGGTTTGGATATTCAACGGTATATGAATTAAAAGGTTTAACTTAAGTGTTACTTTGTAAAGAGAATAGTTCTCATGGCTTTACAAATACATTTCTTTATTAAAGTCTAAACCAAAATTTGTATTATCTCTCTCAAGTTCCAAAACCACTTCAATTTATATATATATACGTATATCCATTTGGAGTATTAATATTTCAAACTAAAGTTGGATTTTATTCTTTCAACAAATCGAATGTTCTATTAATTAGTCTTGAATATTCACATAAAATCCATAAATAAATAAAAACTCTAATTTCTAGTAATAAAATATTTTTTTTTCAATTCAAATTATACTAGAATATTCATTTCAATTTATCTTGGGAAAAATCCAATTATAAATATCATATCTTAAATTTTCCAAACTTAACATTTAAACATATGATATAAATTATCAAACTCCATTTTCTTAATTTTTCCATTTTTAATAAAGAGATTTATACACCTTTTAATTTCAAAATTTTCAACTTCATATGTATATATATGGAAGAATAATATTTATACAATATAAAATTTAAGAATATTATAAACCGTATTCCATCCAAACCATAGAAATCACATTTAAATAGTTATATATATACTGCGGTGCCTGTATATAATTTTCTATCCTATGGTCAAGTGATACGGATATTTATCATTTCAATCCGCAATTTAAAAGATATAAAATTTTGCGGTTATATATCATTTCAAACCACAATCCCGAATGAAATGAAATATGCATGATAATTCGCAATTTAATGATATACAATAAACATCCATTCATCAACATCATCCATCATCCAAATCGCAATCATCAATCAATATCAATCAATAACAATATTATTTTTGGTACTACATAACAGGTAATACTGGCAATTTTATTCAAATTAAATTTAACAGCTATTAATCTACAGTCTATATTCAGTAATAAATTATATAACTGTTAACTAGCAGTTCATATACAAACAAATAAATTTTTAACTGTAAATTTATACGCAATAAATTAATTAAATTAACAGTTAAATTAAATAAATGCAATTCAACAGATATGAATAAAATAAACATGCCAAATACTCATAAATAAATTTCTATTCATTTCTAAAATTAATTTAAACAAACATAAAAGCTTCTAGTAGTTGTGAGTGGGTTAAAACACTCACCTTTTGAATTTAAATCGAATTTAAACCCGATTTAAACTCAAAAAATCCGACGGTCCCCAAATCTGTCCAAACCAGCGTCATCAGATCCGGAACTAAATTACGATCCTAACAAAAGAAATTTCGCGTGAATTGGAGAACGTATGAAAAGATATTCATTTTAAACGATTTGAAAACAAAAATAAAATAAAATAAAACCCACTTAACTTCAATGGCCACGTCAGCTAAAAGCTACAGCACATCGTCGAATTTTTTTCTGGTCAAACGAATATCCAAAACAGAAAACGAATTGTACCAGCAGATTACGTGTCTCGAGAACTTTGTCATAAAATTTTCTGGAATTTTTGTGGAGAGTTTGAATTTTATTAGAAAATTTGAATTGTAGATAGATTAGGTTTTGTAACCATTGAGGCAGAGAAAGAGATGAAGAAAAATGAACGTACAGCCAATTGACAATAGAAAGGAGGCTAGGGTTTATCACAGCATATTTATAGATAGATCGCAAAAGGATAGGTGTGCACGAATTTTAACGTGCAAACAGAAGTGGTCCCAAAAGGATATTAATTATACACGTTACGGATTAGATTATTTCTTTCTCAACATTTACATTGCATTTTAAGCTTATTCACACATGTATAATTAGATGCTTCATTTAAATTTCCATATATATATTTCACAATTCCATAAATTTCCGAATACATAGTTAAATTTCCGATTTCAACTAAAATTTCTAAATTACTGTAATAATTACAGATTAAATTTCTATCCATTCTCAATAGATTTACGTTTACATACTAAAATCCATATTTCTATGTACATTTGAATTCCATATTATACATATTTTATTTATCTTAATTACTTCCAACTTAAATTTCAATCAACATAAAACGTTTTATTCAGTTTCCAATAATTTCAATCATGCTTTAAATCCAAATGAATAAATAACTTAATTCCCATTTAAGCATTTTTCATTTGATTTGCAATCAACCTTTTATGATCAATTAAATCCTGATATATTAAATAAACGTTATATCCATCATTCTTTATCCTATGAAGAAATTTAAGTTATTAACCTCCTATTACTAAAATTCATATTAATGCACACTAATTTACATTTATTGCAATGGTTACCAAATATTTCCCTGCAATAATTCATTCCCCTATACATACTTACAATTCCACTTAAACTTTACTATACCCATTTATTTTCTCATCATTAAAACCAACGTTACCTCAATTCCACTAATGTACACTTATTCTATTATCACTTACTAACCATTCAAATTTTTATTAACAAATAGGCAGGTAATTCCTATGTTACAAATTTTTAATTCATCCTAATCCCTTACTATTGACATACATTTGCATTACTTACATATCATTTACAATGTTACCCAAAATCTCTATCCATTGTAATTAATACCTTAAATAAGTTTCAATTTATATTCAAGTGAATACATTACCCTTTTTCGTTATGTCATCCATTTTTCATAAGAAACGTTTTATCTTTTCGACAACATTTTATTTCTAATTACCTACATTGATTTGTGTACGTCTCTACTATTTAAAGCATTACCATTCTCACCTTCATCTAAATCTTCATTTATGAATATTTAAAAATAAATTTCACTTATTTCCTATTTATACACTTATAAATTCCAATTCCAAATAAATAGATAAATCTCCGTTTGCACTACTTGAATCAAAAATCAGCGATTATCCTATCTATACATTTAAGTGGATGGATCAAATGTTGTATTCAAAAATCTACTTCTTAATATTCTTAGATTTAAACTCAACTCTCTATTAATAGAATATTTAGATGTTTAAACTTCTTTTATTACCATTAACTTATTATTATACATTAAACTTAAATATACTGACAAAGCTTGTTTTTGGTACTCTTTTCATTTCCATAAATAAAATTAGCAGTGGATTCATACCTTATTATGTAATTAACTTTAATTCCACCTAACTAAATATTTACATAATCTTTTATTTGCAATAAATAAACTATTTTATATTAATTAAATTTAATCTTCCTGGTTTACTTATTCATAGTATGTAATTCAGTTACTCACCCTAACCTATTTATTTGAAATCCAATCCAGATTATTTTTACTAAGTTCCAATTTCCAAAGGTTACTGCAATTAATCCAATTAATTGCAATAAATTCTAATAAATTTGATTTTATTGGATTACAACTCAAAATAAATCAATTATTACTCAACCACACAGTTAACATTTCTTTTATGATTCATTACAGTAATATTTCCCAATTCTCATCTTTATTTTCATAAATTACTGGATTTCAATTTAATTGAAATTTTGCTAACTTTACACATAAATAAAAGCTTAAATCTCAATTAATTCATTCCTAAGATCACACTAATTATTATATTATAAAATGGACCTTTCCCTTGGTTACATCTTATTTATTCTCTTACCAATATTCCACACTAACTGCAATAATTTAGTGCATTAATTGAAATTGATCAAAATAAAACTTAACCAACAAATAGAATAAATACGTACAATAATTATTGTCATTAAATCTATTTCAAAAAGTCTACACTCAATTATTACCTTAAAGTAAGTCTTACGTTTCTATAAATTTATTCATACTTCCGTTACTATATTTATACTTAATAAAGTAACGTTTATTCTTAATAACAACATTATAACTATTCAACATATAAAAGAACTATATTCCCAAATACATTCATTGACAAATAAGTTAGGAAATTTATAATGGTTGTTATCCTTCCTTAAATTTATCTCCAAATAACGTACTTCCCAATTGCACTCACTTATGTTCTATCCAACATTCATTTATATTTTTTTTCATAAATTTGTTAATATTTACATCCATTTATTAACAATTTACTTCCATTATACAATTGCAATCTATTATAGTTATTATTACATTAATACTATTTCAAATTTTATTCTTTTAGTATTAATTAAACAATCGTATTAAATTAAGAGATTATAATGATTTTCACTATTTATATACACTCCATTAAACCCAACAGTCGTTCCAATTACCTTTGTATTGCATTAAATTGGTTATCCATCACTGCCTTTTATTTTACTACCTAAATTCACATATAGTTACAAATTTACCAATATATATAAACACAGAGGAAATTGAAATTTCTTGTCATAAATTCTTAAATTTATATTTTATTCAAGTGCAACAATTACGCTATTTCTTTATTAATATTTTACTTAAATTTTCAACAATTAGGTTAGATAACCGTTTCTATAATTCATTATTAATTATTCATTTAAATCTCCCTTATTTATTCAACTTACACACAGGTATACATCTTACACTATCTCAATCATTGGATTTTCATTTAGCGTTCATTCCAGCATAAATTCTATCTCTTTTATATATATATCTTTATTTTTCTTTACAAATTTTTTTTATTACATAATCCCTTTTTAACTTAAATTTAATCGTCGAAATTTACGGGTCGTTACACTCTCCCCCACTCAAAACTTTTCGTCCCCGAAAAGGAAAAGAAGGGAAAAGAAGAATTTCGAAATCAATATTTTAAATTTACAAAATTAGTTAATTTAGCTAAAATATACAAATTTAGATACAGTGAAATATTTAAGTGATTTCACCATTAATCAACCAAATCAAATAACAACCATCAACCTTACAAACAACATACATACACAAGACAAAGCAACCATTTATCCAACAAACAAGAAGTTGTCCGGGTTCAGAACTTGAAATTTGTATGGAATGAAAATAACTATCAAGTGCATCCTTTACTCAACAGTCTTAGATGGAACAAAGATAGATTATTTATTCATCCAACAACTTCACATTTCTTTACCCAACCAACCATAAATCAACCAATAATAATTTCAAAACAACGACCAAATTCACTTATTATACATTGATTTCATGCTTAGTTGTTTGATTTTCTTTTATGATTCACGTAACCTTTAAATTTCATTTACTCATTAATGTTTGTTTCATTAATTTACTTATTACTTATAATTATTCCTCTATACTTATTTGTTAACAAATAGCTTCTATCGTTTTCCAATGTTTATTTCTTCTTCATGAACTATTTACTAAAATTTCATGATCTTATTTATTCACACTTTAATCACTTGAGTTTAAAATCATCTATCTGTCATACTTACCTTTTTATTATATTTACTCGATAGAATTTCAATTATAACTTAAATTAATAACATTAAATTCTCCTTAATTATAGCAAATTCATTGAATTATTCATTTCCTTAATCTTCACTTGTAAGTTTTCTCTTACATTTCCTTACTAACATTGCAACTTTTATTATATGGTAAGTTATATATGTTTTAAGAATGTAAGTGAAATTTATACAAGTTTCTTCTCGATTTCTTTAATTAATTAATGGTTAAATAAATATATTCGTTTTATAAATTTCAATTTCAACTTACCTTTAATTTCATTTATTTATTTAAAGGTTTACGTTACTATTATATTTAATAATAGTAAAAATTTAATTACACTAAATTTGCTACTCTATAACATTAATTCTTATAAATAAAGAAGTTTACTAATTCATTTACTAATGTTTACAATTGTTTATTTACATTTCTTATCTTCCTATGGTATTAAATTTTCTTTAATTAAAGGTTCACATTTTCTATACTAAATTGAACCATTAATTAACTGGAATTTTAAGAACCAAATACCGGGTTTAATTCCAAATTGTTTAAAATAGTAGATATACATATTCTTTTTACTTATATAACTTTAATTATAATCAAACGATAAAGTTCTCTTAAACAAATTTGCAGTAAATTTCTACAGTGGCCTTTCCTCTTCGAAACTCGAAAATGGATGTCGATGATGCATGCACTCATCACCGAAATTTATTTTCCAGCGACAGAGAGGGAAGTACAAACTTATTTTCCAAAATCTTTCTTTAAAACAATTCTTCCGAATTATATTGAAATATTATATCAGAAAATACTTATAAATAATATTATTATTCCAAAATTTGTTCGAAAGAATTTTCAAAACCCCGGAACTTGAGTTCTAAATTTCTAAATTCATTTATCTATTTTCTTAAATTTTATTTCAATTATTATTTCCTAACAACCAATCTATATCAACCAAATATAGATATAATTTGAAAATTTTATTTTATATATAGAAAATAGATTAGGCAAAATTATTTCATTTGCCTATAATAAAACAAATATTATGTCGGTCTGTCCTATTAAGTGTTTAGAAACCCCTATTGATGTCACAGCATCCCATGCATCAACCGGAATTTATAAGAACAAAACGGAACAGATTAACACAATATAAAAACCTTTTATAAAACTAACAAGTACGCTCTCTCATATATATACACTCAGCGACTCCCACAGGGTATTACTACCCTATTATCAAAGAGTCAAACCCCACAAAGCCAAGGTTTATCGCTAAACCAAAGCTCTGATACCAACTGTAACATCCCGCCTTTTCGCACACTTTAAATCGACGCACGTGCCAATTCAAAGCATACGCAAGGGCGGATTGTTATGGGGTAAATAAGAAAAACAGAGAAGAAATAAAAACAAAACAGAATCTCACAGCGGAAGGATAAAATATAATAATAAATATACAGTTCATAAATGTTTTACAAATCAATTTATTCTTCTTCATACAATAAATATCAGAGTTACACATACCAATACAATCAATGCAGCGGAACAGTATGAGTGTGGTGCAATACGATAAATAAAATAATACGACTCCTTCGTCTTCGTCCTCCAAAGCTAAAGTCATCAATCCTGAAACGCTCGGACTGACCCGAGCGAATTTGAAAAGACAAAAACACTCGAGTCAGACTAAAAGATCTTATGTGAGTTAAATTAACAGAAATAAATATAAGTACAGTAACTCAAGAGATGTTCGGGATTTACATCTCCTAAGGATCCGTTAAACTATTTACTATGTAGTATATTGCGCTATTATAATAGTGTCTATTTATAAAGTAAACTTACTTTTAAATAGCGTTAAGGCTTTACATTTTCCACCTTAACACGTAAAATGCCAATAGTCTATACAGTACCGTAATACCTCCTGATCGGGAAGCTACCAGAGGATACTCCATAGGTACGACACAAATAGAAACTCGTAGTAAAGGCTCGGTATGGTAGGTGACACGGCACAACTAGGCAATGCCAGGGTAGATATACCAATTGCTATCCAGGCTGGTGGAAACGCGTAGCTGCAGTTACCGCCCACCTCGGACTAACTCCCCAAAATCAAAATATAGAAGTGGCCACTGAATCAATCCAAGTCAAAGTATAATATCGAAGAGGAGGGTCCGATCAGAGGAATGACCTCATTGGCCTGAGAATCGCTCCTATTTTAGCCACCGTATGCCTACTCACGGGAGTCGGGTCCACGTATTTACCTTACAGGAAACGTCGCCACCACCTACTTCATTCTGAAATCTCCACCGCGTACACGGTTAGTCAAAGTGGTTTTCGGTATCGACAGAGAGTATGTCCATATCCGATCCCGGTCTCTTTGCCAACCCATCGTTATTATAACACCGCGGTCATTTAAAAATAGCTCATACTTTAAAACCAGAATAAACATTTCCATTTTAAAATTATGAATACGATATCATTTTAAAACCCAAAACAATATGGTATCCTTTATCCCAAATATAAACCTTTTCAAAAATCCAAATGCTTTAAAATTTATAACGTCTGAAAGCCAAATATCCTTTCAAAGCATAATATTTCGAAATTCATAATTTAAAACCATAACTTTTAAAACTTGAATGGTTTGGATATTCAACGGTATATGAATTAAAAGGTTTAACTTAAGTGTTACTTCGTAAAGAGAATAGTTCTCATGGCTTTACAAATACATTTCTTTATTAAAGTCTAAACCAAAATTTGTATTATCTCTCTCAAGTTCCAAAACCACTTCAATTTATATATATATACGTATATCCATTTGGAGTATTAATATTTCAAACTAAAGTTGGATTTTATTCTTTCAACAAATCGAATGTTCTATTAATTAGTCTTGAATATTCACATAAAATCCATAAATAAATAAAAACTCCAATTTCTAGTAATAAAATATATTTTTTTTTCAATTCAAATTATACTAGAATATTCATTTCAATTTATCTTGGGAAAAATCCAATTATAAATATCATATCTTAAAATTTCCAAACTTAACATTTAAACATATGATATAAATTATCAAACTCCATTTTCTTAATTTTTCCATTTTTAATAAAGAGATTTATACACCTTTTAATTTCAAAATTTTCAACTTCATATGTATACATATGGAAGAATAATATTTATACAATATAAAATTTAAGATTATTATAAACCGTATTCCATCCAAACCATAGAAATCACATTTAAATAGTTATATATATACCGCGGTGCCTGTATATAATTTTCTATCCTATGGTCAAGTGATACGGATATTTATCATTTCAATCCGCAATTTAAAAGATATAAAATTTTGCGGTTATATATCATTTCAAACCACAATCCCGAATGAAGTGAAATATGCATGATAATTTGCAATTTAATGATATACAATAAACATCCATTCATCAACATCATCCATCATCCAAATCGCAATCATCAATCAATATCAATCAATAACAATATTATTTTTGGTACTACATAACAGGTAATACTGGCAATTTTATTCAAATTAAATTTAACAGCTATTAATCTACAGTCTATATTCAGTAATAAATTATATAACTGTTAACTAGCAGTTCATATACAAACAAATAAATTTTTAACTGTAAATTTATACGCAATAAATTAATTAAATTAACAGTTAAATTAAATAAATGCAATTCAACAGATATGAATAAAATAAACATGCCAAATACTCATAAATAAATTTCTATTCATTTCTAAAATTAATTTAAACAAACATAAAAGCTTCTAGTAGTTGTGAGTGGGTTAAAACACTCACCTTTTGAATTTAAATCGAATTTAAACCCGATTTAAACTCAAAAAATCCGACGGTCCCCAAATCTGTCCAAACCAGCGTCATCAGATCCGGAACTAAATTACGATGCTAACAAAAGAAATTTCGCATGAATCGGAGAACGTATGAAAAAGATATTCATTTTAAACGATTTGAAAACAAAAATAAAATAAAATAAAATAAACAAAACCCACTTAACTTCAATGGCCACGTCAGCTAAAAGCTACAGCACATCGTCGAATTTTTTTCTGGTCAAACGAATATCCAAAACAGAAAACGAATTGTACCAGCAGATTACGTGTGTCGAGAACTTTATCATAAAATTTTCTGGAATTTTTGTGGAGAGTTTGAATTTTATTAGAAAATTTGAATTGTAGATAGATTAGGTTTTGTAACCATTGAGGCAGAGAAAGAGATGAAGAAAAATGAACGTACAGCCAATTGACAATAGAAAGGAGGCTAGGGTTTATCACAGCATATTTATAGATAGATCGCAAAAGGATAGGTGTGCACGAATTTTAACGTGCAAACAGAAGTGGTCCCAAAAGGATATTAATTATACACGTTACAGATTAAATTATTTCTTTCTCAACATTTACATTGCACTTTAAGCATATTCACACATGTATAATTAGATGCTTCATTTAAATTTCCATATATATATTTCACAATTCCATAAATTTCCAAATACATAGATAAATTTCCGATTTCAACTAAAATTTCTAAATTACTGTAATAATTACAGATTAAATTTCTATCCATTCTCAATAGATTTACGTTTACATACTAAAATCCACATTTCTATGTACATTTGAATTCCATATTATACATATTTTATTTATCTTAATTACTTCCAACTTAAATTTCAATCAACATAAAATGTTTTATTCAGTTTCCAATAATTTCAATCATGCTTTAAATCCAAATGAATAAATAACTTAATTCCCATTTAAGCATTTTTCATTTGATTTGCAATCAACCTTTTATGATCAATTAAATCCCGATATATTAAATAAACGTTATATCCATCATTCTTTATCCTATGAAGAAATTTAAGTTATTCACCTCCTATTACTAAAATTCATATTAATGCACACTAATTTACATTTATTGCAATGGTTACCAAATATTTCCCTGCAATAATTCATTCCCCTATACATACTTACAATTCCACTTAAACTTTACTATACCCATTTATTTTCTCATCATTAAAACCAGCGTTACCTCAATTCCACTAATGTACACTTATTCTATTATCACTTACTAACCATTCAAATTTTTATTAACAAATAGGCAGGTAATTCCTATGTTACAAATTTTTAATTCATCCTAATGCCTTACTATTGACATACATTTGCATTACTTACATATCATTTACAATGTTACCCAAAATCTCTATCCATTGTAATTAATACCTTAAATAAGTTTCAATTTATATTCAAGTGAATACATTACCCTTTTTCGTTATGTCATCCATTTTTCATAAGAAACGTTTTATCGTTTCGACAACATTTTATTTCTAATTACCTACATTGATTTGTGTACGTCTCTACTATTTAAAGCATTACCATTCTCACCTTCATCTAAATCTTCATTTATGAATATTTAAAAATAAATTTCACTTATTTCCTATTTATACACTTATAAATTCCAATTCCAAATAAATAGATAAATCTCCGTTTGCACTACTTGAATCAAAAATCAGCGATTATCCTATCTATACATTTAAGTGGATGGATCAAATGTTGTATTCAAAAATCTACTTCTTAATATTCTTAGATTTAAACTGAACTCTCTATTAACAGAATATTTAGATGTTCAAACTTCTTTTATTACCATTAACTTATTATTATACATTAAACTTAAATATACTGACAAAGCTTGTTTTTGGTACTCTTTTCATTTCCATAAATAAAATTAGCAGTGGATTCATACCTTATTATGTAATTAACTTTAATTCCACCTAACTAAATATTTACATAATCTTTTATTTGCAATAAATCAACTATTTTGTATTAATTAAATTTAATCTTCCTGGTTTACTTATTTGTAGTATGTAATTCAGTTACTCACCCTAACCTATTTATTTGAAATCCAATCCAGATTATTTTTACTAAGTTCCAATTTCCAAAGGTTACTGCAATTAATCCAATTAATTGCAATAAATTCTAATAAATTTGATTTTATTGGATTACAACTCAAAATAAATCAATTATTACTCAACAACACAGTTAACATTTCTTTTATGATTCATTACAGTAATATTTCCCAATTCTCATCTTTATTTTCACAAATTACTGGATTTTAATTTAATTGAAATTTTGTTAACTTTACACATAAATAAAAGCTTAAACCTCAATTAATTCATTCCTAAGATCACACTAATTATTATATTATAAAATGGACCTTTCCCTTGGTTACATCTTATTTATTCTCTTACCAATATTCCACACTAACTGCAATAATTTAGTGCATTAATTGAAATTGATCAAAATAAAACTTAACCAACAAATAGAATAAATACGTACAATAATTATTGTCATTAAATCTATTTCAAAAAGTCTACACTCAATTATTACCTTAAAGTAAGTCTTACGTTTCTATAAATTTATTCATACTTCCGTTACTATATTTATACTTAATAAAGTAACGTTTATTCTTAATAACAACATTATAACTATTCAACATATAAAAGAACTATATTCCCAAATACATTCATTGACAAATAAGTTAGGAAATTTATAATGGTTGTTATCCTTTCTTAAATTTATCTCCAAATAACGTACTTCCCAATTGCACTCACTTATGTTCTATCCAACATTCATTTATATTTTTTTCATAAATTTGTTAATATTTACATCCATTTATTAACAATTTACTTCCATTATACAATTGCAATCTATTATAGTTATTATTACATTAATACTATTTCAAATTTTATTCTTTTAGTATTAATTAAACAATCGTATTAAATTAAGAGATTATAATGATTTTCACTATTTATATACACTCCATTAAACCCAACAGTCGTTCCAATTACCTTTGTATTGCATTAAATTGGTTATCCATCACTGCCTTCTATTTTACTACCTAAATTCACATATAGTTACAAATTTACCAATATATATAAACACAGAGGAAATTGAAATTTCTTGTCATAAATTCTTAAATTTATATTTTATTCAAGTGCAACAATTACGCTATTTCTTTATTAATATTTTACATAAATTTTCAACAATTAGGTTAGATAACCGTTTCTATAATTCATTATTAATTATCCATTTAAATCTCCCTTATTTATTCAACTTACACACAGGTATACATCTTACACTATCTCAATCATTGGATTTTCATTTAGCGTTCATTCCAGCATAAATTCTATCTCTTTTATATATATATCTTTATTTTTCTTTACAAAATTTTTTTATTACATAATCCCTTTTTAACTAAAATTTAATCGTCGAAATTTACGGGTCGTTACAGTATATTTCGCTATTATATTAGTGCCTATTTGTAAAATAAACTTACTTTTAAATAGCGTTAAGGGGTTACCCATATAGGCCTTAACACAAAATACATTCCTATAGTCTATACAGTACCGTAATCTCCCCCGTACTGGGCGTCGTCAGAGGGCACTCCATAGGTATGGTACAAAACAAAATCGTATAAGGCGTGCTAGGGTAGGTGACACGGCACAACTAGGCAATGCCAGGGTAGATATACCAATCGCTATCCGGGCTGGTGGTAACGCATAGCCGCAGCTACCGCCCACCTCGAACAAACTCCCCCAAAATCAAGAAAAATAAGGATGACCATTGAATCAATCCATGACAGAGTATAGTATCGAAGAGGAGTGTCCGATAAAGGGCGCTAACCCCCTTGGCCCGAGAATCGCTCATGTTTTAGCCACCTTATGTCAAGTCACGGGAGTTGGGTCCACGTATTTACCTTATAGGAAACTCCGCCACCAACCTACTTCATTCTGGAATCTCCACCGCGTACACGGTTGTTAAAGTGGTTTTCGGAGTTGGCAGAGAGTATAACAACTTCCGATCCCGGTCTCTTCAACAACCAAACGTTATTATAACACCGTGGTCTTTAAAAATAGTTTATACTTTAAAACCAGCATATAATTATCCATTTCAAACCCATAAATGCGATATCATTTCCATTTCCAAAGCAACTCATTTTTATATTATTTTATAAAAACGCGAATCAATAATATCATTTTTATTTCAAATATATTTCTTTTCCAAGATCATACTGCTTTAAAATTTATAATATCTGGAGACCAAACATTTGAAATATAACTTCCAAAACATAATACTTTGAAATTCATAGTTTTAAAACCATAACCTCTAAAACTTGAATGGTTTGGATATTTAACAGTATGTAAAATAGTTTATTTTAAATTACTTTATAAAGTAAATAATTTCCACGCCTTTCCCATTTATTCACTTTAAATTAAGTCCAAACCCATAAATCTAGATTCTCTTTCAGTTTCAATAAAACACTTTGATTCCAATATATTTCAAACTTTGAGTATTTAACAATTTCAAAACTAAGGTTGGAAATTTTCTATTCAACCATTCATTATTCTATATTTTAGTCTAAAATATTTACATAATAAATCCATAATCATTTTAAATAAAACTCAAATTACTAACAACTAAATATTTCCTTCAATTTATTTATACTAGAAATATTCATTTGATTTATCTTGAATAAAAATCCAGTTATAAATATCATACCTTTAAATTTCCAATCTTAATAAGTTTACATCAACTTGTGGAGTTAAATTTTAAAATAAGCTCAATTCCAAATAAATTTCCGATTTATCTTCCAATCTTAATTGATTTGAATCCTTTAAAACTATATATATACACAATATCTTAAACCTGTACTAAATCATATAATATAAATTATCAAACTCCATTATTCAACTTATTCATTTTTATTTAACAGATTTATACATTGCTTAAATTCAACAATTTAACTATATATGTATATATAAAATAATATTTATAAAATATCAAAATTTAATATTTATTAAACCATATCCTATCCAAACCGTAGAAGTCATTTTCAAAATAATTATATATATAAACCGACGGTGTCTGTATAAAATTTTATATCCTATGGTCAAGTGATACGAATATTTATCATTTCAATCCGTAATTTAAAATAAAAATTACGGTTATATATCATTTCAAACCGTAATCCCAAATGAAATGAAATGCATAACAACTTGCAGTTAATATAAATAAACATCCATTCATCCATCAAAATCATACATCCATTTATCACAATCATCATCCAAATTCAAACAATATATCAATATATAACAGGTGATAAATAACTGGTATCAACTATCAGTTTATATTCAAAAAAAAATTATAACTGTTTAACTAGTAGTTTATATGAAATAAAAAAATAAATATAAATTTAACTGGCAGTTAATATGCAATAAATAATAATTTAATTAAATAATGCAATTAACTGAGATGATGATTAAAAATAGGCCAAACAAACATCAATAAATTTTCAAATCACATCATATATCAATTTAACAAACATAAGAAATTTTAGAAGTTGTGAGTGGGTTAAAACACTCACCTTTTGAATTTAAATTGAATCTAAATTCAATTTAAACCCAAAAATTTGACGGTCTCCAAATCCATCAAACCAACGCCAAAATGTCTGGAATTCCGATACAATCCAACAAAATAAACCGTGCGTGAATTCGAGCTCGTACGCAAAAGTTATGAAAATTGGAAAATTCTGGTCCTATGTCGACTTCGGGTTCGACTTCGGTGCGCCGCCTCAAATCCCTGATGCTTGCTTGGAGTTTTTGCCAAAACGACCCGGAGCGACCCGAGTCATTTTCTTCCTGACCCGAAGTAGAGACAGCGTTTTTTCCTCTGAAACTCGAAGCGTGACTCGAAGCGGCTGCAGATCCGAAATTTTCTTCTTCTTTTTTTGAAATTGAAATTAATTTTTGGAATTTGGGAATTAGGGTTTTTTTCTGCCATTGGAATGAGGAGTTGAGAAGGAGATGTACATATAGAGAAATGAAAATAAGGAGTGGCTAGGGTTTATAACGGGTTATATATAGACAAGGCTGAAAAATAATAGATCGATCGGATTGGTATACGCGCTGAACGCTAAATGACTCGAAAAGCCCGTTTCTACTCCGGAACGAAATTGGGTCAACCCATATATCAAAATAGATGTTTTAAAATATTCTAAACGCAATGGAACAGGTTTCACATCCAAATTCCATCGTGTGCAGAAGTTATGCTGAAAACAATATTTTTCAAATTGATTTCAATTGATTTCAATTGCACAAATTTCAAGGCGTTTCGATTCCGTACGATCAAACGACAAGTCCGATCGCTATGAAACTTGAAACACTATTATAATTCACCGTTACGGATTAGATGAAACTTGTTTCGTCGAAATCCGAGTTAGTGGCCAAATGGCTATTTTTCCATTAATTAAATAAATTTAAAATAAATTAATTAAATCAAATTTCACGTTAAAATTCTAAAATTTGAAATCTTTATCACTTTATAATTCTCAAACATTTACAATGATTTAACAATTTTTAAATGTAAATTTATTAAAGATTAATCAATATAGGTCTTCAATTTTATAAAATTCAAATAAATAAGCAAATCTTGATTTATAATCTTTTCATTTACCAATAGTCATATTATAAATGGAATTTACATTACCTTCAATTATTAATTATCATCAGTTTAGATCTTAGCATTTGTTCCATAAATTTTATTTGCCCTGAATTAGTTACTACATTTATCTAATTCCAATTTCGTAATCACATTCAATCCATTAACTGGTATTGCATTGACATATAACTTATTAGCTTATATCAACACTATTGTCATTAATTGCAAATGGATTACCAAATTTAGTCACTACCCTAAATAATTAATGTAAATTAATCTCCATTAATTCCACTGATTTAACTTTCATTCAATTAATCAATGATTCCCTCAGTTAGCAATAACATAACATTTTCTATATTTGTATTGCAAATAATTCAAAATTCAGTTCCTAATTCTTAATATCCTCAATTACAACTTCCAAACATGGTATTAATCATCATTTACGTACCTCTAATTATTTTAATTTACATTAACATAATAAATAAATTACCTTTAATGAAATCTATCCCCCAATTTGTTATATGCAATAAATTTTGACCTTACAACAGTTTCAATTAATTATTTATATTTATTGCGATTGAATACCAAAATTTATTTAACAGAACAATCTATATTCATTGTCACCTATTTTCTTTTAAATTCAGTTATAAGTTTGTCACTTACCAACCAGGTTATAATAACACTAATTTTTTTATTCCACTGCTATATATGATATATTTGCATCACATACTTGAATTTTTCAGTTTCATCTTAATTCTAATTCACGGTAGTATAATTTCTTACTACAAATCCATTTATAATTTACATACCAAGTAATTAGTTTCAACTAAATAGATTGATTCAATTCAACTCTTTTATTAAGTCTATATAAATCAATATACTATCTCATTGGTAAATGTTTATTTCAATTATTCCTTTATTACTTACAAATCTTATTTCATTCATGAATGCCATCATTTATCAATTATTACATAATTTCATTAATTTACATTCAGTTACAACTAAATTAATACACTGATTTCATTTATAAATTAAATGCTTACAATTTATAAGCTTTCATTCCAAACAATATTTCAATTTCTACCGGACATTGATTTAATTCAATTTACTATTTAATATTATTAATTCATTAACTAAATTCACTTGTAACATCCCGCCTTTTCGCACGATTTAAACGGACACACGTGCCAATTCAAACCATATGTAAGGGCGGATTGTTATGGGATAAATAAGAAAAACAGAGAAAGAAAAAAAAACTAAACAGAATCTCACAGCGGAAGGATAAAATATAATAATCAAATATACAGTTCATGAAGCTGTTTTACAAAACCTTTGATTTTATTTATACAATACATATCAGAGTACACATACCATATGACAAAGCAGCGGAACAATATGAGTGTAGTGGAATATAATTAATATTAATAATAGAAATCTCCGTCTTCGTCCTCTAGAGCTAAAGTCTTCGATCCTGAAACGTTCGGACTAACCCGAGCGAATTTGAAAAGACAAAACACTCAATTCAGAACTAAAAGATCTTATGTGAGTTAAATTAACAGAAATAAATATGAGTACAGTAACTCAAGAGATGCTCGGGATTTACATCTCCTAAGGATCCGTTAAACTATTTACTATGTAGTATATTGCGCTATTATAATAGTTTCTAATTGTAAAATAAACTTACTTTTAAATAGCGTTAAGGCTTTACATTTTCCACCTTAACACATTTATATATTCCCATAGTCTATATAGTACCGTAATCTCCCTCGTAATGGGCGTCGTCAGAGGGCACTCCATAGGTATCGTACAAAACCAAAATCGTATAAGGCGCGCTAGGGTAGGTGACACGGCACAACTAGGCAATGCCAGGGTAGATATACCAATTACGCTTCCGGGCCGATGGAAACGCGCAGCGCGCAGCTGCCGTCCACCTCGGACAAACTCCCCACATCAAAGAAATCAAAAGTGAAGGTGGCCACCGAATAAAATCCAAAGTCATAGTATAGCATCAAAGGGAAGTGTCCGATCAGAGGTGCTACCTCATTAACCCGTCGATCGCTCCTGTTTTAGCCACCTTATGCCAACTTACAGGAGTTGGGTCCACGTACTTACCTTACAGGAAACGCCGCCACCAATCTACTTCATTCTGGAATCTCCACCACGTACACGGTTAGTCAAAGTGGTTTTCGGTATCGACAGAGAGTATGTCCATATCCGATCCCGGTCTCTTTGCCAAACAATCGTTATTATAACACCGCGGTTATTTAAAAAAAATTATACTTTTAAAACCATAATAAAATATCCATTTAAAACCCATATAAACCCGATATCATTTATTCTTAAAACCCCAAATCAACACGATATCATTTATTTTCCAATATATATTCTTTCCAAAATCATAGGGTTTCTAAAGTAAAATATTTAGAAATCAAAACTTTTGAATATAATATTTCCAAATTATACTACCTTGAAAACATAGCTTTGAAACAAAATTTCCATCTCTCAAATGGTTAAATATTAAATTACTTTTATAAACAAAATACCTTCTTTAGATTTCACAAATCAATTTCAAATATCGATTTAAACTTCCAAATACCATTTTAATTCTTATGTTTCAAGGCTTAAATATTTCACCATTCAAACAGACTCATTTGACAATTCCATATATATATATCAAATTCAGTTACTTATTATTTAGACTTGAAATGTTTGCTTAATGAATTCAATATAATTTAAGAAAACCTTTAACTTCATATAACTGGATCATCTTTCAAATTATTATATATTCATTTAATCAACCTGATATTCATTAAAATCACTTTACCCAAAAATCAAGTTATAAAAATCATATTTTTTTAAAATTCTAATTTTTATTAAATTTCAATTTAACTTAATATTCATCTTCCAAATCTATTCTCATTTAAGTCATAAAACTCCAGAAATTAAATTTTAAATAAATGTTTAATCTTACTTGATCTTAAAATCAAACTTTATTTAAACTTCAAATCAAATTTATACAAAGCTTAAAAACCACAAATTACTATATATATATATATAATAGCCTTTATCAATAACCAAATCAATATCTCATAAACCATATATATATAACTTTACAAAACCATAGAAAAACATTTCAAAAATAATTTTATATATTTACCGCGGTGCCTGTATATAATTTTCTATCTTATGGTCAAGTGATACGGATGTTTATCATTTCAATCCGCAATTTAAAATGAAAAAAATGCGGTTATATATCATTTCAAACCGCAATCTCGAATGAATGAAATTCATAGCAACTTGCAATTAATAAAATTAATCATCCATTCATCCATCAAATCATACATCCATTTATCACAGTCATCATCCAATTTCAAACAATCATCAATACATAACAGGTGATAAATAATGGTATCAATTATCAGTTTATACTCAAAATAAATTTAATAACTGTTAATTGGCAGTTTATATGCAAAAATAAACGTAAATTTAACTGGCAGTTAATATAAAATAAAAATTTAACATAACTATGACTGGCAGTTAATATGCAATTAAATAAATTCTAACTGTCAAATTTATGCAATATATAAAATTAATTAACAGTTATATTAAATGAATGCGATTTATCAAAGATAATGAATAAAACATGCCAAACAGTCATAAATAAATTTCTACTCATATCTAAAATTAATTTAACAAACACAAGAAATTTTAGAAATTGTGAGTGGGTTAAAACACTCACCTTTTGAATTTAAATCGAATTTAAATCCAATTTAAACCCAAAAATTCGATGGTCTTCAAATCTGTCCAAACCAGCATCAAAAGATCTGGAATTTAATTACGATCCTAACAAAAAAAATCGCGCGTGAAACGGAGTTCGTATGTGGAAGTTAAATGTATTAAGGCGTATGAAAAATCAAAATTAAATTAAATTCAAACAAAATAAATCTACCTATTACCACTTGCCACGTCAGCGTTTCCTGTGCACCGCTAGTGACTAATCTCACCAAACCCATGTTTCAATTTCGCAAATAGATGAAGAAATCAAAAAGCCCCAATACAACCTTTTGGGTTTCGAATTTTACACGTTTGACCGTGATTTCTGGTTGTCTCAAGCGACTATTGCAAAAACAGAGACTGCGCTTAGATCCGTAGATGAAAACTACAACATAATTTTTTTTTAATTTTTGAATAGAATTGGATCTGAAATTTTGCATCCATTTAGGAAGAGAAAGAATTGAAGAAAATGAACGCACAAATAAAAGAGAATAGATGGAGGCTAGGGTTTATAATTGGGTTTATATAGATAGGTTAGAATTAGAGTAGATGGATCTGATAAACAAACGCGCTGAACGATAATTTAAATTAACGTAATAATTACAAATCACTATACCATGGAGACATTTATGTTATTTCCCATTTATTACTTTATTTAACACAACCCTTAATTTACATCTATTGCAATGTTTTCAAATTTAATTGAATGAACTAATTATCTCACTCCTAATAATTGTTGTAAGACTCTAAATCTCACATTTGTAAGTATATATTATTTCCACTCAAATATTATAGATATATACAGAGTATAGGTTTCCATTAAATCATTATTTATTATATATATTCAAATTAACTAAATTCACTATTGAAGTCCGTTTATATTTATTACCAAATATCCATTTACCTTTCCCAATAAATTTGAATCCCATTCATTTAATATAACAAATCAAATTTCCATTCACACCTTATTATCAACCCATAATTTATTGCAATTCATTATCTTAGATAGATTTTATACAATTAATATCAACTTTACATTAAATTTCTATCCAATGAATACTTATTCATCAATCAATTCAATATTTACTTTTCTTTCCCTCTATTTGATACTTAACCTATATACATTTAATGGGAAAACATAACATTGAATTATAATGCATTTCTCATGCATGCTTCATTTCATATAAATTCCTCTTTATTAACCAAGTCACATTAAAAAAACAAAATAATTTTTTTTTATTTCAATCGATTACCAGTCTAGACTTAATATATTAAATAAACGGTTAACCTAAAACGATTGTTACCCCTTTAGCATTCAAATTCACTTACGACTATTATTAACACAATGTTGCCATTTGATTTATATATATTTAAATAAATTATATGAATGAGTAAAACTTTAAAAATTATCTTACCTGCAAATTTACTCACAAACATCCTAAATTACCAACTTGCAATTTATTTTTAATTACTAAATTTGCATTGATTATATCAATTTGAGATTTAATACATATTATTTCCTCAAATAAATAAATCTTTGGATTTAAATTCCTAAACCATAAATTATTTCCTACCATAAATCTATGCTTTTATTATTTTACGTTCACACTCCCGTTACTCTATAATAAATCACCAAGTAACGATATCCTAAACCAACATTAATTTATATATCAATCCTTATAACTCAATAAATTTGTCAAATATGAATAACCTTAACAATACTTACACATATTATCTTACTTAAAATAATGTAATATTAAACGTTGAATTTCACTTATTTTGCAATACTTCAATTTAATTAATAAATACTGCTCCTGTACTTAAATCTATATTAACAAATCGTTAGATTTGGATCGATAGAAATCGGTTTACCAAAACTTACGTACACATTACGTAAATAAACAACTATATAAATTTACCACCTATTAGCTCTAAATTTTATTCTTAAGTTTGTTACCTATCAATTTAGATTATACTTCCATCTATGATGCAAATCCAAATCTCCTCTAACTGCATAAATTAGGGCAATTTATTGCAATTGATTTCCCATTAAACTTCATAAATTAACAAATTGAAACCTAAATAAAAACGTTTATTTATTTAAAAATCTTGTTATTTAATTAAATTGACCATTCACGGATATAATTTACATTGTTCTCCAATTATTACTTAAATACATCACACAACGTTAAATCTATATTCAATACAATTTGTTACCAAAATTAATTGAACAAAAACAATTACGCCCTTAAAATTTCTCTTCATTCATTAATTGCTAATTGTTATTCAACTAAACCCATTCATTTGATTTCCCTATTATGCATCAATTATAAACCCATCATCTTAAAGGTGATGTCTACATTTTATACTATAAATTTACCCTTTTATATTCCAATATCAATGAATGCTCACATACAAATTTAGATCTTAACTCCAATTAATTATTCCATTTAATCCATTGATTTATTAACTTTAATTACTGCAATTCATTGTCTTACATAAATTTGAATCTATTTCCAAATTTTCACTATTCCAATTAATTGAAATATAAAATTAAGTTTGTAAAATTTTAATTACCCTTGATCCATCAAATTTCAACATTCTCTTTCATGTAAACAAATAAGATTTCTGTTTCTTCCTAAATTTAAATTAGAAATCCTATAATTTAATTCATTTTAAACATCGAATTTACAAGGGTCGTCACACTCTCCCCCACTCAAAACTTTTCGTCCCCGAAAAGGAAAAGAAGGGAGAAGGAAGAATTTAATAATAGTACATCTTATTCAAATATTAACTTATAAACAATAATTTACAACATTTGTTACCTTAAATAAAATATACCATTTTAAAATCATTATATCTTTTGATACTTAAATTATTAAAGTTTGTAAAAAAAAAAAATTCTAAGTCCAAAATTTACGGAAAATTTTTGGCAGAGTCTCCTTTGTACGGGGAGGCTCAGGAGAAAATATAATATCAAAATATAACAATTATATTACATATATTATCCAAAATATTATATTCCAACTCCCGAAATATATATAAATAGCGCTATAAACCGTAATCTGAAACGTACCTATTTGTCGGGCATTTTACGCTTAAGTTATGGAACCAAAAGCAGCAGTAATTGCTTCCACAACCTGCATTTCACTTATAAAGATCCAAAGGGTTAACAATTTATATAAAGTGAAATTAAGCGGTTTCAAACACTAACAACCAATCAGTGCAACAACCATCAAAACAGCATACACAACAAATCCAAAACAACCATTCAACAAACAAACAAATAGTTGTTCGGATTCAAAACTTGAAATTGTACGGAATGGAAATAACTGTCAAGTGCATCATTTACTCAACAGTCTTAGATGGAACAAAATAGATTATTTATTCATCCAACAATTTCAAATTCCCTTACCCAACCAACCATAAATCAAATAATAGAATTCAAACCAACAAACCAAATTAACTTATTATTAATTTATTTCATACTTTAGCTGTTTAATTTCCTTTCTTTCATTACGTCATTTATTTTCATTATATTTCTTTCTATTTTGTTTAGAAATTAACTTCAACCCTTTTTCTTAAGTTTACAATTTCCCTTATTATATTACACTCATTTATTTTCACTTACTAATTACTATTATTCATTCATTTATTATTGCATGACCTCTTTTATTTACACTTTAATTACTTAAGTTTATAATCATCTATTTGTCATACTTACCTTTATTATATTTTACTTGGTAAAATTTCAATTATAACTTAAGTTTATAACATTAAATTCTCATTTAACAGCAATTTCATTGAATACTTCATTACCTACTTTTACTTGTACAATTTCCATTACATTTCTTATCAAAACATTTCAACTTCTTATATTTGGTAAGTTATATATGTTTTTAAAGAATGTACTTGAAAGTTACACAAGTTTCCTCATTACCTATGATTAATCTAATGTTCAATAATAATATTCTTTATTTCGTAGGTTATAATTTCAAATTCCATTTAATACCATTTGTACCCTATCATTAAATCTCTTATTTCCTTTGGAGGTTTTAATTTATTAATTTCCTATGTTTCAATTCACTACAATAATTGAAACAATTAATTAATGGAAATTTAAGAATTTAATACCGGGTTAAATTTCAAATTATTTTAAAATAATAGATAAATATATTCTTACAACTTATATATCTCTAATTATATTTAAAACAATTCAAAATTTGTATATTTTTCAAAAATGAATCTGCAGTAAAACTACTACAGTGGCCTTCCCCCTTCGAAACTCGAAAATGAAAGTCGATGATGCGTGCACTCATCACCGAAATTAATTTCCAGCGACAGAGAGCAAAGTACAAAACTTATTTTCTCCAAAATCTCCTTTAAACAAATCTTCCGAATTATATTGAAATATTTATATAAGAAACTACTTATAAACAATATTATTATATTCCAAAATTTATTCGAAAGAAATTTCAAAACCCCGGATCTTAAGTCCTAGATTTCCAAATTTCATTGATTGTATTTTTCAATCTTATTTCTATTATTAATTATACACTTTATTACCTAACAACCAATCTATTACAGCCAAATATAGATATTATTTTGAAAAATTATTTTATAGAAAATATAATAGGTAAATTATTTCATTCACCTATATTAAAAACAAATATTATGTCGGTCTGTCCTATTAAGTGTTTAGAAATCCCTATTGATGTCATAGCGTCCCATGCACCAACCAGAATTTATAAATACGAAACGGAACAGATTAACACAATATAAAAACCTTTTTTATAACACTAACAAATACGCTCTCTCATATATATACACTCAGCGACTCCCATAGGGTATTACTACCCTATTAGTAAAGAGTCAAACCCCACAAAGCTAAGGTTTATCGCTAAACCAAAGCTCTGATACCAAATGTAACATCCCGCCTTTTCGCACGATTTAAACGGACACACGAGCCAATTCAAACCATACGTAAGGGCGGATTGTTATGGGATAAATAAGAAAAACAGAGAAAGAGAAAAAAACTAAACAGAATCTCACAGCGGAAGGATAAAATATAATAGTCAAATATACAGTTCATGAAGCTGTTTTACAAAACCTTTGATTTTATTTATACAATACATATCAGAGTACACATACCATACGACAAAGCAGCGGAACAATATGAGTGTAGTGGAATATAATTAATATTAATAATAGAAATCTCCGTCTTCGTCCTCTAGAGCTAAAGTCTTCGATCCTGAAACGCTCGGACTGACCCGAGCAAATTTGAAAAGACAAAACACTCGAGTCAGAACTAAAAGATCTTATGTGAGTTAAATTAACAGAAATAAATATGAGTACAGTAACTCAAGAGATGCTCGGCATTTACATCTCCTAAGGATCCGTTAAACTGTTTACTATGTAGTATATTGCGCTATTATAATAGTGTCTAATTGTAAAATAAACTTACTTTTAAATAGCGTTAAGGCTTTACATTTTCCACCTTAACACATTTATATATTCCCATAGTCTATACAGTACCGTAATCTCCCTCGTAATGGGCGTCGTCAGAGGGCACTCTATAGGTATGGTACAAAACCAAAATCGTATAAGGCGCGCTAGGTTAGGTGACACGGCACAACTAGGCAATGCCAGGGTAGATATACCAATTATGCTTCCAGGCCGATGGAAACGTGCAGCGCGCAGCTGCCGCCCTCCTCGGACAAACTCCCCACATCAAAGAAATCAAAAGTGAAGGTGGCCACCGAATAAAATCCAAAGTCATAGTATAGTATCGAAGGGAAGTGTCCGATCAGAGGTGCTACCTCATAAACCTGTCGATCGCTCCTGTTTTAGCCACCTTATGCCAACTCACGGGAGTTGGGCCCACGTACTTACCTTACAGGAAACGCCGCCACCAACCTACTTCATTCTGGAATCTCTACCGCGTACACGGTTAGTCAAAGTGGTTTTCGGTATCGACAGAGAGTATGTCCATATCCGATCCCGGTCTCTTTGCCAACCAATCGTTATTATAACACCGCAGTTATTTTAAAAAAAAAATTATACTTTTAAAACCATAATAAAATATCCATTTAAAACCCATATAAACCCGATATAATTGATTCTTAAAACCCCAAATCAATACGATATCATTTATTTTCCAATATATATTCTTTCCAAAATCATAGGGTTTCCAAAGTAAAATATTTAGAAATCAAAACTTTTGAATATAATATTTCCAAATTATACTACCTTGAAAACATAGCTTTGAAACAAAATTTCCATCTCTCAAATGGTTAAATATTAAATTACTTTTATAAACAAAATAGCTTCTTTAGATTTCACAAATCAATTTCAAATATCGATTTAAACTTCCAAATACCATTTCAATTCTTATGTTTCAAGGCTTTAAATATTTCACCATTTCAAACAGACTCATTTGACAAGTCCATATATATATATCAAATTCAGTTACTTATTATTTAGACTTGAAATGTTTGCTTAATGAATTCAATATAATTAAGAAAACCTTTAACTTCATATAACTGGATCATCTTTCAAATTATTATATATTCATTTAATCAACCTGATATTCATTAAAATCACTTTACCCAAAAATCAAGTTATAAAAATCATATCCTTTAAAAATTCTAATTTTTATTAAATTTCAATTTAACTTAATATTCATCTTCCAAATCTATTCTCATTTAAGTCATAAAACTCCAGAAATTAAATTTTAAATAAATGTTTAATCTTATTTGATCTTAAAATCAAACTTTATTTAAACTTCAAATCAAATTTATACAAAGATTAAAAACCGGAAATTACTATATATATATAATAGCCTTTATCAATAACCAAATCAATATCTCATAAACCATATATATATATATATATAACTTTACAAAACCATAGAAAAACATTTCAAAAATAATTTTATATATTTACCGCGGTGCCTGTATATAATTTTCTATCCTATGGTCAAGTGATACGGATGTTTATCATTTCAATCCGCAATTTAAAATGAAAAAAAAAGCGGTTATATATCATTTCAAACCGCAATCCCGAATGAATGAAATGCATAGCAACTTGCAATTAATAAAATTAGTCATCCATTCATCCATCAAATCATACATCCATTTATCACAGTCATCATCCAATTTCAAACAATCATCAATACATAACAGGTGATAAATAATGGTATCAATTATCAGTTTATACTCAAAATAAATTTAATAACTGTTAATTGGCAGTTTATATGCAAAAATAAACGTAAATTTAACTGGCAGTTAATATGAAATAAAAATTTAACATAACTATGACTGGCAGTTAATATGCAATTAAATAAATTCTAACTGTCAAATTTATGCAATAGATAAAATTAATTAACAGTTATATTAAATGAATGCGATTTATCAAAGATAATGAATAAAACATGCCAAACAGTCATAAATAAATTTCTACTCATATCTAAAATTAATTTAACAAACACAAGAAATTTTAGAAATTGTGAGTGGGTTAAAACACTCACCTTTTGAATTTAAATCGAATTTATATCATTTAAATCGAATTTAAATCCGATTTAAACCCAAAATTTCGATGGTCTCCAAATCTGTCCAAACCAGCAACAAAAGATCTGGAATTTAATTACAATCCTAACAAAAAAAATCGCGCGTGAAACGGAGTTCGTATGTGGAAGTTAAATGTATTAACGCGTTTGAAAAATCAAAATTAAATTAAATTCAAACAAAATAAACCTACCTATTACCACTTGCCACGTCAGCGTTTCCTGCGCATCCCTAGTGACTAATCTCACCAAACCCATGTTTCAATTTCGCAAATAGATGAAGAAATCAAAAAGCCCCAATTCAACCTTTTGGGTTTCGAATTTTACACGTTTGACCGTGATTTCTGGTTGTCTCAAACGACTATTGCAAAAACAGAGACTGCGCTTAGATCCGTAGATGAAAACTACAACATATTTTTTTTTGATTTTTGAATAGAATTGGATCTGGAATTTTGCATCCATTTAGGAAGAGAAAGAATTGAAGAAAATGAACGCACAAATAAAAGAGAATAGATGGAGGCTAGGGTTTATAATTGGGTTTATATAGATAGGTTAGAATTAGAGTAGATGGATCTGATAAACAAACGCGCTGAACGATAATTTAAATTAACGTAATAATTACAAATCACTATACCATGAAGACATTTATGTTATTTCCCATTTATTACTTTATTTAACACAACCCTTAATTCACATCTATTGCAATGTTTTCAAATTTAATTGAATGAACTAATTATCTCACTCCTAATAATTGTTGTAAGACTCTAAATCTCACATTTGTAAGTATATATTATTTCCACTTAAACATTATAGATATATACAGAGTATAGGTTTCCATTAAATCATTATTTATTATATATATTCAAATTAACTAAATTCACTATTGAAGTCCGTTTATATTTATTACCAAATATCCATTTACCTTTCCCAATAAATTTGAATCCCATTCATTTAATATAACAAATCAAATTTCCATTCACACCTTATTATCAACCCATAATTTATTGCAATTCATTATCTTAGATAGATTTTATACAATTAATATCAACTTTACATTAAATTTCTATCCAATGAATACTTATTCATCAATCAATTCAATATTTACTTTTCTTTCCCTCTATTTGATACCTAACCTAAATACATTTAATGGGTAAACATAACATTGAATTATAATGCATTTCTCATGCATGCTTCATTTCATATAAATTCCTCTTTATTAACCAAGTCACATTAACAAAACAAAATAATTTTTTTTTATTTCAATCGATTACCAGTCTAGACTTAATATATTAAATAAACGGTTAACCTAAAACGATTGTTACCCGTTTAGCATTCAAATTCACTTACGACTATTATTAACACAATGTTGCCATTTGATTTATATATATTTAAATAAATTATATGAATGGGTAAAACTTTAAAAATTATCTTACCTGCAAATTTACTCACAAACATCCTAAATTACCAACTAGCAATTTATTTTTAATTACTAAATTTGCATTGATTATATCAAGTTGAGATTTAATACATATTATTTCCTCAAATAAATAAATCTTTGGATTTAAATTCCTAAACCATAAATTATGTCCTACCATAAATCTATGCTTTTATTATTTTACGTTCACACTCTCGTTACTCTATAATAAATCACCAAGTAACGATATCCTAAATGTAACAACCCGCATATTTATCGATTTTATATTTAAATATTTTATTTAAATATTTTATCGTTAATCGGATTTTGGTCCGAGAAGCTACTTTTTGTAAACGGTCAAATTAGGACTCGAGACCACTTCCATTGAGTTCGAAATGTCGTTTACAATTTTTCTAAGTATAAACATTGGCAGGTTTGGAGTTAGTGGAATTTCACTAACTTTTCCCGCTTTGGACTTTGGGTTAGATTGCCATTATAACTCAATCCCAAACCCCCTTCCTTCTTCTCACTCTTCATAAATTTCCTAACAACCAAGCTTTTGCATTAATGGTGAGTGGAAGAGGAAATTAAAACTCCAAGCTTAGGTTTCAACTTTAAATCCATCATTCAACTCCAAAATCAAAGTGAAGACATTGGATTCTAGCTTGTAGTTGCTTCTCCATTGTTTCAAGCTCCTTCTTCACTGAATTTGTGCAAAGGTGAGATTTTTATCTCACAATTCTAGCCTATAACTATATTGGACTGTTGGGAATGATTCCCTATCACTTTTGCATGCATATTAGCATTTGATTTGGATTGGATTGGCGAAAAACTCCAATTTTTAGCGTTTTGGTGAATTTTCTGCACTTAGGTCGTTCTGGCCATTTTTGGTGCTCGGAGTTAGGTCGCTCGCGACCTAACCCTTGGGTCGCTCGCGAGTTAGCACCATAGGTCGCTGGGCCATCTAAATGCTTGTTCGGTGTTAGGTCGTTCGGGCTTAGGTCGTAGGTCGTATGGACCCTAGGTCGTAGGTCGTTGTGACGCCCCACCTCTATACCCACGCTAGCCAAGAACACTCCGGAGTAGTGCTGTCAACTAGCACGGAGAATAAGGCTGTTGAGGAGCGACCATCCATGTAATTGCTTATCACACGGTGGCTATAAATAATCTTCGGAAACAAACATAGAAATAATCATATCACAAATCAGTAACAGATATCCATATCACAAAGGCGGAAGAAGATATGAATATATAACTAACACATGAAAGTGTACATCAGAGTAGTGGTCATTAAGATCCACGATAATACAAAAGAATAGCAACACGTGCTATACAAAAGAATACAACTATGAGTCTATATCTCAAGTGTATACAACAAAAACTGCTAATCTAAACAGTTAGCCAAAAGTCAGAGTGATGAATCCCTGGGAAGAAGTCAAGCAGAAGCACCTGTAACATCTCGGTCTGACCCGAGTATTATTTAAGAAAATAATAAACGGATCAGTCTAGCTATAAATATCAGATGACATGATATAACATAAAAGATATGGCATAAACATAAACATCCATAACGACATACCACTATAAGTATGTAAATAATGATCAATAGAAGATCAATCAATAAGAGATAATCAATATCACAAGAATCTTCTCAAAGATTCGAAGAGGGCATCATACCCTAAACTTGTACTCATAACAAGTCAATGACATAAATTCCAGAAATCGACACGAGAAATCCAGATATCATAAAAAGGGAAAGAGGCCTATCACATGACGGTCCGAAGACCATGGGGAGCTACCCCGCATGTGTGAATGGAATCACACAGATTGAGGTCAAGACTAACCAAAAAGCAGAAAGGTATGTGTGAATGGAATCACACAAGTGGTGTCTAGTCTAACCTTGCAATGAAAGATACATCGCGCAATTGCTAGTCTAATTCATAAAGCGATCATCAAGATCAACGAGAAGTGTCAATTACACTAAGCTAGTAAATATAGAAGTTTAGCTTCATGTCCCATAACCACTTGCTTAACTTAAATATTTATGAAAAAACTGTAAATCTTCACTAATAAAATTGTCACAAGAGGTTCAATCGAACAAGTCCAAGAATTAACCGACAAAGTGAACGCAAGCGTTTCATACCACTTGTTTTACTAAGTCGTTTAATTAGATTTCTCATCCGAGTGAGGTACAGGCTTGTATATACTAATAGATTGGAAAACGGTTTAAGAAAAGAGCTTTGTTATTAAAAATAGAGTTGAAATTGTTTGTTAAAAGATTTTTGATATTTACTACTAGTATTGAAACCTTTATATTATGAAGTGACAAAACACAGAAGCAATTGTAGAAACAATCAGTCACAAAAATCGCATACGGAGATGTGAATAAAATCCAAGGAAATCAGCTTAATGTTTTTCAAATAAGATCCCCTACGGAGGGGGGGTCCAGGGGGGGTGGCAACCTAAGTGAAGGCAAGAGGCCTACAACCTAAAGCAAAATGAGGTCTAATGACCTAAGGGTTCACGCGACCTAACACAATGGCTGAGCGACCTAACTAAGTGCGCGACCTGGTGGGTAAGGAGGTCGAGCGACCTAATGTTCTTTGCGACCTAACGAGGTAGGGGGGACACGCGACCTAAAGGTACGCGACCTAAGAAAGTTCGCGGGCTAAGGATGAGCGACCTAACAAGGTTCACGACCTAACGGAGACGAGATCATGCGACCTAAAAGTGAAACGACCTAAGGGAGAAAACAAGGTCACGCGACCTAACAGGAAACAAGGTCAAGCGACCTAAGGGGTTACGCGACCTAACGTAACACGGGTCAAACGACCTAAGGCATCACAGGACGAACGACCTAACTTCTTAAGGGACAGGCGACCTAAAGAGGTTCGCGACCTAATAGGGTTCGCGACCTAAAGGTGCACGACCTAAGGTCTTTCGACCTAGGGGTATATAGGTAACACGACCTAAAGATGTCGCGACCTAAAAATAGAAAGCATGGCCGAACGACCTATCGAAGTAGAAAGGCATGCGACCTAACGGTCAAAAGGCCAACGACCTACGACCTAAAAGTCATACGACTTACGACCTAAAAGCCATACGACCTACGACCTAAAAGCCATACGACCTACGACCTAAAAGCCGTACGACCTAACGTGAAACGACCGAACTCCGAAGTGAAGATTCAAGGCAATGCGACTTAGCGCGATAACACGCGAACGACCTAAGGGTTAGGTCGCGAGCGACCTAAGTACTAGGTCGTGAACGACCTAACTCCGAACACGCGAAAAATGGTCAGAACGATCTAGGAGCTATCTCGTACGCGACCTACGACCTAAGACCCACACGACCTAACTCCGAACGACCTAAAAATGGCCAGAACGACCTAAATGCAGAAATTTCGCCAAAACGCCAAAAATCGGAGTTTTTCGCCAATCCAATCCAAACCAAAAGCAAATATTCATGCTAAAGTGATAGGGAATCATTCCCAACAACCCAATATAGTTATAGACTAGATTTGTGAGATAAAAATCTCACCTTTGCACCAAATATCAATGAAAATGAAGTTTTAAGCAAGCAAGAATCAATCCTTCTTCTATCTAAGCACAAGAAGCTTGAATCCAATGTCTTCTTCTTGAATTTGGAGTAGAAAGATGGATTGCAATTGAATTTGAGTTTTGGAATTTTAATTTCTCATTCCCTCCACCATTAATGCCTAAGCTTGATTAGTTAGGAAATTTATGAAGAGTGAGGAGAAGAGGGTTGGAACTTGGGCTTAATAGGCTAAACTAACCCAAAGTCCAAAGCGGGAAAAGTTAGTGAAATTTCACTAACTCCAAACCTATCGATGTTTATACTTAAAAAGTTGTAAATGACATTTCGAACTCAATGGAAGTGGTCTCGAGTCCTAATTTGACAGTTTGCAAAAAGTAGCTTTTCGGACCAAAATCCGATTAACGAGTTACTATTTAAATAAAATATTTAAAAACAAACTCGATAAATATGCGGGTTGTTACAGTCGTTCTGACCATTTCTAACGTCTTCGGAGTTAGGTCGTATGGACCTTAGGTCGTAGGTCGTATTGACCTAGGTCGTAGGTCGCTAGACCCTGTCTCCTTAGGTCGCAAGACTTTGTAAACCGTTAGGTCGTGTGACCTATATCCCGTAGGTCGTTGACCCCCTTAAGTCGTTAACTCGTTAACACGTACGGCTCTTAACCATTTTAGGTCGCGTGACCTTGTACTTGACTTAGGTCGTTAGGTCGTAAGACCCTAAGCCGTTTTCCATTAGGTCGCTAGTCCTCATACCGATAGGTCGCTGGACCTTAGGTCGTCCCACATTAGGTCGTTGCTGGCCTTAGGTTGCATGACCTTGTTTAGACCGTAGGTCGTTAGGTCGTAAGACCTTAGGTCGCCTGACCACTTAGGTCGCTTGACCTATTCAAATGTTAGGTCGCGAGTTCCTTAAGTCGCTCGTCTCTCTTAGGTCGCTCGCTTCTGCTAACTCGCGAACACCACTAGGTCGTTTGACCCCTTAGACCCCTAGGTCGCAACCATTAGGTCACTCGACCCTATTCCTCTTAGGTCGTTAGACCTCATTTTGTCTTCACTAGGTCGTACCGTTTTGGACCCCTCCTCCGTAGGGGATCTTATCTGAAAAACATTGAGCTGATTTCCTTGGATTTTATTCACATCTCCGTATGCGATCTTTGTGACTGATTGTTTCTACAATTGCTTCTGTATTTTGTCACTTTATAATATAAAGGTTTCAATACTAGTAGTAAATATCAAAACTCTTTTAACAAACAATTTCAACTCTATTTTTAAATAACAAAGCTCTTTTCTTAAACCGTTTTCCAATCTATTAGTATATACAAACCTTTACCTCACTCGGATGAAAAATCTAATTAAACGACTTAGTAAAACAAGTGGTATGAAACGCTTGCGTTCACTTCGTCGGTTAATTCTTGGACTTGTTCGATTGAACCTCTTGTGACAATTTTATTAGTGAAGATTTACAGTTTGTTCGTAAATATTTAAGTTAAGCAAGTGGTTATGGGACATGAAGCTAAACTTCTATATTTACTAGCTTAGTGTGATTGACACTTCTCACTGATCATGACGATCATTCTGATGATTTAGACTAGCAACTGTGCGATGTCTCTTGTTGCGAGGTTAGACTAGACACCACTTGTGTGATTCCACTCACACATACCTTTTTGCTTTTTGGTTAGTCTGGACCTTAATCTGTGTGATTCCATTCACACATGTGGGGTAGCTCCCCTTGGTCTTCGGACCGTCATGTGATAGGCCTCTTTCTCTTTTCTATGATTTCTGGACTTCTTGCATTGATTTCTAGAATTTATGTCATTGACTTGTTATGAGTACAAGTTTGGGGTATGATGCCCTTTCCGAATCTTTGAGAAGATTCTTGTGATATTGATTATCTCTTATTGATTGATCCTCTTTTGATCATTATTTACATACTTATAGTGGTATGTCATTATGGATATTTTATGTTTATGCCATATCTTTTATGTTATATCATGTCATCTGATATTTGTAGCTAGACTGGCCCGTTTATTATTTTCCTAAATAATACTTGGATCAGACCGAGATGTTACAGGTGCTTCTGCTTGACTTCTTCCCAGGGATTCATTACTCTGACTTTTGGCTAACTGTTTAGATTAGCAGTTTTTGTTGTATACATTTGAGACATAGACTCATAGTTGTATTCTTTTGTATAGCACGTGTTGCTATTCTTTTGTATTATCGTGGATCTTACTGACCACTACTCTGATGTACACTTTCATGTGTTAGTTATATATTCATATCTTCTTCCGCCTTTGTGATATGGATATCTGTGACTGATTTGTGTTATGATTATTTCTATGTTTGTTTTCGAAGATTATTTATAGCCACCGTGTGATAAGCAATTACATGGATGGTCGCTCCTCAACAGCCTTATTCTCCATGCTAGTTGACAGCACTACACCGTAGTGTTCTTGGCTAGTGTGGGTATAGAGGTGGGGCGTCACACTAAACCAACATTAATTTATATATCAATCCTTATAACTCAATAAATTTGTCAAATATGAATAACCTTAACAATACTTACACATATTATCTTACTTACAATAATGTAATATTAAACATTGAATTTCATTTATTTTGCAATACTTCAATTTAATTAATAAATACTGCTCCTATACTTAAATCTATATTAACAAATCGTTAGATTTGGATCGATAGAAATCGGTTTACCAAAGCTTACGTACACATTACGTAAATAAACAACTATATAAATTTGCCACCTATTAGCTCTAAATTTTATTCTTAAGTTTGTTACCTATCAATTTAGATTATACTTCCATCTATGATGCAAATCCAAATCTCCTCTAACTACATAAATTAGGGCAATTTATTACAATTGATTTCCCATTAAACTTCATAAATTAACAAATTGAAACCTAAATAAAAACGTTTATTTATTTAAAAATCTTGTTGTTTAATTAAATTGACCATTCACGGATATAATTTACATTGTTCTCCAATATTACTTAAATACATCACACAACGTTAAATCTATATTCAATATAATTTGTTACCAAAATTAATTTAACGAAAACAATTACGCCCTTAAAATTTCTCTTCATTCATTAATTGCTAATTGTTATTCAATTAAACCCATTCATTTGATTTCCCTATTATGCATCAATTATAAACCCATCATCTTAAAGGTGATGTCTACATTTTATACTATAAATTTACCCTTTTATATTCCAATATCAATGAATGCTCACATACAAATTTAGATCTTAACTCCAATTAATTATTCCATTTAATCCATTGATTTATTAACTTTAATTACTGCAATTCATTGTCTTACATAAATTTGAATCTATTTCCAAATTTTCACTATTCCAATTAATTGAAATATAAAATTAAATTTGTAAAATTTTAATTACCCTTGATCCATCAAATTTCAACATTCTCTTTCATGTAAACAAATAAGATTTCTGTTTCTTCCTAAATTTAAATTAGAAATCCTATAATTTAATTCATTTTAAACATCGAATTTACACGGGTCGTTACATCACTACTTACCTTTGTTCTCTTATATGCAACTCTTGGCCTAGTATAACAATTTACATCACTTCAATTTATTCGTCATTTTGTTTCAACTGTAAATACTTAGCCTTATATTCCTATGGTTTCATTTCATTCTCAGCATTTGCTTCATTATTAATTATAAAATCTGTATTTCTTCTAAATTAAATTTATGTAAATCTTATTAAAATGACAAATTTAATTAACGAAAATTACGGGTCATTACACTCTCCCCCACTCAAAACTTTTCGTCCCCGAAAAGGAAAAAGAAGGGAAAAGAAGAATTAAGAAATCTATATCATATTAAATATTAAATTTATAAACAAATAAATTTACAAAATTAATTTAGATAAAATATACTAATTTATAATCATTAAAAAAAATTATACTCAAACTAATAAAGTTTGGAAAATATTTTCTTAGTCCAAAATTTACAGAAAATTTTTGGCAGAGTCTCCTTTGTATAGGGAGGCTCGGGAGAAAATATAATACCAAATATATCAAAATATCACATATAATATCCAAAATATAATATCCCAACACGGGAAAATATATAAAATGGCGCTATAAACCGTAAACCGAAACGTACCTATTTGTCGGGAAATTTAAGCTTAATTTATGGAATCAAAAGCAGTAGCAATTGCTTCCATAACCTGCATTTCACTTATAAAATCCAAAGGGTTAACAATTTATATAAAGTGAAATATTTAAGTGGTTCCAATCACTAACAACAAATCAATACAACAACCATCAATTTCAACAAACAGCATACACAACCAATACAAAGCAACCATTCAATCAAACAAACAAATAGTTGTTCGGTTTCAAAACTTTTAAATTGTACGGAATGAAGAATAAAGTACTAGCGCATCATTTACTCAACAGTCTTAGATAAAACTAAATAGATTATTCATTTATCCTAATCCAATTTTAAAGTATCCTTGACCAAACAACCATCAACTAAACAACAACAAATACAAACAACAATCAACTTAACTTATTATTAATTTCCTTTCATACCTTTGTTGTTTGATTTTCTTTTTATTTATACAGTGATTTATCTTTTAAATTTACATTTACTCATTAAATGTTTGCTTCATTTATTTTTACTTATTACTTACAATTATTCAATTCCATTAACTCAGGTCATGCCAGTTCCTTTTATTTCTTTATAATTATTCATTCATTTATTATAGCATGACCTCTTTTATTTACATTCATTTATCGATAGTATTCATGTCCCATTCAATTTCTTAGCATTTCCATTTTGTTTACCTAAGTTTATAATCATCTATTTGTAATACTTGCCTTTTATTGTATTTACTAATACTAAAATTTCAATTATAACTTAACTTATCCCGATATCATCACTTCTTATGAATAAAAGTGATTTATTGAACACCTTCATTACATACTTTTACTTGTATAATTTCCATTACATTTTCTTATTCAACATTTCAACTTTTAAATATTTGGTAAGTTATATATATGTTTTTAAGAATGTAATTAAAATCATACAAGTTTCTCTTATTTCTTTAATAAATTTACTGTTCAATAATAATCCTTTATTTCATAGGTTACAATTTTAAATTTCATTTAATACCATTAATAACCTAGCATTAAACCTCTTATTTCATTTAGGGTTTCAATTATTAATTGCTTAGATTCCATTTCACTAGGATAATTGAAACCATTTATTTATGGAAACTTAAGAACTAAATACTGGTTAAATTTCAAATTATTTTAAAAATAATAGGTAAATATATATACCTACAACTTATAAACCAAATTATATTTAAAACAAATTAAAAATTCACTTTTGTTTATCAAAATAAATCTGTAGTAAAACTATCACAGTGGCCTTCCCACTTCGAAACTCGAAAATGAAAGTCGATGATGCGTCCACTCATCACCGAAATTATTTTCCAACGACAGAGAGGGGAGTGCATAACTTATTTCTTTTCAAAATTTCTTTTTAAAAAATTCTTTCAAATTATATTGAAATATTTATATCAAAAAATACTTCTAATAGTATTATTATTATATTCCAAAATCAATTGAAAGAATTTCCAAAACCTCGGAACTTAAGTTCTAAATTTCTAATTTTATTTTCCATCTAATTTCACCTATTATTTATGAATTTTATTACCTAACAACCAATATATTGCAACTAAATATATATCTTATTTATAAAAAAAACTTTATTTTATATATAGAAAATATAATAGCAAAATTATTTCATTCACTATATTAAAACAAATATTATGTCAGTCTGTCCTATTAAGTGTTTAGAAATACCTATTAATGTCACAGCATCCCATGCATCAACCAGAATTTATAAATACAAAACGGAACAAATTAACACAATATTAAAACCCTTTTATAACACTAACATATACTCTCTCTCATATATATACACTCAGCGAATCCCATAGGGTGTTTCTACCCTATAGATAAAGAGTCAGACCCTTCAAAGCTAAGGTTTATCGCTAAACCAAAGCTTTGATACCACGCTTTAACGTCCCGCCTTTTCGCACGTTTTAAATCGACACACGTGCTAATTCAAACCATACGGAAGGGCGGATTGTTATGGGGTAAATAAGAAAAACAAGGAAGAAATAAAACAAAATAGAATCTCACAGCGGAAGGAAAAAATATAATAATCAAATATACAGTTTATAAAGTTGTTTTACAAAATATTCGATTATACTTATAACATTTATCAAAGTTACGCATACCAATATCAATGCAGCGGAACAATATGAGTGTAGTGTAATATATTAAATAATAATATTAGAAATTTCCGTCTTCGTCCTCCAGAGCTAAAGTCTTCGATCCTGAAAAGCTCGGACTGACCCGAGCGAATTGAAAAGAAAACACACTCGAGTCAGAACTAAAAGATCTTATGTAAGTTAAATCAACAGAAATAAATAAGAGTGCAGTAACTCAAAAGACGGGATTCATATCTCTTAAGGATCCGCTAAACTATTTACTATGTAGTATATTTCGCTATTATAATAGTGTCTATTTGTAAAATAAACTTACTTTTAAATAGCGTTAAGGGGTTACCCATATAGCCCTTAACACAAGATATATTCCCATGGTCTATACAGTACCGTTATCTCCCCCGTACTGGGCGTCGTCATAGGACACTCCATAGGTATGGTACAAAACAAAATCGTATAAGGCGCGCTAGGGTAGGTGACACGGCACAACTAGGCAATGCCAGGGTAGATATACCAATTGCTATTCGGGTTGGTGGTAACGCATAGCCGCAGCTACCGTCCACCTCGAACAAACTCCCCCAAAATCAAGAAAAATAAGGATGGCCATCGAATCAATCCAAAGTCAGAGTATAGTATCGAAGAGGAGTGTCCGATAAAGGGCGCTAACCCCCTTGGCCCAAGAATCATTCCTGTTTTAGCCACCTTATGCCAACTCACGGGAGTTGGGTCCACGTATTTACCTTATAGGAAACGCCGCTGCCAACCTACTTCATTTTGGAATCTCCATCACGTACACGGTTGTTAATGTGGTTTTCGGAGTTGGCAGAGAGTATGACAACTTCTGATCCTGGCCTCTTCAACAACCAAACGTTATTATAACACCGCGGTCTTTAAAAATAGTTTATTAAAACCAGAATATAATTATCCATTTCAAACCCATAAATACGATATCATTTCCATTTCCAAAACAACTCATTTTGATATTATTTTATAAAAACCCAAATCAATAATATCATTTTTATTTCAAATATATTTCTTTTCCAAAATCATACTGCTTTAAAATTTATAATACATGGAGACCAAACATTTGAATTATAACTTCCAAAACATAATACTTTGAAATTCATAGTTTTAAAACCATAACCTCTAAAACTTGAATGGTTTGGATATTCAACAGTATGTAAAATAGTTTATTTTAAATTACTTTATAAAGTAAATAATTTCCATGCCTTCCCATTTATTCACTTTAAATTAAGTCTAAACCCATAAATCTAGATTCTCTTTCAGTTTCAATAAAACACTTCGATTCCAATATATTTCAAACTTTGAGTATTTAACAATTTCAAAACTAAGGTTGGAAATTTTCTATTCAACCATTCGTTATTCTATATTTTAGTCTAAAATATTTACATAATAAATCCATGATCATTTTAAATAAAACTCAAATTACTAACAACTAAATATTTCCTTCAATTTATTTATACTAGAAATATTCATTTGATTTATCTTGAATAAAAATCCAGTTATAAATATCATACCTTTAAATTTCCAATCTTTATAAGTTTACATCAACTTATGGAGTTAAATTTTAAAATAAGCTCAATTCCAAATAAATTTCCGATTGATCTTCCAATCTTAATTGATTTGAATCCTTTAAAACTATATATATACACAATATCTTAAACCTATACTAAATCATATAATATAAATTATCAAACTCCATTATTCAACTTATTCATTTTTATTTAACAGAATTATACATAGCTTAAATTCAACAATTTAACTATATATGTATATATAAAGTAATATTTATAAAATATCAAAATGTAATATTTATTAAACCATATCCTATCCAAACCATTGAAGTCATTTTCAAAATAATTATATATATAGACCGACGGTGTCTGTATAAAATTTTCTATCCTATGGTCAAGTGATACGGATATTTATCATTTCAATCCGTAATTTAAAATAAAAATTACGGTTATATATCATTTCAAACCATAATCCCGAATGAAATGAAATGCATAACAACTTATAGTTAATATAAATAAACATCCATTCATCCATCAAAATCATACATCCATTTATCACAATCACCATCCAAATTCAAACAATATATCAATATATAACAGGTGATAAATAACTGGTATCAACTACCAGTTTATATTCAAAAACAAATTATAACTGTTTAACTGGTAGTTTATATGCAATAAAAAAATAAATATAAATTTAACTGGCAGTTAATATGCAGTAAATAATAAATAACAATTTAATTAAATAAATGCAATTAACTGAAATGATGATTAAAACTAGACCAAACAAACATAAATAAATTTTCAAATCACATCATATATCAATTTAACAAACATGAGAAATTTTAGAAGTTGTGAGTGGGTTAAAACACTCACCTTTTGAATTTAAATTGAATCTAAATTCAATTTAAACCAAAAAATTTGACGGTCTCCAAACCCGTCCATATTAACACCAAAATGTTTGGAATTCCGATACAATCCCAGCAAAATAAACCGCGCGTGAATCCGAGCTCGTACGCAAAAGTTATGAAAATTTGAAAATTGGAAAATTCTGGTCCTGTGTCGACTTCGGTGCGCCGCCTCAAATCCCCGATGCTTGCTTAGAGTTTTTTCCAAAACTACCCAGAGCGACCCGAGTCATTTTCTTCCTGACCCGAAGTAGAGACAGCATTTTTGCCTCTAAAACTCGTAGCGTGACACGAAGCGGTTGTAGATCCGAATTTTTTTTTGAAATTGAAATTAATTTTTGGAATTTGGGAATCAGGGTTTTTTTTGGCCATTGGAATGAGGATTTGAGAAGGAGATGTACGTATAGACAAATAAAAATAAGGAGTGGCTAGGGTTTATAACGGGTTATATAAAGACAAGGCTGAAAAATAATAGATGGATCGGATTGTATACGCGCTGAACGCTAAATGGCCCAAAAAGCCCGTTTCTACTCCGGAATGAAATTGGGTCAACCCATATATCAAAATAGATGTTTTAAAATATTTTAAATGCAATGGAATAGATTTCACGTCCAAATTCCATCGTATGCAGAAGTTATGCTGAAAATAATATTTTCCAAACTGATTTCAATTGATTTCAATTGCATAAATTTCAAGGCATTTCGAGTCCGTACGATCAAACGACAAGTCCGATCGCTACGAAACTTGAAACACTATTACAATTCACCGTTACGGATCAGATGAAATTTATTTCGTCGAAATCCGAGTCAGTGGCCAAAATGGCTATTTTTCCATTAATTAAATAAATTTAAAATAAATTAATTAAATCAAATTTCACGTTAAAATTCTGAAATTTGAAATCTTTATCACTTTATAATTCTCAAACATTTACAATGATTTAACAATTTTTAAATTTAATTTATTAAAGATTAATCAATATAAATCTTCAATTTCATAAAATTCAAATAAATAAACAAATCTTGATTTACAATCTTTTCATTTACCAATAGTCATATTATAAATGGAATTTACATTACCTTCAATTATTAATTATCATCAGTTTAGATCTTAATATTTGTTCCATAAATTTTATTTGCCCTGAATTAGTTACTACATTTATCTAATTCCAATTTCGTAAGCACATTCAATTCATTAACTGGTATTGCATTGACATTTAACTTATTAGCTTATATCAACACTATTGTCATTAATCGCAAATGGATTACCAAATTTAGTCACTACCCTAAATAACTAACGTAAATTAATCTCCATTAATTCCACTGATTTAACTTTCATTCAATTAATTAATGATTCCCGCAGTTAGCAATAACGTAACATTTTCTTTATTTGTATTGCAAATAATTCCAAATTCAATTCCTAATGCTTAATATCCTCAATTGCAACTTCCAAACATGGTATTAATCATCATTTACGTACCTCTAATTATTTTAATGTACATTAACATAATAAATAAATTACCTTTAATGAAATCTATCCCCCAATTTATTATATGCAATAAATTTTGACCTTATAACAGTTTCAATTAATTATTTATATGTATTGTGATTGAATACCAAAATTTATTTAACACATCAAATAAATGAACAATCTATATTCATTGTCACCTATTTTCTTTTAAATTCAGTTATAAGTTTGTCATTTACTAACCAGGCTATAATAACATTATTTTTTTTATTCCACTGCTATATATGATATATTTGCATCACATACTTGAATTTTTCAATTTCATCTTAATTCCAATTCACGGTCGTATAATTTCTTACTATAAATCCATTTATAATTTTCATACCAATTAATTAGTTTCAACTAAATAGATTGATTCAATTCAACTCTTTTATTAAGTCTATATAAATCAATAAACTATTTCATTAGTACATGTTTATTTCAATTATTCCTTTATTACTTACAAATCTTATTTCATTCATGAATCCATCATTTATCAATTATTACATAATTTCATTAATTTACATTCAGTTACAACTAAATTAATACACTGATTTCATTTGTAAATTAAATACTTACAATTTATAAGCTTTCATTCCAAACAATATTTCAATTTCTACCGAACATTAATTTAATTCAATTTACTATTTAATATTATTAATTCATTAACTAAATTCACTACTTACCATTGTTCTCTTATATGCAACTCTTAGCCTAGTATAACAATTTACATCACTTCAATTTATTCGTCATTTTGTTTCAACTGTAAATACTCAGCCTTATATTCCCATGGTTTCATTTCATTCTCAGCATTTGCTTATTATTAATTATAAAATCTTTATTTATTCTAAATTAAATTTACGTAAATCTTATTAAAATGACAAATTTAATTAACGAAAATTATAGGTCGTTACATGTATAAAATCATGTTGTGCTTATTCTATATTTACCTAGATTAATATTGTTTTAGTTGCATCGTATACTTTGTCACATATACTTGCATATGCACTACACGATCCACCCTGTAGACTTACAATTGGTATCAGAGCAAGGTTAGATCAAAATATAGTAACACGTTTTTGAATCACTATAATATGGCAAGTAATTTTGAAGAAAGTCAATCAACAGCACGACCCCCACTTTTTAATTGTTCTAACAATGCATATTGGTCAACACGTATGAGGATTTTTATAGAAGATAATAGATTAGAAATTTGGTCAGCCATTCAAAATAAATATAAAGCACCTGACACTACTACGAACACATGGAATGATGCACAAAAAACCGCAGCTTCTGAAAATGCCAAAGCTTTGAATGTTCTATTTTCTTTACTAGATAAGAATGAATTTTCACATGTCATGTTATGTAACACTGCATATGATATTTGGCGTACCTTACAAGTTACACACGAAGGCCCAAACTAAGTTAAACAATCTAAGATTTCAATTTTATAAAATCAATTTCATCATTTAAAATGAAACAAAATGAATCTAAAATAGACATGTACTCTAGATTTCAAACCATTCAACACGATTTAATGGCACTTGGAGTCAAATTCACAAATTTTGACTTAGTTTCTAAATACTCAATTCTCTAACTCCAGAGTGGGAAAGAAAAGTATTAACTATCGAAGAAGCTAATGATCTCTCAACACTCTTAGTTGAAAAATTAATAGGAAATTTAATGTCCTATGAAACTAGTTTACAAGCACGAAAAGAACAACATTTCGAAAGAAGAACATAGCATTCCCAGCAACGAATAAAGACTCCGACTTAGACGAAGAGGAAATTGTATTTATTGCCAAAAACTACGACAAATTTAAGAAATTTAGGGAAATGACTAGATTTCAGAAAGGAGGAAAATCAAGCTCAATTAATCAAACATCAATCAAATGCTATGAATGTGACCAATTTAGACATATGAAGAAAGACTGTCCTAAGCTCAACAATGATTAAAATAAGAACAAATTTGAAAACTTCAAAAAGAAGAAAGCTTTCAAAGTGACATGGGATGACACGGATTCTTCATCATCATCGGACAATGATAGTAATAGTAATGGAGAACAAGCTAATGTGTGATTTATGGCATAAGCTGATGAGGTATGTCCGAACTTAGTTATGATGAATTATTAGAACTTAGCATGGAATTAGATGATAAATTTAAACAAATTAAAAAATTAAACAAAGAACATATAGCCAGACTAAATAGATTAGAACTTGAAATCGGAATGTTAAAAGATGAAAAAATTATTTTAGAGGAGGAGCTAGAATTATCTCAAGAAAAAATTAAAAATAGTTTGATTGAAAATGAAACTATAGTTATAGAATTTGATAAATTTAGACTAGAAAAGGATAACTTGTTAAAAGAAAATATCAACTTGAAAAGTAATATTGAAACATTAAAAATCAAAAATTTAGAATTAAAAGAAAAATTAGATAAAATTACAAATAATGTTTCAAAATTTAATAAATGGAAACAAGATTTGGAAAAGCTTATCAAAACTTCAAAACCATCAGGTAATAGAAATGGAATAGGATTTAAAAATATTCCTAAACAAAAAGGGAATGATATTAAGAAATATAGTTGTATTTATCAAAATACTAAAAGCTCACTTAAATCTAAAATGAATACCAGAAATATAAAAATTTGGATTCCTAAGACAAATAATAATTTGATTAGACAAAAACATATTAATGATTTTTTAGAAAATGTAGTCTATGATAAAAAAATTGTTCATAAAGGTACCAAGCCTTCTTGCGTATGGCTACCTACTTCTCCTGACATCTAGGACCCTAACAAAGTATATGGGTACCAATTATCTTTTACTTTGCAGGTACCCAAAATAAAAAAAATAAGGAGAAATGGATACTGATAGTGGATGCTCCAAGCATATGACCAGAAATTCAAAAATGTTATCAAATATAACATACATCGATGGTGGAACGGTAACTTTTGAAGATAACTCAAAAGGATACGTCGTGGGCATTGGAGAAGTCATCAACTCTGGTATTTCTAACTCTCCTATTATTACAAATGTTTTGTTAGTAGAAAATCTAAAACATAACCTACTTAGTATTAGTCAATTGTGCGATAAAGGTTTTCAAATCAATTTCGAAAAACATAGATGTAATATTTTTGACAATAACAAACAACTTATATTTGAGGGTTTTAGAAACAAAATATTTATGCCTTAAATATGAATATAAATCGAAATTCAATTTTGTGTTTAACTGCCAAATATGACGATCCATGGTTGTGGCACAAACGATTTTGTCGTATTAATTTTAAATATATTAACAAGTTAGCAAAATATGAGCTAGTTAGAGGTTTACCTAAAATAAATTACAAAATAGAAAATTTATATAACGATTGTCAAATTATAAAACTAAAGAAAAACTCATTTTAAATCTAAAAATAATATCTCTACAAAACAACCATTAGAATCATTACATTTAGATTTACTTGGTCCAACTCAGGTACGATCTATAAATCACAATAAATATGTTTTCGTAATAGTTGATGATTTTTCAAGATATACATGGACTTTATTTTTTAAACATAAAAGTGACACCTCTAATATGTTGCTAAAAGAATTAAAACACAAATGGATTTGAAAATTAAGACTATTCGAAATGATCACAGTGGAGAATTCGAAAATGATCTTTTTACTAATTTTTGTAATAAAAAAGGTATAAGTTATAATTTTTCTTCTCCCTGCACACCTCAACAAAATGGTGTAGTAGAAAGAAAAAAATCGAACGCTACAAGAATGTGCACGAACGCTATTAAATAATAGTGGACTACCAAAATATTTTTGGGCTGAAGCTATTGCCACAGCTTGTTATGTTTTGAATCGAGTAACCATATGACCTATGACTAAACAAACTTGTTTTGAAATATTTTTTGGAAGAAAACCTAAAATATCATACTTTAAAACTTTCGAATCAAAATGTTTTGTATTAAATACAAAAGATAATTTAGGAAAATTTGACTCGAAGGCCAACGAAGGAATCTTTGTTGGATATTCGGATCATAGCAAAGTGTATTGAATTTTTAATAAAAGAAATAACACAACTGAAGAAAGTTTACTTATTATGTTTGATGAAAATCTTCTTAACCATCATACTAATGACGATGAAGAGGTAATTCCAATAACAAATACAACAAGTTCTTTTAATAATGAGACAAATGGACAAAATAATACTTTAGTATCATCTCTTAGAATTCTTAAGGATCGTCCGAAAGATAATATCATTGGAGATCTCAATTCTAGAGTAACTAGAAATCAACTTAACCAAATAAGTCATATAACATTTGTGTCGAATTTTGAACCGAAAAATTATAATGAAGCTCCAAACGATAACTTTTGGATAATAGCTATGCAAGAAGAACTAAATCAATTTGAGCGTAATATGTTTGAGAATTAGTACCAAGACCAGAAAATCAATCGGTTATAGGAATAAAATGGGTATTTAAAAACAAAACAGATGAAAATGGAAATATATTTGGAAATAAAGCATGTTTAGTAGCTCAAGGTTATAATCAAGAAGAAGGTATCGACTACGACGAAACCTTCGCTTAGGTAGCGAGACTCGAGGCCATACGTACATTACTCGCGTTTGCAAATCATCACAATTTTAAACTATTCCAAATGAATGTCAAAAGTGCCTTTTAAATGGTTTTATTAAAGAAAATGTATATGTTGAACAACCTTCATTGTTTGTTCACGAAAAATATCTTGACCATGTTTTTAAATTACAAAACGCCTTATATGGTTTAAAACAAACCTATCGTGCTTGGTACGAACGTTTTAAAAATCATTTAATTACATATGGTTTTCAAATACGTAAAATCAATACAACTCTATTAATTAAATTAGAAAATAACGATATTTTAGTTGTACAAATTTACGTAGACGATATTATTTTTGGTTCAACTAACGAAATTTTTGTAATCGATTTTCAAATACTATGAAAAATGAATTTGAAATGTCTCACATGGGAGAATTGAATTTCTTTTTTAGGTCTATAAATAAAACAACATGAAAATGGTTTTTTATCGATCAAGAAAAATATTGTAACGATCTATTATGTCGTTTTGAAATGGATAAAACTTTAAGCAAACCAACACCAATGAGTACTAGTGTTCACTTGGAAAAAGATGATAACGGAAAAGATTTTGACGAAAAATTATATCTTAGTATGATTGGCTCCTTACTTTATTTGACGGCTAGTCGACCCGACATTATGATGAGTGTATGTCTTTGTGCCCGATTTTAAGCAAAACTAAAAGAATCTCACCAAAGAGCTGTTAAACGTATCTTACGATATATATCTAGTACTAGAGATTACGTTTTTTTTACCCTAAGGGATCATCGTTTGAACCAGTTTCATATAGTGATGTGGATTTCGGTGGATGTAAAATAGATCGCAAGAGTACTAGCGGAACATGTCACTTTTTCGGACAATCATTAGTCTCATGGTTTAGCAAAAAGCAAAATTGTATCTCCTTATCTACTTGTGAAGCCAAATATATTTCAGCAGCTCTAGCATGTGCACAAATGATATACATGCAACAAACACTTACGGATTTCGACAAAGATATTAATAAATCACCAATATATTGCGATAATACGAGTGCAACAAATCTATCAAAAAACCCTGTAAATCATTCGCATACTAAGCATATAGATATTCGTCATCATTTTTTTCATGATAATGTAGAAAAAGGACTTATAACATTAGAATACGTAAACATCAAGAATCAATAGCGGATATTTTTACAAAACCACTAAATGAACAAACATTTGTTAAATTGTGACGTGATTTAGGAATTTGCTATCTTATTGATCTTCTAAACTAATACCACATCTTCATTTATTTTATGTTTAGCTAAAAGTGTTTTTATCCATAAATTAAATTGATAACTCCTTCACCTTAAATTTTTTTAGGTGGTTGTTTTCTGAAATTATCTATAAATAATTTTAAAATTATATATAAATCTTTACAAAACAAAAGGTAAAGAATATATAGATTACATATTTTTTATAACAGAAAATATAATTGTGTCTTCCGATAATTCTCATCTGTCCTTCTCGACACCTACAACGGGTAGCTCAACGGATACGCTCACCGCCTTCCTGCCCCTATACCAAATCAGGAACCGACGTATAGGTGGTCCTCCTATCACACGGGATTTATTCCCGATAATAAGAAGTCCAAACGAGCTCTATTTGTTTCTCCTAACACCAAGGAGAAAATTGATGAGATACATCACTATCAAAAACAAAAAATAGACCTACAACGAGAATTATGTTTTGAGCAAAAAGTCACGGTGTGACGACTAAGTTTTTTGGAGCAAGTAGCGATAAAATTTTCTAATTCACGGAAGAAGGATGTACGTGAACCACTTTCGACTTCTTGCAGTTCTTTAGTTCCCTCTACCTCGTATCGTACATCTTTGGATCCTTCACCGAGGCGATTCTCTGGTTCCCCGAGAACCCACGAACATGGTAATATATGGTCTCCACTCAAGCCATGGAGGGATAACAAGTCTAAAGATTGCAATGCTCCATCGCCATCTAAATAAATTAAATTATTCCCATTGTATTTGTATCTACATATATTTGTAATTATATTTCAGAAAAATAATACTATGTTTTTATTAAAAAATAAAAGGTCGACAAATAAGCAAAACCCTTCAAAATTAGGCTATTTTTAGATAAATTGGTCATTTTAGACATCTGAAAATTGCCTTCAGATGTCTAACACTCTGATATCACACAAATTTTTCACCATTGTGCGTATATCGGATATTTGATATAACCTTCAAACGTCTAAAAATTGCCTCTGCTTAATAAAAAAGGAAACAAGTCTATTTCAAACGTCTGAACTACGACCCAGACGTCTGAACAAAATGTCTGCCACCATATTACAAAAAATCAGCTCATTTTCAGACGTTTACTATTTAAACCAGACGTCTGAGAAAACTATCTGTCATTCAAAAATAAATATTCGACTTATTCCAGACGTTTGATAATACAAACAGACGTCAGATAATTCTTCAAATTTTACAAATCGACCAAATCTAGACGTCTACCACAACGAACCAGACGTCTGATTGTATTACCTGTCTTCAAACTAGGTTAAATCAGACGTCCAATTTACCTACTAGGCATCTGAAATTCAATCGATGCATTTATAAGCCCAGATAACGTCTATTTTTTTTACTTTTCGTACTTCGTTTCATTTTATTTCAACTGCAATATCGATTTTTTACTTCTCTAAAATCCTTTCTCTTCCAAATTTGATCAAATTTGATGGCTCCTAAAACAAAAAATCCTAAGATTTCTAAGCGAAAACAAGACCGAGCAACTTCCTCAAACCATCAAGTTTGTTTAGATAATCAAATTGAACGATGGATGAATCGAGTACTGCATTCACTCAAGAGATATGAGGATATTTAGAAGAAGAAACTACACACAGGTCCATTTTATAACTTACTCAAGTTCCCAATGTACGATTTAGAAGAAATGTGTGAAAGTGCCGATTTAGAAACCTTGATATCTTGCAATCCCAATAACATCCAAATTGATAAGTTGACTATATTTCTCTACGCTAATTTGGATAGCACAGCGGTTTGGAACACTGAAAACGAGGATAATTGGTTATGGTCTAGTGTTTATGGCAACACAATTAATCTCACTCCAGGAATCATAGGCAGAACACTTGGATGTTTCGATTCCGAAGAAGATTTATATAGCATTCCCGATATGCGTCTCAAACCAAGAGATAATATAACACATCAAATATGGGAGGATGAAATGCGTAAATTTGCATCCAAGTATCTACGACCTAAGGCGAGACTTCTTACTCGAATGATTATCAACACTATCATTCCTCGCCTTAGCAGTCATGAGCAGATAATGGAGTTAGAGCACAAGGTCATGTACGCTATATTCAGCGAAACAGGGGTCAATTGGGCAAAATTTATATTCGACGAGCTCAAACACTTTTGGACTCGATCATGCCCATTCATCATCTATCCTACATATATCATGAGACTTCTACCAGCACACAACATCCCATCCTATCTATCTACTTTTGAAGAAATTTCTCCGAATGATGCTTCCATGAAATTTTTCTCACTAATTCACATATCGGAAAATCCTCTAGAGTTTATATCATTTGAAGAATGGACGCAACGTCTTCAAGACAGACAAGCTGGTCCTCCACCTCAAACTCACCCTGAACCGTCACAAGAGGAGGAATAACATCGTGAGACTACTCCTCCTCCCGCACCATTTTATTATCCATTTCACAATGATATTTTGGAGACTCGAACAGAGACGAATCCAAATGAAAGTATTCGATACCTCACTCTTCAAAATCAACATATTTTATCTCGAAATCAAAAACTTTTGGTTAAGCGCATTGACAGTTTTGAAACATCTTTCGCTATACGCCTGGCTGCAGTTGAAACATCACTTTCAACTATATTATCAGTTCTGAAAGAGGTTCTTCAAAGGGTTCGTGGTCCTACACCACCTACAGAAGATTGGCCATCCCTAGTGTCTTCTCCTCCTTCAAAACATTCCAAACTTATTGAGGAGAACGAACCTCTAGAACAAGCTCCGACGTCTCCTACAAAGCAACTTAGCTCTTCCAAAAATGAATATAAAGGAGATGATCAAGAGAAAGCTCCCCAAAAGACTCGTAGATTTTTAAGACTTCATCTTATGTAAAATTGATAGAAAATCTATGAATGTACTCGAATTAATGCAATTAATGCAATTTCTCTTTCGGTGTGTTATCTCTGTGTATATTTCTGTCTTACAATGATTAGTAAATATTTCATGATTTCTGCATTTAAAAAGTTATATATCCTTTTTGATAATGCCAAAGGGGGAGAAATAATATTCAAGGGGAGATCACAATAAATTATGGAAAGCACATATGCAGGGGAGATTTATAAAATTATATATAAGTATATTGTATAGTTGTCATCATCAAAATGGGGGAGATTGTTAGGAAATCAAATCTGCGGTTTCGATGACAACAACTATACAACGGAAATTGAATATGCATATATATTTCTACATACAGGTACTTGCTAGAGCAATATCATTAGAAAGACAAGCACAAGGCTCAAAGAACGTTACAAGAAACTACAAGTCGATAGGATCAAAGAAGCAACAGAAAAGATTCAAAAAACAGACATGTACAAGTTTAGACGTCAGGGTGCACAGGCCAGACATCTGGAAAAGTTCTTTGGAACAACAAAACAGACAGAACCAGACGTCTGAGATGTTTGATACAAATACCAGATGTCTTATTTCAAACCTAGGACTTAAACTTAAACTTCAACTGTCATATTTGAATAGACATCTTCGCTCCTCTTCGCGGCAACTCTTCATCATCAACAGAAGCAACTGTAGAGCACTTGTTAACGGAAGCAACTACTCAAGGAACCTCTCTACGGCTATATATAATCAAGAAACAAGAGAACACTCATCTTACTTACTTATGCTCTCTACTTACATACTCTATTATATTCTTGATCTCTAGCAATCTATATTTGTATTTCACTCTTCCATATCTTCAGTTCTTCACAAACATACTCTCTAGATATATATAGTGGAAGCATTTGTACTTATTAGTCAATATTTGTGTTATAGAACACATACTTGACAAGAACAAGTTATTGTAACCAAGCCGATTCCTCCAGGCGAAGTGAGGGTGTTTGATTGTCGAATTCCGAAGGGGAGCTTCAAGACTAGACGTAGGACGGCAGGTCCGAACCCTGGTGTGCTTATTCTATATTTATCTAGATTAATATTGTTTTAGTTGCATCATATACTTTGTCACATATACTTGCATATACACTACACGGGCCACCCTGTAGACTTACAGTGTTAGGCCGAAGATAAGTGAAGATAGTTGGTGGATGTTTTGGATCAATGCCTAGAGATAGGCAAGATCGAAGATGGATGCCCAAAGATTGGCATCCGAGGCATCGATTCTTAAAGATAGGAGTCTGTTTATAACTAAATCTTTTGCAAGCACAACCATATTTACAGCCCAATGTGATATATTCAACTAATGATGAATGAGTTTGATTAATAACTTAATTATCGCCCCAAAATAGGTGTAATTAAGAGTGGATGTCCAAAGATAGACATCTACATTCTAGTTTCCCAAAGGCAAAAGATGGTGCGAGTTTAGAAGCTCCATGACTACAACCTAATTTACAGTTGAACAGAAACCGATTGAAGGTAAAAAAAAAAAAGGTTGGCCACATCATTGGCCAAATGAATATAGTTTTTGTTTAGCTAAGAAAGAAATATATTAGCAATGATAAACAGAACTAAGTAACGAAATAAAACCAAGAAATTACAAAGATTTATTTATATGTACAGAGTTATAGTGAATAATGGCATTACACAAACATAGGCATGTATAATGTAAATGTGATTTAATTACAAATGATTATATTATATAGGTAGGCAGTTATATAGGAAATGAAAAATAAAATATACAGAAATGTAAATACAAAATGAACATAAAACGGTATTTTATTTACATATCTTTTATATAAGTTACGGAGGCCACACCTACACAATGGAGGTTTATATATAGGAGATACCAAAAGAAAACAAAATACAAGAAAGGCAAAAGGAAAAACCTTCGGTAAACCAAGATGATTGCTTACTGCCATCTCCCATGTTCATTGCTCCTGATTGCAAGTTTGGAGTAGCATTTCTTTGGAGTCTTCATCTCCTTCTCCTCGTCCTTTTTTATGGAACTCTCCTAGTAAGAAGAGGCTTCTTCTTCAGTCATCCTATAGATCCTCGGATTTTTTAGAGGTAATGTTGGAGGTCTTGGATCCGCTAGCACTACGGCTTTTAGGAGGCTTGATTTTTTAGTTGAGGTACTTTAGGGGTAGGTGATAGTTTTCTAGATACAGTCAAGGGATTCTTATTTCTTGTCTCTTGTTTTGCATTGACCTTGTCGAAGTCACACTTCAACCTCTCTGCCATTTTGATAAAATCATCGGGATCCTTGATGCTCTTGATAGGCATCTCCTCTTATTGAGACTGGTTGATGTCCTCCAAACCTTCCTATGCCTCTATTTTTTCCAAGTCTATGCTAGGGCCAGGATTGGAAGGAGAAATCAAAGCGATTGGCATTATTGTGATGGAGGTGGACATTTTTGTAATAGCATTGGGGCCAAGAGCTTGAGTAGATGGCAAAAAGGAGGTAGCGATGGATAACCAATAACTTGGCTGACAGAATGGTATAGATAGTGACGTCCTTGGGTGAAAACTGAAGATTCTTGAATACCGAAAAGATTAAATATATACCTTGGCCAAATGGAGTACCCTTGGCTGAGGATTTGTTGATCTTACCCTCTTTAATAGAAGATTGATTTAATTTGACGGCTGGGGAGATAGATGTTGATTTTCAATATTCGATATAGAAGGGATAAGAGTTTTAATATGGACGGCATCAGAGGTGGCCACCATAGAAGTGATGATGTATGCAGCAGGTTCTTTTGAAGTAGGAATGGATGTTTCAACTTGATCTGATGTGTTGGGACCAGCAGAAGTCTCAACAAATACCTTTCTTGTACTTATATCTTATGCCGCCAAGATAGCCTTCTCTTTTTCCAGGGCCACAAGTTTCTTCTCATTTAGGAAATTGACTTCAGATCATCTTCAGTGATGCCTTGGCCAGCATCATTGGCCCTATGGAGGATCTCTTTCGAAGCGCCAGCCATCATGACTAGATATCTTTTTCCAAGCCATTTCATATATTTTTTCCTACTTGATCACATTGGCAAAGAATTGAAGGAGAGCGGCTTATATTTCTTCACGGTTTTTACGCCCTTCGCTTTAAGCTCCGTAATTTCTTCTCTTGTGCGGAAGAGCTCAATTTGGACTTGAACATTAGACTTTGACTTGGCCCTTAAGTCATTTTTAAGATTATCTACCTCATCTTGAGGCGCTTTAAGTCGTTCATCCTTGGCTTTGAGTTGTTTTCATACTTAGCATTGAAAGTGTGGCATTCATGACTATAGTCACTTACGTGTAGACCTTAGACAGCTCAACCATCCTTTCCTTGGAGCCCTTGGCTGACTTCTCTGCTCTTCCTTTTTCTTTGCAACATCAGCTAATTCTTGTTTATAGCCTCCCACTATCTTGTCATTATTGGCCGTTTTGAGTCAAAAGCATGAATAATCAATTGGTTGGCCCGATGGATGCTAGAGAGAGCCTTAGTAACCCTTTTCCATTCAAAACTCTAATCTGCGATCACCTTTAATTTTTCAATGTCCTTGTTAATTTATTATTGAGTGATGTCACTGACATTATAGTCAAACATTACCCCCTCTTGGCCATGGTCAAGCAGAGCTGCATGCATCTTTATAGTGAAAATCGTGGATTGGCCTATAGAGAGTGGAAGTGGAGCAGCGTGGCTAGAAGTTCCATTGGATTTATAGGATACAAAAATAATGGTGGTAGGAGGTTGAGTTTGTGGAGGTTGCTATTGAGAAGGTTGAGTTTGTGGATATTTATAAAAGTAGTAACAAATTTATTATGTTTGTAATGAATGTAAATTATTAAGAGAATTAGATGTAAATCGAAACAAATAAGGGGAATAATTAACATTGCAAACATAATCAGCTAATAAGTGCAATTGATTAATATGTGAATTAATATTATAGAATAATATATAACATATATATATATATATATATTAGATCCCCCAATTTAAAGAGGTTTACATGTAAATGTAACAAATAAATGTTCAAATTCAAATCTGGATAAAAAATATATGCATATCAAATATATATGTTAATTTTTTGGTGGAATTAATTGACATGCCAAGTAATGAACATTACAATGTGTAAAATATTAATTCGGGAAATTAACTAATAGAGGTGACATGTTAACCTATTAATGAGGCTATTAATTAGGATTGTAATGTAATCAATAGAAAATGTCAATTAATCAGGAAAAGGAACAATAATTGACCTAGATTTTAATGTATATATAGGCAGTATATTGCTGCACATAAAAATTAATTGAAGGATCAATTAAGAAGATGATTAATTAGATAATTAGTGGGCTGCATCTATATAAGAGAGAACATAACCTAATTCGTTCCATCAGCCATCACTTTCTTCATCCCTCTCTTCCAGTAAACAATGGCTTGTTTCTTCATTCTTTTCTCCCATTTCTCACAAATCTTCACAAAAATAAATCCAAATAAAATATATGTGAACAAAATAGAGAATTGCAATGAATTAAAGGAGAGAAGTTGTAGAACGGGGTAGTAATTTTAGAAGATAGAGATTTAAAGCTTAGGCCGCCAGTTGAGTGGTTAAATTATATAATTTGTATATGATTTTGTTATTGTTGAAAATAATATTTATATGGAATTCTCGGATTTGTTTATATGTTGAATTTAATGTAATTGGATTAGCAATATAATCTTATGCTATTATTTTATTTTAAATAGATTTAGTGAAATATGTTGTAAATTGGAAATGTTTATGTAAGATTTTCAGATATATTTATATGTGTTGATTTTGGATTTTCGTTGGATTGGAAATGATATTTTATTTAATTTGCATCAGATTTGGATTATGTTCTCTATCTCCTTTCAGATCTGTATTGAATCTAGGCATGATTCATATTTATATAGTTAATTATAAAAATGTGAATTTCTGTATTTTCATCAAATCCATACAGTTTTTATGTTCATATTGAGTTGTTGTTACAGGTCTGAATTGTAAACAAACATTTGATTGGAATTAAAGAAATCTTCATATATATAGATATTGTTGTTTATTTTATTATTACCTATAAAAAGGAATAAATGTGAGGGTATGTCACATTTAGTGTATTACGCCACAAATGAATTAATTAATCTTTTGAAATTAAAAATGTGATTTTTGGACTAAAAATAAAGGGTTAAATTTTGTTTCATTTTTGGAAAGTTTATATTTTTAGTTTGGAATGAGTATTGGAACGAGTAAATTTTCATATATTATCAAATAAAAATCCTCTAAAATGGCGTTGTATAGAATTGCAAGGAATACTTATATCTTTTCCTCATATGAAAGGAAAGTACAAAGTAAGGTTGATTGCTGTATTTTGTACTTTCTGATTTCCACAACAAAAAGAGAATTCCTTATGATTATAACATCGCATAAATCACCTCTTTGGGATAAGATGTGGAAATAGACAGAGTGACAATTGGGAGTAAAATCCAAATTTCAATGTACTAAAGTATAATAAGTTCTAAAAGTGAGGTTTTAAGAAATGAAATTAAAAGGTTTTATAAAAAGAGGAATAGGTGTAATAGTGTATTGGATGGGAAATATAGGCAAAGATGAGAATATGTGGGATAAATGGAAAACAATAGTTTGATTAACCAAATGACTTAAACGAGATTTGGTTAAAATAATAACGCATACAGAAATATACGTAAGGACAGAATATGTATGAATAAGCTACGTATATGCGTTGATGACTTGTTTGATTAGAGATCCGCTAGTAATCCAGCTTTTTGGCAATTTTTGCGATAATTGGTAAGGTTTAGTAAACTGTGACACTAGACATAGCAGCAGTCTGTGATAGTAATTGAGATTTAGGCTCACATTAGTCACGAGGATGTCGTGTCCCAGGATTTGTGAGGTTATCCACTGGTTTTATGTTGGTCTGCTTCCAAATTAGGTAAAGAGGGGATAGCGCCTTGATTGCAATTATGCAATCTAAAATGACGATGCGTGGTCCGAGGTCGTGTAATCAGTGGAGTACTTGTGCACAAAAAGTGGTGGTGGGTTGCACGATTTCAGAGGCCAGCATAGCCAGCGGTTATGGGGAAGGACAGGGTTGACTCCTCTATTAGATGGTAATCTACCGCATCGTCTTACAGGGGGATGCATTGCCAAATTGGTTGTTATATTGGCTGCATAAGGGGCTGGCAAGTTAACTTAAGGAGAATACCTTCCAAATGACACTATTTGTTAGGATGGCTAGTGGGGCCGAGTCCGCTAGGAAGCAGACAGTTTGTTTTTTGGGGGCCTTGTTGGCAGTCCAGTACAGTAGCATATTCCCAATAAATAGGAAGACCTTTCCTTAGGGTCATGTACGTTCACGAACCCGAAAAAGGGGTCACATGCCCATTCGGCTTTGGATGGATTTCCATGGTGAGGTTGTAAGAAAGGTAGGGTTGTGTTCAATGATCCCTTGGGTATGGCTTTCTTCACATACTTTTCTTTCGAACTCGATGCGGACGAGCCTAAGTCGTCATGGCACGGTTACGCGCTCTCATTACATGACAAGGTATCGTGGGGTGCGGCGAGGCAAACGATATTAGCTTGACGCTAACAAAAGATATTGGGAAAGATATCTTGTTATGGGATATATATATATATATATATATATATATATATATATATATATATACGTACAATATATAATCTACAGAGGTGTAGTGGGTACAGACGGTATACCGTAATGGAGTCCAAGGGAATAAAAATGGATTTATAACATAAAGGTAAAATTTAAGAAGTCAGCATACGATGATGTTATACATAAAGTATATAGTTTGGCATTCATCAGAACGGTTGTTTTGACCCCCTCCTCATTACAATCTACCGAATTTATAAGAGGAAGATACCGATGATTGGATAGGATAGGTGCAGACCTGGACACTTATTACAAGTGTTGATTATGGTCGGTATTTATTTACTATTATATTTCATTTATTCCGCCATGAGATATCATTATAATTAGAGCTCCGATATGCAACTTTTTTTGTGGGATACCAAACCAATAATCTGTATTCGATTGGACTTGGGTTTTCGGGTTTTTGAGAAAATTCAAGCCCACCGGAGTGTGGGTTGTTACATTTGGTATCAGAGATTAGGTTAGTAGATCCTAAACAAATTAGGAAATATGAGCGAATATATTTGTATTTTTGAATAAAATATAAATATATTATACACTAAAATCCAAATAGTCCCCAATTATAGATTTTAACGTATGAAATTTTTTTGGAAACACATTTGTACATAGTTGCTTGTTGGGTTGGGATAGCCCAAGGATGCTGAGTCCTCATGTTATTGTTGATTTATAATGTACAAATAAGCCATGTTTTGGAAAAGGATTGGTATCCATATGTTATAGGAAGTGGGAAAGTTCCTAAGGATAGTAAGGAGAGTAATTTTCTTTTGGAAGAATAAAAAATATTTTAGTAAGGAAATGAGATTTCCAAGGTTTAGGAAGGGTATTCCTACGGTAGTAAGTAAAAAGTCCACCTTATGGTTTAGAAAGTCCACTTTATGTCTAACCCAATAAAATGAAACTTTTGGAATTGAAAAGTTGAAAAATATGTTTTGAAGAAAATTTCTAAGTACAAAAACAAATTGATTTATAAGTATACTTATTATTTAAATAAGTATATGGAAATATTTTCTAGTTATGAAAATATTAAAACAGTTTTGAAAATATGTTCTTCTAAAAACAATGTAAATTAAAAATTAAGAAGTTAGTAAATTAGGTAGAAAATGTTTATTGTAAGTAAATAGAAATTAAATATAGTTTAATTTATTGGAATGAAAAGAATAATGGTATAATTTTCTATGAAACCCATTTACAAATAAAGATGTTTTGTGCAAGTTATAAGGAACATGTGAAAGAGATGTACTAGGTATGTAAAGAACAATATTTTGTATAGCGTATTTCAATACAATATAAAATAAACTCCCTATAATTACACATAAACATGAAATCCTCCTTTAAAGGATGCATAGAAGGTTTTAGTATTAATGGTTTCTCACAAGAGAAAGTAGTTCCAATACGTTAGAGTATAAAACCATTAGGTGTAATAACAAGTGTAATAATTAGAGGCAGTATTTGTTAGTTATAGCAGGAATACTATAGAGAGCCTTAATAGGAAAGCTAAGCAATGGAAATTTCATATTCTTCCATTGAGTATGCTCATTTAGCAGTTTTCCTTTGCAGAAGTTCCCCATTTGTGATAAGTTAAAACTCCTCCAAGGATAGGTAATTGGAAGAGTGGGAATATTAAGGGACTTGTGATAAAATAGTTGTTCTTATCTACTCCATTTTTTACAATTTAAAAGTTGTGAAAAATGCTTTGAAAATAAGTGAAGAATGTTTTTGGAAACGAAAAAATTCTGGTGAAAAATGAATAATTTTTTGGAGAGAGAAAACTTAAAAAAAAAGCTAAATTTAAAATTTTTAAATTTAATTAAAAGGTAGCAAAGTCTTTACATACCTAATGTTAAAACTTAGGAATTGTTAATATTTACCTTCTAGGTTTGGGGAAGATAATTTAAATTCAAATATTGAAATAAATGTGTAAGTTTTGAAAGTTAAAACACTAAGGCAAGCTAGTTTTGAATTTAATAGAAAATTTCTAGGTAACACTTTTAAAGACAAGAACTTTTGGGACTTTATATTTCAAAGATTTGAAGATATAATTTTAAAAAAATTAAGATAAAGGCCGAACCAAAATTTTGATATGGAGTAGATAGGAATTAGAGCCTAGGTGGGATGGAAAAAAAATAGGGCTATGGAGGAGGTAGCAATAATTACTCTTGGAATAATAATAGAGAAATTCCCTGTAGTGTGTAGGACACTAGAACGAGACTAGGAGTGTTGTATCATGTGCATAGGCCATATGGATAAGATGTAAAATTTGCATAAGGGGGAATTAGCAAGGGATGTTAGAATGGTAGTTAATAATGTTGTTGGTTCTTCCAATGTTGCTAGGTAGCATGGGTTATATGTATTGGTTGTGGTTTATGTTAGTGTACATTGTTGAATATTCCTTTTTATATGTTTCACTAGTTGACCGCTGTTATTTAGAGGAAACAATAAAAAGGTGGAAATTTCATAGAATTTATCAATAAACCAATACAGAAAACTAAAATGAAAAATTTTAAACTGTAAGATAAAATAATATGTAAAGAGAATTTGTTGAATTAACTACCAAAAGGAAATGGTAGTTCTGAAAGTTTGAGTTTTTCGGGGCCGAAAAAATTCAGTCAGCGAAGGACATGGGGATTTATTCACGAGCCGAGGATTATGGTTACTGTCCTTAGGACTGAGGAATAATTCAGCATGTTTGTTGGTTGTTAAATAATGATTAACTAAAACTAGAAAATTTTAGGAATGGATAAAGACAAGAACCTAATGTAAATTTTGCAAGTATCTATTAAACATAAAAAGTGGTGTGCACATATTTTGAAATTTTTTATTGCTTTAATAGATTTTCAAAATTAACCTAAATTTGAAGAATAAATAAATAAACATGTGCATAAATTTTTACAAAAATTTTATAACTAAAAATTTAACATTTCAAAAAGGATTTCTAACAGTACTGCAAATTTACATCGGGGAAAAGTCAGTTAAAATATTGGCGCAAGTTTTTTTAGATGATTGCTACTGCAGTAGAGGTAGCTGCGGTGAGGTCGACAAAGAAGTAAGCGTAGAGAGAAAGCTTTATAGGAATACTTTGTTGATGAGTGAAAATCTTAAAAGAGAATTTTAAGATGAAAAATGTTTTTTTCTTGAACTTTAAAAATAAATGTTAAATCTTATACAACTGTACTTAGGAAATATTGGAAATCTGGTGGGGACATAAGAGAAGGTTCCAACGTACGGGGAAAAGGCGCATAAGAGAAAAATGGAAAAATGGAATTTTCCAATAAGACATTTTCCAGCATAAGAAAATGGATTTAGGAAATTTGATTTTTCTAAAATTGGATGTTAACATTGATGTGTTAGGATTTTAGATGGTAAATTGAATGCAAAATTGGTTGAACTACATTTCTATTTGATAGAAGTGTAGGAGAAATTGGGTAAAATACAGTTTTCAATTCTTGAAAAATTGGATTCATGTAGAACTGCAAGTATATTTAGGATGTTTGCATCATGTTTTGGAAAATTTTGAAAAACAAACCATTCATATAGGGGTACCAATTAGGCATTCATATTCATGCATATCACATGTATTGGATACGCTATTGACAATTGCATGAATGGTTGCAAAATTGATCGTACACTAAATGGATGTTAGTGCAGAATGGATGTACGATGGTTTACATGATTGAACCCTTGTCAAATTTCGAGGATGAAATTCCTTAAAGGGGGAGAATGTAACACCCCACGTTTTATTGACAGTTAACTTAAAGTAAATTTAATTGATAACTATGAAAAAGGTAAAAAAAAATGGGTTTTTGCAAATGTTGGAATTTGACCATGAAACTTATACCATTGTGTTCGTGGCAATTTTCTGATCAACTTCCATATACGGTGTTTTATGAATGGACTTCAAACGAAGAAGTTATAGCCGTTAGAAGTTTTAGCGTCAGAAACAATTACATATGCAAATATGGAAATTTTATCAATTATAAACATTTGCAATAAATTCATAGGACATTTATAAAAGTAATAACAAATTTATTATGTTTGAATGTAAATTATTAAGAGAACTAGATGTAAGTGAAACAAATAAGGGGAATAATTAACATTGCAAATAGAATCAGCTAATAAGTGCAATTAATTAATATGTGAATTAATATTGGAGAATAATATATAACATATATATATATATATTACATCCCTCAATTTAAAGAGTTTTACACGTAAATGTTACAAATAAATGTTCAAATTCGAATCTGGATAAAAATTATATATGCATATTATGTGTGTGTGTATATTTATGTATGTATGTATATATGTTAATTGAATGGTGGAATATACTGACATGCCAAGTAATGAAACGTTACAATGTTTAAAATATTATAAAAAAATTAACTAATATAGTTGACATGTTTACCTATTAATAGGTCTATTAATTAGGATTGTAACGTAATAAGTAGAAAATGCCAATTAATCAGGAAAAGAAACAATAATTGACCTAGATTTGAATGTATACATATAGTCAGTATATTGAATCAGAATGTATACATATAATTTGCATCAGATTTGGCTTATATCCTCTATCTCCGTTCAGATCTGTATTGAATCTAGGTATGATTCACATTTTTATAGTTAATTATAAAAATGTGTTAAGACCTACTTTCTGTATTTTCCTTTAGATCCATATGACTTTTACGTTCATATTGAGTTTTTGTTACAGAGCTGAATTGTAAACAGGGAATATAGAATTTATTTGATTTGGAATTAAATAAATCTTCATATATGTATATATATTATTGTTTATTTTATTATTTCCTACAAAAAGGAATAAAGGTGAGGGTATGTCACATTTAGGATATTATGCCATAAATGAACTAATTAACCTTTTTGAAATTTAAAATGTGATTTTTGGGCTAAAAATAAAGGGACATATTTTTTCATTTTTGGAAGGTTTATATTTTTAGTTTGTTGGAATGAGTATTGGAACAGTTAACTTTCCATATATTATCAAATAAAAATCCTTTGAAATGGCGTTGTTAGAATTGCAAGGAACACTTGAATATTTTCCTCATATGAAAGGAAAGTACAAAGTAAGGTTGATCGCCATATTTTGTACTTTTCGATTTCCATAACAAAAAGAGAAGTCCTTTTAATTATAACATCGCATAAATTACCTTTTTGGGATAATGTGTGGAAGTAGACAAAGTTACAAGTGGGTGTAAAAACCAAATTCCAATATACTAAAGTATAATAAGTTCTAGAAGTGAGGTTTTAAATAAGGAATGAAATTAAAAAGGTTAATAAAAAGAGGAATAGGCATAACAGTGTATTTGATAGGAAATATAGGCAAAGATGAGAATGTTTAGGATAAATGGAAAAAAACAATTTGATTAACCAAATGAATTTAAATGAGAGTTGGTTAAAATAATAAAGCATACGAAAATATATGTAAGGACAGAATATGTATGAATAAGCTATGTATATGCGTTAATGACTTGTTTAATTTGAGATCCGCAAGTAGTTCGGCTTTCCGGCAGTTTGTGCGGTAATAGGCAAGGTTTAGTTAACTGTAACTATGGACATAGTAGCAGCCTGTGATAGTAATTGAGATTTAGGTTCACGTTGGTCATTGGGATGTTGCGTCCTAGGTTTTGTGGGGTTATCCCTCGGTTTTATATAGGTCTTCTTCCAAATTTAGTAAGAGAGGAGATAGTGCCTTGATTGTAATTGTGTAATCTAAAATGTCAATGCGTGGTCCGGGGTCGTGTAATCAGTGGAGTACTTATGCGTAAAAAGTGGTAGTGGGTTGCATGATTTCAGGGGCCAGCGTAGCCAGCAGTTACGGGGAAGGACAGGGTTAACTCCTCTATTGGACAATAATCTACCGCATCGTCTTACAGGGGATTGCATTGTCAAATTGGTTATTATATTGGTTACGTTAGGTGCTGGCTAGTTAACCTAAGGAGAATACCTTCCAAATGACACTATTTGTTGGGATGGCTAGTGGGGTCGAGTCCGCATAGGAAGCAGACAGTTTGGTTTCTAGGGCCCTTATTAGCAATCCGGTATAGTAGAGTATTCCTAACAAAATAGGAAGACCCTTTCTTAGGGTCATGTACATTGTCGAACTCGAAAAAGAGGTTACATGTCCATGCTGCTTTGGATGGATTGTCGTGGTGAGGTTTTAAGAAAGGTAGGGTTATATTCGATGATCCCTTGGGTATGGCTTTCTGTGCCTACTTTTCTTACGAATTCAGTATGGATGAGCCTAAGTCGGCATGGTGTGGTTACGTGCCCGTATTACACGATCAGGTATCGTGGGGTGCGGTGAGACGATCAGTATTAGCGTGACGCTAACGGAAGATATTGGGAAAGATATCTTGTAATGGGATATATATATATATATATTTGTACATGTACTATATATAATCTACAGGAGGTGTAGATGGGTACGGACGGTATACCGTAATGGAGTCCAAGCGACTAAAAATGAATTTATAACATAACAGTAAGTTTTAGAAGTTAGCATATGATTATGTTATGTATAAAGGATTTAGTTTGTCATTCACCAGAACGGTTGTTCTAACCGCCTCCTCATTACAACCTACAGGAATTATAGAAGGAAAATATTGGTGATTGGATGGGATAGGTGCAGACCTGGACATTTATAACAAGTGTTGATTATGGTCGGTATTTATTTACTATTATATTTTAATTATTCCGCTGTGAGATATCATTATAATTAGAGTTTTGATATGCACCTTCTCCTTTATTTGCAAGATACAAAACCGCCTAATCCGTATTTCATTTATTTACTATTATAATTAGTGCATGTTGTTACAGTTCTTGAAGGAATCTACATGAGAATTTGTTTCTTTGAATGGCTAAAGACTTAGACTGAGGGTGAGCTAAGATGACTTGATGATTAGGCATTTCGAACGGGTCGACGTTGCAACTATGGTGCCTTTAGGAGATGTTTCTCCATATGCTTTGTCCCCACCGATGTCATATTCTTCATCATCGTCGTCCTTGTCATTTCCTTCATCTCCCTCTTCATCTTATACTTCCATTCCTTTATCCCCCTCTTTTGCTACATTCTCTTCTTCTCTTCCTTCTTCTTCACCAATATTTTGCTCGCCTTCTTGACTTTCATCTTCCCTATGGTCTTCGTCATCAGAATCATAGACTGGGGCAGAAGGACCCACGGTGGCTCGAGATTTCTTATGGGAAAATTGAACGATGCTCCTACCAGTGTATAGAAGACAATATTGATAAAGCTAGGCTTTTAACAGAAGATAGGAAACAGTGTAGAATTCATTAGTAACTCCCTTCAAGAACTTCAAAGTCTGAGCATGTTTATCATTGACTACTCATTTAGAGAGATCCATGAAGGATGCAGATAAGAAGTTAGGTGCTTAGGTGAAGAAAAATCAAATATGGAAAGGACATCAGATGCGAAGACTTACAGCTAGACAACTAGAAGCAGCTGAAGCCTTTGGGGCAATGAACGAAGAAATACTCGCACTTGAAGTGACTGCGCTTGTTGTGAAGCGCCTCGATGACCTTGCAACTACTGAAGGTCTCAACTAGAATCTTTCTTCTCCTTGAAAATAAAAATGGTAAGTCATTTCTCTGAATGTTGGAGGATGATTTAGATGCATCATGAAGATGGTACGAAGAGAGAAAAGCAATGCATAGCCGTTGGATTGTGTAGGAGATAGCCTGACCTCTTGAAGAAATACCTTGAGAAAATCAATGATTGGCGGCATGGCTTCGAACAAGCATATATACTTACTACATGTTACATAACCTGGAGGTGCAAGATGAGCCCATTAGTCGAGTGTTGGAAGGAGAACCTCATCCATAGGAATCTTGTGCTTGGATGGACTAAATAGAGTGATTGTTCTTTCAATTTAGAAGGTGATTAGTCTCGAGGAATAACTAAGACCATAAGAATGGGTCCCTCATCCAGTAGAGGAACTTGACCATGAGGCTATTCAGTTGGAATGGTCTGAAGTTGAAGTTCTCGGGTTATAGAATGTCTCAATTTGGATGGGGTGAATATAGAAGCCTGTGCTGTAGAAGATCCCACCTATGGTAGGGTAGAAGGGCCAGTGCCAACCTTAAGACAGGGAGATCATTAGATCATTTTGAACTAAAATGCTTGATGGTGAACTCGATCAGGAAAGTTTTACTTTAACGAAATATTTTAATCAAAACCTATGTAACCGATGTGTAGAATCTAGGGGATGTTGACATGTATTGACGAATTAGAATCTGCACACTGACCAAACCAATGTGAATTGTTAGTCTATGCAGTACATGTCATGTTTTCAAAGCATGGTACGTGCAAACACTCCATATAGATAGACTTCTCGTGCTAGAAAACGTGTTCTATCGAACAATGGAACCGTGTGTTGGATTCCCGTTATCGTAGAGCATACGTTAACAGAACCATTGTCCAAATCAACACGGAGTCTTCTTTGCAGGAAAAAATGATTATGAAGTTCAACTTGAAGTTTTGGCATGTATGTTCTGCTCAGATTCAAGAATGCATTCGGTGTGATCGTTCCTTAGGATCGTCTCACTAAAATCGAGCCATCTATCCACATTCAACCAAAATTCCATGATATTAAAACGTACCACTCTCATGTAAGAGAAGATATCACATATACCATATCAAAGTCAACCATGGGAAGAACTCGGAGAAAAGGTTGTGCATACATCAAGCTAGCACCGAGTATTAGGAAACATATAGGACTTTGATGCAAGCCCACAATCCATTGGTGTCAGCCTCCTGCTATTATAATTCCTCCTAAAGTACTTATGTTGTAATTGGCTATGAGTTGTAGAGCCTTGACTTATGGCCAACTATGGATCGATGACGGTGGCCCTAACACTTCCAACGACAAGATGGTGTCCCTAATGATGGCATGGAGGTTACAATCGTGGTAGCGTCGAAATATGGAACCCACCTAGGGTTTGGTCAGGATTTGATTATGGTCGGTATAAGATGTTCGATGCCGATTTGAAATCGGTGTTAGTGAGATCACTGCTGTTGTTGATGATGGAATTGGCTACAGTAGCCTTGAAAGTGGTGGTGACGTTTGTGATGGAGAACGAAAAGTAGCGGCAGTTGGAGATTGAAGGTTGCCAAGGAAACGAAGAAGAATAACAGGAAAATGATTTGGATGAGGGAAAATATTCTAACTCTTGGAATATATATCACTTTCAAGAATCATGTTAGGACCAAAAATATTTTTCTCACCATAAATGAAAAAAGAGAAAAGAAAAAAGGAGGGGTCTTACCTAATCGAGACATGATGCAACTTCCAAAAGTTTAGAAATCCCACTCTACCATAGAAAAAGGATGGTACACAAACTATTTGAAGTGATGAATGGATGTTCTTTGAATAGATACGATGCTTCAAATATGTTGATTGGCTAACAAGTAACCCTTGTGCAACAAAGAATATATTGCTTGTCTTAGTCCAAAGCATGCTTTCTTTTCATGAAATCATAGTTCGAGGGGTAAGTGTTATCCAACATTTCAACCAAGAAACTCGCACTTCAAGATGAGACGAAATGGATCAAGAACTTATGAAGATACATATGATGATGGAATGGAGAAGCACAAGAAGTTTGGAGTTGTTTGAGGCAGATAAGTTATGGTCAATACCGATTGTAATTATGGTCAGTATCGAGTTGATTTCAAGAGGGGTGAACCCACATTTAAGTCTGGAACTTGAAGATAGAGATGAATATAAGGAAGCAAGCTTGTTGATAAAGAGCCAATATTCTTTGTATTGATCATATTTTGGTCAGTATCGACATGATTTTTGCATAGAATCAACTCGTTCTTCCTTCCTACTTCCATGGATTTGAGCTCTTACTTAGTCTTTCATGATATAGCACCCGACGGATGATTTTAACCATAAATATGGGAGTTAAAGCAATGTGAAGAGGACTTTGGACTTTACCATTTTCAATTTTGGATCTTACTCATCTCTCTCTTCTCCTCCATTCTTCATCCATTTACCACAAATTGTTGTCAAACTCGAGATTACATTGGTTTCTAAACATAGTATTATTGAAAAAAATTTGTACTCATGATAAAAATCAAAGCGGTAAAATTAAGTGGACATGGATAGTTATTTAAGGTCAAACTACTATAAAATCCTTGTGTTCTCGCTATATTATTCTTATTTTTAATTATCTACTCTCTTTTTTAATTGATTTGAGGTTTTCTTTCACTTTTTGACCGAATGCTAAAGCTATTGACTAGTAAAAAAAAGGATAAAATATAATTGATGAGAAATAAAAATGTTACAAATGCTAAAATAAAGTACAAGCATTCGTACTAGAGTTTACCATGAAAGTTGAATCAAAGTCCCTTTCATTTCTTAATTTAAAAATTCACCAGCATATTATCTACAGCCATAGAAGGTGGTTACGGCGACTTTTCGGGAGAGCGGTATCGTTTTATTTTGATTTTCTAATTCTGATTGAATTAAAACGATCGCGTATTAGAGACAAACCATTTTCTATTTACAATTCTTTTTAAGAAGTCAGCCCTAAGTTTTACAAACCTTAATGGTATATAATAAATTAAAACATTACATAACAAAAGCCATGGCAAATTTTACAAATGAGGAACGAGAGAATTATATAACTCTAGCTAAAGCTATAAGAAAACCTGAAATCTCACCATATATCAAAGGTAAAGAAAAATTATAATGAAATTAATTTAGGTTTTGAAATGATAAAAAATTATTAGAGGTGTTGGTGAAACTGTTTTCCGACAAATTAAGAGGAGAAAAAGATTTGAATTAGAATGAAACGAGAAAGAGAATACAAAGAGTTCAATATTCTCTCTTTTATATAACAGATAGAATAAAGAATAAATGAAATAAAAGGTGAAAGGTTGTATAATTACAGAATTACAGTGAAAATAATTTAGGGTAAAAAATGGTAAATAATTATTAGAGGGGCAGTTCAAATATTTTTCTTAAAATTATGGAGAGAAAATAATTTTGAATGAGCATGAACAAGAAGGAATAATACAAAGAGTCCAATGGTCTCCTTTCTATATAACAGAATAGATAGATATGTGCGCGTACACACATGCACGTGTTATTTAAATACATATTTTATGTAGCATAATATTATTTTACTTACCTCTGACTATCACCGAATTCTCAGAAGTAATATGTTAGCATGAAATAAATAAACATTATATTATGGCTACAACTTATAACTTTAGCACAAGCCAAGCCAAATTCCACCTCCGACGGCCATCGGTGAAAATACCAATGGTTTCATTGATACAATTAGAAGTTTTATTCGTGAAAAGGTATAAATTAAAAGCAGTAGCCCAAGTGAATTTTAAGAGGAAAATTATCAAAATATAGCAGTAATCAAAGTGTTGCAGTAAAGATAATGTAGTATACAAACTTCAAATTTAACGCCCGTAAATAACTTTATCATTTTAAAACTTCACATTTATTCATCTCTGTTATTTATAAATGTAATAATTATTCATTTTTAATTTCCACGCCGTCAAACCATTGTGAACATTTCAACCTTTTAAGTTGTAAATATTTTTCACTAACACGGAAAATGTTTCAAATGCAACGATTCTTATATAAGTTGTCCATAATTTCATATTTAACTTCTAAAAATGTTAATACAATTTTGATGGTCTGAAAACATGAATAAATATCACAAGCGTAGTTGTGTTTAAAACCTCATAAATTGCAATATATTTAATTAATTTAGACACTGGGCTATAAAAATCGCATCGACCAAAACATATGAAGACCCTAATCCTAATCCTAAGGTTTGAAAACATTAAAAGAAAAAAGAAAATTATAGTAGAGGGAAATAATTCTACTAAAGTTACTCAATAACCACAAAGAATAACCTTCAACTACATTAAGCTGAAATGGGAATGTCTTCTTCATTGGAAGTCGGATCAAAGGCTGTAAGAAAAGAAAATATCTATCTAAAATAAAATCTTTAGAGATCCTTAGTAACAGACATTAGAAAGAAACTAAAGAGAAAAACCATGCATACTTTCTCCACTCAATCACCTAAGAATGAAACGCGTTTAAAATTGTTGGACTTAGGGATGGGTCAACGAAGGGAATATGATCAAAAGACAATGAATTCATAGAACTAGTACACTGAATGAAAAAGAAAGTAAAAAGGTTACCTTCGAGTGAGCCATTTGATTGCAATTGGAAGGTCGGTTGAACTATTTCCAAAATGACACCTAAATTTGTGATCTACCATTGAAGTTGGTTTTGACCTTTTCATCCAACGAGAGGAAAAGGAATGACCCTTGACTAACTTTTAGGTAAAATGTGAAAATAAGAAATAAATTTTCAAAGAGACTCTTCAAACCTTTAAAGGCGAACGTGTAATTAGTCTTAGCATTATTTTGAGTGAAGAATAAAAAAATGTAAAATCCACATGGGGAAGAATCGTAATACCCTGAAAAATTTACGGTAATTAATAAATAATTATTAAGGCTCAAAAATGGAATTTAAAAATTGGTCAAATTTGACCCCTAAACTTGTACTATTGCATTCGCGCGATTTTATGAGCGACATTCATATTATGGAGTTTCGTGATTGGAGCTCAAACAAAGAAGTTATTAGCGTTTGAAGTTTTCGGAACGAAAATCGTTAAAAAAATAGAAAATAAATAATATTAAATGCGGGACCTCACCGATCAACTCCTTTCTTGGGCCAGTTGACCGCCTATAGGGGAGCGATCAGCCAGTCCTGAAGTGGTGGCTAGGGGTTGAAACTTAGTTAAATGACCCAAATTTAATTATTTTAATCTAACGAATACGGTTGGCTCGACCGCCTATAAATACAGGCCTAACCTCTCACTTCTCTTCTCATATTTTCTAATCGAAGCAGTGAAGCTCTGCCATTTTCCCTTCTCAATTATTTTTAGAAATTATAGAATATTTTATATTTATACAAATCGGAGATGGGGGGAAAATAAAAGAGAAGAGGAGAAGAAGCGAATCAACATTGTGAAAGAAAACTATAATTTCTATAATTTAAATCTATATTCCCTTAATCATAAATCTCTTATCAAAACTGTAATTCTAATGGTATATATATCCTATGTTATACATATTCTTTTAGATTGGAAATGAGCAGCCAAATCAAAGGGACGAATTCAAATTTGGAAGACTTGGAAAGCTAGAAAGGTGAGTGATGAATTATATAGTTTATTTATAACATTGAAATTTATATTGTTGAATCTTATTTAATTGTTATGCGTATATAATATCTAATGAGTTATAGGCTTAAAATGAACGTACATGAATATTGTTTACATATTATGTAAGATAGCTAATTAGAATAGGAATGGTATTTTCACCATAACCTAGAAATTTGAAAATCGGCCCCTAAATTTGTTAAAGTTGAATGTTGATAAAGTTTTAAAGTTATTACATATTTATATTTGGGTTGTAAAATGTTAGTATTAGTTTAGATTGTCCTAGTTTGACTTGGAATGTGAATTTCTATGTATTAATTTATTAGGAGCGGGTATAATTTAGTTGTATCCATTTTTATGTATTTTTCGTAAATTATCCAATTCCATAAATATATAAAAGTTCATCGTTTGAAATAATAAGGAATATACCAAAAATGAAAGAGATTTGAAAAGTACGGATGTCCACCTTAGTAGTTTGCACTAGCTATTTCAATAAAAGGAAGAAAAAATAATTCCTTGTAATTTCAAATGAAACAAGGTCTCGCTTTTGGTTAATTTATGGAAAGTTATAACGGTAGAAAAATTTAGAAGTATCACTTTGATAAATCAAAATGTGGAAAGAAATGTTCTACTTAGGAATTAACACTTAGAAATAGAATATATATATATAACCATGCTTACTGATTCAAAATAAAAATATATACATAGCTTAATTTACGATGATATTCATATTAGTTATTGATAGTGCATTAAACTTTAAGACTTGGAGGTGTAGATGGCAAAGTGATGGTTGCTCCAAAATTAATGTTAGGGTAATAAATGGGCATTTAATTGGGAGTTACATGAACTAAACGAGTATATAAGAGCATTTAATGGGAATGGTTAAAGGTTTTAATATGACATTTATGGCTAAAGGAAATAGGTATGATAGGTTAAATTAGAATGAAAAATAAATATCATTAGAGATTGTCCAATTAGAATGGTAATGACCATTTATTATGGACAACTGACATTTATGGAATATACGTAACAAGCATATAAGATAAGAACTAAATACTATGAAGCATTCATAGTAAGAAATTACAAAATACATTTACGAAGAGCATGTATTAGTGGGTCTAGCCAATATTCAGGCCTACGATGACTAGTTTGGTTTAGTGTTGGTTGAGATGCGATGTCAGTAGAGTTAGACAACAGAAGTTTGCCCTTCACCTAGAGGCTAACAGCGGTCGTGTATACTTACTACTGATTTGGGACATCTCCAATCATAAGACCCATGGGGGAGGGATATACGGTTGTGTATAAATAGAGAAAAATAGGCCAAGGGTTTGCCTCAGATTTAAAGTATTGAATGGTCCAGTACTTTGGGGGAAATGAGGTCTGCTTCATATCTAATAAGAGATATTAAGTAACCAAAAAGGGAATTTTCATTGACTTACATTAGGTTAGTCTAAATGATATTTCGACTTTCGAAGGTCGGGGCGCTATTTCAGTATTCTTATTGGATCGGTATTTAGTCGTAGGGATGGCATATATGATATGACACCAACAGTCCCAAGTGGTCAGTAACAAAGACTCAAGTTATGTCCTAATGGATTTCGCTTCCTACTAGTGTAGAATCTGTATATGATATGCACAGACCTCAAAGTTTAGTAGTTAGCTATTTTTTGTCATAGGTGGGCTAGTTAACCCTTAAATGAGTCTTTGAGATGCATTAGTAATGTGATAAATTATATTATAAAGCTGTATCTAGGGTCATCGATCTCTGTAGCTTGGATTGATCTACCAGCATTTACATTGCGGAGGGCCCGCTTTAGGGTGAGGTATTCAATGACCGTTGGGTCTACGTCCTTCCTATTTAAGAAGTATTAAGTAGGTGAGGTTTTTGGGTAGTATACGTGTGTGTCTGTGTGTGTGCGTGTGTGCGTGTATATATGTGTATGTGTGTAGGTTTATATAGTTATACCTTGGAGGAGGTTAAGCATATCATATACGTACATAGGATTTAACAGATTAGCCATAATAATAGACATAACACTTAAATTGAAATCAATAGGCATAAATTAGTGTTACGGGTAAAGTGTGTAATTTTCCAGTCACCAGAACGTTGTCTAAACCTCCTCCTCATTATAACCCACAAGATATATTAGAGCGACAGGTTATTGGAGCAAGACGAGAATGGTCGGTAGGGAAGTCTTCTTATTCATGCTCGGCACTAACAAGACAATTAGGTATCTAAGGAATACTATTGATTACAAAGTAGTAGCCCAGTCAGTATTTATGTTCTATTATATTTTTCTATTCCATTATGAGTTTATATTGATCGCTAATATACCTGTGTTTATTACAAGTTACCAAAGCCAACGATCTATGCCCTAATGGACTCGGATTGTGATTTAGTTGAAATTCTGGCCTATTAAGGTGAGGGTTATTACAAGAACCAAGGAGGAAAAAGGAGGAAGTTGAAAACAAAGACTCAAAACTCAATTTTCATATTGTATAATATTTATCTTTAATAATAGTTCTAATACCTTTGTTGTTACAGTTATTTGGTGTTAGAGTGAACTACCAAAAATGCCCATATAATAAATCTTAGTATCACTTAAAACTAGGATCTAATAAATAAATTTCTTTACAAATTCAAAATGTCCTTCTACGAATATTACAAAATCTTAATATCTTTAATGATGATAATACCTTTAATGTCACACTTTTCCGTGTCAGCATGAACTACCAAAAACGCCCTTCAACATATACTACCAAATCTCAAAATCACTTTGAATTAGAATCTTACAAATAAAGTTTCTTTATGATTTCAATACATCCCTCCATAAATATCACCAATTCTTAATATCACCTAAAAAAGATTTAACAAATAAACTTTCTTTAATATATGCCTCTCTACAAATATTATCAAATCTTAATATCCCTTAAAAATAGGATCTAACAAATAAATGTTATTTACAAATTCATTCTTAACTAATTAATAATATAAATAAAACTTCGAACTAACAAAAAAATTAGGAGTTGCAACATAGAAATAAAATTCAAAACAACTATACATCATTTCAATGTAAAAATCATGACTAAATATTTAAGCAATTTTTTTTCTTTAATGTGTTAAACATATATAATTATAGAAAAAGAATTCACGTGTGAAGTACGTGCCATAATTATGCACGAAGCGCATATTGTAAAGCTTATAGATAATAGATAATATATTGCTAGATGGCTCTATAAAATTTAGGATAATCAATTTATCTGTACACCTGGCAGAATGGGAGCATAGCTGAAATTTTGAGAAGACTAAAAGCGACGAGGAGCAAAAATTAAAATTCACCTTTCATATCATATAATTATGCATGTTTTTGTGCATGCGTTTATGTGCATTCAGTTTGTAAATTGATTAAACAGATTTTTTTTAATTCTCTTCTAGTAATTTACATTGTTGTTTTTTATACCAAAGTTTTCATTTCATTATATACCAAAATAAACACAATAACTGAAATACACAACTATAACGACCTACCCTTTCGAACCCTAGAAGTCGACACTAATACATGCACGGTATTCTTGTGTCGAACAACAAACTGCCAAAAAGACAGACTGTTAGGAGACAGAAAGGAGATAGAAGATAGAAAAAACTAAACAATCACAGAATCTCACAACGCAACGTAATAATATATATTTATCAACATAGTACTTTACAAAATGATACATTAGAATCATACCAAAACAATTTCTAACCTAGGATAGTTATAACAGCCTGTCCTTACATAACTGATACAAGATACATATAATACAGTGGAAAAAAAATAACAACTAGCTATTGGTGAAGCCTCAAGCTCCAAGCTCCTCCAAAATGCCTCCGTAGGAAACCTGAACTACTTGGCTACTCGTAAAAATTTGAGCACCCAAGAGCTTTAGGGAAATAAAACTCGGGGCCAGACATGAGTCTAGTGTGAGTAAACTCTAACAACTGAATTATTACTTTTAAAATTCTTTTAAAATCAAAGGTATCTAGTAAGACCAAGCCATACATAAAAATGGAAGATTTTTTTACCTTACGATGACCAAAACACTTTTATATAAAAATCCAGTAATATTATAATAATGTCTAAGGGTTCAAAGTAAAATATTAAAATAGCTTGAATGTTTGCATCTCATATTTCAACATATTTGGTATACAACTAAAACCGTACAACGTTTATTGGAGAATGGATTCCATACAATGACTAGGCATTGGGGTACTACCTATTGCAGTACACATCTAGAAAATATACCGAGGACCTCACCTAGATTCCCGGCCAACACAAGACCAGCCTACCCCTTACTGGATTATATAGAATATGTCATCATCCCGGTTGCTTTACAACCCTTTTTATCGAGATCTCATGCACAATCAATCCATAAATATGTAGATGTATCTAGAAGGGTGACAACATATCTTAATGGGTGTGACCAACATAGCCTTGCTGCTCCTCCCTTGATTATCAGTTATTCCTGGTTGATGAGGCTTAAGGCTAAGTTTTACCTTTTTGAATAGCAATCCCACTTAAGATACTAACATTGCCCTCTAGGCTTCAATGCAATGCTAGCATTCATCCATACAAGTTGTCCAGGATAAGGACGAACTGAAGGCACTACTTCTACTACATCCATTTTGGAATCACCCTCGGGATTAGTAGCAAGAAGCCCTTGCACTTCAATGCTCCAGCTTCGATTCTATATTCTTAAAGATGTCTTCAGTTTGAAATGCTTGAGTTGGATCGAAGTGGTTTTGGATAACATATCCGATCCTAGTCTCTTTGAAAAAACTTTCGAATTTTTTTGATAAACTCAACCCTGGTTCTTTAGGAAATAAGCAGATAAAAGATAGGAGCGGAGTTCACCTCCTAGCCGTTAGTGGACGGATTTCCTTATCATTTATCCTGGAAGAATGAAACAAATTTATACATACATTGTAGCTCCACCAATGGTAACTTTACCATATAGTTTCTGTGTTTCTCCTAGATATTTCCAAAGTTACGTTTTGTTCCAAATTTGATAGCTAGTTATTTAACTATCGAATAAACAAACAATCAAACATTGATTCAATTCCATATGGGATCCTCTAAACCTTTATTAATTAATCTTTAATTAATAAAATCGCTTTATAAAACTGTATTAAAGGATCTTTTCTAAAACACTTTTTCCACACCCCTTACATTCCTTTTACTTAGAAAACAATATAAACATTTACCCAAAAACATTTGGGAAAATTCTCTCTTCTCACATTCCATATTAAATGACAAAACCATTCCCTTTCAAAACATCACTTGCTATAAAATCCTTCACTTTATAAATCCCATTCATTTATTCCTTGTAAAAATTATGTTATAAGTTCACTTCACATTTCAAATCTCTTTACAATTTTTCAAACTTGATTTAAAACGTCTTGCAAAAATATCTAAAATGATTATTAAAATCTCTTTCTATTTTTACAACTATTTAAAAATCTTCCTTCATAATTCCTTTATAGAATCTCCTTTATAAAATATCATTTTTAAGATATTTTGGAAATCATTGTAGATAAAACAATTTATATAATAAACCCTTTTTAAAAAATAAGATATTATTTAAAATTTACTTTATAAAATAATAATAAAATTTAAAGATCAATTGTAAATTTTAAACCCAAATTGATTAAAGAATTAAAGCTAATTCAAAAACATACTTTACTAATTTGAAAAGAGGATTAGCAATCCCAATGGTGCTATTTTAAGTTACCATTCAGTTTCCATTTCAATTCAATTAACAGTTATTTACATAGATCAACATATATGTAAATACACTCATATCGAAATCAAGGAATAACTTGTCAATATGAACTAACTAGCATATACATATTCAAATAACATAATAGCAGGGTGGTGATTTGTCCTGCTAAATAGATGACCAAACAATTTAACCAATTCATAGCAAAACAGTGATTTATTTTGCTAAAGCATGTCCACACTACAAACAAACAATTTATAGTGGAATGGGGATTTATTCTACTAATACATGTCCTAACAAACAAATAACCAATTTATAACAGAACGGGGATTTATTCTGCTAACACATGTCCAAATAACCAAATAAATACATAATTAATTATAGTGGAATGGGGATTTATTCTGCTAATACATGTCCAAAAAACCCAACAATATACATTATAACTCATTCACGGTTATATGGTTTCTTAATGGTATCAATATTTGAATCATTTGTATTCAAGGCCATCTTTGAAAAAGAAGTACCTTTGAAACATTTTACTTTTGAAAACCAAAGAATTTAAAACTTTTAAAAAAATTAATTAAAAGTTAAATCCTTATTTAAATCATAATTAATTTTAGTTGAATCTTAGCTAAATTTAATTAAATAGTTAAATAATAATTAACTATCAATTAAACCTAAATAATCGTTTATTAATTATTAAATAATTAATTAAACCTTAATTAATAATTAAATGTTAATTAGTCTCAATAAATTAATTAAATAATATATAATTAAACTTAAATAATAAATTAAACCTTTAATGAATAATTTATCATAAATTAATTCTTCAATCAAATAATGAAAACCTCGATTAATAATGAATCCTGTATTTAATTAATGATAAATTAAATATATATAGTTTACTTAATCCTTACTTAATTAACTTAATTAATAATTAATTAAAATAAATATTTACTTTAGAAGATAATTAATTAAGAGCCAATCTTTATTTAATTAAAGTTAATAAACCTTGTTAACATTTAATTAATTATCAATCACTGAAACCTAATTAATTAATAACTAATTATTAAATCATTAATTAACTTTTAAAAACTTTATTATTTAGTTTATAGAATATTCACAAAATAATTTGAAGTATGAAAACCAAACTTTGCAAAAATCGAAATTTTAAGCGAACTACATCCATAGCGACTATCGCTACGGATGCTCGTAATTTCACTTTACTAACTAGTTTACATGCTAACTTGCTTTAGCTTCAAGAAAAGATTAACACGTACGACATATATAAGTTCAACTATACCAAATCATATCATCACCAAACATAACCAACTATCACAACCTTTTTATAACCAACATATCTAAACAATACCACAATTTAAACCAAACAATTATATATATACATATATACGTACGTACATACATACATACATACATATATATATATCTGTGTGTGTATAATCACATAACCAACACACACATATATAAGTAAATTCTTTCCAAAAAGTTAGGAAGATTACTCACCAAAGGTTTTGAAAACTTGAAATACTTTAGCGCTCGGAAAGCTTGGAAAACTACAAATAATTCTCGAAAATGGGTCATTTTGCACTTGACTTTTGGACCCATTCCTCTCAGATTTTGGAAAAGTGGTCAAAAGGAAAGATTTAGATTATTTTTCCTCTATCATTTAAAAATAATAAATACTTACAAAAGTTAATTTTTGAGGAATTTATGGACAAAACAGTGAGGGGTATTTTTGGACATCAAAATCTAGGTTCAAAAACACTCTTGCAAAAAATTAATTTTTGAAGCATCTAAGCTCGAAATAAGAAAAATGGTAAACTAAAAAATTGTATCCAACGAAATCAGACATGGTTTCAAAAAAATAAAATCTCAATTTGAATAGGAAATGAGGAAGATATGGCCGAAGAAAGACGAGGAAAAATTGAGCAAATGGAAGGCTATTTATAAATAAAAGTAAAAAAGGAAAGTACCTGACTACCCTTGCCTTATACCCTTCACTACCTTATTGCAACATCACCTAGACTTCATCCCACACCCACACGAGCCCCCGAAGCTTCATACCATCTTTCCTATCAAAGCCAATATGAATTACATGCATGCACTTTAGTGTATAAACATGTTTCTCCTTAATGTCACATCATGCTTTACATTTTTTTTATTTTTTTATATTACCAAGGTGAATACATACACATATGTATATGCACACGTATACACTTCTAAAATATTCAAAAATATATATTTACTAATTATACACCAATGTTCATAACATTTTCCGACAACTTTAGCCGACGAAAAGTCGAAAATTCAAAAACGAATTCCAGTCACATTTTCTGTTATTCATCGAACTATATAATTTTGTAAACCAATTTTAAAAACTATTTCACTATCATTATTAATTATTGTGATAGCCCGTAAATCCGTACCACTTGATTCAACACCATTCTTCATCAATTAACTCAAACGGAACAGAAATATGAACCATTAGGGTTAAAGAAGAAGAGATAGAAGAAGAAGGAACTAAACAATATCACAATCTCACAGTCGCAGCGGAATAAAATATAATAGTAAATATAGATCTTTACACAAAATGAAATCTATACCAGTTTTGTACATCACATCATCATAGTGTCTCATACATCAACATTACCAATCAGACATACGATACAATCACAACAGCGGAATATATATAGGTACAGATAATACGTCTCGGCCTCCAGCTCCTTTCCTGCTCCAAAGCATCTTGTCCTGAACATATAGTACTCGGTCTGACCCGAGCATTATAATGAAATAACACCCGGGTCGGTCTGGAATACCAGCTGATAATAATGCATCCAGATTGATTATTAAAGTTTCAAAAATTCTTTTGAAAACAAAAGCATCTCGTAAGATCACGCCATAAATAAACATGTCGGGTTTTTACCTTACGATAGCTAAAACACTTTTTATAGAAAACCTATGACATTATAATAGGGTCTATTTACAAATACTTATAAAATAGCCGAAATTGTTACATCTATTAAATTCCAGCTACTAGCCACAAAGTGGGTAATACAAACAAAACTCGTACAAGGCTCGTAGGGAGAATGGATTTCCAACAATGACTAGGCACTGGGGTACCACCTGTCACAGTATGGGGCCTAGATCACCATACCGAGGACCACTCCCGATCCCCTGCAACACAAGGCCGGACCCATCCCTTACTGGATAGTTCCAAATAAGATCACCCCGCGGTTGGGATCAGCAACCGCACCACTAAGCCAAAATAAAAAGGGACATCTAGACAGGGTGACCTTACTCTCCAGTGGGGGCTACCCACGAAACCTTGCTGCAAATCCCCTGATTTTCATTCATTCCCATTTGATGAGGTTTGAGGCAAGTGTTACCTTTAGAACGTTTCACTTAGAATGCCCATCGCCCTCCTGATGATGTTCCGAAAGCATTCATCCATACAAGTCCGTCCCGGGTTCGAATGGAACCGAAGGCACTACCCCTACTACATCCATTTTGGAAATATACTCAGGATTAGTAGCGACTAGCCCTTGCACTTCACTGCTCCATCTTCAACTCCGAACACGTTTTTCGCACGAAACGTACAAACCGGATCGAAGTGGTTTTCGAGAAATAAATCTCGATCCCGGTCTCTTCGAAACGATCAACGCATTTGTCCAATATTGATAGTCGGTGATTTAACTATCAATTAACATGCATAAGAATCCATCAATCAATAAATAATTTCACACATTTTTTTTATTTTCCTCTAATATCTTTAAAACATATATTTCCAAATTTCCAAAACTCATTTGAAAACAATTTCCCAAAGATTCTCCTTTACAAGGTAAATTCTTTATCCTTCATTCCCATTGGAAATAACTAAGTTCAAACAATTCAGATTTTTAACAAGTAAAACATTTTATTCTAAAATATGCTTTAAAATATGGAAATTTACTACTAGTTGTTACTCAAAAATATGATTTCAATATGTAAAGTAAAACCATTTATTTTGATATAAACTTTTATTATAAATAAGGTTTTGTTAAACTAAATTTAAAAGTAGTGTTTTAAAGAGATTAATATTAGTTTCAAAATAACGTAAGACAAAACCAGCCTTTAAATAAATCCATTTGTAAAAATAATTATAAATGTATTCTTAAATCATCACTATTGCTAATTTATTAATTTGTTACTTTAAAATAAAATTTTCAAACACTCTTTAAACAAGTTTAAACTTTAAACTTTCTTTTAATAAAAATCTGTTTAAAGCTCAAACTTGGTTTTCCAGGGAAACACACTTTCCATTCCAACATTCAAAGAATTCATCTTATAAATCTAGCCGTTTTATTGCCATTTAAATTCATGTTTTAATAACATAAATTTCCTTTCCATGCTTTTTAACAAAAATAATTTCTTTCGAAGCCCAAAACATAGTTTTCCATTCCTAGAAATTTTCTTTCAAAGTTCGGGTCTAAAAATCCTTTAAAATAAACTTTCGAGAATTTATTAAAGGACAATAATACTTATGAATTGCTAAAATAAAATCCCATTGGTGAAAAATGCATTTAAAAGTATTTTATTTACATTTAAAACTGTTAATTTATATTCGGAAAGTCTCTTTTAAATATTTTGTTAAATTTCCAGGAAAACATCATCAAATAACCCCGTCGTTATTTTTAACCATTTATAATTTCTATAGAATTTATTCCTAGAAATCTATACTTTACATTTATCTATTGATAAATTTCTGCTTCGTTTATAATTCCAAATTTACCAATTTCATTCTTCACCCAAACCAAATTCCCAATTTTATTTCTTTAAATTCTTTATTTAACAATTTCTTTTATTTCTTTAAAAAAACCCAATTTATTCCCTTTATAATTAAATTCTGGATTTATAATTTTCCAACAACATCACAGTACAGTTTAATTTTTAATTTATCAATCACAACATATAAACAGACATCATTTCCAATTATAAAAATAATTACTACATCGTGAGGAATCCAGTTGGATCCCTCCAACCTGTGTTTCCTACATCCACAAATATTAGCACATCACATATATAAATATCAATCCAGACTGATAACAACAATTATATTCAACCAATCACACAAATATTTAAATATTAACTATTTAAATTAGCTAGCATCCAGATGTGAGTGAGAATAACTCACCTTGAGTTTTGACGAGCGTTTGAAATTTAAATTAAACCGAACGACCTTCGATTTAACTCAAATTTCTACTTGCTCGAAATGATTCCCGAACTGCACCATTGCGAAGTACGCGTCTCTGCGATCCCGGCGCCGCAAATTTCGTTAAATTCTAATAACGTATGAATTAGTTAGGATTTTATAAAGTTTTGAATCGAATTTTAAAACAATTTCCTTCTTAATTAAATTTGCAATTACCCAACAACAACAGGCCATCATCACGAAACCAAGCCCGCCCTCCTTCTTCCCGCTCTAGCATGCGAATACCCAGTGAAGGCCGAACCCAACAAGACCTCTAAACCCTAATTGCCGCTCCCTCCTCGCTAATCGAGACGACGATCAGACACCGCCTAATCGAGCGCCCAAGCATGCTCTAACCATGGACCAAGCCTTCTCAAGCTCGATTTCCTATAGATCTCGAAAAATGAGATCAACTCGGTGATGAATGGCACCTCCTAGCGCCTCCTCTGGTCGACTAAAATACATCTCCACCGCACGAATCGAAGATCCAGATGCGCTCTACGATATTCCAGTTGGAAGTTTTCGCGATTGCTAGACGGATTGATCGCAAATTGGAAGAGAATGTCGATTATTTTTGGCCATTGATTGTGATAGAAATGGCGGCCTGAGGATAATAGCTAGGGTTTTGAGAAAATGTTAATATATATATAATTATTTAATATTATTTAATTCTCGTTCTTCAAATTTTAACAACCTACGCTAACGAACTCCAATCCTTACGTATCAACAGGCGTTCCTAGGGTTTTTCCACGTTTCGGACATAATGGAACAAGTTTTGTAGGCTAAATTGGTCATATGTGCGAGTTACGGAATTAAACGATCAATTTAAAACAAAATCGGTTAAATCGATTTCTATGCGTTTCGAGTTGCCACGGTCAAACGATAACTCCGATTGCTACGAAAATTGAAATCCAATAATAAATAACTATTACAAATTCAATGGAACTGGTTTCGTCGAATTCCGAGACTGTGCCCCGGAAAGCTATTTTAACTCGTCTATTAAATCGAGCGATTTTCAAAATTGTCGAAAATGCTTAAAATTTTAGTACCTTAATAATAAATCATATAAAATTTATAATCACATTAAAAATCATTCTGGCTCATTTTGGACCCAAAATCTGATTAATTGCATTTTAATAATATTAAATTCATCTTTAAATTAATATAAAATCCCAAATATTAACTTATCAACTTAAAAATTCATCTAAAATTCCCACCCTACTATGTACACTAAAATAACTCAAAATAAATTTTTAAAACCATTCTTATCACTATTTACATCCATATTTACCCTTTTATCTAAATCCTGAATATTTAATTATATTTTCCATTATTCAAATTCAACCGGAATTACTATAATTAAAAATTATAGCTTATTTCATTGATTGAACCCGAATCAATCCATTACAAAATCAATGAAGAATCCGCATTAACATTTAAAACGAATTAAATGTTCAAATTCAATGGCTTAAAAAATCCGAGATGTTACAATTATTTTAAAGATTTTTATTTTTATTATAAAACCTATATATTGAATATTAAAATTGATTAAATATTCACAAATCAAAGCAGTGAAATTCCGGATCGTTACATACTTTCCTCCTTAAAAGAATTTCGTCCCAGAAATTACACCTCGGAACCTATTCAGAATCACTTAACACTATACATCAGTCCATATGATGTAATAGATCATTCTTATACAAAGATATGATTCGATCACTATTCAAATACATAACTTAAATTCTAAACTAGTATCATTTACCTGACTTTCTAGTGCGGACCCCGATCGGTCTTTTTGATTTGGAATCTCCGTTCTCCTTACATAGCTGTAACTATGATAGGAAACATTTGTCCTATATCAAAAGCCATTATCAAGTGTTTATCGTCAAAAATTGAGTAATATATCCTTATTCGGAATGGTGTGGATCACCTCAAAGTCATGTACTCGAATCTTAAATCATAACTATATGGAACGAGAAATGATCTACGTCCAACCTACGCACTTACTTAATTAGTTCTTCCTAATACCAGTTTTATTTCCACTAAATTACTTTTGAAAACATTTCATAAAAACTAAACTTAGGTTTGACTTGCATAATACTTCCCTGTATCTTAAGAGTATATACCCCTATCTAATCCCACTATTCCATTCTGAATTTATCTACCTAAGAAAATTCTAGATTCAAATACCCGACTTTTATTCCAATTTTTTTTTGAAATGATACTCCATATTTTAAATTATACAGATATATAAATATAGTCTGGGTAACTCCAAAAGAATACTATGGAACTGTGTACTACCAAAAAGTATCATGCATTCCCTTACCAAGAATGGTAATACTCAAAGAGAAGTGTTTACCATCCGAACACATCTCTTCCCCAAATTTTATGATATTTTCGAGCCACTCAAACTGGTTAACATAAAAAAATTCTTTTATTTCAAAATATCATTTTTGAAACAATACTTTACATTTTCCAATAAAATATTTATCATCAACTTAATTTGGATTCGTTCGAGTTGATTTGTTTCGATTGTAAAATGATAAGAGAATAATTTACTAAGCGCACAACAAAGTTCGCCTAGGCAAACATACGATCGTCACTTAGAAGATTATTCCGATTATGACAAAACAATTAAGACTTATTTTTCGAAACTAATCTAAAGAAAACTCTTCTTACTTATTCTTTTCATTTTCAAACTTCTTTACTTGAACCAAAATACTTTTAAATAATACTATTATAATTTTCCAAAACCTTAAAAATCATTTTTTCAAAAGCATCGGGATTTAAATTCTCAAGTTTTCCTATCCTAAATCCTTTTTAAACTAAAGACACGTTCTTATTAATCCATTTCCAAATATTATTTTCAAATATTCTAACCTCTTTTTTTATAAACACCTTTTAATCCAATTTTACCCACATTAACATCGAACGCCTTTTAGTCAAATTATGAAACTTAATTCACAAGATATTCGTTTCAATGTTTACCTATTTCTATTTACCCAACTCAAATCTTAAAAAGGGAAAGCTAATTATACACACTAGCAATAGTCATGCTCAAACAGGACGAGCATGACTAAACAAACCCAACATGATAATAATGAAATACTATTTTCTCTTAGCAAAAACACCTCAAAAATATCATGTTATTTTTGTAAATCATTCTTCTATATATAAAATATATTTTTAGTTAAAATTATTTCACTTACCCAATTTCCAAAACAATACTAGGTCGATCTGCTTAGTTCAAGTGTTTAGAAACCCCTATCGATACAGTTGTACCGTCTGTATCGACCAGAATTCATAAGCCACTTAACCGAAAAATCAACATAACACGAAAAGAAATTTATATCACTAAGAAATACGCGCTCTTATGTAATACACTCAAACTCATAATAATGCATTCCATTACCTTATATCTTAATGAGTTACCCCACCAAAGCCTAGGTTCTCGCTTAACCTTGCGCTCTGATACCACATGTAACGACCCGCCTTTTCGAACCCTAGAAGTCAACAATAATATATCCACGGTCTTCACGTGCCAAACAACTAAGTGCCAAAAAGATAGATTATTAGGGGAAAGAAAGGAGATAGAAGATAGAAGAAACTAAACAATCGCAGAACCTCAAAACAAAACGGAACAATATATATTAATCAACATAGTACTTTACAAAGTCATTTACAAAATGATACATCGGAGTCATACTGTAATATCCCGGAATTTTGGACAATTTAAATTTAATAATCTGAGTTTAAATTTAAATTGATTTGATAATTTTTGTTAATAAATTTGATTTGATTTAATAATCTTCTTTATTTAAATATTTAATTTGTTAAATTATTTTTAACAAGTTAATCAATTGTTCTCTATTTAATAATGTATATGTATTTATATATATTTTAGATAGGCAAGTTGTTTTCAATTAAAACTAGTATAGCATAATTTTAATAATTTGAAATTAGGAATTGTGATTTATTTTTAATTTAAGCTTTTCAAAAATATTTAATAAAATACTATATGACTTTAAATATGTGAGATAAATGTTTTATTTGTTTAAAAATTCATTTTTACTTAAGTTTGTATGTTAAAATAAGTTACAAAAATATTTGTGTTATTCTTTTTAAAATATTAATTTATAAAATTTGACTTGTTAATTTAATTTGAATTTTAAAATACAATTTAAAATAAGAAACATGTATTCATTAAGTTACAAACTCTTTTATAAATTTATTTTAATTGTTTAAAGGTATAAGAACTAGTTAACTAAGTTTAATTTTCTTTAACCTTAATTAAAATAACAAAACATTTACAAATACATGTGTAAACTTATCATCAATCTAAAGTGACAAATGTAATAGCTCAAGCCATGTGTCATTGTTTGAGTTTGTTTTCCTTTAATTTTAATTTAAATCAAACATTGTTATTTAAACTTGCATATATTCATTTTGTTTAGCTTTTTCTCATTCTTCATTCTAAAAAGAAATCTGAAATTTTGTTCAAATGCATTTCTCAAACAAGTAAACATTTGCATTCAACTCCTCTCTTATTCAAACATTCAAAAACCTGCAAATCATTCCCCGTAAACACTTGCATTTCTCAAACCTGCATTACACAAGACCCTGTAACTCCTCAAACCCAAAATACAAACCTGCATGCAACCATGAAAAAGCAAGAAAACCTGCATATGTGTAAACTAAAGCATGCATTCATTTTTCAAAATTTTGGAACATGCAAATTAAATCAAGTTGAAGCCTGCATTCCAATTTCAAGCATGAAGGTCTGCATTCATGTTTTCAAAAAACAATCTGGATCTGAAACTACAAATACAAGTTGCATCTGCATTCAAGCAACCTGCATTTTTTTGGAACAGGCAATTGAATCTGGGCTCTGCATAATTAGGTGAGTAACTCATTTTTTTTTAAATTTTATTAGGTAAAGTTGTACAAGCTTATTAAATTAGAAATATACATAATTGTGAATGTGCTGTGGACATTTTTGCATATGAATATAATTGTGTATAGTGTTAACTGTAAATTTCTATTTCAAAACTTCTATCTCCTGTTGATTTTAGGTTCTTTCCTTTAATCTGTTTTGCTATCAGGATTTAATTTTTGAAATGGAATTTGTATTATAAGATGAAGTAAGTTTTAAAATTTTATATGTGATTAATCAAGGCCTATGTTACCTGGAAGTAAAATCCAACAGATCAACAATTTATATCTGTGGAAATTCAAAATATAGAAATGCATGTATTCAGGTTTATAAATAAAAACATCAAACAAATTCATAAATTTTAAATCAAGTATTACAATTTATAGTGTTTAAAACAAGGTACAGTTTAAAATTTACTGTATCATACATATTTGTTTAGTATAAGTGATACTTGCTTTTGATTTAGTTAAATTTGTTACTGGAGTCAGTGTAGCTATCAATGATTATAGGAAAAATACCAAATTGGATTACAATTAAATATTGATGTTGAATTTGGAATTTCTAGTTAAGAACCCTAGTTTTTACTGGGTTCAAGAAATTGGGTGCTGCAGCTTTCAAAGTGAATCGAGTTCTGAGATATTTAGGGGATTGGTAGATGAAGGGTTGATGGAGTCATCGTCGGAGTTTGGAGTGAAATAGTGGCCGGAGTTGGGTGAGCTTGCCGTTGACAGGCTAGGCACTGATAGGGGGAGGTTGTTCCAGGTTTCTGTTTTAAAAACTTGAATTCAAATTCAAGTTGAATTATGGAATTTTGAAGGTGGAAGGTTGTTGTGGGGTTGCTGGTCGATGGGGGATGGCCATTGACGATGGTCAGTGATGGCCGGAGTCGGTTTATAGGTGCACAGGAAGGTGTGTGCAAGTGGTGATTGATTTTTGGGTTGCAGGGTGTTGAAGCTCGTGATTGTCTCGGGGATTTTGGGGAATGACTCGAAGTTAGGAAGCGATTTACTCGAAGTAAATTTTAGTTTAGCTCGGGTTAGTGTATTGTTTCAGGATTTTAATTTTGAAACAGAACTTGTTTCCAGGTTCTTAAATATAGAATTGAAGTGATGATAGGAATGAAAACTTGAAATTTGAAAACTAGTTTGGAACCTGAAGTTAGTTATAAATTTAAATAATTTAAATCTTGGTATTTGTAATTATTCAGATTTTAAATTTAGTTTGGGTTTAAAGTCTAAAAAACAGAAACTGTATTCTGTTTTCAAAATTTAAAAGTAAAATTTAAATTATAGGTTGGAGTTCAACAGGAGTTTTTCAACCTGAAATGTAATTATGAATTCAATAATTTAAATCTGAGATTTTGAATCATTTTTGAATTCAAAAATGTAAGATGTTTTTTTAAACCAAACAGAAAACTGTTTTTTTTCTGTTTTAAATTTAAAGTAAAATTTTATAAAGCAACTGAAAATTTAAACAAGTTTAAAACTGGAAATTGAATTTTTGAATAAATAAATCTGAGTTGAATTTAAATCTGGAAAGTTTAAATTATATTTTTAAACTTTTTAAGGTAACATTGATTTAAATTTAAAACTATAAGTTTAAATTTATGAAATAAGGTTTAAAATAAGGTTAAATTCAGTTTTAAACCTAGAATTTGATTTTTATGACAGTTTCTAAAATTTAAATAAGTTTTTAAATTTAAATTTGTTTTAACTATTTTAGAAAGATTAAATAATTCGAATTTAAAAATGAAGATGGAAGTGTAAATAAAGTTTTAAATTTTCAAGTTTGAATTTGAAATGAAAATTTGAATTGTGTTTCAGTTTGAAATTTAAAAAGAAATTTTTAAATTTGAATTTTGTTTTGAAATAAAGTGTTTAAAATATTTTGTATAAAGAAGAATGTTTCTTAATTTTGAACTTAAGAAAATTGGTTTCATTTGAATTATTAAATTAATTTAAATGGAATATTAATTATTTAATTATTAATAATGTGGATATTTAATTAAGTAGTTAATAATTTTTAAGTTAATTAATTAAGATTGGGATTAATTAATTAAGGTTAATTAATCTATAATTAAGAATGGTTAATTAAATTTTAATTAATGATTAAGGTTTATTTAACCAAGTGATTAATGATTAATTTAGATTTTTAATTAACACTTAATTAATAATTAGAGATTAATTAAATATTAATTAATTGATTATTAATAATGATTTATATAATTTAATTTCTTAATTATGTAATTAAGGAATAATGAAGGTCATTAACTTAAGATTATTTAACAATTAATTAATGTGATTAATTTTGGTAATTAATTAGATTAATTAATTAATAATAAATCAGTTGTTTATGTTAATTACTTAATGAAAGTAATTAATGAATTAATTACTTGGTGTAATTAATTTGATTAATGTGATTAGTTTAGGTTAATTAAGTTAAATTAATTTAAACATTTGAGGATTGATGATAATTATTTTATGGATTTGTAATTACTTAAGGAAGTAATTAATTAATAATTACAGAATGTAATTAAAGATAATTATTATAGAAGTAATTTGGATTTAAATTACTTTGAAATTAATCAAGGATTAATTGAGATAATTAATTGAGAATAATTAATTATGGGATGAGTAATTAAAGCAGTTAATTACTGAATGGTTAATAATCATGAGTGATTAATATATATGGTTTAAATTGAAGATTAATTACTTATGTAATTAATTTATATTTAGAGATTGATTAAATATGGTTAGAAATCATTAATTAATTAATTAATTATGTAATTTGGAATTGATTAATTAAGGTATAATTAATATTAAATGCTAATTACTTATTGTAATTAGAGATGGTTAATTAATAATGATTAATTGAAATAAATATTGAGATGGTGGTTATTTAATTGATTTGTAATCAATTAACGGTTAAGTTAAGCAAAATTTTAATGATGAAGTAATTAATTTAATTTATTTTAAATTAATTAGAGATTTAAGTAATTAATTTAATTCATTTTAAATTAATTATAAATGGTGTGATCATTAGATAGTTGCTTATGTTTGATGATTGGTATTGATTGCCTGGTATGGTTTGTAATCTCAGTTATGAGATGAGTAGTGTATGTGATATGGATGCATTGGTTGCTTTTGGATGATAATAGTGATTATCTGATATGAATTATCTGTTGGTAATGATAATGTTGAATTATCTATTGTGTGGTGAATTATCTATCTGTGTATATTTAGATAATGAATTGAATTGTTTTAAACTTTAAAACAACTTGGACCTTAAAAGACACGCTTTGGATTTCGATGAGACCGAGATCGGGTTTCTATATTTCGAATCCGAAAACCACATCGATTCCAATTAAACGTTAGGTCGTTAATCCAAATGGAGCAAGTGAAGACTCGAGGTGTAAGGGCTATACGTCAGTATAACTCTGTGGGTGATTCCGTAATGAGTTTGACGGAATAGTACTTATAGATTCGAGATGGTGATTCAGAGTGCAAGGGTTATTATCGTTAACTCTGAGGGTGATTCCAATATGAGTGTAACGAGATAATGCCTTCGGTTTCGTTCGAACCCGAAACGAACTTGTATGGATTGAATGCTTTCAGAACATTGTCAGGTGGACGATGAGCATTCTAAGTGATATGTCCTATAAAGGTAATCGTAGCCTCAAGCCTCATTAACCGAGAATGGCTAAAACAGGTCAGGTGCAGCAAAGCTTCGTGGGTAGCCCCCACTTGAGAGCAAGATTTATCCCTGTCTAGAGGTCCCTTTATTTTTCGACTTAGTGGTGCGGTTGCTGATCACAACTGCGGGGTGGTCTTGTTTGGAACTGTTCAGTAAGGAACGGGTCTGGCTTTGTGTTGCAGGGGAGTTAGGGTGGCACCTCGGTACGGTGATCTAGGCCACGTACTGTAACGGGCGGTACCCCAGTAGCCCAGCCATTGATGGAATCCAAAATCCAATAAGTGCCAACGGTTTTGATTGTATTACCCATTTTTGTGGCTAGTAGCTGGAATTTAATAGATGTAACAATTTCGGCTATTTCTTATTTACTTGAAAACCCTAGACACTATTATAATATCATCGGATTTCCTATCAAATGTTTTGGTTAGCGTAAGGTAAAAACTTTTCCATGTTTATGTGTGGGATGTCTTACGTGATACCTTTTCTTTTCAAAGTTTTTTTCAAAGTTAAGAAACTTTGACCTGTTACTCACACCAGACCCATGTCTGACCCGGAGTTATTTCTATTTTTCTTTAACTCTTGAGTACTCAAAATTTTACGAGTAGCCAAGGGAATTCAGGTTAGGATTCAGGGTTAGCTTTGACGAATTGTGGAGGAGCATATGGAGCAGGAGGCTTCTGCGTATAGTTATATAGTTTTCCGCTGTGTTGGTATCTCTGAGTGTTTCTGTTATGTATTGAGTTGTAATAACTAAACAGGTGTTTATAACTGTCTAGTATGTGTTGTATATGTCTGTGTAACTCTGATATTTGTTGTAATACTATGTAATACTTATGTTACTAATATAATTTATTCGTTCCGCTGTTGAGATTCTTGTGTTGTTTCTTCTTTCTCTTCTTTCTTTTCTCTTTTCTATCCCTTTCTTTCTTAAGGATGATACAACTTTTTGTGGAGAAAAAGTCGGGTCGTCTCACATACTGAAACAATTTCTAACCTAGGACAGTTATAACAGCCTGTCTTTGCACAAAAAATACAAAATACATATAATACAGCAGAAAAAACAACTATCGGTGAAGCCTCCTACCCCAAGCTCCTTCAAAATGCATCCTTAGGAAACCTGAACTACTTGGCTGCTCATAAAAATTTAAGCATCCAAGAGTTTTAGGGAAAGAAAATAAATCTCCAAGTCAGACATGGATCTGGTGTGAGTAAACTCAAACAACTAAATTATTACTTTTAAAACTCTTTTAAAATCAAGGATATCTCATAAGACTACGCCGCACATAAACACGGACGAGTTTTTACCTTACAATAACCAAAACACTTTTATATGAAAATGCAGTGATATTATAATAATGTCTAAGGGTTCAAAGTAAAATATTAAATGCATGCATCTCACAATCCAATATATTTGGTATACAACTAAAACCGTATAGCGCTTATTGGAGAATGGATTCCATACAATGACCAGGCACTGGGGTACCACCTATCACAGTACACGTCTAGAGAAAATGTACTGAGCACATCGCATGGATCCCCTGCCAACACAAGACTAGCTTACCCCTTACTGGATAGTACCGAAAATGTTGTCATCTTCGTTTCTTTGCAACCCTTTTTATCGAGACCTCTACACAAATAATCCATAAATATGTAGATGTATCTAGAAGGGTGACAACATACCCTAATGGGTGCAACCCACTTAACCTTGCTACACCTCCCTTGATTTTCAGTCATTCTCGGTTGATAAGGCTTGAGGCTACGTTTTACCTTTTTGAATAGCAATTCCACTTGGAATGCTAACACTGCCCTCCAAGCATAAATGCAATGCTAGCATTCATCCATATAAGTTGTCACTACTTCTACTACATCCATTTTGGTATCACCCTCAAGATTAGTAGCAAGCAGCCGTTACACTTCAATGCTTCATCTTCGATTGCATATTCTTCAAGATGTCTTCAATTTGAAACGCTTGAGTTGGATTGAAGTGATTTTCGTATAACATATATGATCCTGGTCTCATTGAAATAACTTTCAAAAAATTTTGATAAACTCAATCTTGGTTCTTTAGGAAATAGTAGATAAAAGATAAGAGCGGAGTTCACCTCCTAACTGTTAGTGGATGGATTTCCTTATCATTTATCCTAGAAGAATGAAACGAATTTATACGTACAATACAGCACCAGTGACGGTAACTGTACCATATAATTTCACGTTTCTATTAGATATTTCCAAAGTTACGTTTTGGTCCAAATTTGATAGTTGGTTATTTAACTATCAAATAAACAAACAATCAAACATCGATTCAATTCCATATAGGATCCTTTAAGCCTTTATTAATTAATGTTTAATTAACAAAATCACTTATAAAACTTTATTAAAGGATCTTTTTTCAAACACTTTTCCTAAACCCCTTACATCCCTTTCACTTAGAAAACAATATAAACACTTACCAAAAACATATGGGAAAATTCTATCTTCTCACATTCCATATCAAATGGCCAAACCATTCCCTTTCAAAACATCACTTCCTATAAAACTTGTTCACTTTATACAACCCATTCACTTATTCCTTATAAAAATTCTTTTATAAGTTCACATCACATGTCAAACCTCTTTACATTTTTTCAAATTTGATTTAAAACGGCTTTCAAAAATATCTAAAATGATTATAAAAATCTTTTTCTATTTTTATAACTATTTAAAAATCTTCCTTCATAATTCCTTTATAAAATCTCCTTTATAAAATATCATTTTCAAGATATCATTTGTAAATCACTTTAGATAAAACCTTCTATTTAATAAACCCTTTTTAAAAAACAAGATATTATTTAAAAATAACTTTATAAAATAATAATAGAATTTAAAAATCAATTGTAACCTTTAAACCCAAATTGAATAAAGAATTAAAGCTAGATCAAAAACATATTTTAGTAATTCAAAAAGAGGCTTTGTAATCTCAATGGTGTTATTTTAAGTTACCATTTAGTTTCCACTTCAATTCACTTAACAGTTATTTACATAGATCAACATATACGTAAATACACTCATATCCAAATCAAGAAATAACATGTCAATATGAACTAACTAGCATATACAAATATAAATAACATGATAGCAGGGTGGTGATTTGTGCTGCTAAACAGATGTCCATAAAATTTAACTAGTTCATAACAGAACGATGATTAATTCTGTTAACATATATCCACACAACAAACAAATAATTTATAGTAGAATGGGAATTTATTCTGCTAACACATGTCCAAATAACCCAACAAACAAACAATCAATTTATAACAGAACAAAGATTTGTTCTGCTAACACATGTCCAAATAACCAAACAAACACACAGTCAATTATAGAAAAATGGGGATTTATTTTGCTAACACATGTCCAAACTACCCGACAATCTACATTATAACTCATTCATAGTTATATGGTTTCTTAATGGTATCAACACTTGAATCACTTGTATTCAAAACCATCTTTGAAAGAGAAGTACCTTTGAATCATTCTACTTTTGAAAACCAAAGGATTTAAAACTTTTAAACCCTTTTAAAAATAATTAATTAAAAGTTAAATCCTTATTTAAATCATAATTAATTTTAACTGAATCTTAACTTGATTTAATTAAATAGTTAAACAATAATTAACCATTAACTAAAACCAAATTAATCCTTTATTAATTATTAAATAATTAATTAAATCTTCATTAATAATTCAATGTTAATTAATCTCAATTAAATAACATTTAAATAAACTTAAATAATAAATTAAACCTTTAATAAACAATTTATTATCAATTAAATATTTAATCAAATAATTACACCTTTGATTAATAATTAATCCTATAATTAATTAATGATAAATTAAATATAATATTTACTTAACGTATAATTATTCAACTTAATTAATAATTAATTAAAATAAATCTTAATTTTAAAAGATAATTATTAAGAAATAATCTTTATTTAATTAAAGTTAATAAACCATGTTAACATTTAATTGATTATCAATTACTAAAACCAAATTAATTAACAATTAATTATTAAATCCTTAATTAACTTAAAAAATTATTTATTTATTTTATAAAATATTCATAAAATAATTTGAATTCTAAAAACCAAACTTTGCAAAAATCAAAATTTTAAGAGAACCGCATCTATAGCGACTATCGCTATTATAACATCCTAAATTTTATCAAATTTAAAATTAGTAATTAATTTGAATTTCTAGAAATTGATTTGGAATTAATTTGAAATTTTTTAAGACAAATAGAATTAGTATTAATTTATACATATATAAATGGATTGTATTTCAAATTTGAATTTGAATTTGAACTTGAATTTTAAATTTTAAATAAGTGCCTTAGTAAAATAATTTGGATTTTAAAATAATATATATATGAAATTTATTTAATGTATAATTGGTTTGAAAACATTTTCTTTTAAAAATTATATATGATAATAATTAGGAAAATGTATTTGTCAAATAAGGAAATGTAATTAAAAATCAATATAAAATGTAAAAAAGACAAGTGTTTAATTTATAAAACATAAGTTAAACAAGTGTTAATTTTTAGTGAATAGATTAACAAGTGTAATTCACGAAGAAAGAAAACTTACAAGTGTCAAATTCCTTTTTTATTTTCTTTTATTTTGAAAATAGTAGAAATGAGTTATATAAATCATTACATCTTTTCCCTCTCATTTCTTTTAACATTTGCAAAATACAAAGAAAACAAAAGCCTGCATAAACTTTCTCAAACCAGAAAAAATCATCAAACAAATTTAAAAACAAATCAAGCAAAACTATTTCAAAAACAAGAAAGATCAAAATCAAACCTGGGATTCAGCAAAATAGTGAAACAAATTCAAGATTAAAAGCAACAAGGGTTTCCAGTTTAAATCAAAGCAACGATTTCAGCAAATCAAAGTTTTAACTCAGCAATCAAGCAATTCAACATCAAGTTTGCAAATCCAAGATCAAATTTCAAAGATCATTTCCAGTTTTAAAAATCAAACCCAATTTCCAGAATTTCTTCTCTGTTTCAAAATACCCAAGTGAGTACACCTTTCAAAAATCTAGGTTTCAACCTATGGTTTGAAAACATGCTTGAAGAAATGTTGAAAATTGTTTGCGTTCATCTCAATATGTATGTATATAGAAGTGGATATTGTCGTGCATGTCTATACACATGAAAAAGCCTCTGTTCTAGGTTTCCAGGTTTCGAAAACCTGCTAAAAATTTGATTTCTCTTCCTTCGATCCATTTTAGGTTTTAAAATCTAAACAAAGTCTGTTTGTATCATCAAGGACTAGATCTTAAAAATATTTTTAAAAGAATAAATTTGATTTTGACTGGAAATTTAAATATATAGTAAAAAAATTCAAAATCATGATTAAATCGAATGTTATAATTGTTTGATTCGCTTATACCATTCACCTCGTATTTGAAAATCATGAATTTTAGAATCAAAATCAGAATTTTAATAAAGGACTGAGCGAGGAAATCGAGGTCAAACGGAATCGCCTATTTCATCAAATTCTGGCGATCAATAAGATGATGGACCTCGTGATCGTAATGGTAGCTTGTTGAGAGGTCGAAGAGTTTGGGAAAAATGTTCGATAAATTTTCTGACCGTTGTGGATGGCAAACATGATTGATTTAGGGTTTAAACCCCTAGTTTGGTAGAGGGCAGATTTTTGATTGCTATGGCAACAAAATTGCATGAGATTCAATCGCACTGGTGGCGATCGAAACCAGGATGGTAGGCGAAGCCCTGACAAAATTTTCGTGGCCTCAAATGGCCTAAGATGGCGGTGCGAGTTGACTGAGTGACTGTAATGACCTGTAAATTTAGAGAATTAAACTCGTTAATTTAATAAGATTTTTTGTAACTAAATTTAAGAAGAAAAAAAAACCTTTATAATTTATAATGAAGTGAGTGGTAACTAAATGTTTTTGGATATTATCATAATATCTGTTGTTATACCCATTCCCTAAAAATAATGAAAGGGGAAAATTTGTAACATATTAAAGTGGTTAATTAATTATGTTAATTGGGTAGGTTATGACATGCAAATCATGTTGGTGGAATATTGTCAATTTTGACATAATAATTATGTTAGTGGTGAACATTGTTAAGCAATTTAAAACAATGAAACTTGCAATCAATTTATTTGATGAATCTACCTTATTCCTAGTTAGCAATTCAAAACTTGAATAAAGGCATATACGGTTATTTTAAAATAGAGTTAATGACAATTAATAGGGAAATTAATTGTAAAATTTCAGTAGTTGACCAGAATTAATTTATTTAATAATTAATGCAAGTTAATTAAATTGATGAAAGATAAATAATTAAATTCTTTTGGTTAATGGCATGAGGACGCGAGGTTAATCCCCATTTTGTAGGAGAAATCTGCCCGTGTAACCAGTCCGGCTACCAGTGCCTACAAAGTGGACGGATTAATGTGAGACGTCGCAGGATTGATAATTAAACCAAAAGGGTTAATTAACTAATTAAGTTAGTAACCAAATTTGAATATGTAATTAAAGGAGGTTGATTGACATGAAGGAATATGGTAATTATTTGAAATCAATTAAGGAGGTTAATTAAAAGGGATAAGGTAATCAATTGAAACCAATTAAAGGCAATTAAAGGGGAATCAATTGATTTGAAGAATATGGAAATCAATTAGAGGGAATTAACTAATTTAAAAATATTAGGTAGGGAATTGGGGCTAGATTGCTAGATGTCCCAATGGTAGAAATCAAAAAGTGGAAACCCATAGGGTAAATTGAAAACTTAACAAGTGGAATTAATAGAAATAAAATACATTTGTTTAAAAACGTTCAAACCATAAATTTGTGACGTTTTCTTCCACTTAAATCAACGCCATCTAAATATTTAGTGCTTGCCACTTTCTTTCCTTGAATCAACGCATTCACTCCCAATTTAGTTTGAACGTACGTTATTCCTTGCAAAATCTTATCACTAGATTTACGCCCCTTTTTAATGCAGCAAAATTTGTTATTTTCCTTTACTGTTTCAAAGTCTAAATATAAAATTTGAAGTTTTGAAAATTTTACTTTGTTAAAAGACAACTCCAATTGGAATTTTAATAAAAATGAATTATGTATATTTTAAATACGAAGAATGTAAACGAATTTAATTTTAAGTTAAGTAATAACTTTTGACAAGTCAGTGTATTAATAGACCATGAAATTTCGCATTTAAAAAGGCACAAATTTTTAATGGTATAAATAACGTATATAGAAAAACGAATTAATAAATAAAAAAATCAACGCAGTCAATTTGCTTTAAATTTGGTATAAATCATTGTCTAATAAAACTTTACCGTTTCTTTATAAATCAATGCTATCTGTAGATTGATTGCCATTTCCTTTACCAAAAGCAATACGTGATATCCTCTTTACACTAAAAGTTCAAACTCATGAAATCAATGCTGGTCATAAAAATTCAAATCCATGTACAACTTCATTTGGTTAACAGGTATATAATCTATAATTTCCTTTTTACCATTCTCAGCAATTAATTCTTGTCGTTTCCTAAATTCACCAAATCAATTTAATTGCTTATTCTTATGACTAAACTTTTGCAAGATTCTCTTTGTTGGAAAAGAAAATATAAAACACGGTTGGAATGTTCAATTATTTTTCTACCGTTTTTTTCTCATAACTCAAGTGATAAAACCCACGCACCCTTTTATTATGCATTGACATCATTTATTTCAAAATCCACTTGCCGTTTTACTGTATTTGATTTTCGAACGAAAGTTATTGCTTACCTTTTCTTTTCCATTGATCTCCGCATGCCAAAAATCTTGCAACTCACTGCTAAAATAACTGCTTCCAACTTTTGGGTCTTTCCCTGTAATTCAACGCAAGCTTCTTGTAATAAACATTCAAGGAGAGCAAAATTTATTTCTTACCTGTGGAATTTTTTTTACTTAATCTCAAAGAAAAATCACGCACTTTCCGGTCCATTTCAAGTTATTACCTGCCGTTTCTTCATCTTTAATTTCGAAAGTCCTTCCTTTAAATAAGCAACACGTTCAAAGAAAATTGATTTTGTGCCTACCTGTTCCCTTAATCAATGCTTTCTTTATGTAACGTTCGAATAACAAAGCAATATTACTTGCCGTCTCCCTTATATTAATCAATGCAATCACTGATTATATATATAAAGCCTCACACAAAAACTTTATATTGCATCTAAAATTTGCCTTCGTTCTTCTTGAGAAAGTGCACAGGTATGGCCACACCTTGCTTTTATTTATTTTGTTCTTCTTCTTGTTTCATTTGGTCCAATGTCCACACTACTCGGCTGCCCCACCACCTATCCTTGCCACATCTCCTTTTTTTCCCTCTCTGATCTATTTTGACATACATGTCAGATTGTTGTAGGAAGACAAGCTTAGTATCCTTCTTTTGAATTCTATAGAAAATGCATGCATTCCTGTAGTTTTGGCCACTTGAACTTCTTGCGTGAATCTTTTTTTTAAAATATGAATTGCTGAAGTGTGTCATCTTTGAAAAAAAAAAAGGTAACAAACAAAACTAATATCCTTCATTTTGCATACACTCACACATGCAAAATCACGTTTGTTTCAGCAGATAGGTAGAACTTTTTATTACCTAAATTATTTCCAAAATATGCAGTGACTTGTATATTTTGAGTCCATACTTACGGGGTTTATAATAGGCAAGGAGACCGTGCCATTTATTTAGATTGCATCACCTTGTTTTGTGAATTCATGCATGAGTCGTTTTAATAAAATGTTAACAAAAGAAAAAAAAGGTATATTTTCATTTGCATCTCTGGAAGAAGTAAAAAAAAACAAAAAAAAACAACAAAAAAAAAACAAAAAAAATAAAAGAAGAGAAATGCATGTTTTAAAAGATGAGGTAGGAGTGGCTGTGCTATGTTGCGTGTTCAAGTTTTGGGAACCAACATGCTTCACTTTTATGCAACGTGATTATTTATACAGAGAAAGAAAGAAAAAAAAGATATATTAGTTGCAAATTTCACTGTTTTCAATTCTGAAGAATTTTAGTGTACGCCACCTATTTGTAGAAAGGGACTAACGTATTGTGTCCACCTTTTTCTTTCCAGCTTTTGCCTAAAACTTTCCACTATAATTTTCATGGGTACGTAAATAGTTAATATTTCACTGCCTGGCCTTGAGAACGTGGGCAAGTCGAGTAGTGGGAGTGGTCGAGTCAAGTCATATTCTATTCGTTCCAATTGTTTCGAAAATTTTGCTTTGACCGTAATTTTAAAAGTCGCGTATTTGGTATTTGAATCTTATTATAGATTTGAATCAAGGCGTGGCATCCGCGGAAATCTAATCGTGCCATTTGTACGTTCCTTTATCAAGTGGTACAATCGTTTGAATCTAAATTTCTGCAGCTTTAAGGTGAGTATTTCTCACCAGACAAACATACCTATATATCCGTGATTTATCACAAGTGTATTTGTAAATTATTTATTAAATTTTATCTGACTGTGATATAACGTATGATGTTAAACCCCATTTTAAATTGACACCTCATCAGTTGTTTATCTATTGTAATATTATAGCAGTTATACTATGTAATGCTTATTTACTGATAAATCATCACTGTAAGTTCCCTGTAAATTTGAGATCGTTATAGGCTGAAATGATAGGCCTGAACGATAATCATTTGTTCATTTAATTAATTGTTTAATTATTTATTTATTAACTTGGGATTGCGGGTTTGAAATGATAGAACCCGGGATTTTGTAAATTGCGGATTGAAATGATATAAATCCGTATCACTTGACCTAGGCTAGAAAACTATATACAAACCCGTGGTTTATATAATATTTTTCTGAAATGTTTAAAAATATTTTAAATGGGAATTTATAATATTCTGGTTCAAATGTATTTAAAGGATTTTTATAAAATTTATAATGATTTTTGAATAAGTCAAAATGTTAAATAAATAAATGTTTAAGTAAAATTTTTGGAATATAACTTATTTTGGGAAATTCTGGAATTTTGTTAAAAGTGAGTTTTACTTAAGGAAGTAATTGATAATAAGTTATATTTGGGAATTTAAAATTTGATTGTTAAGTTAATAATTTATTACAGCACTTAAATGCTGTCTTTTATAAATGAACTGTTTTGACTTACAGACTTTAGGTGGCATTTCATAAATGCTACGGAAACTGAATTTTCGGATTGTTTAAAATAAATGGAAATAACCTTTGGGGAAAAAGGCTTAAATTTTGGAATTTAATATGTAATTAATAAAAAATAAGGAATTGGCTTTAAATGGTTTTAAATGGAAGAATTTAACTTTTAAATGTGAGTTGAAAGGCAAATTAATTCCTAAATAAATTGAATAGATTTAAATGGTATTTTACATTAAATAAAATGACTGATGTTTAAATAAATAATGGTTGAAATGATATTATGGTATTGAAATGTATTTGAAACTTATTTTGATTTTTAAAGTATAAATACCATTTCTAAAAGTTGTAACCACGGGTTATAATAACGTTTGGTTGTTAAAGAGACCGGGATCGGATATCTGGCATACTCTCTGTCGATATCGAAAACCACTTTAACAACCGTGTACGCGGTGGAGATTCCAGAATGAAGTAGGATGGTGGTGACGTTTCCTTTGAGGTAAATACGTGGACCCGACTCCCGTGAGTTGGCATAAGGTGGCTAAAACAGGAGCGATCGACGGATTAATGAGGTAGCACCTCTGATCGGACGCACTTCTTCGTATGCCATTCTATTACTTTTGTGATTGTTTTGTGCGCACCTTTGATTTGGGAGTGTTGTTCGAGGTGGGCGGTAGCTGCGCGCTACGCGTTTCCATCGGTCCGGATGCGTAATTGGTATATCTACCCTGGCATTGCCTAGTTGTGCCGTGTCACCTACCATAGCGATCCTTATACGATTTTGGTTTTGTACCATACCTATGGAGTGCCCTCTGACGACGCCCATTCCGGGGGAGATTACGGTACTGTATAGACTATGGGAATATATATTATGTGTTAAGGTGGAAAATGTAAAGCCTTAACGCTATTTAAAAGTAAGTTTATTTTACTAATATACACTATTATAATAGCGAAGTATTACTACATAGTAAATAGTTTAACGGATCCTTAGAGGATGGGCGTCCCAAGCATCCTTTAAGTTACTTGCTCTATATTACAGTACACTTGAATTAGCTTACACTATATAAGTATGTATGTCCTGACTCGAGTGTTTATGTTTTATTTTACGCTCGGGTCAGCCTGAGTTGCAGTTCAGCTTTCATCCCGGAGCTAGGACTTCTGTAGATCCTTTCAAGCTGTTGGCTTCTTTCTGTCTGTTATCTTATTTATGTAATCAAGACTTCGGGATATTTGGTTTTTCTATTGATGTTTTAAACTATATTGGAGATTTTAAACTATGTAATTTTTATTTGTTGAGACTATTTGTAGTGGCTTCATGAACCACTATGTATTTTTAAATTCCGCTGCGAGTTTTTCTGATATCTGTGTCTGTGATTCTGTGATTATTTATTTAATGTATATTTTGAGATTTGCCAAATTTTATTTACAACGCGATATTTTTAACAATTCAAGTCCGACATGTGCGGATGCGAATGGTTGAAAATATCGGGTCGTTACATTTGGTATCAGAGCTTTGGCTCTAGGCAAAACTTAAAATGTATGGTAAATTTGATTTACAGAATCACTTTCATTCTAGCTTGAATCTCTTCCTTTTCGAATTTTGGAACGTTCCCTGCGGTTCCGAAGTTCATTCGTGTCCCTCACTATTCATTTTCTTTCGATTCTGGAATATCCCATAACTCCACTTCAGATGATCTTTATAGTGAATTGGCGGTCTCGCCAATATTCTAATAAAAGGGTGAAACTCCTTTACAACTAGCATTGATTCACTAGAGATTTATATTTATCCTCGATTTAGATGCTAGTATCTTTGGTTATTCTGAACTCTATCTCTTCAGATCGAATGTAGATTTACCCCAGAAAATCCACATCGATCTTATTCTTTAAGTCACAGTTGACCCGGTTAAGGTTGTCCACGATTTATATAAACTTATCTGGTTCCTTATTCTGTTATTTAATCATCGGATCTTCTGATTCCAACTTATCTTTAAATCAAAATTCTCTTTGGTTTGAGTCCTTCAAATTTGAATCTCTATACTTGTTTGAAAAAATTTATTCCTATATTTGGGAAAAATCTAATATTATATATATATAAGTATAATTTTCAGAATTTAACTAGTTGTTTAGAGATAATAGTGTTTGATTTTATTTATGGTTTTGTAAACCATTGGTTTTGTCTTATATAAATAATTGAACTATAAAACATGGTTATAAATTTATTTGGAAACAGAAATGAATTTAAAACAAGAATTTAAGAATTTAATTTCTGATAGTTTCAAACCTTGTGTTTAAAGTCTTAAAAGGATATATTATTATTTAAATTATTTTCGAATATAAATTTGTTTCCAAAGAATTTTAAAGTTTTAAAAATTAGTGCTCTTCTCTTTGTCGCTGGAAAATAATTTCGGTGATGACTACAACATCATCGACATTCATTTCGAGTATCGAAGTAAAGAGACCACGCTGTAGTTTTGCTTCAAAAATTTAATTGATTTGAATTTCTAAATATGACTTAATTTATAATATATATAGATATATGATTTAAATTTGATTTGACATATGCTATATGTATGTATTTATTTATCTCTAAAGGGTTTGAAGTTAATTGGAAATTTAATTCATAAATTTATGTTAAAAGGTGATTCTAATGATAAAATAAAGTCAAATTTTGAATGAATATTTAAACTTGAATAATAGAATTGGAAAATTTTTACTTGTATAATTGCATGCCAATATAACTTACCTAAATCATTCAAAAATTAACTATGTAATTGGATAATGTATAATATAAAAGGATTTTATAAATAAAATTTGAGTGGTTATAATAAATGTTATACACTTAAAGTTTCAGTTACAACAAGACAAATAGAGGTAAATAGAAATAAAATAATAATTGAATAATATACAATATCAAATGGTGTTAAAGGAAATTTAGAAATAAATTGGAATAGTTATAATAAATGTAATCTACTTAATATGTGCGATAAGATATATTAAGTAGAATATATTTAATAATAATCCGGAATAAAGAAGAATTAAATTTGTTGAATAAAAGATGATTACTATAAATGACTATACAAATTTATGATTTTAGAAATTGTTAATTTCAAAATAATTGGATAATAAGATAATTAATTTAGAAATAGTTAAGATTGATTTAACTACAGTAAAAATCAAATGAATTAAATCAATTATTGAATATTAATTAATTTAAATTGAATTTATATGGTTTAAATAAATGATTCCATTTTGAGTTTCAATTTAGTTTTCGTTCAGCGTGTTCTATTCTCCTACCTCGTTCCTTTTCGGGGACGAAAAGTTTTGAGTGGGGGAGAGTGTAATGACTTGTAAATTTAGAGAATTAAACTCGTTAATTTAATAATATTTTTTGTAACTAAATTTAAGGAGGAAAAAAACCTTTATAATTTATAATGAAGTGAGTGGTAACTAAATGTTTTTGGATATTATCATAATATCTGTTGTTATAACCATTCCCTACAAATAATGAAAGGGGAAAATTTGTAACATATTAAAGTGGTTAATTAATTATGTTAATTGGGTAGGTTATGACATGCAAATCATGTTGGTGGAATATTGTCAATTTTGACATATTAATTATGTTAGTGGTGAACATTGTTAAGCAATTTAAAACAATGAAATTTGCAATCAATTTATTTGATGAATCTACCTTATTCCTAGTTAGCAATTCAAAACTTGAATAAAGGCATATACGGATATTTTAAAATAGAGTTAATGACAATTAATAGGAAAATTAATTGTAAAATTTCAGTAGTTGACCAGAATTAATTTATTTAATAATTAATGCAAGTTAATTAAATTGATGAAAGATAAATAAGAAAATTCTTTTGGTTAATGGCATGAGGACGCGAGGTTAATCCCCATTTTGTAGGAGAAATATGCCCGTGTAACCAGTCCGGCTACTAGTGCCTACAAAGTGGACGGATTAATGTGAGACGTCACAGGATTGATAATTAAACTAAAAGGGTTAATTAACTAATTAAGTTAGTAACCAAATTTGAATATGTAATTAAAGGAGATTGATTGACATAAAGCAATATGGTAATTAATTGAAATCAATTAAGGAGGTTAATTAAAAGGGATAAGGTAATCAATTGAAACCAATTAAAGGCAATTATAGGGGAATTAATTGATTTGAAGAATATGGAAATCAATTAGAGGGAATTAACTAATTTAAAAATATTAGGTAGGGAATTGGGGCTAGATTGCTAGATGTCCCAATGGTAGAAATCAAAAAGTGGAAACCCATAGGGTAAATTGAAAACTTAACAAGTGGAATTAATAGAAATAAAACACATTTGTTTGAAAACGTTCAAACCATAAATTTGTGACGTTTTCTTCCACTTAAATCAACGCCATCTAAATATTTAGTGCTTGCCACTTTCTTTCCTTGAATCAACGCATTCACTCCCAATTTAGTTTGAACGTACGTTATTCCTTGCAAAATTTTATCACTTGATTTACGCCCCTTTTTAATGCAGCAAAATTTGTTATTTTCCTTTACTGTTTCAAAGTCTAAATATAAAATTTGAAGTTTTGAAATTTTTACTTTGTTAAAAGACAACTCCAATTGGAATTTTAATAAAAATGAATTATGTATATTTTAAATACGAAGAATGTAGACGAATTTAATTTTAAGTTAAGTAATAACTTTTGACAAGTCAGTGTATTTATAAACCGTGAAATTTCGCATTAAAAAAGGCACAAATTTTTAATGGTATAAATAACGTATATAGGAAAACGTATTAATAAATAAAAAATCAACGCATTCAATTTGCTTTAAATTTGGTAAAAATCATTGTCTAATAAAACTTTACCGTTTCTTTATAAATCAATGCTATCTGTAGATTGATTGCCATTTCCTTTACCAAAAGCAATACGTGATATCCTCTTTACACTTAAAGTTCAAACTCATGAAATCAATGCTGGTTATAAAAATTCAAATCCATGTACAACTTCATTTGGTTATTGGGTATATAATCTGTAATTTTCTTTTTACCATTCTCAGCAATTAATTCTTGTTGTTTCCTAAATTCACCAAATCAATTTAATTGCTTATTCTTATGACTAAACTTTTGCAAGATTCTCTTTGTTGGAAAAGAAAATATAAAACACGGTTGGAATGTTCAATTATTTTTCTACCGTTTTTTTCTCATAACTCAAGTGATAAAACCCACGCACCTTTTATTATGCATTGACATCATTTATTTCAAAATCCACTTACCGTTTTACTGTATTTGATTTTCGAACGAAAGTTATTGCTTACCATTTCTTTACCATCGATCTCCGCATGCCAAAAATCTTGCAACTCACTGCTAAAATAACTGCTTCCAACTTTTGGGTCTTTCCCTGTAATTCAACGCAAGCTTCTTGTAATAAACATTCAAGGAAAGCAAAATTTATTTCTTACCTGTAGAAATTTTTTTACTTAATCTCAAAGAAAAAATCACGCACTTTCCGGTCCATTTCAAGTTATTACCTGCCGTTTCTTCATCTTTAATTTCGAAAGTCCTTCCTTTAAATAAGCAACACGTTCAAAGAAAATTGATTTCGTGCCTACCTGTTCCCTTAATCAATGCTTTCTTTATGTAACGTTCGAATAACAAAGCAATATTACTTGCCGTCTCCCTTATATTAATCAATGCAATCACTGATTATATATATAAAGCCTCACACAAAAACTTTATATTGCATCTAAAATTTGCCTTCGTTCTTCTTGAGAAAGTGCACAGGTATGGCCACACCTTGCTTTTATTTATTTTGTTCTTCTTCTTGTTTCATTTGGTCCAATGTCCACACTACTCGGCTGCCCCACCACCTATCCTTGCCACATCTCCTTTTTTTCCCTCTCTGATCTATTTTGACATACATGTCAGATTGTTGTAGGAAGACAAGCTTAGTATCCTTCTTTTGAATTCTATAGAAAATGCATGCATTCCTGTAATTGTGGCCACTTGAACTTCTTGCGTGAGTCTTTTTTTTTAAATATGAATTGCTAAACTGTGTCATCTTTGAAAAAAAATGGTAACAAACAAAACTAATATCCTTCATTTTGCATACACTCACACGTGCAAAATAACGTTTGTTTCAGCAGATAGGTAGAACTTTTTATTACCTAAACTATTTCCAAAATATGCAGTGACTTGTATATTTTGAGTGCATGCTTACGGGGTTTATAATAGGCAAGGAGACCGTGCCATTTATTTAGATTGCATCACCTTGTTTTGTGAATTCATGCATGAGTCATTTTAATAAAATGTTAACAAAAGAAAAAAAAAGTATATTTTCATTTGCATCTCTGGAAGAAGTAAAAAACAACAACAAAAAACAACAAAAAAAATAAAAGAAGAGAAATGCATGTTTTAAAAGATGAGGTAGGAGTGGCTGTGCTATGTTGCGTGTTTAAGTTTTGGGAACCAACATGCTTCACTTTTATGCAACATGATTATTTATACAGAGAAAGAAAGAAGAAAAAAAGATATATTAGTTGCAAATTTCACTGTTTTCAATTCTGAAGAACTTTAGTGTACGCCACCTGTTTGTAGAAAGGGAATAACGTATTGTGTCCACCTTTTTCTTTCCAGCTTTTGCCTAAAACTTTCCACTACAATTTTCATGGGTACGTAAATAGTTAAAATTTCACTGCCTGGCCTTGAGAACGTGGGCGAGTCGAGTAGTTGGAGCGGTCGAGTCAAGTCAAATTCTATTCGTTCCAATTGTTTCGAAAATTTTGCTTTGACCGTAATTTTAAAAGTCGCGTATTTGGTATTTGGATCTTATTATAGATTTGAATCAAGGCGTGGCATCCACGGAAATCTATTCGTGCCATTTGTACGTTCCTTTATCAAGTGGTACAATCGTTTGAATCTAAATTTCTGCAGCTTTAAGGTGAGTATTTCTCACCAGACAAACATACCTATATATCTGTGATTTATCACAAGTGTATTTGTAAATTATTTATTAAATTTTATCTGACTGTGATATAACGTATGATGTTAAACCCCATTTTAAATTGACACCTCATCAGTTGTTTATCTATTGTAATATTATTGCAGTTATACTATGTAATGCTTATTTACTGATTAAATCATCACTGTAAGTTCCCTGTAAATTTGAGATCGTTATAGGCTGAAATGCCTATGCCTGAACGATAATCATTTGTTCATTTATTTAATTGTTTAATTATTTATTTGTTAACTTGGGATTGCGGGTTTGAAATGATAGAACCCGGGATTTTGTAAATTGCGGATTGAAATGATATAAATCCGTATCACTTGACCTAGGCTAGAAAACTATATACAGACCCGTGGTTTATATAATATTTTTTTGAAATGTTTAAAAATATTTTAAATGGGAATTTATAATATTCTGGTTCAAATGTATTTAAAGGATTTTTATAAAATTTATAATGATTTTTGAATAAGTCAAAATGTTAAATAATAAATGTTTAAGTAAATTTTTGGAATATAACTTATTTTGGGAAATTCTTAAATTTTGTTAAAAGTGAGTTTTAGTTAAGGAAATAATTGATAATAAGTTATATTTGGGAATTTAAAATTTGATTGTTAAGTTAATAATTTATTACAGCACTTAAATGTTGTCTTTTATAAATGAACTGTTTTGACTTACAGACTTTAGGTTGCATTTCATAAATGCTACGGAAACTGAATTTTTGGATTGTTTAAAATAAATGGAAATAATCTTTGGGGAAAAAGGCTTAAATTTTGGAATTTAATATGTAATTAATAAAAAATAAGAAATTGGCTTTAAATGGTTTTAAATGGAAGAATTTAACTTTTAAGTGTGAGTTGAAAGGCAAATTAATTCCTAAATAAATTGAATAGATTTAAATGGTATTTTATATTAAATAAAATGACTGATGTTTAAATAAATGATGGTTGAAATGATATTATGGTATTGAAATGTATTTGAAACTTATTTTGATTTTTAAAGTATAAATACCATTTCTAAAAGTTGTAACCACGGGTTATAATAACGTTTGGTTGTTAAAGAGACCGGGATCGGATATCTGGCAAACTCTCTGTCGATACCGAAAACCACTTTAACAACCGTGTACGCGGTGGAGATTCCAAAATGAAGTAGGATGGTGGTGACGTTTCCTTTGAGGTAAATACGTGGACCCGACTCCCGTGAGTTGGCATAAGGTGGCTAAAACAGGAGCGATCGACGGATTAATGAGGTAGCACCTCTGATCGGACGCACTTCTTCGTATGCCATTCTATTACTTTTGTGATTGTTTTGGTGCGCACCTTTGATTTGGGAGTGTTGTTCGAGGTGGGCGGTAGCTGCGCGCTACGCGTTTCCATCGGTCCGGATGCGTAATTGGTATATCTCCCATGGCATTGCCTAGTTGTGCCGTGTCACCTACCATAGCGAGCCTTATACGATTTTGGTTTTGTACCATACCTATGGAGTGCCCTCTAACGACGCCCATTCCGGGGGAGATTACGGTAGTGTATAGACTATGGGAATATATTATGTGTTAAGGTGAAAAATGTAAAGCCTTAACGCTATTTAAAAGTAAGTTTATTTTACTAATATACACTATTATAATAGCGAAGTATTACTACATAGTAAATAGTTTAACGGATCCTTAGAGGATGGGAGGTCCCAAGCATCCTTTAAGTTACTTGCTCTATATTACAGTACACTTGAATTAGCTTACACTATATAAGTATGTATGTCCTGACTCGAGTGTTTATGTTTTATTTTACGCTCGGGTCAGCCTGAGTTGCAGTTCAGCTTTCATCCCGGAGCTAGGACTTCTGTAGATCCTTTCAAGCTGCTGGCTTCTTTCTGTCTGTTATCTTATTTATGTAATCAAGACTTCGGGAATATTTGGTTTTTCTATTGAAGTTTTAAACTATATTGGAGATTTTAAACTATGTAATCTTTATTTGTTGAGACTATTTGTAGTGGCTTCATGAACCACTATGTATTTTTAAATTCCGCTGCGAGTTTTTATGATATTTGTGTCTGTGATTATTTATTTACTGTATATTTTGAGATTTGCCAAATTTTATTTACAACGCGGTATTTTTAACAATTCAAGTCCGACATGTGCGGATGCGAATGGTTGAAAATATCGGGTCGTTACAGTGACAATTGTTCTTGTTCCAGTTTGGGTGAGAAAGTTAGTTTGCGAGTTCGACATCGTTTCATGTTGCCGGGTAGTCAGGGGCCTATGAGGAGTTGTCGTCGACCTGTCGACAGTTGTATCGTCGATCAGTGGTGGCTGGAACCATTGTGCATATGCACAATGTACCTGGTTGTGTCTGGGAGTTGTTTTGAAGAAGGGAGGGGGACAACTCGAAGTAGTGTTCGGGAAAGCAAGTCACAAGCTCGAGTTCTGACTCGAAGTATTTTTGAGTGGCACCGAGTTTTAACACTTAAACAAAAATTTAAGTTTGAAAAAAAACAAAAAACATATGGGTGGATTTGCGGAAAGACTCGAAGCAGTAGGCTTTTTGACTCGGGTAATGCTCGGGGAGATCTCGGGTTCGATCTAAAATCAAGTTTTTCAACTTTAAACCAAATTCAAATATTAAACATTTTAACTCGTCCTTTAATTAATTGTTTTAATTCAAGTTTAAAGTAAGTAAAGAAGTAATTAGGGTTTATTTAATTATGTGATCGCCATTTATAAATTAATTCTTAAAATTATTTTAAATAAATAATGGAATTAAAGAGTTAATTATAAGAAATGTTTTTTTATCATTAATTAACCTAAATATCTTGAGTTAACCTATGTGTTAATTAATTACAAGGTTTGTTAATTAAAGTTTTTAATGATATAAGTGATTAATTAAATTAAATAATTTATAATTATTAAATGATTAAAGGATAATTATTTAACTAAAGGTTAACTAATTATATAATTAAGGTTAATTAATTAATATTTTAAGTGAATTAATTTATAATTAAAGGTTAATTAATTAAGGTAATTAATTAAGGAATAATTAATTAATGAAGGTAATTAAGATTTAATTAATTAAAAATTAAAAATTAATTTACTAATAATTGAGGAGAATTAATCATTAATTAAAGATAATTAATGAAAATAATTATGTGATTAATTAATTATAATCACAATGTTAATTCATCTTACTTATAGATGATTGATTATTAATTGAATTCCTTGATCTGATTGATACTCTTGTTATGTGATTGTGATACTTTGTGATGTGAATTGCAGTGAATTGAACTGTGGTATTTGTGATTTGTTTCTGTGTGAATGTGAAAACCCCTTAGCCCGTAAAACGGCATTTGAATTTTGATGCGACAGGGAGTCGGATTCCAGTTGGTTATCCGAAACCCACATCAAACCTTAGTGGAGAATCTTTGTGAAGGATATATCCATGTGTTTACAAATTAAGTGCTCACTATTTGGTTTAGCCGGAAGAGGACTTTGTATCATATAACCCATTTGGAATAGTGATATGAGGAAATGGATAGCATTTGAAGACGGTGGTGAAGACCGGGTATCTTCGAGAACGATAGAATAACCTATCGAATGACTCTGCACTGAGTTGCTTCGGTATAGAGATCTCCATATGTGATGGGAAGTCCGATCGGGATTGTGGATACTCGGATTGCAAGGGCTTCTTCCTTTATTGGACGAAGTGCCTTCGGTTCCGTTCGAACCTGGAACGGACTTGTATGGTTGTATGTCTGACATCACACTTTGAGACATAAAGCTGATCTCTATCAAATACATTTTTGTTTAGTGGCGAAGAATTCATTCTCTTAGCTTAACACCCATATCTGAGACATACGAGCTCAGAGGTTATGTAGTTGATGGTTATCAGTGATATATTCCCAATTTGGTAGTGTGGCATGATGAGTGCTGCTGAGTGTTGCTGATCATTTGTTGATTAAAGCGTGGCTTTTGTGTAAAGTGTAGCTTTGTGGGTGATACCTCATCGGACCTCACACCCGAAAATGGTCGAAACAGGAAAGATGCGGCAAGGTTATGAGGATCGCGCCCTTTAGGGTATGTCCATTTCCTTCTGGAAAAAGGTGGTATCATGGTATGGAGCCCAGATATTTAGCCCATGTGATTGCTACAAATTTATTACTTTGTGGTTGTTGTTTTGTGGTTGAGAGCCCTTGGATAAAGGTCGGTAACGATCGGGGAATGGCATATTTGTGTAGTAGTTACCTAGTACAGAGGTAACCCAGCCTTGTATTGGCAGAGTGCTGGTTAAGTTCTTAGGGCATCCCTCCAGAGGCATACCCATGTGGCGTAGGAAGTTCCTTAGCCTGGTCGTTTGTTGGAAATCCAAAGAAACAATACGAGCCATGTACGGTTTTATTTGCATAACCTTCCATGCAGCGTGGCGGTAACCTGCCATAAAACATGGTAGCAATAGTAGGTATACCATAATGGTGGTATGCTGGCTAAGATTAATATTATACTTTCAAAATGTTTTCTACACTATGCACTAGTAATAATATCAAAGAATTTTCTCGTATAAAACATGTTTGACTATCATAAGAAGAAATCTCCTTCAATTGTGCGATTGCATTGTGTGTGTGGCGGGAGGTCTTATGGTAGTTTCATTTTCCAAAAGCATGAACGGATTTCTTTTATAAATTGTTTTTGTACAAACAACTATTTTTATTTACTCATACCAGTCTCATGACCGACCCGAAGTTTATTCTTCCCTTCCTAAACTCTGGATGCCCATAATTTCTGCCTAGAAGCAAGTTATCTGTGTTTCGGAGCTAGCTTGGATTTAGAAGTCTTTTGAAGCTATCGGATTTTGAAAGCTTTTTGTTTGAAGTTTTGGAAGCTTTGAAGTTTGGAAGAAGGTGGTGCTTAGTTTGGATTACCACTCTTTCTTTTTGAAGACTCTGATATTGTTCCGCTGTGTCGTTATCATCCTATTATTGTATCTTGTGTATATCACTCTAATGTTGGTGGTCGATATTGTAACGAAGATTGTATAAAATGTTGTATTTGTGTTGTGATAAATGAAATCATCTTTTGTTTTCCGCTGCTTTGTATTCATCTAATGTTGTTATAAGCTCCATCCAAACTGTAGTTCAACGTTTGAATCTCCAGCGGTCAAATACAAGTAAGGTATTTGATGTTGACTTTTGAATGCTGGATTTCGGGTCATGACAGCTATGGATACCCTTAATTTCACTTTACTAACTAGTTTACATGCTAACTTGCTTTAGCTTCAAGACAAGATTAACACATACGACATATCCAAGTTCAACTATACCAAATCATATCATCACCAAACATAACCAACAATCACAACCTTTTTATAACCAACATATCTGAACAATACCACAATTCAAACCAAACAATTGTATATTTACACACACACATGTGCAATTAATGCGCTCGGCAGAGTCAAAGTGGTGGAGGTGCAAAAAGTCAAAGCAGGGATACAGCGAGGATATAGCGGGATATAGCGGATTGCTCTAAAATAGCATATAAAACTCGTACTTAATGTTTTTATGAATATATAAATGGTAATTAAATTAAAAATTAACATTCAATTGAATTATAATTAATACATAAATAATTTTAAATCAAAAGATGTGCAAATATACTTTAAATAAACGTAAAACTGTTATATAACATAATTGAATTTAGTAGAATATTAGAGTATTTTCATTTCTGAAAATATATTAAAAATTAAATCAAATAAATTAAATTCATAATTTTTATAATGCATAAATGCAATTTTTCAATTCATTTTATTAAAGAAGATGTAGCGGAAATAGCGAAATATAGCGGGAACAACGGGATATAGCGGAAATAGCAGGGCTTAAAGCGGAAAGGGTATATTTTAGGGCTACATGAAAAATCGTAGCGGTAGAAATCCGCTATGAGATATAGCGGAGTTATAGCGGGATAATAGCGGGGCATTAACTACATAGACACACACATACATGCATATATTGTGACGACCCGGATTTTCTGTCGTCTGTTATTGGGATAGACAAGATTAAACAAATGATAATCAAGCCTACACAGAAAGCTATGTACTAAGTGCACGACTACATAGTTCCCACATCAAGTCGAGGAACTAAAATGGCCAAATTTAATAGTTGGTTATTTAACTATCAAAACAAACGACCAAATATTTAGCACCATAAACAATCACTTGGCCCTTTTAATTAATCTTTTATTAAATAAATCACTTGCCAAATATTCACTTCAAATTATCTTTAAAAAGATATATTCTCAAAACCGTTTCAACTTTAATATTGGAAAACATTTCCAAATACTTATTTCAACGATATAAGTAATTCACAATTATCTTTATTTTCAACACTTAGAAAATATTCCATATACTTAAATCGGGATTAAGTATATATTTTATTCTTTAAAGAAAACATTCTCTTTAACATATTTATTTGGGCCAAAACGAATGCTGCGTAAAACATCATTACGACAACCGAAAATCACTAGTATAAGGATTCGAAAATTAGATAGATATATAAATCTCATATACTATACAAAACATTTTCTTTTGAGAATCAATTACTATAACAACTGTGTTATAGTCTATCATTTTCTTATTTCTCGAAAACGTCTATTTCAACAATGAATGTTGAAATCTATGTATTTGATAGTTAACACATTTTAAAATATCTTCAAACCATTTAACTTTATTTAAAAATATCACTTCTCAAAAATATCTATTTTATTTAATATATTATTCACCGTCCAAAATCTTGAATATAATTCATTTATCAAATCCAATATTTCTGCACATTTATCAAAGGATTCACCGCTGTCCAAAATCGTGGATACAATTCGTTTACCAAATTAGTTGCTTCTAATATTAATTAAAGAATTATCTACTGTCCAAAATCGTGTATATATCTCCTTTAATAAACTTTTATATTTAACTTATTAAATTCAATTGATTTTATATTTATAAAAAAATGTTTATAAATTCCATTTCTATTTCATAAAAATTTCTATATATAAAATCCCTTAATTAACCGATTCTATTTATCTCTTATTTATATGCCAAAATCCAAATTATAAGTTAATTACTTATAATTCTCTTATTTACAAATTCATTCATTTATAACTTCATCAAATTCATAAATCTTATTCACTTATAAGATTCATTTATACTTCATTTTAACACTTAAAAAACTCGCTTTATAAAACCAATATTTTAATTTATAAAATATCAATTTTACAAATTTTCTATATAAACCATTTATAATAAATCAAAAATCTCAATTTAAACTACTTACAAAGTAATCAACTTCATATTTCAAAAATCACATTTCAATTATATTTTACAAAAATCATGATTTTAATAACATAAAAATTATACCATCTATAAATTCTTTTCCTTAACAATTCAAAATTCAATAAAACGTATATTTTTAAAATCCCTTTGAAAATACTTTTTAATTTGAAGACCATTACTTTAACATTTTTAATTCACCAAAAATAGGCCCAATGCTGCAGCAGTACTAAATACATCAATCACGGCATCCAAAACATCATATATCATATTATAACAGCATTTATATCAATATTTGTAAATAAAACCAATACCGGTGAGGAATCTAGTTGGATCCCTCCAACCTATCACCTGCAACAAATATACATAATAAAATATATGTATAATGTCTACTTCGAGGCAGATGCGCGTATTCGCTCATACACGGGAACGTATAGGGTCTCATCTGCTCCAATAGGCAGGAATATATCCAAATACCAATCAATATATATAATATATCATATATCATCCAAACAACCATCAATCATCGTAAAATAAATTTATTGTCACTTATATAAAAATATCAGTGAATCATAAAGAGTGAGTTGTAATCACATTGATTCCAATAGTAGCTATAGTGTTTTATTCCGAATAAAATTAAACAGCCATTTAATTTTACCCAAAATTTACACTAGCTCCAATCAACTCTAAACTAGCTCTAAAATGTTGTGCTCATCAATACAGACCCAACGCGACTTGTTTCGTCAAAAACGGACCTCGTATGACAAAGTTACGATGTTTTAAAGTTTTTACAATTTCAATATATATAAATTTCACAATTTTTATTTTATTTTTTACCCTAGAATTCATCGTGGCTGCACGTTTTTGAAAATCAAGTCAATAACGAAATCAAATCATTTAAATTAGGGAAATTAAAACACTTAGATAAAAAAATTAATATATCCAAAATAAATAAAAATAAATAAATAAATAAATGAGATAAAGAAGCATGTACAAGCCCCTTTATGTTAACTGTTTCCCTCCCTTCCTCCACAGATACCCTGCTTTGTAACTTACCTTTGATTCACGCACACAAAAGAAAAGAAAGGATAAGCCGCCTTTAACATCTTGTAGGAAAACTAAGCAAACTAAAGCTACAGCCAAAACAAAGAAAAGAGTGCTACCTTTTAAATTTAAAAGAAGAATATTGAGTTATTCATTAAGTTTGGAAGGATTTGATAGCATTTTGTTCATATATTTTTATTGGTGGGTAAACATTCTTTTTTTTGCTTGTAGGTTAACATAAACTGTTTATATCTGTGAATATGGATGAAGTTTGATCTCTGTAGAATGTATATGTGATTGTCGTGTATATATGCATCCGCATATGTGTGTTAGACATAAGCATTTCCACTTGTAACTCAATATTGTGCTTCTTTTTCAAGCTTCTCGGTATATATTTGTTTTGGTATAAAACAGCTGAACATCAACTTCAAAAATTTATATCTCATAATCCAATTTGTTTAAAAACATGATTCGAAACTTAAAATTAATTTTTTTAAGTATAAAACATATTTAAATTTATCTCAGGCAATTTCATCAGATATAGAGGAGGAAAATTTTAAATTATAGTGAGTAGAATGGTTTTGGTCAAAAATTCAAATTCCATAATTTAATAAATGGATTGCATAGTTGTGTTTGATGTCGGAAATCATGATTTTTAAGATTGGAATGAAGATTTTTCGTAGGGTGTGGAGGTAGATATGGGAAGATGAATGGAATTGGGAAATATGCAAAATTCAAGTGACATGCTTGATTTCATTGCGAAGGGCTTGACGTGGAGGAGGCTCGGGTGGAGGCGCACAGGGGGAAGATGTCATGGTAATTTTTATGAGCTTGTGGTGGCTTGGTGAGGTCGTTTTAGGGTTTAGACCTGTTCGTTGTAGGCTTCGGTTTTGAGGAACTACGGCGACGTGGGGAAGCCAGAGGCGTGCGGTAGTAGGGAAGTCGATGGATGGGACGATGGAGAATCTCGGGGCAGAGTTTGACAATGAACCGCGGTCACTAATGGTTGAGGTAAGGCATTGAAGGGGGACTGTGTTCATTCCAGTTTAGCTTGAATTTTGAAATTCTAAAATAGGGTCAGGCAGTGGGTTTCTGATGGTGGAACGTGGTGGCGTGGTCGACAGCGACTTGGAGGGATGATCGGCGTCGTGGTCCAAGTGTTGATGGTCGTGTGCACGTGCACGGTCTCGTGCAAGGTTGGTTTGTTTCGAAAAAAAGAGTGGAAAGAAAATTAAAAGAAAAGAAGGAAGAAAGGGAAGGAGGATGGGCCGGCAGAAATGGACCGAAGTAAAGGAAGAAAGGGAAAAGGAAAAGAGAGAAAAAGAAGGAAAGAAGGAAAAGGAGAAAAAAAGAAAAAGGGAAAAGAAGAGAAAGAAAAAGAAAGGGAAAGAGGAAAGAAATGGAATGTAAATTATAAATTGGTATTACGGATTTTTCCATAATTTAAGGTTAAGTGATATTTTATAAATAAAGTGGGTAATTAATTTTATTATTATTTGTTTAAATCTTATGATAAATAATGAAAGAATTATTAAATAAGTGTCTAATTCAATTAACTTATAAATATTATTTATTTTATAACTTCCTTAAATTATAATTATATTGGATTAACAATATAAATAAATTCGGTTTAATTTAAGTTGATTAAATTTAGGTTGTGAATTATTTGATATTAATCATAAATCGTTAAATTAGAAATGACCTATGCTTTGGTTCTTGTTATTGGAGATTTATTCCAGTTGTTCTTATTGTACCATGAAGGAGTCAAATGAATTGAAAAGTTGGAATAAAAACGTTAGCATGTTTTATTAGAATATACATATGCACAACAATTTTCCTATATACGAATATTGTCACCGTAAATATAAATTATTTATTTAAACAATTTAGCTTTTTAATTTATCATTTAGATTCAAAGAGACTGGAATAGGATATCAGTGTTATCTAGAGCCACTTCGATTTGAAAATCACTACGAACCTTTACAGGTTTGATTATAGAATTTGATAGACTGAAATTTGATTAATTTCACAAATTTAATTATTTTAAGTAGGCTTAGACACTATTATAATATCGACGGGTTTCTGTAAAATGTTTTGAGTAAAAATAGGATGATACCTCGTCGTGTTTATACGATTTACCTGGGTTTTCAAGGAAGTTTTATAACTTAAGTTTTTCAATCTGAGTAAGTTTACTCACACTGGTTTCCGGCCTGACTCGGGTGTTACTTTATTGTAATGCTTGGGTCAGACCGAGAATTACATTTTTTAGGTTAGGACGCTTTGGAGCTCAGGAGGTGAGCTGGATGGCAGAGATGTATTTTACATATTTGACCATATTTCGTTGAGGCTATATGTTTAGCATTTAGGGAAAGTTATTATAACTATCCAGATTTATTATTGATGATTGTACTCTGATAACCTAAATGTATATTAACAGTTATAGTTTTCCTTGTATAAAATGTTGTTATTGTATATTATATTTTGTTCTGCTGCAATTGTGAGATTCTGTGTTGTTATTCTGTTTTCTTCTACTATCTCCTTTTCTTCTTAAGCTTAATAATTTGGTATTTCTGGCACTTGATTGCTCAGCACTCTATACAGTAAACGTATTGGTGTCGATTTTCGGGGGTCGAAAATCGCCCGGTTGTTACATGTGGTATCAAAGCTGAAGGTTAAGCGAGAACCTTGGCTCTGGTGGGGATTACTCGTTAGTGATAGGGTCGGTAGCACCCTAGAGTGAGTTGAGTGCAGTATATGAGGGCATACTTGTTGTTTTCTTATATAATGATTTTAAAACGATATTAAAATAATTTTATATCAGACTATATTTTGATATATATATATATATAAAAAGAAATAAAATTTCTAAATTATTATAGTATATTAAGTAGATTGGATGTTGTTATAATCAAGTAAGACCATAAAATTTAAGTGGTTAAACATATATAACCAAATAGAAATTTAGTAAGAGTGAACTGTGTAAATGAGTTAAGCTAAAAAAAACACAAACCGGAATTTAAAATTTTGGAAATTGCGAAAGTATTTTTCAAAATGTTTGAAAACAAAATAAGTTTACCCTGATTGCATTTTTCAAAAAATTATGATGGAATATATATGATGTGTTTGGTTTCTAGATATGATAATATTGATTATTATCATAAATTGGTTGTTTTGTCTTGATAAAGGATGTTTATTACAGAATAAACAATGATGAAGCAGAGTGAAATGTTTTAAAGAAGTAAAATTATATAAGCATGGCTTATAAATTAAAAATGGATCTTAAGTGTGAAGTTTTGAATCTAGTCCCGGAAATTTTAAAAATTGTTTCAAAGTGTTGGAGGAACTAATAAATAATATTATTTAGGATATTTTTGAATATAGAAATATCTGCTTTAAAACAAGAGTTATTTAAAGATGAATTTGTTTTGGATTAAAAACCAGGAATGGTTTAAAATTTAAAGTGTGACTTGATATGTGAATGGGATATACATATATATATATGATTTCAAAGTTGATTTGAAATAAATACTGGGAGTTGATTCTGGAACCCCCTTAATACGAGAAGTATAACCCAAAGAAAAACAAGTTTTTGAACTTATAATTGGGAAGTGATATTAATAAGAATTGGATTTGGAATGTAAAATTTAAATACAGTAAGGTTAAATGGATTGAATGGATTGAAAATTTACTCAAGGCAAGTTAAATAAGTTTGAACTTATAACATGAAGTTGAAAATTTCAAGGTGAAATTAAAATTAACAAATGGAAGTTAAATAGATTAATTTAGATTTGATAAGAGGTGCAAAAGAAGTTATGCATAAATGATTTCAAAATGATTTTTGAAATAAAAACGAGTTTCAATTCTAGAAATTTGTGATGGATGTTATTGGTTGATGTCTTAGATAATTTGGATGTTTAAAGTTTTGGATATATCCTGCTATCATCCTATGTGTTGTTTACAGTATAAAACTATAAATCGAATTTTTCGACTAAATTAAGTATATGGCTGAAATGACATTTATTTGGATTGAAATGATTTATATCCATTCTTGAAATTAAATAGAAATAAAACTTTGATTTGAAACAATTTAAATGGTTTGATTTTAGGAAATAAAATGAATTCATGGAAATGGAATCATTTTGAACTTAGGATTGAAATTTTTAAAAATGAACCTGTCAACCGGAATTGTTTAAAGAATCGGGTTTAAAAATTTGAAGTTATAATTGGGAAAAATCAATTGAGTTCCGAAAATTGATTTGTTTTAAAAAGGTTTGGACTCTTACTCGAACCTTGAAATAAGTTTAAGAAGAGGTAATTTAAATGAATATTTGAAATTTGGGCTTAGAATTAAATTATTTTAAAGAGTTGGGTTGTTAAAATAAATATTAAAGGTTAATTTGATTTAAGTGACTAAATCAACATTTTGAAAATCGAACTCGAATTTATATGAAATCGGAACGGTTAAAGATTGAGAATGGAATTTAAATTAAATCAAATTGAAATTGAATTGAATTAATTGAAATTGGAATCAAAATTGAATTAATTTGAAATTGAAATAGGAATTGGTTTGAATTAAAAGGGAAATCACAGTTAATTCGAATTGGAATCAGGATTGAATCAATTTAAATGGAAATGGGAATTGAAATTGATTTGAATAGGAGATTGGAAATTGAATCAGTTTGACTCTGAAACTATTTTCAAATAAACTATTTTAATGTCTAAAATCTGTCTTGTTTGTACCAAAATTAGGCACAACACTCTTCAGAAGTATTTGTAGAGATAAAAATAAAGAATAGAAATGTAAAACGAAGATTATCTAACAAACACTTTAAAAAAAGATATGAAAACATGCAGGAATACAACAATTTAGAGTGGTTCGCGTATGGCCTACGTCCACTATGAAGTTGATGACTTTATTGATATTCACTTGCGGATTACTACTGATTACAACGGATTATAGTGTTGAAATTCGAGTACAACAGCAGCTATGGAGTGCAAAGTTGAATTCGATAGAGTCTGGATGTCAAAGAGCCAAAAGGTCCTTTTTCTATTGGCCCTATGACATTATTTATGGGCGTAGAAGGCAAATACTCGTTCAGATCTCGAGAGACTTCTTCTGGCACTTGGGTGGGCCCATGCGATCGATCCCATGAAATTTCGACTCGATCCCTGATCGATACGAACAGATTTCGCATCAATCAAGATTTGACCGAATCGAGTCAAAACTTGGCATGAACATTCCTTAGCTCATACGTAAGCTCCTTTGAAAATTTCATAGCATTTGGACTTGTGGATTACAAGTTATGATCGATGCAAATTGAAAGTTTTCGGTCTCGATCCTCTTCGCATCGATACTGTTCGTATCGATCGCTTCGAGTCGATGTTGGTCACGTGCCTGTGAGTTGACGTGGTGCTTGATTTTTGGAGCACTCCACTTTCGATGCCGAGTTGGCTGAGTCATCCCAAGATTTTCGCCTTGTTCGCATCGATAGCAGTTACCTTGTTCGCATCGAAGGAAGTGGTTCAATTCGTATCGATGGATGTGGTTCTGTTCGTATCGATTGATGTGGCTCTATTTGTATCGATTGCGTGGCCTTGTTCGTATCGATCGAAGTTGCTCCAACTTGATGGATACGAATAAATGTGCAATGGAATGGATACGAACAACGGCTATTTTATGGATACGAGCAGTGATTATTTGATGGATAGGAACAGTGATTCCTTGATGGATATGAAATAGCGATGCTTGATGGATTCGAACAAGGCTCTTTAGCCGATGGATATGAAATGACGCACTGCGATGGATGTGAACTGAGTTACTACAAGGTGACGGACACGAACAGAGGCCTCCTTGGATCGTTACAAACTAGATGGGTACGAAGTGAAGGCTGATTTCACTGGACGGCATCGATCATATCTTGAGCATACGGACTCCGATTGATTTGAGACTTGGAACTTTGGCTTTCATAGCTTTGCTTATCTTGTCTTGTTAATTGTAGCTTGATCCCGACTAAGATAAAATTCATCGACATCCATAGTGAACCTATGCTTACTCGACATTTGGGATGAGTGATCATTGGTTTTCAGTCAATTCCTTGATATCTCGGCCTTGCCAAAAGACGGGATAACATTTGCCCCCCAAAGTACGTCCTGTGATAACATGACATGTTTTGAATAGTTGCATCTTTCATCCTGAATAGTTCTGTCCGACTTGCTGAATGATTATCGTCTTTTCGTTGATAATTATAACTCTTGACTGATTTTTCAGTAATATAAGCTGTTGATTGCCATTTGTTGTACCGCTTCCTTTGTAACCGATCGCTGTATGATTGCGGTTAGCTGTTTGTTGTTGTAATCGTCATCAGGTGGGCATTTGACCCGTGAATTTTGAAAACTGAAAATTAGTCTGACGTACATTCACATATGTTAACCTGACTCTTGTTAACATTCGCGCATCTACAAGTCGTTGTCAGCTTTCCCGCATTGAATTTCGTATAAATCCTCTCCTGAACCGATGCAAAATTCAAGTTGTAACAACATTTGACAGTTGCTTTGGAATGTCCCTTCGTATCGATCCTCTCCTGGATCGATGTAAAAGGTTGAAAGACAGGTTTCGTATCGATGTGATTAACAATGATGGATACGAATTAAACATTCGCGTCGATAGATATGAGTTTCAGTGGACTCCATTGCAGTGGGTATTAGGTTGTGATTTCGTATCGATTGACCTATGATAGATACGAACAGGGTAGCCGATCCTTTAAGGTCCATTCGTATCGATCCATACGTTCCTTCATGGGTTGCATCATGATGGATACGAACAATACAATTCGTATCGATGCACCTGAATGGAGTCAAAAACAGCAGACACGAGCAAGTGCTTCGTATCGTTGGAACTTGGTGTTTCAGAAAAACCTTCATTGCAACTTTCGTATTGATAAAACTCGAGTTTATGAATACGAATACCTTATTCATACTGATTCAGGGGAAATCCTATGTCTACCGATCGAGGCAACTAGGAGGCGAATCGTTTCTTTTCTTCAGTTTTGTCCCCATATAAAAGCGTTTTGGACATAGAAACTTTTTCACTTTCTGCTTTTTCACTTTTTTCTTTCGTATCGATAAAGAGATTGGGGAAGAGGAAAAAAAATATTCTCGCCGTCGAATCGGCCCATTAATCTCTCGAACCAATTCTCTAATCTAGGTAATTAATCGATGAATCTATGTAGACATTGACGATACTCGAGATTCAGCGCTAGTTCATTGAGATACAATGCCAGTTCATCCAAGCTGCGGCCTATTCCGGCATTGTTGATGCCGAAGTTGGGTTGAAGTGAGGTTGAGGAGAGAGTAATGGCATTTGCGTTGATTGGAGAAGAAGGTATAAGGAGTCATACCAAGAAATTGATTGAAGGTCGCTCGGTCTCGACTTCGCATCGAAGGGAGAGGAAGGAAGAGACACGCTCGCATCGATCCGGGAGGAAAAATTCATGTCGTCTAGCAACCGATGGTTGGAAGGGATGAATTCGTATCGGTTCGGAGTTATAGGACTTCGTGTTGATCCAAAGCCACTGACATGAAGAGATGGCAAAACGATCGATACGAAAAGGAATCGGATAACCGATACGAACCAGTGTCCAACATAAACGTGAGGTCTTGATCGATGCGAAACTTGCTCCCTCTTGATCGATGCGAAACTAGCTCCCTCTTGATCGATGTGAAACTAACTCCCTCTTGATCGATACGAAGTAGACTGCTGATGATTGATCCAAGCCTGAACCTTGACGGATACAAAACCTTGCCTAATCGAACACTTGACTCCAACGAGCTTCAGCCATGCGTAATTGGACTTAACCATTCCATTGCATATCTGACTACCCATCGAAGCTCTTCGATGGAACTGTGACCTAACAAACTTTTAACGAACTTTAACTTAGATCGATTGCTAACATATGGATGGCACGGTTGTGACGGTCAGCGATGACAGTCACTCCAGTTAAATTTCAAAGTCTTGTCATTTTTGTGTTTCTTCATACTTAGTAGAATTTCTTAAGCAATCTGTATCACTGCACTGTAAAACACATTTACACACTTCACACTGGGGGATGCATAGGCTTATTATAGTCTAATGATGATTTCTCATATGTTAGTTAGTTATGGAACCTACAAGCTCACAACAGTAGGAAGTTCAGAGTTCATTCCCCCCAACAATTGAGATATCGGCCATTGCGGTTGAAGTCATAGATCCAGCTCCGGATGAGATACCAAGTGCTGTTTTTATCTGTAGTCCACCAGATTCTGTACCTTCCGACCCTTTTGGAGACATGCTGGGACGGATATGCTTAAGGCACGGTTTTTCATTGGATGACGTGTTATTGCCGGGACCAAGCGACAGACCGCATTTACCACCAAAGGGTTTGCTGCTTTCAATCGTCCCGCATGTACAATTGGGACGCTTCCTCTGTTTAATCAGTATATTAGGGAAGTGCTATCTTTCCTCGAAATCGCCCCATCTCAGCTACACCCCAACGCTGAACAGCTTATTCATCGTATTCATGGAACATCTCTTTCGACCACCGATCCCGATCAAGATTAGATACCTGTTTAATGTCAAGATTCAGGGAGATAGCCCTTCTTATACGTTCCAGGAATCAATCAGGAATTGTCAGGTGGTAACGAGGTCTTGGACCAGGTTGAGTTACTTCAAAACGGAATGGTTCTACGTCTAACGTCCCTCGGGATTTGCTAGCCGATGGTTAGCCAGACGTAAGTGCTATGACCTTTTCCAGTAGTTAGCAGGACAATCATAACTGATGCCAAACTAATATTTCCTTTTCCTTCATAGCTGCAATTCCACGACCCGAAGGCGTGCATTTCAAAGAAATGGTATGGATTCTTCAAGAAGTATCGATCGAAATGAGGGTGATCGACTCAATTCTAACAGACATAAACTTGAGAACTGTCGGGATGATTGAGCGAAACCAGAGTATAAGGCTTGAGGGAACGCTGAGGGTTGCCCCAAAGAAAAGGGTGAAACGTAAAATGCCCAGAGTAGTTATAACCGAGGGGTTGATCCAGAAAGAACATCCATCGTTGATGAACTTGTGGCCAGGCCTTCTGACGCCTTTTAGGATTCTGAAGGAAAGATAAAAGCAAGGCAGCTGCTTTCAAACGTTCTAAATCCGTGAGATGGAAATCTATGGTCATATCTTTGCATGTTCCCGAGATTAAAATTTCAGAGGCTCCTCTTTTGCAGGTGGAAAACCTTTTCGAAGGGTTCGCCAATATCTCGATTTCGGATTGTGTGTCACTTCAACACGATGCCGGATTGGAGGGGCTTCAACATGCTTTAGACTTAAGCGAGTCTCTTCCCACTAGTGTGGCCGACATTTTCGGTTGGTCGAGGGGTTGCATATGCATACACTTCATGGCACTACATGACTTCTGACCGTAAGTTGTTTACTCTAGGGATTACTAACTCTGTTCTTCTTTTACATCGCAGATACGGTGACTAGGCGAGATTCTATGCTTGGGAGCCTCCGTTTAGCGCGTTAGTTATTGAGTTCATATTATGAGCCCCGTAGAAGGGAAGATGATAGAAACCGTGACCGCGGTTATTCTAGTCAGGAACGATACTACAGAGATAGGGACAAGGACTATAGACATCGATCCCGATACCATTCTCCACCTCCTTGAATCCCTACATGCCCCTCAAACTATGGAAAACAAGTGGTAGAGCCTCCCCGCCAGAAACCGTCTTCTCATGTCTATAGGCCTGAATCACGCCATAATAAAACTAAAACAATGGCTCCCATAATTGCAGAGCAGGTCCCTACCGAGCCTACAGGTGAAGGAGCGATTAGTGTCGCCCAATTAAAGAAGGATTTTCTAGATCTTCGACAGTAATATTTTCCTCTTGCACTTAAAGAGAATTCCAACGGAAGCTGAGAACATAATGCGCGATTACATTTATGACGTTTACACTCAATACAAGCAGTGGGGGAAAGCCGTGAAAAAAGCATTGGCCTTTGAGCGGGCGACCACCATTCAGAAGTTAGAGAATGACTTGCCCAGAAGGAACGTATTATCCAAGTGCTTAATACTAAAGTTGAGTCCTCCTGAAAGTCAAAAATGGAGGCCATTCATAAGGCTGATGAGGCCAACTCGGCCATGGAGAGGATGAGGCAATCACACTACGCCTTGGTGGAGCAAATGGGCCATCGTAACACCACTGTTACTGCCGAGTGGGATGCAGCCCTTAAAGAGTTTAATGAGCTTAAATCTAAACTTTCTGAAATCATTAAAGAGAGAGATGACTCCAATACCGCAGTGCAGGAGGCATGTGAGCAAGCGGTAGTACTCCGGGCTGAACGGGACGTGGCAACGTCTAAAGTCCATAAGGTGGAGACTGAGGTCGAGGAGAGGATCTGAACGACGGAGTCTAGGTTAGAGGGTGACATCGAAGGTCTCCTCATCACTTATATTGCCAATGTGCTAAAGCACAGAAACTTAGCCTAGCTCGAAAACTACTTGGTGCATTTACACAATACTTGGAGCCGATTGGTTGAGGAGGAGAAGGCAGTGCATCTGGGTGAATCAATCGACGAGTTTGGGCTCGAGAATCACGTGCTGACTGAAGATGAAAAGAAGATTCTCCACGAGTCAATGATTTTGCACGAAAAGGAGAAACTCGGTGACCAACATTTGGAAGTAAGGGAAGGTTCAAGTGTTGAGCATCACGAAACAAGTCTTGAGATTCCTACTCCAACTCAATCTGAACCTGCACCAGCAGTTGAACCCTAATCTGTTCCTGCTTATATTCCAAAACAGCCGCAGCTATCTCCTATTAAAGAGCACACCTCTGAAGCCGCTAAGTCGTCCACGAGCCAAACTGAGGAAAGTACTATGAACAGTTCTTATGTGCATTCAAAATAAGCAACTTGTCTTGAAGCGTTTACTAACAGTCTTTCTTTTTCTTTGTCCAGTGACTAGAGTCACATTGACTGCACCTCCTGTAACTCAAGAATCGTATCAAACATAGGAGGTCATCATTACTGAGGCGATCACCACAACGACGACCGTAACGATTGATGGGACGCAGGGGGACACACTCTCTTTCGACGAGAAAATGATGGAGGAATTCCTCAGTCGCCATAGTGACCCTTTTGTAGACCTACCATTTGTTATAAGTGGGATTGCGCCTACTACTGGCTCTTCAATGCTGACCACCGATGCCCCCAACGAGGCTTGAGCAGCTCACGAAGAAGAGATATTGGCCGAGATCAACGATGAAATAGATGCAGAGGCTCATGATGGTGATTCTGGAGGTGGAATGGCAGCGCCTGGCCCGGCTCCGCTGAGAATGATATCACTTGGAGGTACAGTTGTCAACACCAGTGTGCCTATCCCGCCTCTTATAGTTGATCATGTTCATCTAACTCCACCTTCAGGAAGCATCCCCATACACTCGAGTTCAAAGGAGAACGTCGAAATCATGCCCTCGCCCAGAGATCGGCTGCCAAAAAGCAAGGGCTTAAAGAGGAAAATTATAGGCGGCTCCAACGGGTCCATGCCGAAGAGGAAGCCGAAAAAGAAGAGAGAGTAGACAGGAATTTGCTTCTCTCTTTTGTAGGCTATGTATAGATGTGGATTCGACCCCCGCTACTAGTAATTTTGGAAATAACTTGTACATGAACTTCTTTCAGGGTTAGTTGAAGTGGAATTTTTCTCTGACTTTAACTCTGTTAATACCTTTTATGCTTAAGTGTTCCAATATTTGAATTCCAGTCCAGTGCACTTGCGGAGTTCCAACCTTTGAGTTGAGTTTGTTTTTATTTATCAAGTTCGAAAATAACAAACACGAGTCGTGATCGAGAATAAAGTTGAATTTGATGTTGCATAGCTTCATTCGATGGTTGACACTTAAGTTTTGCGCCCAATTTCGCAGTTGAGTTGTAAAGATCGGCCAGCGATTGCACTTCGCCTTCATTTCTTCGAGCTTAACATCGTTAAATCGATGCTAAAAAAAGTGAGAGTCGAGTGGTCGAATCACACTTGCTCACTTAATAATGATTATGTCCACACTTCAGGGACCTGCATTCGTATGTTGGCAGTCGATCACGCCTTTTTAATTTTTAAGTTTATGTCCACACTCTAGGACTTAAGTTATTTTGCGAGTGGCCAATCACACCCGAGTTATGTTTATACTCTGATCACATTCTAGGGACTCGGAGTTATTTGTGGTCGACTCCCTGGTTTGCACTCTGGGAACCCAAGGATAGTCGACAATTGCACTCTGGTTCACACTCTGGGAACTCGAAGTTAGTGTTTATACTCTAGCCCGCACTCTGGGAGTTTGGAGTAGATTCTTATACTCCAACTCACGCTCTAGGAATTCGAAATTGATGCTTATACTCCAATTCACATTCTGGGAATTCGGAGTTGGTGTTTATACACTAGTTCGCACTCTAGGAACTTAGAGTTAACATTTATAATACAATTTGCACTTTGGGAATTTGGAGTTGGCCGACAGATGGTCAGTCACATCTGTTTAGGCCTTTAGAATTTCGTTTGCACTCTGGAAACGGTGGATTTATCAAGATCATGGATGGTCAGTTCATTTCCACCCAAGTTAACAAGTGAGGTCGTTAGATGGGCAAATCCATCCTCCTCGAACTTGGTTAGGATATGGTCGAAGTCGTTAGGTGGATGGGTCCACCCTCTTCGGAACCGTATTTATGAGTTTATACTCCAACTCGCACTTTGGGAGTTTGGATTTAGTTAAAGGATTGTCATGTATCAATCCTTTTTTTGGATTTATTGTAGTGACTTGCCCTCGAGCTCGGGTTTCTTAGCGAGTGGCTGGTCATATCGCAGCCATACCCTATTTGAACAAATTCCATCGTATGATGGAACATAGATGTTCGTGCGTCGTGATGGTTGTATGTCACATTCAATAACACAGCTCTGACTCGAAGAGATGGTGTTTTATTGCTGAAATGAGAAAATATGGTAAAGTCGATTTCCTTGTTACAAATTAAAATTTCGAATGCAGAAACAAATTGCAAATGAAAAATAGACTAAAATAAATAAATCCTGTCATGTGTAGTAGCGACGGAGAATCTCACTGTTCCAGGCTCTCGGCAAAGTAAGACCGTCAACGGTCGATAACTTAAATGTGCAATCTCCTATTTTTCGTTCAATCACATACGGCCCTTTCCAAGTTGGTTTCATGTGCGAAGGAACTACATAGATTCTTTTGAGGACGAGATCATCGAGTTCAAAGGTTCGGGGTCGGACCTTGGCATTGTATAATCGAGCGACTCGACTTCGGTAAGCGGCTGCCCTCAAATCAGCCTCTTTGCGCTTCTCATCAACACATCCAAGAATTCAGCAAGTAATATGGAATTTTTCTTCAGATCGTAATAAGTCACACGATGAGAAGGTACCTACATCTCGACTGGAATAATGGCTTTTGAGCTATAGGATAGAGAGAATGGAGTATGTCCGGTCGCGGACTTGTGAGGTCGTCCTGTAGGCCCATAAAGCCATAGGAAGCTCATCAACCCACTTCCTCCGGTCTTTTCCAATCGCTTATTTAGAATGGACTTGATAACCTTATTAACAGCTTCAATCTGGCCATTCACTTGAGGGTGTGCAACTGCAGAAAATTTCATTTGGATGTGGAATCATTGGCAGAAATCCTTCAATTCAGTACTGTCGAATTGGGTCCCGTTATCAGTGATGGTGATATGCAAGAGACCAAATCGGCAGATAAGGTTGCGAACTACAAAGTTGATTACCTTCTTCGTCATGATTGTAGCAAGAGGTTCAACTTCGTCCCATTTGGTAAAGTATTCAACCGCGATGATGGTGTACTTCGCACCACCTTTGGCCAAAGGTAGAGAGCCAATGATATTGATGCCCCATATTGAAAATGGCCATGGACCGACCATTTGGGTTATCTCAGTAGGTGAGGCTCTAGGAATTCGAGCATGCTTTTGACATTTATCACATTTTCTGGTGTAGTCTGCTGCATCACGGTTTATAGTTGGCCAATAGTACCCATATCGAAGTACTTACTTAGCGAGAGCTTGCCCCCCGGCATGATCGCCGCATTCTCCTTCGTATACATCATGTAACACTTGCTTAATTTCATCGTAGGCGATACATCAAAGTAGAGGGACGAAATACCCTCTTCTATACATGACTCCATTTAGGATGGTGAACCGCGAAGCTTTTCGAAGAATTTGTCTCTTCTCACTCCTGCACTCAGGCAGCGTTCCATGCTCGATGTAATTTCGATATGGAATCATCCACGACTCCTTACTGGGGGTGATTTCAAATACACTGTCTGTCTCCATCTGATCAATGCTTGTGCAAGATAACGTCTCCACAAGAACGAGTCACATTTGTTGTGCTTCGCCCATACTTGCTAACTTTGCTAATGAATCAACCCTTTGATTGCGCTCACGGGGTATGTAAAAGATGGGATAATAATCAAACTGATTAAGTATTTCTTGGACTCAAGCTAGATAAGCAGCCAGTCTCCAATCCTTCGCATGATACTCACCCCGAACTTGACATACAACTAGTTGTGAATCACAATAAATTTCCGCAGTAATAATTCACAAATCTTAGGCTAGTTTCAATCCAGCAAACAAGGCTTCATATTTAGCTTCATTATTGGTCGCACGAAAATCAAGCTTCATGGCATAACATATGGACCGACCTTCGGGGGTTTCAAGCACTACTCCAAAGCTGGAGCACCAGTCGTTTGATGCACCATCAGTATGCAGCTTTCAGATATACTCGGGAGATTTACTGGTCTTGGGCAAGTCCTCTAGGACGGTAAATTCGGCTATGAAATCCGCTATGACTTGTCCTTGAATAGATTGCCTCGGAGTGTAAGTAATGTCAAACTGGCTCAGTTCAATGTTCCATTTGAGCAACCTACCAGACATCTCAGGTCACGTAAGGACCTATCGTAATGGCTGATCGGTGTAAACAGTGATGGGATGAGCCTAGAAATATGGACGGAGCTACCTTGAAGCAACAACGAGACAATAACTAATTTCTCTAGCCTCGGATAATTCTTCTCAGCTCCAGTTAATCGTTTACTAACACAGTAGACTGATTTCTGGACTCGGTCTTCCTTCCGGACTAAGGCAGCACTGATTGCGTTTTCTAATACCGCCAAGTAAAGGTTTAATTGCTCATGATCGATAGGCTTTGACAAAATTGGCAGTGTGGAGAGATGTTGAATCAATGCTTTGAATGCGCCTTCACACTCCGTGGTCCTTTCAAACTTTCGTCTCCCCTTTGGGATCAGATCGAAGAAGGGAATGCACTTGTCGGTGGACTTTGAAATGAACCTGTTCAATGCTGCTACCTTTCCGTTAAGGCTCTGGACTTGCTTTATGGTTCTCGGAGTTTCAAGATTTCTGATTGCCCAGATCTTTTCGGTATTTTCTTTGATTGCTCGAGCATTGACGATGAACCTAAGGAATTTTCCGGATGCGAATCCAAAGAGACATTTCAGTGGATTGAGCTTCATCCTGTATTCTCGAAGGATGCTAAACATTGATTCCAAGTCTTTAACATGATCAGTAGAGAATTGCGACTTTACCAGCATGTCGTCCACATATACTTCCATGGTCTTTCCAATCTGGTTAACATTCAATCGACTAGTCGTTGGTCTATAGCCCTGACGTTCTTAAGTCTGAAGGGCATGACTTTGTAGCAGTAGAGTCCCAGATTGATCATGAAGCTGGTATGTTCTTGGTCAGGTAAGTGCATGGATATCTGGTTGTAACCGGAATAAGCATCCATAAAAGATAATAATTCATGCCCAGCCATTGAATCTACGAGCTGATCAATTCAGGGAAGTGGAAAACTGTCTTTCGGGCAAGCTTTGTTTAAGTCAGAGTAATCAACACACGTCCTTCATTTCCCATTTGGATTTTGGACAAGTACAGGATCGGATACCCACTTCGGGTATAAGGCATCTCGAATAAACCCATTCAATTTCAGGTTATCGATCTCTTCTTTAAAGACAGCAGATCTCTCTGGATCCATACCATGCCTTTTCTGTTCGATCGGGATATACCATGGGTCAATATTCAAAGTGTGGCTCACGATGTCCGACGAGATCCCACACATGTCAGAATGCGTCCAGGCGAATACATCGAGGTTCGCCTGGAGAAATTCAACCGATTCCTTTTGTGTCTGTTGGCTTAACTGAGATCCAATCTTTATCATCTTTGAATCGTCATGCTCGTCGATCGGGACATCGACTGTCAGTTCGACCGAGTAAGCTTGACTATCTTTAGTTTCGTCTTTACTTTCAGTGTCTCTTGGGTCAAGATCCTTTTGGAATTGGTTGGGGTACCCGGGCTAGGGCCCAGGCGCCAATCATCAATTATCAGCAAAATAGACATAGAGAGATTCCTCTACGTCCTTCCCTTTCTCCTTTCGCTGCGCCCCGCGCTGCTCAACAACATAACAGGCTCGTCCAGCAGCCTGATCTCCTTGAACGGCTCCAACCCCAGGATTGGTGGGAACTTTAGAGTCCAGCACCATGAGGCAATGGCTGCCTAGAATTCAGCAAGGTTCGGTCGGCCCAAGAAAGCATTGTAAAGGGAGTCTGTCCAAAAAAACAAATTGTACTAGTAACCAGACTCTCCGGCATTCTCCAACTCCCAACTCCACTAGTAGTTCCACCACTCCAGTGGGTAAAGTAGCACTCCCATTGAAGCTATGGATTCGAGATTCGCAAAGCTTCAAGTCTTTAGCTAACATTTTCATTTGATCATAAGCTCACTTAAACAAAATATTTACAGAGCTTCCACTGTCAACCAAGATCCTCTTCATCCAAGTAGGAACTACCAGGGCAGATATGACGAGTGGATCGATGGTGGGGGCTTCGACCTTATCAGCGTCTCTATTTTGGAATACGATGCATCGGTCATCGTCTTCTATTGCTTGGCCGGAGCCCCGTCATCACAACTGCTACAACATTTGAAATCTGCATGCCTAATGGAGCTGGCATACGATTCCAATTTCCTCCAGCTTTGGTCTATCGGATGAGGACCACCACTTATTGTATTTATCACCAACCTCCTACCGGTATAAGAAGGTTCTGCCTATCTTTACTGGTTTAGTACACGATTCTGAGTTGATGGGCCCGCAACTTCAGAGAACGGCGCCCGCACAAACTGTTCCAGCTTCCTCTCTCTAATCAACTTCTCAATGAGGTCCTGCAAATGATGACACTCATTTGTATTATGGCCATAACTCTCATGAAACCTACGAAATTTTCCTATTTGGATTTTCCTCTCCGATGATGGCTTCGGAGCAGGCTTCATATATTGGATAGTGTTGTAGGTTTGTAGATATACATTCTCTAGCGACGTATTCAGAGGAGTGTAATTATCAAACATTAGAGCCCTACGTCGCGGACCATGGTTCTGATCCCGCATTCTATTCTGATTCCCACTGTCTTTATGCTGAGTTTGTTTATTTTGGATATTCAACTGAACTTTCCCGAAGCTCTGCCTGGACTACTTGGCTGCAACATTACTTTGGATCCCTTCCATACTGGGCCCTGCGTCATCCTGTTTCGCGTCCTCCCTTCTCAAGAATTGGGCTACCTTGGAGTAGAAACGGTCCAATGATGCCGAAGGCTTCCCAGTCAACCAATTTTCAAACTCGGAATCAGGATCAATCCCCTTAGTCAATGCCATCAAGATAGAGTTGTCATTGGGATTGTTTATCTCTACACATGCAGCGTGAAACCTCGCTAAGTAGCATCTAGTGTCTCTCCAGGAGCTTGAGTGACACTAGACAGAATGTTAACATTCTTTGGCCTTGCGACATGCATTTGAAACTTCTCAACAAACTTGGTTGCTAATTGGTCAAAGCAAGAAATAGATCGGAGAGGCAAACATGTGAACCACATGGTGGCTATGCCCACCCAGTGATATCGAGAAGCTTCAACATTTAACTGCATCATCATCTCGTGCTGCACTCATCAACCATTCATACTTCAGAATGTGCTGGTTTGGATCAGAAATTCCTTCATAGACTGGTAGATCCAGCATGCTAAATCGCCGAGGAGGTTCAGCAATATTATCTCATCTGTAAAGGGGGAATGACTCCGGGAGATTCCCCAGTCGTCATTTGTAAGGCCTTGACTCTCTCGAATCATCTGATTAATCATAGTGGGGATGTCTAGCATTTGTACATTCTATGCACATTGAGCCAAGGTGTGGTTGGGTTCTACAATGTGAGGAAGGTCCAGACATTGTCGATGGTCCATGTCTCACCTCCTTGGTTCCAAGTCTTCAGGGACGTATGGTTCGGGAGTATGTCCACGCTGATGATGGTTCAGATCTGGTTGATTTCAGGCATCAACCCCTGGTTCAACAGCGGCAATGGTAGCATGGTTGTCTGTGGCGTAATGAGCAACAGTAGCTCCCTGGGAGGAGGGTCCATTCTATAAGCTGGTCGATGGGCCAACTCTTAGTTGTCCAACATTCTGAGTAGGTTGATGTCCGGTTGCTTGGGTATAGCTTACGTCCAGTCGTGGGCGCGTAGATCTATGATGGTAGTCAGATGAGGCTGAACTCTCAGTGGATGAGTAAGAGGCATGATCCCTTCTGGATCTCCCACGCCCTTGGCGATTTAGCTGGTTGTTCAACTCTGCATTGGCACGCAGCTGTTCAGTCAGTTGTTGCCGACTTTAGGTCAACTCTTGAAGTAGCATTTGAAACTCTTGTCTGGTAACCGGGCCTGACGAATCTGAAGGTCCGGCAGCATTCTGGTTGGATGGAGGCAATTGCATGGGATTCTGTCTATCCCGTCCTTCTTGATCTACAACTGTAGAGGCGGTCCTTTTGAAACCATGACGAATTATGAAGTCCTTTCCTAGATCTGATGCAAATCTAAATAGGTTGAAAGGATTCTGAACTTGAGATATGGATCATCCCTTGGATTTGTGCAATCCGGTATCGATAGTAGATTCAAAAAGCAAGAGAAAAGCTATATTCTCTCAGTGAAAGCACCAAGATGTTTGTACCAAAATTGGGTACAATACATTTTGGAAGTATTTGAAGTGATAAAAATGAAGAATAGAAATGTAAAATGAGGATTATCTAACAAACACTTAAAAAACAGATATGAAAACACGCAGAAACACAATAATTTAGAGTGGTTCAGCGTATGGCCCATGTCCACTATGAAGTTGATGACTTTATTAATATTCACTTGTGGATTATAACTGATTACAATGGATTACAGTGGATTATAGTGTTGAAATTCGAGTACAACAGCAGCTATGGAGTGCAAAGTTGAATTCGGTAGAGTTTGGATGTCAAAGAGTCAAAAGATCCCTTTTCTATAGGCACTGGGACTCTATTTAGAGGCGTAGGAGGCAAATATCTCGCTCAGATCTCGGGAGACTTCTTTTGGAACGTGGATGAGCCCACGTGATCAATCTCATGAAATTTCGACTCGATCCGTGATCGGTACGAACATATTTCGCATCGATCAAGATTTGACCCAATCGAGTCAAAACTTGGCATGAACATTCCTTAGCTCGTATGTAAGCTTTTGTGAAAATTTTGTAGCATTTGGACTTGTGGATTACAAGTTATGATCGATGAAAATTAGAAGCTTTCGGTCTTGGTCCTCTTCATATTGATACTGTTCGTATTGATCGCCTCGAGTCGATGTTGGTCACGTGCCTGTGAGTTGACGTGGCACTCGATTTTTGGATCGCTCCGCTTTCGATGCCGAGTTGACCGAGTCTTCCCAAGATTTTCGCCTTGTTTGCATTGATAGTAGTTACCTTTTTCGTATCGAAGGAAGTGGTTCAATTCGTGACGATGGATGTGGCTCTGTTCGTATCGATTGCGTGGCCATGTTCGTATCGATCGAAGTTGCTCCAACTTGATGGATATGAATAATTATGCAAAGGAATGGATATGAATAGCGGTTATTTGATGGATACAAGCAGTGATTATTTGATGGATATGAACAGTGATTCCTTGATGGATACGAAATAGCAACGCCTGATAGGTTCGAACAAGGCTCTTCAGCCGATGGATACGAAATGACACGCTATGATGGATGCGAACAAACTTACTGCAAGGCGATGGACACGAACAGAGGCCTCCTTGGATCGATACGAACTAGATGGGTACGAAGTGAAGGCTGATTTCCCTGGACGGTATTGATCATGTCTTGAGCATACAGACTCTGAATGACTTGAGACTTGGAATATTGGCTTTCAGAGTTTTGCTCGTCTTGTCTTGTTAATTGTAGCTTGATCCGAACTAAGAATAAATTCATAGACATCCATAGTGAGCCTATGCTTACTCGACATTCGGGATGAGTTATCCTTGGTTTTCAGTCAATTTCTTGATATCTCGGCCTTGCCAAAAGGCAGGATAACATGTCTTCTTAAAAATTCAAATTTATTTTGATTTTCCAAGCTATTTTCTATACAAACCATTCTTTTTAAAACTCGAACCATCTTAATTAGCTATTTAACTATTTTAAAACAATTCAAGCTATTTTCTAAATTCAAACTGGTCAGAGTGGAAAATATTTATATCTGAATCATGGATTTAAATACAAATTGGGATAAATTGAAGTTACAACCCAAATGGAAATACGAAGCAATTCTGAATTTGGAACCGAAATTGAGATATTAAGGCAAAAATGATTTTGAGATGAAATGGTACATTTTGAGTAAATGTGATGACTTAAAGATGAAGACTAAGTAGTTACTATAACTGAAAACTCACTTTATAAAAAGTAAGAAATGTTACAAATAACTTTGAAAGGTAATCGAATTTGAAAATTTGTTTTGGCATTAATGAGAATATAGACATTAGTGAAATATTCAAACTCCCCTTATTTATAACCAGAAAGAAATGATCTTGGATAGATATTTGCAAATACTAAAATAGAGTTTATATAAGTATGAGATGGACTTGGAAAATTTTTAATTTGAAAGTTATTCACGTTGGAAAGAATAATTTTGTATGTATATGAGAATCAAATGGAAATAGTTTTGGAACCCATTAATTTTTAAAGATTTTGATTTTGGCAAATAGGCAATTTTGAAAATTTAGTAAACCAAATTTTGCAAACTATCGATTCTGTATAGATAAAGTTTATATATGATACATATAAAGAGTATGATTTGAAAGGTACAATATATATAGTATGATATATTTTGAGACAAAAGTATGGAAAGACATCCCATGAAAGTCGAAACTTATAGTAGGAGATCCACTAGGTGGTTCTGCCTTGGAATCCAAAGGGTGGGTTCAATGAGAATTGGGATCCCAAAGCACGTCCAGACAAAACTCAATAAGTTCCCGATGATCATTTGTTAGGTAGTGTAAGTCGAGGGGTGCTGATGCCTACAGTTACATTGGGTTTTTTTGTGATGGTAACGTAACCTTTATGTAATTGCAATCTAACGCAGTTCCATAGCATAAGTCAGGTGGTAGTGATTGCTTACAATCTACGTTTGATTTCGCTAGGATAGTGACATAACATCGGCAGATTGTGATCTATGTAGATTGGTTACATAGTGGAATTCATGTGGCAATGAGTGCCTACAATCTACATTGGATTTCACTGGGATAGTGACGAAACCTTTGTGTAGTCTGCGATCTATGTTGTAAAGTTTCATTTGGCAGTGTAATTCGAGGGGCAGTGATTGCCTACACACTACTTAAGGTTTTGTTGTGATAGCAACGCAACCTTGTTGTAGCTGCAATCTGTCATGTTCCCATGGCGTAAGTCGAGAGGTGCGGATGCCTACAGCTTTCTTATGGATTTCGTTGGAATGGAGATGCAATTATCGTGTTAACTGTGATCCATGCTAGTTAAATGGGGGTGATACTTTCCATAGCATTTTTGAAAAGAGGTTTTTCAAGTATTTTCACTGGGTGTTGCAAACGAGTCTACTATGTACTTATAGATTCTCAGTCCTATGCCTGATCAACATATGACTAAATTTCTATGAGAACAAGGATGGACTTGTTTAGACATCGAGTTATGAAAAGTATTTTTATATAAAACTAGTTTGGCAATATGTGTAATTTAAAGTGCTTTAAAAAGGTAAAATATAAGGATAAGGAGTTATATGTTTAAAAATGATTTAATTAATAATATAAATCAAAATTCAAATTTCGCTTCGTTCCTTTTTTAGGATGAAAAGTTCTAAAGGGGGAGGAATCTGACGACCTAGATTTTCTGATGTCTGTTATTGGGATAACTAACTAATTTTAATTATTGAAATATTGATTTTTCATAAGTCGAATAAATGAATTTTCTAATGTTTAAAATATCTGAATATACAAATTGATTAAAAGCTATATTAAATATTGAATCATAAATGTCTGCATATGACAAATATTATAGAAATGTGTAATAAAATCCATCATTAAAATTCAAGGTAAAATATCCATACATTTGTACATAAATATAAATATATATAAATTATTGATGTTTATATATATAAGCAAATAAGACTATATATATATAAGCCATATAAAGTAATATAGATGGAAATTTGCATAAACGTATACACATATATATGTGTGTGTGATGACAAGATACACATAAGTATATATATATGTATATATAATGGTAAATAAATGTGTAAATGTGTATATAAATAAATGTAAATGTATATGATGACAACAATATATATAAATAGATATATATGTTCGTATAAGGTAAAAATGTGTCCATATGGTCAAAGTGGTATGCATATAAATCTATATAAATCTGAAAGTGTACACATATATATACACATACAAGGCAACATGGTGATAAATGCATATCAATTCAAGTCACATGAGAAATCAAAATCAACTTTATATATAAATCATGTCAATAAGGAAATCAAATCACTTAAATTAAGGAAATAAAATCACTTAGATAAAAAAATCACCAAAATAAATAAAATTAGTAAATAAATGAGATAAAGAAGCCTGTACAAGCCCCTTCATGTTAACTGTTTCCCTCCCCTCCTTTATTAATACCCTGCTTTGTAACTTGCCTTTGATTCATGCACACAAAAGAAAAAATAAGAAGGATAAACTGCCTTTAAAATTTTGTAGGAAAACTAAGCAAACTAAAGCTACAGCCAAAACAAGGAAAAGAGTGATGCCTTTTAAATTTAAAAGAAGAATATTGAGTTATTCATCGAGTTTGGAAGGATTTTACAGCAGTCTGTTCATACATTTTTACTGGCGAGTAAACATTTTTTTCCTTATGGGTTAACATAAACGTGTTTATATCTGTGAATATGGATGAAGTTTGATCTCTATAGAATGTATATTTGATTGTCATGTGCAAATGCATCTGCGTATGTGTGTTAAACATAAGTATTTCCACCTGTAACTCAATACTGTCCTTCTTCCAAGCTTCTCGGTATATATTTGTTTTGATATAAAACAGCTGAACATCAACTTCAAAAATCCATATCTCATAATCCAGTTTGTTTAAAAACATGATTCCAAAATTAAATTTATTTGTTTTTAAGTATAGAACATATTATAATTTATTTCAGGCAATTTCATTAGGTATAGAGGAGTAAAATTTCAAATTACGGTGAGTAGAAAGGTTTTGGTCAAAAATTCAAATTCCATAATTTAATAAATGGATTGAGTAGTTGTGTTTGATGTTGGAAATCATGATGATTAAGAGTGGAATGAATATTTTTCGTAATGTGTGGAGGTAGATATGGGGAGATGAACGGAATTGGGAAATACACAAAATTCAGGCTACATGCTTGATTTCTTAGCGAAGGGCTTGACATAGAGGAGGCTCGGGTGGAGGAGCACAGGGGAAAATGTCACGGTAAATTTTATGAGCTCGTGGTGGCTTGGTGAGGTCATTTTAGGGTTTAGGCCCTGCTCATGGTAGGCTTCGGTTTTGAGGGAACTATGGGATTGTGGGGAAGCTGGATGCATGCGATAGTGGGAAATCGATGGAGGGGACGATGGTGAATCTCGGGGTGGAGTTTGACGATGAACGGTGTTCACTAGTGGTTGTGGTAAGGCATTGAAGGGGGACTGGGTTCGTTCCAATTTAGCTTGAAGTTTGAGATTTTGAAATAGGGTGAAGCTATGGGTTTCTAGTGGTGGAATATGGTGGAGTGGTCGGCAGCGACTTGGAGGGATGATCGGCATCGTGGTCCAAGTATTGATGGTCGTGTGGCCATGCACGGTCTCATGCACGGTTGGTTTGTTCAAAAAAGAGGGAGTGGAAAGAAAACTGAAAGAAGATAGGGGAAGAAAGGGAAGGAGGATGGGCCGACAGAGATGGGCCGAAGTAAAGGAAGAAAGGGAAAAAAAAGGAAAGAAGGAAAAGGAGAAAAAAAAGAAAAGGGGAAAATAAGAGAATGAAAAGGAAAGGGAAAAAGGAAAGAAATGGAAAATATATTATCAATTGGTATTACGGATTTTTCCATAATTTAAGGTTTAATGATATTTTATAATTGAAGTGGTAATTAATTTTATTATTATTTGTTTAAAATCCGATGATAAATAATAAAGGAGTTATTAAATAGAGTTTCAAATTTAATTAACTAATAAATAAATTATTTTATAACATCCTTAATTTATAATTAAATTGGATCAAAATATAAGTAAATTCGGTTTAATTTAAGTTGATTAAATTTAGGTTGTGAATTGTTTGATATTAATCATAAATCGTTAAATTAGTAATGATTTATGCTTTGGTTTAATGTTATTGGAGATTTATTCCAATTGTTCTTGTTATACCATGAAGGAGTCAAAGTAATTGAAAAGTTGGAATAAAAAACGTTAGCAGGTTTTATTTAAAATATACATATGTCACAATTTTCCCATATATAAATATTGTCACCATAAATATAAATTGTTTATTTAAACAATTTAGCTTTTTAATTTATCATTTAGATTCGAAGAGACTGGAATCGGATATCGGTCATATCCGGAACTACTTTGATTTGAAAATCACTACGAACCTTTACAGGTTTGATTATAGAATTTAATTGACTGGAATTGGATTAATTTCACAAATTTAACTATTTTAAATAAGTATTGGTTTTAGAAGCTATTATAATATCGAGGGTTTCTGTAAAATGATTTGGGTTAAAATAGGCTGATAACTCGTCGTGTTTATATGAGTTACCTAGGTTTTCAAGGAAGTTTTATAACTTTATTTTTTCAGTCTAAGTTTCTTTACTCGCGTTGGTTTCCAGCCTAACTCGGGTATTACTTTATTATAATGCTCGGGTCAGACCAAGTATTACAGTTTTCAGGTTAGGACGCTTTGGAGCTCAGGAGGTGAGCTGGATGGCAGAGACATATTGCATATATTTGATTATATTCCGCTGTGTATTGCAGGCTGTATATTCAACATTTAGGGACAGGTTATTATAACTATCCAAATTGATTGTTGATGATTGTACTCTAATAACCTGTATGTATATTAACAGTTACAGCTTTTCTTGTATAAAGTGATATTTGTATATTATATTTTGCTCCGCTGCAATTGTGAGATTTTGTGTTGTTATTCTGTTTCTTCTTCTATCTCTTTTTCTTTTTAACCTTAACAACCTAGTATTTTCGACACTCGATTGCTCGGTACTCTATATAGTAAACGTATTAGTGTCGATTTTCAGGGGTCGAAAATCGCCAGGTCGTTACACACACACACAGATATATATATATATATATGTATATATATATATATAACCACATAACCAACACACACATATATATAAGTAAATTCTTCACAAAAAGTTAAGAAGTTTACTTATTAAAGGTTTTGAAAACTTGAAATAATTTAGCACTTGGAAAGCTTGGAAAACCACAAATTCTTCTCGAAAATGGGTCATTTTGAACTCGACTTTTGGACCTTTTTCTCTTTGATTTTGGAAAAGTGGTCAAAAGGAAAGTTTTATATTATTCCTTCATCTATTATTTAAAAAAATGAATTACTCAAAAAAGTTAAATTTTGTGGAACTTATGGCCAAAACAGTGAGGGATAATTTCGTACATTAAAATCTAGGTTAAAAAAGACTCCTACAAAAAAAAAGAATTTTTAGAGCATCTAAGCTCGAAATAAGAAAAAGTGGTAAACTACAAATTGTAGCCACTGGAATTTGACATGTTCTCAAAAAACTTAAATCACCATTTGAACTGGAAATGAGGAAAATATGACCGAAGAAAGAGGAGGAAAAGTTGAATGGAAGGCAATTTATAAATAAAAGTAAAAAAAGGAAATTACCTAACTACCATTTCCTTATACCCTCCACTACCTTATTGCCACATCACCTAGCCTTCACCTCACACCCATACCAGCCCCCAAAGCATCACACCGGCCTTTCCATCAAATCCAACATGAATTAAATGCATGCACTTTAGTGTATAAACATGTTTCTCCCTAATGTCACATCATGCTTTACATTTTTTTATATTACTAAGGTGAATAAATACACATATGTATATGCACATGTATACACTTCTAACATATTTAAAAATATATGTGTTCTAATTATACACTAATGTTTATAACATTTTTTGACAAATTTAGTTGATGAAAAGTCGAAAATTCGAAAAACGAATTCCGATCATATTTTTTGTTATTCATTGAACTATATATTTTAGTAAACCAATTTTAAAAACTATTTCACTACCATTGTTAATTATTTTAAAGAGTTTTATTTTTATTATAGAACCTATATATTGATTATTTGAAATTAATTAAATATTCACAAATCAAAGCAGTGAAACTCCTGGTCGTTATAATGACTTACACCAATGTGTATGGTTAACATTAATAAATTGCATTTCATGATAACCATTTAACCGTGCATATTTATATTTGATTATTTCTTTAAGATATCACCATGTACAAATTATATGGCGCTGGGAGAAGCCTGATTTTAGAACATAACTGGGTGACAAATGTAATATCCCCCATTCCAAGGCCTAAAACTAACTGCTATGGATGATGTAGTCATTCATAGTTATTAATTCTCGACAACAAAATACGGCTATGTTAATCATATTAATAATCAGAAGCACATTACGAAAATTTTCAGACACCATATAATAAACAATTTTCACCTTTCATTTCGCCAAGGATATTTCATATTCATTACATAATCTCATTCGTAGTCTCACGTTCAGAGAAATTACAATTATTAAAAAAATACTCCTAGAGTGACATATGAAGATGTACATTGGTAGATCAGAGTCATATACTTGGCAATTATATGACTTTGCGATTACATCGAATAGACAAAACCAAACTACACAGCGGAAATAGAGAAAAGATCTTAATAGCTAGATTGCCTCCTATACATCTTCGGATGCTTATTTGTCCCTAGGAAACTTGAAAAATCCTTACTCTCAATCTACTCAAATTAATTTTGAGCACCTGAGAGTTTAAAGGGGAAAATATAATCTTTGAGTTAGACAAAAAGTATGGTGTGAATAATAACATGCCATCTCGAACCAATAGATATCTAATGAGACCATGCCATTAAGTGGAACGAGTTTTCCCCTCACTAGTATCTTAACCAAAATACATTAATCGTATACTATGCTCATGCATCCACAATGGTTCAAACATAATAATACATGATGATATGCAAGAATGAAATATAACATGGATAACCCATTCCAATTTATCGACTATCTGTCCAAATTTATAGCATTATAGGTCACCATGAACCTACTAGTTTCATGGGCTGACTAATAACCTGTCTTAATTATTAGGGACAATCTATCCAACTTCGTAGTTTTCATGGATCACTACGAACTTATTTGTTTCTTCCAATAATTTCCAATCATAGTTTTCACGGGCTTACCATGAACCTACTGGATTCTCTAATAAAATCTCTCAAATCATTGTTTTCATGGGATCACTATAAACCTTTTGATTTCTTTCAATAACATATCTAAACATAATTTTCATGGTATCATAAGGAACCTATTGGACCCATGTAACAACATTTCTCATGTCATAGTTTTTACGGGATGACTATGAACCTATTAGACCCTTCTAATAACATGTCTAAATCAATAATCTTTTGATTAGTTATGGACATCATATACTTCTTATCTACCTAATCTCGTAGATGTAATTCTACTCACTCGGGAGTTAATTCTGTGTATACTCGCTAATGGGTTAGCCTAGTGGTTTTTCTGCCCCTTGACACCCCAAAGTGCAGTTATGGATCATAAATGATATGAGTATGATAATAACAACATGCATAACAACTAATCAAATAAACATAGAACATATAACATCCATCGTTCAATATGTTCAATCAATAATCTCTTTATGTCTCATGATTACTTAATCTTAAGTAATATCTTCTTTGGAAATTTCAACTCAAACCTTGGGCTATTTCTTAGTTAAAAAACCTTAAAAACCAGTTTCAAATATGATTAGTCCCTTTTTAAATCATATTCAAAGCAAACATCTAGCCCTTTAAATAGTTTAAAATAAATTAACATCGACGGCATTGATGATGTCGACATAAAAGATTAAGGCTCTCCATCCTTAATAAAATACAGTTTAACCCACGTGGCATTAACACATATCGACTTCTTCTGGGTCAAAGAAAAAAAAACTTAAAACCTTTTATAACTTATATGACTATTGCCAAAGGTATAGGGTCATCGACCCTCATAAACATAAACTTCTTTGCCCATCTTAAAAACAGTTTTAATTGACTTCAAAAACAGCCTCTTCGGCATTAAAAAGATAAGGCGTGACATCATGGCCAGGCGGCATCGACTCGACATAAGGTCATCGACCTTAATGCACATCGACCCCCAAGACCCTCGACAAAGTTATAAAACTTTTACACTCAAAATACTTTGGCTACTACCCCCCTTGTTGTATAGAGTCAAAACCCTAATAGCAGCGTCATTATCTTACTTCGGAAACAAACGAAGAGGCGTCGCATTATTTAATAGTGATGAAGGTATGCAACGTCGACATTAATGCTTTTGAAAACATACAAGGAATCATGAAGTGCCATTACCACTTATAATATGTTGTCAATGACGTCAACTTCAATCTATTTGGAACCATTACATAGTTACAAAGTAACTGTCCTATGTTTCCTTTCACTATGACATCGACACCCATGAATGCAGCCTTGTCCTAGGCTCGAAGATGAAAGGTTGCATGTCATTGTCGTAAATATTATAAAAACCATTTTATTACTTCTTAAATCAAAACTTTTCACTAAATCATAATTCTTGTTCAATTTCTATTGGATATAAAAATCTTTTACAAATCCTTTCCAGAAAATTCTACCGCCCTATAATTTCAATTTAAAATATAATTTTAACAATTAATTAATATCCTTAGTTAATTTTCCTTCTTATATGCTTGCCAAGCATAATAAATTCACCATAAATCAAAATCACTTACGAAATATCCCAAAAATTCATAGAAATTCAGAAATATAATATTCTTTATCATATAAAAGCTTTAGGACCAAAATACATACTTAATTATTTTAAATAATTAAAACCCGAAATTAAGTTATTTCATCCTTAAGAAATTCATAAAATATTCTCTTTAATTTGGGAAATTATGAAATTAAAAAACTATCTTCAAAATAATGTATTATTAACATATCCAAAAAATCAAATAGTTTAGAGATAAATATATTAGATTTACCCTTAAAACCCATATAAACAATTTTATACAATTTACATAAATTGTTATTTTACCCAAACAATGATATAATCAACATGGTATACCAAATCATCAAAAACAAATCAACCCAAACAAGATTCGAAACCAAATAAGTATAAAAATGAGATGGTATATCACTATTCATTTTGATTTAATAATGAGAATTGAGGCTTGAGTGAGTAGATTTGATTCTCCTTAGCTTTAACTTGGTTTCCCAAACTTTCTTCCGCTTTTCTTCTTGTTTTAGTTGGCCTTGATTTTTCTCTTTGATTGTTTTAGTTTGATGAAAACATGAATGATATGGGATGTAAGGTTTAAGGGACAAAAGGTTTATCTATCCCTATTTTACCCCTCTCATGTGTTCTCTTATGTTTGAAGTTATTAAAATAACCTTATCAATTTATTTAGCTAAGGCCCGACCTTAATATTTATCAAACCTCGTTTCCCTTATCACACTACACATTACATTATTCTATTTAGTTTATATAATTAAATCTCATGAATAATGTTAATCAAAATTAGGGGTGTTACAGGGCCCCCTCCTTAAAGAATTTTGTCCTTGAAATTCAGTAAGGACTATAGACTAAGTATATCAAACATGCAAACATTTGTAACATCATACAATAGCAATACCAGCCTATCTGACCAGTAAACAATTTATATACAACAAACATATAGCATACCCTCAAAATAACTCAAGATAAGTATCTCTAATCATTTCCTATATCTCCCAAGTACAGTATTTCTCATTGTCACTCCATGGACTTTCACTAATCTGACTATCTTGTTCCTTAACTTCTTCTCATCTCTTGCTATAACTCGAAATAGTTGTCCCACAAAAGTTAGATCTATTTTTACTACTAAATCTTTAGTGCAGTCGGAGCAATAGTAGTAACTAGATCATGTACACACTTTCGATCATGAGAAACGTGAAACACATTATGGACTCTTGCCAATCTACTTGGTAACTCTACTACGTATGCGAGCTTTCTGATCCTCTCTACAATAGGGAGTGATCTCAATAAATTTTTGAGTACCTTATTGACTTTCTCTGTCTGCCCATCCACCTGTAGATGATAAGTGGTATTCATCTTAAGCTTGGTACCTAATATCTCCTCTAGACTCTTCCGGAATTCACTAGTGAACAAAGCATCTATGTCACTGGCTATACTACTAGGAATTCCATGCAGCCTAACAATATTTTTCATAAAAAACTTAGCTAATACAGGCATCATCTTGGTAGACTTAACAGGAATGAAATTGGCACTATTGGTTAATCTATCAACCACTACCCATATACTTTCATTTCCCTTATTCGACCTTGGCAACCTGTCAATAAAATCCATGGATATCGAATCTCATTTCAAACCAGTATATCTAAAGGCTGAAGCAATCCACTTGGCTTCTGATATTCGACTTTCACTGTTGAAAATTCATGCACTACCTTACCCATGTGCTTATATCCCTCTTCATATCTTCTTCGAAGAAACTTCTCTTCATATCTTGATTCCTCCGTGGTGAATTGTAAATTTTGATCGATGACATTCCCTAAGAACTTCTTTCCTTAGGTCACCAACATTGGGAACATATAGTCTCTTCTTTCTCAACCATCTATCCTGGTCAAGATAAAAATCCTTTAAATCACCTCTCTGTTCCATCTTCCGGTCTTCTAATTATTTCAACTAGTAATGGATCATCCCTTTATTTAGAAGCAATTACGTCAATCAATAATAGTTGAACTTCCAAGCAAGATAACATTGCGGTATTCTGACTTGAACTACAAGTCGATCTTAATTACACATTACATGTGGTAAATGCCTTGAGATCCTTCCATTCCACTAACATGGCTAACACCGCATTTTGATGTTTCCTGCTAAGTGCATCTGCAACTTATTTATTTCCCTGTTGTATACTCAATACCAAAATCATAAGCTGCTAAAAACTCCAGCCACCTCCGATGTCTCATATTCAACTCTTTCTGAGAGAATACAAACCTCAATGTCTTATGATCTATATACAACTCAAATCATTCTCCTAAGAGGTAATGTCTCTACACTTTCAATGCGAAAATCACCGCTGCCAACTCTAAGTCATGAATTGGATGTCTAAGTTCATGCCAACTGAGCTGACGCGAAGCATTGGCAATAACTTTACCCTTCTACATTAACATGGCTCCTAATCCAATTCCACATGCATCTATATACACCACTAAATCCTGATTTTCATCTGGAACTACTAATACGAGCAATTGGTCAACAAATGCTTCAACTCAAGGAATGCTTCCTCCCATTTATCATACCAAATAAACTTCATGTCCTTTCTAGTTAGCTTAGTCAAAGGTTTTGCTATCTTCGAGAAATACTTGATGAATCTCCGATAATAGCCAGCTAATTCAAGAAAACTTCTTATCTCGGTCACCGTCTCAGGCCACTTCTAAATGTTAATGGCTTCGATCTTGGCTGAATCGGCTGACATTCTCTAAAACTACATGACCAAGAAACTTCATTCCTTCTTCTAGAAATGACACTTCAAAAACTTCGCTTTATGTTGATACTGCATCAATGTATCAAGCACTATTATAAGATGAATCACATGACTCTTTCATCCTTAGAATATATCAAAATGTTGCCAATGAACACCAATACGAACCTATCCAAGTGCTATTGGAAAATAGGGTTCATCAAATCCACAAAGAAAGCTGATGCATTAGTTAATTTGAATGGCATTACCAACCAATCATACAAACCATACCTCAATCGAAACACCGTCAAAGGAATACTGTCATCCTCCACCCTCAATTGATGGAACCCGATTGCCGAATCCAATTGGAAAAATATTTTGGCTCCACTCAACTACTCGAATATGTCATCGATTCTCGGCAAAGGAAATTGATTCTTTATCGTCTTTTCATTCAACTTATGATAATCGATGCACAATCTTAACGACCTATCCGGTTTCCTCACGAACACCGCAGCTGCTCCACGAGGCGAACTGCTTGGGCTAATAAAACTCTTTTCTTCTAAATCCACAGCTACACCTTCAATTCATTCATCTTGGTAAATGTCATCCTACTCGGTGGTCTACTTACGGGTTCAGCTCCTAGTACAGGATCTATTTGAAACTCAATAGCTTGTTTCGGTGGTAGTCACGTAACCTGCTTGAAAACATTTGCAAATTCTCTTACAATTAAAACCTAATTCAGTTCGTCTTCCAATTCTTTGGTGCTCAATAAAGCATAATTTCTAGACTCATTCTCTACAGAGTAAACTATTCGGTCCCTTTTATCAGGGTGTTTCAATGATATTTTCCTCTCCTGAAAAAATATCATAGCATTGTATTTGCTTAACCAATTTATATCAAAAATAATTCTAAAACCAACGAAATCAATTATATACAAACTATAAGCAAAAATATAACCTAGAAACTCAAACTCTAGATGATCGTATCTCATCCCTAAAGTTGTGTACCCTCCTATTGGATTAGCTATCCTTAAGGAAGTAATAAGGTATGATGGTTCCACGTCTAACTTATCCACCAAATACTTAGAGGTAAATTGATCCACTAATATCAAATAATACTCTTACTGGTATGCTATGAGTCAAAAACGTATCTTCCATCACAGACTTTCCTTTCTCAGCAACAGTTGGTTTGGAAGATGATAGCTCTAAAGTGAAAACTTTTCCTTTGTCGACTATGACCAGTTTTGGACACTGATTCTTGTAGTTCCCTATCTAGTCACAGTTGAAGCACTTCATACTTTTCTTTTCTATAACCTTCTTCCCTTTACCAGTCTTCCACTCATGAGCATAATGCCCTTTCTTGTCGCATTTGAAGAAGACAACATCAACTTTCCCTTTCTTGGCAGCACAGCCCTTCTGAGCTCCCTTCTTCTTAAAGAACCTCCTCTTCTTTCCTTGGGATCCTTGAGTCTCTATTGACTTATCTTTTCCAAAATTAAAAAGCATTTCTTCATTTTGGATAGCCATTTCCACCACTATGTTCGATGGATCATTGAGATGTGGCATAGTTGCCTTAACAATCTCCGTCCTCAACCCCCGGGTGAACTTCTCATTTATCTTAATCACGATATCAATGGTAGCATATCCATACCTAGATAGCCCATCAAACGTAGCATAATATTCCAATACCATCATATCCCTTTGCTCCAATTCCATAAACTTCTTGAGCAATGCGGACATGGCCACTTCAAACAAAAAAAATTCCTCGTCCTTCTAAAATTCGCCCAAGTCAACTCCTTCTCAGGCACTCCTACAGTAACCCATTCCACCAGAATAAAGCAACTACATATAACCGTCTAGAAGCCAATCACCTTTTCTACTTATCATTCAAACCTAAATCAACAAAAAAATCCTTTCACAATATAATAGCCAGTTCTCAACTTCTACTGCATCTTCAGTTCCCAGAAAAGGCTTCCCACCCATACTGGTGTAGTCTTGAATCAACTTGGCATACTTACTACCAACTGGTGTTGTAGGATTGACTCCACCATTATTAACAGCATTCCCTCCAGCTACCCCTAAGCTACCCCCACAACTGCTCCAACTTACATCAGATTGATGAAGAATTGATACTTTGTCCCCATATCTACTGGTGGGGTCGCGGCACCTACATTGGCATCTGCATTTTGATTAGCATTTACCTATCGACCTGGTTCCTCCTGGTATTGGGCTGAGCATTTCCATTGGTTGTGGTCCTTCCACCACTAAGATTCACTCTTTTATTTCCTACCATTATATATTTCGTTTTCATAATTCTACATACGAGCCTTAGTAAGATATAGAAGAACGGTCTAAGAAAGAGGGGAGGATAGAGATGGAATACATACTTATATATAGCAAATACAAGTACGTTACTATAACGTTATCCCATGCCCCAATCTTATTCTTTGATTCATTAGGATTATTTTTTCAAAAACTCTTTATTTTAAAATTCTTCTAGTCATAAACCTATGCACTAATACCAACTTGTAACATCCCTCATTCTAAGGCCCAAAACTAACTACTACAGATGTTGTGGTCATCCATGGTAATTAATTCTTGACGATGAAATGCGGCTATATTAATCACCTGAATAATCAAAGCATATGGATAAGAGAAATTTTTAAACACAGTATAATAACCGATTTTCACATTTTGTGTAACATCCCGCCTTTTCGCACAATTTAAACCGACACACATGCCGATTCAAACCATACGGAAGGGCGGATTTGTTATGGGGTAAATAAGAAAAAAAAACAGAGAAGAAAAAAAACAAAAAGAATCTCACAGCGGAAGGATAAAATATAATAAGAAAATATACAGTTTATAAAAACTGTTTACAAACATTTATATAATACATATCAGAGTTACACATACCAATAACAATGCAGCGGAACAGTGTGAGTGTAGTGCAATACTATGAATAATAATAATACAAATTCTTCGTCTTCGTCCTCCAAAGCTAAAGTCTTCGATCCTGAAATGCTCGGACTGACCCGAGCGAATTTGAAAAGACAAAAACACTCGAGTCAGAACTAAAAGATCTTATGTGGGTTAAATTAACAGAAATAAATATGAGTGCAATAACTCAAAAGATGTTCGGGATTTACATCTCCTAAGGATCCGTTAAACTATTTACTATGTAGTATATTGCGCTATTATAATAGTGTCTATAGTAAAATAAACATACTTTTAAATAGCATTAAGGCTTTACATTTTCCACCTTAACACGTAATAGTCCCAGTAGTCCATCCAATATCATAGTCCCTCCTGATCGGAAAGCCACCAGAGGATACCACACGGGCTACGGGAGAAATCCAAACTCGTACAAGGCGCGATAGGGTAGGTGACACGGCACAACTAGGCAAGCCAGGGTAGATATACCAATTACGCTTCCGGGTCGATGGTAACGCGTAGCCGCAGCTACCGCCCACCTCGAACAAACTCCCCAAAATCAAAATAGAAGTGGCCACCGAATCAATCCAAAGTCAAAGTATAATATCGAAGAGGAGTATCCGATCAGAGGAATGACCTCATTAACCCGTCAATCGCTCCTGTTTTAGCCACCTTATGCCAACTCACGGGAGTTGGGTCCACGTATTTACCTTACAGGAAACGTCGCCACCAACCTACTTCATTCTGGAATCTCCACCGCGTACACGGTTAGTCAAAGTGGTTTTCGGTATCGACAGTGAGTATGTCCATATCCGATCTCGGTCTCTTTGCCAACCCATCGTTATTATAACACCGCGGTCATTTAAAAGTAGTTTATACTTTAAAACCAGAATAAATTTTCCATTTCAAAACTATGAATTCGATATCAATTTAAAAACCCAAAATAATATGATATCATTTTATCTCAAATATAACTCTTTTTCCAAAATCATACCGGTTTAAAATATAAATATCTGGAAACCAAACATTTGAATTATATTTTCAAAACATAATATTTCGGAATTCATACTTTTAAAACCATACTTCTAAAACTTGAATGGTTTGGATATTCAACAGTATATAAGATAAATGGTTTACTTCTAAGGTTACTTTGTAAAGAAATTATTTCCAGGGCTTTACAAATATACTTCTTTATTTAAAGTCTACCAAATTTAAATATCACTTTCAAGTTCCAAAACCACTTCAATTTCTATTTATATATATATATATATATATATATATATATATATATATATATATATATATATATCCATTTGGAGTATTAATATTTCAAAACTAAAGTTGGAATTTATTCTTTCAACAAATTAAATGTTCTATTATTTAGTTTTGAATATTTACATAAAATCTATAAATAAAACTCCAATTTCTAGAAATTAACTATTTTCTTAAATTTAAATTATACTAAAATATTCTATTTAAGTAAATCTTGGAAAATCCATTTATAAATATCATACCTTAAAATTTCCAAATTTAAACATATAAGATAAATCACCAAATTCCATTTTCTCAAATTTTTATCATTTTATTCAACAGGTTTATACACAGCTCAAATTTAAAATTTTAACTTCATATGTGTATGTCTCGAAGAAAAATATTTTATAAAATATCAAAATTAAATTTTATAAACCGTATCCCATCCAAACCATAGAAATCACTTTTAAAATAATTTATATATAGACCATGGTGCCTGTATATAATTTTCTATCCTATGGTCAAGTGATACAGATATTTATCATTTCAATCCGCAATTTAAAAATAAAATTTTGCGGTTGTATATCATTTCAAACCACAATCCCGAATGAAATGAAAAATGCATGATAACTTGCAATTTAATGATATCAAATAAACATCCATTCATCAACATCATCCATTGTCCAAATCACAATCATCCATCAATATCAATCAAAATCAATATATATATGAGATTATATAGCAGGTAATAACTGTCAATTATATTCAAATTAAATTTAACAACTATTAATCTAACATTTTATATTCAGTAATAATTTATATAACTGTTAACTAGCAGTTTATATGCAAACAAATAAATTATAACTGTAAATAAATACGCAATAAATAAATTAAATTAACAGTTAAATTTAATAAATGCAATTCAACAGATATGAATGAAATAAACATGCCAAATACTCATAAATAAATTTCTATTCATTTCTAAAATTAATTTAACAAACATAAAAACTTTTAGAAGTTGTGAGTGGGTTAAAACACTCACCTTTTTTGAATTTAAATTGGATTTAGATCCAATTTAAATCCAAAAATTCGACGGTCTCCAAATCTGTCCAAACCAGCGTCAAAAAAATCTGGAATTTAATTACGATCCTAAAAAAAATCGCGCATGAAACGGAGTTCGTATGTGGAAGTTAAATGTATTAACGCATTTGAAAAATCAAAATTAAATTAATTCAAACAAAAATAAATTAAACGAAAATGAAATACCGTGCCACATCCGCTCTTCCCACGTGAAAAATGCGTATGCTTCTTCTTGATTTCAAGCTTTGTTCCATAATTTTTCTTTTATTTCGATTTACTTTAATTTTCCTCCTTATTATATGAATGTATGTATTTTTAAAAGGTTTGGAAAAGAAAAAAAAATATTTGAAAAAGAAGATTTGAAAAAGAAAAGGATTAAAATAAGAACTGAAAATGGAAGAGAAGATCTAGATTTGAAAAGAAAGAAGAAGTATGAAATAGAAGAAAACTTGAAGAAGAATATTTGAAGAGGAAGGAAAAAATTAGAATGAGATATAATAAGGAGATTTGAAGAAGAAAAGAAGGAGAAGGAGATTTGAATGGAGGCTAGGGTTTCATTTGCATCATTTCGTATTTATAAGGTTAGAGTTAGGTTTAGGGACAAATAGATTTGAAAGGAGAGGCTGCTATTAATTAGAAATAAAGTGAATATGAACACTTGGTATTGAAATATAGCAAATATGAACAGTCCTTTTTTTTTTAAAGTAGCAGGTATTAAAAAGAGGTATTTATTAATTAGAAAGAAAATGAATATGGAGGGACAAAAATAAATGACACGTTTCGTTAGTTTGATTCTAAATTAATTAAGTGCAAGATACAGAAAAATTTGAATACATCATATATATATATTCATACTTTAACCGTGTGACAAAATTGCTAAACATACATCAAGTACGATTAATTGGTGACAATATATAGGAATAATCAACAATAAACGTGGATGCAATCACATAAGGATCTAATAGGGAAGGAGATAAAAAGTAACGACGTTGATTAATTCCACTTTCCCACTTTAGCCAATCCAATTACAAAATTTAAAATTTTATAAAATTTCTCTCCTTTGATTTCTTAAACAATTTTAATAACTAACAACAAGTTCTATGTTAATTCAATCATTAATCATTTCGCCAATTACCAAATTAAATTTCAATTATTCGCAATAAATCAAATTATAAATTTTTCATTCCAATAAATAAAATAAATCTTGATTTTTTTTTTCTTCCATCCTTATTAATTCCACAACTTGTTCAATTTGAAAATCATTATCATATTTTCCAAATGTTACCTTAATTTAACACTTATGTAACGTATTATTAGATTCGTTGCAAGATTTCAATTTCAATCCCCATTTCTTAATATACTCAAATTCTGGACATTTTTATTTCCTTACCCATAAGTGTAACATTTATTGCCAATTCCATCCAAATTTAACAGGTAGCCCTTAACAATGTTTTCAATCCAAAGGTTATACTTAAGTTTACGTTGTATTCTACAACTTATCATATTATGAAGAAAATTCACATTATTCCCCAATATTACCTTAATTCATATTAACTTAACATTAAATTTACTCTTCATTCTATTATTAACCTATTAGTATTAAATAGATGAAATTAACATTGGTTTTACACTCTATTACGTAGATATCCTTAAATTTTATCTAAGTTTATATTTACATAATATTCCAACATTAAATTTCATCTAAATTTTTTTCTTCCTTTTTATTTTAATTAAATCCAATTTCCCTAAAGTTACATTCAAACAAGTAAATTTTGATTTCCAATCAATCATTATACTATAACATTCTTAACATTTTTTCATTACACTACTAAATTCTACCTTGATAAGTTTACGCTTCTATTGCTTTACTTTCACACTTCCGTTAAAATATAAATTAATTCTAAAGTAACGTTTATTGTTGACCCCGCCATTTTAATTACTCATATTTAGATGAACGTTATTTCAAATAAGTTCATTGACTCATTTAAATTAGGTAGTTTATAGTAGTTGTTATTCCACCCTTACAATTATTTCCTACTAACGTGCTACCAACTCCTTTAATTAAAATTTGAATTCCAAACCTTATTTAATATACTAAGTAAGATAAATAACATATATAGATTGCTACCAACTTTCCTTTTCTTGCATCTATGTGTTTATTACTTGACACACCAGTAAATATTACATATACACAAAATTCCGTTATCACTTGCCTAACAAGGTTATTATCACTTAAGATCTCACTGCATCCACATTTTCACATTTTCATTTCCTAGTTTCTTTACTTTATTCTACTTAATTTATTACAAATGGGATTTTCTTTGGTTTACATCTTATTTGTATTTAACATTTCTCAATCACCAATTCATTTCACTTTAACTGCGGTAAATTGGCGGATAAATTGAATTTGATTCCCAAAATCTAAATTAACAAGAAACAAGGGTAGGTAACATACAATAGTCATTACTCCAAATTCTAGTCACCTAAATAGTCTTTTATTCCTTGCAAATAAATGTTACTATTTATTTTCATAGTACAAATCTCAATGATTATTCCATTTTATATTTGCTTAGGCCATTTATAGTCCACTATACATATCTACATAAATGGGTAATTTATTCAATTCATTAAGTGTCAATTCTATTAAGCCCTGTTTATATCTTATGCATTCTTCTATTACTTTACAAAAGGGAATAACTTTTAAACTCATACACTTAATAACAAAACCGTTATAAATCCAATAAACTTCCAAATCCAAGTTTGTACACATTTTACACAACTATTATGATTTCTCACAAACGTTGAATTTATTAAATGACCATTTATTATAATTTAATTCCCTTAATTGAATCAAATGCTTATTATTATATATATTCTTTTCATTCTACCATTCCTTCCCATTTTATATTCATTAACGTATTTACACATCTCTATCTTTCAAATATAAAATAACCAAACTGATTACAAACACTGTTTCTATCAATTTTCATAAGTTTGTTCAAAACTATACTTTTGTTTACATAAAATAAATTTTATGTTTCTATTAGTTTTCTTTTCCTTTCACTACAGGCATAAATTATTACTATCTACACTAATTACATCTTTGTATTAATGAACACCATTTAAGTTAATATTTATACTAACATTCACAAATTCAACATTTATTTGTTTCTTCAAAATTACTTTAAATCAAGTTGTGAAAATTTACATTATCCACATCTATTATCATAAAATTTTATAGTTACACTAAATTGCAACCACTATACCAAATTTCTACATTTATTCTTAACCAAATTAGAAATTATATTAATTCATTTTATTAAATATCATAAATTTAACGGGTCGTTACAATCTCCCCCACTCAAAACTTTTCGTCCCCGAAAAGGAAAAAGAAGGGAGGAGGAAGATTTACAGTGCATCTTATTTCAAATATTAACTTATAAACAATATTTTACTGGATTAATTTCCTTTAATGAAATATACTTGTTTTATAATCATTATATCCTTTAATACTTGAATTATTAAAGTTGGGAAAATACTTTCACAAAATTCTAAGTCCAAAATTTCCTGAAAATTTTGGCAAAGTCTCCTTTGTACGGAGGGACTCTGGAGAAAATATAATATCCAAATATACAAATATATTACACATATTATCCAAATAAAATATCCCAACACGGGAAAATATATAAAATAGCGCTTTATACGTAATCCGGAAACGTACCTATTTGTCGGGCAATACGCTTATTATTACGGAACCAAAAGCAGTAGCAGTTGCTTCCATAACCTGTATTTTCTTATAAGCCTAAAAGGTTAAATATTTATTTTAAAATGAACTATTCTAGTGGATTCAATCATTCATATCCAATCAAATGCAACAACCATACATTTTAACAAACAGCACACACCGCAAACAAAATCATTCAATCAAACAAACAATTAGTTGTTAGGTTCAAATTCCGAAATTGTACGAAATGTAAAATAACTATCAAGTGCATCCTTTACTCAACAGTCTTAGATGGAACAAAGATAGATTATTTCTCCATCCAACAACTTCAAAATTCCTTACCCAACAACCATACATCAACCAAACAATTCAAATCAACACCAAAATAGCTTATTATACATTTATTTCATACTTCAGTGGTTTGATTTTCTTCCCTTCATTTATGAGGGATTTCTTTGTTCTTACAAGTTTTATTTTCCAATTATCCCAAAATTCATTATATTTGTATTTCCTTTTATTACTTAAGTTTCCTTTTATTACCTAAGTTTATAAAATAAATTCTCATTAATAACAACAAATATTTTGAATATCTTCATTTCCTTACTCTTCACTTGTAAGATTTCCCTTAAATTCTTAATCTGCTAACATTCATTCTTATAAGTGGAAGTTTTTATTTATCCATTAACTATGAATTGCAGTCATTTAATTTTTCCTACTTTCCATTATATTAGAATAGGAAAGATTAAAACATACTTAAGTCAATAATCATACAATCAATTCTTATTTTGAATTTCATTTTATATACTTAGGTTCATATCATCTATTAATAATTCTTAACCCTTTTTCAGTAAAATTTCAATTATAACCTAAGTTTATACCATTAAATTCTTATTATAACAGTAATTTATTGAATACTTCATTTTTCCTAAATTCCTACTTATAAAATATTCAATTCCAGTTTCTCATTTAACACTTCAACTTTTATATTTGGGTAAGTTATTTATGTTAAGGAAATTGCAATTGAACTTATACAAGTTTAATCTCCATTCTTTTAATTAAATTTAATGTTTATCCATATTACTCTTTGTCTCATATGTATGCAAATTCCTCTTTATAGCTTTGCAATTATTCTCTTATTTCAATTAGAGGTTTCAATTCATTTATTACTTAACTTTTATTTCACTACAATTTAACAATTGATTAATGGAGAATTTTAGAATTGGATTTCGGGTCAGATTTCAATTTATTTCAAAATAATAGATAAATAAGTTCTTACAACTCAAAATCTCTAATTATAGTTAGAACAATAAAAGAATTTTTTTTTTAGAAAATTTCATAATAAATCTGCGGTAGAATTTACTACAGTGGCCTTTCCCCTTCGAAACTCGAAAGGAAAGTCGATGATGCGGCCGTCATCACCGAATTTATTTTCCAGTGACAGAGAGGAAAGTACAGAATTTAATTTTTTTTTTCCCAAAATCTTCTTTAAAACAATTCTTCCAAATTATACGAAATATTTATATAAGAAATTACTTATAAACCAAATCAATAAATTTCACAAATTCTTTGAAAGCAGATTTGGAAAAAATCTCGGACTTAAGTTCTAAAATCTCCAATTTGATTTATCATAATTTCAACTTAGCTTCAGTTATTATAAATATTTTATTTCCTAACACCCAATCTATAGCAACCAAATATATATATATATCTTTATAAAAATATTTTTATATATAGAAAATATAATAGGCAAAATTCTTTCATTTACCTATATTAAAACAAATATTATGTCGGTCTGTCCTATTAAGTGTTTAGAAATCCCTATTGATGACATAGCGTCCCATGCATCAACCAGAATTTATAAATACAAAGCGGAACAGATTAACACAATATAAAAATCTTTTTATTAATACTAACAAATACGCTCTCTCATATATATACACTCAGCGACTCCCATAGGATATTACTACCCTATTAACAAAGAGTCAAACCCCACAAAGCCAAGGTTTATCGCTAAACCTGGCTCTGATACCAACTGTAACATCCCGCCTTTTCGCACGATTTAAACCGACACACATGCCGATTCAAACCATACGGAAGGGCGGATTTGTTATGGGGTAAATAAGAAAAAAAACAGAGAAGAAAAAAAACAAATAGAATCTCACAGCGGAAGGATAAAATATAATAAGAAAATATACAGTTTATAAAAACTGTTTACAAACATTTATATAATACATATCAGAGTTACACATACCAATAACAATGCAGCGGAACAGTGTGAGTGTAATGCAATACTATGAATAATAATAATACAAATTCTTCATCTTCGTCCTCCAAAGCTAAAGTCTTCGATCCTGAAACGCTCGGACTGACCCGAGCGAATTTGAAAAGACAAAAACACTCGAGTCAGAACTAAAAGATCTTATGTGAGTTAAATTAACAGAAATAAATATGAGTGCAATAACTCAAAAGATGTTCGGGATTTACATCTCCTAAGGATCCGTTAAACTATTTACTATGTAGTATATTACGCTATTATAATAGTGTCTATAGTAAAATAAACATACTTTTAAATAGCATTAAGGCTTTACATTTTCCACCTTAACATGTAATAGTCCCAGTAGTCCATCCAATATCATAGTCCCTCCTGATCGGGAAGCCACCAGAGGATACCACACGGGCTACGGGAGAAATCCAAACTCGTACAAGGCGCGATAGGGTAGGTGACACGGCACAACTAGGCAATGCCAGGGTAGATATACCAATTACGCTTCCGGGTCGATGGTAACGCGTAGCCGCAGCTACCGCCCACCTCGAACAAACTCCCCAAAATCAAAATAGAAGTGGCCACCGAATCAATCCAAAGTCAAAGTATAATATCGAAGAGGAGTGTCCGATCAGAGGAATGACCTCATTAATCCGTCAATCGCTCCTGTTTTAGCCACCTTATGCCAACTCACGGGAGTTGGGTCCACGTATTTACCTTACAGGAAACGTCGCCACCAACCTACTTCATTCTGGAATCTCCACCGCGTACACGGTTAGTCAAAGTGGTTTTCGGTATCGACAGAGAGTATGTCCATATCCGATCCCGGTCTCTTTGCCAACCCATCGTTATTATAACACCGCGGTCATTTAAAAGTAGTTTATACTTTAAAACCAGAATAAATTTTCCATTTCAAAACTATGAATTCGATATCAATTTAAAAACCCAAAATAATATGATATCATTTTATCTCAAATATAACTCTTTTTCCAAAATCATACCGGTTTAAAATATAAATATCTGGAAACCAAACATTTGAATTATATTTTCAAAACATAATATTTCGGAATTCATACTTTTAAAACCATACTTCTAAAACTTGAATGGTTTGGATATTCAACAGTATATAAGATAAATGGTTTACTTCTAAGGTTACTTTGTAAAGAAATTATTTCCAGGGCTTTACAAATATACTTCTTTATTTAAAGTCTACCAAATTTAAATATCACTTTCAAGTTCCAAAACCACTTCAATTTCTATTTATATATATATATATATATATATATATATCCATTTGGAGTATTAATATTTCAAAACTAAAGTTGGAATTTATTCTTTCAACAAATTAAATGTTCTATTATTTAGTTTTGAATATTTACATAAAATCTATAAATAAAACTCCAATTTCTAGAAATTAACTATTTTCTTAAATTTAAATTATACTAAAATATTCTATTTAAGTAAATCTTGGAAAATCCATTTATAAATATCATACCTTAAAATTTCCAAATTTAAACATATAAGATAAATCACCAAATTCCATTTTCTCAAATTTTTATCATTTTATTCAACAGGTTTATACACAGCTCAAATTTAAAATTTTAACTTCATATGTGTATGTCTCGAAGAAAAATATTTTATAAAATATCAAAATTAAATTTTATAAACCGTATCCCATCCAAACCATAGAAATCACTTTTAAAATAATTTATATATAGACCACGGTGCCTGTATATAATTTTCTATCCTATGGTCAAGTGATACGGATATTTATCATTTCAATCCGCAATTTAAAAATAAAATTTTGCGGTTGTATATCATTTCAAACCACAATCCCGAATGAAATGAAAAATGCATGATAACTTGCAATTTAATGATATCAAATAAACATCCATTCATCAACATCATCCATTGTCCAAATCACAATCATCCATCAATATCAATCAAAATCAATATATATATGAGATTATATAGCAGGTAATAACTGTCAATTATATTCAAATTAAATTTAACAACTATTAATCTAACATTTTATATTCAGTAATAATTTATATAACTGTTAACTAGCAGTTTATATGCAAACAAATAAATTATAACTGTAAATAAATACGCAATAAATAAATTAAATTAACAGTTAAATTTAATAAATGCAATTCAACAGATATGAATGAAATAAACATGCCAAATACTCATAAATAAATTTCTATTCATTTCTAAAATTAATTTAACAAACATAAAAACTTTTAGAAGTTGTGAGTGGGTTAAAACACTCACCTTTTTTGAATTTAAATTGGATTTAGATCCAATTTAAACCCAAAAATTCGACGGTCTCCAAATCTGTCCAAACCAGCGTCAAAAAAATCTGGAATTTAATTACGATCCTAAAAAAAAATCGTGCATGAAATGGAGTTCGTATGTGGAAGTTAAATGTATTAACGCATTTGAAAAATCAAAATTAAATTAAATTCAAACAAAAATAAATTAAACGAAAATGAAATACCGTGCCACATCCGCTCTTCCCACGTGAAAAATGCGTATGCTTCTTCTTGATTTCAAGCTTTGTTCCATAATTTTTCTTTTATTTCGATTTACTTTAATTTTCCTCCTTATTATATGAATGTATGTATTTTTAAAAGGTTTGGAAAAGAAAAAAAAATATTTGAAAAAGAAGATTTGAAAAAGAAAAGGATTAAAATAAGAACTGAAAATGGAAGAGAAGATCTAGATTTGAAAAGAAAGAAGAAGTATGAAATAGAAGAAAACTTGAAGAAGAATATTTGAAGAGGAAGGAAAAAATTAGAATGAGATATAATAAGGAGATTTGAAGAAGAAAAGAAGGAGAAGGAGATTTGAATGGAGGCTAGGGTTTCATTTGCATCATTTCGTATTTATAAGGTTAGAGTTAGGTTTAGGGACAAATAGATTTGAAAGAAGAGGCTGCTATTAATTAGAAATAAAGTGAATATGAACACTTGGTATTGAAATATAGCAAATATGAACAGTCCTTTTTTTTTTAAAGTAGCAGGTATTAAAAAGAGGTATTTATTAATTAGAAAGAAAATGAATATGGAGGGACAAAAATAAATGACACGTTTCGTTAGTTTGATTCTAAATTAATTAAGTGCTAGATACAGAAAAATTTGAATACATTATATATATATATATATTCATACTTTAACTGTGTGACAAAATTGCTAAACATACATCAAGTACGATTAATTGGTGACAATATATAGGAATAATCAACAATAAACGTGGATGCAATCACATAAGGATCTAATAGGGAAGGAGATAAAAAGTAACGACGTTGATTAATTCCACTTTCCCACTTTAGCCAATCCAATTACAAAATTTAAAATTTTATAAAATTTCTCTCCTTTGATTTCTTAAACAATTTTAATAACTAACAACAAGTTCTATGTTAATTCAATCATTGATCATTTCGCCAATTACCAAATTAAATTTCAATTATTCGCAATAAATCAAATTATAAATTTTTCATTCCAATAAATAAAATAAATCTTGATTTTTTTTTTCTTCCATCCTTATTAATTCCACAACTTGTTCAATTTGAAAATCATTATCATATTTTCCAAATGTTACCTTAATTTAACACTTATGTAACGTATTATTAGATTCGTTGCAAGATTTCAATTTCAATCCCCATTTCTTAATATACTCAAATTCTGGACATTTTTATTTCCTTACCCATAAGTGTAACATTTATTGCCAATTCCATCCAAATTTAACAGGTAACCCTTAACAATGTTTTCAATCCAAAGGTTATACTTAAGTTTACGTTGTATTCTACAACTTATCATATTACGAAGAAAATTCACATTATTCCCCAATATTACCTTAATTCATATTAACTTAACATTAAATTTACTCTTCATTCTATTATTAACCTATTAGTATTAAATAGATGAAATTAACATTGGTTTTACACTCTATTACGTAGATATCCTTAAATTTTATCTAAGTTTATATTTACATAATATTCCAACATTAAATTTCATCTAATTTTTTTTCTTCCTTTTTATTTTAATTAAATCCAATTTCCCTAAAGTTACATTCAAACAAGTAAATTTTGATTTCCAATCAATCATTATACTATAACATTCTTAACATTTTTTCATTACACTACTAAATTCTACCTTGATAAGTTTACGCTTCTATTGCTTTACTTTCACACTTCCGTTAAAATATAAATTAATTCTGAAGTAACGTTTATTGTTGACCCCGCCATTTTAATTACTCATATTTAGATGAACGTTATTTCAAATAAGTTCATTGACTCATTTAAATTAGGTAGTTTATAGTAGTTGTTATTCCACCCTTACAATTATTTCCTACTAACGTGCTACCAACTCCTTTAATTAAAATTTGAATTCCAAACCTTATTTAATATACTAAGTAAGATAAATAACATATATAGATTGCTACCAACTTTCCTTTTCTTGCATCTATGTGTTTATTACTTGACACACCAGTAAATATTACATATACACAAAATTCCGTTATCACTTGCCTAACAAGGTTATTATCACTTAAGATCTCACTGCATCCACATTTTCACATTTTCATTTCCTAGTTTCTTTACTTTATTCTACATAATTTATTACAAATGGGATTTTCTTTGGTTTACATCTTATTTGTATTTAACATTTCTCAATCACCAATTCATTTCACTTTAACTGCGGTAAATTGGCGGATAAATTGAATTTGATTCCCAAAATCTAAATTAACAAGAAACAAGGGTAGGTAACATACAATAGTCATTACTCCAAATTCTAGTCACCTAAATAGTCTTTTATTCCTTGCAAATAAATGTTACTATTTATTTTCATAGTACAAATCTCAATGATTATTCCATTTTATATTTGCTTAGGCCATTTATAGTCCACTATACATATCTACATAAATGGGTAATTTATTCAATTCATTAAGTGTCAATTCTATTAAGCCCTGTTTATATCTTATGCATTCTTCTATTACTTTACAAAAGGGAATAACTTTTAAACTCATACACTTAATAACAAAACCGTTATAAATCCAATAAACTTCCAAATCCAAGTTTGTAAACATTTTACACAACTATTATGATTTCTCACAAACGTTGAATTTATTAAATGACCATTTATTATAATTTAATTCCCTTAATTGAATCAAATGCTTATTATTATATATATTCTTTTCATTCTACCATTCCTTCCCATTTTATATTCATTAACGTATTTACACATCTCTATCTTTCAAATATAAAATAACCAAACTGATTACAAACACTGTTTCTATCAATTTTCATAAGTTTGTTCAAAACTATACTTTTGTTTACATAAAATAAATTTTATGTTTCTATTAGTTTTCTTTTCCTTTCACTACAGGCATAAATTATTACTATCTACACTAATTACATCTTTGTATTAATGAACACCATTTAAGTTAATATTTATACTAACATTCACAAATTCAACATTTATTTGTTTCTTCAAAATTACTTTAAATCAAGTTGTGAAAATTTACATTATCCACATCTATTATCATAAAATTTTATAGTTACACTAAATTGCAACCACTATACCAAATTTCTACATTTATTCTTAACCAAATTAGAAATTATATTAATTCATTTTATTAAATATCATAAATTTAACGGGTCGTTACATTTTGTTTCACCAAGGATATTTCATATTCATTAAATAATCTCATTGTAATCCCACATTAAGAGAAATTATAATTATTACAAAAACCTCCAAGAGAGACATGTGAAGATGCCCTCTTGGTTGATCAGAGACATATACTTGTCATTATACGACTTCGCCATTACATCCAAATAGACAAAATCAAACTACACAGCTCTTAATAGCTAGATTGCCTCCTGCACGTCTATGGAAGCTTATTCGTCGTATTAGAAAACCCAAAAATACCCTCACTCTCAAACCATTCAAATTAATTTTAAGCAACCGAGAGTTTAAGGGAAAAACATAAACTTCGAGTCAGATTAAAAGTAAGGTGTGGATAATAACTTACCATCTCGAACTAATAGATATCTAATGAGACCATGTCGTTGAGTGGAACGGGTTTTCCCCTCAATAGTATCTTAACTAGAATACATTAACCATATGTTGTGCTCCTACATCCACAATGATTAAATCATAATAATATATGACGATATGAAAGAATTCAATACACTTTAGATTACCTATCCAATTTACGTATCAATCTATCGAAATTTATAGTTTTTCTAGGGTTATTATAAACCTATTAGCTTTTATGAGCTAACTAATAACCTGTCTCAATTCTTAGGGACAATATGTCTAGCTTCATAGATTTCATGGGATCACTAAGAACCTATTGGTTTATACCAATACTTTCCAAACATAGTTTTCATAGGTTTACTATGAACCTATTGAATTCTCCAATAACATCTTCCAAATCATAGTTTTCGTGGGATTACCGTAAATCTTTTGATTTCTATCAATAACATATCCGGATGAAGTTTTCATGGAATTACTAGGAACTTATTGGACCTTTCCAATAATATTTATCATGTCATAATTTTTATGGGATGACTATGAACCTATTGAACCCTATAAATAACCTGTCTGAATCAGTAACCTTTTGATGTTCTGGGCATCATATACTTCTGATCTACCTGATCTTCTGGATGCAATTCCACTCACTCGGAAGTTAATTATGTTTATACTCACTAGCGGGTCAACCTAGCTGGTTATTCTACCCCTTAACACCCCAAAATGCAGTTATGGGTCATATATGAATATGATAATAACAACATGCATAATAACTCATCAAATAAACACAAGAACGTATAACATCCATCATTCAATATGTTCAATTAATAATCTCTTCATGTCTCATAATTACTTAATCTTAAGTAATATCCTCTTTGGAAATTTCAATTCAAAGTTTAGGCTATTTCATAGTTAAAATCCTTGAAAACTAGTTTCATATATGATAAATCCCTTTTAAATCATATTCAAATCAAGGAAACACTTAGCCCTTTAAATGGTTTAAAATAGGTTAACGTCTATGGCATAGATGAAGTCGACGTAAAAGCTTGTGGCTTTTTGCCCTTAATAAAATAGAGTTTAACTCTCGCGGCACTAAACCATATCAACCTTCATCTGGATCGAAAACCAAAACTTAAAACGTTTTATAAGTTATATGGCTCATTGCCAAAGATATAGGATCATCAACCCTCATAAACATAGGCTTCTTCTTCGCCCTTCTTAAAAATAGTTTTAATTAGCTTCGAAAATAGCCTCTTCGACATTAAAAAGATAAGGTGCGACGTTGTAGCCAAGCAGAATTGACTCTAAAACATAACTTCATCAACTTTAATGCACATCGATGCCTAAGACCCTCGACGATGTTTTATACACTTAAACCACTTTAGTTACCATGCCCCTTTTTATATAGAGTCGAAGAAATAATAGCGGCGTCATTGCCTTGCTTTGGAAAACAAACAAAGAGATGCGACATCATTTAAAATAGTGATGAAGGAATGTGACATTGTCAATGTAAACACTAAAGCTTTTATAAACATACGAGGAATCACGAAGTGCCATTACCACTTACAATATGTTGTCAATGATGTCGACTTCAACCTAATTGGAACAATTTCATAGTTACTGAAATAACTGCCCTAGGTTTCCTTTCACTACGACGTCGATGCCCATGAATGTAGATTGGTCTTAGGCTTGAAAACGATAGGGTGGCATGGCATTGTTGAAAATCTTATAAAAACTACTTTATTACTTCTTAAAGTAAAAAAAAATTCACCAAATCACAATTCTTGTTCAGTTTCTATTGGATAAATATTTTTTTACAAATCCTTTTTAGAAATTTCTACCGTCCAATAATTTCAAGTTCCAAAATATAATAATAACAATTAATTAATATCTTTTTTTAATTTTCCTTTTTATATGCTTATCTAGCACAATAAATTCACCATAAATCCAAATCACATGGGAAAATCCCAAAAATACACAGAATTCAGAAATATGATATTTTTTATCATATAAAACTTTGGGGCCAAATTCCATATTTAATTATTTTAAATAATTAAAACTCAAAATTAAGTTATTTCCTCCTTAAGAAATTCATAAAATATTCTTACTAATTTGGAAATTATGAAATTAAAAATCCATCTCCAAAATAACGTTTTACTTAATATATCCAAAAATCAAATCGTTCGGAGATAAAAATCTTAGGTTTAACCCTTAAAACCGATATAAATAATTCCTTACAATTTCCATAACTCTTTGTTTTACCCAAACAATGATATAACCAACATGGTACAACAAATCATCATAAGCGAATCAACTCAAAGCATGATTCAAAACCAAATAGGTATAAAAATGAGATGGTCTATCATTAGTCACCTTGATTTGATAACGAGCATTGAGACTTGAGCGAGTAGATTTGATTAACCTGGTTTTCTAAGTTTTCTTCCTATTTTCTTCTTGCTTATGGCCGACCTTGATTTTTCTCTTTGATTGTTTTAGTTTGATGAAAACGTGAATGATGTGGGAGGTAAGAGTTTAAGGGATGAAAGGTTTATATATCCCTATTTTATCCCTCTCGTGTATTCTGTTTGTTTAAAGTTATTAAAACAACCTTATCAATTTATTTAGTTAAGTCCCAACCTTAGTATTTGTCAAACCTCAATTTCCTTATCACACTACACATTACATTATTCTATATAATTTGTCTAATTAAATGTCATAAATAATGCTAATCAATATTAGGGGTGTTACAATAGATAACCAATTCCAATTGACAGATGGTTGGAGTTAATATATCGAATAAATAATCTCCATCTATGCTCGTCATCTCCACCGTTAAATAGTTAAATCTAAGGGAAATTTTGGCATATATCATTATGATTATAAAAAATTAGTAATAGATCCCTCTCAATTTTCCTTTATAAATTATATCTCTACTTACAAAAATGAAATTCATAGGGGTATTTGGGTCATTTTACTCATCTTAATATATGTTCTTAGAGTATATGTCCATAACTCATAACAACCGTAATAAACGTCGGAGTGGTTACTTTTAATTTTGAAAATGAGAGAAGTGAAAAATAAATCTATTCTATTATATAATAAATTTAATAATTGACCATTATTATTCTGCTCTCTCATTCATTCTTAGCCAATATACTCAATTCTCCATAGTCTTGGCATCAATTTTTCATTTTAACCCTCTATATGTGCTAATTTTTTATTTTCACCATAGAGATATAATTCATACCTCTTAGAATTCCTATGGTACACCTCAAAATGTTACAAAATCAATTATGCACATATCTTCCCATTTGTTCTTCATTCTCATTTATTTTTGTTTTCATTCCCAACTCATATAATGATTCTTTCCTTAATTCAGGTGATTATTTAGCATTCATTTACTCTTTTTCTTCTTACTTCTTATTTCATATCTATATTCTTCTCCTTCATTCAAGTAATTATTATGCATACGTTTTTTTCCTCCATACTCCGCATCTCATATCTATATATTATCATGTTTATTTCTTCTTCTATTTTTCTTAAACTCATACTTAAAAATTATTACTTTTCATAGTACTCATCAAATATAAGCCGTTTCAAGACTCAAATTCCTCATTCTCTTAATATTCAATGATTCAACATTGAGTAATGAAGTGGATGAGAACATCTCAAGATAAGATTCAACTATTAAATTTATTTATTTTGGATTTTGTTTAACTTTTTTATTATCGTTCTTAAATTCTTATTTAATAATGATGAAAATATATTTATGAAACCAAGACTTTATGTTTTTTCAGATTTGTTTATTTTGTTATTCTTGCTTTCTCTTTAAGAGTAATTAGATTAATATCTTCATAAAAATAAATAAATTAAATGATAAGTTTGTAAATCCAACCATGTATTCTTGGATTATGACATGAATTTTATAAGCAAATAATTTTATATTGAAATATATTATGGCTTAACCATTGCATATCGTTCTTTATCATATCCACAATCAGATTGTTGACTTTTTTATTTGTTTCATTATACCTACTTTTAACTATTATCCATTTATGTGAAACCAAAAGTCATGTCATAAACTAATAAAAAATTGGCAAATTCTATTTCAACACAGATAATTACTTAGTAGACCTCCTAAAATAAATAAAATTTTAAAGACTAAAATACTCTTAGAAAGCTGCATGCTTTCATTCTTCGCAATTCCATTATCTTCTTACGTCGGTTTCTTACCGTCTAAGCCACCATTTCTTCAAAACCCTAGTTTCTAAATTAATGAAGAACAAATTAAATTTTTCACTGCTAAGTTATTTTTTGGGTTTACAGACTTTTTTAATAGTAGTTTTCAAGAAAATATGAATTGGGTTTCTAAATCAGTGAAGAAAGAATTCAATTTTTCACTAGTAAGTTATTTTTTGGGTTTACTGACTTTACTAAGAAAAAATTCAATTTTTCACTACTAAGTTTCTAAATCAGTAAAGAAAAATTCTAAGCCTAGTTTCTAAATCAGTGAAAAAAATAATTTTTCACGTTTTGCGTGATGGGAACGATAGTTTTGAAAATGATAGGAGGCTATTAAGTTATTTTTTGGGTTTACAAACTTTTTTAATTTTTTGGAATGGGGCTATTAAATAAAACTCGGGTTGAAATAGAATTTGCCTAAAATATTATTCCCTCGGTAACCTTTTACTTTTGTGAAACTAAATGAATAATTTTTTATTAGTTGATTGCATGAGTTTTGTGATTTTGTATTGAAATTTGTTATTAGATTTGTTCACGGTTGTTTTTCTTATCATATCATCGACTCATATACATCGTTTGCTTTGCTATTTCTTTCATGTTAACCACTTTTAACTATTATGCATTCATATTTGAACTATTGTATATGATTGAATTTTACCAAGGTTTTTCTTATGTATTTATTAATTTTGGTTGTATTTGCTAATTTTTAATTTTATCGGTTTTTTATTCAAACCTTTGTCATAACTTTTTTTTACAGTAGGGTTTGTTTTTCATCAATTCCATGTTGGCTGATTCGAAGGGAGAGATAAAAAGTAACAACAGAGGGAGTTTCCATAAATAGTAAGACTATTACCATTCATTATAACTCATCATAAATTTATTTCATAATACATAAATTTGCTCACTTTTCTTGTAGTAAATACATTTATTTCACAATAACTGCATCAATCTATCTATTCTAATTTAATCCAGCTGAATTTTTTTCCTCTTCTTAGCCCATTAAATACCAAAAAAATTCTTATTCCCTCAATTTCTCTGTCTTCGGTTTGTTCTCCCTACTTTCATAAGTGTGTTTATTCCTCATCTCCGGCATCACGTAAAAAATTCAATTTTAAATTAGAAACAAATTAGATATTCTTTACAAATAGTTTATTTACTTATCTCATAATTATTTTTAACATGCTTATAATTTGATTGAATACATCAATAGTTCTTCACCTTTCATATGAAAGTGTGCTATGGACCGTATAATATGGATATATGACAATGCAGAGTATAGTGATGATAATAATACAGTAAATAGTGTAGAATATAAAAGCAGTATAATAAAAATGACACCAGATATTTTTATGCTGGTTTGGAGCATTGTCCTACGTCCAGTCCCAGACTCCTTCTGGAATTTCACTAAAACAACAATCCTCACTTAACTTGGAGGAACAGGTCTACACAAACCCTGAGCAGCCGAATAGGGACCTGAGCAACAGAACATGATTTTGCCTCAGCAGCTGAAGAGGACTTCACACGCCTGAGCGGCAGAACAGGACTTTAACAAATACAAAAGATTGTTTTGACTTTGTGTGTTCTAATAGCACGGATTTGTCACTTGTAGTACACCCTTCATATAATCTTCTCCTCGAGTATAAATATATATTTTATGAAGAATAGAAAGGTATAATATTGTTTTAATGCAGAATAATTGAAAGTATTATAGCAAATAGATTCAAGAGAATTAAATTAGAAAGATAAGAAAATTCGATGATAATTCGGTGATTTGGAATCGAGTTAGAGTAAGTATTTATATTATATATACAGTCGAAATCTATATCTATTTACAGGTTGTCATCGATCAAAAAGGGGGAGAATTTTGAGACTTGGTTTTGATTCATGACACAAAGCTATCACTACGACATACAGATTTGGCGACTACTACGACAAAAAGAGAATATATACTACAAGGAAACAAGACTTCAAAACCGATGCATCAATTATATTATTTTAGTTTTTCAGTCTTAGGTCAATTTTGTTAAAATCTCTCATCGTATATATTAGCTTATATATTTAGTCATCTTATTTCCAAATATTTTATACATATATAAGCATATAAATATATAAAAGTGTTTAAAGTTGTATATATTACTATACCTGTAAAAACTGTGCAAATTGCACAGATTTTCCTTGGAAATTCTGTGCAACATGTACAGGTGCACAGATATACAGATATATATTTAAAAATTCGTTTGAACATTCAATCGATCGATCCAGAGGTTCAGTTGACTGAATTGCAACAACAGCTGCTTTTTGAAAAGACACAACTATTTGTGAAGAGTTACGAATCTCTACGAAAAGATTTGGATGCAACACTTCAATTGAAACTCTTCATCAACGGTCGCTGCTCTTTAACCTCAATAAATACATATTCTAACTTGATTCCAAATCATCGAATTATCGTCGAATTTTCTTGTCTTTCTAATCTAACTCTCTTGAATCTATTTGCTATAATACTTTCAATTATTCTACATTAAAGCAATATTATACCTTTCTATTCTTCATAAAATACATATTTATACTCGAGGAGAAGATTATAGGAAGGGTGTACTACAAAACTATGTTATTAGAACACACAAAGTCAAAACAATCTTTTGTATTTGTTGAAGTCCTGTTCTGCTGCTCAGGCGTGTGAAGTCCTCTTCGGCTGCTGAAGCGAAATCATGTTCTGCTGCTCAGGTCCCTGTTCGGCTGCTCAAGGGTTGTATAGATCTATTCTCCGGGTTAAGTGAGGATTGTTGTAGTAAAATTCCAGAAGGAGTCTCGGACTGGACGTAGGACGGTGCTCCGAACCAGTATAAAAATTTCTGGTGTTAATTTTATTATACTGCTTTTATATTCTGCACTTTTACTGTATTACTATCATCACTATACTCTGTATTGTCATATATCCATATTACACGATCCATAGCACACTTTTATTTGGTATCAAAGCAAGGTCATCATATAACCGTAACACAGTTATCTGATAATCCAATAATATGGACACTAACACTAGCACTAGCACTTGCATTAACACTCGCTTCATTGAAGGACAATTCACTGCACATCCACCACTATTTAATGGCATGAATTACAACTATTGAGCCACATGAATGAGAATATATATGAAAGCAAATGGTTTTGATTCATGGAATATAACTCAGAAAAAATATATTATTTCTAATATAGAGTACTCTACTTGGTCAAATACACAGAAACTAGATGCCACAGCTAATGCAAAATCCATGAATATGTTGTTTTATGCCTTAGATAAAAATGAGTTTAACTGTGTTAGCATGTGCAATACTGCATATGAAATATGGCGTACACTTAAAGTTACACACGAAGGAACCAACAAGGTCAAACAAAGCAAAATATCCATGCTCAAAAGTCAGTTTCAAAACTTTAGAATGAAAGAAAATAAATCTATAAATGATATGTACTAAAGATTTCAGGATACTTATCATTCATTAGTAGGACTAGGAGAAAAATATTCAGACTTTAATATTGTATCCAAAATCCTCTCTTTAACGGAAGAATGGGAAAAAAAGTCCTCGCTATAGAAGAAGCGAACGATATTTCCAAAATAACTCCGGAAGAGTTAATAGGAAATCTAATGTCCTATGAAGTGAATTTGCAGGCTAAACGAGTTCAAGCCCAAGATAAAAAGAATATAGCATTCCATGCAGAACAAGAAGAATCAGATTCAGACAAAGACGACCTAGCCTTTATTGCCAAAAATTTCAAGAATTCTTGAAATATAGAAAAGGAAACAGAAATAATGGTAAGAGAAGCTCAAGCAGCAACAAACCACCGTCTTCATCAGTTATGTAGTGCTTTAACTATCACAAAAAGGGGCATATACAGAAGGACTGTCCAGATTAAAAGAAAGAATATCAAAATAAAAGGAAGGACAAATTCAAAAGAAAATCCTTTTTAGTTATATGGGATGATTCGGATTGCTTCTCTTCTTTTGAAAGTGAGAGTGACAACGATAATGAACAAACCAACGTACGCTTTATGGCCAAAGATAATGAGGTTAGTGATTTAACTTTTGATGATATGATAGAGATAAATTATGAATTATTATATACTTAGAAAGTCTCAAAAGAAAATATAAAGAGGCTGTAGAAAATCAGAACAAGGTAGAATTCAAAAGAGATATGCTTAAAAATGAGAAGAAAATATTGGAAGAAGAACTTGAGAAAACTCAAGAATCTCTTTCAAATTGTTAATTCTCAACTTATATTATTGAGTCAAGAAATTGAAACTCGAAAAGAAAAGAATGATGCTCTTATTTCTGAAAATCAAGTTTTAAAAACTAATATTAAAATGGTAGAACTAGAAAATTCAAGTCTAAAGACCAAACTAGAAGGAATCACTAAAAACGTTTCAAATTTTAACAAAGGAAGAGAAAATTTATCTAGGATTATTGAGAATTCACAACCTGTTAACAATAAAAAATGGTTTATGTTATAAGAAGAAAGTCAATAATTCACAATGAAGTAATTCAAAAGTTAAGTCTAATAAAACATCCACATCTTCAAGACTAGTTTCTAAAACTATAAATATATGGGTACCTAAAACTAATAACAAGTTAATAAGGAAAAAATTATATTAGTTCATTCATAAAAAATGTTCATAATAATAAAAATTATATTTATAAAAGGGATATTAAACCCACTTGGGTTTGGTTTCCTAAGACCTAACTCTTAGGACCCTTAAAAAAATTGGGTACCAACGTTATCTCATATTTTTTGTAGGTCCCATTCAAGAAAAAAGGAAAATGCATACTCGACAGTGGTTGCTCAAAATACACGACATGAGACAAAGATATGCTGATAAATATTACATACTCAGATGGAGGTTCTGTCACTTTTGAAGATAATTCCAAGGGTTATATCATCGGCAAAGGCGGTATGAGCAATTAGGCACATCTAATTTACCTCTTATTACAAACGTTTTATTAGTTAAGAATCTAAAACATAATCAATTAACTACTTTACCTAACAGCAAGTAGACGAGATATTATGATGAGTGTGTGTCTATGTGCATGATTTCAAGCTGACCCGAAAGAATCACATTTACGAGCCGTAAAACAAATACTACGTTATCTTAGTAAAACTACAAATTTCGGACTTTTCTATCCAAAAGAGTGCTCGTTCGAGTAGTATCATACAACGATGCTGATTTTGAAGGATCACAAACAGATAGAAAAAGTATAAGCAATACGTGTCACTTCATTGGTAAATCATTAATATCATAGTTTAGCAAGAAACAAAACTGTGTCTCACTATTAACTTGTGAAGCAGAATATATTTCTACGGCGCTAGCTTGCGCACAAGTAATTTATATGCAATGGACACCTAAAGACTTTGGAGTAAATCTATCAAAATCAACAACTTACTGCGATAATTCTAGTGCAATAAATCTATCCAAAAATCCATAAACCACTCAAGAACTAAACACACAGAAATTAGACATCACTTTCTATGCGATAATATAGAAAAAAGTGATAAATTTAGACTACGTTCCATCAGAAAATTAATTAGTTGATATTTTTACTAAACCATATACGTTTATAAAATTACGTCGTGAACTCGGTATAATGTCAATTAAAGATATATAAATAATAAAATATGAAAATTTTGATATAAAAACTAAAAAATAACTTTTTTTGCAAAAACTAAAAATTCTGACAATACTGAGACTCGAACCTATAACCAGATGTGAATAGCCCAAGTTCTTAACCACCTGAGCTACTGATTATTTCTGTTATGGTCTAAGACAGGGGCTCTATTATATGGTGACAACAATATATTAAATTGTGTATAAACACTTATCTTTCTCAACATACTTTACTCCTTATTATGCATATTTCATTACATAAGATAAAAATAACAGAAAAACAAACGAAATAGCACAATTTTCTAACCAACAACCTTTTTGTTTGGCTAAATTCAAGACAAGCCATTCAATTCAACCGTCTTTTACTCAACCTTAGGCTATAAATAGATATGCCTATTCTATGATATTCATGCAATCGAACTGAAATACAAACTAATTTTCAAGGTGTCAACTTCTTCATCCACTGTCTCTATTGAAATTCTAGCTTCTAACAATTCACCAAAGACTCCTGTTCATCGTACTTCACCATCTTCTACATATCATACCGGATATACTCCGGATAAAAAGAAAGGGAAAAACATGATCGATGTATCTCTAAACACAAAGAAAAAAATAGATGATTTGCATCATTATCAACAAGAATCACTGATGCTTTAACGTGAAATGTACTATGAGTAAAAGATTGACTCCAGATGATTAGGAATTATCGAGCATATTGCTATGAAGTTTTGCGGGGCCTCTTCACATCTAATAGACGAACATGCCGTTTTGCCTATTAGACGACCTTCGATATCATCCCCACCGTGACCACCGATCTCACCAAATTCATGGGATCGGAATGGAGCATTGAATGCTCGCGCAAACAACTAAAGGGCTACAAGACGCATAGTCCTTCAAAATAAACATAGTTGTTATTATATTTTGTTTTATTTTCAAATAATTCTACTAAAGTATGAATGTTGTGTTTTTGGAATAATCAATTTCATTTTCATACCATTAACTTGTTTACTAGTTATAATACTCAAAAATAAACTTACAATATTAATATGTATGAAAATGTATAAAATTTACTCAACAAAAATGGGCTATATGAATTCTCCCAGGTCAGTCGACTGAACAGGGGGTCAGTCGACTGACACAGAATCAAAATGTTTTTTTTTTAAACCATGGTTAGTCGACTGTCTCAGTGACTCAGTCGACTGGACCAGAAGGATGAAATTTTTTGATTTTTAGATTCAGTCGATTGAACCACTGATTCATTCGACTGATTCGTAAATCTAAGCACAATCACTGTTCCTACCCACTCAATTTACACCTTTTAACTTTCATTTTCCCCTTCTCTCACCACTCTTATCTCAGATTTCAAATTTTTCCAAAACCCTAGATTTCAAAAAACTCAATTTTTATTCCTCCAAATGTTCAAATTAATGGCTCCTATGAGAAAATGACAAGCTTCTTCATCTCCTCAACCTCCTTCAAACGAGCAAATCCAACAATGGCTTTGATGATACCGCAATTAGGAGATGGAGAAGAATGCAAGATTCTCGCATCTCTAAAGGTTCGTTTGTAAAGTTTTTCGATTTCTCTCCATACCAAATACAAGAATTGGCTCGTAGGAGCAATTTGGAATCTTTATTCAATATTGACGATAATAAGCGTAAAATTAATCAAATAATGGTCAAATTATTCTATGCAAATCTTAACTTGGGTCACCAAACTGTTCAAAATCAACAAGATTGTGTATGGAGCCTAGTTTGTGGAAAACCCGTCTTTTTCTCCTTAGATCGAATGACACACATTTTGAGATTCAAAAATGATGGTATAGAATTGAACAGTGTTGATTGTAATATGGTCATTCGTGACCATATAAGTCATTTGTTTCTAGAAGACGACATGCACCAATTCAAGTCCATGTCCTTAAGACCAAAAGCAAGAATTATACATCGCGCTTTAATGAAAATCATAACTCCGCAAATCAGGAGTTATGAACTTCTTTATGAACATAACTTTGTATGCTATCTTCGAAAACATTAAAGTCAATTGGCTAGGATTAATTCTTGATGAATTCCTTAGCTTCAACAATGACCGGATGAATGTCATCTATTATGGTGAGTATATTATGCGACTACTAAAGGCATGTGAGATTCCAAAACCTGACTCGTCGGTTTCTACTGTTGATATTTAAATTCTCACACTTTAACATTATTGAAGCTACCGGTTGCTCGACCACCTTCTATCATTTCTTTCGAAAAATGGACTCAACGACAATTATCTCAAGCTCAACCACAAAAACATGGTGAAGAATCTCACGGTCCATCCCGCTAAAGATCAACTAGTTGTCAACAAGAAATTTTTTTGATTCCTAATCCGAGCCTACCTCTACATGAGTCAATTCCTATGATATGTCGTAACCAACAAATTCTTCAATCCCATATCACTAAAGTAGACAAAAAGCTTGATAAGGTTAAAGGATTTTTTACGAAGTTATGACAAGCTATTTCATGTTCATCCGGCACTTCCACGGCTACAATAGGCGATCCGAGTAAGCAACTCGTCTTCACTTGGTCATCATCTTCCGATGATCAAGCAAGTAGTAACGACGATGGTGGAGATGAAGGCATTAGTGGTGGTCAAACATCGCATGACGATAGGGGTAAGCAAAGGATGGCATGAGCTGTTATTTTATATTATGCAAACATTAGTCTTTATTTTATAGCTTGTATTAAAACAGTCACTACTTCTCGTATTTTAAGACTCTTGTTTATGGTTGTTTAATGTACAAATGGTTGTTTACTTCATAATATCTATGACATTATGGTTTCATACTTTTAATCCCTTATTCCTTTTTGTCAATGACAAAGGGGGAGAAATATTTATTACTAACGTCGAGAATGCAGGATATAGAGTATCAAAGATTCGGAGTAAGTATTTATATTATATATACAGTCGAAATCTATATCTATTTACAGGTTGTCATCAATCAAAAAAGAGGAGAATGTTGAGACTTGGTTTTGATTCATGACACAAAGCTATCACTACGACATACAGATTTGACGACTGCTATGATAAAAAGAGAATATATACTACAAGGAGACAAGACTTCAAAACCGGTGCATCAATTATATTATTTTAGTTTTTGAGTCTTAGGTCAATTTTGTTAAATTCTCTCATCGTTTGCATATATATTAGCTTATATATTTAATCATCTTATTACCAAAATTAATTATTAATATGTATGAAAATGTATAAAATTTACTCAACAAAAATGGGCTATATGAATTCACCCAGGTCAATTGACTGAACCATGGGGTCAATCGACTGACACAGAATCAGAACCAAGTCTCAACATTATATTCACCTTAATTGTTTTTTTATTTTATTCGCATTATGAAATGGTTGTATTCCTACATTTTACTATAGGCATAAGATTCTTATGGATGAATTATCTAAATGTTACCAGAAGACCTTAGCTTATTGGATCAACAAGCTCGATCTAAATGTTAGATATTTATTTTATTTTATGTCTTTTTCGTTGATTCAAGTATGAAATTATTTCTTCTATCCAAAATTTATGATTTTACTTCTTTGATCTGAATTTTCTGGCCTAAATTTTTATTTTGATCAGTACGATTACGAATTTAGTTTTCTTCACTTATTTTGTAGAAATTTATTGAATTTATTAATTCACAGACACCATAAAAGCTTCTGTTAATTTACAAAATTTATTATATGTAATGTTGAGTTATTTCTTATTTCCCATATTTTATAACAATCATATTTTTGTTATCACCCTAATAATAACCTCCTTTATAAGGTAATACCTTATTTAGGGAGTTACTATTTGGGGGTAATTTGTTCTCTCTCCTACATTTATTTTACAAGGATTTATTGGTTTATTAATTCTAATACATGGATGTCAAAAGAATCTTTAATGTGTTCCATAACCGTATAAACGTAAATTGTTCTTACTTCATTCTCAAACATACATATATAAGAAAATCAAGTTGGAAAAAGCATAATATTTCTAAAAGGAATTTCAAACAATAAATTTCATATTGTATTATATGGAGAAGTATGAATGTATAAGCAAAAATTTTGTTCTACTTCCAGTACACAATTCTAAATTTTGGTAAAAGTTTAGTGTTAAATATATGTCTTAAATACGTATTTACTTTAAATGTTTTATGTGGTTTTAGTCAATCTAACTTTTTTTTTGTAAATTCTGTCATTGTTCCTCTTATTCAATATAGGCTTTTAATTTTTTTTCTATTGTGTATATTTAATAGATTATAAATCTTTCATGTAACGACCCAGAATTTTTTTTATTAATTTAAATTTGAATATTTAATTAATTTTAAATATTAATAAGTGAATTTATAAGTCAAATAAATTTTATTTTGATTTATTGGATTTAATTGGATAATTAAATCGATAATTTAATATGTTAAATTATGGAAATAATTAAAAATTGAGTTAAATATGATTTAAAATGATTTGGAAAATTTTATTTAATCATACTGGAGTTATAGAAATATTTTAGAACTTTTAAAATTGAATTAAAAGTTAATTTGTGAAAATTGAATATTTTAATATTTAATAATCGACTGTAAAATAGCCAATTTTTGAACAGTCTCAGAATTGAACGAAACCAGTTCCATTGGATCCGTAATAGTTAGTTATTACCGGATTTCAATTTTCGTGTCAATCGGAGTTATCATTTGATCGTGGCAGCTCGAAACGCATCGAATCGTTTTTAATTTAAATTTGGCGAGTCAAAATAGCCATTTTTCAAAAAGTCTCGGATTTCGACGAAACCAGTTTCATCGGATCCGTAATGTGATATTATTGTAAGGTTTCAAATTTCAAGTCAATTGGATTTACCGTTTGTCCGGTACAAATTAAAACGCCTAGAAATCGACTTAAATCGGTTTAATTTAAATTGAGCGTTTATAGCCATAACTCGCACATACTTCCGAATTAGCTTCCGAAACCTGTTCCATTGTGTCCGAAACGCGGGATAAACCCTAGGTACGCTGGTTACGGTGTCTAAATCGGAGTTCGGAATTTCCGGATGAATAGTGTCGCTCGTTCCTTATAAATAGACCACCATCTTCATAATTTAGAAAAAAATAACAAAACCCTAATATTTTAAACCCTAGCCGCCTATGTTAAAACCAATGGCCAGAATTCAATTTCCTTTCCCCCTCAATCTCTCTCAATCTACAATGAATTAGCTAAGGTGTTTAACATGAAAGTTGTTGAGAATCTCGAGGGCTTCACATCCATACGGATATGATCTTGGTTGGAGCGACATGGAGTGAGAAAAAGGGGGCCGTTTGCATCAGATTTCGCACGCATTTCCACGTGCATAAGCAGGCCGAGCTTGGCATGGAGGGGGCCGAACCTAGAGGGAGTTGAGAGCTTCAAAATGCATGTAGCTGATCGAGTTTTAATTGAGAGATGGTGTCACAAAATCAAACCCTAGTTAGGTTGTATGGGTTCGGCCATAGCAATTGCGTACTGGAGCTTGAACGCGTGGGGAAGAGAAGGGGTAGGGGTGGACGGCCTGATGTGGGGGTGCAAGGATCCTATGGCTATAGATGGATATAGGTTATAAATTATAAAGTTAGTTGTAAATTAAGTTATTTAAATCGTGTACGATCTTATAAAATGCATATCTTTTTCATACGAGGTCGAAAAAATGCAAACTCAGTTGCGTTGGAATCGTATGGACGAGCACTACGCAATGGAGTTAGTTTGGAGTCGTTTGGAGTTAGTGAGAATTTCGGGTAAAATTAAACGCGCGTTTAATTTTATTCGAAATAAATCGCTAAAACGGAATTTAAAACCAAGGTGAGAACTTCTCACTCAATCGAATAGATTTCGATTTTATTTTAAATAGTTAGATTTAAAATATTTGAATGCATGTTTGAATGATGATTTGTATCTATTGATTGTTAAAATAGACATTATGCGCCGTTAGTAAGCGGATGTTATTTAATATAAACATATACCGCGAATATTTCATAAACAGTGAAATTGGTATTATATATAGTAGCAATATATATATATTGGCATATGTATATATTGGAGTTATTGATTTCCCGCATTTTTTTGTTTAGCGGATGAGACCCTATTACGCCGTTATTAAGCGGATAATATTTAATAAGAACATGTACCGCGATAATTTCGTACTGGAGCGAAATTGGTATTGTGCTAATGTTTTTGGATGCAGGAAAACAGGTTGGAGGGATCCAACTGGATTCCTCAACAGTTTTTATTTGTTTTCAGATATTTTGATATTTGATGGATTTTCATATTGATATATGATATCGTTGTAGTCGTGATTGACTATTTGGTGTGTAGCATCATTGGACCCAGATTTTGGGATTTTAAAATGTTTTTAAAGTGATTTTTGAAAAGATAAAATATTTTTTTGAAGTGATCCATTATAAATAAATGAACGTTATAATTTTTAAAGTTATAAAAATTATAGTTTTTTGAGAAATACGGTTAAAAGCTGATTTTTGAGAAATATGAATTAATGACTTTATAAAATAGTTTAAACTGGATTCTTGAATTTATTATTAAAAGTTTAAATATAGGATTTATAAAATTTGATTATTTTATAAATCAGAATGGTGAAATTATAAAGGAAATTAAAGACATTTTGAAAGAATAATATAAATTGATTTATATTAAGAGATTTATAAATGGATATTTATAAATTGAAATGTTGAAATTATAAAACGAGTTTTTATAAGTGTTTGAATGTAGTGAAGATGAATTTCCTAAAAGAATGAAATTTATAGAATTATAAACTGTGAAGTTATAAATGAAATTTTATAAGCAGTAGGTTTATAAAATTTATAAAGTTATCGAAAGAATGAATTTTGGATAAATAAACAATCTTATAAGTTAAGATTAATAATTTGGGAAGTTAAAAGAACGATTTTGTAAAATAATCGTTTTATAAGTAATTAACTTATAATGTGAACGTTTAGTTTATAATTTAGTTATAAACGGGAATAGGTTAATAAAGGAATTTATAAAAAGGAAGTTTTTATAAATAAATAGAAATGGAATTTATAAATGTTGTTTTATAAATTCGCAAACGACTTATTTTGATGAGTTAATTGTTATAACCTATCAATGGAGTTATATTCACATTTTCGAATAGTGAATAATCCTTTGAATTAAAATGAATAGAAAGGATGATATTTATTAACGTAGTATATTCACATTTTTGAATAGTGAATAACATGTTAAAGAAAATGTTTTAGATTTGATGTTTTAAATAGAATTAAAACAATCTAATGATGTTTTAAATGTGTTGAGATTCGAAACGATAGATTTCAACATTTATTGTTGAAATAGATGTTTCGAGAAATAAAAGGGAATGGTGGACTATAACACTGTTGTTATAGTAAATGATTTCCGAAAGGAAATGTTTTTAATAGTATTGGGATTTATATATCTATTTTAAATTCGAATCCCTATACTAGTGATTTTGGGTTGTCGTAACGATGTTTTACGCAACATTCGTTTTGGCCCAAATAAAAATGTTTAAGTGAATGATTTCCTTAAAGAATGAAATATATACTTAATTCGATTTAAGTATATTGAATATTTTCTAAGTGTTGAAAATAAAAGAGATTTGTGAATTACTTATGAATAAATAAGTATGGAAATATTTTCCAATATGAAGTGAATATTTAGAATTTATCTTTTTGAAGATAAATTGGAAATGAATAATTGAAATCGTATATGCATGAATATTTTGGAATATAAATTCACTAAGGAATTTATATGTGAAAGTGAAACTTGTTAAAAATAAATATTGATTTATTTTTGAAGTGTTGAAATTATATATCTTGTAAAGATATTTTTGGAAAATAAATAATTTGGAAAATTATTTGGAATCTGGTGATGTATGCATATCCATTGATAGTTCAATAGCCGACTATCAATATTTCCCTTTGAATGGGTATTTGATGTAAATTGATTGAATTTGAATGCACACTTATTTTTGAATAAGCGCTCACTATTCGGGTTAACCGGGAAAGGACCATGGGGTCGTATAACCCACTCCGAATATGTGATACGTCGTTGTGAATTGCATTTGAAGATCGGTGTTGAAGACCGGTATTTGCAAGAGTGATAGGATGAACTATCGATTGACTCTGCACCGAGTTGCTCCGGTATTGAGTTCTCCATATGTGATGGTGAATCTGATCAGGATTGTGAATATCCGGATTGCAAGGACTTCTTTGTAAGTGCCTTCGGTTCTGTTCGAGCCCGGAACAGACTTGTATGGATTGTATGCCTGACATTACAATTTGAGATATAAAGCCGATTTCTTTCAAATATATTTCTGTTGGTGGCGGAGAATTTATTCTTTGCTTAACACCCTTCTTTGAGACGTACGAGCTCAAATGTTATATAGTTGAAGTTATCAGCGATGTATCCCATTTTGGTAATGTGACATGCTGAGTGATGCTGAAATGATCATTGTATTGATTATTTGTGATAGGATCATTTATTTGATCGTCTATCTTAGTGATCATTGTGTTGATCATTTGTTGACCCAAAGCATGGCTTTTGTATAAAGTATGTTTTTGTGGACGTGAATTCATCGAGCCTCACATCCCGGTAATGGTCAAAACAGGAATGATGCGGCAAGGTTATGAGGGGTAGCTCCCTTTAGGGTATGTGCATTTCCTTCTGGAAAGGGTGGTATCATGGTATGGAGCCCAGATACTTACTCATGTTGATACACTATATCTATTTTCTGTGTGGTGTTGTTGGTGACGAGCGCTCGGTTAAAGGTCCGATGGGACCGGGGGATGCCATATTCGTGTAGTAGTTACCTAGTGATAAAGGTAACCCGGCCTTGTGTTGGCAGAGAGCTGGTTAAGTTCTCGGGACGTCCAGCCAGAGGCGATCCCATGTGGCAGTAGGAAGTTCCTTAGCCTGACCATTTGTTGGAAATCCAATTCCCAATACGAAACTTGTACGGTATTAGTTGTAGAACCTGCCATTCACTTATGGTGGTCACCACTGTTTGGATGGTAGCTATAGTAGGCATAGTTCGAAATGTCTATGTCGGCTAAGATTTATATCTTTATTTTTGAAATGACTTTCCTACACTATGCACTAGTAATAATATCAAATGTTATCTTAAATGCGTATCAAGCATCTTTGACTATCATAAGGAGAAATCTCCTCCGATTCTGCGTTTGCATTGTGTGTGTGTGCGGGAGGCCTTATGGTAGTCTCATTTTTAAAAGCATTGCGAATTAATTTAAAAATATTCCTCTATTTTGATTTTAAAGTTAAATAAACTGTTTTGAGTTCTCACACCAGTCACATGACTGACTTGGAGTTTATTGTTTTCCTTCCTAAACTCTGGGTGCCCACCAATTTTCCACACGGGCAGTTAAGAGTTAGGTTTATCAGGATATTCTGGATATTCTGGAGTTGCTGGAGGCAAGCTGGATGGCATGGCGTATTACTAGTTTATATAGTATTTCTTTTTCCGCTGCACTGTTTGTTGTTGTATGTTGTTGTACACTCTGATGTGATGATATGATGTAATGTAATGTATAAAATGTAATAACTGATATAGTTCTTTGTTTAAAGATTATTCATTTATTATTATATGTTGTTCCGCTGCGAATTGTGAGATTCTGATGTTGTTCTGTTGTTTTCTGTCCCGTCCTATTTTCTTCTGTTTTTTTCTTTTTCCTCTATTCTCTTTTTCTTCTATTTTAAAATTCTTCTATCTTCTATTTTTCAAATTCTCTGTTTTCTAAAAATTGTCTATCTTCTTTCTCTCTATTTTCTATCTTTCTCTTCTTCTCTCTTTTTCTTTTCTTAAAATGCTTTTAAAACCCATAACAATTCGGTTTTTCGGCAACGAAAATCCGCAAGCGTTACATTTGGTATCAGAGCTCTGATGGTTAAGCGACAACCATGGTTCTGTTGGGTATTAATTCATTAGAGATAGAGTCAGTAGTACTCTAGAATGAGTTTGAGAGTAATAATAGCTACGAGTGCGTATTTGTTAGTGAATATAAAATTGTTTTATATTGTGATGATTGGTTTGTTGAGTGGCATATGAACTTTCGTCAGCACGGTCAGTCAAACTATGCCGAAGGGGTTTCTAAACACTTGAATAGAACAATTCGGCACAATGTTGTTTAAATTGGGTGAATGAAATAATTTACCTTGATTATATTTTATATATAAAGGAATAATTTTTAAAATTATTAAAGTGTATATAAGTGATTGTTTAGTTGTTTGAATAATCTAAATAAAAGAATAATTGTATAAACAAATGAATTATAAGAATAGAATTATAATTAAAGTGATTTACAATTGTGAAATAAACTTATATATATAAGAAGTGAAACTATATTAATATGAGTTGTAAATAAAAGTGAATTTTAAAACTAAGTGATGTTTAAATGTAAATATAACTTAAGAGTTGTTGTATGGAATTGATTTTGGTATCGAAGTAAATAATCAAGTGGATTAAATGGATATGAACTTAAGTTATGTAAATGAAATTCAACTTTTGTAATTGAATTGAATGAATGAATTGAATGATAATCAATTGAATGTGAATAAAGTTGATATGAAATAATGAATGTAAGTGTTGATTCATTTAAAATCTAATGTTATTGGGAGTTGAATAAATTGGAATGGAAATCAATTTAATGTTAAACCAAATTGAATGAATATAAGTGAAAAGAATTTGGTTGTAATTAATATAAATTGGTTGTTATATGATTGTTATATGATTGTAGTTGATTGTATAAAATCCATTAAGTGTTAATGAAATTGAATTCAAATTAGAAGTAAATAAATTTGAATAGAATTGAAAGTGAATTGGATTTAATTAGTGAATGCAAACTAATTAAAATTGAGAATGAATGTTGATAAAATCCAATGTTGATGAATCAAATATGATTTAGAGTGAAAACCAATTCATTAAGTATTAATGAGAATATGAATGAATTTGTTGAATGTTAGTTGGTTGATGGTTGAATATATATTGCTATTGTTGCATTTGCTATATGACATATATAGTTATTATGTTACTATATGTTGTATATTGAGATTATTTGCATATGTGCATGTTCTCATGTTGTTTGTTAAGTGTTTAGTAGGTGCGGATCGCGTTTGCTTCGCATTTGGAGTTCGCTTTAGCGCTATATTAGCCGTATATGCTTGCTAATAAAATATAAGGTACATATCTCGGATTAAATATCGTACTTTTACACTTTTTTCCCTTCGGGATGCCTCATTACTTGATGAGATGTATATTTGTGATATATATACTGTCATTTTTTTTTCGGATCGAGCCGCGCAAAGGAGACTATGGCGAATTTTTCCGAAAATTTAAGGCGTTAGAAAAATTTTAGAAAATTTTGGAAACTTAAACTTTGATTTGGAATTGAAAGTTAAACAATAGTAGTTGTTTTTGAAAAGATAACTAAGTATGATTTGAAAACTTAGTAAAGATTTGTAAGAAGTTTAATTATAAATTTTGGAAAGTTAATGAATTCTGTAACCTTTCTTACTTGTAATTTCGAGGACGAAATTCTTTTAAGGGGGAAAGATTGTAACGACCCAGAATTTTTTTTATTAATTTAAATTTGAATATTTAATTAATTTTAAATATTAATAAGTGAATTTATAAGTCAAATAAATTTTATTTTGATTTATTGGATTTAATTGGATAATTAAATCGATAATTTAATATGTTAAATTATGGAAATAATTAAAAATTGAGTTAAATATGATTTAAAATGATTTGGAAAATTTTATTTAATCATACTGGAGTTATAGAAATATTTTAGAACTTTTAAAATTGAATTAAAAGTTAATTTGTGAAAATTGAATATTTTAATATTTAATAATCGACTGTAAAATAGCCAATTTTTGAACAGTCTCAGAATTGAACGAAACTAGTTCCATTGGATCCGTAATAGTTAGTTATTACCGGATTTCAATTTTCGTGTCAATCGGAGTTATCATTTGATCGTGGCAGCTCGAAACGCATCGAATCGTTTTTAATTTAAATTTGGCGAGTCAAAATAGCCATTTTTCAAAAAGTCTCGGATTTCGACGAAACCAGTTTCATCGGATCCGTAATGTGATATTATTGTAAGGTTTCAAATTTCAGGTCAATTGGATTTACCGTTTGTCCGGTACAAATTAAAACGCCTAGAAATCGACTTAAATCGGTTCAATTTAAATTGAGCGTTTATAGCCATAACTCGCACATACTTCCGAATTAGCTTCCGAAACCTGTTCCATTGTGTCCGAAACGCGGGATAAACCCTAGGTACGCTGGTTACGGTGTCTAAATCGGAGTTCGGAATTTCCGGATGAATAGTGTCGCTCGTTCCTTATAAATAGACCACCATCTTCATAATTTAGAAAAAAATAACAAAACCCTAATATTTTAAACCCTAGCCGCCTATGTTAAAACCAATGGCCAGAATTCAATTTCCTTTCCCCCTCAATCTCTCTCAATCTACAATGAATTAGCTAAGGTGTTTAACATGAAAGTTGTTGAGAATCTCGAGGGCTTCACATCCATACGGATATGATCTTGGTTGGAGCGACATGGAGTGAGAAAAAGGGGGCCGTTTGCATCAGATTTCGCACGCATTTCCACGTGCATAAGCAGGCCGAGCTTGGCATGGAGGGGGCCGAACTTAGAGGGAGTTGAGAGCTTCAAAATGCATGTAGCTGATCGAGTTTTAATTGAGAGATGGTGTCACAAAATCAAACCCTAGTTAGGTTGTATGGGTTCGGCCATAGCAATTGCGTACTGGAGCTTGAACGCGTGGGGAAGAGAAGGGGTAGGGGTGGACGGCCTGATGTGGGGGTGCAAGGATCCTATGGCTATAGATGGATATAGGTTATAAATTATAAAGTTAGTTGTAAATTAAGTTATTTAAATCGTGTACGATCTTATAAAATGCATATCTTTTTCATACGAGGTCGAAAAAATGCAAACTCAGTTGCGTTGGAATCGTATGGACGAGCACTACGCAATGGAGTTAGTTTGGAGTCGTTTGGAGTTAGTGAGAATTTCGGGTAAAATTAAACGCGCGTTTAATTTTATTCGAAATAAATCGCTAAAACGGAATTTAAAACCAAGGTGAGAACTTCTCACTCAATCGAATAGATTTCGATTTTATTTTAAATAGTTAGATTTAAAATATTTGAATGCATGTTTGAATGATGATTTGTATCTATTGATTGTTAAAATAGACATTATGCGCCGTTAGTAAGCGGATGTTATTTAATATAAACATATACCGCGAATATTTCATAAACAGTGAAATTGGTATTATATATAGTAGCAATATATATATATTGGCATATGTATATATTGGAGTTATTGATTTCCCGCATTTTTTTGTTTAGCGGATGAGACCCTATTACGCCGTTATTAAGCGGATAATATTTAATAAGAACATGTACCGCGATAATTTCGTACTGGAGCGAAATTGGTATTGTGCTAATGTTTTTGGATGCAGGAAAACAGGTTGGAGGGATCCAACTGGATTCCTCAACAGTTTTTATTTGTTTTCAGATATTTTGATATTTGATGGATTTTCATATTGATATATGATATCGTTGTAGTCGTGATTGACTATTTGGTGTGTAGCATCATTGGACCCAGATTTTGGGATTTTAAAATGTTTTTAAAGTGATTTTTGAAAAGATAAAATATTTTTTTGAAGTGATCCATTATAAATAAATGAACGTTATAATTTTTAAAGTTATAAAAATTATAGTTTTTTGAGAAATACGGTTAAAAGCTGATTTTTGAGAAATATGAATTAATGACTTTATAAAATAGTTTAAACTGGATTCTTGAATTTATTATTAAAAGTTTAAATATAGGATTTATAAAATTTGATTATTTTATAAATCAGAATGGTGAAATTATAAAGGAAATTAAAGACATTTTGAAAGAATAATATAAATTGATTTATATTAAGAGATTTATAAATGGATATTTATAAATTGAAATGTTGAAATTATAAAACGAGTTTTTATAAGTGTTTGAATGTAGTGAAGATGAATTTCCTAAATGAATGAAATTTATAGAATTATAAACTGTGAAGTTATAAATGAAATTTTATAAGCAGTAGGTTTATAAAATTTATAAAGTTATCGAAAGAATGAATTTTGGATAAATAAACAATCTTATAAGTTAAGATTAATAATTTGGGAAGTTAAAAGAACGATTTTGTAAAATAATCGTTTTATAAGTAATTAACTTATAATGTGAACGTTTAGTTTATAATTTAGTTATAAACGGGAATAGGTTAATAAAGGAATTTATAAAAAGGAAGTTTTTATAAATAAATAGAAATGGAATTTATAAATGTTGTTTTATAAATTCGCAAACGACTTATTTTGATGAGTTAATTGTTATAACCTATCAATGGAGTTATATTCACATTTTCGAATAGTGAATAATCCTTTGAATTAAAATGAATAGAAAGGATGATATTTATTAACGTAGTATATTCACATTTTTGAATAGTGAATAACATGTTAAAGAAAATGTTTTAGATTTGATGTTTTAAATAGAATTAAAACAATCTAATGATGTTTTAAATGTGTTGAGATTCGAAACGATAGATTTCAACATTTATTGTTGAAATAGATGTTTCGAGAAATAAAAGGGAATGGTGGACTATAACACTGTTGTTATAGTAAATGATTTCCGAAAGGAAATGTTTTTAATAGTATTGGGATTTATATATCTATTTTAAATTCGAATCCCTATACTAGTGATTTTGGGTTGTCGTAACGATGTTTTACGCAACATTCGTTTTGGCCCAAATAAAAATGTTTAAGTGAATGATTTCCTTAAAGAATGAAATATATACTTAATTCGATTTAAGTATATTGAATATTTTCTAAGTGTTGAAAATAAAAGAGATTTGTGAATTACTTATGAATAAATAAGTATGGAAATATTTTCCAATATGAAGTGAATATTTAGAATTTATCTTTTTGAAGATAAATTGGAAATGAATAATTGAAATCGTATATGCATGAATATTTTGGAATATAAATTCACTAAGGAATTTATATGTGAAAGTGAAACTTGTTAAAAATAAATATTGATTTATTTTTGAAGTGTTGAAATTATATATCTTGTAAAGATATTTTTGGAAAATAAATAATTTGGAAAATTATTTGGAATCTGGTGATGTATGCATATCCATTGATAGTTCAATAGCCGACTATCAATATTTCCCTTTGAATGGGTATTTGATGTAAATTGATTGAATTTGAATGCACACTTATTTTTGAATAAGCGCTCACTATTCGGGTTAACCGGGAAAGGACCATGGGGTCGTATAACCCACTCCGAATATGTGATACGTCGTTGTGAATTGCATTTGAAGATCGGTGTTGAAGACCGGTATTTGCAAGAGTGATAGGATGAACTATCGATTGACTCTGCACCGAGTTGCTCCGGTATTGAGTTCTCCATATGTGATGGTGAATCTGATCAGGATTGTGAATATCCGGATTGCAAGGACTTCTTTGTAAGTGCCTTCGGTTCTGTTCGAGCCCGGAACAGACTTGTATGGATTGTATGCCTGACATTACAATTTGAGATATAAAGCCGATTTCTTTCAAATATATTTCTGTTGGTGGCGGAGAATTTATTCTTTGCTTAACACCCTTCTTTGAGACGTACGAGCTCAAATGTTATATAGTTGAAGTTATCAGCGATGTATCCCATTTTGGTAATGTGACATGCTGAGTGATGCTGAAATGATCATTGTATTGATTATTTGTGATAGGATCATTTATTTGATCGTCTATCTTAGTGATCATTGTGTTGATCATTTGTTGACCCAAAGCATGGCTTTTGTATAAAGTATGTTTTTGTGGACGTGAATTCATCGAGCCTCACATCCCGGTAATGGTCAAAACAGGAATGATGCGGCAAGGTTATGAGGGGTAGCTCCCTTTAGGGTATGTGCATTTCCTTCTGGAAAGGGTGGTATCATGGTATGGAGCCCAGATACTTACTCATGTTGATACACTATATCTATTTTCTGTGTGGTGTTGTTGGTGACGAGCGCTCGGTTAAAGGTCCGATGGGACCGGGGGATGCCATATTTGTGTAGTAGTTACCTAGTGATAAAGGTAATCCGGCCTTGTGTTGGCAGAGAGCTGGTTAAGTTCTCGGGACGTCCAGCCAGAGGCGATCCCATGTGGCAGTAGGAAGTTCCTTAGCCTGACCATTTGTTGGAAATCCAATTCCCAATACGAAACTTGTACGGTATTAGTTGTAGAACCTGCCATTCACTTATGGTGGTCACCACTGTTTGGATGGTAGCTATAGTAGGCATAGTTCGAAATGTCTATGTCGGCTAAGATTTATATCTTTATTTTTGAAATGACTTTCCTACACTATGCACTAGTAATAATATCAAATGTTATCTTAAATGCGTATCAAGCATCTTTGACTATCATAAGGAGAAATCTCCTCCGATTCTGCGTTTGCATTGTGTGTGTGTGCGGGAGGCCTTATGGTAGTCTCATTTTTAAAAGCATTGCGAATTAATTTAAAAATATTCCTCTATTTTGATTTTAAAGTTAAATAAACTGTTTTGAGTTCTCACACCAGTCACATGACTGACTTGGAGTTTATTGTTTTCCTTCCTAAACTCTGGGTGCCCACCAATTTTCCACACGGGCAGTTAAGAGTTAGGTTTATCAGGATATTCTGGATATTCTGGAGTTGCTGGATGGCATGGCGTATTACTAGTTTATATAGTATTTCTTTTTCCGCTGCACTGTTTGTTGTTGTATGTTGTTGTACACTCTGATGTGATGATATGATGTAATGTAATGTATAAAATGTAATAACTGATATAGTTCTTTGTTTAAAGATTATTCATTTATTATTATATGTTGTTCCGCTGCGAATTGTGAGATTCTGATGTTGTTCTGTTGTTTTCTGTCCCGTCCTATTTTCTTCTGTTTTTTTCTTTTTCCTCTATTCTCTTTTTCTTCTATTTTAAAATTCTTCTATCTTCTATTTTTCAAATTCTCTGTTTTCTAAAAATTGTCTATCTTCTTTCTCTCTATTTTCTATCTTTCTCTTCTTCTCTCTTTTTCTTTTCTTAAAATGCTTTTAAAACCCATAACAATTCGGTTTTTCGGCAACGAAAATCCGCAAGCGTTACATTTCATATGAAAAATAAATCAATGCTTATCATCAAAATCTTGGTGATCTTATGCAAAAATGGGAAGTTTTGAACTTTATGCAGTTCGGTAGTTTTTGTAAATAGCTATAAATTAGAGATATAGTTATACATAATGCTTATATGTAAACTATCTCAAATAAGAGCGATCATATCAGATATTTCTACCGTACAATAAATGAAAATAATTAATAGCCGTTAATTTAGATTAACTTGAATCCAAAGTAATTTCAAAATTAAAATATAATCCAACCTATAGAGAGAATAAGTTACACATTTAATCTTTTTAATGCTGATCATTACAAGGTTAACTGTACTTAATTATTGTTTCTGTTCCCTTTTATCAGCAACAATTCAAATGTATAATAACCCTAGAGGCTTTTGCAGTTCTTTAAAATCGACTATAGGTAATGTTGAACTAATTATTTTTTCTCACGTTTTACATTAAATTCCCTTTCAGTATTTTTCTTTTTATTAGCAAGACTAGGAATTTTGGTTCTTTCATTTATTTTGCATGAGTTATTGGTTTATTTATATATATATATATATATATATATATATATATATATATATATATATAAAGCCATAATTTTTTCTATATAATCAAATATAGGTTAAGTTGATCTTTATTTCATTCTCATACATACATAAGTATATAAGAAAATCAAGTTGGAAGGAAAACATTATCTTTGAAGCATATTATCCAAATAACAAATTTCTTACATTATTTTTGGGAAAAGTTAATTATAAACAACACTTTTGTTCTTCCTTCAGTAAATAATTTTAAAATTTCGTTAATAGTTTAATTTTAAATACGTGTTTTGAAGATTTATTTTTTATGAAATGCTTTATGAAAACTTAATTAATGTACATTCATCTTTTTAGTAAATTCTAACATTGTCCTTCTTAATCAATCTAGGCTTCTAATATTTTTCTATTATGTTATTTAATAGGCTATAGAATGTCCATAGACTATACACATTCATGGTTATCTTCAAAGTCCTGGTGCTCTTATGCAATAATTGAATTATTATCCATGATATTTGTATGAAATTTGGTTTTATGTTACATTACTTTGATTTTTTTTGGAGTTTTAAATTGTTTATAGATAACTCATAACTATAAATTAGAGATACTATTATTCATAATGGTCCTAATAAACTATTTTAAGTAGAAACGTTGTACCATACACAATTACCAAGCAATAAGTGAATGAAATTAATTGCTTTTATTTTTTTATCAATTTGAATTCAAAGTATAAACATTAATTCAAATTAATGAGAGAGTTAATTACATATCACTTTTCTTTAATGCTAATTAATTATAGAATTATTATGTAATCAATTAAGTCTTTCCTTTTATCAACAACATTTTAGATGCATAACTCTATTATATTTAGGAAAATGAAATATGAAGTGTAATGTAGATTTAACAAATCTAATAATAACTGTTGTGTAGATTTGAGAAATATGTGTACCAAAGAGAAATAGTAACTTTGGAACTCATTAACTATTCATAATAAATAGTTTCCTTTTACTTTAACAAGGTTGCTAAAAAACTATAATGATTGAGAACAAATATATTTATATATAATTTTCTTAACAAACATATCAAACTAATATTTTGTTAATACTTATGCATTTATGGCAACATGATATTTTTGACATATTTGTTTATGCTTGAAAGGAAACATTATATATTCAATATATTTCAAAACAAATATCTAATTTTGGCCTTTACATGCATAATAATAGTATTGCATTACAAATATTATAAAATGTCTGTGTTAGATGTACAAACAATTTTTTTGTAAGCATTCGTAGTGACATATGATTGCATGATATTCTAATAGTTTGTTACGTTGACTGTATTTTCTTATGCCATTTAATCTTATAATTATCTTCAATGTTATGTCATCTATATATTTTATGTGTATCCGCGTGTAATTTTGCTTATGGAAATGTATTATTTTTATTTAAATTATGCTAAATTTTGTATTATTTAATTATTATGATGGTATGATTATTTGAAATAAAAGAAAAAGTTATTTGGTTGTGCTAGAAATTAAACTATGATGTCCTTGAGTGTTAGCTTATTGACTAACGACATAAATGATATTAGTCGTGTAAGGATTGATTCCCAACTGCAAGATTAAATTAGTTTGTTAACTGTCCAGAGTATAGAGATTCTATGGCATACTCGCATAAGAGTGAAAGAAATAGTTTGGTTTAACTAGGTATTCAAAAATAGCCTTTACATATATTTCTCATGTTATATTATGCTATATATATTAAAAATATAACTTTTCATGCCACTTAAGTATTATTCTAGTTCAATTAGCATTGGCAGTGTGAAATAGTGTGCTATTTCCAAATGTTAGAACATTATTTATTTAAATTCGCTTTGAAATATTATTTTTCTTCTAGCACGATTTCTTTATGTCATATATGGAACACTATTATCACATTAACTGCGTACATGTTCGAATTTATATTTTATATAAGATGAATCTTTGTTGAGCTTATGCATTACTTAAACTAATAGGCATGCTCAATAATGCAATGCCTAACAAATAAGGAATAATCAATAGTTAACGTTAGCGTATTTTGTATATGTCAATTATTCTCTAAAAAGAGTTATTATATTTTGTGCGCATTATAATTACTTAAGTGGAAATTTAATAAAAGTGTGCTAATGACGTTTAGAAAAAGTGCTAATATAAATAATTTCAGTCTATAAACTTACCTTTTCATTTTCATATTGCTATGAAAATAAAAATGTACGTTAAATAAGTTATGTTGTGAACACCGTGTGCGTAGCACGAGTTCGCATTAGTATATTTAAAAAAGTGAACGTATAAAATAATTTTTAATAAAAAATGACGTAATGCAAATAAGTTTAGAAAAGAGATACTGTTTTATCTACGGACACCGATTTTATCCTTGCTATTACCATTGGTGTGAGATAATCATTCTTATTGTCCTCAACGCTTTCATCGAACCGACCGTTAGAGAGGTTTGTTTACTGTTACTGGCCAAAATCAATTTTTCTGAAGTAAAAAAAAAATCGTGAATCTTGTCTCATCGCGGTTTCCCTAAACTTCCTCCTTTTATTTCGCGCATCAAAGATTCCAAATTCAAATTTATTATGATTTTCAAATTCTAAAATTTCAATTTCAAATCGACAATTTTGAACGCTTTGATTAATATTTAAATTTGGAATTCATATTTTCAGATTCAAATATCAATTTATACTTTTCCAACATATTATCACGGTCGGTTTCTCCACCATTGTGAGGTTATGCTAGTTATTTATAATTCGTTGAGGTAACACGCTGTTGTATAAATAGATATTTTTCTCGTCTCCCTAGTTTTCTGAAAATTTTGATGATTGACGATTAAAAGTAAACGGCATCTATAGTACAGCAGCACACTGTTGCATAAAGAACCTTCTTTTTTTCCTTTCTTTTTTCAATTTATAACAATCAAAGGGAAATAGGTAAGAGAATCAATTTTATCAACAGGCATCGATTTTGTATGTGCTATTATTCTTGGTGTGAGATAATTATTCTTATTCGTCCTTCATCGCTTTCGTTATTTATAATTCGTTAATGCAACACGCAGTTTAAAGTCAAATAGTGTTCGTTTTCTGATTGAGTTTTGACTCAGCTGTAGATCTGAAGAGATGGGTCTTTCTCTTATTGAGGTTTTGATCTCTACCCATGAATTTTTGGAGGTATGTTTTGTGTTTGATCGTATCATAATTTTGAGATTGTTTTTTGCAGGGCTTTACTAAGTCGCTAGCAATGACTGTGCTGTCCGAGATTGGAGATAAAACCTTCTTTGCTGCTGCGGTAACTCTAATTCTTCTTCCCTTTTTTGTTCTTTCATGGATATTTTCTGTAAATTGAATTGATATTTATTGATTTACATTTTACACTTATGAAGAGAAGCGACGGAGTTTGTTATTATTTTATGCTAAATATATGTCTGTACAAGAAATATTGACTGAAAACTTACCAAATAGATGTAGTGAAATAATCTGCATATGCGTGTGATGATATATAAATAATGTAGCATAGTCAAAGAAGGTTTTTATTGGTTGAAAAGAAATTATTTCTGGAAATGTTTTCATGTATGCTTAATGTTAGCAAAGTATAACATGCTTTTATCATGACTCACTACCATCTCTTTTGGAGCTTAACTCCATATGTCTGTAGCTAAATCATCATACTGATAGTGATGATTACTACTGTCCTTGCATCATTTACTACTAAATATACATGAGAAGTGCTTGCCACAAACCAATTTAATCTTCTCCTCAATAAGAAATTCAATGCTTCATATAAGGTGTAAATGGATCTCCAACGACATGAGTAAATCATCTATCTATTACTCGAAGCATGTACGAAGAGGTCTATGCATCATGCTCTTTCCGTATGTGTTTATGGACAATATCAATTTAACTGGGTATGTGTATACATGTATGTGTGTATGTATGTCTCTGTGTGTGCGTATGTGTGTGCGTGTGCGCTCCCTTGTGTGCTCTCTCTCTCTCTCTCTCTCGTGCACACAAACACACACATATCTCTATCAGTAGTTGTAATAGGTTCATTTGTTGGGTTCAATCACAGACGTTCCTAATTTCCCTTATATGCAGATGATGTCACGAGTCTGAATATCAATCTCAACAGAAAAAAGATCTTATTATTTTTCTTTGCATTTATGTTCATTGAAGCCATAAACAAAACTAAAATTTAATGGTTTCGGATAACTTTTTCTTAACATGTACAAAAAAACTTGCATTCCCCTATTTTGACCATAACAAACGCATTTCAATTTTAGATTCATGATATTTAGGGATGATGGAAGTAGAAAAACAAACTCACACACTTTAGGGTATAGGGAACATTTGAGATGCTCAATATTAGAGATGTTATCGAACCTTGCTTATGCACACGTGCGCGCGTGCACATGTATGTATGTATGTATGTATAAAGGGTTAAGGATCAACTACACTATCTTTATTAATAGTTGGCTTGGAAGCGCAATTTTTTGGTCCGACCGTGAAGTTACAAATTTGCCCTTTATATGTATTCTTTTAGTAATTGTTGTAGTATATTTGATGTCACACGCTTTTGGTGTTAGTATGAAATACCAAAAATGCCTATGTACAGATACTATTAAAATTTAACATCACTCAAAAATAAGATCTGACAATTAAGCTTTATTTACAAATTCAAAATTTTTTCTACAAATATTTACCAAGTCTTCATATCACTTAAAAATAGGATCTAACAAATAAACTACTTTACAGATTCATTTTTTATTGATTAATGCTATAAATAAAAATTTAAACTAATAAAAAATTTAAATATTGCAACTTAAAAATAAAAATTCAAATTAACTACGTTTGATTCAATACAAAAATATGACTAAATATTTGTGAAAATCAATGTATTAAACAAATAGAATTTGTAGAAAAACAATTTAGATGCCTTCATCACGCGCGAAGCGCGTGCCGTCACGCTTTTATATTACACTCCTATGGTACTATGGTACACCATGTTTTTCGAGTGATAGAATTCGAAATAAAAGCAGACTTTGTAAATTTCTTTTTATACCATTCAAGATTATTCTCACAAAATTGCTATCGTCTCGAAATATCTAGTATATTAAAGATAGGGTACTGCTACAGCTACCAGAGAGAACGAAGGAACACGGATAGAAACAGGAAAATAGGCGGAATGCACGGAGGGGTCCAAGCTTTTCTCTTGCCGGTTGGAGTATAACTGGTCAATTTAGCAAACTTTTTTGATAGTAAGAGTGATACTTGAGCTCGAACTCATGACTTCTAGAACTAGAGCGATATGCCACTAAGCAGTTGAACTAGTTGTCCTTGACTTTTAGCAATTTTGTTGGAAATAATATATTAACAGTAGCTGCTGAATTTAACCATTACTTCAAAATGTTATTTTTCAAAACAGTAGGGTTGTCCTAACAAACTGAATTTATGTGAATCAGTGAATATGATATACTGTATAATTCAAGAACATATCTACAAAGCTTGGCTTCATTTAAAAATTGTATAACCCTAAAAAATTATTGAGTTGTACCGCATGGAGTGTAGTCGGTCTCTTCCCTTATAAAACACACTCACACACACACACAACATACATACTCACAGATACTTCAGTTTTACAAGTCATAATATTCTACTTCAATTTATCTCGAAGATTCGCTTTTGTAATCTGTATTCAGTTAGAAATGTATGTATTTTTAGCCTTCCGATCTCCTTTACACAGTTATAACTTAAAAGATGGTAACTAAGTGAGGACTTGACAACTTAACTTTCTTAAGGTTCGTTATCAAATTCCCTAGGAAATAGATATGCGATTCATTGAAAAAAATATAGATGTGAAAGAAAAAAAAAAATGGGATCATTACTTTTCTGAGTATCAAACTTGTGTTGAAGTAGAATGAGAAAAAATACACTCAATGCCTTTAGTTCATCTCTGCAACCCTCGAAGCATATTTCGAACATAACATGCATGTCAATTTTTGTGAAATGATAGGTAGTCCGGCAATTTGTTCTCTGTTTATTTGTTCTGCCGGCTCAGCTTGTTATTCTAATTTGAAGTTTTTGTTTTTTTAGAGTTTGAGGTGAAAATAATTCGTACTTTGTATTTCATTTGCAATGATGCTGATATCTCTTAAGCAAATTCCATGGAAAATTTTGTTCATTGTATTGGCTATGGATTTTTTTGTCATGTTAATAGTTCTTTTGATGTTTAATTTTTTGTGTGATACGTAAACATATTTCTAACATTCTTATATTGCTTTATAAAGATCTTGGCTATGCGTCATCCAAGAAGGTTCGTTTTATCTGGGTGTTTATCTGCATTGATAGTGAGTGATTCCGCCCCTATACATATTCTAGTCCTCTTAATTTGAATGAGTTAATGATATAACTTGGTTTCATGAATAATGTGATGCATGTAGGTGATGACTATACTATCTGCACTTCTTGGATGGGCTGCTCCAAATCTGGTAAGCACGTTTTCATGAAACTATAATTATTATGTTCAACTTTTGTTTGTTTTAGATAAAAGCATGTTTGTATGTATTGTGGATCCTTTTAGAGATAAGTTACTAAGACTAGCTTAAATTGAATCAATGCAATAACTCTATTAGTTTTACTTCTTTGTTTGATGCATGCTATCATCTGTTTCACAACTTGGTAGTCTAATTTTAGACTTTGAGGGTTTACCTTGTTGTTTCGCTAGAAAAGATATTCGTCAATAACAAACTTTTATAATATATGGAAAATTCTATTCAAATTCTCAAGGCTACGTTTTCTGCTATTGTTTCTTTTTCTTCAAATGCTATCTTTTGAGCAACTTAAAATCAACAATTGTCTGTAGTTTGAGCTAAACTAATAACTTACATGAAACCTTATTGGATTATCGATTTTGAACATATAACGGTATTGGTTGATTAGGCACCATAATCAAATATATATCCGATCTGATGTCCTATATGCTTATAAATCGTGGCTATAATTATATTATGTACATGTTTTATGTAGATTGAGCTAGATATGTTGCAATATATCAAAAATATAATTTCACCATTAGTTTCCAACTATCGAGCAGTTTGAAGTTACAAATACCAAATTCGAGCATTATCCAGCTAAGGTTCGACCTTTTTTGCTTGCTGTTTTTTAAAGTTTACACATTAAAATTCCAAGAGTGGGACATATTGAGTGCAAATCAAAATTATGTATAATCAGTTCTATAACTTGTAATATTTATTTCATGATAAATTCAATAAAGATGGCAATATTGGGTTGAGGTCGAAATGGTTGCATAAGAAAGAAAACAAGTTGAGAACACAATATGTTTTGTAATTTCTTTCACTTTTAAACTGACCATACTCGACTAATTTTGAAACCTGTATATTGTTGTGAAGGATATCTTTCATGAGTTCTAATAGCTTTTTGATGAAAAGCTATACACTGCAAAGATATAGTTTGTCAACTAATTTAAAATAAATCCACTTTTTGAATGTAATCTTTTATATTCAAGCTTATCGATTTTAGTATTAAAGTGTGAAATATGCTTGTGCTTTAAGGTTTCATGAGAATATATCTACTTTTGCCTGCTTCGAGGTAGTTTCGTGCAAAACTAGTTTTATAATCGATCTTATGCTTTTAGCCGATATCAGATTCAGCTTCTTGTTTCGTTATGTTCATATCATCTTTACGGTGCCTTGTTATGATTTCCTAAGTGCATGTGAAGAAAATTAGTACCAAATTAAACAATACTGGATGCTATTTGGTAACTATATAAATTCACTTATATAAGCATTTCACTGGTAATACAATGAAACAAGAAACAATTTAGAACTTGCTATTTTAGCAGACTGCGACATAACATAGTGTAATCTTTTGATTTTTCTATTCTTTTAATGGTTTAGTCAGTTCTGCTGGACATACCAAATTCCTCTGTATATTTTATTGTGGATCATGCAATAGAGTTTCATTATTTACCATTGCATTGTATTGAATGTAATCAGTATTGCATATGTTTGTCTCTATTGTTAAACATGCTATTTAAATTGTTCAGATTTCTCGCAATTGGACGCACCAAATAACTACTCTATTGTTCTTTGGTTTCGGGATTTGGTCTTTGTGGGAAGGGTTTACAGGAGATGGGTACTTATTTATTCCATTTATATACCAGAGATGGGTACTTTGTTACTTTTCTTAATAATAATTGTCTACACTCTTCATCTTTATCACTAGGGATGCTGATGAATTGAAGGAAGTAGAGGCGGAACTGGTTGGTGATATTTTCTTTAGTCCATGAAATCTAAGAGGGTGTTTGGCATAGTTTGGTTTAGTGGCTTATGAGCCACATTGACCTCTATCAGTTTGACCTTTATGTATACTTAAGAAAAAAAGAGTCAAGGTGTAACTTGACTGATGATTAATCGAACTAGTTCATTTCCTGAGCTCATTTGGTCTTGTTTTCATAAGAGCCGAGCTATGGTTGCTTCGTTGAATAATTGAATGTTTATCAAACATGTCTGGTTGACAATGAGCTCATAAGCTAGTATTAAAGAAAGAAAAAACCCTAGCCAAACGCACTCCAAATAACTCTCATTTGTTAATTAATATTTGCATGTTGTATAATGGATGATCAGGGTGTTGACGGGAAGGCCGATAAAGGATCTAAAGTACAATCCGAGGTTTGTATTCAAAGATCTTTATGTGTATATTACATGAGTTAGTGTTGTAATCTGTATATTGTTTTCAATTGACATGAGCAATTCATTCTATTTATAGATACCTAAACATGTGAATGGCTATCCCAACCGTATAAAACACCCATTCTAAGGAACTTGTAATTAGTTGTACAAAAATAAACAACATGCTGCAGATATTTCAACTGCAAGAGAAGTGTCATATCTGTATTAGTACTTTGATTCTATTTATTTGTTTAAAGAAAAAGTAAGTCTCATAAAACAAAATTTATTTGGATTTTCTGCGTCCTAGTTGACCGAGGGAGCTCGGATTACTTATTCTGTAGAGGATTAATTATAATTTCTCTTCTTGTGCAGGGAAATAATGACTTGAAGAAACAACAGAGGAAGTTCTTCACACAATTCCTCTCTCCCATTTTTATCCAGGTACTGCTCATGACCGGCACTCATGAGAATAGTCCTATATATGATATTAGAACAAATATCAACATATGTTCTCGCCTTAATATGTGATTCACATAATGGATTCTTTATGATTACCAAGAGAACACTTTTGACATTGTTAGTTGGTTTTGCAATAATTAATTGTTTTTCTAATACTATTAATGGAAACAAATTGTCATATATGACTAGGAAACTTTTTGATGCAAAGCATGCCATATGTAAGCATTTGTCACATGACAACTTTGAAAGGTTTTTTTTTTTTAACCGTAGTTATGTTTTGAGTTTATTGGTAAAATATGAAGCGATGGATGGTATGCAGAACAGGAAAGTGATATTGCAAATGGAGCTTCAAAAAATTGCTGAGATTACTTAACTACATAGGTTGTACCTATCTTTTCAGTAAATGAATTTATAATGTCGTGCAGGCGTTTTCCATCACATTCTTCGGTGAATGGGGCGACAAAAGTCAGGTACTTCTTATTGACATGCATAACCTGCTTTTCAATTGGTAATTTTTTCCTATTTTAACTTGAGGCCCATCCATTACACTTACCTACAGATCGCTACTATTGGACTGGCCGCGGATGCAAACCCTTTTGGTGTTGTACTTGGTGGAATTTTGTAAGAAAATATACTGCACGTTGTACATTAATAATGTTAATACTTACACTAAATGCACCAATTTTCATTCTGTTTTCCATCATTTTCATTGAAGTGCAACTGCTCTATTTGTAGACCTATGTATCTAATATCTTAAATCATAAATATCATAGGCCAATATGCACTTGACTGAATAACCATACAATTCTTTGATGCTTTTTTATTAAGTTATATATGTTAATTTTGGGATCAGTTAGTTGAAATTTCAATCACCACTGCAATGAAATTCATTTCATTGCATATTTCACCTTTTTATGTTTATATGATTTTATATTATTGTTGTTGTAGAGGACAAGCATTGTGCACAACTGCAGCTGTTCTTGGTGGCAAGAGCTTGGCTTCTCAGATATCTGAAAAGATGGTAAAACATCTCTTATTTGATATCTGTTTGAAAACCAGTGTGATTGTGACATGATGTATAATTGATTTTTATTATTTTAAATGGTCAATATAGGTGGCTCTTTCTAGTGGATTGCTTTTCTTAATATTTGGTCTTCAGTCAATGTTCGCCAGTACTGGAGAATCATGATGAATAGCTTGGGACGTTGTTTAAAGTTGATTTTTGATTTAATATCAGGCAGGAATTGTGTTCTGCAAAATATCATATAGATGAATCTCTATTTTAAAAGATTCCCTTCCATTGGGTGAACAATGCGAAATTAGATTATATTAAATATTTGATTATTCAGCATCTTTTTTGTCGTTGTTCTCTTTAAATTTTGTTGAATCCATGTGTATAAATGACACCTGTGAAATTTTTGTTTTTCTGGTTGTGTGTTGGATGGGCCTATGTGACCAGAGAAGTTTGTCCACTAGCTGGAGAGATCAAGTTCCAGACGTCATCGTCTTCCATATTTATGTGTTCGACGACGTTTAATGCAGTGACTCATATTAAATTACTTCAAAAACTCCTTTTTTAAACATGCATCATCACTATGATTGCCTGTGATGCTTTTTTAGTGATGGAGTTTACAACGGAAACACAAATAAATTGTCTTAGTAACTTTCAATTCAAATACGAAGCGCTGATCAGGTGCTAAATCCAAACTAGACTAAGCAAGCAAAGCAAACGGTGTTAAATCATAGCTGGACATATTCATTAAACGTAGGGATCATGTCAGACGTCTCAATAATGTACTAATATCTAAAAGATAAACAAGTTTCTCCAAGTTGGCTTAAATGTGACGTAACACGACGTGCACGACTAGTTTAGAATGAAATCAATGAATTTGTAGGTTCATTTTGAATGGATTAAAAATGAGCTTAAACTCAAGGTATTAATGAAAAATGAATTCTAATTCATTTTTTACCATTGTTGATTCATTTTGAATGGATTAAGAATGAGCTCAAATTCAAGATAGTAATGAAAATTGAATTCTAATTTACTTTTTACTGATGCTGTCATGTCACACATCAAAATCGTAAAACGTTCGCTTTCTTAAAAATACAAATGGTTGTCCCCTACACATACGCGCATGTGTATGTATAGTAAATAGATATAGACATGTGTATGACCATATGTATATAAATACAAACACTGAGATTTTTTTTTTGAAAATGGTAAATGGGCCAAGCCCAAAAGATACAAAGAGTAAACAGGCCCCTAAAACCTGGAACCGAACAAAACAACCAAAACCAAATAGACGTATACACAGAACAAACCCTAGCCGAAGACAGACAGCGCCTCCATTTAGCTAATGAAATTAATGGCGGATCTATGAGGAGATGAACACTGCTGTCACAGCTAAAAACTCAATAAGACCAAAATAGAGATTCAAGGAGGTCTCCACTCTCTTGTTGCTTTAGCACGAGGACTGGAGATCTCAGGGGCAAAGCTAGAAATGCTTTGGCGAGTTGCTTTAGTCTTTATACCCTTGTGATTATCTTCCTTAGAATCATGCTTACATCCAGACTTTAGATCTGGCGATGAATTGATAATTGAGGCTGGAGATCCCTTTTTATCAGATCTCGAAAGGTCGTCTATAAAGGATTTGCTGCTCTCTCCTTTTTTCCAAACAGATAAGTGATAGATTTGCTTGTTGATCTTGCTAATATAATGAGAGTTTCCTAATCTTTGCTCACTGATTGTCAGAAAGAAGTTGTAAGCTTCGTCATCATTATTGCGGCACCACCTGTTACAATCAGGTAAAATAATGTCTTTATTAGTACTTAATCTTTTCCTAAACTTAGAGTTATCAATATAAGTAGCCTTGTCTCTTCCCTAACAGGATAATATCTGATTATTAAGGGGGTTGTTAGCAGTAAACTTGCTAGCGACATTAAGTTGAGCGAAATCAGATAAGTGCTTGAGATTTATAGTAGCTTTATCTCTGGGAACATCAGAGTTAGATATATCAATGTTGCTTTGAATTTGACCATCATTAGGAAACAGAAGCTCAGGATTGAAAGGACGACTCTCCCTATGCATATCAGGCAATAAAGAGTGTAAATTTTTATTTAATATATATTTTCCATTAGATTTGGGAAAAAAATAAGGATTACTTCCCTTGCAGCAGGAATTTCTGGTATGCATAGAGGCGAAGCAACCTTCAACTGAGGAACTGTGCGATAAAGATTCAGATCGCTTAATCGCAAGATAGCCTTCGGCAGCAGGATGTTGATAATTTTTGTTAAAATTCTCCTTATGTAAGTATTCTTCAACGAAGTTCTCATAATTGTCATCTTCTGTGCTATGGGATCTGATGTTAAATACTGAGATTTATATCTATTGGATATACATATATATCATACTTACATTTATATTAAATAATTTATATACATACCAGAAATATAAATGTATAAGTGTATACATACGTTTATATGCACTATAATATATGGTTTGTATACAAATATTAATAGTACTATATATATATAGTTTAGACATTTGTGTATGTGTTATGTGTTGCAATTTTTTATTTGTATATAAATATATATAATTAGGAAAGTTCATCTATATAATTGTATTATATATAATTGTATTAGAAAAGGTTTGGCAGTTAAATAGGAAATGGAAAGGACTTTCAACCTTCACATTTTGCAGACTTCTAATTAGATCTAAATCAAATCTCTAGATAAAATTGAAAATATGATTCCATGATTATTCATAATCAAAATGTTTAGACAATAAATATTAAATTTTAAACATCACATAAACATATAAATCAAAATCACCTTAAAACAATATCATAAGTAAAACTGTTTCAACAATTGTAAATTTTATTTATGTTCATATCCAAATTCAACGTTTTGTCAAATATGTTAAATAAAAATTTAAAAGAAGAAAAATTAATTTTAAACATCAAACGTTTTAAATATAAATACACTTATGTACATACAACAAGTTTAATTGCAACATATTACACCATGACATGAAATACTAAACATATGTGAAAATACACACACATATACATACATGCATGCATACGTACACACACACATGTTAAATATGTATATGTGCATAAATAAATTTATTTTGCTAAAACTAACCTTAATTGAAACAACTTTAAATATGAACTTACATGAAACATTGTGATATAGTTCAAACATCAGTACACACATAGTGCTTTTGTAATTGCAATGATTTATGTTTTGATAACAAATCAGAAATTCAAATTCAAATTTGAATTAGTAAATAAAATCATAGAAAGGGGTATCTGGCAATACAAATATACATAAAAGGGATGGTGACATATATAAAATAATATATGAAAAATTATCTATGTAGATCCAGCCCTTTGTAACACTTTGATATGAAAATTATCCCCTATATTCCTAGAATCAGCATCCAATTTTGCATTGAAAATTCTTTCCTAGATTCCTAGAATCAACATCCAATTTTGCATCAATTGGAGGAACCACTTGTTTTAATTTTGTTTAATTTAGTTCAGGATAATGGGAACATAAAAATTTGACCATGAATGTTGCTAGAAGTGGTGGCCATGGATGAAGGAGAGAAAGACGAAGAAAATTCGAAGGAAAAATAAATGAGAGGACTATTTTTAATGAGAGAATAAAAATCTTTCTCATTCTCTTTTTAAAATTTCCTCTTTTGATTTCCAATCAAATTTCAATTAAGCCAAGCATTTCCTCTTTCCTAATATGGTCAATTGCGCTTACATTGATATATTTTTTCAAAAGCCCATAGAGTAATTATATTTGTTTAAACCCGTTTGAATAAATATTGATATCATACATCGATTCATGCATATATAAGTTTTATGTATGCATCCAAATAATTACTAATAACTCAAAATATTAAACAATTAATATTTAGTACTTATTCAATATTAATCAATTTAATCGGTAAAATTTTATAAACTAATTAAATCATATGGTTTTTGGAAGAATCAAAAAATGCGATTGTGTGACTTATAGGTTGAACTAAGTCGATGGTTAATATTGAACTAACGTTCACATTTCACCTTAGCTAGTGATTTGACAGTTGGTCGAATCATCACTTATTGATCTTTTCAACAAAATCCAATTCCATGTTTTCTTTAGCGGTATATTTTAGTAATGATTATTTACACATGTTCTTTTCATCAAAACTATATCACTTTAGAATATATGGAATTTGATACTGGTTAAAATTCCAATATTATCCATATGCAACTTGGTTAGTCCAAAAGAAAGTCCTTGGTCAATAATAACCTTTATTATTAACGCCCTACCCAGGCCTGGCATTTTGACTTTGAGTTGACTACAGTTGACCATGATACTAAACTCATACAACCAAGGAGACAAATTCTCTATTGAATAGAGCTCACTTCTACTGCTTTAACTCAGACCTGACTATTTTTTGATGGATCATCATGCCATGGTGTAATTATAATCAAAATGGAGCATTCACATTAAAATTCCATGATATTCTCAAGTCAATGGAACTGTGGAACATCGCCATACTGAGATTTTCTGTTTGACCTTGTTGTTAGCAACCAATAGGAAACTCTGGGACGAGTCATTCAATATTTATCCAATAAGTACAAGTATGTAACCCTTGTCCCACAAATAGCTGTGTGTAATACACTACCTAATATTTGGAGAGCGCAAGAACTATGCTCCTAATGGAGGAATCGATATCCTTTTCTCGAAGCATCTTGACCATAAATATATAAAACAAAATGTCATTTTATTTTGTGATCAATTACTCACGGTTGCAACTACTATCACATAACATTTTATTTAAGAATTTTCTTATTATACTCTTTGAAAGCAATTGCTTAATTAATTCTATCACAATATGATAAAATATATAAAAGAGTACCATTACTACAAACAAGATAGACTGTGGAGTAAGATATATACAACAATTTACAGAATTGCTCTACCACTAACTCATTCAGTCTTCATTTGCACTTGGGGACAATTATCGCACCTTAATCCCATTTCTTTAGTCAGTTCAAAACTAATCAAGCTAATTATTAAAAGGATATGCTATATTGTATTACTGTCTACTTTGTCAATTAACATCTCTTCGTCGTTGATAAATTACACTAATCATGTGGAACTTTCAGAGTATTTGTCTAGAAATTTGTGAACCCTAGGTTCTTTTACGATCTGTATCATAGTATTGTTTTCACAAAACAATATCATGAAATTCTCAACATTTGGAATTACTTCTAACTCAATTATAAGTTTGTGCAATTACAGTAATATTGTTGTCATTGCAACGCTATTTAAGGCGATGTATTTAGCTTTGATTTGGATTTAAAATGCGTAGATACTATTTGGATTTAGAAATACATGGGTCCATATACCCATAGGGATGGTTGGCCATGACTTGGAGGGGAGGGATGTGATATTTATTTGAAATATGAGTTTTCAATTAGTAAAGAGAGGAGGTAAAAAGGGATATCTAGATCTCACTTTTCTCTCCTTTCTTTTCCTATTTAAACTCACCACCCTTTCATTTTTGCACTTTTCCTTTTTGCTCTTCCCTTTCCTTCCAGTTTTAGCCGTAATACATTACTCTCTCCCTCTTTATTTCCAATCCAAAATCAAATCAAATCATATCTATTTCAGAAGGTGTTGTGTTCTCTTCAGTTAGCTATGTTTCTGGAAGAGTAAGAATTCGATCCAAGGAGATTCTGATTCAGCATTCAAGGTGTAAAATAAATGCCACAATATTGCTAATATCTAGATTATATTTATCATACCCATGCTACTTATGTCAATGCCTATTTGTTGTCAAATTCATACCCATATGCTTACTTATGTTGATGCCTATTGGCTGTCAAATTTACACATATACACATAGTTAAAAATAAATATCTTATGCACATATGTATAAAAATCCTTTCGACAATAAAAAAATTTGAAAATGAAATTAGTTTCTAATTTGTAACTATATATACATATACATTACGTATCAATGTGTAGGTTAATTATTATTCACGCTCACACACACAGATATATATATATATATATATATATATATATATATATATATAAGTATGTATGTATGTATGTATGTATGTACATATGCATCATTACAAGAGGGAACAGTTGTTTCAACAGGCAATAACTACCGGTAGTCATCGAAAGCCATCGAAAACTGATGAAAAAATCCATCGAAATAACATCCACCAAGCAACTGCTCATTGACATATTTTCGACAGCTTCATCGACAAATTTTCGATGGCCTTTATCGGATGGTTCGACGGTTTTAGTTATCTTATCGAGTACATATGACAATCATGGAGACTATCACGTTTTAGCCAATCAGCCACCACTAGCCATTGAAAATTGAAATCTTTTTTTGCATTCTAGGCGCGATTCATGCGTCAAACAATACATATATAACAATATATATCACAACCTAATTTCACACAAAGCCTAAATCACACATATCACAAAATATATTATATCATAATAAAATTTGCATCAATATATAAAATAAACCAACCTCAAACATCCCTCAATATACCACAAATCTCAAACATCCATCAACGTCTTAAAATGTATCATACATTACATCAAATCAACCTTATCCATCTCAAAATATTTATAACTCGCATACTACCTCACAACATCAAAGTGCACATATACAATATCTCAACATAAATGAAAAAAAATCATACATACTCCTCATCGCCTCTATATCGCTTTGATGAACGAAAGCTACCATGCTATTGTATACACATAACAATGCGCTCATCTAGCATCTGGTTCATCTCCACAATCCGCTGACTATCTCAATCCTTGAGGTTAGAAATTCGAGCTCTCAAGTCCATAGTCTCCCGATCGTCCTGAACTCTTCCATACTTGGCTTGCCTTCATCTAACCCGTAACATTTTTTACCAAAGTGTATGAGTTTCATATAGTTCGATTAATAAAATCAATGTATTATAAGTTATTCATAAATATATTATATATAAACATTACCTTTTGATTTTCAAAACAATAACACATATTCTGCGTTGGCGAATCCATGACAGTGTCGAAAATCATGTCGTCCTCATTAGCCGATAGCTCGTCTCAACCTGTACTCTTTAGTGGTTGGTCTCGTTCTTTAAAGAATTTATCCTATAATTAAAAATAGAATTACAATCAAATTTCATATAACATTATAAAATAAGTTATAACTAAAGTGATTATTAATAAATTATAACTTAAAATGTGCTTACCATGGGCCCTTGTGATTTTGTGTCATGCCATGTGTATGTTTTTGAGCCATCTTCATAGACATGCTCACTGGCATGAGTATGAGTAAAAACTTCCAAGTAGAAGAAGTAATGACCATGCTCTCTTTTCTTAAATAATTATTATGTATTATTATTATGTATATAAGATTATGCAATGTTATAAGTATGTATAATCGTAATTTATAAATTTACTAGTTCTTGATGGTAATGCTGGAATGAATTTGAACCCCCGTAATGTATGATAGGATTTGCATTCCTATTTGTAGAATTCCACTCAGATTCTGCCTATAAATTTAACATAAACATTGTGTTTACATTTGTAAATTGGTGCAATCATTATACAAACTTCTACTAAATTTTTAATAAATATACAAGATTAGTAAACTTACAATCGCTTCTGAATTTTTCCAATAAGCATTTAAAACTTCCTGTAATGCCCCTGAATTTTAATTAACATTATTCGGGATATTTAATTGTATAAATTAAATAGAATAATATGAATAATTAGGGAGATGAGATTAATAAATCCAATGGTCGTGTCTTAATGAATGAACTAAAATAAAACTTAACTAAATTTAGAAGGAGGAATTTTCCTAAGGGGCAAACTTGAAAATGAGGTTACATTTCTTAGTATAAATCTCTTCCTCCACCTTAATAAATTTTACCTTCATTCATAACTCCTCAAATATTTTTGAACGGCCATTAGAAGCTCCAGGTAAAGCATAAATTAAAGAAAAAGCTAAGAAATTAAAGCTAGGAATTTATCGCTGTGATGAACCGGAATTTTCGAGCATTTAAAACAAAACGTTTGATTGATTTTAAATATTTGTAAGTTTAATTTTAACTTGAATTCCAAATATCACTATTTATTTGATAATTACATTTTTGAATTTAATAATTTGAAATTGGGTAAATTATTGAATCTTCAGTTTTAAGCCTGTTAAAATATAATTTGAAGGCTTATAAAATTTATATTGATAACATTGAATATAATAGAAGTGTTAAAATTTAATCTAACACTGAATTGTTAAGTTTTGAAATTTAATATCGTTTAAATTGAATTTAAAAATAGCCTTCCGAGGCATAGTCTCAGAATTCGATGAAACCAGTTCCATTGGATCTGTCATATTATATTATTATCGAATTTCAATTTTCGTGGTGTTTGGAGTTGTTATGTGAGCGTACGATATATAAACGTGCTGAAAATTTAATTGATAATAGTCGATCCAAAAAGGGCTATCTTCTCCATGCGATCAAGATTTTAAGTTGTAAAATCGTAACGATTTAAAATTTAAATAAATATATGTATATTGGTTGATTGACCTACATACTCACATCAGCATACAAAACATCATCTCATTTCATTTTAACCCTGTAAACACGCAAGGAATATTTCAGATTTTTGTTTTTATAAATCACGCTATTCGTTATCTTCCAACCGAAGACATTTCCATCATCATATAAAAAAAATATAATAACGCACGCAACCCTTATCTTAGATAGCCGAACCCAGAAAAGAAAATTAAATTGCCGAAGTTCCATTTTCTTCTAATCGATTTCGAATACTCTCCTCAAATCTCTGAATTCGAAATCGAATTCGCTTCAAACAATCGCCCCATCACGTATGAATCTATCAGGTCGAAGTGGTTTCAGTGATTTAGGGTTTTAATTTTTGGGATTTTAAAGGCGTGTTTGATGAATTCGAAGGAATCGGCGAGCAATTTTCGTGTTCAAATAGGCCAGGGCCATCTCGAGTCAATCGACGACGAGAGCGAGTGGGGTTCGCGTGACGGCCAGGTGGCGCCAGGAAACTCGAGCGAGGTTCGTCGTGTTCGCTGTGTGGTCGCGAGTGGTGATCGGCGACAAGGCAGTGGGGGTTATCGGAGGCGTCGTGTGATTTCTGGGCGCAGCCTTTAGGCACGATGTGGTGGTGGTTCGAACCCAGGGTGGTTTTGCGGTGAGGTATTGTTGTTTTATTTTCTTTCTTTTCCCGATGAATATATATATATATATATATATATATATATATATGCTTGTAAACAGAGAAGAAAAACAATTTTAGATTTGTATATGTACGAAATCGATAGCTATTTTAAATTTAGAAATAAATAGATAAACATAAATATGTGTATAGAAGATTTTGGAAAAATTTACAGGAATTAGTTTAAGTACAAATTATTAAATTGAATTAAAATATATAAAGGGAAATTAATAGTTCAATTTATTTCAAATATTAATAAATTGTATAATGTTTGTACAAGGTCTGAAATGTGAAGAAAACAAGCTGGTTTGGATTGGATTGCAAACAAAAATTCAAAGGTGAGTTAATCTCACTCAGCTGAATTTAAATTTAAATGTTTAAATTTAAATAATTGGTTGAATGGTTGAATTGATTGATGTGCTATATTATAGTATATACTATATCTTGGAATGTTTGATTTCCCGCATTATATAGCGAATATTATATATAAACTCATATACCGCGATATTCCACTTCGAAGTGGAATTAGTATTTATGTTGTGCTAACGTCTATGGATGCAGGGAAAAACAAGTTGGAGGGATCCAACTGGGTCACTCAACATTTATTTAAATTATTTAATATTCTCTGTTGTGATTAATTGATATTCTATGATGAATTATATTGAAATATTGAATGTTAAGGGTTGATTGGATATATTTAGGCATAATGAATTACCAAAAATAAATAAATTGGATTTTAGCAAGAAAAATAAAGAAGTAAATTTATAAGCGAAATAATTATGGAAAATTGGAATAAATTAAGAATGAATTGAAAAGAATTGGAAGTGATATTAAAATACTAATAAATAACTTCGAGTATGAAAAGATTTTGAACAAACAGAAAATTAATGAATTGTAAAATCAAGTGATATTATTTTAAAGGAATAAAGAATTATTTTAAAATTCAAAGTTTAAATTTCTTTAAAAGGATTAAGAAGTAATTTGAGAAATCAAAAAATTGGTATTCTCGGTTAAAAATATTTTAAATCATAATTAAGAAATAAAATGTGAAATTAATGGATTTTGGAATAAAAGGGAGTAAATTGGAAATCAATTTGGAAATTGATTCAAGTGTTTGGAATTGGAAATTTCAAGAAGAATGTGAAGAGAAGTCTATTTCTCTGGATAGCCAAGTACGTTCAAAGTAAATTTTTAAATATAAGATAAAAAGTTTTAAGGTTGTTTTTAAATAAAAAAGTATGTTTTAGGAGTTTATTATTTCTAAACACCTGAATTCTAAAGTAAATATTTTTCAAATCTATTATCGCAGTAATTATTTAAAAAGGTGACTTAGTATTTTGTTTTAAAAAGTGAAAACCTAGTTTTATATTTTATAAAGTAACCTTGTTTCCAAATATTTATATAGTATGTATTTTAGTAAATCATTGAAGTAGTTTTAACTTAAATGTTTTAAAGTACATTTCAAAGTAAAGCGTTTTAAATTATTTTAAAAATCTAGTTTTGTGCTTGGTGATTCCAGCGGAGATAGAAAATATTTGGGAAGTTTATTCTGAGAAAGGAAGATAGTTTGAAAACTATTTTTCAAAGGGGTTTGAAAAATAAAAAATATATCTTGTGAAGATATTTTTGAGGTTAATAAATAATTTGGAAAATTATTTATTGTTGGATGGTTGTTTGTGAATATTAATTGATAGTTAAATCACCGACTATCAATATTGGACAAATGCGTTGATCGTTTCGAAGAGACCGGGATCGAGATTTATTTCTCGAAAACCACTTCGATCCGGTTTGTACGTTTCATGGAAACGAGTTTGGATTCGAAGATGGAGCAGTGAAGTGCAAGTGCTAGTCGCTACTAATCCTGAGGATATTTCCAAAATGGATGTAGTAGGAATAGTGCATTCGGTTCCGTTTGAACCTGGGACGGACTTGTATGGATGAATGCTTTCGGGACATCGTCAGGTGGACGATGGGCATTCTAAGGGATATGTTCTAAAAAGGTAACGCTTAGCCTCAAGCCTCATGAACCGAGAATGACTGAAAATCAGGGGTTATGCAGCAAGGCTAGGTGGGTAGCACCCAAGCAGGGTGAGGTCATCCCTGTTTAGATGTCCCTTTTTATTTCGGCTTAGTGGTGCGGTTGCTGATCCCAACCGCGAAGTGATCTCACTCGGGATTATCCAGTAAGGGATAGTCCCGGTCTTGTGTTGCAGGGGAGCAGGCGTACTCCTCGGTACTGTGATCTAGGCCACGTACTGTGACAGGTGGTACCCCAATGCCTAGTCATTAGTTGGAAATCCATTTTCCCTACGCGCCTTGTACGAGTTTTGTTTGTATTACCCACTCTGTGGCTAGTAGCTGAAATTTAATCATGTAACAATTTAGGCTATTTTAATAAGTATTTGTATATAGACCCTATTATAATATCAGAGGATTTTATAAGAAAATGTTTTAGCTATCGTAAGGTAAAAACCCGACATATTTATTTGTGGCGTGGTCTTACGAGATGCTTTGTTTTTCAAAGGATTTTTGAACTTTAATAATCAATTGAGTGTGATTTTCTCACGCTGGTATTCCAGACTGACTCGGGTGTTATTTAATTGTAATGCTCGGGTCAGACCGAGTATTATAGGATACAGAATATGATGCTGTGCAGCTCAGGAGACGAGCTGGACGACGATGCGTATTTTCGTACTTGTTTTACATATATATTCCGCTGTGCTGAGTAGTTGTGTATCCAGTTGTATGTTATTGATGTTGAGTTGTGATTGATGTACTCTGATGATGTAATATATAAACAGATATATTTGTTTTGGTGTAAAGATATGTTAATATCTACTATATTTTATTCAGCTGCGATGGTTAGATTCTGTAGTTGTTTTCTATTTTCTTCTTCTACCTCTTCTTCTTTAACCCAAATGGTTCATATTTCTATACAACTTGAGTTGATTTAGATAGAATAGTGCTGACTCAAAGGGTACGGATTTGCAGGTTGTTACAATCACATTTCAAATCAACTAATCAAGGTGAATAATCATGTTTATCATCTCATTTTTCTCTATTTGGACCGGCTATGAGTTATACCCGATTCATGTTTGTGTTTTGATTAAGATATAACCATTTAAAACTTTTTTTGGATAATACATAGGTGTTTTAAATGTTAATGGATTAATTAACACGTTTTTATTCGTTTTGGTTAAATTCCGAGTGGTTTTGATCTTCATATGCTTTGAAATTTTAATATGTTGAAGAGAACATGCAAATTGATTTTATGTAATTTTTCCAGACTTTTCTATGATGTTTTAATAGTTATATAAAATTGTCTAAGGAATAGAACTTAAATGTTCTATATAATTATGAAGGAGAAAGGGGTTTTTACAAAGTTATTTAAATTTCCAAGTAAGGAAAGTTGGCAGCATTTTTAAATATAAAATTCTAGCAACCAATCAAATTTTGAAAAATAAGGCAGATAGGGAACAAAATAACTATTTTAAAGTACAATTTTCACTATTTCAACTCTTTCGGCAAGAGCTTCTGCCTTTATTCCAAACCTTCCGACAAGGTCGAATGGTATCAAACCTTTCGACTAGGTTAAAATTCAATGCACATGGTATCAAGCGACTTGTACGTAGTGAATTGAAAGAGGTCGAAAGGTTTGGGGACGAAAGGTTGGAGCTTTCGAAGGAGATGAAATTTGGTTTTGGTTTTAAAGAAAATACACCTGCTAGCTTTCGCCAAATAGCTTTTGACATTGTCAACTGGTTTAAAAGAGAAAGGTTTGGTTTGGTTTGCTTTCTTGTTTTAAATGAAACCTTCGACAAAGTCCAAATGTTAGCTTTTGACAGGGTCGGAAGCATAGTTGCCACTTCTAAACCTTTTGACCTAGATAGAGTCAAAGGTTATATTTTTTTTTTAAAACTTACAGCCTCTCTCCATTGATTTCAAAGGATTGGTTCCAACACCAACACTTTACTATTTTTGAATGGTTTCGAAGGGTTTTGAATTCAAAAGGTTTTGGTTTCGAAAGTTTTTGATTTCGAAAGGTTTGATTTCGAAAGGTTTTGATTTAGAAAGGTTTTGGTTTTGAAAGGTTTTGATTTCGAATGGTTTCAAAGGGGTTATCTTCAATGATTTCGACAGGTTTTGAATTACAATGACTTCAAAAGGTTTTGAGTTCCATTGCTTTCGAAAAGTTTATAAATTCTTTTATAAAGAGAATACCCTAGACTTTCGACAAAGTCGAAAGGTGGAACCTTTCGACTAGGTCGAAAAGGAATCTTTCGAAAGGTCGAAAGGTGGGAACTTTCGACAAGGATGAAAGGTATGATTTTGTGATGCTTTCAAAAGGAAGGATTTCGAAGGAGCTAACTTTGGATGTTTATTTGCTTTCGAATGGGGCTTCATTCGAAAGGGTTTAAAGGGCTGTTTTAGGTATTTTTCCTTAAGTAAAATTTTGCTAATTGGTTACTTCAAAGGGTTATAGCATAAAATACTTATCTTTGTTTGAATATGTAAGGGGGATACTTATATAAATTGAATGTTACTAAACCTTGGGGATACCGAGGTGGGTTTAGTATTTTCAATATACAGTTTGAGGTTACAAGTAAAAACATGCTTTCGAGAATATACGTTAGAGCTATAAATGTATTTTTATTTAATTTAACCTAATTGGGGCTACCATTGGGAATATGTTAAACACATGGTATACCTGGGGACAGGGAAAATAAATAATCATGGGGATCATGAATTTTAATAAATAATCATGGGGATCATGATATTTTAATTGGCCAAGCGTTGGGTTCTTTGTTAACCTAGAAAAACCGTGGAATGTCCGGTGGATAGTCCACATCAAATTTCTAAAGTAAATAATATTTTGCCAGAGGTGGTTAACCTCGAGATTTGGCACCCAAGGGTTCATAGTCATTTTAGGAAAACTATGAAGTGTCTGGTGGATAATCCACACCAACTTTTATAAAACAATGTATGATAAATAATGTACATTTATTTTAAATGGATTTATGACTGATGTTCCTATTAAAGTTTGACGAATAGCCATTTTTAAAGATTTAGAGGGAAACTCTAATAAATTGATTTTAGATGGAAAATATAATATATTGCTTTTAGATGAGATATCTAAGAAATGGGTGGACGTGATATCCAATATATATGATTTATGGCTATATTTCATATTATGTTAAGACTAATCATTTTGGGTGCAGGAGCACAATAAATGATTTGCATGTTTTTTTGGATACTAGTGAGAGGAAAACTCTTTCTGCTAAGAGGCATGGTCTTACTAGCAATCTATTTATGATAAGAGATTATAGAGGATCATTCATATCATACTTATTGTCTGACTCGAAGTTTGTGTTTCTCCACAAACTCTCGGGTACTCAAAATTTATTTGAGTAGTCTGAGCGTGTGATACTTTCAGGTTTTTGGATGAGTAAGCTTCCGGAGACATGCAAGAGGCAGTGTTAGCTATATAGGAGCTATTTTGTGTTTTCTGCTGTGATGTACTAAAAACTGTAAAGTTCATATTTATTAATTCTCTGATCATCATAAGGGGACATCTTCATATGTCTCTTTTATCATATTTCGTACATGTATATGTGATTTGAACGTGGTTAATGTCTATGATTATGTAATTAAATATTAAATTATAATTTGCATGAAATTGGAAATTCTGTTTATTGGAAGTTTAAATTTTTTCATATTTATGTGTTCCAGTGTATCAATATTAACTATGCCGCATTCGTTCGCCAAGAAATAACAACTACGGATGACTGCAGCATCAGTAGCGGTTAGGTTTGGACCTCAGAAGGCGGAATGTTACAAGTTGGTATCAAAACATGGTTTATGTACTTAAAAGAAATTTAAACCTTAAAAGATTTTTAAAGCATAATCTAACAGATCTAATATATTGTTTGGCTTGGGTAAGCGTTATAGTAAAGTATGTGTACTTTGCTATAAATACCTAAGTATGTATTCCCCAATCTCTTAGGCCATTCTTCTATATCTTACCAAGATTGGATTTTTGGTAGTAGGAAAGCAAGATATGAAGGCAGGAAACAAAAGAGTGAATCAAGGTGGGAGACACACCACAACAAGTGGAAATGTTCGACCCAATACTAGGAGCAACCAGGATCGATAGGAAAATGCAAACCCAGATGTAAATGCTAATCATGGTGCTGAGATTCCGTTAGTTGATATATGGATAATGTATCAGTTCTTTGTGAATATGATGCAAGCTGGAGTAGCTGCGGGAGTGGCTGTAGGGAATGTTGGAGGAGCTAATCCAGTGGCCCCAGTAGGCAATAATTATTCCAAGCCGAGCAGGGATTACACTAGTCTTGGAGGAAAGCCTTTTCAAGGAACCAAGGTTGTAGTAGGAGTGGAAAACTGACTATTGCATTGTGAGAGGATATTTGCATATCTCGGCTTGATAGATATGCAGAAGAGAAGACTTGCTTCAAGGCAATTGCAGGGAGCAACGTTGTTTTGGTGGAACGGAGTTACCGGAGGAGAGCCAGAGGAAGACCTGACTTGGGCTGAATTTCGAAGGAGGTTCGAAGAAAGATTTCTATCTGTGGTTACTAAGTCATCGTTGCTAAGAAAGTTTGCAGATTTATTCCAAGGGGACAAATCGGTGATTAAGTATGCTACGAAATTTAATGAGCTGTCCCATTATAGATATGCTATTGTGGATACGGTCATTTGGAGGAATGATAAGTTTATCAACGGTTAAATCCTAAGATCACTAGAGCAGCCATGCCAAATCTCCGGGATCTATGTCATATGTTGTCGAGATGGCTATTCGAAATGAAGAAATGCTTTCTACTTTTGAAAAAGGGAAGCCAACTAGGGTTCAAAATTTTTAGGGTAAGATGCGGAAGTTCTTCAGGAAGAAAGGTGCCCAGTTAGGTGTAGCAGCTAAGAAGAGCAAGGCTGATATTGTTTGTTACAAGTGTGACAAGAAGGGGCACTAAGCTAATGAGTGTCTCTTGGGTGATGGAAGAGCAGTTGCAGTGAGGCCGAATGTGAAGTGCTGCAACTATGGCCAGATAAAGCATTATAAGGACAAGTGTCCTGAGGTTGCTAAGGCTGGAAAGTAAAGGTCTTTGTGTTGGAACCATCATCCTCTAGACCAACGACTGCTGAGAAGGGAAACACTCTGATGGAAAGTATGCTTATGATTCATATTACTCCTGTTAGGATACTATTAGATACCGGTGCATCACACTCATTTATATCTTAGTATTTGGTAGATTGCTTATGTCTGGATCCTTTATACTTTATTACTCCTTTAGAGGTTGCGAATCCTATAGGAGGGTATACAACTCTGGGAATGAGATATGACCAGTTAAAACTTGATTTGTTAGGTCATATGTTTGCATGTAGTTTATATGGTTTTGATTTCATGGGTTTCAGGATCATATTGGGTATGGATTGGTTAGATAGATATAATACTAGAATATTTTGCCAAGAGGGGGAAATATCATTGAAGCACCCTAATAGCCGTAACCGAGTTATTTACTCAGTAAGGAGTTCAGGTGGAAATGCTCATGCATTCCTAGGTGCCATGGGAATGGAAGCAGAGTTGAAGCAGGTTTATGTTGCAATAGAGTTTGTGGATGTGTTTAAACCAATTTTGGACTTACCGTCGAAAAGAGCAATCGAGTTTAGGATAGATCTCGTGTCGGGAGCTGAACCTGTAAGTAGACCATCTAGCAGAATGTCATCAACCGAGATGAAGGATTTGAAGGTGCAACTAGTGGAATTGGAAGGAAGAAATTTCATCTAGCCAAGAAGTTCGACTTGGGGAACGGCCGCGGTATCCGTAAAGAAGCCAGATGGGTCGTTGAGGATGTGCATCGACTATCATATGCTGAATGAGGGGACGATCAAGAATAGGTATCCTTTGTCGAGAATCGATGACTTATTCGATCAATTGAGTGGAGCCAGAGTGTTTTCCTAGCTGGATTTGGTGACAGGTTCCCATCAGCTAAGAGTGGCAGAGGACAGTATTCCTTTGATGTCGTTTAGGATCGAATATGGGTCTTAAGAATGGTTGGTTACGCCATTCGGCCTTACTAATGCGGAAGCTTTCTTTGTGGATTTGATAAAATGGGTTTTCGAGAGCACTTGGATATGTTCGTGTTAGTTTTTATTGATGACATTCTGGTATATTCTAAGAATGAGAAGGATCATGCAGATCATCTTAGAATAGTGTTGGAGATGCTAAGGCAACATCAGCTGAAAGCGAAATTCTCAAAGTGTCATTTCTAGAAGAGGGAAGTGAAGTTCCTTGGTCATGTAGTTTCCGAGGAAGGTTTAGCAGTTGATCTGGATAAGATCGAAGATGTTAACAATTGGAAGAGACCAGAGACGGTAAATGAGATTAGAAGTTTTCTTTGTCTTGCAGGATACTACCGAAGGTTCATTAAGGATTTCTCGTGGATAGCGGCATCCTTGACTATGCTAACCAGGAATGACGTGAAGTTTGTTTGGTGTGACAAATGTGAGGAGGCGTTCCTTAGATTGAAACATTTATTAACCAATGCGTCTGTATTAGTAGTTTCAGATGGGAATCAGGGGTTGGTAGTTTACACCGATGCATGTGTTATGGGGTTAGGTGCTGTGCTAATGCAGAATGGAAGGTTATTGCCTATGCTTCTAGACAGTTTTGACCACATGAAGTGAGATACCCTACTCGTGATTTTGGATTTGGCCGCGGTAATCTTTGCATTGAAAGTGTGGAGACATTATCTTTTGGGAGAAAGGTTTGAGCTATTCACGTATCATAAATCTCTACGGTATTTATTCTCTCAAAAGGAGCTGAACATGAGGTAGCAGAGATGGCTAGATTTTGTTGCAGCTTATGATTTTAGCATCGAGTATACATCGGGAAAAGGAAATAAGGTGGCAGATGCGATTAGCAAGAAAGATCACAATGTGATGTTTGCTATGTTGGTGGAATGGAAAGACTTGGAAGCATTGGCTTCTTGCGGTGTGTAGTTGAGGTCAACTGCTGGATCTAGTCGGAATGTCACCATGATGTCTTGTTTGGAAGTTCAACCAGTTCTGATTAAACAAATTGCTTCTAGTTAGAAAGAGGATCCAGTGTTATCCGAAAGGTTAGAAGCTGGAACCGAGATTGATGATCTAAAGGATTTTATTCTTGACCGTAGGGGTTGGTTGAGAAAGAAGGAACGGTTATATATTCCAAATGTTGGAGACCTTACGAAGGAAGTTCTTAGAAAGTGTTATCGATCGAAGTTTATGATTCGTCCTGGGGGAATCAAGATGTATCAGGATTTGAATAGAAGTTTCTTCTAGGAAGGAATGAAGAGGGATGTTGACTTATGGGTAAAATAGTGTTTGAACTGTCAGCAAGTAAAAGCCGAACAACAGAAGCCAAGTGGTTTGCTTCAGCCTTTGGATGTTCCAGTTTGGAAGTGAGACTCGATATCCATGGATTTTTATTGACGGGTTGCCAAGGTCAAACTAGAGTGATGAAAGTACATGGGTCATAGTGGACAGATTGACCAAGAGTGCCCATTTTATTTCGGTAAGGTCAACCAAGGCAGCACCTGTTTTGGCCAAGTTGTTCGTAAAGAACATCGTTAGATTGCATGGAATTCCTAGTAGTATCGTCAGTGATAGAGATGCTTTGTTTACTAGCGAGTTTTGTAAGAGCCTACAGAGTGTGTTAGGCACTAAGCTTAATATGAGTACCGCATATCATCCTCAGACGGATGAGCAGACAGGGAGAGTCAACAAGGTATTGAAAGATCTGTTGAGGGTTTGTGTGCTGGATTTTAGCGGTTCTTGGGAAGATCACTTGCACTTAGTGGAGTTTTCCTATAACAATAGTATTAGACTACTATAGGAACGGCGCCTTTTGACGCTTTGTATGGAAGGCCTTGCAAATCACTAGTATGTTAGTTAGAGACCGGAGATAGATTGGTCCTTAGTCCAGATTTGGTGAGAGAGGCGACGGAAAAGATTGAGTTGATATGGGAAAGAATGAAGGAAGCTCGGCCTAGGAAAAAGAGTTACGTAGACAAGAGGCGTAAGGACCTAGAGTTTTCAGTTGGAGATATAATTTTCAATAAGGTGTCGCCGATGAATGGTGTGGTTCGGTTCGGAAAAACCGTGAAGCTAACAACGAGATATGTTGGACCATTTCCTATTTTAGAGAGTATTGGGAGACTCGCATACCGAGAGATTTACCAAGCAGTTTGGCCGGGGTTCACGATGTGTTTCATGTCTCTCAAAATCAGGAAATATGTTCATGATCCAGAAACTACTATCGCTCCGATGGTACTGGAGGACTTAGTGGTGGAATGAATATGACTTTTGTGAGGCAACCGGTTCGTGTTGTGGCAAAAGATGAGAAGAAGTTAAGGAAAAAATGGCCAGGTTGGTGAAAGTTTGGTGGAGAGACAACGTGAAGGACTGTACTTGGGAGATGGAAGATGGGATTAGAGCTACTTTCCTAGGCAATTTTAGATGATAAGTTCTATATAGGGTTTATATAGAATTTGGCTGGTCGGTTATACTAGCTTTGCTTGTATGGGCTATATGCTTGTTGTTTTTCCTTACTGAATTTCGGGAACGAAATTCTTTAAAGGGGGGGGGGGGGGGAGTCTGTAATGCCCCTGAATTTTAATTAACATTATTCGGGATATTTAATTGGATAAATAAAATAAAATAATGTGAATAACTAGGGAGATGAGATTAATAAATCCAATGGCCATGTCTTAATGAATGAACTAAAATAAGACTTAACTAAATTTAAAAGGAGGATTTTTTCTAAGTGTTAAACTTGAAAATGGAGCTACATTTCTTTGTATAAATCTCTTTCTCCACCTTAATAAATTTTACCTTCTCATTCATAGCACCTCAACTACTTTCGGTCGGCCATTAAAAGCTCCAAGAAGAGCATAATTGAAGAAAAAGCTAAGAAATTAATGCTAGGAAATTATCTCATTCTTCAATCAACTAATTAAGGTGAATAATCATGTTTATCATCTCATTTTTCTCTGGTTGCATCGGCTATGGGTTATACCCAATTATGTTTTAACCATTTAAACCTTTGTTTGGACAAGACAAAGGTGTTTCAAATGTTAATGGATTAATTAACACGTTTTTATTTGGTTTTGGTTAAATTCCAAGTGGTTTTGATCTTCATATGCTTTGAAATTTTATTATATTAAAGAGAACGTATTAATTGATTTTTTGGAATTTTTCCAGATTTTTCTATGATGTTTTATTAGTTATATAAATTGTTTAAGGAATGAGACTTAAATGTTTTATATAATTATAAAGGAGAAAGGGGCTTTTTCAAAGTTATTTAAATTTTCAAAGGTGGAGTACAAAAGAACTATTTTAAAGTACAATTTTAACTATTTCTGCTCTGTCAGCAAGAGTTTCCGCCTCCATTCCAAACCCTCCGACAAGATCGAAGGGTATCAAACCTTTTAACCAGGTCAAAAATCAATGCATGTGGTATTAGGCGACTGCTATGTAGTGAATTGAAAGGGGTCGAAAGGTTTGGGGATGAAAGGTTAGAGCTTTCGAAGGAGATGAAACTTTGTTTTGATTTTAAAGAAAATACGCTTGCTGGCTCTCGACAAAGAGCTTTCGACATTATCAAATGGTTTAAAAGAAAAAGGTTTCAGTTAGTTTGCTTTCTTGTTTTAAATGAAACCTTTCGACAAAGTCGAAAGTTTATCTTTCGACAAGGTCAGAAGCAAATTTGCCGCTTCCAAACCTTTTGACCCAGATGAAGTCAAACGTTACATTTTGTTTTATAAAACTTGTCGCCACTCTCCATTAATTTCGAAGGGTTGGTTCCAACACAAACATTTCACTGTTTTTGAATGGTTTCGAAGGGTTTTGACTTTGAAAGGTTTTGGTTTCGAAAGGTTTTGATTTTGAAAGGTTTGATTTGGAAAGGTTTGATTTGGAAAGGTTTTGATTTCGAAAGGTTTTGGTTTCGAAAGGTTTTGGTATTCAAAGGGTTTGATTTCGAAAGGTTTCTAAGTGGTTACCTTCAATGATTTCGAAAGGTTTTAAGTTTCAATGATTTCGAAAGGTTTTGAGTTTCATTGCTTTCAAAACGTTTATAAATGGTTTTCTAAGATATCCTCTAGGCTTTCGATAAAGTCGAAAGGTGAAACCTTCTGACAAGGTTGAAAAGGAACCTTCCGACAAGGTCGAAAGGTATGATTTTGTGATGTTTTCAAATGGAAGGCTTCCGAAGGGGCCAAATTTGGATGTTTATTTGCTTTCGAATGAGGCTTCATTCGAAGAGGCTTAAAGGGTTGTTTTAGCCATTTTTCCTTAAGTAAAATTTTGTTAATTTGAAGTGGTTACTTGGAAAGGTTATATCGTAAAATACTTATCTTTGTTTGAATATGTAAGTGGGATACTTATATAAATTGAATGTTATTAAACCTTAGGGAGATCGAGGTGGGTTTAATGTTTCGATACATAGTTTGAGATTACAAATAGAAATATGCTTTCAAAAATATACATTGGGGCTATAAATGTGTTTTTATTTAATTTAACCTAATTGGGGCTGCCAATGGGAATATGTTAAACATGTGGTATACCTAGGGGTGGGGAAAATAAATAATCATAGGGATCATGAATATTAATAAATAATCTAGGGATCAAGAATTTTAATAAATAATTATGGGGATCATGATAATATAATTGGCCAAGTGTTGGGTTCTTGGTTAACTTAGGAAAACCATGGAATGTGCGGTGGATAGCCCACATCAAATTTATAAAGTAAAGAATGTTTTGCCAAAGGCGGTTAGCCTCAGGATTTGACCCAAGGGTTCATAGTCATCCTAGGAAAACTATGGAGTGTGCGGTTGATACCCACACCAACTTTTATTTTCAAGCAAAGACAATTTGTTTAAATACTACCTCCTATAAGAGACCAGATGAGAAGATTTGAATTTTTGATTCAAAATATGAACTCTCTAAAAAAAACAGAATGAACACAGATATGCAGTTACACATTCTTATCACCTCATTTCAATATGCAGGTCCAAATTCTTCTCATGCAAACAGATTAACACATCATAATTTCATAAATCATCACATGTACTATGTTTAAAACAAGAGGTTGTTTAGTTTACTCACCTGTTCCTTAAGAATAGAGAACATTTGATCCCTTTTTTTTTTTCTGGAATAGATGCTGATCTGGAACTGAAGGCTTAAACTTTGAATTTGAATATGAAGTTGCCTGATTTTTAAACTTTTGCTTGCTGATGAAACATTTCACTTTTGTTGGAGTCTCAGGTTTTCTTGTTTTAGATAAATCCCAAGTTGAAGAAGATATTCAGGTTTGGTTTTGATCTTTGAAAATGAATTATAGGTTGTTGAATTTGACAAGTTTTTAGTTTGAAGAATAAATTGATTTTCAGATTTGCTTTTGAGAAAATTTGCAGGCTTTTAATTTTACAGGCTGAAGTTCTTAGCCTTAGGAATGAAAAGGATAGAAAAAAAAATGAAAGTAGGAAAACATTTGTTTAAATAAGTGAAAAATGTGATTTATTTAAAATAAAAGAAAAATAAAATTATAAAGGACACTTGTTAAAACATTCAACATTTGTCATATAGCATTATCTATTAGTTAATACATGTTAAAACCAAGCCTTTATAAATTTACATTTGTCACTCAAGTTGTTTTTATTTATTTTAAATGTAAATTAAAAGCCTTTACTTTATGAATTCTTATTTAAATATATATATATATATATATATATATATATATATATATAAATTTCTTTAAGAAAATATAAAATCAAACCAATTATATATATAATAAAAGCTTATACATATATTTTTAAATCCAAATACTTTTAAATATCTATCGTTTGAATTTCAAAATTAAATTTCAAATTCAAATTTGATTTAAAAATCAAATTTTAAAATCAAGTTATATATATAAATATAACAACACATTCAATTTTGAGAATAACAATTCTATTTTCTTTAAAAATCTATTTATATTTATATATATAAAAACAACATATTGTTATTATTTGAAAATAACAATTTGTCAATTTAAAAATCCAAAATATATTAAGATATATATCTTTCCTTTAAATTCCAAATTTAAATTCACATTCAAATACAATTTAAAATCCAATTTGAAATCAACTCACATAAATATTTTTACTTAAACAAACACAGATTCAATTTGTTTGAAAGTAATAATATTTCTATTTAAAATCTTCTTATATCCATATATATATATATATATATATATATATAAACAACCATTATTATTTGTTTCAAAAGATAATTTGTCAAATTTTTAGTAATTATGTTAGGAGATTATCAAATATTTATTCAGAGATTTAAAATCCAATTTTTTATTATATTTTCAAATTCACTTACTTAACCAGATATCTTTCATTATCAGAATTTTTTATATCTGTCAATTGAATAACCTAGTTATTTATCCAGTTACCGGATGTCCAAAAATCCGAGTTATTACATTCCTTCCCCTTTGAATCTTTTCTTTCTCGAAAAGGAACGAAGCCAGAATTTATTAAAATGCTTGTTTTCAAGAAAACTACTCCTTTAAAAGCACCTTTAAAATCTACATAGTATTACAAAATCGTTTTATGAAAATACTTTTTATAACTCGATATCTCAACAAGTCCGTCCTCGTTCTCACAGAAATTCGATCATACGTTGATCAGGCGTAAGACTGAAAAATCTATAAGTACTTGGTAAACCCGTTTTCAACATCCAGTGAAAATACTTAGGAAATAATTTTATTGAAAATATAGGAAACAGTTTTTTTTATATAAAAAAATAGAGGAAATATCTTTGGTGAGAATGCTCTGGAAATCATCATCCCCATCCATGGTCACAATTACACCCTGGGTTACGTTGCCATTGCAGCAAAAGTCCATGTAACTGTAGGCACTCCGTGCCCCTCGATTACACCATGGAACCCACAACAGATCGCAGTTACATTCTGGGGTTACGTTGCCATCGCAGCCAAAGTCCATGTAACTGTTAGCTCTCAGCGGCACACACGATTTTTGCTGTCAAAATGAAACTTCTCCTCTCCTATATAGGTCGCAGTCTACCGATATAAAATCAAACACAGACTGTTGGCTCTCATCGGCACACACGACTTTCGCTATGTTACCATAGGTCGCAGTCTACCGATATAAAATCAAATGTAGACTGTTGGCTCTCAGTGGCACACACGACTTTCGCTATGGTACACACTACTCATATTCCCCAGGAACTAGTTTTGTCCGGATTCCTCACAGGATCAACTTTAGAACCCCCCTGGGGTTCAAGGCAGCACCACCCGGTGGCACTCCTGAGAAGTTCATTTCAAAGGAACACCTTTTCCCCAGAGCCATCATCAAAACACTTTATACTATACACATATAGTGTCTTTCAAATCATACACCTAGTATGATCTCATACAAAGCTCCTTTACACAAAATCGATTATGCCAAAATCGATAATTCTCAAACTAGGCTTTCCAAATTTCAATATTGATTTTACCCAAAAATCAAAAATCCTTTTCCAAATTCATAGGTTCCCAAAACCTTTTCCAAAATCATTCTCATAAGATCCTTTATACGTGTGTGTGTGTGTGTGTGTGTGTGTATATATATATATATATCTTCTTAAAACTTTGGAACTCTTCAAACTTGTATAAAACCCCTTTTATATTTCAAAACTTTCAAAATCCCCTTTCTTCTGGCTATAGATTCAACAAGGGAAGATTTATCTTATATATAACAAAGATACATAACTTGGTTTATCCCAAATCAAATATTAAAATTTGATTACTCTATAAAGTCATTAATCATATTACTTACTTTCATAAAGTAAATTTTTACCATAGAAATATCCATTCTACTTCACTTTATCATATATTCCACAAAATATACCTTTCCTTTCAAAAATCATTTCACATTTCTTATTCACAAATTTCCAGTATCAATTTCATTTAAACCCGTACGATGTACACATATCATCCGTACGCTATACCAATCTGATCGCTCACTCGATCACAGAATTTCACTTTCGAACTAGTATCGTCCACCCGACTTCCTAGTGTGGACTTAGATCTGGTTTCTTGATCAGAAACCGTCATTCTCCTTGCATAGTCATAACTATGATAGAGAATATCTAGAACCAGTTTACAATCCATATCCAGGTTCATCGTCGAAAATCGAGTGAAAAATCCCAACTCGGATCGATATAACTGTCTCGAAATTCTGTGCCTGAATCTGAATCAAATCACTATGCAAATAGAATAATATACGTACATCCTACGTATTTATCTTCATTAATTATTAGCCAAATCAATCTCCTTTTCTATTCACATTCACTTTAGTTTCTATTTACTTATTCACATTTGCCTCAATTTCATTTGAATTATCACTTAAATCCTTATATCAAATGAATATTCAATCATAACAGTTTGAACTCTGTCCAGCTTAAATTTAGGAAATAATTTGAAAGGTTAAAAATAGATAAGTAGTTGAAAAATAATTATTAGTTCGTAAAATAGCTGCAAAATAGTTGAGTAATTGCAAAATAGTTGGAAAATAGTCAAATAACTATAGAAATTTTAAATAATTGCAAAATAATTGTAAAATAGTAATTAGTTATAAAATAGTTGTAAAATAGTTAAATAATTTCAAAAGTAGTTATAAAATGAGTATAGGATAGTTTTGGGTTCAATAAGAAAGGTTGTATATATAATAAATAGCTTGGAAAAATAGATTTGTACAAAAACAATTTATTTTGAAAATAGTCCAGAGTCAAACTTTTCAATTCCCAACCTCCCGTTCCAATCAATTCAATTTAAATTTCCGCTTCCATTTAAATTGATTTAGTTCAAATTTAAATAACTTCAATATACATTGAAATTGGTTTAACCCCAATTCAAGTTGAATTAACCTCAGTTTCTTTCCAAATTTAACTTTATTCAACTTTTTATCTCAAATTCTACTAATTCAAATAAATATAAATTGAACTAGTCCCAATTTCAATTCATTTCAACTCCAGTTTGAGTTAATCCCAATTTCAAACTCCATTTCCAAACCAAGGTGAATTATTCTTGATTTCCTTCCAAATTCAATTCAAATTCCATTTGAATTTAAAACTATTCAACTTAAATCACAATTCCAAATCATTCAAATCAATTTGGACTAAATTCAAATTGAACCTACTTCAATTTCAAATCATTTCAAATCAATCCAATTCAAAATTTTCATTTGAATTTTATACTTATACATCTTTAATCACAATTTCAAATCAAATTCAATTTGAACTAATTCAATTCAAATTTCAAATTTAAACCATCCTGAATTATATAAATTCGAGTTAAATTTTTAAATGTTGATTTAATCCTTTAAATCAAATCAACTTATATCTTTAAACCATTTAATTCCGAATCCAAATTCCATTTTTATCCTATTTCAAAGTTCAAATAATAATTCAAATCCTTTTTAAACAACTAAATCTTTGAAATTCAATTTATCATCAAATTTAAATTTTAAAACCAAACCTTTGACGTTTTATCTTAAACGTTCAAAATTTAAGTCCAAAATGATTCCATTTTATCTTAGTAATGGATATATTACCACACCCCATTTCTTCATTCATTTGAACAAATCCAATTTTCAGCTTAAAGATTTTTAATAACAACAGGATGGTGTCATTCAAATTATTTAAAAACATTCATCCATTTCCAATTTCCAGATCTCAAACCCATTTTGAGATCACACAAACTCCTCATTCAAATCAACCATTTTAACTTCCCAAGTTAAATCCCAATTTCATCTTGAAATTTCCAATTCAGGTTGATCATTCAAACTTATTTAACTTCTTCCAAGTTAAATTCAATTTACTTAACTCAGTCAAATTTACACAATTTGAATTCTCATTCAAATTTAAAAATACTTTCCCACCTATAAGTTCAAAAATTTATCACTTTGGGTATCACACCTCATTCCAAATTTAAAACTCAACATTTAGAGTTTATTTCAAATCATCTTTGATACTTAAGTATATCCACACATATATACATATTTTATTTCTTAGCCCACCCGGCCATACTTTAAATTTTAAACCACCTTTGGTTAACTCAAAACAAATTCCTTTAAAGTTTCCAAACAACTCCTATTTTAAATTAAGATCATATTCAAAATAATTTGAATATTTATTCTTTTAAAATTTACAAACAACTTCTTATTCTAGAATAAGATTACATTCAAAATAGTTTGAATGATATTATTTTCTTTAAAGTTTTGAAAATAATTTTCAAATGTTTAAATTTAGAATTCAGAACTTCACAGTTTGAAACCTACTTCAATTTACATGTCATACTTATTTAAAGGTTACCCCCTTAAAACATTACATTACATTTTTGCTTACTCATTAATACACATTTTATTATTAGACACAACAATTATTTATGATAATAACCCAGATTATTATACCTGAAAACTAATTTATTATTATCTTATTCTGAAACTCTTTCCCAAATTCAAGACTTAAATTTCAGTTTGAATCCATTTCACACTTTTCTTTATTTAATTTCAGTTTGGTTGTATTATATTACTTCTTAATTAAATTTCAATAATTTAACAACCAATCACCTTAATATTTATTAGAAGGAAATATTGCTTTATATATCAAAATATATTCTTATATAAAATTATTTAAAATCTTTATATAAGCAAATAACAAGTACGCTCTCATATATATATATATATATGTACTCTACTCATTCTAGGGTACCATTGACCCTATCCATAATGAGTAATCCCATCGGAGCCAATGTTCTCGCTTAACCTCGCTCTGATACCAAATGTAACGACCCGAAATTTTCGAACCCGAAAATTCCAGATATTTATGAAAAAGAAGAAAGAGATAGAAGAAGAAGAAGATCAGAAACATCAGCATCTCACATTCGCAACGGATAAAATATAATAAAAAACAATAACAGTTGACAAAAGAATAATATTCCGTCGTTTACATTTAAATACATCAGAGTTACACATTAATACAGACACTGGATATACAATTATCATGCCTCGGATTTCAATAATATAATTACAGCGGAAATATTCTGTATGTTCTTGCCATCCGGCACGCCTCCTGAGCTCCCGAACGTACCTACCTGAAATTCTGTAATACTCGGTCTGACCCGAGCATTACATCAAAGCAACACCCGGGTCAGGCTGGAAACCAGCGTGAGTAAACCCATCAAACAAGAAATCTAGTGGAAAAGATTTACTTAAAACCCGGGTAACACGTATAAATTTACAATTCACAATTCGTCATAAACCTCACTTATTTTACACATCAATTTCTAAGTACAAAAACTTAGATTAAATGGTCCAATTTACTTGAATCATTCCATTACACCCTATTGATTCCACGTATCAAGTTTATATAGAATCGAAGTGGTTTCGGGTATTAACTAATACCCGACTCCGGTCTCTTCGAATTCAGTTCATCTTAACACATGTTATTCACGTGAAATGCAATTCTAAAATAAAAGATGTCACCCCTTTCACTCAGCAATTTATCATTGACAGATAACCACATTATCATTGTTCAAGACGGACAAAACATTTCATATCAGAAATATCAACCAATCATTTATAAGCAAGATTAATTATCCTTTAATTACATTAAGTAATTAACCCTTAATTAATTTATGTTTCTCTAATTACTTTCATAAATTAATTACCCTTTTTTTAATATATATATATATATATATATATATATATATATATTACCTTTAACAAATAATCTTTAATTTACCACATTCATTAATTATTCTTATTTAATTACATTCAGTAATTAACTATTACTTAACTGTTTACATTAATTAATCCTTAAATTAATTACTCTAAGTGATTATGACTTGTGATTATGACTTTATAAGTTCATTAAGTAATTATACTAAATCACTTTCCTTTAGTGAATATCCCTAATTAATAAATTAATCACATTTAGAAATTTGATCCTTTGATTTCTTACCTTACTTACTTCTTCATTAGATCGTCTTATTATTCTTAAATCACTTAGGGATAAATTACAAAATTTGTCAAGTATGTATTACTTAATGCAAACAATTTCTAAACATCAAATCTTATCATTTGAAATCCTTGAATTTAGTTCTTATTTTATAACAAAATTTTACTTCACATTTTAAAATCTGACAACCCGAGCCAAATACTGATTTCTTCCCGAGTTAAACCCGTTTCATTTCTTTTACTTCATGGAACAACATGCGTACTACCCGTTCACCAGCTCGAGTCATAAATTCACCTTCACGAGACCATGCCCGGCTTCCATTTTCTTCCTGGTTCCATTCTTCCCTCTTTACTTTACTTTCTTCTCCTTCTTCTTTTAGTTTCTGCTCTGACATACACAAGCACCGCCTCATGCACATGCACACGGCTCCGCCTCACCGGAACTCGATGCCGACCCTACCCACAACCTACCTTTGAACTACTGAATCTCCTGATCATCTCAACATCCCATAAAAATCCCTGCATCAAAATTCGAACACTCGAGATCCCCTTACAGGAGCCAGAACCCCCACATTTCCGCCTCGTCCTCCTGTTTCTAGCCACCGGAATCTCTAAAACCTCGCCAACTCCATTGTCACCTCATCCTTTCACCCCCATATCGCAAACTTAACCAACCACCTCGGCGCCCCAATTTTGACGAGTAAATGACCATGACTAAAACCATTGCTAAACCCTAATTAGCTTCACCGCATCAACCACGGCAAATTACCGTTCGCCACTTTTACCTCGATCACTAACTCACAAGCCATCTCCAAAATCAGTTCCGACCTCCCTGGGTTCGCAGATCACCATGAATAACCCAAAACTCCAAAACCGATCAACCACCAAACTCGCACTTGTTTCCCAATTGAAAATATGGATTTATCTCTTAAAATTCATAATTTTAGATGATGATTTCGATCATATAAGTTAACCAAAGAATTGTGATGCTTAAATTTTCATGCTTTAAAAGTTCTTACTACCTTTATCTTATTTTCCAGAAATATACTGACTTATTTTACTTAATTTTTTTTTAAAACTTAGTTTATTTTCAAGCAAAGACAATTTGTTTAAATACTACCTCCTATAAGAGACCAGATGAGAAGATTTGAATTTTGATTCAAAAATATGAACTCTCTAAAAAAACAGAATGAACACAGATATACAGTCACACATTCTTATCACCTCATTTCAATATGTAGGTCTAAATTCTTCTCATGCAAACAGATTAACACATCATAATTTCATAAATCATCACATGTACTATGTTTAAAACAAGAGGTTGTTTAGATTACTCACCTGTTCCTTAAGAATAGAGAACATTTGATCCCTGTTTTTTTTCTGGAATAGATGCTGATCTGGAACTGAAGGCTTAAACTTTGAATTTGAATAAAGTTGCCTGATTTTTAAACTTTTGCTTGCTGATGAAACATTTCACTTTTGTTGGAGTCTCAGGTTTTCTTGTTTTAGATAAATCCTAAGTTGAAGAAGATATTCAGGTTTGGTTTTGATCTTTGAAAGTGAATTATAGGTTGTTGAATTTGACAAGTTTTTAGTTTGAAGAATAAATTGATTTTTAGATTTGCTTTTGAGAAAATTTGTAGGCTTTTAATTTTACAGGATGAAGTTCTTAGCCTTAGGAATGAAAAGGATAGGAAAAAAATTAAAGTAGGAAAACATTTGTTTAAATAAGTGAAAAATGTAATTTATTTAAAATAAAATAAAATAAAATTATAAAGGACACTTGTTAAAACATTCAACATTTGTCATATAGCATTATCTATTAGTTAACACATGTTAAAACCAAGCCTTTATAAATTTACATTTGTAACTCAAGTTGTTTTTTATTTATTTTAAATGTAAATAAAAAGCCTTTACTTTATAAATTCTTATTTAAATATATATATATATATATATATATATATTTCTTTAAAAGAAAATATAAAATCAAACCAATTATATATATAATAAAAGCTTATACATATATTTTTAAATCCAAACATTTTTAAATATCTATCGTTTGAATTTCAAAATTAAATTTCAATTTCAAATTAGATTTAAAAATCAAATTTTAAAATCAAGTTATATATATAAATATAACAACACATTCAATTTTGAGAATAACGATTCTATTTTCTTTAAAAATCTATTTATATTTATATATATAAAAACAACATATTATTATTATTTGAAAATAACAATTTGTCAATTTAGAAATCCAAAATATATTAAGATATATATCTTTCCTTTAAATTCCAAATTTAAATTCACATTCAAATACAATTTAAAATCCAATTTGAAATAAACTCGCACAAATATTTTTACTTAAACAAAAACAGATTCAATTTGTTTGAAAATAATAATATTTCTATTTAAAATCTTCTTATATCCATATATATATATATATATACAACCATTATTATTTGTTTCAAAAGATAATTTGTCAAATTTTTAGTAATTATGTTAGGAGATTATCAAATATTTATTCAAAGATTTAAAATCCAATTTTTATTATATTTTCAAATTCACTTACTTAACCAGATATCTTTCATTATCAGAAATTTTTTTATCTGTCAATTGAATAACCTAGTTATTTATCCAGTTACCGGATGTCCAAAAATCTGGCTTATTACACGGATAATCATTTTTAAAGATTTAGAGGGGAACTCTAATAAATTAATTTTAGATGGGAAATCTAATATATTGCTTTTAGATGGGATATTCAATAAATAGGTGGATGGGATATCCAATGTCTATGATTTATTGCTTTATTTCATATTATGTCAAGACTAATCATTTTAGGTGTAGGAGCATAGTAAATAATTTGCATGTTTTGTTTTGGATACAAGTGAGGGAAAAACCCATTTCGCTAAGCGGCGTGGTCTCGCTAGCTATTTATTTATGATAAGAGTTGATAGGGGATTATTCATACCAAACTTATTATCTGACTCGTAGTTTGTGTTTCTCCACAAACTCTCGAGTACTTAAAATTAATTTGAGCAGTCTGAGAGTGGGACAGTTTCAAGTTTTTGGACGAATAAGCTTCCGGAGACGTGAAGGAGGCAGTGTTAGCTATATATGAGCTATTTTGTGTTTTTCACCGTGATGTACTAAGAACCACAATGTTCACATTTATTAGTTCTCTGATCATCATAAGGGGACAACTTCATATATCGCTCTTATCGTATTTTGTACATGTATATGTGATTTGAACGTGGTTAACGTCTGGGATTATGTAATTAAATCTTAAATTGTAATTTGCATGAAATGGAAAATTCTGTTTATTGGAAGTTTAAAAAATTTCATATTCATGTGTTCCGGTATGTCAATATTAACTATGCCACATTTGGTCACTAAGAAATAACAACTACGGATGACTGTAGCATCAGTAGCAGTTAGTTTTGGGCCTCATAAGGTGGGATGTTACACTTCCCATAAGGTTGCACTCATCCAGTAAGGATTTTTTTCCTTTTTAATGCTTGACATTGTATCTCGGTATTTTTTCAGCAATTTTTTGGGTCTAATAATTCTACAGAGGGACATGTCTGTTTCTTGTAAATCTACTACCCTTGCACATTGAAATTGAAATGAGTTATACATTTATACTTAGTCAAAAAATTGCATGGTGGTTATATATAAAATGAAATATACATTTACACTTACTTAACATTCCTACCAAATATACTATACAACATGGGGTGTGATATTCTCCTACTTAGGCCAGTAAGCAGTTATTTTTCTCTTGTAGGCAGCCTTAGAAATATCAAGCATAATATCCTAGGGCTCCAATTCAAAACCACTATATTAATTATGATATCAAGCATAATATCTTAGGGCTCCAATTCAAAACCACTATATTAATTATGATATCATGCAAAATATATGACTAGATAAGGAGGAATTTGATGAGTTGGAAGATCGCCAACGTGGAAACATAATATTTGTCATAGACATATCATTTTATCATTGGAGAACGTATCATTTTATTATGGAAAAATATATCATTTTTTATGAGAAAACATGTAATACACATAAATTACCCTCTATCAAAACATATTTTAGTATTCATTCTTCATCGTTTTCTAATTTAAACTCAGCTTATACTTTACATCATTTTCATTTGTAGTTTTAAATGCTTATACTTAAACATTTTATTCGTCATTCAGAGGCCCAAAATTAGTATGATTGTTATTATTATTTCATTATTTTTCTCAAGATTTGCCTGATAATTTTGTTCGTCTGAAATATTCTTTCTACCAAATGTAAATTTTGTCTTTGTTTTAAAAACTACCGACCAATCTGCTTTATCTCTTTCTAGGGATGGATACATAGCAAAATAAACTTATAGAGCCTGTTTCGCTAACATAAAAGGATCATACTTATGGTAATGGGAGTTATGTTTTATTTAAATTATATTATAATCTTTGTGTATGTTGATTCCAAAACCTGAAACATTTCTGGAATAATTGCATCTAAATAAAAACTTTTCCTACAGGTCATATAAAATATGTCAATTCCAAAACTTGGGTTAAGATGTTGTAAAAATCTTTTATATGTTCATCTAGGTCATCGCTATCATAACAAATACACCGGTATTGTAAGTAAATTTTTTGCATCATATTCTTTGGTATTGAATTTAAATTTATTGAGTGGATATGTCTTGACATTTCTTTTTGGTCCCATAGCAGGATGTTTCAATCCTTCGTCGACTATATAATTTCTTGGATCATAAACATAGTTTGAAAACCAATCAGCAAGTTCTTTACCAAGATCGCCGCATGTATGTCGTGATTCCTAAATACTGCAAATATTATATATTGGACTTATTCTTTAAGTATGATTGAAATAAATATAAATTTAAGAATTCAAATATCGAGAAATATTAATTAATAATACCTAAAATGGTGCAACTTCAGTGCAATCAAGAAGTACATTTATTTTTGCTATATAGTGACCTATGTCATTTAAACATGTTCTGTACATTTTCCTACTGATCGACCATGTTGTCTAAAGATAGATAACATTACTTGAGAAGAATCATGTTCAACACCTTCATTATTACATGGAATAATTTCAAATGATAAGTTCTCATGGTGTAATGATTCGGAATTTCGGATAATTCGTATTTAAATATTTGAATTATTTAAATATATTTAAATATTTGAATCTTAGATTAAATGTTATTAAAATGATTTAAGAACCATGTTAACCCCCTTTTAAATCATAACTAATGATAGGAAAAAAATTGGAAAAATGTTTATAAAAATAAATACTTTGAAGAAATACCAATACTATGACTGAAAATCGTTTTATCGATAACTAGCTTTGTACTCGTTAGAAGCTGTTCAAACTTTTTTGCATACTCTTATTTTCTTAGGAAATAATTAAAATGAAATAAAAATATTTCACCATTCGTGGAAATAATTTTTTTGATGATTTCATGGGTGATTACATAGAAGATATTTAAAATGAACTTTTGAGGCAAGTCTTAAGTGTTAAGTAAGAGATATAAAGGTGTAAAGGTAGCATGTAGGAGAGATGCTCCTTTGTGACCTTTCATAGAAGGTAGAAGTTGGTAATAACTTCTTGTAAATCTATAAATATGCCCTTAAGGGCTTCATAATTTACAAAAGCTTGAAATGTAATAAAAACCTGAAAATGGTGAAAGTGGATTAGCACTAATCCACTTTGTTTTTCACTAACTTTATCTAATTAACTCAAACATTCTTCAAACTCCACCAAATTTTCACCAACACCTTAGAAAACGTTAGGAAGATTAGATATAAAGTCACAGTGGAAGAGAAGTGAAGAGGTAGGGGGATTTAGCTTGGGCGGTGAGCATGGAAGGAGGATGAGTGCTTGGTTTTATGATTTTGGTGCTAAAGGTCAGATCTTTATGCGTTTGAAGATGATAGGAAGTGTTCTTGAGTTTGGTTATGCTTGAGCATGTATTTGGCTTAGATCTAAGTGAGTTACCTCATTATCTTGTTTGTATATATTGTGTATATATGTCGTGTGCCTGAAACATAAAGTTAAAGTGACATTAACAAGTTAAAGCTATAAACATTGGACCCCAAGCGCTTTTGAAACCAAACGACAACTTTATATTCTACAATATCACTTTTATTACCCTTTTAAACATGTGGTGTGTCCTTTACTTGATGTTTAAATGTTTTTTTTGATTCGTGTGTTAACTTGAAATATGTTTGAAAGTGTTTGAAGCAAGAATAGTCGGTATAAGTGTATTTCGATTTCCCTTAACTTTAACTGGTGTAAAGTGAAGATTTATAAACTTAACTTGGGATGATTTGAGTTGGTTGTTCTCTACACATATGTTGGTGTGTGGGAAAATAAAGAAATTTCTTGGAAAATTATCAAAATTGTGAATCAAAGTTCAAAATGTTATAGCAAGAAGAAGATCGTTACATTAGCACTTTGAAATGTCCTATTTTCAGGAATTTTTGTAAATAAATCAAATATATTCTTTGGGGTTTCTTTCCATGGTTTTTAAGTACATAAAGGTAGTACTTACTGTAAAAATTTCAAGTTTTAAACCACTTGTTAAAATGGTGGAAACTGGTCATAAAGATTGTGTTTTTCAATGTTGTTCTTTAACAAGGAATTTTAACAGCATTTATAAATGCTGTAGTAAGTTGCTTATGGTTTTAAGTGTTTAAAATTGATATTTAAATTTAGCATTTTTCCTTAATATTTTTATGGATGTTTCCTAACATATTTTTTTTTAATTTTAAAGTTGGTTTGAATTTAGAATATATTTTTAATATTTATTTATGAATTTTGGAAGCAAAGGGTTTTTAAATTATAAAACATAGTTTTTAATTATTTTTGTCAAATTATAAATTAGTTATTTTCAAGTAATATATAACATAGATATTTAAAAACTATTTACAATCAATTATAAAGTAATTATATATGTATAAGCTTTGAAAAAGGCAATTAACTATGCTTAACACTAAAATCCGACGAGGTAGACTTCTCTATTTGTGAGAGTAAAGATTGATGTTCGAATAGGGATATGAGCAATAGAGCTCTAACCTACCGACTTCCCTCTTGACCAAGGAATAGTTAAGTTGGATCGTAAAAAACATGTTAATCTTATTTTTACTTATTTGTTCGAAAAGTAATTAACTTTGCTTAATGCTAAATGCCGACGAAGTAGGCTTATCTAATTGTAAGAGTTAAGATTAATGTTTGGGTAGGGATATGAGCAATAGAGCACTAACCTATCAGCTGCCCTCTTGATCGAGTAATAGTTAAGCCAAGAATGTTAGAAACGTGTTAATCATTTTGTTTGAGTTCTCGTTTAATATTATACTTATACTGAAAGCCGATGAGGTAGACTTAACTATTTGTGAGATTCAAGAATGAAGTGTCTATGCAAGGCTTTGATACGCAACCAATGCTATAACTTACCTAGTTTCACTCTTGGATGAGGGATAGTTAATTTGGAATGTTGGAAACGAGTTAAGTGTAAGAATAGTAATTTCTATAAGTGATAGTTTTTAACCGAATAGTCGATCAATCGATTACCAAACTTAATTAATTATTAACTTGGATCGTTAAAAGATAAGATAATACAAGTATGGAATGGTTTTGGGTTTTTTGTGATAGTGCGTTAATAACATGTGTTTAACCTTTTTTTATTATTATACTTATGAATGTAAATGTATATTTAAAAGAATGTTTTAAGGATAAGAAATGGTTTTGGGTTTGTAGTGAAAATGTTTGAGTAATATTACTCTTAAACCTTTTGAATGAATTTGTGAAAGTACTTAAATCCTTAATGGATATTTTGAATGAAATTGTAAGTGTGAAATCTTTTAGAAAAAAAATAGAAAGAGTAAAGGTTTAAAGTAAGACATCTTGTTAATGATTTGTGAATCTACTTATAACATTTGAGATAAGTATATGAATACCTTTTGAAGTATTGAAAAGAGTACAAATGAATAGTAGAAATTGATAAATGATGTTTTATTAGATAAAAGAAGTTTTACAAATAAAAGAGTTTTTAATCAATAAAAGACTAACTAAAAAATTGGAGAAGAAGTTGCTTATGTTTCTTAATCGTGCTTTGTATGAGTTGATTGTGCTTTGTATGTTTACTCATTTATGGAAAGCATTTAATCGTATACTTAGCACTAAAAACCGATGAAATAGACTTGTTTATGTATGGGATTTAAGACTGATGCTCGAGTAGGGATATGAGTAATATATCTCTAAAATACTAACTTCACTCTTGACCGAAGGATAGTGTGAGGCGAAAATTTTGAAAACATGATAAGTATACTAGACTTGGTTTCCATATGTGATCGTTCTCATTATTGTTAAATATGATCAAAATTCGTTGATTCATTCTTAAAGAGACTAAGATCGGTAAGTACTATACTTATCAAAAGCCACTTCAAGACTGAGATACATGTTCTATCTCTTGGAAGTGGATCGATTCGAGATGCTAGCATCCATGCGTGTTTTCGAGATCTATTCGAGATGTGGGAATACAATTGGGGATTCATGTTTAGTTCGAGTGATGAAGACTCATGGTAGAGATGTTTAATGTGACCTCGACATCGAAAATGGCTAAAATAGAGTAGGATGCATAAATTAGAGTTTACTTGACCCGCATCAGGGTATTATCTACTCCAAATCTTGAGATAATTATCGATTGTTGGCTGGTAGGAGTTGATGATATTTGGTTCACTTGATCATGTTTATGTTCATATGATATGCCGCTTGTATTTACCTTAATAGTATATTTTATCTAGAGATATATGATGCTCAATAGGTAATTTCTGACCCTTGTGCATGGATTTTGATTCAGCTTCACCGATGAGAACTCCACGGAAAATCCATTATGCAAACGTTCCTTATAGGTTTTGATTATACCCTCTAATATGTTGTTGAATGTAATCAATGTAACCATTCCAGCTATATTATTTATTTATATTCTACATCTGAGATATTATGTATTATATCACTTCATGTATTTATTAGATGGTGGTTCTTTTGAAGGGATAAGCGTTATGGCATTCCATGTGGTCTCAAAAGTACTATTATATGACAGCTATATATTTCTTGAGTTTTGCATACTAGACTTATGTCTAATGTGTGGTTTTTGTTTTTTCTAAATTCCTCATGTGTTCTTTTGAGTAGTTTGAGAAAGTTTTCGTTGATGTTCATTGGAGCATGAGGAGATGAGCTGGATGTTTCACCTATCGTAGTATTCTTATTTCCGCCGCATTACTATTGTGTGTGTGTGTGTGTGTATATATCAGCATTTGTAAGGACAAATGGTTATAACTGCCCAGGGTTGATGATAGTATTTAGATTTGTAGCTTTGAAATGCTTTGTATCTAGAGCAATAGTTTATACTATCTTTTGACATTATATGTTTTCGTTCCTTTATGAGATTCTGATACCGTGTTCTTTCTTTCTTATTATGTTTCGTTTTCTTTATTTATTTTACCCTAACAATCTGTTTTTCCAACACTTGGATTTTTGGCACATGAATACCATGGATGTATTAGTATTGACATTTGAGGGTCGAAAAAGTGGGTCATCACACATGCTCACTGAAATAATGATAGAAAAAGAATGAAGCTTTTTCGATATATGATTTACAAAGCGAACCTTCAACTTGTGCTTTTTTGTCTAACTTTTTTCTTTAAATAATTTAAGTACCTATTACAAAATTATTTAAAATTAAATTTACTTATGTGATTTTTAATTTGAAATCAAATTAATATTTAATATACCCATTATTATTACCTCTCGAATGGATACATCCATCCATATTGCATATTACCTCAAAGAATTTCTTCAAATGGAAGATGAATTGGTAAATACTCCATTACATTAAAGAAACCTGAAGGAAAGGTTTTTTTTCCAGTTTGCATAGTAGTATAGGTATACTAATTTAAGTTTATGTACACATTCAACTTTTAATGTAGTCAATTAAAGCTCTTTATAAAACAAACTAAGTTCCATTATAACCGCTAGTTTTACATGTTACGGTTCTTTATAAACTAGGGTAACAAATTTTCCATCATATTGGAAATCATGATCACTTGGTTTATTTTTAAAGTTGACACATCTGTAAAGATTAAAAGATATCCCATTAGGAAATTTTAATTATTTCACCTATTTAAACACAAATTTTACTTGGTTATTGTCTAACTCATAGCATGCTTTGGTTTTTTTTTGTGAAATTGGGCTTGATATAAAGCTCGATACGCTTACATAATATTTCTATATCACATCTTGATTTCACATCATCCATAGTCTTCCCCTCAACATTCAAAATTGTATTAAATACATTTTCAAACATGTTTTTTTTTCATTGTGCATCACATCAACATTATGATGAAGTAAGAGATTTCAAGGTAACTCCTAAAATATACTTTTTTTGCACAAATTATGAGAAATCGATTACATGGAATTTCAATTTGTACTCCATTTTTATATATCTTTGGATATGCGTTTACAAGTTCATATATTTCCTTGCTTGACCCAATCATTGATGTTTTCCTAGTCCCTACTTTATTAGCTAGAAAGTATTTTTTCTCTTCTAAAAATATGATTAACATGGAGAAAACACCAAAGACAATCAAGCCACGTAATTTTCTTCTCATGTGGTAAATAGAATGCTCATGTTTCATCCATGCAATAAGGACAAGCTAGACAATCAGTCATATACCAAGCTGAAAGCATTGCATTTGTAGAAAAATCACCAATAGTCCAAAACAAAGAAGCAAACATGCTAAATTCTTTTTTTGAAATGTCGTATGTTTCTACTCCTTCATATCATAGTGTTGTCAACTCTTCAATCAATGGTTGTAAATAAACATCGATTTCTTGTGTCGAATCATCAAGGCTAAGGAAGACAATAGTGAGAAACATAAAAGGAGTTTTCATACATATCCAAGGGGGCAAATTATAAGGCATAACGATAATAGGCTAAGATGAATATTTAGAACCAAATTGAGAGAATTGTGAGAATTCATCCGTACACAAACCAAATCTAACACTACGGTTCTCTACAGCAAAAGTGGGATAAGTCTTATCAAAATGTTTACATGCTTCTCCGTCAGCTAGGTGTATTAAGGTACCTTCTTTCTTTGTTCTCACACCCTGCCATCTCATATGAGGTGTGGTAAAAGAAGATGCACATAACCTTTGAAGTCTAAGAGTGATGGGTAGTGCATTCTCTTATACGGAATTTCCTTTCTCTTCTTTTTTCTTGGTTTGTATCTTTCTTCATTACATATTCTATGCTTCCTAAGGTTGATGTCCTATTTCCAAAATAACATGCAACCATTTAAATATATATCTATCTTTTGGTATGGCAAACCGAAAGCAGACATAAGTGCTTTCACTTCATAATGATTTTTGCACATTAGATTATCAGGTGACATATGTCGTTTTGCAGTTTGTATAATTAATGCAAATCCAGCTTCTATGAAGTTGAATTTAGATTTCATGGTATTGTATTCCGCGGTTACTAATAATTACATGCCACTTTTACAGCCATTCCAAAGGGTCTTCTTAGCAGCATCAAATAAATCATAGATTTTCTTTGCTCCAATATTTGGTTCTTCTTCGACATTTACATCTTCATCAACAACTTGAACCGTAGGGAACATTGATCATGCTGTATTTTCAATCATATATTATATATGATTTAAATTAAGATTGTCATTATCCACTTCCTCATGTGACACTATATGATTAGGTGAAATTAATTCTCCATAATGATCCCATTTATAATAATTTGGCACAAAACAATTCTGATACAAATGTACTATAAGTATATTTGATTTTCAATGCCTCAAATATTTGTGGTTACTACAAGGGCAAAGACTTCTTTGTCGTTTGCATTATTACCTAACGGAAATTCAATAAATTCAGATATACCATTATAAAAATGTTACTTTATTGAGCACTTCATTCCCTTTGGTTTGTACATACACCTCCTCCAATCGATAAAGTAATTAACCATTTTTCCTATTTCAAAAAATATGATAGAATTTTAAAAAATTATAGTAAGATTTGAAAAATCATGATTTTTTTGGATTGACTTTTTAGTTTTTAATTCATCTATACTTTTTAATGTTTTATTAATGGTACTATATATTATTCTTTTTACTTGTTTTATAAAATCTTATTTTCAATTTTAACATATTCATTTTTACATGATATTATATCGTCACATTGTTATGTTTTTACTTCTGATGGTCCGTCATCCTACTTCCTATTATGAGTACGATAATTATTATATTTCGCATATCATTTCATCTTAAACGATTCAATGAAATTTTGGTAGCACTTCCCCTTTGTTCCCCATATCATACACAAATGCACATACACAGGGAACAAAAAGGAAATGCTATTGAAACTTTATGAACCGTTTCACATGAAATGATTTATGAAATATATTTATTATATTGTGTTTGTAACTTGTCCAATACATGGACAAATCTGACAAATACTGTATTATATTAATATTAATATTCATTTTGTAGTAAAAATGAATATTTGTATAACGATCATATACAATACCTATAAGATGAAGTAAAAAATTTTAGGGATTTAAAAAATAAAGTACATTATACACTAATTCGTTATTTGAATTTGTTAACAATTAGAAGCTAATAAAAATTGATTTTTTAGTATTTTAACTATCACTAATTTGAATTTATTATACACCAATAAAAAACTAACATTATACATTAATTTTTTTTGTATAAACATATACACATAAACTAAAATTATATATGATTAACATTATACACTAATAAAGGTATTATGTAAATAAATTATTATTTTCGTCATTTTAGCTAACACATGCATTAATTTACACTAAATTATGTTACCAGATCCTTCTTTGATTAAATCTCTCTCCCCTGCACCGTCAACTTCAAAAACTGACCTTTCGGGCTCATTTGATCTTGATGAAGGCATTGAGTATGACATGCACCAAATCATCCCTATGACCCCGCTCCAACATGATTCCATGTTGTATTTCTGATATCTGTCTAGACCTCATAGTTTTTTGTAGTTGCTTTAGAGCTTTATGTTTTATTAGCATGTGATGATGTGTAAACGAGTTATGTTAGCTGCTAAGGCATATGTGCTTCACATCTATTAAAATTGTAAGTGGTATCGTCACTATAAAACCAGCTTCCTCGTGCAAAATAATAATTTGTTTTGCCTACCAAAAAATAACCACATACACTAATCTACCCAAATTATCCACATTAATTTTTGGATTTAACATTAATCCTACTTTATAATTACAATTTAAACACTAGTATTCCTAATTAACATTTCCAAACCAACCATTATACAATTATAACCAGTCAATAGTCTATTATCAATAATTTAAGCATAAATTAACCTTACCTTTATCAGAATTCAAAATAATTAGTTTAGAGGAAGAATATACCTAATTTTCGATGGACTGAAGATGTAAAAACTTAGAGAATCCAATTTGATAAAGATTGAGATGGATTTTGGTGGATTGTGGTGGCTATGGATGATTTGGGACAAATGTGGAGGTTTAGCAATTAGGTTTGAGGGTTTAGAAAATGTGGGAAATGAGGAAGAAATAGGATCGGCTGAAGTCGTATTCACAATTTTCCAACAGCTTCCGACAGTCGTCGATAGGCAAAATTTAGGTGCTTCCGACGGCTTTCGATGGCTATAAATAAAAAATGTTTTCTGTCCTTTTAAAGATAAATTTAATTTGTTATAAAAATTTTAAATTTTTTACAATAACCCTTTTTTGTTTCTAAATGTCAAAAAGGTTATTTTCATTCGTTATACAATAATTTTTTTTAATGTTTTGATAACTAATTATGAATTTTGAATGTATTTAAGATAATAAATTCATATAAAATAAAACGTTAGGTAAAAAATATTTTTTTTGGATCTTATGTCGATCCAAAGTATTTTGGGTATACAGTATAAATATGAAAAGAAATTAAATAGGTTTATGGTATCTATTAGACCAGAAGATGGTATAACACTCTAGATGCCAATAGTAATGAATTAGCTCTTGATTTGAACATTTATATGGATATGTTCAAGTATGAATTGATTGAAAATTTTAGACCAAAAGACGGTATAACACTCCGTTTTGAGTTTAAGTTTATAATTTTGTTATAAGAGATCAACAAATAGTGATGAGTTTTCAAGCAAAAACTAGAAGATTTTCCAGTCATGTTATCGGTAGATGCATCAGAAATTTTTCCTAGTAATAATAGGAGATCAAAAATTCATTCAATAATAAAATGTCCATCTAGTAGTGAGAGGTGACTAGAAATCCATATTAGACCATCTAGAAATTGATGTTTAATAATAATAGAAGACAATTTTTTTATCCAATATCGATAGAAGACCAGAATTCCATATCTGATAATAATAGAATAAGCCCAGGAATCTAATTTAGTGATAATGAAAGTCCATAAATTCACATTTTGAAATAATAGAAGAAGAACAAAAACCTAAATCTGGCAATAATAACATAGGTCTGGAAATCTATATCTAGAAATAATAGAAAAGGATCAGAAATCCAAATCAGGCAATGCAAATAGAAGTCCTGAAATACATATCTGGAAATAATAGAAGAAGACTAGGGATCCAAATCTAATAGTAATAATAGATGTCTAGAAATCCATATCTGGAAATAAAAGAAGAAGACCAAAATCCAAATTTGGCAATGATAATAGAAGTCTAGAAATCCATAACTGGAAATAATAGAAGAAGATCAGGGATCCAAATCTAGCAATAATAATAGAAGTTCAAAAATTAATATTTGGAAATAATAAAAGAAGACCGAAAACCTAAATCTAGCATTAATAATATAGTCCAGAAATCCTTATCTGGAAATAACAGAAGAAGATTAGAAATTCATATCTGACATTTGAGATTTGCATTTTTCGAGGAGTATAAATAGCTTGCATTTGGTGGACCTTCCTTTAGAAGATTTTGCTTGAACTGAAGCGCTACCTGGCTTGGATTTTGATGGATCTTCCTTTAGTAGACCGATTAATTTAGAACTCTTACTTGGCTCTAATTTTGATTAAGTTAGGAGCACTACATTGCTCTGATTTTAGTTGATCTTCCTTTTAAAGATTTTGGTGCTTTAGTGAGGCCTTTGATGACGACACTAAAGGCTTACTCCATCCTCCATCTATGAGCTGCTTCAGTGAGGCCTTTCATGATGACACTGAAGGCTTATCCGGTGCTTTAGTGAGGCCTTTGATGGTGACACTAAAGGCTTATCCAATCTCTCTCTAGGAGGCGCTTCAACCAGGCCACTTAGGCATGCGTTGAAGGTTTTCTCGAAGCTTTTGTGATGCCTTTGATGGCAGCACAAAGGCTTACTCCAACCTCTTTCTAAAGGCACTTCAGTGAGGCCTCTGATGATGGCACTGAAGACTTAGTCAGGGACCTCTTGCAATCATGAGCCTTTAATGGTTGGGCCTTTGATGACCAGGGACCTCTTGGTGTCATAAGCCATTGATGGCTAGGGCCTTTAATGGCCAGGGATCTCTTGCGATCATGAGCCTTTGATGGCTTTAGGAGAATCTTACATCTTTTCAATAAATTCTTTTTATTCATCCATTGTCGGAAAGTATGGCAGTAAATGTTCGGCATTCCATGTACTTGCTATGACATTGCCATTTGGTCGATAAAGTTTATAGGTCCCAGGCGGAATTACCTTGTGTATGATTAAGGGCCCTTTCCAATTTGGTCCTAGGGACCGACTGCTGGATTCTTGGTTTTTCCATGACTCTTCAGAGCACTAGATCTCCTTTTTGAAAAAATCTTCCTCTTACTTAGGAGTTGTAGTACTTAAATATTCTTCGTCGATATTTAGCCACTCATAAATTTTGTTATAATGAAAAAACTGCCATATACATGTATGATGGATAAAGTGGTTACAAATATAAGATCAGTACATAGATGATCAACAAAAGCGGGAAGTTTGAGAAGTAAAAATATATATAATGAGTATTATGGACTTAAGCTACTAATAATAATATGTTATGCATTTAAGATGTGGGTTGTTGTGTTTTGAGGGGTCAAGCTGCATGCATTGAGTTCGGGATCAATTAAGACGCATGGTGCATAATGCATCCATTAAAACTGAAGTACAGGGGTTTGCATATGATCAGTTCAGGTTGTAGCACATGAGTGAAGACAATGCAAGAAGGAATGAGCTATAACCAAAGTTGCTGCATGGAACTGCATCACGGGAGCATTGGAACGAAGATGAGCCGCTGCGTGACTTCAGGCTGTCATGGGAGTGAAGAGGACGTGAGGCATGCATTTTGAATCATGTCCGAAGTTGTTGGAAAGGTTGCTGTTTGTGGGTTGGATCAAGGCTGCTGCATGGAATATGTCGAATTGAACATGTGTCTTGTTGAAAAGAAGGAAGTATGACCATAGTTGCTGTTGAATTGTGGTGCATGGAGTGAAGTAGAGAATTGTGCATGGAGTAGCTGCATAGGGTGAGGTAAAATGCCGCATGCGGGTGTGGTCAGGATAGGCTATATGGAATATTGAATGGAAAGAAGAATTCATGAGTCTTGAACTTGCTTTAGCGGACACAAGGCTGGTTGTCATAACTTGTGTATGGATTTGCTGAAGTGTAAACTTGGCTTGACACAGAAAATGTATGTGAACAGCCTGATGTAGATTAGACCATTGACGTGCAGACTCAGCACTGAGGTAATCTTATGCTGTGTGCTGGCGTCTGATTGTGAATATGAGGCTTGTGGCAGAATAGGTGAAGGTTGTAGATGAGCTAGAATATACACATAATACATAGGTGATGAGCTACCAAAATGGCACTACAGAACATGAAGCAATGCAAGATATTTTAGGCTAGTTGTAGATTCTTCGATCATGTTGGCATGTGTCGGATCTGGCTGAATAAGGTTGATGACTTGAGTTAGTTGTAGGTTTTCTATGCAGTCACGACATCATGTAACACTAGAGTAGTAAAGTAGATGCTGGCATAAATATAGCATGTTAGCACTGTGTGATGGAGAGTGACATGCAAAAAGATGTACACACTGTGGGATTTGCACACTGAGATGAACTGCAAGCATGCTAGAATTGTAGAAGTAGAGTGGTGAAGCTGTCTGGAGGAGAAGAATTGATATTGACCTGAACCAAGCAAGATCTCCAGTGTGCATTTCTTCTGAAAGACCCTGTCCACTGAGAAATATGACACATGCCAGACATTACTGTATATAATTGAAGAAGAGAATTAATTATTCCCAAATTTCTTTCGAGCCATGGACCTCAACTAGTGATTGAGTAAATTGAATCTATGGAGTTTCTAGTTGATCGTGTGAAGTTAAGTATGAAGTTGTTCCATTAATCAAGTGATAGAGAAATAACGGTATTAATGGAAATGTCCAAAATATAGAGTAAACTTCCAATAATGTGTTGGTCGAACTGTGCATTTGTAGAACAGTTGTAGGGTGGTTTCAGGGTATTACAAAAGCAGCACATATTACGAGTTGTTTGATAATATAGAGTTAAGTCAATCAATGGTGTTTAGTTTATTATAAAGTACAATCCACAAGTGAATTTTGATTTTAGGGGGATTCTCATCTTCTAGGCATATTTGAAGTGTCGTTGGGTTGAAATGTCCGAGAAAGTCAGAAATTTATACATAAATTTCGAAGAGTATTTTTCGTTATTACACTACAAAAATAAGGCAATTTACCGACGCCAAAAAGACATCGACGAAGCGTCGGGAAATGCTCTACTGACACCGTGTCGATGCCTTAAATGACATCGGTAAAAAGTATGTTAGAAAATGTATTCCAATGCCTTGAAGCCGCCTTATGTGGGATTGTTACCGATGACAAAAAATGTCTTTTCCACATGACTTTCCAATGCTATTGCTACGCCCTGCCGACCACTAATAAAATCATGCAACTTGGATTTCCCGATGCCTTTTCGATGATTTTCCGACGTCATAGTGACGCCCAATTAAATTGTTAAAATTATATTTCCTATGCCATCAGTTGAGTGATGATAACCGATGAACGACTAGGGGTAACGCGGCCATAAGCAGTACAAGGATCGTAACAGGCGCCATCCCAATGGTCACCATAGTCTAACGGATCAAATTCATAATCCACATGATTGTATAAGAAGGTCAGATCAAACCCTGGCTAGAAGTGAGTGAAGACGTCTTGCATGTTTCACACTAATCTGTAGCCTAACTTTTCCTACCTTCATATCGTGAAGCTTTTCCAATAAGCAAGCCCTATCAAACCCCCTACGAGAAACTGCAACAGAGTCGAAGCGAGCTTCAACTCTAGGGTGAATATTTTATTCTCAAAGTCATTCAAATGTCCCATAGCAACCCTTCTAGTTCGTTTGATCTCACAAAAAATTTGATCCCTTGTTCTCTCAATGGTCCTAGAAAATGGACCAGAGAGCTCTTGCATTGAAGAAATGTAAGGTGAAGTGCATGTTTCAAAAGTTCCCAATTCCTTCTTATAATGATCCTCCAACTCATTAAACTTAGTCTGGTAATAGCTTTTCAAACAATTCTTCCATTTAAGAGCACCGTCTAGATCATCCTTAGAGGGGATGCGGGGGCAACACCTGATCTAGAAGTAATGCCTAGGTCCCAGGCTATGGAGAGTGCATCTTCTACACTAATTTGCTTTGCAATTTGTCCATCTAAGTCTTCAAATTTGCATTCTAAGGCTTTAATTTCATCCATGTAGATGACCTCATATACGCTTTTGGCATCTTTCAATAAACCTTCAGTTCTGCAACCTTAGCCAAAGAATAATTAAGCTTCTTTTCCAAAATGGCCACCTTCGGGTCTTGATTAAAAGAAGAGGGCTGAAAAACAAACGAGTTCATGCAAAACGAAATTAAAGGAAAGTGCACCAAGAAAGAATGCTCATAAGAAAATTCACAGAATTTGCAAAAGAATCTTAATTTCATACAACATACGTACGATCCAAGAAAATTATTCGACAATATAACTTACAAAGTCATTTGTAGCAACGAGTCCCAAAGGTACTACATTAAAAATAACTAAGAAGCATTAGCCAAAGTGTGACTTCCCGGAAATTTGGGGCAATATCAATTTAATAATCTACATTAAAAATTAAATTGATTTGATGATAATTTGAATTGATTTAATAATCTCCTTTTAAATAAATATTTAACTGATAGTTTATCTTTTAAAAGCTAATTTAAATTGTTTCTATTTATAATGTATATTTGTATATATTGGTATATATTATAAATAGATAAGTTTTGTTTTTAAATTTAAATAGATAAAGCTATGTTTTCTAATTCTATTATTTTTGATAATTTGGAAATTTAATATTGAATAAATAATAATATGATTTTAAAAATACTCAAGATAAATTTAATTTGTTTAAAAAAATAAATTCTAGCCTAGGTTTAAATTTAAATAAAAAGATTGTTTTGTTCTTTTTAATTTAGCTTTATAAAATAAGTAATTTATATTTTGAAGAAATTGTTTCATTTATAAATTATTTTGATTTGATGATGAACTATATTAATAATGTAAATCTTTACAATGGATTTAAATAAATAGGAATTATTATTTTAAACTTATATACACATATTTTGGAAAGCTATGATTTAAAATAAAATCTTTCAACAATGTTTAAAAATTAAAAAAAACTTTATACACATGAAACATAAGTGTAAAACCAAGTATAGGTTATAAAATAAGTCTGAATACATAAACTTATGAAATTGTGATATTAACGTAAGGTTAAGAAACAATAAGTAACTAAAGTAATAAACCAAACAAATGACAAAAACAATTTTTATAATATGTATGTAAAATACAAGGGCAAGTGAAATGTCAACATACACAAATAAAGACTCAGGCAAGATCAAAGTAAATAAAATATCTATGAATAAAAATGGGTAATAGGAGACATTAAGTACAATATAACATATGAAGGCATAAGAAAATGTAGTCAACCTGTAAAGAAATGCAAAGCAAGATGTTGTAGTTGTAAAAATATGCAGGCTTTGTAAAAAAAATAAAATAAAATAAATAAGTTGCCAGGTAAGTAAAATAGGTGTGTAGCCTGTAGAATTTGGAATTGCAGAGTAAAGTAAAAATAAAATAATGTGCAGATAGCTTGTAGATGAAGGTTCAAGCAAGAAAAAAAAATATGTACAAAGCAAGATAAATATGAATGTAGCCTGTTAAGGAAAAAAAATACAAAGCAAAGAAAATGTAAAAAAAAAATATATCTGAACATAAGATTGTATTAGTAGGAAACATATAGTACATTAGCTTTCATCTCAGCACCAACTTAAGTCAATTCGAAATCTTATTGAGCATCTCAGCCCCCATTTGATAAATATCTTGCCTGATACAAACAAGAACATAATTATATCTGCATGTGCTTAACCCAGTTATCACCTTCCACTATAAACTTCTTTATATACATGCCATATTCTTTAGTTCGTTCAACATAGATTAGTAAACCTAAGATATACTAGTAGCAATTCCATTTATGTAAACTGAAGCATCAACAACAAAGGCAAGATTAAGTTTCATGTTTTCTGGAATCAAACTAATAGCATGCAAATACAGTTTCCAGTTTCAAAGTGTTCTCTGTTTATTTTCAGGTGAGTAACACCTTTAAAATTTCTTAAGTTTTAATATGTTGCATGCTAATAATTGAATGCTTAATATATTTGTGTGAATCTTTATATACCCCTTTCTCTGGCCATTTGCAAAATGAAATACTGCATCTTGTATTCTCTGTGAGTAACTTCAATTACTAAAACTTAAGTATTTAAATTTGTTGCAAAATCTGGAATAAGTAAGATTTGTATGTATGTTTTTTTTACTGTACATATGGATGTGGTCTGAGTATATATTAAAGCCTCTGTAAACAAACCTATTTATTTTGTTTCCAGTTGATTCAAACTATTTTTAATCACTTGATCCAATAGCTTTTAGGATTTATATTACAAACAGAAATTGTTTGTTTCAACATAACTTAGAGTTAAAGTTTTATTTTAGTTGAACTAAATTTGAATATGGTTCTGGGAATCAAAATAACAGAGGAAAATTTGAATAAGAGAAAAACCAAACACTTTAAATTATAAATCCAGGAACATATATTGAATCTCTGTAACAAAATATGATTTTTAAAATTTATATTATGATTTTCAGTCAAGTGGTTTGGGTATAGTTTAGGTTTCAACGAAAGTTGGTTTTTGGGCGATTACTGGTGATCTATGCATTTGGAGGTGGTCGGGTTGTGAGAGGAGGTGGAGAAGCTTACCGCGGTGATGGGAAAAATAGTGGTAGATGGTGTAGTTAGGCGTGGTGGCGACGGCAACGAAATTCTTTCTGTAAACCTAATTTTTGAACTGGGTTGAAGTTCGGGCTAGTTCGATTCCCTTGGTGCATCGAGTTCAACGGGGGTTTGGGGATTGGTAGAGGGGTGAAAGATGAAGCCGTTGCCGGTGGTGGTGGTTCTCTGGAGGACGGAGGAGGAAGGGCGAAGCATTGACAGGTTTCGAGTGGGGGACATGCTCGTGGTTCCAGGTTTGAGAATGGAAGCTTGTTTTTGTTACGAGCAAGTGATGTAGATTTGGGCGCTCGTGGTCATATCTGGTGATGCTCGGCGGCGTGTTGGAGTGCCAGTGGGTGGCCGGAGGTGGCCGGGGCCACGGTGCACGTGCACCGTGCCATTGAAGGTTGGGTGTTTGTTTTTCTGTGTGCAGGGTTTTTTTTGTTGTCTGGGAGTAATGCTCGAGTAACACGAGTACGTGACTCGAAGTAGTGAAGGGGGAGACTCGAAGCAAGCTAGGTCTTTTCTCGAGGCAGAGGTTGGTTTCAGGTTTTAGTAAACCTGAATTTCCCAGAGTTTTAAATTTTGTTCAAAATTTCTCTAAAACAGGATTTAAGGTGAGTTTAAATTTAAGAATTAAAGTATAAATTCAAATGGAACTTTTGAATCTAAAGTTTTATAAATAAATTTGGATTTTAAATCAAGAATTAAAAATCAAATTTTTAAGTAAGTAAACCAAAATTTTAGAATTCAAAGTTTATTAATGAATTCCAGTTTTCTTGAATACAAACCTGAATTTAAATTAGTTTCTAAATCTAAATATGTAAAACAAGTTTAAGCCAAATAGTTTAAAAAGTAACTTGTTTCAAAATAATGTTTGAATTGATTTTAGGTATAGTTCTTTTTATAAAGAAATTTTTGAATGGAAAGTAAATAAATTGTTTTATCTTGAATTTGCAAGTTAAAAATATAAATGTCTTTTGGAAGTTTAAATTCAAATAAAAGATTTAAATAGTTGAACTTAAAGGCTTTCTTGTATAGGTTCACATGTAAGTAATAAATGTTATTTACATTTATTTAAAAGATTTTAAATTGAATTTAAATTTGGGAAATGTTTAAACAATAATTATTTTGAATCTTAAATTTAAATGGAATTTGAATTTAAATTTAAAATGTAATGTTCTATTACACTTTAATATTAATGAAGTCATTAATAAAGAAATAAATTATCTTAGGAATAATTAAGGTATTCAAATGATTAAATGAATAAGTCAATTGAGAAATGACATATGTATTTAATTTATAAAATTAATAATTTAGATTAATTTTATAATTGGATATTAATTAAGAAGTAGATTAAGTAATGTTATTAATTATGAAGATAATAAACTAAAGATTATTAATTAATTAATGTATGCGATTAATTTGATAATTAATCAAATTAATTAGATAATCTATTGTAAATTGTTAAGTGTAATTACTTGATAAAAGTAACTAAGAGATTAATTACTTATTGAATTAATTTTGATAAAATGATTAATCTAAGTTAATTAATTTAGTTTAATTAATTTAAGAAAATCATTTGATGAATTGATAAGTATAATTACTTAGTGTATTCAATGGAGCATAATTACTTAAGGAAGTAATTAATGTTAATTACTGAATGTAATTAGTAAAGATGACGTGTTAATGGAGTAATTTGGATAATTACTTTTGTAGTTAACCAGAGGATTAATTAATGAAGATAATTAATCATGGGATAATTAATTTATTAATATGAGTAATTAAGGGTAGTAATTACTGGAATGTTATTAATCAAAGGTGATTAATAATTGTGTTTAATTAAAGATTAATTACTTAATGAAATTAATTTAATCAAAGTAAAATTAAAGATCATTAATTAATATAATTAATGATGAAATTAAGAATTGGTTAATTAAGAAATAAATAATAATATGGTGATTAATTAAGGATAAATGTAATTAATTATATTTAATTAATATAAATGAAGTAATTAAAAGTTAATTACTATGAATAATTTAGAATAATTAATTTGTAAAATTAATTAAAGACTAATTACTTACTGTAATTAGAAAATGATTAATCAAAGGGTGTTAATCAAGATGAATATCTAGAGATTAATTAACTAATTTTATTTATAGTTAATTAATGATTGTATAAGCAGGATTTATAGATAAAGAATTAATTTAATTTACTTTAAATTAATTAGAGATAGAAGTGATTAATTTAATTCATTTTAAATTAATTACAAATGATATGATTATAAATCATTGCTTATGGATGAATGATATTGATATTTCATTTAATGATTGTGAATTCAGATCTGACATGAGAAATATCTATGTGATATGGATGCTTGGTTTAAGTATGATAATAATTAATTATCTGTTTGGATGATGATATTAATTATCTGTTTATGATGATGATGTGATTATCTATTGTGATATTGTGAACTATCTATCTGTGTATATTGATAATATTGAATTAAACTGTTAAGACTAAATAGACAACTTGGCCTTAAAAGATACGTTTTGGATTTCGATGAGACCGGGATCGGTTTTCCTTATTTGGAACATCCAAAAACCACATCGATTCCAAATTAACGATAGGTCGTTAATCTGAAGTGAAGATGAAGATTCACAATGCAAGGGTTATTGTCGTTAACTCTGAGGGTGATTCCAAAATGAGTGTAACGAGATAATGCCTTCGGTTTCGTTCGAACCCGGAACGAACTTGTATAGATTGAATGCTTTCAACACATCGTCAGATGGGCGATGAGCATTCTAAGAAATATGTTCTCTAAAGGTAATCGTAGCCTCAAGCCTCATCAACCGGGAATGGCTAAAACAGGGGAGGTGCAGCAAGGTTAGGTGGGTCATGCCCAAGCAGGACAAGGATATTCCTCTGTCTAGATGTCCCTTTATTTTCGGCTGTGTGGCAGTTGGTTGCAAACAACTGCGGGGTTTATCTTGTTCGGGACTGTTCAGTAAGGAATGGTTTCGGCCTTGTGTTGCAGGGGGTCGGGAGTGATCCTCGGTACGTTGATCTAGGCCACGTACTGTGACGGGCGGTACCCCAATAGCCCTGCCATTGTATGGAATCCACAATCCAATAAGTGCCCACGGTTTTGATTGTATTACCCACTTTTGTGGCTAGTGGCTGGAATTTAATGAATGTAACAATTTCGGCTATTTTCTATTTACTTGAAAACCCTAGACCTATTATAATATCACAAAATTTCCTATCAAATGTTTTGGTTAGCGTAAGGTAAAAACTTACCCATGTTTATTTGTGGGGAGTCTTACGTGATACCTTTTGTTTTCAAAAGATTTTCAAAAAGCAACTTTAACCCGTTACTCATACCAGACCCATGTCTGACCCGGAGTTTATTTTTGTTTTTCATAAACTCTTGGGTACCCAAATTTTTACGGGTAGCCAAGGGATTCAAGTTAGCTTTGACGAATTCTGGAGGGGCAATGGAGCAAGAGGCTTCAGCATCGTAGATACATATAGTTCCGCTGTGTTGGTATCTCTGAGTTATTTGCTTATGTTGTATCGAGTTGTATTAACTAGACAGGTGATTATAACTGTCTAGTATGAGATGTATTGTCTGTATAACTCTGATTGATGTTGTATATTATGTAAATACTTATGTGATTATTATAATTTATTCGTTCCGCTGTGAGATTCTGATGTTGTTGTTCTTTCTTCTCTATCTTTTCTATTTTCTCATCCCTTTCTTTCTTCAAGACGAAACGGTCCTTCTGGACGTAGGAGGCCGGGTCGTCACAGTTGGTATCAGAGTCGGTTGAGTGAATACCTAGGCTCTTGAGTGATTTCTTTCCTGAGAGAGCGTATTTATAATTTTGATATATAATACATATTTATTTATTTCTACCTATTGTTGGGTTACCTGTTCGGGTTTTCCAATAAACTATAAAGGTAGATAGGGTAGTGGTGTGTGTAACACGACTACCAATGGTTGGAATTTGAATGTTCGAGGTTGGAAGTGTATTTGTCGAGACTGTAGACCTAATACCATCTCGAGTGAGCTTTGAGTGGTATAAGGATTTCATCGATTTCTGAAGGAAACCTGTTAAGGTTCGGAGTTCATTTTTTTGAAGTGTAAGTGTTTTGATCTGTCGGTTGAACAGAAGCAAGTCATGATATCTTGATACATCAAGGTGTAGTAGCTGTGTGATGAGACACAGTGACTATGGATGTCTCCGAAGATGTTTCTTTGGAACAAGTAAGGAAGTGTGTCTGCTTCGGTGTTGTGGCTGTGTTCAGTTGGGTGTTCCTGTTTGCTTTGAGGTCCGAGTTTCTCGAAGGGTTTTGGGTTTGAAAGTCTTCTGGCTTAGCAGTTTTTCTTGAGGTAACTTCAGAAGCAGTAGAGTAGTTCCATTACTTCGATGGATTGGCCACGTAAGTGTAAGCTGTTCTGTTTGGTAAAGAGAGAGCAGTATTTTTGGAATTAGGCTAGATTGATCGCAAAAGTGACTTGCGATGGTTTGAGTGTTCTTTGTGTTTCAGATATTTTTCTGGATGTCATCTGGAAGTCAGAGTTTTGTCAGCATTTGGAGATCGAGTTTGGTAGGTCAGATTTTGGAGGAACTTCTGAGTTTTATTGTTGGAATGTGTTGTCCGGTCTGTGTTCGACTTCAGCATTTACATCTGTTCAATCAGAGTTGCGCAGTGAAAGCATGTTGGCAGCTGTTTTACTTTGGAAGCAATTAGATGTTGCAGTGTTTGGATTGGAAAGTTCTATAGGAAATTTTTCAGGATCGAAGGCCAGATTGGAGTGCACCTGTTTAATCTTTTCTAGATAAGAGAAGTGAGTTCTGTTTTCTGATTTGGAATAGACTTTTTGTTCTGAGTTTTGGTCGATCTTGCAAAGATCATTTTGTTGGATTGTCTTTGGTTCAGTTGTTTCTAAGGACATTAGCAAGAGTTGAGCTGATCAAGAAAGATGTAGGCAGCCCAGGATCGTCCGTAGAGTTTTGTGGATAAGAGACGGAGGAATTTGGATTTCGAAGTCGGAGATTTGATTCTGGATAAGGGTTTGGTCTTCAGGATTGAATTGTCAGTTTGGATAACTGGAATTTGTTGTGTTTCACGTATCTCTGAGGGAGTACGTGTAAGATCTATCTCTGGTTAAAGAACCAACAGTTCAGGGAGTTTTGGTTGTTGATTCAGACTTGTCTATAGACTGATATCCTGTCTTGTTTTGTAGCTCTAGGTGAGTGGAAGTTTGTAGCTTAGTAGTATTGTTTGTTAGGGTTCTGTAGAGCGAGTATCCCGGTATTTATATTTGGGAAACTCGAGAAAATTCTATCCGAAATTTTGTCTGAATAGTTAGATTTGTTTGTTTGGATGAATTAGTTGTTATGATTGTTAGTTTATGATTGATATATGCTTGTGTTTTAAAATTTAAATCTTTAACTAGATTATTAAATTACCTTTGATTTAAATTTCGGGGACGAAATTCTTTTAAGGGGGAGGAATGTGACCTCCCGGAAATTTGGGGCAATATCAATTTAATAATCTACATTAAAAATTAAATTGATTTGATGATAATTTGAATTGATTTAATAATCTCCTTTTAAATAAATATTTAACTGATAGTTTATCTTTTAAAAGCTAATTTAAATTGTTTCTATTTATAATGTATATTTGTATATATTGGTATATATTATAAATAGATAAGTTTTGTTTTTAAATTTAAATAGATAAAGCTGTGTCTTCTAATTCTATTATTTTTGATAATTTGGAAATTTAATATTGAATAAATAATAATATGATTTTAAAAATACTCAAGATAAATTTAATTTGTTTAAAAAAATAAATTCTAGCCTAGGTTTAAATTTAAATAAAAAGATTGTTTTGTTCTTTTTAATTTAGCTTTATAAAATAAGTAATTTATATTTTGAAGAAATTGTTTCTTTTATAAATTATTTTGATTTAATGATGAGCTATATTAATAATGTAAATCTTTACAATGGATTTAAATAAATAGGAATTATTATTTTAAACTTATATACACATATTTTGGAAAGCTATGATTTAAAATAAAGTCTTTCAACAATGTTTAAAAATTAAACAAAACTTTATACACATGAAAAATAAGTGTAACACCAAGTATAGGTTATAAAATAAGTCTGAATACATAAACTTATGAAATTGTGATATTAACATAAGGTTAAGAAATAATAAGTAACTAAAGTAATAAACCAAACAAATGACAAAAACAATTTTTATAATATGTATGTAAAATACAAGGGCAAGTGAAATGTCAACATACACAAATAAAGACTCAGGCAAGATCAAAGTAAATAAAATATCTATGAATAAAAATGGGTTATAGGAGACATTAAGTACAATATAACATATGCAGGCATAAGAAAATGTAGTCAACCTGTAAAGAAATGCAAAGCAAGATGTTGTAGTTGTAAAAATATGCAGGCTTTGTATAAAAAATAAAATAAAATAAATAAGTTGCCAGGTAAGTAAAATAGGTGTGTAGCCTGTAGAATTTGGAATTGCAGAGTAAAGTAAAAATAAAATAATGTGCAGGTAGCTTGTAGATGATGGTTCAAGCAAGAAAAAAAATATATGTACAAAGCAAGATAAATTGAATGTAGCCTGTTAAGAAAAAAAAAATACAAAGCAAAGAAAATGTAAAAAATATATATATCTGAACATAAGATTGTATTAGTAGGAAACATATAGTACATTAGCTTTCATCTCAGCACCAACTTAAGTCAATTCGAAATCTTATTGAGCATCTCAGCCCCCATTTGATAAATATCTTGCCCGATACAAACAAGAACATAATTATAGCTGCATGTGCTTAACCCAGTTATCACCTTCCACTATAAACTTCTTTATATACATGCCATATTCTTTAGTTCGTTCAACATAGATTAGTAAACCTAAGATATACTAGTAGCAATTCCATTTATATAAACTGAAGCATCAACAACAAAGGCAAGATTAAGTTTCATGTTTTCTGGAATCAAACTAATAGCATGCAAATACAGTTTCCAGTTTCAAAGTGTTCTCTGTTTATTTTCAGGTGAGTAACACCTTTAAAATTTCTTAAGTTTTAATATGTTGCATGCTAATAATTGAATGCTTAATATATTTGTGTGAATCTTTATATACCCCTTTCTCTGGCCATTTGCAAAATGAAATACTGCATCTTGTATTCTCTGTGAATAACTTCAATTACTAAAACTTAAGTATTTAAATTTGTTGCAAAATCTGGAATAAGTAAGATTTGTATGTATGTTTTTTTTTACTGTACATATGGATGTGGTCTGAGTATATATTAAAGCCTCTGTAAACAAACCTATTTATTTTGTTTCCAGTTGATTCAAACTATTTTTAATCACTTGATCCAATAGCTTTTAGGATTTATATTACAAACAGAAATTGTTTGTTCCAACATAACTTAGAGTTAAAGTTTTATTTTAGTTGAACTAAATTTGAATATGGTTCTGGGAATCAAAATAACAGAGGAAAATTTGAACAAGAGAAAAACCAAACACTTTAAATTATAAATCCAGGAACATATATTGAATCTCTGTAACAAAATATGATTTTTAAAATTTATATTATGATTTTCAGTCAAGTGGTTTGGGTATAGTTTAGGTTTCAACGAAAGTTGGTTTTTGGGCGATTACTGGTGATCTATGCATTTGGAGGTGGTCGGGTTGTGAGAGGAGGTGGAGAAGCTTACCGCGGTGATGGGAAAAATAGTGGTAGATGGTGTAGTTAGGCGTGGTGGCGACGACAACGAAATTCTTTCTGTAAACCTAATTTTTGAACTGGGTTGAAGTTCGGGCTAGTTTGATTCCCTTGGTGCATCGAGTTCAACGGGGGTTTGGGGATTGGTAGAGGGGTGAAAGATGAAGCCGTTGCCGGTGGTGGTGGTTCTCTGGAGGACGGAGGAGGAAGGGCGAAGCGTTGACAGGTTTCGAGAGGGGGACATGCTCGTGGTTCCAGGTTTGAGAATGGCAGCTTGTTTTTGTTACGAGCAAGTGATGTAGATTTGTGCGCTCGTGGTCGTATCTGGTGATGCTCGGCGGCGTGTTGGAGTGCCAGTGGGTGGCCGGAGGTGGCCGGGGCCACGGTGCACGTGCACCGTGCCATTGAAGGTTGGGTGTTTGTTTTTCTGTGTGCAGGGTTTTTTGTTGTTGTCTGGGAGTAATGCTCGAGTAACACGAGTACGTGACTCGAAGTAGTGAAGGGGGAGACTCGAAGCAAGCTAGGTCTTGTCTCGAGGCAGAGGTTGGTTTCAGGTTTTAGTAAACCTGATTTTCCCAGAGTTTTAAATTTTGTTCAAAATTTCTCTAAAACAGGATTTAAGGTGAGTTTAAATTTAAGAATTAAAGTATAAATTCAAATGGAACTTTTGAATCTAAAGTTTTATAAATAAATTTGGATTTTAAATCAAGAATTAAAAATCAATTTTTTAAGTAAGTAAACCAAAATTTTAGAATTCAAAGTTTATTAATGAATTCCAGTTTTCTTGAATACAGACCTGAATTTAAATTAGTTTCTAAATCTAAATATGTAAAACAAGTTTAAGCCAAATAGTTTAAAAAGTAACTTGTTTCAAAATAATGTTTGAATTGATTTTTGGTATAGTTCTTTTTATAAAGAAATTTTTGAATAGAAAGTAAATAAATTATTTTATCTTGAATTTGCAAGTTAAAAATATAAATGTCTTTTGGAAGTTTAAATTCAAATAAAAGATTTAAATAGTTGAACTTAAAGGCTTTCTTGTATAGGTTCACATGTAAGTAATAAATGTTATTTACATTTATTTAAAAGATTTTAAATTGAATTTAAATTTGGGAAATGTTTAAACAATAATCATTTTGAATCTTAAATTCAAATGGAATTTGAATTTAAATTTAAAATGTAATGTTCTAATACACTTTAATATTAATGAAGTCATTAATAAAGAAATAAATTATCTTAGGAATAATTAAGGTATTCAAATGATTAAATGAATAAGTCAATTGAGAAATGACATGTGTATTTAATTTATAAAATTAATAATTTAGATTAATTTTATAATTGGAGATTAATTAAGAAGTAGATTAAGTAATGTTATTAATTAATGAAGATAATAAACTAAAGATTATTAATTAATTAATGTATGTGATTAATTTGATAATTAATCAAATTAGTTAGATAATCTATTGTAAATTGTTAAGTGTAATTACTTGATAAAAGTAACTAAGATATTAATTACTTATTGAATTAATTTTGATAAAATGATTAATTTAAGTTAATTAATTTAGTTTAATTAATTTAAGAAAATCATTTGATGAATTGATAAGTATAATTACTTAGTGTATTCAATGGAGCATAATTACTTAAGGAAGTAATTAATGTTAATTACTGAATGTAATTAGTAAAGATGATGTGTTAATGAAGTAATTTGGATAATTACTTTTGTAGTTAACCTGAGGATTAATTAATGGAGATAATTAATTATGGGATAATTAATTTATTAATATGAGTAATTAATGGTAGTAATTACTGGAATGTTATTAATCAAAGGTGATTAATAATTGTGTTTAATTAAAGATTAATTACTTAATGTAATTAATTTAATTAAAGTAAAATTAAAGATCATTAATTAATATAATTAGTGATGAAATTAAGAATTGGTTAATTAAGAAATAAATAATAATATGGTGATTAATTAAGGATAAATGTAATTAATTATATTTAATTAATATAAATGAAGTAATTAAAAGTTAATTACTATGAATAATTTAGAATAATTAATTTGTAAAATTAATTAAAGACTAATTACTTACTGTAATTAGAAAATGATTAATCAAAGGGTGTTAATCAAGATGAATATCCAGAGATTAATTAACTAATTTGATTTATAATTAATTAATGATTGTATAAGCAGGATTTATAGATAAAGAATTAATTTAATTTACTTTAAATTAATTAGAGATAGAAGTGATTAATTTAATTCATTTTAAATTAATTACAAATGATATGATTATAAATCATTGCTTATGGATGAATGATATTGATATTTCATTTAATGATTGTGAATTCAGATATGACATGAGAAATATCTATGTGATATGGATGCTTGGTTTAAGTATGATAATAATTGATTATCTGTTTGGATGATGATATTAATTATCTGTTTATGATGATGATGTGATTATCTATTGTGATATTATGAACTATCTATCTGTGTGTATTGATAATATTGAATTAAACTGTTAAGACTAAATAGACAACTTGGCCTTAAAAGACACGTTTTGGATTTCGATGAGACCGGGATCGGTTTTCCTTATTTGAAACATCCGAAAACCACATCGATTCCAAATTAACGATAGGTCGTTAATCTGAAGTGAAGATGAAGATTCACAATGCAAGGGTTATTGTCGTTAACTCTGAGGGTGATTCCAAAATGAGTGTAACGAGATAATGCCTTCGGTTTCGTTCGAACCCGGAACGAACTTGTATAGATTGAATGCTTTCAACACATCGTTAGGTGGGCGATGAGCATTCTAAGAAATATGTTCTGTAGAGGTAATCGTAGCCTCAAGCCTCATCAACCGGGAATGGCTAAAACAGGGGAGGTGCAGCAAGGTTAGGTGGGTCATGCCCAAGCAGGACAAGGATATTCCCCTGTCTAGATGTCCCTTTATTTTCGGCTGTGTGGCAGTTGGTTGCAAACAACTGCGGGGTTTATCTTGTTCGGGACTGTTCAGTAAGGAATGGTTCCGGCCTTGTGTTGCGGGGGTCGGGAGTGATCCTCGGTACGTTGATCTAGGCCACGTACTGTGACGGGCGGTACCCCAGTAGCCCTGCCATTGTATGGAATCCACAATCCAATAAGTGCCCACGGTTTTGATTGTATTACCCACTTTTGTGGCTAGTAGCTGGAATTTAATGAATGTAACAATTTCGGCTATTTTCTATTTACTTGAAAACCCTAGACCTATTATAATATCACAGAATTTCCTATCAAATGTTTTGGTTAGCGTAAGGTAAAAACTTACCCATGTTTATTTGTGGCGAGTCTTACGTGATACCTTTTGTTTTCAAAAGATTTTCAAAATTAATCAACTTTAACCTGTTACTCATACCAGTCCCATGTCTGACCCGGAGTTTATTTTTGTTTTTCATAAACTCTTGGGTACCCAAATTTTTACGGGTAGCCAAGGGATTTAGGTTAGCTTTGACGAATTCTGGAGGGGCAATGGAGCAGGAGGCTTCAGCGTTGTAGATACATATAGTTCCGCTGTGTTAGTATCTCTGAGTTATTTGCTTATGTTGTATCGAGTTGTATTAACTAGACTTGTGATTATAACTGTCTAGTATGAGATGTATTGTCTGTATAACTCTGATTGATGTTGTATATTATGTAAATACTTATGTGATTATTATAATTTATTCGTTCCGCTGTGAGATTCTGATGTTGTTGTTCTTTCTTCTCTATCTTTTCTATTTTCTCATCCCTTTCTTTCTTCAAGACGAAATGGTCCTTCTGGGCGTAGGAGGCCGGGTCGTCACACAAAGCCAGGGTTGAACTGACGGGAAAAGTCTTCCATGGGTCATGGCAAGCTAATACCTAAAGGCCCATCGGCCTATCTATAGCCACCTTGAAGCCTAGAATGTTACGAAGAAAACTCAAGTCGAGTATTGGGTAAAAATACTCAAAAACGTCCATTGCATGACGCAAGAAAGCTTGCCCAGTCTTGCCGTTAACCTTTTCTTGTCTAATTTTTTCTAGGAGGGACGTGATCCATCTTACGCTACACTCAAAGAATCCTCAAGGTCATATATTCTAAGTACAACCTCCTTTCTCATGTTTTTTGAGGTATCAATTAGAGGAGTCATAGTTTTCCTGGCATAGCTGCCGAAGTATCTAAGGGCATCGGTCTTCCATCCTTCCGTCCTTTTTTCCACTAATTTGCCAAGGGAGTCGCACCTGTAGGAGGAGCAGGAACCAAATCCATAGGGCCCGTCTACCATTCTTCCTTCGCCAATACCCTTTTTTTCCTTAATATGGAAGGCAAGTTGAGCAGATAGATCTTCTATAGTTTTATTTAATTTCTCAATCTCCACTTCATAAACGATTCTGTAAAGTTTTTTTCCTATTTTTCATTGACTATTGCATGTCATCTAGCTTTAATTCAACAACATTAACCTCAATACGCAATGCGGTGTTGAGTTGATGTTGGCAGTTCAACGCATCTCTTGCCTTTCTGAGCTCCATATCGACTTTCTTCAAACCTTTCTCAAGTCTTTCATTGGCAATTGCAAGACGGGTATTCTCCTCTTCTATGACTGCGATAGGAGCCTTCACTTTAGCTTCAAACTCATGCATGCATGTATCATCATGGTCAAAAATCACAAGGGCAGAAGGGACATTGGATTCAAGAATTTCATTAAACTCGGATCAATACCCATGAGGACCAACCTAGTGAGTAATAATTAAAAGTTCGACACAAGAAAAATCGAAATACACCACATTAAACTCAAAATGGGAAACATATTATCAACTACATCATCATTTGACAAATTCAATAAAACCATAAACAAATAATGACAAGAGTAGGCAAAATTTAATCCTCAAGTAAGTTCCTAAATGTATGCCTAAACCACTCAAGGTGAGGGATATTGGGTAGAAAAGAGCCACTTTCTAGGGTGTATTGCCAATGACACAACAAAAAGTCACTGAATGCCTCCTTTTCTTTAATTACTTGATCAATCCTAGAGTGCAACTCCTGAGTTTGTCCTTACGTTTTATAAAAGACTCGTCTAACTCTCTTTTATGCTTACTGATAGCCATGGTAATAACCAAGATGATCTAAAGTTTGAGTCTTGAGCCTGTCTTCGCATTCCTTCAAAAGTTTAGTAAATAAAACTTCTTTAGAAGACTGAAATAAAAACAACAAAGATGACATGATCATTCATAAAGCAACAACTAAATAAAATAATAGCAAAATAACACAAAAGATAAGTTTTCATTACATACTAAAATGGTCTTAGAATTCACATACAAAATTTAAACGTATACATAATGGTTTGAAGTAAACTCAGTTCTAGTCGTCCCCTCGACATCTTTAGACGCCAGGTTTTCATGGTCCTCCTTCTCCCCTTCATCCTCAATTATTTGTACAAAACAAGAAGGAGAGGCATTCTGCGCTGCAACCTCCTTCTTCCACTTGGCTCGGTAGTATTTGTAGATTGAGTCCATCATGGGCTTTTCTCCCAGAAAATTAAGGTCAATCTCTTTATTAAACTAATGTTTGGCTGAGGCATATAGATTGTAGACTACATGGAAGTGCTCTGGCTGAGATCTTCCTGTGACTTGGCTAGTTCCTTAATCATCTACTGGCCAAGGCATCCACCGTAAAGCTAGCCTCCCTCTCGGTCTTTTCTCGATACACTTTGAAATCTTCCTTAATCTGGGCCATTTCGAAAGGAAGGTTGCCTTTCTTAGCGTTAGCAGAAACAAAATCCACTTCAAGTTTAGCCACTCAAGAAAGAGCGACAACCTGCTCACTTTCCCACTTTCACACTCTACCATTAAAGTGGCGGGCTATAAAAAATAAAGAGAATACAATTGAATTAATATGACTGGAATGAGGCAAAAAAGGAAAGAAAAAAAGATAGGGAAGATTACTTACGTAAGTTCAGGACCTCTCCATCTCGGATCATGTTCGAGAGCTCAGAAAGTGGAAGGGAAGGAGAGATGATGGAGAAGGTGAGGCAGTGAGACAAGGTACCAGCACAGTCCTCCCCACTTTCTTTGCTAGACTAGATATGGCTCCCTCCCCTAAGTAGAGACAAGTAGTGAGCACTAGGGGCAGTGCTACTCTGTAGAGGAGGGACATATAGCGCCGTTGAAGCAGAGGTAGAAGAAACCGCCGAAGGAGGAGGGGGCAGAAGTAGCCAATTTTTTGGGGTGCTAGTTAGAATCTTGGATAGCATCATGTTTTCTTTTCCAAATATCCTTCTGCGGTGGATTTCTGGCTTGAGAAGCATAGCCATAGCAGTAACATCTGTTGTACCTATATAGAAAAAGGCATCTTAAGGTCAGAAGAAGCTCCCAACAGAGGTCAGAATCATAAGAATAATAAATATAAAATCTATTATAAACAAATTATACCTCTAGACTCAGCAGAATTTGGGGAAGAATTAAAAATATTACGAGAAAATGTGTGATTTATGCACAGAAATTTATGTTTCTTCAACATATCTTTATTAAGTAATTTTTTGTTCCCCTCTCGTTCGTGTATAATCCTTATAAAAAATGATGTGAGTAGAATATTGACGAAAAGAAAAGGGAAAATTATCCAAGTTTGAAATAAAGAAGTACAGATCAGCCCATCTTCGAGTCTTTCGGGGGACATCCGAAAGAACCAATTTTTTGATTTGGGCATAGAAAAAGCCAGTGTCGCCCATTGAAGGAGTTATGTTAATGTCAAATAGAAATTTAAGCTCCTAGCAAGTGAGGTCATAGCCATTCTTGGCATAAAGAATAAAAGTGGCTATCACAAGAGTATAAGAAAGAGGGACGAGATGGACATGCATGAGATAAATAGTGGATAACCATTGGTGAAGGACTAGATTTGGGGGAAGATAAAGCCAACATCGTATACGTTCATGTATGCAGGGGTTAAAAAGCATTAGGGGATTATTGATATGCATGAGGTTCAGGAGCCCTAACCTCATAACTTATGAATTCAAATTGATTTAAAATGCCATCGGCTTCATCTGGCCGAGTAAGTTTATAGGATGAAAGTAAAGGGGAAGAAGAAGAGAAAGCTATGTCGAAATCTTAAGATTAATTTTAAAAAGTGATAAACTTTAAAGAGATCTAACAAAATTAAAATAAAAACAAGATTCTTACTTTAATCTGAAGGAAAAATTGAATTTAGAGATGGATCGATCTAACAAATATTAATTTTTTCATTTCTTTCCTTGTTTAGATAAGAGTGTAAAAAGGAATAAAGAGAAGACAAAGGAAATATATATGTATCTTAAATTAAATGTTGGCCACACGATCGAATGATGAAGGAATTTGCGAAACGTCAATCGATAGCAGCCAAAATAATGAACACAAAGATCGAGATAGATTTGCCTAGATAAGCGAAAGGTTTGATTTAACAAAGATCCAAAAAGTGGCCCACTGAAGAAATGGCATGTATACAAGGGAATCAAATGCAAAAGCGACTAGTAAGGCTGTTTTCGTTAACAAAAAGAAAGGAAGAAATAGACAGAAATGATGGGTTGCACATACCAGGTGTGAATAATGACAAGTCTGTAGAGTATTGCAACGATCCACATGAACTATACTTGCGCATACCAAGTGTGAATAATGATGGGTTGCGCATACCCGTATTTCTCACACTACGTTAAAAATGGGACAAATAAGATGAAAGGGTGGGAGAACTACCCTCACAATTAAAGTTAGGATGAAAAGTGAAGGAGTTGAAATGATCCAGTTGGCACTTTACAAGAAGTCAAGTATTACAACGATCCACATAAACTATACTTGGTTATTTAATCCAAGCCTTAATACTTCCACCAGGACTGACTACAAAATGTGAGAGCTAGCCTGTAGTCACGATACTTGATCCAAATAAAAGAGCTACAACCAAAGAGAAAGAAGTTACAACTCACAGTGGTAGGAAATAATCTACAATTATAATACACGAAACCAAAGCGAGGTGTAGATACCACGTAGTGACATTAGAAGCTGCTTTGGATGTGTCAAAGTACAACATATCTCGCTCAAAAATCCACACACGAGCGATGACATGCTGCATTCACAAACCAGCATACGTAGATAATTGAACTGCACTACCAATTCTGTATTGAATGAAAATAGGCATGCGACATAAATTTCTTTGATAGTATAACTGGAAAGAAAGAAACAAGGCACCATCAATAGAAGGGGGCCGCCATAAGAACAATTCAGTAAAGAAACTAGTCGTCATCGGAACATGACAAGCGCATGAGATAAAGAAAAAAAACCGCACTACAACTTTTCACCAAAACCTGCGCTTGATCCATTCCGAGCAGGCTGATAAATGAACACTTCGCATGTCAAGTGGCCCAGTAAGCCCAATTATTGCTCTTGAAATCTATTGCGACGCAAACACTTTCAAGCTCAGATCTACGTTGCGCTCATCATGTTACCTTTTAGTAGTATTACGGGGATCTGAACCATTCCAAGGGCTGCACATGGGGTTACCCAAATAGCGCTCCATCGTAGTTATTCACTTGTTAGGAAAGGGAAAAGATGCAAAGCAACCCTTATCAAGCAACGTGCACATACACATATCAAGGGCAACTCAGGACACATGCATATAAATATTGGGCTAACACAATAGGCCGGATCAAAGCAACTCAACTCCAACTACCCTCAGCGCAATGTCTGACAAACATGGAAAGTTGAGGCCACTTAAACATAGCTCCAACGATGTTCCACACTTACATCTCAAACCTCACCTCCATTCTCAGAGTAGTATCATACCAACAATGCACAAGCAGACCACACAAGTTAACCCCAAGGACATAAACGACACCCTAAGCTGAACAAGAGGGGAACGCCTCATCACACTCTTAATCCTAAACAAGGGAAGCTCAGATGTCATCCGCTCCTCGGGTCAGAAGCACGGAGCCTATTCAAAATCAAGTTTCCCACTCCAATTTCAGATATTCCAATTCAAATTCAGATGTTCCCGCTTCAATTTCAAATTTCCCACAAATACCTAGAATTCAGCCGCACAAATTATAGTTTTTCGCCAAAGTTGCATCAGCAATCCATACACAGCAAACTAACAATGCAGATCGGCAACACATGACAGGAACCAAAGGTGGGAATTAAAATAACAAAAGAAAAGAGATTGTGGTGGTCCGCATACATCTTTACACTATAAATAGGAGAGATGCTGCAATGAGATGAGGGATCCTTTTGTGGAAAAATTGAAAGAACTGTATCTTTTATTTCACTTTCATCCATATAGTGTTGTATTAAGGAAAAATATATAAAAAAGATTTAATCCATGGACGTTGGATATTGAAAGAATTCAAACCACGTAAAATTCCTAGATATTTTATTTTATGCACCATTACTTAATTATTTTACTCCAAATCCCTCCTAACTTTGATTCGTTAGTAGAATATAAACCTAATTTAACATTTTAACAAATAGTTAAAATGCAACTACTTGATTGTGTAAACTTCCAGTGACACAATTACTACTTAAAAGTAAATTAAATGTCACTTAAATTTATTAGTTCCAAAATTTTGGAAGTGATTTAAAGCTTCAATTACTTTACGATCATCAGAGGTGTTGTGAGATGAAAAATCTCACCAACAATGCCTATTCCATTTTTCCATAAATTTCATACTAAATTCTGCAATTAATCTCATTATATACATTTATGTCCATATATAATTTCTATAACTCCCTATTTACTGCTCATTTGTTGCCCTACAAATTTTGCAATCATCGTTCATAATTTATGGACTTACTACCATTTTCCCATTGCAACCTCTTAATCCTGTGGTTTATCACGCTATTAATATCTAGTCGCCTAAACTATAACTAATACGAGTACCGACGTATATTTATTTATTACGCTATATTTGTTACCCTATGTATTGTTATTTTTTTAAGTGGTAGATGCGACTATACGTGTGTGTGTGTTTGTCCATTCCTATTTCAAATTCATTAATTCGTATGCATAGGAATTTCAAATTATACACTTACATGTACATTCTGTATGGAACATTATTTTCCACAGTCTAATATATTAGGGCTATCCTTCCATAAAATCATTATTATTAATATTTTCCATTAATACCTAAAAGTGAGACTTTTTGCTCTGTTTGAAATTACAAGGAATTGTCTTTTTTTCTTTCATTGAAATAGACAGTGCAAACTACGAAGAAGGACATCTGTAATTTATTCATCTCTTTCATTTTGGCATATTTCTTATCATTCCAAATGATGCACTTTATTTATATAGGTGTGGAATTAGATTATTTATGAAGATTTACACGGAAATATATATAACGAAATTATAGTCACAATGCTTGCAATAAATTAAAATATAAAAATTCACATTCCAATCAAATTAGTGTCGTCCAAATTAATACTGACAATTTAGAACCCAAATGTCATAAATCCGTAATAAATTTCTTAATCTTATCAACACTCCACTTTAAAAAATTTAAAGGCTAATTTCAAAATTTACGGATTACGGTGCATATGCCATTCCATTCCAATTATCTAACTTATAGAATATATAGATGAGATTTCAGTTGAATAAGTTAATTTTACGCCTATAACTCAACTGATCTTACATAGCTATAACAATTAAATAAAATCCATTGATATAAATTTCTGTATTATATAATCAGATTATTTTCCACTCACCATTCTAGCTTTTCAAACCTTTAAATCCAAATTCATCCCTTTAATTGGCTCTTTTTCCCTTTCCAATCCAAAAATATGTAACATAATACACACACACACACACGCACACACACATATATATATATGACCATTAGAAATATAGATTAAAGAGAAGATTTGAAATAAGTGGAATATAGATTTATAATTATAAAATTTACATTTTTTCACAGAATTGATTCACTTCTTCTTTTTTATTTTTCGTCCTTCCTTCGATTTATATACATATATATGCACGGGATGTGTGTGTGTGTATAATATAATAGTTTTATAATTTTTAGAAATAGTGGAGAAGGAAAAATGGCAGAGCTCCACTGCTTTGATCAAAAAATAAGAGAAGAAAAATGCGGGGCTGGACTTGTATTATAGGCCCACGAATCAATTATATTCGTTAGATTTAAATTAATTATACCTGTACCATTAGGCCGAGGTTCAACCCTAGCCACCATTTGTTCAACCAATCACTGCCCCATCCTAGGGAGTCGACTACTAGTGGTCGACTGGCTCAAGAAGGGGGTTGATCGGTGGGGTCCATTCGGTTATTATTATTTATTTCCTTTTCAAAAAATTTCAATCTAAAATTTTCAAACGCGAATAACTTCTTAGTTTGAACTTCAATTGCAAAACTTCATATACTAAAGTTACTTAGAAAATCGCCATGAACACATTGGTACAAATTTCATGGTCAAATTCTGATGTTTTCTCAAACTCTTTTTTCGAGCATTAATAATTATTTATTAATTAGTGGTTAGTCTAAAGAGTTCACATTCATTCCCCTTAAAATAATTTCATCCTCGAAATTCCCCAAGGATTGAATCATATAACATAATGCGCAACTATTCTAAGATATCCAACCAATCAGTGTATAGCAATTTTGCAGCCAACCGTGTACAAGTGCATGGTGGATCACACATATATGGTATGCATGCTAAATAATTTTAAATCAGCGCCTTCTATATGAATGCATTCTTTTGAAAACATTTTGAAAATATGATGCAAACAACCTATAGATATTAGCAGTTCTATATGTATGCAAGTTTTCAAAAATCATAAACCCTTACTTTCATACAACAATTTCTACACTCATACGAATAGGGGCATGGTACAACCAATTTTGCATTCAATACCTACCATCCAATACCTAACACACCAAATTTAGTTTTTATAAACCTATTTTCCTATGCCGAAAAAAAATTTAGATGGATAATTTTATATTTCCGCCCTTCTTTGGTATACCGATTCCATTGTACTTTGCAACCTTCTCTTTTGCCTCCAGATCCTTTCCAAATTTTTTTTCCCAGTACAATATGCAAAAGGAGGATTATTTTTAAATGCTAAATGGAAACAAGTTTCTTTTACTATCAACAAGGTATGAAAATAGAAATTCCAAGGCTGAAACAGTTTTTTTATCCTTTTATCCGTGCTTTGTATAATGCTACCATTGTTACATGGTAAAATTCATATTTACTAACTATCTGTAAAATTCATATTCGCTAACATGTCGACCCTCCCTACATTAAGCATGCGGCACTTAAAAATAAGAAATTCTCTCATTTCCCATTATAAACATTTTTTCCCTTTTCAATCAAACTTGCAAAATAGTTTGAAAAATAAAATTTCCAAAAACATTTAAACAATATTTTTCATAAGTTTTGAACAAAATTTTTTCAAAAGCATTTGCCTTAACATCTTTTAAAACAAATCAAGCCACATCTTAATGAGATCGAGATTTAGTCAATGAGTTAATACATAAGATTGACCATAGCATTGCATAGTTAATCCAAGATTTTGTTAACCTTTTTCCCTTATTTCAAAACAACAAACAAAACATAAGTAAATTTATAAATTTTAGCTTTTAAGGCATAGGGATAGTGACTCATGATTTCGCAACAGCCCTTCCATGTTCTTTGCTTACTAAATTTTTTTTCCTAAAATTCTGAAGTTTTTGGGATTTAAGCATTCTTTATCCTAGTTTCTAATTTAATTTCCAAATTTATTTAATAAATTCCTATCCTTAACTATATTCATTGCTATTTAAGTGTCCTTATGAGATTTCCTTACTTACACTGTTTCCTAATATATATAGCGGTCAAAGCTCATCCATAAAATTAACACAATAATAAAATAGGAACATATCTCGTATCATATCGTATGCCTTTTCTTTTTCAATACGCAAAAAGAGACAACTAGATATTACAATCCAAATAACCTAAAAGAAACCATAGTTGGAAGTTGTCCTCCAATATCAACTAGTGTTATTGATATTATGACCCTATCACTCCTTACTCAATTAAAATCGACCTTTTCAATATTTCATTCTACTATAACCCACATGTCTTAACTAGCCTTTGCCTTCCAATAAACAAGATCCATCCATTATTTCAATTATAACACCAATTATGAGATAAATTGTTCATTCTTATGCTGTAATGGGTAAGAAATATAAACTATGCACATAGAAAATAACTCATTAGAAAATTTTCTTGGCGAAATAACTTTCCTCCCACCTATCTTTCCTTCCTTAACCTTGATTCAATCAAAATCCTCTATGTGTGTTTTCCCTCTCATTACCCTCTTTTTAAATCATGTTACTATCTTCTTTCAACCAAAATCTCTAGACAGAATTCTCAAAGTTTAATATTTCTTTTATCCTTGATCTTTCACACGAGTATACCCTGGGACTGACAAAAGTGTACTTTGATACCATTCCTCATTTCTTTGAGGGTTCTTCTTATAACTTTCGCACATGTATAATCAAACATTCCTAGGTTCTTTCCAATATTCTTTATATTCAATGGGGATTCTTTTTTGCTACCCTACGAGTATTCATAGCTATTATATCCATAGACTTAACGTTTACCCCTTCTTATTAAGGTAATCATCCCAATCTACTCCATATCAACATTGGTTTGGTTTTCATCACTCTTTATAAATAAAAATTTCACGGTCTTGAAGTACCCAATCCAAAATTTTCATCTTTGAAAATATAAACTTATAAACCTTTTCCAAAAGTTGTTTGGTTTTCAAAAGAAGTCATGAAAAATTTCATATTCTAACTAACTTCCCTTTTTTAAGGACTTTCTACAATAGTGACTTCGTTAAGTGTAGGATTTTAAACCCACAACATTTATTTGCATTTAAAAACTTAATTGTCATATGAAACCATTTTTCAAGAACATCTTTTATAACTTTAAACAATGAAAACTAGAGTATTCAAGGATAACATCCATCCTATCATTTTCCTACTACTAATGCTATTTTTGTTTTCAACATTAGCAGATATTATAATAGCACATGAGATGGGACTTTTTAAAAGATATGCACAATTACTGTACATATTTATGGAAACCGTCTATGTTCCTATCCTATCTCATATTATTTCTAATGAGACTAATAACCCTATTTTAGTATAAATTCCTAATGCTATTTCTATTCAAATTTCCTAATACTTCTACTATTAACATTTATTCTACATAAATCGCCTTCAAGTGGCTTCTCCTTAAATAATTCCTTTCCTCTTTTATTATTTTCCTCGCCGACTCATTACAGTGCATTAGTCTTCTGCTTTAGCTATTGGTCTTTTCTTCGTTGACATGAAAAGAGATATAAATATATTTCAGTTTTTTATTCTTATTTTCCTTATACGGGAATATTCTTCTAATCTTCATTATTGGACATTCTTACCCTTCTATTCTCGTAACCCCATTTCAACCAAGTACCATTTCCATTTATCCACCCCTTAGTAAGAATTTAGAAAGGAACTTCTAAATTTACCGAATTGGGAAAAATCATCGAGCCAAATATATACTCTTTTTCCATTCATTTCAAAAACACAAACAAACCCTTTGCCAAAAACCTTTAAATCGGAACTTTTGACCCAGCCATGGTTAAACTTCACGAGGAACCTCCAAGTAGCTACTTAATTAAAATTTCCAAATTTTCTTCCTTCTTCAAAACAACGAATTTACAATAACAAGTTCCTTTTATTAAAATAAATCCTTTGACAATAAAAACATTTCAATAGCTTTTGAAAATCTTTTTGCTAAGCTTTTTCGCATGGGGTCAGACTCGGAAATAGACTTTTGTTCATCCTTTTCTTTGGACTTTCCTATTTTATACTTATTCTTAACCCATCTTCATTAAGGACATATCAAAATCCTGGTATCCTCATATGGTGTGTAACGACCCACATTTCGAAAGGTTTAAATCGACAATAATCCACACATGTTCGACTTAAACCATTCGGAACGTACATAATCAATGGGGTTAAATAAGAAAAATAAGAAGAGAAGAAGAAAACAAAACACAAAATCTCATAGCAAAAATTATAAAATATAAACATCAAATAAAATATTCATGAAGTTGCTTATTATACATTTGATTTTAATGTATACACATTTATCAGAGTTATATATATACGTCAGGGATAAATAATCAATACAATAGAATAGCATGACGCAGGGGATATAATATTAATAATATACCAAAACTCCATCTTCCTCCTCCAGAGAATAGTCTTCAATACGCTGAAAAAACTCAAGACTGACCCGGGCGTAATGAAAAGACAAAACACTCGAGTCGGGACTAAAATACTCTTGTGTAAGTCAAATCAATATCACAAATATGAGTGCAATAACTTAAGAGATGTTATGATATTTTCCACCTCCCAAGGATCCGTTTAATTATTTATATATATATTATAGTATACGCTATAATAGACAATGTCTATCAGTAAAATAATATCAAAAAAGCATTATGGCTTTACATTGATCCACCTTAACACATTTTATAGTTTAAACCAAAATCGTAATGGGCTCATATAGGGATAAATATGACAAGGCACGTGAGGCAATGCCTAAGTAGGATTCTGCCAGTTTACCCTTTCTAGCTGGTTGTAACTCATCCGTGGACAACCGCGACAATCATTCCAAACAGAAGGTGCACCCATCGAGTCAAAAATCATAATAGTAGTATGAGTATCAACGACGCTAGAGGTAGCTAACCTCAATGGCCAGACATAGGCTCCTGTTTTAGTCATTTTAATTATGACATGAATGTCAAGGCTATCCATCATCGTTCTCTTACTTCATTCCAGTAAACATCGCCAATTCAACCACTACATTCTAGATATCATCCACTGCCTACACAGTTGTCAAAGTGGTTCCAATATTGACAGAGAGTATGCAAATAAGAGGCCTCGGTCTTTTTAACAATCAATCGTCATTTTACACATCGGTTGGTTCTTTTGTAATTCAAAAGCAATTTGTACTTGATATCAAAATATCATATTCATGTCAAAATCAAATCTATTTCGAAATTATCATATTTACTCAAAAATCTTATCCATTTTGAAATCATTATATTTGCTTCAAAAATCATATTTTTTACTTCAACATGTTAGTTAAGTTTGATATATCGATTTCACTTCAAAGCTTGATTCGAATTATAAATTTGGTTATAATTTACTCTAACCCAATTCGCATTTAAATCCAAGATTCAAATATAAATATTCCACCCTCCGAACGGTTTGAATTTTTAGAAAATAATTTAACCAGTATTAAAAATAGTTAAATAGTTAAAATGGTTTTAAATAAGAAAATAGTTTGAGTATTAAAAATGGTTTATATAGTAAAATAGTTAGGAAAATAAAAATAATTTGAATATTTAAAGAACATAGATTTTAAGCCGTTTATACTAAAATAATTCATTTAAAAATAGTTTCAAAGTCAAACCGATTCACTTTCCGAACTTTTCAATTCAAATCAGTTCCAACTTCCATTTCGATTTAATCGATCCAATACCGATTTCAATTCTAATTTTACATCAATTCCAAATTAATTTAAATTTTAGTTCCATGTTAATTTCAATTCCAATTTCAGATTAATTTCAGTTCCAATTCCAAATTAATTTCAACTCCAATTTCAAAATAATTTTAAATTCCAAATTATTCGATTCAATGATTTATTTTCAACTAAATCCTTAAATTTAAACATTTTGATTTATATCAAATTCGCTTCGATTTTCAAATATCGATTAAAAAACACTCAAATAAAATTTTATCTTCCCAATATGAAGTCAGAAACATCAAATATAATTCAATTCTGAGCTAAATTTTGAATATCGTTTTATATCACTTTTTACATAGCAATATTCAAAGTTTGAATAAAAGTCCAATCCTTTAAAACAAATCAATTTCTGAAATTCATGTCATATTTTGATTATAACTTCAAAATCTCAACTTTGATTTATTTAAACAATTCCTCTTTCAAATTTGAATTTCAACATTTCGAGTTCCAATTCAAAAACAATGCGATTTCCATAAATTCAATTTTTTTACCAAATCGTTTGAATAATTTCAAATCAAAAATTCAAAATCATTGAATTTAACCAATCCGGTGTCGGTATTTAATTCTCTATCATATGGCCTAACGAATAAATTGTTTCAATTTAATTGCAAGGAGGGATATATATCATTTCAATCCAAAATAATTGCTGTAGGTGTATATATATATCATTTCAACCTATTTTTTGATTTATTTGAAATAATTCAGTTTACAGTTTTATATACTGTAAATAATATTCAGGATGGTAACATGATATATCAAAATAAATAAACATCCAAAATATCAACCTATAGCATCCATCACAACCAATCATCCAACAATCAATAAAATTCTCAACAATTTCATAATTATCAATTTCGGGTATTTTACGGGCAACTAAATTCTAATTCAATTTAACTATCAATTCAAATTCTATCAATTAATTCGGTTGTCAATTTAAATATCAATTAAACTTATCAAACAATAACCAATAAATTTCAAATCACTTCACGATATAATTTAACAAACATAAAAATTATTTCAGTCAATCGTGAGCATATAAACACTCCCTTTGATTTATCGACGATTTAAAATCCAAATACATGCCTAAATTTAAACAGTTTCAGAAGTCGGTCAAACTTGTTCCATGTTGTTTGGAATTTCAATACAAACGCAATGGAGAAAATCGCGCGTCAATCCGAGCTCATATGCAAAAGTTATTTCAATTAGAACATTTGAATTTCAATATTGTTATCCCACCTTTTGGTCAAGGCCGGGATATCAACAAATAGGCTAAAAAGGATGGAAACTAGTATTAGAGATCGATTACAAACAAGGCTACAATCGATATCGTCAAAATTTGACAGAGCTCCAACTAAGACGGGATTGATTGGGAATGATGAACAAGGCTAGGGAAGGCTACGTTTCAAATTTCAAGTCAATTAGTGTTCATATGCTCAAGATATGATTGATGCAAATTAAACAACATTCTCATTCGTATCCACCATGTTATTATCGATCCGAGGTGGCCTTCTTCGTATCCATCACGTTCGTGTCTGTCCAAGTAACTTCACTTCGTATCCATCAGGGTTGGCCTCGTTCATACCCATAAAGGAAGTCTTTTTCATATCCATCAACTCCATCATGTCCATCGGTTTTCACTCATCCCCTTCATATCGATTAGACGACTGCATCTCTTAGACCGATTAAGGTCGTTCACTTCGTATCGATATATGCATGTTAATATATGATATGTTTCGTTTCGATCGATCATCGATACGAAACCCAACCTTTCCCATCGATGCGAAGTAGCCCACAGCTATCTATTTTGTATCGACCGTGTGGATGTATGTTTCGTATCAATCACACAAATGATCGATATGAAACTATGATTTTCCATCGATACGAATCCGACACCAGTTGATCGATACGAAGAGTGCACGCCGGCATCGATACGAGAGGAATGATACAGGATGGATACGAAGAGCATGGAACTCGGAATCAAAAATGGATCTACACTTGGTTTTCAAGCCACATCATCGATGCAAGCTACATCGATTCGAAGAGAGGAGGATGCGGAGCTTTGGATCGATGCGAACACGACAGCCAACTTATAAATACAAACTTGCATCGATCATAACTCAAAATCTACAAGTCGAAATGCTACCAAATTTTCAGAGGAGCTTGCATACAACCTGAAGAATGTTCATCATCGATCTCGACTCGATTGGATAAAATTGATTGATACGAAATTCGTTCATATTGATCATGGACCATGTGCAAATATCGTGGGATCGATCGCATGGGCCTGCCCATGAGAGAGGAGTCGTCCGAAATCTAGGTGGGATCTTTGTTATCTGCACCTATAAATAGCGGTCCAAGAGCTTCAGAAAAGGGATCTTCTTCGACTCTGGATGCCATAACTCTGCTATTTTATTTACTAATCAAAAAGTCTTGTAATTGTAATCTCAACAACACAAAAGGAATAAAAAGGATATATTCAAAGCGGACGCAGGCTGGATTGCCGAACCACTATAAATCTTGTGTTCTTTCTTGCTTTCTTCCATTTTTAATTTTACAGTTTCTTCACTTTTACTCTTTACATTATCTTTATGTGTGAATATTGTGGATCTGTGTGTAAAAACTGGTGCTTTCACGGCTTTTGGGGTTTGTGACCAATTTTGGTGCAAAACACTTTGGCGCTTTCACTGAGAAAACTAGCACCCGCTATACCGGACTTGGAGTTCAGATTTGGAAAGCTGAAGGACCAGATCTAAAAGGGACCATGGTTAAGCATTCAACTAGAAGGACATTACCAGAAATGAGTCATCATGAAGGGAGTCAGGAGGCTAACTCAGAAGTAAGTCAGACCTCAGGTTTCATCACCAGGGATGAAATCGAGACGATGATGGGAGCTATGCAAGAATAATTGTTGAAAAGACAAGAGGAAATGATGTAGACCTCCTTAGACAATTTGGACAAGTAGGAACAGATGGAGTTGCTGGAGTTCAGATCCACGGAGATGGAATAGAAGGACTCAACAAGCAATCGGATGGAGCTGCTCAACAGGGTGAGCCTCTAATCAGCACATAACTATTAGTCTGGATGGATCCAGGCTCGGGGGCACACCACCTGGCAACGATGGACCGATTCATGAATTAATTCTGGGTGACACTACATAGCAAGATGTTGGCAGAAGCACAAGAGTACGCGATGAAGAGTATGTACCAGAATTCCCTCGGGGACTCGAGGGCAACCCTTGTGGACAACGCTGGATTGGCTGAGATTATAAGGCGAACTATGCGTGGAGGTTTAGCAAATAGAGATATGGAAGGAGTGAACATGAGTCCATTTACCCATGACATCAGAATGGCTCGAAACCCACCAGAGTTCAAGTTACCCACTTTGGAGGTATACAATGGCAAGGCTGATCCTACTTATCACTTGATGAGGTACACAAGACACATGGAAGTGCTGAGGGAATCAGAGGAAGTTATGGCCCGATGTTTCCCCATGTACTTGACGGATATAGCTACTATATGGTTTAGGCAGTTGAAAGAGGGATCTATCAGGACATGGACAGGTGGACAGGTTTCTGAAGAAGATTCGGGTTCATATCAAAAGGCCGAAGAATGTAATGACGCTAACATCGGTAAAACAAAGGACAACAGAATCACTCAGGCCTTTCTTAACTCGGTTCAATGCAGTGGTTGCTTCGGCGGATCAGTCGGATCCATCAATGGTTTTAACAGAAATAGTGTCAGGAGTCAGAGATGATTCGGATTCCAAAGCGTCATTGATACGAGACCTACCAATGGATCTCGGGGAATTAATTCACGAAGCCAAGAGTTTCCTTCGACGGGAGGATGCATGTTCAGATATGAAGTTGAAGGAAGTGAACGTGGCCGAGGATGGAGAACCATCCGGCGGAAGCTTAGGTAAAGATAAAGATAAAGGAAAGAGGAAGTTGGATGATGAGTCGGGAAAAGCTAGGAAATGATGGAGGGAGCCGAATTCTCCATCTACACAAGATTGAACGAGCCGTTAGAATGGATATTCATGGAGTCTTGGGATCGCCTTCTCTATCGAAGGCCAGTAAGGAGATAACCCTCGGAACGTGAAAGGGCATCAGGAAGTCACTGTCTTTTTCACGATTTGGACGGACATGATACCAATAGCTACTGGCATCTAAAGGATATAATCGAGGAGCATGTAAGGAGTGGTAAGTTGTGACAATATGTCGGAGCTCGGAATGCAGCGGTGGAATAGGTGCAACTACCATCTACCTCAAATGACAATGGCATGAGGTCTAGGAATGATGGTCGATTGGTTATCAACTGACAGGAATGATATAGAATAAGTAGCAAACTTTGGACGAACGACCAATTCACTTACTCATGTACGGGGACAGAAATAGCCCCTAGGCATGCTCTGAGATGATGATGAACCGTGACACTATAGTTTGTGAAATCTGTTTTTTCTTTTTTGGTTTTGACATTCGCTTTTTTCTGGTTTGGTTTTGGAGTCTGGTTTGAACTCCTAGTTTTGTTTGCCTTTTGGTTTGGACTTTAGTTTGGATGCTTGTTTTTTGTTTTGGATATTGGTTTGGATTTCTGGTATGGATTTTTGGTTTTCTAATTTGATCTGGATTTTGGATTGGATTTTGATTGGATTTTTATCTGGTTTTAGGTAAATGGCCGTCGGTTATGGATTATGCCTGGCAAGGGGTAAGTCTCTTCGTCCGAACATGGAAAATTGGCTTATTCAAGTCGTCGAGTATGGACTACGCTCGACAAGTGTCCGGGGCGACCAGGATTCGGTTTAGGACTTAAGCCATGGTTTTACTTAGTGTTCAGGGACATTGAACTTAGGACACCAAGGTATTCTTCAGTGCAGGTCGTCGAGTGCGGACTACGTTTGGCAAGAACCCAAAAAGGTTAAGGATTTAGATATCAGCTATGAACAACTAAAGATTTGGATATGGGCCCGGAGTGGTCCCGGATTTGAATATTGACCCGGAGAGGTCTTGAATTCGGTTATTGGATATGGATGGATTGGAACTCGGTTGTCGGGTTCACATGGATTTGAAATTGGCAAAGGATTTGGTTACTGGACTCGAAATCGGACATCGACTCGAAGCAGTCGCGGATTTGGATTAGGATATGGCTGTGGCACTCAGATAGGATGGCTTGGTAATGGATTGGATTATGAATCAGATGGTATGGCTATGGATGGAATATGGACTTCGGACGTCGGAATCAGAGCTTTTCAAAACACACCTTCTTACCAAACGACATGTTTTGGGGGGCAAATGTTATCCCGCCTTTTGGTCAAGGACAGGATATCAAGAAATAGGCTAAAAAGGATGGAAACTTGTATTAGAGATCAGTTGGAAATAAGGCTATGATCGATATCGTCAAAATTTGACCGAGTTTCAAGACGGGATCGATTGGGAATGATGAACAAGGCTAGGGAAGGCTACATTTCAAATTTCAAGTCAATCAGTGTTCGTATACTCAAGATATGATCGATGCAAATTAAACAACAATCTCATACGTATCCATCACATTCATATCGATCCGAGGTGGCCTTCTTCATATCCATCACGTTCGTATGGATCCAAGTAACCTCACTTCGTATCCATCAGGGTTGGGCTTGTTCATATCCATAAAGGAAGTCTTTTTAATATCCGTCAACTTCATCATGTCCATCAGGTTTTCACTCGTCCCCTTCATATCGATTGGACGACTACATCTCTCAGACCGATTAAGGTCGTTCACTTCGTATCGATATATGCATGTTAATATATGTTATGTTTCGTATCGATCGACCAAATCATCGATACGAAACCCAACCTTTCCTATCGATGCAAAGTAGCCCATAGCTATCTACTTCGTATCGACCATGTGGATGTATTTTTTGTATCCATCACCCATATGATCGATACAAAACTATCGTTTTCCATCGATATGAAGCCGACACCAGTTGATCAATACGAAAAGTGCACGCTGGCATCAATACGAGAGGAATGATCCAGGATGGATACGAAGAGCATGGAACTCGGCTTCAAAAATGGATCTACCCTCGGTTTTCGAGCCACCTCATCGATGCGAGCTACATCGATACGAAGAGAGGAGGATGCGAAGATTTGGATCAATGCAAACGCGACAGCCAACTTATCAATACAAACTAGCATCGATCATAACTCAAAATCTACAAGTCCAAATGCTACCAAATTTTCACAGGAGCTTGCGTACAACCTGAAGAATGTTCACCATCAATCTCGACTTGACTGGATGAAATTTTGATCGATATGAAATTCATTCGTAGACCGAGTTCAAATGTCATGGGATCGATCATGTGGGCCAGCCCACGTGAGAGAAGGTGTCTCCCGAGATCTAGGCAGGATCTTTGTAGCCTACACCTATAAATAGCAGTCCAAGAGCTTCAGGAAAGGGATCTTCTTTGACTCTGGACGCCGGAACTCTACTATTTTGTTTACTAATAAAAAATGCTTGTAATTGCAATCTCAACAACACAAAAGGAATAAAAAGGATTTATTCAAAGTGGACGTATGTCGGATTACTGGACCACTATAAATCTTGTGTTCTTTCTTGCTTCTTCCATTTTTAATCGTACTGTTTCTTCACTTGTACTCTCTACATTATCTAGATCTGAGATCTGTGTGTGAATATTGTGGATCTGTGTGTAAACACTAGTGCTTTCACGGCTTTTGGGTTTTGTGACCAATTTTAGTGCAAAAATAAAATATAATAATTAATTAATAAAAGAAATATGTACTCTTCTCTCTTCGACCATTTTAGGCAAGCACGCAAGAATCCACCTCCACGTGAATAAAGCTTCACGCGCATCCCTTTTTTGGTCGACCGGACCTTGATTAGACAACGCCGACGTGTGTGCCATCTACCTCCATGCCTCCGCCCCAAATGTCACCCATTCAGCTGCCTTCGTTTGCCTTGAATCACTCAAAAACCGCCATGACTTTGAGTTGAGATATTCAACGAATCCATAACATATTAGCAGTAATCAACCGTATGGATTTGAAGAGCTCGCCGAGATCTAGAATTTTCATGTTGGAAGTTCTTAATTTCGATGAACGAGTCGAGAGAAATTAAGGAGGGAAGTTGGTGAATTTTCGACCATTAAAAGAAAGCAACGACTAGGGTTTCAGAAATTAAAATACTAATAAAACTGTCTCGATTTGCATACGTATTTATATAGTTAGGTCTGAAATCATTCGAACTCCAATCAAGACGTGCTGCTAGGCTTATATTGTTTTACCCCCATTCCGAACGCAATGGAACTAGTTTCGAGGCTTAATTTGATCGTATGTGGAAGATAGCTTTTCAAAGTCAATTTATTTTATCGAATTCCTTTAAATTGATTTCTACGCGTTTCAAGCTCGCACGGTCAAACGACAAGTCCGATCGCTATGAAACTTGGAATCGTACAATAATTCTCTAGTACGGATTCGATAAAATTGATTTCTTCGAAATCCAAGAGAGTTGCGAAAATGGCTATTTTTACTCGTTAATTAAAATATAAATTTCCAATTTCTAATTATTCACTTTTAAATTCAATTTTAAATTTTAATCATCTTCATTCATATCTAAATAAAATTTGAATCAATTTCTTATACCATTTTTAATCATATTAAATCCGTAATTCAAATATTCAAATAATCTCCAATATTAAATTTAAACAAATTAAATTATCTAATAAATCAATATAATAAATCATTAAATTCCAAATAAATTTTAGTTATCAAAATTATATTTTTGTCTAAAAAAACTATATCTATTATTCAACTCTAGTTACTAATTATAAATACCATCGATACATATAATTTATTTCAATATAAATAATTCACAAATTTCCAGAATTGTTTATTTCAAGATTTTTTTATCCAAATTCCTATTCACTAACTACACTAATAATTAGTTACATTCTTTTTAACCATTTTTTTATTTAATAATTATATCAAATCCTATAATTTAAAACAGTTAAAAGTACGGGTCGTTACATACTCCCACACCCAAAACTTACATTTTTTGAATCACTTCAATCTTTGAAGGATCCACGGAAATTCCGTATTCAAAAATAATATGTCATAAGAATTTCACATGGGATTGCCAAAAGTGGCACTTAGAAAATTTTTCTTTTAATTGATTACTCCTAAGAGTTTCCAATACAATGCGAAGATGTTTTCGTCCTCGAAAAGGTGTTAAGTATAGAATTTAGCATACGATATATTTTCTCAAAATAATTAACTTTATAAAACATTAAAATCCTAATTTCAAAACTATTACTACGCTCTCGCTACGCCACCCCGATATAGGTTTTACAAAAAATATAACTTACATATAAAAACAAGCAAAAAAAAATTTAAAACTTCGAATTTTGTTCTAACTCCCCGATTTACGGAAAATTTCGGCAGTCTCCTTTGCGCGGCTCGATCAATTTTTTTTTACAATATAAGATATAACACAAATATATATAAAATAGATATCAAATATACATCTCATCTCAATGATGAGGCATCCCGAGGGGAAAAAATATAGAATCACGGTATGTACTCCGAGATACATACCTTATTATTTGCGAGCGAGTTCGCTCGTATTAAGCAAGCAAAAGCGTGTAAAACCCCGCATATATGCCCCAAACGGTCTTTGTACATACAAATCTCAACTCAATTTAAGATATTAGTTGCATATAACAATATAGAAGCATGTATAAGTCTAATATAACCATATAACATGGATTTTGAATCCAATAATAAATACAAGCACAAATACGCAACATACAACTATCGTATGCAATCAAAATTGTTATCACAATGGTTTGCAACAAAAGAAACCATTCAAGCATCAATATCCATACAACTAATCCAATTAATTCATATCCATGTGAATTTACATTATCCAATATCAATTTTTTTATACCCCTCATTTCTTATTAACGTTCATTTCATTAACATTTTAATTGATTCGTTTCAATTTTATTTGCATTCAACCAACTTTTATTCAATTAGATTCATGTTCAATTGATTTTTCATTCAATCTATTTACTTCCAATTGATTTGGTTGCACTTATCAAAATTAATTTATTCACATTGTATTAATTTACACTCATTTATAGTTACATTCATTTTTCTTCCTTCACTTCCACTACTTCATTTCAATAATTCATATAATTAATTACACTTAAGAATTATATGCCACATTCCATGTATTTTAACTTGATCCACATTCACTTATTAATATTTATTTCGTTAAGCATACCATGGATTTACATTCAATTCATATGCTTTTAATTGATGTACATTAACAAATTTTGTTTCAATCCATTTTTATTCAATTAACCAATATTCATTGCATTCACATTTGATTGTTTACAACAAAATGTATTTATATGTAATCAATTTGTTCCAATTATTTACATTTGTTTCATCCACATTTAATTTGTTTACATTCCATTAATTTCTTTCAATTTATTAACGCTTGTTACAAATTCATTATATTCCATTTTTATTCAATTCAATTTGTGAAATTCCAATTTAAATTATGTTCAATTAACCATATTAATTTTGCTTACACTCATTTATTTTATTCAATTTCTACACACTTAAATTACATTTCATTTTATAATTCAAGTTCATATTCATTTGATTAGTTCATTTTATAGTTTGAATGGAACTTAATTCACTTTACTGATTTATCTAGTTTCACTTAATATCCCATTCAATTTTTTATTACGTTAAAACTCATTTCATTTTAATCCATTAATCATCTGATTTAATCTTATTCAAGTTAAATTTTCTTATCATTCACCTTCAACATATTTAAATTCGTTTTTAGCTTACTAATTCTCAAATCTATAAGTTATAAAAAATAAATTCTTAAAATTTCATTTTGTTATTTTACCTAATTCATTTCAAATGCAATTTATTTTTATTTAAGCTTTCATGAGTTACATATATTTTATTAACTTCACTAACTCAATTTATTTTAACATTCCTAAGTCAATTATTTTATTTCATATCTCAAATTCAAATTTCTCTTTGTTCGCTTAAACTAAATTTAACCATTTTAAATTTGGTTTATTTTCCCATTCAAATTTATAAGTTATAACTTATTTCTTATACACTATTTTTAATTATAAGTTCAAACAGTTTTCATATATTTATTAAATCACACTTCGAATAGTTTTTTAGTCAAAACTTGTTTTAATCGAAATAAACTTCTTTTGGTAGCAATTCTCACCTAGAAGCTCAAAAATGAACGCTGGCGATGATGTAGTCTTCCTCAGAATTATTTCATAGAGACCAAGCGAGTTTAATGCTTTTATTTCTACAAAAATCCTTTCAAAACGTTTTTCTCATTAAAACTCTTCCAAATAATATTAATATTAATTTTATAGTCTTCGAAAATAAAAGGGATTTTAAATTCTAAAATTCACAATTTTTAAAATCATTTCTACATATAAGTAATATTATAAATATACTTATACAAATTTCCTTAACTTATTATCAAAATACTCCTTTAATTTACAATTTGGTCGTTTTAACCAATTCTTATTGCAATTATATTTCGATTTAATTATCAAATGTTTCATAAAATAAATTTACAATGTATCCACTTTATTTTGATTCAACCAATAATCGATGATAACCAAATATTATCATCTACTAATAACAATTTCATTAGAAATTAACCTTTTATATATGTAATATAATTAAGGTAAAATTATTTCATTTGTCTTATTTTAAAATAATATTATATCAACTTACCTCGTATAAGTGTTTAGAAATCCCTATCGATAACACGACGTCCTGCACATCGACCAGAATTCATAAAATACTCAACGGATAAGTAAACACAATATGAATTTTTTTATAACACAAATAAGTATGATCTCTCATATATATACACTTAATAGACTCATTCTAGGGTAATACTAACCAATCTCTAATGAGTCAAACCTCATAAAGCCAAGGTTATCGTTAAACCTTTGCTTTGATACCAACTGTGACGACCCACATTTTGAAAGGTTTAAATCAGCAATAATCCACACATGTCCGACTTAAACCATCCGGAACATAGATAATCTATGGGGTTAAATAAGTAAAATAAGAAGAAAAGAAGAAAACAAAACATAGAATCTCACCGTGGAAATGATAAAATATATTAATCAAATAAACAATTCATGAAGTTGTTTACTGTAGATTTGGTTTTAATCTATACACATTTATCAGAGTTATATATATACATCAGGGATAAATAATCGATACATTGGGACATGAAGCCTCACTCTATAAAAAGTGTCTACAAACATGTATCTGCTAATGCACCATTGCCTGCTTCTAGGTGGTTCTCTATTATCTGGACTAGTGACTCTGTTCCTAAAGATAATTTGATGATGTGGAAAGTTATTAGCCATGCTTTGCTGACAAGAAGTGTATTGAACAAGTACGGTTTGGCTTGTTGTCCTCAGTGTGTGTTTTGTGAGTTGAATGAGGAAACTACTGAACACCTATATTTTGATTGCTGGCATTAAACTTCATGTTGTTTAGAATTAGTTGCATTAATGGGGTTACTTTTTCCTCTGCTAGTTCTAACATTGATTGGAGTATTATTTATAAAGCTACAAGATGGAGGAATGATGGAGCAAGAGTGTTGGTTGTTTGCTTTAAAAAATATTTGAGTGTTATTTGGAGAGAAAGGAATGCTATAGTTTTTGAAAATCAGAGAAAGAATCTTGAAGTGCTTTGGTATGAAGTTAGGTCGGGTACTTTCAGGCAATTGAAGAACACTATTAAACCTTACCCTGATGAATTGATTCACGATTGGGCTTGCTAGGATGTTGTTTTTTCCTTTGTATTTTTCTTGTTTTTTTCTGTTTTCCTTTTTGCATGGTTCAGGCATGGTTGTACCTTTTTATCGAGTTGCCATAAACTGGTAGGGGACCAGTCAACCCCGCTGGCTTTGCCAAAATAATCGATACAGTAGAATAGCATGATGCAAGAGATAATAATATTAATAGTATACCAAAACTTTATCTTCGTCCTCGATTGAATAGTCTTCAATATGTTGAAAAAACTGAGGATTGACCCGGGCGTAATGAAAATACAAAACACTCGAGTCAGGACCAAAATACTCTTCTGTAAGTCAAATCAATATCACAAATATGAGTACAATAACTTAAGAGATGCTATGAAATTTTCCACCTCCTAAGGATCCATTTAACTATTTAAATATATAATATTATACGCTATAAAAGATAATTTCTATCGGTAAAATAAATATCAATATAGCGTTACGGCTTTACATTGATCTACAATAACACATTTTTACAGTTGAAACCAAAATCGTAATGGGCTCATATAGGGATAAATATGACAAGGCACGTGAGGCAATGCCCAAGGTAGGATACTACCAGTTTATCCTTTTTGGCTGGTTGTAACCAACCCGTAGCCGACCGCGACAATCAATCCGAACAAAAGGTGCACCCTCATGCCAAAAATCACAATAGTAATACGAGTATCAATGTGCTAGAGGTAGCTAACCTCAATGGCCAGACATAGGCTCCTGTTTTAGTCATTTTATTTATGACACGAATGTCAAGGCTATCCGTCATCGTTCTGTAAATGTCACTAATTCAACCACTACATTATGGATATCATCCACCGCGTACACAGTTGTCAAAGTGGTTCCAATATTGACAGAGAGTATGCCAATAAGAGGCCTCGGTCTCTTTAACAACCAATCGTCATTTTACACACCGGTTGGTTCTTTGATAATTCCAAAGTAATTTGTACTTGATATCTAATATCACATTCGTTTCAAAATCAAATCTATTTCGTAATTATCATATTTACTCAAAAATCTTATCCATTTCGAAATCATCATATTTGCTTTAAAAATCTTCAACATGTTAGTTAAATTCGATATATCCATTTCACTTCAAAACTTGATTCGAATTATAAATTTGGTTATAATTTACTCTAACCCTATTCACATTTAAATACAAGATTTAAATATAAACATTCCGCCCTTTGAACGGTTTGAATTTTTTAAAAATAGTTTAAATATTATTAAAAATAATTAAATAGTTAAAATGGTTTAAGTAAAAAAATAGTTTGAACATTGAAAATGGTTTATATAGTAAAATAGTTTGGGAAACCAAAATAATTTGAATATTTAAAGAATATGGATTTTAAGCCGTTTATACTAAAATAATTCATTAAAAAATAGTTTCAAAGTCAAACCGGTTCACTTTCCAAATTTTCCAGTTTAAATCAGTTCCAACTTCCGTTTTGATTTAATCGATTCAATTTCAATTTCGAGTCGAATTTTACTTCGATTCCAAATTAATTTCAGTTTCAATTCCAAGTTAATTTCAATTCCAATTTCAAATTAATTTCAATTCCAATTACAAATTAATTTCAACTCCAATTTCAATATAATTTTAGATTCCAAATTATCCGATTCAATGATTTATTTTCAACTAAATCCTCAAATTTAAACATTTTGATTTATATCAAATTCACTTCGATTTTCAAATATCGATTCAAAAACACTTAAATCAAATTTTATCTTAAATATGCAATATGAAGTCAGAAACTTCAAATGTAATTCAATTCTGAGCTCAATTTTGAATATCGTTTTATATCACATTTTACTTAGCAATATTCAAAGTTTGAATAAAAGTCCAATCCTTTAAAACAAATCAATTTCATAAATTCATGTCATATTTTGATTATAACTTTAAAATTTCAACTTTGATTTATTTAAACAATTCCTCTTTCAAATTTAAATTTCAACATTCTGAATTCCAACTCAAAAATAATTCGATTTCCATAAATTCGATTTTTTTACCAAATCATTTAAATAATTTTAAGTCTAATATTCAAAATCATTTAATTTAACCAATCTCATGTCTGTATATAATTCTCTATCCTATGGCTAAATGAATCAATTATTTCAATTTAATTCCAAGGATGGATATATATCATTTCAGTCCAAAATAAATGCTATAGGAATATATATATATATATATATATATATATGAATATATCATTTCAACCTATTTCTTAATTTATTTGAAATAATTCAATTTATAGTTTTATACACTGTAAATAATATACGGGGTGATAACATGATATATCAAAATAAATAAACATCCAAAATATCAACCAATAGCATCCATCGCAACCAATCATCCAACAATCAATAAAATTCTCAATAATTTCATAATTATCAATTTCGGGTATTTTACGTGCAACTAAATTCTAATTCAATTTAACTGTCAATTCAAATTCTATCAATTAATTCGAATGTTAATTTAAATATCAACTACTTATCAAACAACAACCAATAAATTTCAAATCACTTCCTGATATAATTTAACTGATATAAAAATTATCTCAGTCATTTGTGAGCATATAAACACTCACCTTTGATTTATCGACGATTTGAAATCCAAATAAAGGCTTAAATTTGAACAATCTTAGAACTCGGTCAAACTAGTTCCATGTTGTCTGGAATTTTTATGCGAACGCAACGAAGAAAATCGCACGTCGATCCGAGCTCGTATGCAAAAGTTATTCGTGTTAGAACATTTGAATTTTAATATAAAATAATCAATTAATAAAAAAATAACATATGTACTCTTCTCTCATCTTCTACGTTCTAGGCAAGCACGCAAGAACCCACCTCCACGCGAATAAAGCTTCGCGCGCATCACTTTTCTGGTCGATCGGACCTTGATCAGACAACGCTGATGCGTGCACCATCTACCTCCATGCTTCCGCCCCAAATGTCGTCCATCCAGCAATCAACCATATGGATTTGAAGAGCTCGCCAAGATCTACAACTTTCATGTTGGAAGTTTTTAATTTCGATGAATGAATCGAGGGAAATTAAGGAGAGAAGCTGGTGAATTTTCGGCCATTGAAAGAAAGTAACGGCTAGGGTTTCAGAAATTAAAATAATAATAAAATTGTCTCGATTTGCATGCGTATTTACATAGTTAGGTCCAAAATCGTCCGAACTCCAATCAAGACATGCCGCTATGAGTTTATATTGTTTTACCCTCATTCTGAACGCAATGGAACTAGTTTCGAGGCCTAATTCGATCGTACGTGGAAGATAGCTTTTCAAAGTAATTTTTTTATCAAATTCCTTTAAATTGATTTCTATGCGTTTTAAGCTCGCACGGCCAAACGACAAGTCTGATCGCTACGAAACTTGAAATCTTACAATAACTCGCTATTACAGATCCGATGAAAATGGTTTCGTCGAAATCTGAGACAGTTGCTAAAATGGCTATTTTTACTCGTTAATGAAAATATAAATTTCCAATTTTTAATTATTCAATTTTAAATTTTAACCATCTTCATTCTTATTTAAATTAAATTTGAATCAATTTCCTATACCATTTTAATCATATTAAATCCAAAATTCAATTATTCAAATAATCTCCATTATTAAATTTAAACAAATTTAATTACCCAATAAATCAATATTAATAAATCATTAAATTCCAAATAAATTTTAGTTATCAACATTATTTTATTTGTGTCTAAATAATTCATATTTATTATTCAACTCCAGTTATTGATTATAAATACCATCGATACATATAATTTATTTCAATATAAGTAATTCACAAATTTCCAAAATTGTTTATTTCAAGATTTTTATCCAAATTCTTATTCAATAAATACACTAATAATTAATTAAGTTTATTTTAACCATTTTTATTCAATAATTATATCAAATCCTATAATTTAAAACAGCTAAAAATATTGGACGTTACATGGTGATTAATGCACACATTCTTGCGGGAACTTGCTCAATCCTTTCTCACATCTTTCTTTTGATGCTTACAACATATAAGTTCTTACTTCCAATCTGTATGGATGAAATATACTTCATCAATCAGCAATCCAGCAAAATTCATAATCATAAGGTAGCCTGGGCCAAACAAAGTAGTTAAGTACCATCCAGCTTCCGGGATCCTTTATGTCGTGCTTATTTTCTTCTCATTCCATGCCTTATGGTACAGCCTACACCCTCTGAGGTAATTAGGTAGGCATGTAAGTTTAGCTAAATTTATTGTCCCAACTCATAGTTTCCTCATCCATCTTTTAAGAATATGGTCGCAACTACTTTTATAGTCAGAATTCATAGAGTCTAGCGAATAACATATATAATTATAGGTAAAAAAATACAAATATGTTCACTCAACATATCCTAATTCATATGATTGACTAACCTAACCTCTGATACCAAATGCAACAACCCTCGCCTTAATGGGTCCGAATTTCGACTGAACCGGGACCCGAATCCATTAGGGCAGACTGTTGATTTTGGTAACATGTAATAAACATAAGTATATCATAGAACGATCTCATAGTGGAATGGTAAAATATAATAGAAGAAATATCGATTGAGGCTACTACCTTGGAATCAATATTATTCCTTAGATATCTAGTTGCCTTGTCAGTGCCAAGCATGAATGAGAAGGCTTCTCCATCAGCCATTCCTGTCTCGCACCAGTAGAATGTCCCTTTAAATTTATCATGTGAGTTATATGAAGAGGGGGTCAGAACAACATTCTGTTAACTGGTAAATTACATACTTTATCCACAACAGTAATTCATACCGATTGGTTCCAATTCAAGTCTTAAGTCTACTGTTTGTGACCCATCCATTTAATCCCATATGCATGTAAGATATTTCCAACTTCCTCCAAGGTATAAAGATATATATTCGAATGTATATATTTAAGTATTAACTACATAAAAAGAAACCTCAACCACTTAATAATTCTTAAATAGGGAGGAGGCATACCTAACAATCATTTGATACCTCAACACTGAAGCAGGTCCTCCGTAACATGATTGCTAGTCAACCGGCCCTAGCTACAAAACCAATGAACCATACATATGGATTTATAATTTAATTTTCCATATTACTAATGCATCTCAAAGACTTATCTAAGGGTTAACCAGACCACCTTTGACAAATAAACAATTACTTAAACTTTGAGATCTTTGTGTATCCCAAATGGATTCTACACTAGTATGAAGCAAAATCCATCAGGGAATAACCCAACTCTTTGCTAACGACCGTGTGGGGCCGTTGTAGTCAAAGCCTATATGTCAGCCCAACTACTAAATATTAGTTTACCAACAATATAGATGTGACACCCACATCTCCCGATACACCTATCCAAAGCCTCAGTTGAATTTCGGAATCACGCCAGTACCAAAAAAATAAAAGCAATTGGGTTATTAAACATTTCAGAGACTAAAATTATAAGGATAAAATCTAAGACATTCTACACTTTTAGATCTCACAACGGAAGGCAAAAAATATAGGTACAAAAATAGTCATCTTAGAAAATATCCAAAAAGAAATTAAAACAGTCTTAGAATAGTACCTAGTCATATCTATAGTACACAGAAATACACCAAGTAGTATGATGAAATACTAATGCAATAAATAGTACATGGAGAGTATGAAGTAGAAATTCCAATGTCAAGCTCGTCTCCCCATGCACAAATTTACAGGCTTATCACCTGCTGCCCTGCACCCCTATGGTGAGGGAAAAAGAAAGGAAAAGGATGGATCGAACAAAAGTTTGGTGAATGAGTAACATCATTAATATATGGTGATCATATGGAATTGACTTTAGCAATACTCTATGCGACCTACGATGTTCTATGAGTTTCCATGAATTACTTGTTTCATTTTTCTATGGGGTTTAGTCTTAAGCACACATACACTAGCGACTTGGGAAGGCTCATACTCAGGGTTGAATCTGTATTCAAATCTCAAGACAACTAATGCTCGACTAATAGATATAAGAACTATTCCATCATAGGATTTTCCTATAATTTCCACCATTAGACTACATTTCCCACATGACTACACGTAACCACTTTAACATAGGTTTCCTTACAATTCTAACCTTGGGACTATGTTCCTAAATTATGACTAGACTTATTCTTGTTATACATTGAGGGAGAGACCACAATGCGTGCTCACCAAGATGACTCATCGTTACTGCATCCGCGTCCGCCTCTCAAAGGTAATGTAATGCCTCTTATTGCACCGCACTGGGGTCCCTAAACAACACAGCATCATGTCGCGTTACCATGAATAACGAGTAAATCCCATTGGCCTTGGGCCACACACTCCATAGGGATCATCATTAGTGTTTCTGTCCACTGAAGAACCTCATGTGTGTGCAATTTGCGATAAAATCATCCCAGTCGAATATTGACCTGTTGAATAAAGAGAATTTATCTAGTCCCATAACTTCCTAGCATCACCAACCTAGGAAATTAACTACCCTACTATTTCTAACATCCATGTATATTCCTATAGTGTATATACACTATATATTTAATTTATAACTTGGGTCTTAAGTCGATGTTTAGGCCAGGCCTAGTAAATGCTAACCAATCGACCACTGCATATTCGAGCGGTCGGCTGTTTGCTGTCGGTTGGTTCTAGTGAGCCTGTCAACCATTCGAGTGTTATATTTTTTATTCTATTATCATTGTTTGTTTTTTAATTTTAATTTGTCATCTTCGTTTATAGTAAACTTAAAAATTGCAACTTTGATTCTAGTTTGGCATATAGTAACCCAATTACAGTAAATTTTAATTCGTGAATCTTAAATCTGTAATTGCCCAATGTTAACAGGGTTTCTAACCTATCAAAATTTAATAGGAATTAGAAATTTTAGACTATGCTAGAATAACTCGAGACTCAACCAAAACAACCAAGCAAACAAGTATAGGACTCAAGGAAAATCAGCCAACAAAATACTACGTAGATGGATCACTAGCGATTCATCACCCATGGATCGTTAGCAATCCATAGGGAAGCGTCATGCGTCGTCCAAACCTCTTGCATCATGATACATTTCCAATTTTAAGCATGCTTACCAAGTTTCATAGCATGCCAAATAATCTAGTTTGAGAAGTGAAGACTCATCTGATTCAAGCTGTTTGACCAAAAGTAGCTAACTTAAAATAGACCTAGAGAACTCATACAGAGTTGATTTGACTTGAAACTTCTAGAGAACACTAAGAAGTCATAAAAGAAGGCCCATAAAAATAGGATCATTTGAAGGTTGTTTGATGGATCGGAAGCAACCTAACTAGATGGATCGCTAACGATCCATGTAGATATGGCCGCACCATCTAAATTTTTTAAGGTAGATCCTAGACACATTTAGAGTGTACTAGCAAAGTTTTATCTTATTTCATTAAGTTTTGTGCAAGTTATGGATGATTCTTCTAGACCACATGACCTATGAAGAGAATGATCAAACAAACCAAACGATTTGATATTTGAATAAGGCATTCAAATAGATGAAAGGAAGGCAACCCAAAAGGGTAGACTCAAAAATAGTCTAAAGGCATTTATCGCTAGTGACCCATCATGTTAGCTCGAGTCACCTTGAGTTTTTTTAGGAATTCTTCCTAGCATCGAGTAGAGGCTTCTCACAAGTCGGCTTTGGCCTAACTGCTTTCCTACCCCTATAAATACAATCCTACCTGCATTTAGAGATGGATCTTTTTCGAGAAGGGAGCGCCATTAGTTTACTGGAATTCCTTTAATTCTTCAACTTTCTTCTCCCTCACAACAGTCATCAAGGGTGTTATTGTGATTCCCTAGTCTTGTACTTGTGACTTATTCTAACTCATTGTAACTTAGATCAAGGGACTAACTATCTGATATCCAAAGATATTCAACTAGTATAATCATAACAAAGATTGATTAAAGCGGACGTAGGCCAGAGTCAGCTAAACCACTTTAAAAATTTCGTGTCTCTTTTCCTACTTCTACTTTCTATTTGTTGTTTATCTATGATTTATGTTGCCGATTATCTGTACTGGTGCGTTCACACTCGATCTAGGGTGTTGATCCATTTTTTAGGTTAACATTTTGGTGCTTTCATTGCGAACCTTAAACGAGTTTTGAAGAATTGAAGTTTGAATCTAAGATTTAGAGAAGATGGTTAGGACTAATATTAGATCTAGAGCTTTAGCAAGTCAATCGGAACCTGGGGGCGGCCAGGAGGTGTACTCAAATTGCCGTCAACCTAACTATGAGATTAGAGAGGAGATAGAAAGGATGATGAAAGAGATGCAAGATGGAATCTTAGCTAGACAATAGGAGATGATGGATGGCTTCTTCTAGAGAATGGAGCAACAAGGGATGGCTAGATCTACAAGGAATAGGAATTAAACTCCAAGGAACAATGCAAGAGCTACCGGAGTTAGACTGGAATAAGATAGAGTCTTGGCCCCACACCCAGGGAAACCGATACATGGAGGCAACGCTAGAATCAACATGGAATTAATCCCAATGCCTAAGTGTCTGTTGAAACACCAGAAACTGGTTGTATAGGAGCTAATCCAAATAATAGGATGCAACCGACAGAAGAATATGTACCAGAACTTCCTTGAAGGAACGTAGGTCTGAATGAAGCAAGAGTTATGAATTAGAACATAGGCATAAGGCCAAAAGAGTTCATCCGAGGATACACCCACCGAAAAAAGGGGCAAAGCATTTCTTTAGGAGAAGACCATCATTAGATGGTGAGAACCGGATTGCTGAATTGGCACAAAGGTTCATTAGGGGAGGACCCCCAGATTAGAGTTTGGAAGACGTGAACAAAGATCCATTTACTGCTAATATCCGAAATGCAAGAAATCCTCCAGGTTTCAAGCTTTCGACGTTGGAAATGTACGATGGGAAGACAGATCTGACGATTCATATAATAAGATACATCCAACACATGGAAGTGTTGGGTGCTTCGTTGGAGATAACAGGGCAGTGCTTTCCATTACTTAACTAGCTGCAACGTGGTTCAAACAGTTGGAAAATGGTTCCATAAGCACATGGACTGACTTAGTCAGTAAGTTCTCGAGACAATTCAGAGTTCATGTCTCACAACCGAGGAATGTACAAGATTCAATGCGGTGGAAGCTGCATTCGACAAGCTAGATCCATCATTTATTCTAATGGTAGCAGTATCTGGAGTCATGAGAAAGACTAATTTTAAAGTTGCATTGAAAAGGAATGCACTAACAGATCTTGCGGAATTCTACTACGAAGCTAAGGGTAGACTCAAAAATAGTCTAAGTGCATGGATCGCTAGCAATCCATCACCGATGGATCACTAGCGATCCATCATATTAGCTCGGGTTGCCATGAGTTCTTTTGGATTTCATCCTAGCACTGAGTATAGGCTTCTCACAAGTCGGCTTTGGCCCAACTGCTTTCCTACCCCTATAAATACAATCCTACCTATAACTAGAGATGGATCTTTTTCGAGGAGAGAGCTGCCATTACTCTACTGGAATTCCTTCACTTCTTCAACTTTCTTCTCCCTCACAACAGTCATCAAAGGGGTTATTATGATTCTCCAGTCAACCTTGTACTTATGACTTATTCTAACTTATTGTAATTTAGATCCAAGGACTAACTGGTTGATATGCAGAGAGATTCAACTAGTATAATCATAATAAAGAATGAGTAAAGTGAACGTAGGCCAGAGTCAACCGAACCATTATAAAATTTATGTGTCTCTTTTCTTACTTCTGCTTTCTATTTACTGTTTATCTGAGATTTATGCTGCTAATTATTTACACTAGTGCTTTCACACTTGATCCAGGATATTGATCCATTTTTGGGTTAACACCCAAACTCATATTCAATTTCATATATAGTATATTCAATTCTCGTAATCAGCTTAACCTAGGTTTAGCATAAAAGACTTTATAACAATTCATATTTGGTTAGGTAAAAAATGTATAACTTAGGTCAATTCTTATTTAACAGGTTCGCATCAACTAGATCTGGATTATAGTTACCGTTAAATTCCAAATCTGACCAAATAGGGTTTTCAATTAAATTTTTAAACAATCCAGTTCAAACCGATTATACTAAAATTGATCACACTTAAATCAACGTACTAAAAATGAACTCACCAAACTCAAATAAAAGCTATTTCCTCCGCAATCTGTTAAGAATCCTCTTTGGTTGCTGCAGATCTCCACTTGTTTTGCTTTGTTTAATCATCTTTAATTTCTCTACTTTGATTTTTAATTTAATTTTTGAAGAAATTTTGATTTAAGGAATAAGAGAATTTCAGATTTCAGAGGAACAAAGTTTGGATGTATAGTAGATAATTTAGGGTTCTGGAAATTAGATAAGGGCTGTATTTATAGGTGTAGAAAGCAATATCAGCTGCATGATCTAACATTATAAAATCTAGGCCATTGGCCGGTTGAAACCCTAGTTGTTTCTCTATGATTGGTCAACCGCTAAATGGGGGCGGTTGAATGCTAAGGCTCGACCGGTCCTAATCTATCTGTTGATCGGTGGGTTTGTTTATATGGTAATATTTATTTCCAAATCTGTTTATTTAATTATTTTGGACTATTAATTTTCAAACATTTATACCTTTCGCATACTAGCTCCGAATTCAAAAGGTTACATATGAAAATTGTCTAGAAAATCGCTACGAATACAACGGTGCAAATTTCCTAATTAAATTTGGATGTTTATAAAATTTCCATTTTTGCTCTTATTATTTATAAAGATTAGTTCTTATGTTAAATTTTCGGGCTGTTACGTTCTCTCTCCTTAAAAGGATTTTGTACTCACAATCTCCAAGGACGAAAAAATGTAACTCATACATATAGAAATTTATACTTCTACCATCTACTCATCCATTAACTACTGGCAGACATCGTCTATAATTTGAATTCTCATGCAATATGTATAAAAAGCCATAGAATGCATATGAACCTATATTAATGCAAAAATTAGGTGGTCAATGATCTAGTAGACCTCCTAAAATGCAAGTTCTTATGCCATGCATCCAAATGTATGTAGCATCCATTGCAAATATATTGGCAATTCTATGTGTATGTGCAACCATTCAGTCCAAATTGAATAACATATGCATATAATTCAATGAAGTAAAACAAGTGATGGCATGATTATATGCTAACCCAAGATTATATATTTGACTATGTGCAAATAATAATTTAGTAAATGCATTCAATTGTATCCATCATTCAAAACATGTCCTGATGACACGTTTGCATCTATTCCTCACATCCAATGGTCCTTACCTATGAGGTATACTAAGTTAGAACCTAAAATATGAGTAGTTTATAATTATCTAACTAGAATGGAAAAGTACCATAAAAGAGTTGCGGATGGGTGGCTTGGACCCTCTCCTAAGGCTCCCAAGTACTCTCTGCTGGATTGTCTCCCTATTGGACCTTAACAAGCTTGATAACTTTATTATTTAGTCTCTTTGTACTATGTTCAAGAATATGAGTGGGTGCACGACAAACATGTGACTCCCTCTCTACCTCCACCTCTTTTAGCTAACTCTGCTCGACTATAGTGGTTGTATCATGTAAATACTTCCACATGTGTGACACATGAAAAATGTCATGTACTCCGGCTAAATTCTCAGGAAGGTTCACCCTGTATGTTAACTTTCCAACTCTACCAGTGATTAGAAAAGGCCCTACAAACCTCAATGCAATATTTCCTGAAGTACCAAATCTAATAACTTGCTTAAGCAGTGAGACCTTCGGAAATACCATGTCGCTCACCTCGAACTCCAACTCTGTGCATCTCCTATCAGCGTAAGACTTTTGCCTATTCTGTGCGGTTTTCATCCTTCTATAAATTAAGTCTACCTTCTCCAATGTCTCATTCACCATATCTGGTCCAAGAATAATCCTATGTGTAGTGTCCCACCAATAAGACGGTGATCTACAAGATCTCCTATATAGTACCTCGAAGGGTGCCATCCTAATACTCGCTTAATAGCTATTATTATAAGTAAACTCCACTAAAGGTAAGCGATCCTTCCAAGATCCTCCAAAATCCAAGATACACATCTGAAGCAAGTCCTCTAACACTCGGTCCACCCTCTCAGTTTGTCCATCCATCTACAGATGATAAGCAGTACTCAAGCTTAACTTAGTGCCCAAAGCCTCCTGTAAACTCCTCCAAAATTCACTGGTGAAAAGTGATCCTCAATCGCTAATGATGCTAGAAGGAACTCCATGTGTAACCTAACATCTCTCTCATGTATAGTGTCGCCAAAGACGTAGCAGTGCTCATACTCCTAACCAAAATAAAATAGGTGCATTTAATCCGTCAATCGACTATGACCCAAATACTCTCATTCCCCCTCCTACTCTTAAGTTGTCCATCAATGAAGTCTGTAGAAACACTTTCCCACTTCCAATGTGGAATATCCAACGGCTACGACAATCCTCCCAACTTCTTCTATTTTGTCTTTACCTTTTGGCAAGTCATACAACGGGCTACGTACTCTACTACATGCTTCTTAATACCAGGCCAATAAAAGACTCTCTTTATATAATGGTATATTATCTCCATCGGGTGGAATGGTCAATGAGACTCAACCAGTACCATGTCGATGAAATCCATAATGAGAGGAATGCGTAATCTTCCATCTCTTCATAGCCACCCGTTAAGTCAATGGTATAGCGCCATAAGTGACTTGACTGCTCTCCTCTGCCAAGCTTCACAATAATATCTACTAACTCCTTATCTTGCTTTTAACTTGACCCAATGCGACCATAAGTGTAGGAAGCACATCCAAAGGTGCTAACAATCCTGGAGTGATGTTTGACGATGGTCGAAAAATCAAATATAGAAATGAACTCCAAATGCTTTCACTCTAAACATAAAGGAATAAACATCGCATGCTACTTACACAAGGCATAGACTACAACATTTTCCTTACCCTAATATGTGAAATATCAAAATCATACAATGCTAAAAATTCCATCATCCACTACTGCCTTAAATTCAAATCCTTCTAAGATAATAAATACTTCATAGACTTGTGATCCATATACAGCTCAAATTGCTCTTCTAAAAGATAGTTTCTCCACGACTTGAGTGCAAAAGCCATTGTCGCCAACTCAAGATCATGCATAGCATAGTTTCTCACTTTCTCTCATGGACCTTCAACTGTCGACTAGCATAGCTCACCACTCTCCTTTCCTGCATCAAAACCATGACCAAACTGATGCTGCAAGCGTCGGTATACATTGTGAATCCCTTCATACCATCAGGTAAAAATAGAACATGTAAGCTACTCAATGCCCCTTCAGATTGACAAAAGCAACCTCAAACTTCGAGCTCAACAAGAAAACCAAATTCTTAGTAAGGTGGGTCAAAGAGGCAAAGATTTTTTCAAAGTCCTTAATGAACTTTCTATAGTAGCCCGCCAAACCAAGAAAACACCTCACTTCTGTGGCATTCTTCGGCCCATGCCAATCTTGTATGGCAGCAAGTTTAGTAGGATCGACCGCCATCCTACTTTTGGATACAATATACTCCAAAAAGTGTACCACCTTGCCCAAAAGTGACACTTGGAAAACTTCGCCTTTAACTTATGCTCAAAAAATGTATTATGCAATTCGCCCAAATGCAACATGTGCTCCTCCTTGTTTTTCGAAAAGACTAATTTTCCATCCACAAATACTACCATGAACTTGTCAAGAAACCATTTGAAAACTCAATTCATCAGATCAATCAAGTAGGCGGGTGCATTGGTCAGTCCAAAGGGCATGACTAACCACTTATACAGTCTATTGGGTGTATGAAAAGCAATCTTCTAAACAATGTCCTTGGCTATATGCAACTGATGGAATACGATTGCCATGTCAAGCTATTAGAAGACCTTCACTTCAACCAACTGATCAAAGAATGGTATATGCCGGGCAATGAGTAGTGTACTTCTTGTGAGTTTATTTACCTTTCGATACTCGACACAAAGCCTGTGACATCCCACCTCTATGCTCACACTAGCCATGGACACTACGGAGTAATGCTGTTAACTAGCACGAAGAATAAGGCTGTTGTGGAGCAACCATCTGTGGAATTGCTTTATGCGAATACCGATATGCCAGATAATATTACATGCATTTCATTTCATGAGGAAATCTGACATACCGATACAAACTCAGAGCTACTACACAGTGGCTATGTGGTCTTCGAAAACAATATAAAACAAGCATAACACAAATCAGTCATAGATATTCATATCACAAAGATGGAAACATATATGAATATAACACGTAAAAGTGTACACCAAAGTAGTGATCATGTAAGATCTACTACACCACAAAAGAATAGGTAAAAGCTAAGTAGTTAGCCTAAAAGTGTACAACAAAAACTACCAAGCTAAGTAGTTAGCCTAAAAGTCAGATGTAGGATCACGATAAAAAGTCAAGCAGAAGCACCTAAAATACCTCAGTCTGACCGAGTATTATTTAAAAAGAAAATAATAAACGGATCAGTCTAGCTATAATTATCATATAAAATGAGATAGAATAAGAGATATGACAAAAACGTAAGACAACAATAATGCCATTTGACAAGTATAATTTAACAACAACAAAAATCATACAACATCTCAAGAATCTCAAACACCAAAAAGAATGTCATATTCTTTATTTTATTCACCAAACTATAAATATTGACAATCATATCAATGCCAATCGCAAAAATTGGTGAAACATAAATCCTAGAAATCATCAATTAGAAATCCAGAAATCACAAAGGGGGAGGCTTATCACAAACGGGAACATGAAAACTCATCATCACGTGCATCACAAATGGGTCGCTAACCATAGAGCCGGTGCAATAACGTAATATATTAACAGTATGCCCGAAGAACCTAAAATTCGAATAATTCAGAACATCGACGTAGTACAGTAATGGTACACCCGATGGACCTGAAATTCCAGTAATTCGAAACAACGGCGTAGTACAATAATGGTGCGTTTGATGAACCTGATAAACTGGAACAATGATGTAGTACAATAATGGTACATCCTTTAATCCAGATAAGCCGGGACATCAATGTAGTACAATAACGGTACATCCGATGAACCGAACACCATAAAAGGACATGGGTCGCTAGCCCATAAAAATGAGACGAAACTCCAAAGAACCCATAGGTCGTTAGCCTATAAAAGAAATGAGACGAAGCTTAATAAAACGTGGTACAGTCCCCCACGTGGACAAAGAGACATCGCACATTGCTAGTCTAAACCATAAAATGACCACCATTGATCAATAAAAGTGTGAATTACACTAAGCTAGTAAATAAATGAGTTTAGTTTTATGTCCCATAACAACTGGCTTAACTTAAATATTTACAAATAAATTGTAGATTTCCACTCGAAAATTGTCACAAAAGTTTAAATCGTACAAGTCTAAGAATTAGCCGACAAAGTAAACGCAAGCGTTTCATACTACTTGTTTAGCTAAGTCGTTTAATTGGATTTCTTGAATGAATGAGGTAAAGGTTTGTATATACTAATAGATTGGAAAACGGTTTCAAAAGCGAGTTTGATTTTGAAAGTAAATGTTGAAATCGTTTTGATGAAAGAGTTTGAATATTTACTACTAGTATTAAAACCTTTGCATTTTAAAGTGACAAACCATAGAAATGATTGTTGAAACAATCAATCACCAAAAGTTCACATACGAAGACGTGAATTAAATCCAAAGAAATCGATACCAAATCCATCAAAATGGATATTTTCAAAAATCTAGAAAAAGAAGTCATCAAAGTCGATAAAAGTAATAATAACTAACCGGATCAACATAAATCAATAAACATAGGAAATATACTCGAAAATAGGCAAATAGGCAAATAGGCAAAACTGAATAGTTCTAGACGTCTGGGGTTAATCCAAACGTCTGGATTTGGTTTTTGGAAATATTCTAGAAAACACCCCAGACGTCTGATTTGGCATTGCAAATGTCTGAGACCATCCAGACGTCTGATACATAAATTCAGACCTCTGAAATTAGTCTCTGCCATTTTTTATTTTCTACCGTTTATTATTTTCTCCAGAATGCATATCCAAACGTCTGTACTTGAAAACCGGACGTTTGAACGCGTGGTCTGGGCAACAGTTTGCCTAGGCCTTGATGGCCAAAACGAATTGAAAGCTATCGAACGAGCAACGGAGACTAGAGATTTATGCCAAGCAACAACCCAGCCTTATAGGCTCTTCGATACACCCTAAATAACATGTCCAAACATCCATAGTAGGATTTTCATAAAATTGGAATTCAAAACCAAAAATTAAAAAATTCACCAAATCAACTCAAATCAAAAGCAAATGAACATGAATAGAAGTTAGGAACTCATACCTAACAACAATGAAAGTTATAGCCATAGATGTGAGTTCAATAACTCACCTTTAAACCCAAAAACAATGAAGGAGAAGCTAAAAAACAATGGAAAGACCAACCACTCTTCAACTTCAACTCTAGAAACTCCAATCTAAGATTATAAGAAATAATTTCCTAAATCAATTTATAAGAAATTTTATGAAATTGAAGCAGAATTGAGATAGAGAAGATGAAAAGGATGCTTATGCTAAGCCTCTCTTTGATTTTGGAGCTTGAATCATGAATTTCCTAGTAATCTAGGGCTTAAGAATTTTAGTCCCCTCTTCTTTTCCCCATTCTTTCCTTTAGCTGGAGATGTTAGGAAAATAGAATGAATGAATGAACAGTGAGGAAGTTAGGGTGTCAGATGAGTGAGTGAGATGAAGCCCAAACCCAAAGCCCAATAGAAAATTAGCAAAATTCTAGTCAACTCCAAACATATCGATGTTTATACTAAAAAAAAGTCGCAAACGCCATTTTGAACTCAATGGAAGTGGTCTCGAGTCCTAATTCGACTATTTGCAAAAAGTAACATTTCGGAATTTAATTCGACTAACGATGTTATATTTAAATAAAATGTTAAATATACAATCGTAAAATATGAGGGTCGTTACAGACTCCCCTCCTTAAAGAAATTGCGTCCTTGCAATACTTAGGAGGAAAACAAAGAGTAACAACCATAGTAGCACATCGACATAAAGAAATTTGAAATAAATAGTTCAAAATAGCACGAGAGAATAAGTCCGGATGTGTTCGCTCGATGAATTCTCTGGATTCCCAAGAGCAGTCCTTAGGATTTGAGGACCATTGAACTTTCATAAGTAGGACATCTTTATTACGAAGACGTTTAACCTCCGTAGCAATGATACGAACAGGATGTTGCTCATAAGTCAAATTAGGTGAAACTTCAATTTCTTCAATAACACTGGGCTCAAGAATAGAATCGGAATCCCTAAGGCATTTCCGTAGTTGAGAGACATGGAAAACGTCGTGAATAGCAGAAAATTGAGCCGGTAATAAAAGGCGATAAGCCACGGAACCAATGCGTTTGGTGATGGGAAATAGACCTATAAATCGAGGTGCTAACTTTCCCGATCGACTGTAATGCACAACATCCTTCATAGCTGAAACACGAATAAACACCAAATCTCCTATAGAAAATTCTAATTTCCTTCTTTTGGTTATCGGCATAGGATTTTTGTCTACTTTGAGCTTCTTTCATCCTATGACGAATAAGGTCAATCATTTCTATAGAATCACGAATAAAATCTGGACCTAAAACCAGCTTCTCACCGGCCTTAAACCAACAAGAAGGAGATCGACATGGCCTTCCGTAGAGTGCCTTGAATGGTGCCATACCAATATTAGATTGGAAGCTATTATTATAGGAAAACTCAACTAGAGAAATATGATCTTCCCAACTTCCACCAAAATCAAGAACACATGCTCAAAGATGATCTTCAAGAGTTTGATTCACATGCTCGGTTTGTCCATCGGACTAACGATGATAAGCGGTGCTAAAATTAAATTTCGTTCTCAAAGCTTTTAAATATTCTTCCAAAATCCGCTGGTAAATAATGGATCACGATTGCTAACAATAGAAGTAGGAACTCCATGTAATTTAATAATTTCTTTAACATAGAGTTTGCCCAAGAGAGGTACGGTCTGATTAGACCGAACGGGAATATAATGGACGGATTTTGCAAGTCTATCAATAATCACCCGTAAAGTGTCTTGTCCTGATCGAGAACTGGGAAGACCATCAATAAAATCCATGGAGACTTGATCCCACCTCCAAACTGGAATGTCCAAAGGTTGCAATAACCCACCAGGCCTTTGATGCTCGACCTTATTGAGTTGGCAAGTCATGCAACGCTTAATAAAGTTAGCAATATCTGATTTCATTCCATCCCAAAATAAAGTCGCTTCATATTCACATACATTTTACTACTACCAGGATGAATGGTAAATTTAGAACAATAAGAATCTTCCAAAATGTATTTACGAGATCACTAACATTTGGCACAATAAGTCTACCAAACTTTGAATGCCGCCACAAGCATCGATTTCAAAGTCTTTCAAACCACCGATATTTCCATCCTTACAACTTTGGCAAAGATGAGCCAATTCGAGATCATGCTTTTGAGCATCCATAATACGGTCTAAAAGAGATGGATGAGCCTCAAGGCTACATACAACAAGAGATGAACATGAATCAGATTCACGATCTCGAATCTCATAAGCAGACGAAATCTTGAGATCATTCCATTCAGATATCATCATGGAAACAATCGCTTGTTGCTTACGTCTAAGGGCATCGGCAACACGATTTCCCTTTTTGGGAGTATAAAGAATATCAAGATCATAAGATGCAAGGAAATCAGGCCAACCTTGTTGACGGAAATTAAGTTCCTTTTGAGAAAATAAATACTTCAAAGATTTATGATCGGTGTAGAGAACAAATTTCTCTCCTAAATGATAATGACGCCAAATTCAAAGGGGGAAAACAATAGCCATGAGCTCTAAATCATGAGTAGCATATCTAGTCTTGGCGAGCTTTAATTGCCTAGAAGCATAAGCAATAACACGTTTCCTTTGCATGAGAACGACACCCAAACCAACACGACTAGCATCGTTATAAACAATAAAGTCTTGGTTCCCTTCGGGAATCACAAGAATAAGAGCATCAGAAAGGAGTTCTTTTAATTTCTAAAAAGAAGCTTAACAGTTGTTTGACTAAATGTACTTAACTCCCTTCTTTGTCAAACTATTAAGAGGCGCGAAAATTTTATAAAAGTCTTTTATGAACCGATGGCAATAGCCCGCCAATCCGAGAAAGCTACGAATTTCCGTCACACTCTACAGTCTCCTCCAATTTTGAATCGCTTCGATCTTTGAAGAATCCATGGAAATTCCGGATTCAAAAATAATATGACTGAGAAATTTCACACGAGACTGCCAAAAGTTGCACTTAGAAAATTTTGCTTTCAATTGATTGCTCCTAAGAATTTTCAACACAATTCGAAGATGCTTTCATGCTCTTTATTGGTTTTAGAATAAACAAGAATATCATCTATAAAGATGAGAACAAATCGATACAGGAAGTCTTTGAAAACTCGATTCATAAGGTCAACGAAATAAGCTGGAGCATTCATTAAACCAAATGGCGTAACAAGCCATTCATAAGATCCATAATGAGTACGGAACGATGTCAAAGGAATGATGTCCTTTGCAATACGAAGCTGATGAAAACCGATTGCTAAGTCTAACTATGAAAAGACTCTAGCACTACTAAGTTGATTAAGTAGATCATCAATCCAAGGCAAGGGATATTAATTCTTGATGGTGAGACCATTCAGCTTGTAGTAGCCAACGGAAAGTCTAAGTGTACCATCAGATTTCTTCACAAAAATAGCCGAAGCTCCCCAAGGAGAGGAACTAGAACGAATAAATTATTTTGTTTCCAATTCGGATAATTATTTATGCATCTCCTCATTTTCCTTATTGGACATACGATAAGGAGGACGAGTGATAGGTAGAGCTCCAGAAATTAAATTAGTTTTGAACACAATTGCTCGCTTAGGGGAAAGCCTAAAACGGGCTCAACTATGTCAGAAAATTCATGAACAACGTGAATAAGGGAAATGACATCTTCCTCATCATCATTATCGTCATCATGAGGGTTTAGAGAATATAAGGATGCCACCGAATTAGAATCTGAATCTTTTAGAACAATATAAATCTACTTAACAGATTGAGGATGTTGAAGATGAATAGTCCTCTCAGGACATAGGATGTGGGCCTCATAATGGTTAAGCCAATCCATTCTCAAAATCTTTCCAAAGCCTAAGTAGCGCATAACATGCAAATCCGCTCGGAAAGAATAATCATATAAAATAATCTCGACATCTTTACAAACTAAACTGAGTGTTGTGGATCCACCAACCGGATTTGCATTTCTCAAAGAATTCATCAAGGCCATAACACTTAAAGACAAAGTATCAACGAGTTCTTTTGATATAAAATAATGGGATGCACCCGTATCAAAAAGAACTCGAATAGGACGATCACGAAACATAATAATGCCATCAAGTATAGAATGAGAAATACCTTAACCAAGAGAAGTGTTACTAGGCGCTTGCACGACATTAAGCTTTCCCTCCCTCTTGCTTGGAAGTTTGGGACATGAAGATAAAATATGACCCGAACTTTTGCAATAACGACAAAAGAGAGATTTCGGGCATCTATTAGCATAATGGTCCTTAGAACCACTATTGTAGCATTGCCCATGACTAGAGGTAGGAGTCTTTACTACTGAAGTTGCTTGATTCCCTTTCTTGTTGGGATTAGGCTTGAACCTAATAGGCCTCTTCTTGTTGATGTTGAAGTTCTGTTTGGCATCCACAACTTCAACATCGCTTTCCTTATCGGCCTCTTCAAGACGAAGAGCGATATCAACAAGCTGATCAAAAGAAACTTCTAATTTCAAAAGTAGAGGCTTTTTGAGGTTCTTATTCAACCCATAAAAAAACTCTGATTTTTCTTCAATGGGGTATTAATATACTCGACCCCATATTTAGACAGAGATTCAAAAGATGCGACATAGTCTGTCATGGAAGATTCACCTTGAACAGGGTCAATAAAGCTTCGGGTAAAATTACCTTTTTAGCTTCTGGCACGAATTTCAACTTGAACCTTTCTCGAAATTTCTCCCAAGTAAGATCTGTTTCAATAATCTTAGAAACCAAAAGCTCATACCAATCTAATGCTCTTTCTTGGATCATGGTAGAAGCTACTTGGACTCGATGTATGTCAACAAGATTCATGCGAGAAAAGATGCGATCGCACGATTTAAGCCAAGCTTGAATCTTTATAACGCTTTCGGATCCTTTGAATGACCTTCCACCTAAATCGGTATAGTCTCTGCACTAACGTGCAAACCCAAATCTAGGATGAGTAGGCTCTGAAATAGGTCCGACAGCTTGAGCATTCTTTACGAGATCTAAGAGTTGTTGGGCAGACATAAAAACTCCATCCTGAGGAGTAGCACTGGATTGATCGGTGCTGGGATGGCCTAGTCTAACTATTTCTCTTCTTTAAGAAAGAAAGAAAGAAGAAGAATAAGATTATTCTTAGAATGAATATCAAATAATCATGATTGTTAAAACAAGGCATCGTAAAAGAAAATAGGATAGAACGGGTCCAATGAATCGAATTAAATCCTAAGGCACGATTCCGAAGAGAGACTTAGGACGATGATCCTTGCTATAAAATTCTATATTGTTCTGAAGTTTGGCTCTGATACCAAGCTGTGACATCCCACCTCTATGCTCACACTAGCTAAGGACACTATGGAATAATACCATCAACTAGGACGAAGAATAAGGCTGTTAAAGAGCGACCATCTGTGGAATTTCTTTGTGCGAATACCAATATGCCAGATAATATTACATGCATTTCATTTCAAGAGGAAATCCGCATACCAATGCAAACTCAAAGCTACTACACAGTGGCTATGTGGTCTTCGAAAACAATATAAAATAAGCATAACCCAAATCAGTCACAGATATTCATATCACAAAGGCGGAAACAGATATAAATATAACATGTAAAAGTGTACATCAAAGTAGCGGTCATGTAAGATCCACTACACCATAAAAGAATAGGTACAAGTGCAAGACAAAAGAATATATATACATAAAGGAGTCTCTATCTCGAATTTATACAAAAAAACTATCAAGCTAAGTAGTTAGCCAAAAATTCAGATGTAGGATCATGATAACAAGTCAAGCAGAAGCACCTGAAATACATCGGTTCGACCCGAGTATTATTTAAAAAGAAAATAATAAACGGTTCAGTCTAGCTGTAATTGTCATATAAAATGAGATAGAATAAGAGATATAAAAAAAACGTAGGATAACAATAATGCCATACTGTCAAGTATACATTTAACAACAACAAAAATCATACAATATCTCAAGAATCTCAAACATAAAAAAGAATGTCATATTCTTTACTTTATTCAGCAAACTACAAATATTGACAATCATATCAATGCCAACCGCAAAAAATGGTGAAAGAAAAATTCTAGAAATCGTCAATTAGAAATCCAGAAATCACAAAGGGGGAGGCCTATCACAAACGGGAGCATGAAAACTCACCAATATGTGCATCACAAATGGGTCGCTATCCCATGGTCGCTAACCATAGAGCCGATGCAACGACGTAGTATATTAACAGTACGCCCGAGGAACCTGAAACTCGAATAATTCAGAACGTTGACGTAGTACAGTAACGGTATGCCCAATGGACCTGAAACTCCAGTAATTCGGAACAACGACGTAGTACAATAACGGTGCGCCTGATGAACCTGATAAACCGGAACAACGATGTAGTACAATGACGATACATCCGTTGATCCAGATAAGCTGGGACATTGACGTAGTACAATAACGGTACATCCGATGAATCGAACACCATAAAAGAACATGGGTCGCTAGCCCATAAAAATGAGATGAAACTCCAAAGAACCCATAGGTCGTTAGCCTATAAAAGAAATGAGACAAAACTCAATAAAACGAGGTACAGTTCCCCACGTGGACAAAGAGATATCGTACACTGCTAGTCTAAACCACAAAATAATCACCATTGATCAATAAAAAGTGTGAATTACACTAAGCAAGTAAATAAATGCGTTTAGCTTGATGTCCCATAACCACTGGCTTAACTTAAACATTTACGAACAAATTGTAGATTTCCACACGAAAATCGTCACAAGAATTTCAATCGTACAAGTCTAAGAATTAACCGACAAAGTAAACGCAAGCATTTCATGTTATCCCACCTTTTGGAAAAGTCAAGGTATCAAGAAATTAACTTGAAAATCAATTATTAATAGTCATAAATATCGATTATACATCGTAGGTTCACTATGGATATCGATGAATTTTGTCCGAGTCCGGAACAGTCTGCAATTGACAGGACATGACAAGCGATGCCATAAAAGCCAATGTTTCGAATTTCAGATCAATCGGAGTTCATATGATCGAGATAGAATCGATACAAGTTGACAAAGACACGCTATTCGTATCCATCAGGGAAAGTCTAATTTTGAATCAATCAAGTTCGAATCGATCAGAAAGCCATGATATCGACATATTCGAATCAAACGATTTCGTATCGATCAGTGTGACTTTGCTTCGTATCCATCTGGTTCGTATCGATCAGACTCCTGTGTGTTCGAATCCATCCAAGAAGTCCTGTTCATATCCATGTGTTCGAATCGAGTCATCGCATCATCCTGTTCACATCGATCCTGAGAGTTACACTGTTCGTGTCGATATAATGGGAGCGTTGTTTTCATCGATCCAAAACTTGCTGTTCATATCGATCCCCAGGAATCATGAACCCTTAGTCTGTATCGATCAGTTGATAGATACGAACAAAATCAGGGTCGATCAATATGAACAGTGCATCCCCTTTAAAAATCGATGCGAAGTGATGATCCCCAAACATCGATGCGAACAAAGCTACGAACCATTGATACGAACAAGGTACAAATAAGACTCGATCAACTCGGCAAAAAAGTGGATCAGTCCGAAGAGTGCGTGCCACATCAACATGTTATCACGTGCTTGGATTGATACGAATGGATCGAAATGAACGATCGATTCGAACACGGCAGCGTTAACGAAAATGCAATCTTGCATCAATCATATCACACAATCCACAGATCCAAAGGCTATGAAATTTTCACAGGAGCTTACGTACATGCTAAAGGAGGTTCTTGCCAAGTTATGATTCCATTGGACAAAATCTTGATCGATACGAATTACGTTCGTATCGATCACGGATTAAGTCTAAACTTCATAGGATCGATCGCATGGACCCACTCACTTGCCAGAAGGAGTCTCCCGAAGTTTGGGCGAGATATTTGCATGGAACGCCTATAAATAGCACCCTAGAGCCTATAGAAAATGGACTTTTCGATCTACCGATTTCCAGACTCTGCGGAAATCACGATTATACCCAAACTCCATCATTGTATACGAAAATTACTGCTTTAATCCCCTATAACCAGCAAGAACATCAATAAAAAGATTATCATTTAAAGTGGACGTAGGCCGAAGATAGCCGAACCACTATAAATCTCGTGTTTTCTGTTCGTTATTCTCAATTGTTGTTCTCTGTTTTTCTTGGATCTGATATTTGTTTTTGGACATTGCTGATTTATATTCATATATTGACGCTTTCACGATATTCGGTGTTTGCGACCAATTTTGGCACAAACACTTTGGTGCTTTCACCGAGAACAACTAGCACCCGCTACACCAGATTTGGAGTTCAGATTTGAGAGATAATGACGCGACAAACAAGTAGAAGACAAAGAGCCTAGAGAAGCCAACAATGGGGAAGTCAAGAGGCATCCCCTAGAGCTGGAGAAGGGCAAGCTTCCATCTACATCACATGGGTCGAGATGGAGGCTATGGCAGATTCAATACATGAAAGACTATTGAAGAGTCAACAGGACATGATGCTTTATTGAAGTGCTGGGAGCATCCGAGGAAGTGATGGCGCGGTGTTTCCCTTTATTTTTGTTATATTTGGCTGCACTTTGGTTTAGGCATTTAGAGAACGGATCGATCAGAATATGTGGCAAGCTAGTGGAATGCTTCAAGAGGAAGTTTAGGGTCCACGTGATGCGACCCAAAAGGGTGATGACCTTAGCTTCGATGAAGCAGAGGACCGGAGAGTCCATAAGATATTTTCTACTATGATTCAATGCAACGGTGGCTTCGGTAGATCACCCTGATCCATTGATGATTATGATGGAGGTGGTAGCAAGAGTCACTGAAGGCACGGAGTTTAAGGATTCTTTGGCGAGAGATCACTACAAGATCTCAGAGAATTTTATCACGAGGCTGAGAGATTCATTCGGCAAGAAGATTCACGCATCGAAACACGAGACACAAACGCAGTACAAGGCGGAGGAACTTCCAAAGAACAGTCCGAAGCGGACAAAGGAAAGAGAAAGCAGGACGACAGATACGATGGTCCAGTTAAACGGAAGAAATTCTGAGAGCCCAGATTCTGGCAACACATAGACTTGACGGCAAGCTTGGAATGGATTTACACAGAGACTCAGGGGAAACTCCCCTATCGAAAACCACCCAGGAGAGATCTCACAGAACGGGAGCGTTAAAGTGGGAAGTACTGCCTATTCCATGAGCTGGATGGGCATACTACCGATGAATGCCACCATTTAAAGGATGTGGTTGAGGAGCATGATAGAAGTGGTAGATTGCCACAATACACCAGAGATCGTACGGCGGCCGTAAGACCTGAGCAACCACCGCCTCCGCCTAACAGGGATGATCCAGGATCGGGATCACGACTCGTCATCAATTGATTATGATGGTAAGGGCCAAGTTCAGGATTTGGACTTTTGTCGATTAAACTCTTTAAATTTGATTCTAAAATAAAACTTCTATTCCACTTACACATGTACGGGAACCGGAGCGATCCCTAGGCATGCTCTGAGATAGTAATAGACAGCTCTGCCCGGAGAGGAAATGTTTAGTTTTTCCTATTGTTTGACATTGAACATCTGCGAATTTAATAAATGAACTTGAATTTCTTAAAATTAACCTCTAACTGAAGAGTTAAAGGATAAATATTGAAAACCAGCTTGAAAATGATCGCTTTATGACCCTATCCGGTGAGGCAGGGTCCGTAGTGCAAGAAGTGAGTTATTTTGTGGAGAGCGGCAGGATCGACTCACTTAACGTCGTTCCCCATTCACCGGAGGGTGATTGTATCGAAGTTCGATAAGTGCCCGGAGTGGCTATGATCGGCCTAGGATTTAGGCCATGACATCGCTTACTGTTCAGAGACACTGAATCGGAGTGCAGGGGGTGTTGTCACTTCGTCGAAGAGCGACAGAATCGGCTCACTCGACGCTGTTTCCCCTTCACCGGAGAGTGACAGAATGGAATCCAGCAAGAGCCCAAAGAGGCTATGATTGGTCCAGAATGACCTAGACATCGCTATACGTCCTCACTAGGGCCGGAGTGCAAGGGATAGAAAGCAACGCGGGAGCCCAACAGGATCTTTCTATTCGATCGCTAAGTCTGGAATGGACTTGGCAAGGGTCCGGAGTGACCATTGATAGTCCGGAGAGACTGTAGAATTTCATTCTTGACTTCCATAAGAGTAAATGGATACTGATTCGGCTTCGAACAGCCATAAACCTGTTTGAAAATACTATAGCTATGAATAAAACATAAGCCAACTGCATTCAATCTAAAGTTATTCAAAACACGTCTTTTACAAAAAGGCATGTTTTGGGGGGCAAAATGTTGTCCCACCTTTTGGCAAAGTCGAGATATCAAGAAATTAACTGAAAATCAATGATTACTAGTCACAAATATCGATTATACACCGCAGATACACTATGGATATCGATGAATTTTGTCCGATTCTGGATCGGGTTACAATTGACAAGACATGACAAGCAAAGCCATAAAAGCCGATGTTTCAAATTTCAAGTCAATCAGAGTTCATATGATTGAGATGTGATCGATACAAGTTGAGAAAGACACACTGTTCGTATCCATTAGGGAAAGTCTAATTTCGAATCAATCAAGTTCAAATCGATCAAAAAGCCATGATAGCGACCTGTTCGAATCGATTGATTTTGTATCGATCAGTGTGACTTTGCTTTGCATCCATCAGGTTCATATTGATCAGACTCACGTGTGTTCGAATCCATCCAAGAAGTCCTGTTCATATCCAATTGTTCGAATCGAGTCATTGCATCGATCCTGTTCACATCGATAATGAGAGTTACACTGTTCGTGTCGATATAATGGGAGCATTGTTTGCATCGATCCAAAACTTACTGTTCGTATCGATCCCCAGGAATCATGAACCCTTAGTTCGTATCGATCAGTTGATAGATATGAACAGAATCGGGGTTAATCAATACGAACAATGCATCCCCTTTAAAAATCGATGTGAAGTGATGATCCCCAAACATCGATGCGAACAGAGCTACGAACCATCGGTACGAACAAGGTGCAAATAAGACTCGATCAACTGGGCATAAAAAGTGGATCGATCCGAAGAGAGTGCGCTACATCAACATGCTATCACGTGCTTGGATCGATATGAATGGATCGATACGAAGGATCGATTCGAACAAGATAGCGTTAACGAAAATGCAATCTTGCATCGATCATATCTCACAATCCGTGGATCCAAATGCTATGAAATTTTCACAGGAGCTTACATACATGCTAAATGAGGTTCGTGCCAAGTTTCGACTCCATTGGACAAAATCTTGATCGATACGAATTATGTTTGTATTGATCATGGATCGAGTAGAAACTACTTGGGATCGATCGCGTGGGCCCACTCACTTGCCAGAAGGAGTCTACCAAAGTTTGGGCGAGATATTTGCATGGAACGCCTATAAATAACACCCTAGAGCCTACAGAAAAGGGACTTTTGGATCTAGCGACGTCCAAACTCTACCGAAATCACGATTGCATCCAAACTCCATCATTGTATTCGAAAATTACTGCTTTAATCCCCTGTAACTAGCAAGAACATAAATAAAAAGATTATCATTTGAAGTGAAAGTAGGCCAGAGATAGCCGAACCACTATAAATCTCGTGTTTTCTGTTTGTTATTTCCTAATTATTATTCTCTGTTTTGCTTGGATCTGAGATTTGTGTTTTGACATTGTTGATTTATATTCATATATTGGTGCTTTCACGATATTCGGGGTCTGTGACCAATTTTGGCACAAACACTTCATGCCACTTGTTTTGCTAAGTCGTTTAATTGGATTTCTCGAACATAGATTAGAAAACGGTTTTAAAAGCGTCGTTTTAATGAAAGAGTTCGAATATTTACTACAAGTATAGAAATCTTTGCATTTTAAAGTGACAAACCATAGAAATGATTATTGAAACAATCAATCACCAAAAGTTCACATACGAAGACGTAAATTAAATCGAAAGAAATCGATACCAAATCCATCAAAATGGATATTCCGAAAAATCCAGAAAAAGAAGTCATCAAAGTCGATAAAAGTGATAACAGCTAACCATATCAACATAAATTGATAAACACTGAAAATTTTCTCAAAAAATAGGAAAATAGGAAAAACCGAATAGTTCCAGACGTCTGGGGGTTAATCCTTACGTCTGGATTTGGTTTCTGGAAATATTCCCGAAAACATCCCAGACGTCTGATTTGGCATTCCAGACGTCTGAGACCATCCGGACGTCTGATACATAAATTCAGCCGTTTAAAATTAGTCTCTACCATTTTTTATTTTCTGCCGCCTATTCATTTTCTCCAGAATGCATATCCAGACGTCTGTACATGAAAACCCGACGTCTGAACACTTGGTCTGGGCAACAGTTTGACTAGGCCTTGATGGCCAAAACGAATCGGAACCTACCGGACGAGCAACGGAGACAAGGGATTTATGCCATGCGACAACCCAGCCTTATAGGCTTTTTGATACACCCCAAATAACATGTCCCAACATCCATAGTAGGATTTTCATAAAATTGGACTTCAAAAACAAAAATTGAAAAATTCACCAAATCAACTTTAAACCCAAAAAAATGAAGGAGAAGCTCAAAAACAAAGGAAATACCAACCACTCTTCAACTTCAACTCTAGAAACTCCAATCAAAGAATATAAGAAATAATTTCCTAAATTATGTTATAGGAAATTTTCTTTTTTTAAGTGGAATTGAGATGGAGAAGATGAAGAGGATGCTTACATAAGCCTCTCTTTGATTTTGGAGCTTGAATCTAGAATTTCCTAGTAATCTAGGGCTTAGGAATTTTAGTCTCCTCTTCTTTCCCCCATTCTTTCCTTTGGCTTGAGAGTGTTTGGAAAATAGAATGAATGAAGAGTAAGGAAGTTAGGGTATTAGATGAGTGAGTGAGCTGAAACCCAAACCCAAAGCTCAATAGAAATATAGCAAAATTCTAGTCAACTCCAAACATATCGATGTATATACTCAAAAAGGTCGCAAACGCCATTTTAGAATCAATGAAAGTGGTCTCGAGTCCTAATTCGACTGTTTGCAAAAAGTAACATTTCAGACATTAATCCGACTAACGATGCTATATTTAAATAAAATATTTAAATATACAATCATAAAATATGTGGGTTGTTACAAAGCCTCAGAGAACCATTCGCCTTGGTAGTGAAGATAAGTGATGCGCCCTACTCTAAAATTCTCCTCCTAATGAAGCCTTTCTCCAATAGCTCATTCACTTTCTTATTTAACTTGCATCTCTCCATAGAAGCGATATGCCTAAAAGGTAAGGCAATAGGTTTGGTATTCTCCATTAGATATATTTTAAACTCGATCTCCCTCTGGGTAGAAGACCAAAAACCTTGGAAAAGACATCCAGATATTATCTAACTACAGGCACTGAATCTAACTTAATCATGTGATTGGTCTAATGAATATAGGTAACTCAACATAATCAAACCTCTGGGATTGCAATGAACCTCTAGACTGTATCCACTACAAGTACTCAACCTAACAATCTTCCTAGCAGTGTCTAAAATCGCCTCATACATCATTATCCAGTCCATGCCCAAAATCAAATCAAACTGAGAATATCCTAAGACAAAAGCATTGCAATCAAACTCGTTCCCCAAAATAAAAAAATTTCAATACATACCATAGATAAATAAGCCGATCCTCCTGTAGGGTTTGATAAAACTACAAGGTCAGTAACTATGCTAGTGTCTAAGTGTAACTCATCCACAAGTTTACTCAAGATAAAAAAGTGTGATGCCCTTATATAAAATAAGGTACGAATAGGTAAATCAAATAAAGTTAACATACCTTTAATTACGACCTTCTTCCCCTTGTCCGCAACTAGAGGCACACTCGAGCTAGGAACATCATCCAATGCAAAAGCTAAAACCACCTGGGTAGAGGTCTTTTGAGTTTTGGACACTCCCACCTCATGTGCTCAAATTGATTGCATTTATAACACGTAATCTTCGAACCGTTTGTTTAACTCTCCCGCAAAAATGCCCTTTCATACCACACTTCCTACAATGCAGCTCTTGCTTCTTAACTTTTCATTTAGGCCCCATTCCGGCCTTATGCTGGTTCTACTGAGGGGCCTTTCCTCCTTTCTTCATAATTTCGCTTTTCACTTCTTTCTTGGAAGAAACTTTTAGCAAAGCCGTTTCCACCAATCCTTGAAAAATCACACCCATGGGAATATGACTATGGGCCAAACCCTAAAGAGGTTGATTCAATCCCTTTGCAAACTTCAGAGGCTTCTTGTGAGACGTATTAATCAGCTTCATTTTGAACCTAGCCAACTCGTTGAATTGATTTGCATACTCTTTCATCGACATCTCTCCTTACCATAATGTTGAACTTCTCCAACTATGCTCCCTCTTCAACCGTGGATAGAAACTTCATCATAAAATATCTCCTAAACTCCCTTTAAGTAAACTCTCTCTTATCAGTCTCAGCAACTACCACATCCCACCAATTTAGACCCATCCCTTGTAAATGCCAAGTGGCAAGCTATCTCCTAATGTAATATCTAAGACACATCAATGCAAAAATCCCCTCACAAGTACGAATCTATATCCTCGAATCTACATACGACTCATTCCCCATATACAGATTCCCTCCTTGGCTCGCAAAGTCCTTACATAACTTGGCAAAATAGACGGTAGGTAGGTAGGTAGGAACTGTACCTGGCGCTCGCTCTAGCTTGTCCTCTTACTTGCAGATACCGATGGAACCAAATCAAGATGTTCATGCCTGAAATCTCGGTTGCATCACTTGAGTCACGCTCATCCTTTCTATTTGTGATTTACGAATTTATTGGCAACTTTTCCATAGATAATATTGGAAAGAATAAGGGAAAGCGTTTACATATTAAATATATAAGCTTTGAAAAGCTTTTATCTATATATATACATACACACATACTTTGGAAACCCGTTTTCAAAACCATTTAAAACCCTATTTCGAAAACTTTTGGAAACCCCTTTTTTTCAAAAAATATTTCAAGTAACTTCTCTCAGTATTCCCCTAATCCCTGCAGAATATCAAACCTAGTCTCTAATACCAAACGTGACAACCCACATCTCCCAACACGCCAATCTAAAGCCTAGGGTGAATTTTAGACTCGCGCTAGTGCCAAGAAATATGAGCTATCCGATTATTAAACAATTTAGAGACAAAAATTATAAGGATAAAATCTAAGACATTCTACAGTTTCAAATCTCATAGCGGAAGGAAAAAAAATATAAGTACAGAAAATTGTCTTCTTGAAAAATATCCAAAAAGAAAATAGAACGGTCTCAAAACATTACATAGTCAAATCTACAGTACATAGAATACAACAAGTAATCTGACAAACTACTAACATGATAAATAGTATATGGAGAGTAATATGAAACAAAAATCAACTCCAATGCTAAGCTCATCTCTCCACGCACAAATCTTTGAGCCTATCACATACTGCCCTGCACTCCGGTGGTGGGGGAAATGAAAGAAAAAGGGTTTGTCAGACAAAAGTCTGGTGAATGAGTTACATTATTAATATGTAGTGCTTACATACAATTAATTTAATTAATCCGCTATGTGACCTAGGAAGTCCTACCAGGTCCGTGAATTACTTATTTCATTTTTCAAAGGAGTTCAGTCTTAAACACACCTACACTAGCGACTAGTGAAGGCTCATACTCAGGGTTGAACTAGTACTCGAATCTCAAGACAACTAACGATCGACTAATAACTGTTAGAACTATTCCATCATAGGATTATCCTATAATTTCCACCATGGACTACATTCCCCACATTACGACTTCACGTAACTAATTAACTACGTTCCCAAATTACGACTACACTTATCCTTGTTACGCATTAAGGTGGAGTCCGCAATGCCAACTCACCAAGATGCCTCATCGTCTATGCATCTGTGTCCACCTCTCAATGGTAATGTAATGCCTCTTATTGCACCATGTCGGGATCCATCAACAACACAACAGTACAACTCATCATTATGAATTACAAGGAACTCCCATGGGTGCCGGGCCACACATCCCATAGGTATCATTAATAGCGTTGTGCATCCACCATAGAAACTCTTATGAGTGCAATTTGCGATAGAGTCTCCCGATTTGAATATTGACCCTCTTGGATAAATAACATTCATCCTGTCCCGTAACATCCTAGCATATCCAACACAGGGAGCTAACTTCCTTACTATTTCTAATATATAAACCTTTATTGTATATACTACATAATTTAATTTATAACTTGGGCTTAGGCCGAGGTTCAGGCTGCACCTAGAAACGCTAACCGATTGACCGTTGCTCACTACAGCGGTCGATCGGCTCTAGTGAGTATGTCCACTGATTGGGTGTTATATTTTTTTCTTTGATTGTCTTTGTTTGTTTGTTAATTTTTATTTACCGTCTTCATTTATAGTAAACTTACAAATCACAACTTTGATTCTAATTTGGCATAGAGTGACCATAATTACAGTAAACCTAAGTTTGTGAATCTTAAATTATAATTGCCCAAACTCATATTTAATTTCATTTACAATATATTCGATTTCAATAGTCAACTTAACGTAGGTTTACTATATTTGATTAGGTAAAAAGGGTACAACTTAGGTCAATTAATATTTAACAGGTTCACATCAACTGAATCTGGATTATAGTTATTGTTAAATCCCAACTCTAACAAAATAGGGTTTTCAATTTAAATTTTGAAAAATCTTGATCAAATAGGGTATGCTAAAATTGATTAAATATAAACTATCTTACTAATAATGAACCCACTCACCATTAAAAAAATCTATTTACTCTATTATACATTTAGAATCCTATTTGGTTGTCATAGATCTCCCCTAGATTTGCTTTGTTTTAGTCTTCTTCGGTTTCTCTAGTTTGATTTATAATTTGTTTTTTGAAGAAAGTTTGATTTGAGGAAGAAGGGAAATTCAGATTTCAAAGGAGCGGAGTTTGGACATATGGTAGGTAATTTAGGGTTTTGAAAATTAGCTAAGGGTTGTATTTATAGGAGTAGAAAGAATATTGGCTGGACGATCTGAAATTATAAAATCTGGGTAGTTGGCCGCTCGAAACCCTAACCATTTTCCCATGGCTGGTCGACCACTATAGATAGGGGCGGTCGACCACTAGGTGCGACCAATCCCAATCTATCTGTCGATAGGTGGGTTTCCTTGTTTAATAATTTTTATTTTCTATTTATTTAATTATTTTCAACTACGAATTTTCAAACGTTTATAACTTTATACTAGCTCTAATTTTAAAAGGTTATATATGAAAATTGTCTATAAAATTGCTACGAACACAACCATGCAAGTTTCAATGCCAAATTCGAACGTTTATAAAAATTCCATTTTTTCCCTTATTATTTTTAAATTTAATTCTTATAATTAGTGTTACAACGGACATAGCTCGCTGAAATCCCATAGTTGAAATCCCGTTAAGACTTACCTAATGTAAGTCAAGGAAAATGCTCATTCCAATTACATAATACCTCATGCTATAAATAAAGCAGACCCTATTTTCTTATTAGGCACTTTCGTAAGTTATTTAAGACATTTTATATAGGGAGGAGGCAGACCCAACGACCATCCAACACTTTCCATCCCGAAGTAAATCCCTTGAAATCCCTAATGGTACCGAGCCATTCAATAGTTCAAATATGAGGCGAACCCTTGGTATATTTTTCCATACCTATACATGAAGTATATCCCTTCCATATGAGTTCTATAATTAGAGATATCCACGTCAATAATATGTATACACAATTACTGGTCGCCTCTAAGTAAGGGGAAAACTTCCATTGTGTAACTCTACCGACCATGCATCTCAACCCCTACTAAACCAAACCAATTATCCTAACCTAAATATTAGTCTAGGCCCACTAGTTCACCCTCTTTCTAAATGTATTATTCATGCTATATAATTTCATACTATGAAAATTATACTTCCTACTAAGTTTATTTACCAGTATTAAATTTATTTATTCGCTCCAAACCTATTCCTATTTTATACGCTTATTTTATATATTCCGCATTTCCTTCTTATGTCGCATAAATTTTAATTGTCCGTAAATGGTCATTATTATTCAAACTAGACAATCACTAATGAGATTTATTTATTCATTTCAAACTCAACTAATTATTCCTATTCCACTTTCTCATAAATGTCATAATGAATTCTGCGACCAATCTCATTAAATGCATTTATGTTCCTATTCAATTTCTGTTACTTTATATTAGTTACTCCTTTATTGCCCTGCTAATTTTGCAATCATTGTTCATAATTTTTGTAGTTGCTACCTCTTTTCCAATTCAACCTCTTAATCCTACGTTTACCGCACTATTAATATCTAGTCGCCCTAACTATAACTAATACGAGTACTAATGTATATTTATTTATTATGCTTTATTCGTTACCCAACATATTTTTATATTTTCAATTGGTAGGAACGATTATATTTATATATGTGTGTGTCTATATATATTCCTATTTTTAAATCATAATTCCTAAGCTTTAGAATTTCAGAATATGCACTTACATTTTTAGAATCCTTCCCAAAAAGGATTACCTTTACAATTTTCCGTTAATTACCTAAAATTGAGACTTTTTACTCCATTTGAATTTTCAAGGAATTCTCTTTTATTTCTTTTATTGAAATAGACAGTGCAAATTACGAAGAGGAACATACATAATTTACACATCTCTTTCATTTGGCTCCTTATTATTCCAAATGACGCACTCTATATACATTAGTTGTGGAATTAAATTATTTATGGAAATTTACATGGAAACAGATAAGAAATTAAAACATAGAAATTCACATTCCAAGTCAAATTAGGATAGTCCAAATTGATGCTAATAATTTACAACCTAATTATCATAAATCGAGAATAAATTTCGCAATCTTACGAACATTCAATTTAGGGACTGATTTTTGGATTTCCATATTATAGTGTATATACCATTCCATTCCAATTGCCTAATTCATAGAATATGTATTTGAGATTTCAATTAAATATGTTCATTTTAAGCCTACAACACAATAGATCTTGCATAGGCATAATAATTAAATAAAATTCAACGATATAAATTTCAGTGTTATATATAAATCATTTAATTTCTCATTCACTTTTCTAGCTTTCTAAAATTTTCAAATCCTAGTTCATCCCTTTAATTGACACCTTTTACCTTTCCAATCCAAAAATATGTATAATAAGATATATACATACCCATTAGAATTATGGATCTAAGATGAGATTTGAAATAAGTGGAATATAGGTTTATAGTTATAAAATTTACCTTTTTCAAACTGATTCACTCCTTCTTCTTCCCTTTTATTTTCCACCCTTCCCCGATTTATATATATATATATAATAGTTTTATAATTTCTAGAAATTATAGAGAAGGGAAAAAGCTCCACTGTCGTGATCTAAAAATATGAGAAGAAAAGTGAAAGTTTAGGTCTGTATTTATAGATACTTCGATCAATTCTATTCGTTAGACCTAAATTAATTAAATCTGAGCCGTTAGGCTAAGTTTCAACCCTAGCCACCACTGGTTCAACCGATCGACCACTCTTTCCTAGAGGATCAACCGCTAGGGTCGACCGGACCAAGGAGAGGGTTGATCAATGGGGTCCACACGGTTGTTATTATTTGGTCCTTTTTGAATTATTTACTATCTGAAAACTTCAAAGTTAATAACTTCTTCGTTTGGACTCCAATTGCAAAACTTCATATATGAAAGTTTCTCGAAAAATTGCCATGAACATGATGTTATAAATTTCGCAATCAAATTCCAAGATTTTCTCAAATTCCATTTTTGAGCATTAATAACTATATATCTATTGTCGTTTATTCTATGGGGTGTTACAACTAGCTCCCCAACCCTAACTTCACCAGCCTCCAACGCCGCTACTTAATACCCCCACCATCGACTGCCCACGTCGACCTTAACGCCCATCATTGCATCTTCTCCGCCTAATGTGGCCACATGCGACTTCTATCGCTGCTATCCCAAACCAGCACTATCGAACCTTTCTAGGCATATTTTGGCCATCTCGGTGGTCCATTCCCAAAATCAAAACCAGATTTAAGTTCTCGTTGAGTGGTATAATTCTACACCTTCAGTTCATCTATTAGTCGCAAAATTGAAAACACTTATTTTGAACCTTAGGGTTTCCTCACCATCAACTTTGACCACTGATTCTGTTTAACCTGTTCATTTTTTATAACAATTAGGCACTTGCCACCTCATTTTTTTATGACAATCAGACACTTGCCACCTCTTCCATTCTTTGAGAGTTTCGAATTCATATATTATAATATAGGATTCGAGCACTTTGAATTTTGAACGATTTTTAGTTAATATGGTAATTGGTCATTAAAGAGTGATTAGGAAAATTTTAGGATTAAAAGAGGAAGATTTATGTAATAGATTCTCTATTGGGTTTCATCGCATCACATATATAAGAAATAAGGCAAGTTCAGTTATGTGTAACTATTTGGCCTAAAATTAGGTATGTACTCTATTTCAACACTATACTTCTCTATTTCGCAAAATGTAACCTCTAATCCATCAAAATTATATACTAAATTATCAGCTCGGAGAGATCAATGAAATGACTATGAATACGCTACTCAATTCATCCTTCAATTCAAAAATTATTTTTGTTTATTTCAAAACTAACGGTGTCAAATTTGTGGATCATCACATTTACTATATCGACTTTTATAGTATTTTGAGAATATAAAGCGCTCAAACCAAACTGTGGTCTGACTTAAGGTTATTTGCTTTAATTCTTATCATCTCGCATATTCTAAAATGGGAAGATTTGGGATAGCAGGTATGAGATAGCACATGGAGCTATGCAGAGGACTAGTAGGTTGCTAGCACTTTCATATACCTATTTCGAAGCTATTGCTAATATATTATGCTGTGTAGTGCTATGAAGCTATTTCTGCACTTGACTACTATTTAGAAAGGGTTTCCATTTGAATTTATTTATTTAATGTATAGACTCTATTTCCTATTTTGTATATGTATATGAACCTATTACGCTCTGATTCTGTGGTTCATTTTAGTTATATTATCGTCGCATCAATTTTATATATATGTAATTATATAAAAGATGTTATAAGTTCAGATATGGTAGATGCAAGAACCCTAGGCTGGAGAAAAGAGCGATAGTTGAGGAGGAGGAGAAGTAAGAGTGAAATTTGACTAAGTACTGGTAACACTTATATAAGTATCAATCGGTACCGATCCATCAATGCATCGATAGCGATTTATAAAGTGCTAAAAAAGTGATGAAAAATGAGTGGATGAATCTACCTTACCTTCAACCAAAATGATTCTCAGTGACGAGTGGAATAAGCAAGCTTCGAAGACTGCAAAACTCTGGAATCTATATTTGTTTAAATGAAATGACTTGATAACTATGTGAAAATGAAATATCTTTAAACTAAGATGTTCCATGGAAATGATTTGAGTAGTGGAAACATCTATGCTAATCGGAATTCGGTTGCTTGTCTTCAATCAAAGCACATTTTGTATTCATAGAAGCGCTCTTTAGAGGGTAATTGTTATTCGAGAATTTTCACCAGTGATGATTCAATGATATTTTATCTCAAAATGGTGAAGGAATGGATGCTAGACTCAAGTACAATCAAGTACAAGGCATAGCTAGAAGAGAAACTAAGAAAAATTGCTAAGTCTATGCATAAGTATCGATCCATTGGTTAATTAGTATCGATCCATCATTTTCCTCTATTTTTCCACCATTCTCGGTGAACATGTGGAGCATCAAGCTAAAAAGCATCGAGTAAGGATCAATACATGAATGGAACAACATATCTCAAAGAATTAAAGGAAAGTCAAATTTTCTATGGATTGGAACCAATCCATAAAGTTAGCGATCTTTGACATACTCTTCTTCCTATTCTCTTAGATCTTGATCTATGATGAATTCTATTGAACCAACAATACAATTTGATGACTCTAAGACCTAATAACAGTCAATTATAGTTATAATACAGGTCTACATGTAGCAAAAAAGGGATTTTGGCAAATTACTCTTATACATCTTAGGGGATGTGTTGCCATTACAATCTATATCTAAATTTCAAAATTGGAATTGATATTTCATCTGGATCAAGCGTGTAATTATCATTGAAGTGGACGTAGACATAGTCGAACCACTATAAATTTCTTACCTCTTTCTTTTCCTCTTTTCTTCTTCATATTTTACATTTTTAATATTCATTTGGGTTGTAAAGAATTTCAATTATCATATTCATGAAATTGATAAATTGGGGGTGGTAGACTAAACTTTTGGCTAACAATATATAAATGCATGTATTATATTTACAGGAAAATGGGCTGAAGGAAAAACACATCATGTTTTTTTGCTTGAGAGATGCATAGATTCTTTTTCTTTTTTAAGGACGCGGGTTTTATAATTTCGGCTGAAGGAAAAACTTGAACAAAAATTAAATCGTGCGTCTTCTTCAATCTCGACCTCAAATCATGCCGACTACCAAAAATTAAATTGATCTTTGCTTCTCCTCGAATAAAATTCCCCGCTCCGTCTTTCAAAACTCACTGTTGCTATTCACCTGAAGATGCCGACTCGAAGATGCATCTCACTTCACCATTTCTCTTAGATGAAGATCGAGATCGTCGCTCCTCCATTCTAGATTGCTTGAGTCGAGTTCGCCATTCTCGTTGTGATTTGTGATATCAAAAATAGGAGACGATGCTGTGAGCACTTTGAGTTTGAGTGCATCGCCACCTGCATGTGAACGCTATGGAGTTCTAACACGATTTTGATTTTAATTGGATGTTTGACATGTATTGGAATTATTGATGATTGGTAATGTTTTTCGATCAGTTTTTTGTTTTTGCGTGTGATTACTGTATCTTTCATATTATGCTATATGAAACTAGCATTTTTGTGTATATTATGCAATTTAGTCTTTTATTGTTTTATTATTTTGTATTTGATGTGGAATGTTGCTCTTGTTAGTTTCAGATGGTGTATTTAATGTTGAATGTATTTCTGGTAAGCTTCAAGTTGTTGTTCATAACTATAATGCTATATTAAACTATCATTTTGCATATTGTAAACATGACATTGGACTTCATAACTCAAATGCTATGTTAGACTATCATTTTGTATGCCTGAAGTATGCTAGTGGACTCTGTGATTAAAATGCTACATTGGATATCATTTTGCATACTGTAACTTTGATATTGGACTTCGTAAGTAAAATGCTATATCAAACTATCACTTTGCATATTTTAAATGAGATAGTTGACTTCATAACTTAAATGCTACATTAAACTATCATTTGCATATTATAAACATGGTAGCGGACTTTGTGATTAAAATGTTACACTAAATCCCAATTTGCATATTGCAATCATAATATTGGACTTCATAATTAAAATGCTACATTAAAGTATCATTTTTTCTATTTTGAACATGATAGTAGACTGCATAACTCAAACGCTACATTAAACTATCATTTTGTATATCATAAACATGGTAGTGAACTTTGTGATTAAAATGTTACATTAAAAAACACAAATGTGATATGTAGTTATCATTTTGTATATTCTTTTCATGGTAGTTCTCTTTAGAAATACTTATTTCATTTTGTATATTCTATTCATGCTAGTTCACTTTAAATATATTATGCTATATTCAAGTATCATTTTGCACTTTTTTCGTCATTATTCAGTTGAAATATGCTTATGCTATATCCAACTATCATTTTGCATAGTCAGATAATGATACTATATTTAAAAGTACAAATGCTATATTAGTCTATCATTTAGCATATTAAACCCAATCGACTGTGTTTCAAATATAGAAATGCTATATCTAAATATCATTCGAAATTCATAGTACTTTTTAGACTGTTTTCTTCTTCTTCTAGATTCTGCTTTTCCATTCGTTTCTTAGATCTTGAATTTGCAGCTCTTGAATTCAAAGGTCGAATAATTTCTGACATAGGTTTGGGTTGAGACGACAAGTTAAGTTTTCTCGATTTTGGAGAAATCGACGTCAACAACGGAAGATCCAATTCGATTCGAACATCGGAAAGAGAGAGGCTTGGACGATGGCGGCTTGGACGACAACGACTTCATATGACGATTGCTTGGACGGTGGCGGCTAGGGCAAGCAGTAGCCGAAGGTAGATGGCGGCTAGGGTAAACTTAGACGAAAGCGGAGGAAACAGTTGAAGTCGGAAAATTGAAAATAATCGCTACTGTCCTTTTTCCTAAATTCTAAATGTTGCGTCTTTGGTTTAAAAATTGTTTTAAAGTTTTTCCTTTAAACTAGTTACCTCTTATATTTATATTAAGTTATATATGTAACTGTATTTTAAAGTAATAATCTGATTTCAATTTTTTTAAGCCGAAAATGAATTTGTTGTATGCATATTAAATATAATTATAATATGAATGCTTATATAGATCTTGCCAGTTGTTTATACCTCATGTTATTAGTTATTCCTATTTAAGTTGTGTTCCTTCTTCTAGAATATCTTGTAAATCTTAGCAATAGGCTCCAACTAGTTTAATGCGGGACGGTTCTATTCTGTGTATTGAATAAGAAAAAGTGATAGCGTTTATAGCCATCAAATATCACAAACATCTCCATATTGTCCCACTCCATCTATCCTAGTCTAATCTCGGTCAAGTAGAAGTTTCCAAACCCATTTCCTCTTTTAATATAGCCATGCCTTTAGGGGTTTAATCCCATGATGCTAGGCCTAACTGGCACAATATATATTAAGTAATTAAATATTTGTTTCAATCCATATATTTAATTAAATTAATATATAATAATTGTATATTATTTAACTAATTTTATGTACCAAAATAAATAATTAAAAAACATAAATTTGTGTATAGAACATTTGTACAAATTGTTGACATTAATTTATAAGATTTATAAATTAGTTTAAACGAGGAAATTGTGAAAAATTGCTAAAAACACTATTGTGTTGAATCTTTGATACGAATCCAGTTCTCAGTAACATTTAAACAATTTAAATATAAAAGAATGTATGGACGTTGCTGAAGTACAATATTGGGTATGAGTTCGGTTGGTTACAGATCATCCATGATAAATTCAATTTCTAATCTTCATTAAGTTACACCCGACGTAATTATGTTTTGTACATGTTTTCTTTTCGTCATCACTATATCACTAACATATCTAGAGGTCAATTGTCAAAAATTCTAATAATGTATGTTGTTAATTGCATAGTGCTACTTTACATCCCATGTTTCAATCTGATAACACTTATCGATTAACCGTTTTACTCTTGTTAAAAAATTTAATTTTAAGTTGACTAACAATTATGGTAATGCTAAGTTTCTATGATGAAGGGGACGAATCCTCTTCGAATAGTGTTTTATTTCAAATAGTTCAACCTATATCCAACTACAGTCCTAACATAATCGTGATGTCATATGATTGATAATAATTGAAGTACAATCATATACTTAAGATCAGCATTACTCCCAAGTTTGGGAAAAACCACACATCGTTACATGAAATCTTATATTTTGGTTTAGTTGTTTTAACCCACATAAGATTTTGGTCAAGTCTATGATTATTCCAAAGTAGACCCTTGTTGAGTTGTTCTATGGCAGTTCTAAATGACTGTAAGTAGGTAATCTCTTAATGTACTTTAGGATCATGAGTAATTCACCATCCATCGTGTGAAAAGCATTATGTACACTAGTCTCAATGGATGTATCAACATCCTTTTATCGATGCATCTTGACTCAGAACAGTTCAACGATAAGAATATTAAACGTTTGATTCAAAATTCATGCTTACAAACACATTCACAACAACAATCGATTATTATTTTTTCCAAGGAATTTCTAGTTATACATGTTTAACATATTCATATCATTACTTATATCATAATATAACAATATATACAATAGAAAACAAAATCAAACATGTGCTTTATTTGAATAATTTTTTTATACACGAGTTAAGTAATGTTATATATCACACAATTTCACCTGAGACACACCTTTAACTCTATCGATATCGATAGTCATATTATGAGAGTAATTTCAAGTTCGATGACATAGGAACTAAAATTGGATTCAGGATTGACCTTTAAACTAGCTAGTTGCTTCAATGACTTTGATTATATGATGAGGGAATTAATTGCAAACTAAGATTTATAAGTGGAAATAAAAAGAAAGTGAAAACTGGAAATAATAACAAAAGGGCCATATTGAAAAACAAATAATTTTACTACATGCTTATTACTCCAAATAAGAAAATAAATTTTAAGATCACATTTAGAATATTATATCAGCCCATAAAAAATTTAGAAAAATATTGTAAAATAAGAATCAGTCAGAAGTTTAGATTATTTGTTTAGGCTAATGTTTTTCCATAGCATAATATCTAATAGAATGCGCTTCGTGCTGAACCCAAAATGATTACTGCTTAGGGTACACATTCTATCGATTGAGACAAACTGATTAGTACAATTAGTACATGCTTTGTGCATAAAAGACAAATTAAATATGTGTGATTTTATTCACATCCACCTAACAACTCCTCTCACTCATTTATCCTCTCACACAATCAAATGCTCCCTTGCTCGGTGACACCAACTCTTTTGTAAAAAAAATTATTTTCTCAGAACTAGAAGTCAACTTCTCCCCCCTCTTAAAAACAACAGAATCATAATCTCTCCATTCTGTTTCTCCACAAACGATATGTTTTCATCTCATGCTTTAATAATACATAAATCAAACTAATTTGATTGCAACTAAGTAATTATCGACTTTAACTAAATGTAAATTTACTATTTATAAAAAAATTGTGTAACCTTAATTAATATTAAGACTGTAAAGAAATTTTTTTAGCTCAAATTACGTGTATGATGGAACATAGTACAAAACCTTCGTTACTACTTTGAGTAGGAATATCCCATCATTATAGATTTTATTGTTGTTTCAATAAGAAAACAAAAAAAAGAATGATGAAACTAATTGCGACAGAAAGCGGTACGATGTAGTCGAATATCTTTGATTATCATTCCCTAGAATATTAATAGGATTACAACAATATTATTTCACATGCATGTGTAACAGATATAATTAAATATCTTAACCATCAACTCCTAATCTAAAATTAATAAAATATTTTTGTTTGCATGATTAATCTCATTTTCTTCTTTCATTAATGGTTGACAGGTTTAAAAATAATTATGTTTGAAGATTATATTTCATTTTATTTCTATGTTTTTTGCTTTTGCATAACCAATCATCTTGACATTTCGATTCTCTTTTAAGTTTAAGATGAGTTTATGAAGTAGTTTTTATGCTTTAATTTTGTTAAATGTTTAAATGGCATTAGTAAGTGTTTAAGTAGGTATAAATAGTACCGCTCGTCAAATATATTAGTGCAAAACCATGCTATGCATACGGTTTGTAGTTTATAGTAATTCATTCATCCTTATACCCGTAATTTTTAATAAGTGAAATAATCATCTCTATCATAATTATTTTTAAAAGATGACGATGTAGTTGTTAGAGCAAAAATATAACAATTGATTTTGATGTTTAGTAGAAACATGCAACATAGCATGTCCATAAAAGCATGAATATGTTATGCTAATAGAAGTATGGTCAAATATGGAAAGGGAAATAACATAACAAACCAATAAGAACAAAAATATACTGATATAAAATGATAAGCTAAATTGGTAATTCGAATAGAATAGCCAGATTTTTAGCTAAACAAAAAAGCTTTCATTTGCGCGATCTATATGAATTTTATTAAATAAAAATTCGTTGTCTTTCATTCTTCGTTAAACATAGAAAATACTAAATCGCATGGTGTATAAAAATTGTTATTTTTTAATATATTGGGATATTGATAATATAATTGGATATTTGTCTGTTCGATGCACAAAAGTAAATATACTAAAAAAAAAATCCATACATCATATATCTAAAATAAGATATCATAATCGCATGAAAAGTGAAATTACTTTTTAAAATAGAAAAGAATTGATGGGAAAATAATTTTTCAACACTCATCTTGTGCTTATAATGCATTATTGTAAAACTGTATGTATGTAATTTATCAAGGTGACTATGTGTGTGTTAAATATGTATTATGATGAAACTTAGGAAAAAATCAATATTATTTAAAAATTCCAAACTTAAGATTTGGTATAAATAGATAAGATCAGGACATTTTAGGAAATTAATTTCAAATCAAACAAATTAAGTAAGACCATTTTAATTATTTTAAACTTTATGCATCTATACTCTTATTATGAACCATATTCTCATGATACTTATTTTTATTTCATTGTTGTCGTTGATTCCTTATTACTTTGATCACCCTTTGCTTGCTCTTTACTTTTGAGTTAAGAATTAGTGGAGATTCTAACTATCTCAAATGTCAAATTGATATTAAAACATTAGCTAAAGAACGGATCACCCTTAGGTTGTTATTTACGGTTATATTTTAAATATATGAAATAATGAATGTCTTTTCTTTAAATATTTAGTAAATGAGAAGCGGGTGTGGAAGATCTAGAGAAATATTATATAAAATATTGGTTGCTGAGGAAATGGGGAAAACGGGTGTATATAGTAGCATCCAATATAAATGATAATGTAGATAAAAAATAACATATTTAAATTAATATATAGTAATAATATGTAATATATAGATGTAGATATAATAAAATATAGATAAAGGCCTTCATTCGTATATCACCTTATGCCTTTAGAGCAATGGAAGATTCTAGTCTGTACTATAGTTAGATAAAGGCCTGATATTATGCACTACAATGACTTAGGCTGAAACTCGGATAATAGGTATCCCTATACATGGAAAATCTTTTAAGTACATCAGAGATGGAAAAATTAAATTAACTATTTCTGCCCGCCCTGAATTAACAGAATTTGGAACAAATATATAAATATGCTTCTAAGGATGAATATAGTTGGACTGATATGCACAGAGAACATTCAACTGCCATTATATATGATGCTTTAGAAGATCAAATATCACATAATAGATTTGCTTGGTATAAGTGAATCTGGAACCGTCATACAAGTGAGAGATTAAACTTGATGCTATGGAAAATCTTCAAAAAGTTTATACATACCAAGGCCAACCCGAATAGAAAAGGATTAACTGTTAATACTCTATGTCTTTTTTGTCATGATTACGAGGAGGATGTTCACCACCTTTTCTTCTCTTGTCCATATACATTTTTCGTATGGTCAAAGATAAAATCAAGTGAAGAATTTACTCATTCAGTCTGGGACAGCAAGATTGAATGGCATAATATATACAATGCAACAAAATGGAAAAACTCTGTACTTATGAGATGCTTCTGTGCTTAAAAGTTACTGCTATTGCTCTTTGGGGAGAGAGGAACGACATCATGTTTAACAACAAGATAAGAAAGAGAATGGATGTTTATTATCAAATCTGCAAACTGATACACTTTGCGATGGCAGTTTCTTCCTATCCTTTTGAAGAAGATGTGTTTCATAACTAGGAATAACCAATTGTTTTGCTTTTTTCTTTGTTTTTACTTGTTGTCTTTATTCTTCTTTTCTTTTTTCTTTTTGTTAGTTATCTCTGTTAGGTTCTTATTTATGATGAAAGAACTTTTCTTGTTATTACAAATAAATGCTAAGGGTCATTCAACCTCGTAGGCTTTGTCAAAAAAATATAGAATAAATGGAAAAGATTTAAATTAGGGAAATGAGATATTTTGGCATTTTAGATAAATTAATTTTTTATTCGAAAGGAACGAATGAGAATCTTAGAGTGTGGATAATTTAAAAAATCTTATGCAAAAAGAAAATAGGTTCAAAATTAAGTGTGGGCGTTACGATTTGCACACACCAAAACACCACTTGTTACCCACCTCTCCTTACACCCAATCAAACACTTATCTCCCCACCACTTCTTTTCTTACCATTTAATAAAAGCCAAGAATCCTCCCCTTCTATCTTCTCAAGAAATCTTTCCTCTCAAAACTAAAATCTCAAAATCAAATTTGTTGGAAAATCAATATTTCAAAAGCTTGCAAGTTGATTTAATCTCCATATACGGCATTGTATAGACTACATACTGATAAAAATCTCTTAAATCATAAAATACAAATCTCGAAACAATAAAATATGTTTTACTTACAATGTTCATCTCCCCTCTGTCTTCCATTGATGGATGATATAAGAAAATATTATTACGAATGATAAAAAGTAGTGCACATAACTACTATAAAAAGTAGTATACAACATTAGTTATGCATGATTGATGTTGAAACAAATAATTGAATTGAAGATATATGTGAAACGATGAACTTTTTATCGATTAGAAAACCACCAAAAAATATAGTCGTTATAAAAACCGCAAACGCATGACATACAATCATAGTACATATGTGAGTACCGATCGATCCATATGGAAAGAACTAAATCCTAATATTACTCAACCAAATTAGCCCAAGATTTTGAAAGTGTTTAAATTAAGCAAATTGTAGGAAACAAACAAGAGAAAAAGTGAATAAAATTACGACATTAAGGAGCAATTTAGAAGCAAATCCACTTCCAATCATTCATATAAATCAATAAAAATTCTTCTATAACCTCTCATTTAAATTTTAAATAGAAATGATTGATATATTTATTGTAGGTACGGTTTATTTATGCTATTAATTAACAAAACTTAGACCATCAGACACTAACACACCATTCAAACCCACTTATCAACTCTCATGAAAATGACATGAAATTAAAAATAAAATCTATTTTAAGCATGCTCTATTTACTATGAATTAGTAACGTAGATCATCAGATTTTGATTCTAGTTTGACTTTCATCACCAACATCACTTAGGCAAATGATCAAATAGTTTATGTTTATGTTGGATTAAGCATAGCCCATTTGAGTTGTCAGCATAAGCTATCAAATTCACTAAAAACAAGAAACATAAACTAACATCATTCTTAATTTCCATTAAGCACAAAAGAGAGATCATAAATGAAATCATTATGTTAATTTAATATGTTTCACGAGAGCTTCATTACCCCTAAATTGAAGGGGTTTAGCTTCTCATATTTTAATACATCTTAACATATAGTAATTTCAACATAAAAGTAATTGTCCTTAACCATATTCAGCAATTATCCTTAACCATAAAACTAATCTTCTCATATTTGATTAATTATAATTTAATTACATTCAAGTAATTATCCTTAACCATATTCAGTAATTAACCTTTAATTAATTACAATAATTAATGATCATTCATTTGCTTCCAATAATTAATCAATTATAATTAATTACATTAAACCTTAATTAATTACAATTAATTAATCATACTTAAATTAATTACTTTGATTAATCAACCTTGATTAATAACATTAATTATATTAATTAATGATCCTTATTAATTAATAATTACTTTAATTAAATAATTAACTTATAATTAATCATCTCATTATCATAAACAGTAATTAACAACTTGTAATTACTTATCTTAATTAATTATCTTCTTAATTAATTATATTAACCCTTTGATTAATTAATCTAATTAATTAATCTTTAATTACTTCATTAAGTAATTATTATTCAATTAAATTAACAAATAATCCTTAATTAATTACTTTATTAATTAATTAAAATTTTAATTAATTTACACTTAGTAATTAATCTTAAATTAATCTCATTCATTAATTAATCCCAATAATTAATTAACTAAAATTAATTAAGTAATTAACCCTTAATTACTTACATAAGTAACTATCTTCTAATTACATCCATTATTTGATTACTCTTTTAATTAATTACTTTAACAAGTAATTAACATCATCATTAAATAATTCTTAATACTTTAATTAATTAATTACTCTATAATTAATTAACTTCAAAAACAATTATATTAACCAATTCTTAATTAATAACATCTAGTGATTAACCATTAATCACTTCCATTTAATTACTCCCATGAGTAATTTTCCACTAACTACTTCCATAAGTAATTACCATTTCTTAATTACATTCAATAATTAACCAATAATTACTTCATTAAGTAATTACACTTAATTAATTTATAATTAAGTGATTATTTAAAATTAAATAAACAATTAACTAATCATTTAAAATTAATTAAACAATTAATTATTATCTTATATTTTAAAATCCTTAATTAATTAAGAAAACATTAATCTTAATTAAATCTTTACTTATTAACACATCATATGTAATTAAGTATTCTTATATTCATATCAATAATAATTTAACCTTAACATCCTCATAAATAAATTATTTGAAATTAATCAAAATTTAAAACAAATTTATTCAATTTGGTTTTCAAAATCATAACATTAATCTTATTTGAAAATAATGCATTTGGAAATCAAATTTAAAATTTAAAATACTTCAAATAATTCAAACTTATTTATTTTCAATAAAGTTTAAAACTTAAGTTTTAAATATTACTTTAAAATTTTGCATAAATCTTTTGGTTCAATATTTAAATTCAAAACATTCTTCTTTAAAATAAAAATTTAATTTAATTTAATTACTTTCAAAATGAAACCGTTTAAACAAATTTAAATTTTAAAATAAATTCAATTTATACTTTTAAAGCTTGATTAACAATTACTTTTAAACAACAAGCTTTTTAACTTTGTGATTCTTTTTCCTTTTATACAACTTTGAACTCGATTTTTATTCAACAACAGGTTTTAAACTTGCAACTACAAACATTACGGTATAACCCAAAAACCCATAACCCAAATAACTCGAGAAAAACACCCTACAAACTCGTGTCTACCCCGAAGCAACCCAGCACCCTTCCTACTTTGAGACGACGCTACGAAATCACGAGCATCCCTTCGAGACACAACTCATCTTCCCCAGTCCTAAACTCCTTAGTGCACACAACACTCTTGTGCACATGTCCCATCAACTCCGGCCAAGCTTGGTTGTTGCGACCATCGACGTCGGTCACCTGAACGCACGCGATCTCGAAAACCAACCCAAATCGAACCAATTCACACGAAACAAAATTTCGACCTTCACATCGAAAACTGCAGCAAACTTCAAACCAAATTCCCATCGCCTCCCACGATCGCCACTGCCGGCAGCTCCGGCGACCACTCCAAAGCAACGCCGCAACATTCATGCCACCATCCCCACGCCGCGATCGACTCCAGCCAACACCTCAAGTCGCAAAAACCACACAGTTAATCCGAGCCAGAAACTAACTTAAACCCTAGTTTAGTCGAATTCAAACAATTCACTTTATGGAAAAATTAAATTGCATTTTCCCCATCTTCCATGATTCATAAGCAAGCTTCGACCAAAGTATCAAATCAAATTATTGAGTATATCATCGGCGGTTCACAAAAATCCCCAAAACATTCAAACCCAAAATTCTCATCAATTTCTCAACTAAAAATTATGATATGCACTTTAAAATTCATCATTTCTAACATGTAATCCATTTATACAATCCAAAACAGAAATTAAAAAGTTTGATTTTTGACATGCAACAAGATTTCACCGTAATTTTTATTTTAAAAATTATTTGTAAAATTAAATTTACACAACCTATTTTTAATATTACCAACAAACAGTAACAAACAATTTTTATTCAATCATCAATGGAAAATATAGATGTTTAGTGGGAGATTTGGATTTTGAAGTGAAATCTGGTCTTTAAAAAAAAAACAGTAAAACGGTTTCCATAAACATTCAAACCAATTTCATATATACAGATCTTATCAATTCAATAATATAAAATTCTGAAAAGGGTTTCATGCAATCACCAACTCAAATCACAGATCATTACATGCATGGTGGTTACAATAAAGCAGATCAAACTGTTTTAAAAAATATTTAACCACCTTATTTAATTGCAGAGCAGATTTGTGAATTTTCTTCTTCCAGGTTAATGGGATTTTGCTTTTAGTTGAAAATCCTTTTGCATGCATCAATTTGATGATTTTAAACTTGCAGTTTCCCTAAAATGAAATGCAGGTTGAAGTTGAAGTTGATGTTGCAGTTGAACATCCATTTGCATTTGCAGGTTGATGGTTGCAGATTTGATCATTGCTTCAGATTTTCTTTTTAGTTTAAATCTCAGTTTTGATTTCATATTTGAGAAAGTAAATTTCTGGTTTTAGTTAAGAAAAATAAACAAAGAAAAAGTGTTATGTAAAACTAGTTTTCTTCTAAGAATATTTATTAAAAATTAAAATGAAATGGTTGCCACTTGTCTTTAAATTTAACAAATGTCATGCAATGCTTAATTTATTTACAAATGTTATTAAGATAACTTAAGATGATAACACATGTTTTTAAGATATTTTATAAATTTTTATTTAACTTAAAATGTAAATATAAACTTACATTTTTAATTTACTTCATTAAGGAAATATTCTAAACCTAGTTATAATATAAATATACATCTTATACATGTATTTAAAATCTAACATTCATATTTATACACTTATAACCATTTTATAATAAGCATTTTAAAAGAAAACAAAACAAAGCTTGTTTAAATCCTTTCTAAACTATCATATTTAAAAACAAACAATTATCTTATATTTTGAAAACAAATGAATAAATCTTAAATTATCTTTTGAAAAAAATATATTAATTAAAACAAAGCTCTAAATTACAATTCATACATATATAGATTATAAATAGATTAAATTAAATTTCAAAACAATACCAAATTATAACATATACATACATATATATTACAATTTGAAAAATACAATCTTTGATTTAAGTAAAAGATTTTCCTATCCACAATATATATCAAATATATATTATAAGTAGAATAAAATTTTATTAACTTTGACAAATAATTCCTTATCAATTTTAAATTGTCAGAAAGACATTGATCAATATTACCAGATTAAACATTTATTAACCTTAAAAAGATTAAATTCACCAATTTAAATTAGAATTATAAAGAAAAATTATCAAACCAATTTAATTATTAATTCATATTATTAAATTGATATTGCCTAAAATTCCGGGTCGTTACAATCCTCCCCCCTTAAAAGAATTTCGTACCCGAAATTTAAAAGCAAAGGTAATTTAATAATCCAGCATAGATTTTAATTTCAATCAGCAAAGCATACCTAACATCCAGTTACTAATAACCATAGCAATCAATCAATTAAACAAACAAACCTAACCAATTATCCTGACACAAATCAGAATAAATCTTCTAACACTATCTAGAGTTTCCCAAGGATAAACCACTAGGAGACTCGCTCTACAGAAGCTAACAAACTACACCACCAAAATCCAGAGCTCTTCTCATCTTTAGATCCATCAATCTGAACAAAACATCAGACTATACTCAAGTCTAGCACAACTTCCAAATCCAACTAGACTGCAGATTCTACAATCAACAATGAATCATACACGTACTTCCTCAGAGATACGTGAAATATAACGAATTCCAGCTATCCAAACTGGCAATTCAATCCTATCCTATCAAAACACAGATAAGAAATCTCAAATGCCTCAGAACTAGCCATCCAATCTCATCCAATTACTGCTCTCTTAACCCGAGAAATCTTAACAACAATGAAGTCTTCAACTTCGAATTCCAAACTCCTTATCTCATATCTGCATATCTCAACAGACAATCCTGGGCTGCTAATCTTCTTCCCAATCAGCTCAACCTATGATGATACTTCCAGAAACAACTAGACCGAAACAAACCAGTTTCTGGATCCTATTCAACAGAAAAGTCTTCCAAAATCCGACGAAATCCAGAACACAAGCTCTACTTTCCAAGCAATAGCAAACTGAACTTGCTTCCTTCCTTGCACAGCTGCTACCTCGCTTCCGCTGCACAACTCTGATTCTGAAATAGATGAAAATACTATTGATGAACACGAGTACAAACTTATCCAATATATCCGGGAAACTTTGTTCATCAAATCCATAAAATCTGAGTGACTCATCTGGCTCAGTCACACAACCTTATAGCAGAATCCAAACTCAAAAATTAGATCTGACCAATCCAAATCCAAAAATTTCTGAGCTGCTACACCAACTCTTCCTCTCCAGGAACCATTCTACTACCAGGCTAACTACCAGTATCGCTTCTGGAACCAAAACAATACGGAACTCAACTCAAGATGCAGACAAACTTCTGATTGCATCAGTAGCTCCTTCTTCAACATGAGAATCCTCAGTCTCAAACAAAAGACTGCCAAAGAAAAATTCCCAACTAATTGCAAGTCACTTTTGCGATCCTACCTAATTCGGATTCCAAAGAAACTGTCCTCTCTTTACCAATTATAACAGCTTAAGCTTTTCCAAACAAGGTTAACCCTTCAAGAAAACATCCACCAACTACCCAGACTGCTGATCGAAGAACCACAAAGATTCCTGACCCATCGGAGAAACGGCCACACTGCTGCTTCCAAACTCTACTTCGATGATACTGCGAAGCCAAAAGATCTTCTCATCAACACACCGAATACTTCAAGTTGAAACTGCTACCACAGCTAACCAAAGACTTCTAATCCAAAGGCTCCACAAAAACCAAAACGATCAACAAACCACACGAGAGACCTCCGAGATGGCAAACATCCTCTCAAGAAATTCGGGCTCCAAACCAAGCATCAACATCTCGCTCTCCTTAAGGAATGACAAATGAGACCATGCCAAAGTGAAACAACTTATAGACCTTAGTCTCATATTCCAAAACAGACAACCTCCTTGCTAAAGATCCAGAAAACTTCTACACAGACGAATCTTCCCTGCGGCAAGTAAAACCGCTCCTCAACTACTTCTAAGGCTGCTTTAAAAGAAAACATCTTCTGAAATATCCATGGATACTGCATCTCATCACGCAGTTATCAAGATATCATCACTTACTTCTGCACTCCCGACAGATCCAAACTTACACTTCAAAGATGAACTCCGAATCTTTAAAAAGATTTCCTTCGGATATCAGAGAAATCCTTACTCCAAACTACAAATCTCACTCTCGAGACGTTATTAGATCTACAGTCTCGACAAATACTTCCAACCTCAAACATATGGACCTCTTCCACCAGTGGTAGTCGTGTTACACACACACACACCACTACTCCATCTACCTCTAAAACTAATGTTGGAAAATCCGAACAGATAACCCAACAGATTAGGTGTGTGTGTGTATATATATATATAGTTATATATAAAAATTACAAGTACGCTCTCTTAAGAAAGACACCACTCCATAGGCTAGGTATTCACTCAACCTAATGCTCTGATACCAAATGTGGCGACCCGACTTCCTAACACCAGAAAGTCGCATCACTAATTAAGAAAGAAAGAGATAGAAGAAGAAAAGAAAGAGAAAGAAGAAACACAACAACATCAGGTAACTCACAGCGGAACGGATGAAATATAATATATCACATAAAATATTACATAGTATCATATTACATCAGAGTACACAATCTATACAACACAAATTAGACAGTTATAAACATCTATCTAACTATACAACTCAAGATATCACAAGATACAGATACCAAAAAACACGGCGGAACCATAATATATCTACACGTGGAAGCCTCCTGCTCCATATCTCCTCCATAATTTCGTCAAGAAAACCTGAATCACTTGACTACTCATACATAATATGAGTACCCAAGAGTTTAATAAAACAGAAAATAAACACTCGGGTCAGACAGGGTTCTGGTGTGAGTAAACGGGTTAAAATTGCTTAACTTTAGTAAAACCTTTGAAAAGAAAAGGTATCACGTAAGACTTCCCACACATAAACATGGAAAAGTTTTTACCTTACGCTAACCAAAACATTTGATAGGAAATCAAGTGATATTATAATAGTGTCTAGGATTTTCAAAATAAAATACAGAAATAGCTGGAATGCTTACATCTCACGTTCCAACATAGTTGGGCACAATCAAAACCACACATGCACTTATTGGATTTTGGATTCCATCAATGGCAGGGCTACTAGGGTACCGCCCGTCACAGTACGTGGCCTAGATCACCGTACCGAGGAGTACGCCCACTCCCCTGCAACACTAGGCCGGAACCATCCCTTACTAAATAGTCTCGAACAAGACCACCCCGTGGTTGGCGCGACCAACCACACACTAAGCCGAAACAGAAAGGGACCTCTAGAAAGGGGTAAATCTCGTCCTACTTGGGCATGACCCACTTAACCTTGCTGCACCTCCCCTGTTTAAGCCATTCCCGGTTGATGGGGCTTGAGGCTGCGATTACCTTTATAGAACACATCTATCTTAGAATGCTCATCGTCCACCTGACAATGTTCTGAAAGCATTCAATCAATGCAAGTTCGTTCCGGGTTCGAACGAAACCGAAGGCACTATCTCGTTGCACTCATTTTGGAATCACCCTCAGAGTCAACGACCATAGCCCTTGCACTCTAAATCACCATCTCGAATCTGTAAGTACTATCTCCGTCAAACTCATCACGGAATCACCCCCAGAGTTATACCGACGAATAGTTCTTACACCTCGAGTCTTCACTTGCACTCCACTTGGATTCACGACCTAACGTTTAATTGGAATCGATGTGGTTTTCGTATTATCCAAATATGGAAACCCGATCCCGGTCTCATCGAAACCAAACGCCATTTTAATGTCCAAGTTGTTTAAGGGTTTAAATAATTTAACTTATATTCAGGATGATATAAACAGATAGATGAATCACATGATCACAATAGATAATTCATATCAAACATTCTTCTCACAAAACAGCATATCACATAACAGAGATATCCAAATCATCCAGTATCAACCAATCACCCAATATCAATCATCCAACACTAATCATCCAATATCAATCAATCATCCATAAACAGAATTGATTAACTCTTAATCAATTGGATTACCTAATCCTTCATCATTAATAAATAAATTAATCATCTCTTAATGATCTTCCTTAATTAATCTTCCTTGATTAATTATACTTTAATTACATTCAAGTAATTATCCTTAACCATATTCAGTAATTAACCTTTAATTAATTACAATAATTAATGATCATTCATTTGCTTCCAATAATTAATCAATTATAATTAATTACATTAAACCTTAATTAACTACAATTAATTAATCATACTTAAATTAATTACTTTGATTAACAACCTTTATTAATAACATTAATTATATTAATTAATGATCCTTATTAATTAATAATTACTTTAATTAAATAATTAACTTATAATTAATCATCTCATTATCATAAACAGTAATTAACAACTTGTAATTACTTATCTTAATTAATTATCTTCTTAATTAATTATATTAAGCCTTTGATTAATTAGTCTAATTAACTAATCTTTAATTACTTCATTAAGTAATTATTATTCAATTAAATTAACAAATAATCCTTAATAAATTACTTTATTAATTAATTAAAATTTTAATTAATTTACACTTAGTAATTAATCTTAAATTAATCTCATTCATTAATTAATCCCAATAATTAATTAACTAAAATTAATTAAGTAATTAACCCTTAATTACTTACATAAGTAATTATCTTCTAATTACTTCCATTATTTGATTACTCTTTTAATTAATTACTTTAACAAGTAATTAATATCATCATTAAATAATTCTTAATACTTTAATTAATTAATTACTCTATAATTAATTAACCTCAAAAAAAATTATATTAACCAATTCTTAATTAATAACATCTAGTGATTTTTTTTTTGGCAAGGCTGACGGGGTTGGATGGACCCCGACCATTTTATTGCAGCACCAAGAAAATTACAACACAATCTACAGAGAGCAAGCTCTAAGAAAACAGAGGAGCAGAAAGCGCTACAAAAAACATGAACAAAAGAAGAACAGACAGGAACTAAAGTAAAATAACAAGAGTGACAATACCCTTAAAGGGACTGAAGTATTCCTGGATCTATATAGAATGAGAGCGTACTCAGTGCAAGCTTGATTTCGTGCATCACCCAACTCTTAAACGTAGCAACAGTTTTAGCATTGTTTGGCTCGAAAACCCTGGTGTTTCGTTCTTTCCAGACCGCCGCCATAAAGCTTTTCAAAACAGCAAGCAGTAATCTCTTTTCGGTACTTATGAACCCTGTTCTAGCATGTAATTTATTCCACTCTTCCCGGTTATCGCTATAAGCTTCATCCCAGCAGAACTTAGCCTTAACAAGCTGCCAAACATAATTGAAATCAGAACACTCGAAGAACAAGTGTTCTACAGATTCTGCCTGGTCTTTACAAAAGGTGCATAGAATATTGACTTCCATCCCCAAGCACACAAGCTTTGTTTTAGTAAGTATTGCACGTTGTAGCACTTTCCAGAGAAGAAGGTTGTGTTTCATGCAACTATCTTTATGCCATGTACGCTTGAACCATTTCCATTTCGGCCTATCCTTGTTTTTCATGAGATGTTCATAAATAGAGCCAATTTTTAATTTGGTCCTATTAACACCCCAAACCAGTCTCTCGTTAGTTGATAACAGTGAAGTGTTGTTTATGATTAAATACAATATTCGCTGAATTCTCTGATTGGATGAGAAAGAATTAGTGCTTTGAATGTTAATAAGAACATCACCAACCTTAGCAGCATGATGTATGCCAGTTTGCATTATTTCGTTGTACGTTAGGTGCCTGCTAAGTATCATCCCTGAAACAAGCCACGGGTCATCCCAAAAGCTGACATTATACATGTTGTTGATGCTCATTTGACATAGTGGAAGGACTTCCGCCTTTATCTTGAATATACATTGCCAAGTCCAGCTCAGGTTCTGCGGCTTGCTCATTTTTCAAAAGTTTCTACCCTTAACAACGTTGTGACGAGACCACTCAGCCCAAATACTATCAGCACTGTTGAAGAAAGTGTCCACATGTCTAACTAACGCCGCTTTGTTCCATTGCTTTAGGTTGATGATAGCCAATCCCCCTATTCAAAGGCAGCTCGACTCTGCTGAAATTAACTGTGGCAATGTATCTGCCGTTAGTTCTTCCCGTCCATAGAAATCGCATAAATGCACCAGTGATCATTTTCATAAGCTTTAAGGGCAGAACGTAGGTTCTAGCCAATAAACTTGCATGGCAAATATCACAGACTTAACTAAGGTAAGTCTACCTGCTTGACTAAGTTTCATCGTTGTCCAACAGTTGAGTCTCGCAGTAATCCTCTCAAATAAGGGAAGGCAATGATTTATAGTTATTCTAGTTGTTTCCAATGGAAGACCCAGGTATGATATTGTATTTGGGTTATGGTGCAGACCAGTGATGTGATAAATTGCTTCCTCCTGATCACCGCTAACTCCATCCAAAATGAGGTCCGACTTTTGAATGTTCACCTTCAAACCAGTCATAGCATGAAACTGAGCTAGAGTATGCATAAGATTATTCACAGTTGTGATATCAGGCAAACAAAACACAACAAGGTCGTCAACAAACATTAGCGTTGATATACTCGGTTGACTGCATTTTTGATGGCACTTGAACTTGTCTTGTTCAATAAGCTTGTTGATCATTTTAGTCAGAAGCTCCATCACATCTAGTGATTAACCATTAATCACTTCCATTTAATTACTCCCATGAGTAATTTTCCACTAAATACTTCCATAATTAATTACCATTTCTTAATTACATTCAATAATTAACCAATAATTACTTCATTAAGTAATTACACTTAATTAATTTATAATTAAGTGATTTTTTAAAATTAAATAAACAATTAACTAATCATTTAAAATTAATTAAATAATTAATTAATATCTTATATTTTAAAATCCTTAATTAATTGAGAAAACATTAATCGTAATTAAATCTTTACTTATTAACACATCATATGTAATTAAGTATTCTTATATTCATATCAATAATAATTTAACCTTAACTTCCACATAAATAAATTATTTGAAATTAATCAAATTTTAAAACAAATTTATTCAATTTTGTTTTCAAAATCATAACATTAATCTTATTTGAAAATAATACATTTGGAAATCAAATTTAAAACTTAAAATACATTAAATCATTCAAACTTATTCATTTTCAATAAAGTTTAAAACTGAAGTTTTAAATATTACTTTAAAATTATGCATAAAACTTTTGGTTCAATATTTAAATTCAAAACATTCTTCTTTAAAATTAAATTAAATTAAATTAAATTACTTTCAAAAAGAAACCGTTTAAACAAATTTAAATTTTAAAATAAATTCAATTTATAATTTTAAAGCTTGATTGACAATTACTTTTAAACAACAAGCTTTTTAACTTTATGATTTGTTATCCTTTATACAACTTTGAACTCAATTTTTATTCAACAACAGGTTTTAAACTTGCAACTACAAACATTACGGTATAACCCAAAAACCCATAACCCAAATAACTTGAGAAAAACACCCTACAAACTCGTGTCTACCCCGAAGCAACCCAGCACCCTTCCCACTTCTAGACGACACTACGAAATCACGAGCATCCCTTCGAGACTCAACTCATCTTCCCCAGTCCCAAACTCCTCAGTTCACACAACACTCTTGTGCACATGTTCCATCAACTCCGGCCAAGCTTGGTCGTCGCGACCATCGGCGTCGGTCACCTGAACGCACGTGATCTCGAGAACCAACCCAGATTGAACCAATTCACACGAAACAAAATTTCGACCTTCACATCGAAAACTGCAGCAAACTTCAAACCAAATTCCCATCGCCTCCCACGATCGCCACCACCGACAGCTCCAACGACCACTCCAGAACATCGTCGCAACATTCACGCCACCATCCCTACGTCGCGATCGACTCCAGTCAACACCTTTAGTCGCAAAAACTACAACAGTTAAGCCGAGCTAGAAACTAACTTAAACCCTAGTTTAGTCGAATTCAAACAATTCACTTTATGGGAAAATTAAATTGCATTTCCCCATCTTCCATGATTCATAAGCAAGCTTCGACCAAAGTATTAAATCAAATTATTGAGTATATCATCGGCAGTTCACAAAAATCCCCAAAACATTCAAACCCAAAACTCTCATCAATTTCTCAACTAAAAATTTATGATATGCACTTTAAAGTATATCATTTCTAACATGTAATCCATTTATACAATCCAAAACAGAAATTAAAAAGGTTGATTTTTGACATGCAACAAGATTTCACTATAATTTTCATTTTAAAATTATTCGTAAATTTAAATTTACAGAACCTATTTTTAATATTACCAACAAACAATAACAAATAATTTTTATTCAATCATTAATGGCAAATATTGATGTTTAGTGGGAGATTTGGATTTTGAAGTGAAATCTGGTCTTTAAAAAAAACAGTAAAACAGAGTTTCCATAAAATTCTGAAAAGGGTTTCATGCAATCACCAACTCAAATCATAGATCATTACATGCATGGTGGTTAGAATAAAGCAGATCAAACTGTTTTTAAAAATATTTACTCACCTTATTTAATTGCAGAGCAGATTTGTGAATTTTCTTCTTCTAGGTTGACTTTGATTTTGCTTTTAGTTGAAAATCCTTTTGCATGCATCAATTTGATGATTTTAAACTTGCAGTTGCCCTCAAATGAAACGCAGGTTGAAGTTGATGTTGCAGTTGAACATCCATTTGCATTTGCAGGTTGATGGTTGCAAATTTGGTCATTGCTTCAGATTTGCTTTTTAGTTTAAATCTCAGTTTTGATTTCAGATTTGAGAAAGTAAATTTCTGGTTTTAGTTAAGAAAAATAAACAAAGAAAAAGTGTTATGTAAAACTAGTTTTCTTCTAAGAATATTTATTAAAAATTAAAATGAAATGGTTGCCACTTGTCTTTAAATTGAACAAATGTCATGCAATGCTGAATTTCTTTACAAATGTTATTAAGATAACTTAAGATGATAACCCATGTTTTTAAGATATTTTATAAATTTTTATTTAACTTAAAATGTAAATATAAACTTACATTTTTAATTTACTTCATTAAGGAAATATTCTAAAACTAGTTATAATATAAATATACATCTTATACATGTATTTAAAATCTCACATTTATATTTATACACTTATAACCATTTTATAATAAGCATTTTAAAAGAAAACAAAACAAAGCTTGTTTAAATCCTTTTTAAACTATCATATTTAAAAACAAACAATTATCTTATATTTTGGAAACAAATGAATAAATCTTAAATTATCTTTTGAAAATATATATTAATTAAAACAAAGCTCTAAATTACAATTCATACATATATAGATTATAAATAGATTAAATTAAATTTCAAAACAATACCAAATTATAACATATACATACATATATATTACAATTTGAAAAATACAATCTTTAGTTTAAATAAAAGATTTTCCTATCCATAATACATATCAAATATATATTATAAATAGAATAAAATTTTATTAGCTTTGCCAAATAATTCCTTATCAATTTTAGATTGTCAAAAAGACATTGATCAATATTACCAGATTAAACATTTATTAACCTTAAAAAGATTAAATTCACCAATTTAAATTAGAATTATAAAGAAAAATTATCAAATCAATTTAATTATTAATTCAGATTATTAAATTGATATTGCCTGAAATTCCGGGTCGTTACAAGATGTGTATATAAAATTTATGCTATCTTTTTATTAATTATTTTTAAAATAAAAATAAAATTAAATAGAGACACATGTTCAATTACTTAACACTTTTCATCAAACATATTTCTTTGCTTGCATTTGTTATAATACAAAGAGAATTTGTTTATATTTGTAGTTCTTGTATAAATTTATCTACATTTGTAATTTCCAAACATAAATATGTTATTATATGTATTTATATAATATCCTAAATTTAGTTTTATATTTATAAATGTCTTAATATTTAATGTTTAAACTCTCACTTTATTTATTTACATGTATTTTTAAAATAAAATGATAAAAATCCACTTACACATTAAGAAAATAATAATTATACTTGTTTAATATACCTTTTGAAAATTTAATACATTGAATCCAAATCAATGCTTACAATTTACCCACATAGAAAACATTATTTTATTTGAATTGTATATATACACACACTTATATACCTATGTGCATATACTTAAAATTTCTAACTATTTAAAATATCCATTCAGATATCAGCATTTATTATAGCTCAAATCCATTTATAAACATCCGTATATTTTAAATTATCATAATTTCATTTGTATAACCAAATAAAATCAAATGATTATTCAATTTTCAGAGGACCAAAATCCGGGTTATCACATTCCTCCTTCCTTTCAATCTTTTCGTCCTCGAAAAGGAACGAAGTCAGAATTATTAAAATGCTTAAAACCAGATAAATTTTCTTTGATCATTTTTAAAACACTTTAAAAATCTTTATGATATTACTAAAATAGATTTTATGAAATACTTTTATAACTCGATGTCTCAACCAGTCTATCCTTATTCTTATAGAAATTCGGTCATACGTTGATCAGGCGTACGATTGAAAATCTATAAGTACTCGTTAAACCCGTTTTCAACACCCAGTGAAAATACTTGGAAAATAATTTATTAAAAATATAGAAAATATTTTGGAAATAGAGAAAACATCTTTGGTAAGAATGCTCTGGAGATCATCACCCCCATCCATGGCCACAGTTACATCCAGGGTTACGTTGCCATCGCAGCAAAAGTCCATGTAACTGTAGGCATCAGCGCCCTCAATTTTCGCTGTCAAAAATGAAACTTCTCCACTCTCACATAGGTCGCAGTCTACCAATGTAAAATCAAACGTAGACTGTTGGCTCTCGGCAGCACACACGACTTTCGCTATGTCACCATAGGTCGCAGTCTATCGATATAAAATCAAATGTAGATTGTTGGCTCTCAGCGGCACAAACAACTTTCACTATGTCACCATAGGTCACAGTCTACCGATATAAAATCAAACTAGACTGTTGGCTCTCAGTGGAACACACGACTTTCGCTATGGTCTACAGTAGATCGCAGTGACATCGAGTTAAACAGTCGTCACTGCATAATTCAAATGCCTCTGTAGGCATCAGCGCCCTCGACTTTCTCTACACACTACTCATAATCCTCAGGAACTAGTTTTTTTTTTGGACTCCTCACAGGATCAACTTTAGAACCCCCTTTAGGGTTCAAGGAAGTACCACCCTGTGGCACTCCTGAGAAGTTCATTTCAAGGGAGCGCCTTTTTTCCCATAGCCAATCTCAAAACACTTTATACTATACTCTTATAGTATCTTTCAAATCATACCCTTTATGATTTTCATCCAAATCTCCTTTACACAAAATCAATTCCCAAAATCGATAATTCTCAAACTAGGCTTTCCAAATTCCAATATTGATTTTACCCAAAAATCAAAAAGCCTTTCCAAATCCAAAGGTTCTAAAAACCTTTCCTCCAAAACCATTCTCTTAAGATCCTTTATATATATATATATATATATATATATATAACTTTAAAAATCTTTGGATCACTTCAAACTTGTATAAATTCCCTTTTTATACTTCAAATACTTTCAAAAGCCCTTTTCTTATGGCAATAGATTCAACAAGGGGAGATTTATATTTTATATAACAAAGATATATAACTTTGTTTATTCCAAATCAAATATTCAAATTTGATTACTCTATAAAGTCACTTTCTATATTACTTGCTTCCATAAAGTAAATTTCTACCATAGAAATATACAATTTCCATTTTACTTCATCATATATTTCATAAAATATACTTTCCATTTCAAAAACCATTTTACAGTTCTTATCCACAAATGTTCAGTATCAATTTCATTCAAACCAGTACGATGTACACATATCATCTGTACGCTATATCAATCTGATCGCTCACTCGATCACACAATTTCACTTCCGAACTAGTATCGTCCACCTGACTCCCTTGTGCGGACACAGATCTGGTTTTTTGATCAGAAACCAATACTCTCCTTACATAGCCACAACTATGATAGAGAATATCTAGAACCAATCAACAATCCATATCTAGGTTCGCCGTCGAAAATTGAGTGACAAATCCCAACTCTGATCGATGTACTATCTTGAAATTCTGTGCTCGAATCTGGATCAAATCATTATGCGAATAGAATAATATACGTACGTCCTACATATTTATCTTTATTGATTATTAACCAAATCAATTCTCTTTTCTATTCACATTCACTTACTCACAATTGCTTGAATCCTCATTTGGATTATCATCTCAATTCTTATCTCAAATGGATATATTTTTTTTGAAAACAGGTTCAAACTTTTCTATTAGGAAGATACTCATAAAGTATTTACAAAGCCTATCAAAGGCAATACAAACTAGTGCAAAGGGTATTAGCTAATAACAATCAACACCTAATACAAAACTAGGCCCATATAAGTAAGGCCGGCTTCAATACTACAGTCCAATTGCCTGAAGATTCGAGACAAATCTCGATCAAATAAGGCAACGCAAAAACCTAAATTACTTTAACCTACTCATTAATAAAAAACATTCTCCGAAGCTCAAAGCTTTATTACTTTAATGGCGGCGCTTAAGAAGAAGCTTATGTCTTCTCGTCTTCCTTTCTTCTACTGCCAGATTCAGTCTTTCTACACTTTGATCTTTCAAAGCCTCATCTTAAGTGACTGGTAAGCCTCTTTCTCTCAAAAGGAATTATCTTTTAGCTTCGTTATAGTAAATAATAGCATGCTTTCGTAATTTGAGGTATCACAGCGAAATTTAGAGGGCAAATTAACTAACTTCTATGTTAAACGGTCATCGAAGTGTCTGCAAACTCCACCGCAAAGATCCCTAAAGATCTAAGCAAGATAAGTCTCTGCATCTTTTAAAAATGATGTCTTTAACCCTTGTTCAAGAAGTTAATCCTCTTTATTTACTTTTCAATCAGATCTGCAGCAAGTAAGCTTCACCTTCGAGTCTCGGCTGAAGACAGTGATACCTGACAGCTGTCTCACATTCCCAATGTTACTGCAACTGGGATGATTGCGAAATGTTTCATTAGTTGAAGCTCCTCTAGAGAATGATTTCACAAGCTAAGTCTCCACACCTAAACAGTAGGTTTGTAATTGATATTTCAATAAAAAGTGACTAATGCTTGTGATTTTCTTGTCTTTAGCAATCATTGGGACATTATGCTACAGCAGGACCTGCAGTCTGAAACACTTACAAACTAGATCAATTAGTATTGTTGATTTTTATTGTAATGTAACTTAAATGAGAGGGAGTGAGGAAACTGTAAATAATACAGGTACTCAGGAAAACCCCCAGCCTAGAGACAATAATACTACGAAACAAGCAGGAGGAGGATACATATGATAATGAAGATGCAGCCCCAATTCAGCATTGGGAGGTATATCCCCATCTCTTTGCTATTATATCATTCATGTCAGTGGTGTGCCTGAAATGTTTAGATTTAGTCATTCTGATGTTTATAGTCTGGAAAATCTGTTTACATATCTGCGAATGTTCAGTGTGTTGATTCTGAAAGATTCTATTATTTCGTTCTCTCCATATATGCCAAACACAAACGGACACCGAAAGTTGAAACAAATCTGAGTTTAAATTTTTAACTCTAGATAATGAAACTATTTCCTGTAAATCATTCTTCAAAGTAAACGAGAGCAAACTTTTTGGAGAAGTAAAAATTTTTTTACTGCTCCACATCCAAATCTTTCCTGTGTAATCACATTGAAAAAATAGATGGTCTATGGTTTCAATGTGATTATTGCACAAAACACAAGTAGGGTCCACGACTATACGCTTCTGCAGTAATCTTTCCTTAGTGAGTAAAAAATCATTAATGACTATCAAAAGGCAAACCGCCATTTTTGGAACGTGAATTTTGTTCCAAACTAAGGACGACCAGTATTTAAATTCATAACTGGTTCTCACCGAATTCCAAACCTTTTTAAATTGATAAAGTCCGTCCTTAGTGCCCTTCCAAGTCCAGTAGTCCCTCTTCCTATCCTTGTGGATTACTACTCCTTCAATTTCTGCGTGTATCTGGAATAAAAAACTAACCGTATCCCATCTCCACTCACCATTTTCTATAATCTTGCAAAGGGGCATGTTTTCTGTTCCAGTTCTAAAGGCTGCATCTCTACCAATATGTTCCATAATAGAGCTTCCATTCAACCAAGGGTCATACCATAGGGAGGTGGTTTTACCATCTACAATGTTAAGGGAAAGACATTTCAGAGCTTCGTGTCTATTTTCCAAAATGTATTTCCACACTCCCGAGTCATCCAATCTCTGGGAAATTTCCCAAAAACTTTTATACCCAATGTACTTCTTATGCATGAAGTTCGCCCAAATACCTTCTGCGTTAATTATTTTCCATATCAACTTAATATATAACGCTCGATTCATCTCTTCGAGGTTTCTCAATCCCATTCCTTCCTCTTCTTTCTGTCTGCACAGAATTTCCCAGGGTATTTTACTACTACGGCTTTTCCATAAAAAATTGAGAATCAGATGCTTTATTTTTTGAACAGTGGAGACTGGAAGTCGTAAACATTGCATCCAAAACTGAATTATTGGGTAAATTGTAGACTTGATGAGTTCAAGTCTTCCAGCTAAGCTAAGCATTCTTGTTTCCCATCCCCCAAGTCTAATTTTAATCTTTTCTATTAAAGTAGCACAATCTTTATCCCTCAAGTTGGCATTCGACAGGGGGATGCCCAAATACCTTACTGGGAGATCCGCTTGCTGGATATTAAGGATATTGCTAATGTCAGTACAGTGCTCCACACCTTTGCCAAAGAAAACATTGGATTTTTAACAACTTAACTCAAGTCCCATTACTTTCCTCATATTATTGAAAACATCCCTAATCGCTGTTGCCGTCTGTGTATTGGCTTTAGTGAAAATAAGAATGTCATCCGCGTAAATAAGATGGGTCAGTTTATTATCAAAGTCTGAAATTGGAGAAATTAGACCGTCTCGTACTTTCCCGTCCATCAAAAGCGAGAAGTACTCCATTACCAGCGTAAAAAGGATCGGGGAAATTGGGTCACCTTGCCTGAGACCGTTTGAACTCTTGAAGTAACCGTGCGATTCCCTATTTGCAATAATGGAAAACACAGGTGACGTGATGATGTTTTCAATGATTTTTACCCATTTATCCGGGAAGCCCAAGCTTCTTAGCATGTGAATAACAAAAGATCGATTTATCGAGTCATAAGCTTTCTTTAAATCGACTTTAATGCGCATGTATTTATTTTCCTTTCTCCCAAGTCCCCTAATAATTTCATGTGCAAATAAAATACCATCCCCTATAGACCTGTTTTTGATAAATGCCGTTTGATTAGGGGACACCAACTCATTCAGGAATGGAACAAGTCTGTTGCAAAGTATCTTTGTGAAAACCTTGTACAAGGTGTTACAACAGGCAATGGGTCTAAAATCTTGGATTCTAGTGGAATGGGCTTTTTTAAGAATCAAATGCAGGAATGTGTGGTTCCATTCTTTAATAATTAAACCCTTATGAAAAACATCGTTCAAGGCTTTGTGGATTAGATCTTTCGAAGTATTCCAATGAATTTTGAAATTTTTTGAATTAAAACCGTCTGGGCCTGGTGATGTAGTATCTTTAATATCCCACAATGCAAATCTGATTTCATCCAAAGAAATACTATCGTTCAAAAAATTAGCTCCGTACTCAGAAATGATCGTTTTGCAAATGACTTCTGGAAACTTCTCATTAAAAGGGCGATTAAAGATCCCTTTATAATAATCTATGGCTGACTCTGCAAACTTGTCTTCCAAGATCTCTTTTCCATCTATTTCAGTTCTAGTTGCTGCTTCTTCTTCTAGACATCTTCGCGTAGAAAAATGAAGAGGCCTCATCACCCATCATCAACCAGTCACATTTTGCCTTTTGTTTGGTGTCCAGGAATTCTTTTTTAATGGCCAATTCCAGATTGGTTTTAGCATTTTGAAATTCCATTGCTAAATTGAGATCATCAGATTTTTCCAGAAGTTTTTGAAGTCTAGAACAATTTTCTCTCTGAACTTTAACCTCCAATTTGGTGTTCCGAATTTTAGCACTCCAAATCTTTAGTTCTCTCTTGGTACTCTTAAGAATGTGCAAGATTTGGTAAAGGGGGCGGTTATCTTGATTAGAAATCCAAAATTTCTCAACCAGAGGAAAGTATTGACCATATAAAGGCCAGTGATTCATAAACCTAAAAGGTCTGTTTTTGTCCCTAGGTTTGCAAAAAAGTGAAACATGAATAGCATTGTGATCACTAACCGAAGGAGGAAGGTATTCAGCCGAAAGGTCTGGAAATAAATTAATCCAATCTAGGTTAGCGAAGACCCTATCTATCTTAGAAAATATATTGCGACTGGGGCCTGACCACCAAGAGAAATCGTACCCTTTGACATTAACCTCATTCAATCCTGTGTATTTGGATATTTCATCTAACTCGAAGAGGTTACCAAACTTTACTGGGTTTCCTCCCTTTTTATCAGAGCGATTACTTATACAATTGAAGTCCCCAAGAACTAGCCAAGGTCTATATATACTGATAACATCCTCCTGTAAATTATTCCATAATCTATTTCTTAGTGTAGCATGATTCTGAGCATATACGAAGGATATATTGCATTTGAATTTCAAGATGTTAATCAGTTCTATGGTGATGTGTTGGTCACTCATGCTTACCAAGTTGTACTCCCAAGAGTTTCCATCTATGAGAACAAAAATTCCACATTTATAGTAACAGGAAACATTACTAATTATTTTCCATCCGTCATTCAGTACTTTATCAAGCTTCATAATGTCCGAATGCAACAGTTTATTTTCCAAAACACCAAAGCAACTAATTTTATACTTATCTATAAGGTTTTTCACTTCTTTCATTCTGTTAGGGTTGTGAAACCCCCTAACATTCCAACATGCTATCGACATTATCTAACTTTGTTGTTGCGAGTCCTCTGCAGTCTACAGCTAGTGGACTCCCCTTTTTCTTCCACAAAGATGCCTAACATCTGAACCCACTTAGGGTTCTTACGAACAAGCTTATCCTTCTGAATATCCTCAAATTTTTTATCTTGGGACTTGGGAATTTGCTGCTCCTCCTAGACTGAAACTTCGTTATCATATGCAACCTTCCCTCTGCTTCTTCTGTTGATCCTGTATCCTGACCCAGATTTTCCTGTACCTGTATATCAATACATGGTTCAGATCCTCTCATATAACTAACATTATTAATTATACTATCATCAATACAAATATCATTAGAATGTAAAGAGTTAGAGAAAGGGGGAAGGTCCGATGGTGTATGGGATGAAGGTGACTTCGGAGAAGTTGGGATTTCCAAGGATGCAGTTCTCACAGAGATGTCTGTTCCCCTTTCCATCTCCCGATCATAAGAATCATTCTGATTGTCTTCTGGAGACCCGGCTATATTAATGCAGTTTTCATGCCGATCCATTTTTTCTGGGTTTGCCTGTGTTTTAGCCTCTCCACTTGGAACCTCCTCCATGATGTGTCTGGTTTCTCCTTCGGGTATAGGACCGTCATTCACTGCTCTGAAACTTGAGAAACAAGGGAAAGTCCTTCGTTCGCCTGTATGCTCAATTTATTAAGTGTGTCTTTTGCACCTTCCTCTCCTGCTATTTCTGCACAACCCACATGACTTGGATCCTCAGTGTTTTCTCTATCTGCTACTTCCAATGGCGTCTGTTTCGGAACCCAAGACTTGGTCATTGGACATTCTGCTGTTACATGTCCAAAACACACGCACTTACCACAAATCGAAGGGGGGTTCTCATATACCACCTCCTGATGGAAACTTCTTCCTTTGTCGTCCATGCCTTCAATGATATTTGGCATACCATAGGCAGCATTGACTTCAATCAGAACTCTAGCGTAGGCTAATCTGGATTTGTTTTTCGTGGCCTCATCCATCTTTATAGGAACTCCTATAGTGCTTGTCAGGGCACTGATTGCTTTATTACCCCACAGTTTAAAACTTAATCCAGGGAGTCTAACCCACATAGGCAGGGATGTTAGAAGATCCCTATCTGTTTTCATATCTGGGGAAAGACGCTTCATTATAATCAGGTTCAGGTCCATGAACCAAGGACCTGATTTCAAGATCTTGTTGCAGTCTTCCTCAGAGCCAAACCTGACCACAAAAAAACCATTGTCCCTTGAGTGGACTGAAAACGGTTTCTGTGTTGTCCATACTCTATTAGCATATCCTTCAAATGTTTTAAGCCATGGTTTATAACCTACCACATACAACAGAATGCATAATTCCCATCCATCCTCCGCTTCTTTAATAGCTTCTGTTGTAAGATTACCAATCCTTTTACCATCAGCTATCTTAGGCTCAATAAATTCGAGATCTAGGTTTCATATTTCGCCAACTGCTCCTGTTTTGACTGCCTCACTGTATGAGAATTTTTTTGCGTTTTCGGACACAGTAAATTTAATTTTAGTTCCTGCTTGACCTGAATTTAGTTTAGTTGATTTCATCGATTTAAAGGACGATCGACTGCCATTAACTTCCTGAATGGATATTTAATCATAAACAGTTTGCACTCTGACCAGCTTAAATTTTGAAAATACCTTGAAGAATTTAAAAATAGATAAGTAGTTGAAAAATAATGATTAGTTGTAAAATAATTATAAAATAGTTAAGTAATTGTAAAATAGTTGGAAAATAGTCAAATAGTTATAAAATAGTTAGATAATTGCAAAATAATTGTAAAATAGTAATTAGTTATAAAGTAGTAAAAAACAATAATTAGTTTATAAAACAGTTGCAAAATAGTTAAATAATTTCAAAAGTGGTTATAAAATAAGCATAAGATAGTTTTGTTTAATAAGAAAGGTCGTATATATAATAAATAGCTTGGAAAAATAGATTTGTATTAAAACATAGTTCAGAGTCAAACTGTTCAATTCCTAATCTCCATTTCCAATCAATTCAATTTAAATTTCAACTTCCAATTCAACTTCCATTTCAAAAACAATTTTATCTTCAGAATCCAATTTTATTACTAAATCTTAACTTCAAAACCAATTCTCAGTTTCATAGATTATTTATAATATCCAGATAAATAAACATCCAAATTTATCCAAACACCAATTTACATCATCCATTTTCAATTTCTAGATCTCAAACCCAATTTGAGATCACTCATAACTCTCATTTTAAATCAACCATTTAACTTCCCAATTTCATCTTTAAATTTCCAATTCAGGTTGCTTGTTAAATTACTTAACTTTCCCAAAGTTAAACTCAATTCATTCATTTAGTCAACCTTACATAAATTTGAATTCCCACTTCAAATTTTCAAATTTCTAAAAATATTCTTTCTTACTTATAAGTTCAAAACTTATATCACTTTGAGTTTTCACAACACATTCCAAGGAAAATTCAAAACTCAACCTTAGAGTTTATTTCAAATATACATATTTATTTCCTTTACACACCAAGTTACTTTAAATTTTAAACCACATTTGGTTTTAAATTCAAAACAAATTCCTATAAATTTTCAAATATCTCTTGTTTGAAACAGAACCTTGTAAATAATACTATCATTATTTTTTAACACTTTGAAACAAAATCCAAATTTCTGGACCTTGATTTTAAACTTCACAATTTAGATCATCTTCAATTCCAATTTATAAATCATACTCACCTAAATTTTTTACTTCCCTAAAACATTTGATTTTGCTTACTCATTGACACACAATTCATTATTAAATGCAACAACCATTTATGATAATAACCAAGATTATCATATATGGAAACCAATTCATTATCTTCTTATTTTGAAAACACTTCTACTAATTTAGTTTCAGTTTGGATCCATTTCAAACTTATCTTCATTTAGTTTCAGTTTGGTTGTATTACTATTACCACTTAATTTTCAAAAAAATACAACAACCAATTACCTTAGTATATAATGGTTAGAAGAACCATTGCTATATATATATACTTATATAAAAATCATTTACTTTTAAAACCATTATATAAGAAAATAACAAATACGCTCTCTCATTTATGTTACAATCAACTCATTCTACGGTACTATTGACCCTATCCTTAATGAGTACACCCATCAGCGCCAAGGTTCTCGCTTAACTTGGCATTGATACCAAATGTAATGTCCCAGAATTTTCGATCCCGAAAATTCCAGATAGTTAGGAAAGAAGAAAGAGATAGAAGAAAAGAAGAAACAGAAACACCAACATCTCACATTTCAAGCGGATAAAATATAATATCAAATAATATTCTTTACACAAAGAAAGCTGAATCAGTCAATTACATTTTAATACATCAGAGTTTTCAATATTTAAACAAACACTGGACAGTTAATATCACATGTCCCAGACAATCTACAATATATTCACAGCGGAATACTCTCTATACGTTCCAGCCTTCCAGCTCGCCTCCTTAGCTCTAGAACATCCTTACCTGAAAATCTGTAATACTCGGTCTGACCCGAGCATTACACCAAAGTAACACCCGGGTCAGGCTGGGAACCAGCGTGAGTAAACCCATCTAGCATGAAAATACCAATGCAATATACTTATTTAAAACCCGGGTAACTCGTGCCTTTACGAGTTCTTACTTAAAATAATCGATCATTTATCACACAACAGTTTATGGATTAATTGTCCATGTTACCTAATTTACTCCATTCCAGCCTTGTTTAATTTCACTCATCCAATTATATGGAACTTAGATTACTAATCGAAGTGGGTTCGGACAATTTCAGCTATCCGACCCCGGTCTCTTCGAATTCAAAGTCACTTCCAATCTAAACCGTTTACAATTCAATTTAATTACAAGATGTCACACTTTACACAACAATCCACTATTGATAGATAGTCCAAATATCATAGTACAATCTCACATCTCATATCACAGTACATAAGTTATCAGACTAGGTAATAATTCAATCATTCATAAGCAAGTTAAATTAGATGTTCAATCTCAATTTATTTACTAACTTAATTACTTAAACTACCTTTAATCCTATTCACCTATCATTAACTAATCAAAAACCAATTAATTAACCACTTTAAAGTATTTTTCTCAATTAATTATCCTTGATTAATCATTCTCTAATTTCATTAAATAATTAGCCCTAAATTAATTACATCGATTAATTATTCTTTAACCATTCACTTTAATTACTCTTATTAATTAATTAATTATTCTCTAATTACTTTCATTAATTACACTTTTAATTAATCACATTCAGGATTAACTACCCTTTAATTACTTACTTTAATTAATTAATTATTTAATTAATTTCACCAAGTAATCCTTCCTTAATTACTTTATTATGAATTAGTTATTCAACTTAACTTAATTAACATTGGTTAATTACAATTTATTTACCATTAAATTAATTAACCATTCTTAATTAGCCAACCAATCCTTAATTAAAATTCTTAATTAATCCTTAATTACCTAATAATCAATCAGTTATACTTACTAATTTATCTTATCTTAATCAGCCAATTAGCCTTAATTACCTTGCTTAATTAAGTTAAACAAATAAGGATTAATTTTAAAATAAAAGTTCTCAACTTTAATTATCAGACATTAACAATCAATTATCACTCAAAATGGTTTAATGAAAATTAAATTTAAACTTATTAATCTTAAAATCTCTGAGAATTTAAAATATTTAAAACTCAACAACTGAACCTATTTGTTAAAACTTTGGAAAGTAAATTTATTTTGGATTTTTGTTTATTTTAATTCAAATTTCTTTTATTTACAAAAGTCTTGCTTTGAATTAGGCAACACACAAAATTCCTTGGCCTAAACTCATACCAACCCCGATTCTAAAATTACACAGCCCACTTAGACAGCTGGACCGAAGCCCAAAACAAAATACATCAGGATGAACCCAATGACGATGAAACCAGACACCCTCTAACCTTCTTCCTTATCCACGCGAAAATGATCACCCACGATCGACTCCAGGAAACAAAACAGCTTCGATTGCAATCGAACACTACAATGACAAACTTGTGACAACGCCGAACATAGGACCTCGATCGCGAGAACACTGATCCATACCAGAATCACCTGTGCACGGTAACGAGCGTGCACATGCACATCCACTTCACCGGCCAACCCATCGCTGCTCCATCGCCGACTAATCTCACCTTGACCCTTGATCCCAATCACCGCCTTGCCGGAGCCTGTCACACCCCTGATCGTAGTCGATCAATTCTTCCCTATATTTCCAAAACCGGAAAAGCACACCTACTCTGCTGAATGATGAACTGCACTTGCTACAGACCCCAAACTTCTTCACCGCCTCCATCGATTGGAAGTTCCCTTATTGTGCTACTTTCTACCAGATATCACCAACTCCGATTGCGCCGCCAGCCTCTGGTTCCACCTCGATTCCACCCAAATCACAACTACCCTTAAACCCTAACATCTAATGACTACCCCAGTCTAAGCCCAAAAACCCAAATGTGCCACGGTCGACACCTTCCTGGTGAACACTAGCACCCTCTAGTCAAGCCGCGTCGAATCCAGTTGACTAGATCGACGTAGAAAATTTTTTGAACGGAAAACATTCATCTGTAAATTTCTCAAAATATAGATTAGCAAAAATTACAATTTAACTGCTAAAATTCATAATTTCATACAACAATCGAGTCTGCATGTTTAAATTCCAGAATTAAACATGTTTATTTTTCACTAAAATTTATTTTCCACTGTAAATTTCCAATTCCAGATAAATTGTTTATTAAATTTGCTTGTTTTGATTCTTAAAATTTGCATGATGTCAACACACACAATTTCCTTCTAAACATCATGTGTTCAAAAAGATCAGGGAAAGAAATATTAAATTTTTAATGTAGTTAACCCAGTAAATATTTAACAGAGGCATGTATATGCCTGGACACAGGCATACCTTCCATTTCTTACATATATATATATTCACATAGGCAATATTTACAGCCATTCAAGCAAACTAATAGATTCGAAACCTTGTGAAGAGATTTTACTCACAAGCATAAATTCTCAAACAGGATTTAGCATTTAAAGAGTAGCAGGTTACTCACATCTGTGTTTTGAACAAAGGAGCAGACTTGATTATATTTTTTTTTTCAAATCTAGAATTTCATTTGATCTTGAAGCTACAAGCTTGGATCTGAAACAGCAGTTTGAAAAACATTGTTGTTTGAACTGGAATCCCTTTTTTGTTGAGAAGATTCAAGCTTGAAAAACAGAGATGATCTTGGCTTGATCATTGTTTATATAAACTTTCTGGTTTGAGAACTTATGGAAGATTTAAGTAGTTAAATTTAATTTTGTTTCTGGGTTTTGTTTCATATTTCTTCTTTGTTTTGTTTTAGAGAGTGAACTAAGAAAAGGAAATGTAAGAGAGGTACGGAGATGTGTATATAAAATTTATCCTACCTTTTTATTAATTATTTTTAAAATAAAATAAAAATAAAATAGAGATGCACGTTCAATTACTTAACACTAGTCATCAAACATATTTCTTTGCTTGCATTTGTTATAATACAAAGAGAATTTGTTTATATTTGTAATTCTTGTATAAATTGTAATTTCCAAACATAAATATGTTATTATATGTATTTATATAATATCGTAAATTTAGTTTTATATTTATAAATGTCTTAATATTTAATGTTTAAGCTCTCACTTTATTTATTTACATGTATTTTTAAAAGAAAATGATAAAAATCCACTTACACACTAAGAAAATAATAATTATACTAGTTTAATATACCCTTTGAAAATTTAATACATTGAATCCAAATCAGTGCTTACTATTTACCCACATAGAAAACATTATTTTATTTGAATTGTATATATACACACACTTATATACCTACGTGCATATACTTAAAATTTCCAACTGTTTAAAATATCCATTCAGATATAAGCATTTATTATAGCTCAAATCCATTTATATACATCCGTATATTTTAAATTACCAGAATTTCATTTCTATAACCAAATAAAATCAAATAATTATTCAATTATCAGAGGACCAAAATCCAGGTTATCACAATCAATTTTAACTCTTAAAAATAGATAATCCTACTTCTTCGACTTTTAGGGTTAAGCATAGCTAATTACCATTCAAATAAGTAATTAAACCGTTAAAAATTCAGCCATTAAGCAATTTGTAATGGCCCATAAATTTATCACTTTGATAAATTATATTTATTTTTTAAATTTTTAAGTAAAAATATTTATAATATAAATAATATTGTTTTGAGTAATAATACGTAATAGTAATCTTATTTTGAATAATTATTTACAAAAATATTTTCCTCGAAATCTAAATCAATAAAATGGCCTAAAACAATTTTATCAATAAACAGATCTATAATTGTAAAACGCCGCACACGGAGCTGGATAAATACACTTATTTTTATAATTGAATAAAAATATAAAATTTATTGGAGAATGGATTTTCGTACAATTGACCAGGTGAAGGGAATAATTTCCAGCAGTACATCTCTAGAGGGATGTACCGAGGTCAACAGAACATCTGCACCTCTACCAATACAAACAGTACCAAATATGTCATCACCACGGTCGTTACCGACCTATCCGAGGGCCCTCATAGCATACAACCACAATAATTTACATCTCGAACATCATAGTGGGAAAAAATATATCTAGAAGGAGGTGATCATAACCTAATGGTTGCAAACCACATAGCCTTGCCACATCTACCCTTTTTCGGTCATTTTCGAGTGTGAAGCTTAAGGCAACAATTACCTTTTACTTTGCACATTTCACTTTGAATGCCATATTGCCATTCCATCGTTCACTATTGACTTCCACAAGCATATAACCTCAGAGCTCATACATCTCAGAGAAGGGTGTTAAGCTAAGAGAAGTTGGCTTCTTTGCCACAAAACAGGTGTATGTTTTTAAAATATAATGATGAAATCTCAAGAATGTAGTGTCGGACATCCACCCATACAAGTTTGTTCTGGGTCTGAACGAAACCGAAGGTACTCTCCTACCATATCCTGTCGGGAATTAACCCTAGGATTAGTAGCGAGAAGTCCTTGCAACCTAAAGATTTTCAAAAATGAAAGGACCACTACTACTTTAGTATTTGGGAGCTAACTAGAATTATCAACAAGTAGTCCTTTCATACAAAAAATCTTTGGTCTTCATTCTTCATTGTCTCTATCGAGAGTTTTATTTTTTGAACGCGTACATTGATTCGAAGTGGTTTTCGGATAGGGATTTCCTCAGATTCGACCCTGGTTCTTTCAATCCAGTTATCGGTAAAAAGAATTTTTGTGAATATGGAATCATTATTTAATTGATTAAGTTCTTTTTATTAAAAATCTCCCTTGGAGACATACATTTCTAAAACATTCTTTCCAGTATATACGAAATTATCAAACGTCTCTTATCAAATCTTTGATCACTTAAAACTCTTTTTAAACTTAGACTAATTTGAAATCATTTCTTTTATACTTAGGGAAATATTCCCAAAATCATTTCATTTAAATCGTAACAAAGATATCTTAATTTAAAACTCAAAATTCTATTTAGTTAAAAACCACGTTATCTAGGATGTTAATCCAAAAACCAGTAGGTATCGAGTGAACAAAATCTATAGAAGTCATCTAATTCTACTCAATATAAATCCCCATACTCAACAAATACTATGGGCGGAATAACGGTAAAATCGCCTTTTAACTTCCATGAATAGTACGGATTCCCTCTTCGGGCTTTAACACCAAGTACAAGAAGATCATCTTTATAAAGTCCAAGTTGTTTAAACCTTGAAAATTATTTTTCTTTATCCTTTGCAAAATTTCGATCCGAGTAAATTAAATTTACTATCCCATCCGTCGGGCCAGTCTGAATAGCCAAGGAGAGCAGGAAACTGGTTTTCCAACCTTAAGCCTAGACACTATCTCTCTGACACCCAAAAGGAGGTCAAGTTATTTGGTCAACTCTAAACCAGTAAAACATTTTTATTATTTCATGAATCCTTCAAATTACCTTCAAATTTGCGAAAGACTAAGGAAAGAATGGTTTCGTTCAAAACTATATTTCAAAAGTTATAGAAAAACGCTGCGAAAAAAGTGCTACGGAAAGTGCTTTTTAAGTTATATTGAACAAAATGATTTTTTGTTATTTGAAAATTCGTTTTAATTTCTCAAATCACTTTTTAAACATTTTAAAAGATTTACAAAATTTGTTCCATATTTTTAAACAATTTAAAACATCATTTCAAAGAAATCCCGTTTTGGATTCCGAACTGTAGATTCGGGATTTTTCAAAAACTTGTTTTACTCGTATTTCAAAATATACTCATCAGAATCACGATTTCTTTCTTCATTGGAAAACATGAATAATAGTTTTGAAAATTCTAATCTCGAAGAATTCTGAGCTATATTCTAACTTTTACACTTGTTTGACTTTTATAGTGCGAAAGTGCGAACTACCGTTACGCGACGCGCTTATTTTTAACTATATTTTCCTTTTCTTTTCAAACTTCACCAAAACACTTCTAAATGTTTACAAAATATTTCAAAAACATTTTAAATGATTTTTAATAGATTTAACAATTCCATACACACCATTTCATTAATTCAAGGAAAGTGATTTCCTTTGTGCTTATCGACATGTATATTCGTGACTTGCATATAATTTCAAAATTCATATGACAACAACCAAACTTGATGATCAAAACATTTTAAACATCCATTGCAACATCATATCATCACAACTTATAGTATGACAATTTAGGAGTTCTCACCTTAGATTCAAACGATCTAACTTTAAATCGGTTATAGCTCCGTTACGATCGAATTAAACTCTATGGAATCGAGCTCCGAAGCCTTAAAGTGGTTAGGCATAGCCTTAGGAGTGATCACGGACATGACTTGGAGGTGGAAAAGCTCGACCTAGGGTGGACCTAATGGTGGATGTGAGTTTGAGTGGTGGAAAGGAGGTGTTTTGACTTGTTTTTAAAGTGGATTGATATTATATACATATGTATATATTTTACTAATATTTTGCCATAACTTTTGCTCATTATTTTCTAAGGCATAGAAGACATTAAAGAAGCTCTTAGGAAGCTTAAGAAGAAGGAAGAAGATGAATGAAAATGAAGAGAAGACGGTAGGGTATTTATAGCAAAAAAGAAGAGTGTAAAAGAAGACATGTATACATCACTTTTTCAAGGCTTCTCCGACACACTTCCCCTTCAAAATGCACGGTCAAAGCCCCTCCCACATGTGCACATCACTTCCATCATCTCATTTATGTTGTGTGCATATGTTTAATTATTTAAGCTTAAGAAGGAATCTTACTTAAAATATCTTTGATTTTGTATTATGTATGTATACTTAAGTGTATAAGTATATATGTATGTATACATATGTTCATGCGCATTTTAGTGGATGCATTTGTATGTTATATATGTATACATGCCATATAAATAACATTGCATTGATTCCAAACAACTTTCGTTTGATAAACCGTTGTCGATCGTAGACCCAATTCCCGATCACATTTTCACTTATACTTTAACATATATGTATTTGTAAAAAAAATTTGAATACCATTTTCTTATCGTTTTAGATGAATTAAAATGATCACACTTCATTTATAATACCATATTAATTTATATTAAAAATTATTTACAAAAATTGCTATTATACGGATAAAGCGATATTGATTTTTCCTTATATTTTCAAATCAAATAAATATTTTTATAAAACAATTATAAATGATTTATTATCTATTTATAACTATTAAAAATGAATTATAATTATTTGAAATAACTATTGGAATAATTAAAATAATTATTAAATCATTAAATCTCAATTTAAATTAAATAAATCAATTATCCTATTTAAGGGCATTGTTAACAATGTCAAAAACACATTTTATTTTCAAAAACAAATCGATGGATTTTATTTCATATTTTTATTTAATTATAAAAATAAGTTTATGTATTCAGCTCTGTGCATAGGGCTGGTTATCAATTAAACAGTTTTCAGCAATTTTATTGATTTACATTTCGAGTAAAATATATTTGTAAATATTTATTCAAAATAAAATTACTATTACTTATTATCACTCAAATCAATATTATTTGTATTATCAAATTTTTATTTAAATAAATTTAAAATTTTATTTAAATAAATTTAAAAATAAATATATTATCAAAGTGATGAATTTGCGGGTCGTTAATATTCCCCTCACAAAAATTTCATCCTCGAAATTACCCAAAATAAAAACCCAAAGATTCTGCCTAAAATATTTGTTTTTAACTTACATCCGTATGATGCATATAGAACCTACATACACAACATCTGATTCGATCTTCTATTCAAATCCACAACTTTACTTTCGAACTAGCAATGACCCCCGATCCTTCAATGCGGACTCTGACCAGGCTTTCTGGTCAGAACTTTAGTTCCCCTTGTATAGCTCTCAACTATGATAGAAAACTCAAGCACCTAACCATAAACCCTCATAGATATTCATCGTAAAGAATCGAGTGATAGATCCTTTTTTGAATAAGCGTCAAACACGTCAAAGTTATGTACTCGAATCTTTGATTAAATCGTGCGTTGAAATAATCCATATACTTCATATGTATTTATTAACCTTTCAAAACATTTCATTAAAACATTTCTTAAACTTCCATCATTTATTCATACATTTATAAAGATACTTCTTTATACATAATCACTCTATATATTTTTTCCAAATATTTCTTCTTAAAGAAAACATTTCTTTTCAAATGATAAATATATTTTTGTTATAATACATTTCTAAACATATCTTAATGGTCCCTCGAAATTTATTTTCAAAATAATTCATTAAATTGATAAATCAGCATAAACTTCATTTAACTAATATCAAATGTGAAAACATTCTTTATTTAGTTAAAACTTACTTTATAAATTAATACTCCTTTATTAATTATACTTCCTTTATACATATATATTCTCTTTGCTTACCAGTTTTAATACATATAAGTATTCATATACTTATTCAAATGTTTTAAATATTCACAAATTACTTAGCAAGTTTAACTTACTTTAAAATATAATCCAAGAGATTAAAATAACTACCACCAAAACATTGTTAAAATGAACTTCTCTTTTCATAACATGTCAACTATAATATTTTTTATCTTTTTACAAAAGACTCTAATACTTGCTATTATCTTTAAAATCCTATTATTAAAGATCTAAATATACCCATAAGATTTCTTCCAAAGTGTCATCCAAGGGTTTAAAAACATATGTTGCTAAAACATCATTTACTACAAACCCAAAACCATTCATTATTAACTTAGACACTTCTTTTAAAGATCAAAGCATATCCATGCTTATCAATTAAGATAATATAATTTGATAAAAATTGACAGTCGTCAATTAACTCAACAATTAATGATTCACGTTATTCTTTTTACATTAGAAGATTATATTGATTGAGTAACTCAAAAATGATACCAAGGAAGTGGGTACTACCAATAGTATCACATACTTCCTTAACAAGAAGGGGAATACTTAAGAGAAGCGTTTACCATCCGAATACATCTCCTGCCCATTTGTAGTTACTTTCGAGCCACTCGAATTAATTAATAATATGATTGTTTTTCATTTTCAAAATCCCTTTTTTAGAAATATTATTATTATTCCTTTTCCAAAAATCATTTGAAATTCCTTTCCAAAATACCGGAATTTAAATTCTCGAAAAATTCCTCTATAAAGAATGTTTATTTATCCAGTTTACAAAATCACTTATATAAAATATATTCATAATATTTATTTATCTTAAATAAATTCCTTTAATCTTAAACCAAGATTAATTATCTATTGAATACCCATAGTCAAATTGTGAAGGTAAATTCACAAGGTGTTCATGATTAAACTTTTAAACTAAACAACTGATCAATTTATGATAATAACCGAGTATTATCCTTTCCTTAATCAAATAACTATATTACTTTGAAAAATATTCTTCATATTCAAAATACAGTTATTGGTAAAATTATTTCATTTTCCAATTTTCAAAACCAAAATCATTTGGATCTTATAGGGATAATCTTCCTCGATCAGAAACCCACCATCGCTAGGCAGATATTTTTGTTGTTCCTCTTCGATGCCAGAGAGAACTATGAGTCTATTCTCCAATTCGCTCTAGAGGACTCCCATTTTGTGTAACTTTCCCCATATGGTTTATATAAGGCAAACAATCATTCTTTTAGACATAAGTAGAAGGTAATTGCTAGCATACTCTTAGGTAGAGAGGTTCGATCAATACTCAGAAAATGTTTCGACGTTTCTAAAGATAGCTTTTAAAATTCTTTGTATAAAAGGTTTTATTATTCAAAAACTCTTTGAAAACTTTACCAAGTTATTCTTTTCCTTTAAAATACATATATATTTATTAGGAAAAATAATTTCATATAAAATCAAATTCATTTGTATGTTTTGTTAACATACGTGCTCATGTATAATACTCTCAAACTCGTTCTAGGATGCTGCAAACCCTATCTCTAATGAGTTATTCATCCTAGGGCATTACTAATCCTATCTTTGATGAGTCTTTTACCTCCATTAGGCTTAGGTATTCGTTCATTTTCATTTAACCCAAATTTAATAAATAAAGGAGTGTTAATTGATAAAGTAAGTTTAATAAAGAATGTTTTCACATTTGATATTAGTTAAAGGAAGTTTATGGTGATTTGTCAATTTAATGAATTATTTTGAAAATAAGTTTCAAGAAATCATTAAGACATGTTCAGAAATAATTTGGAATTAATTTAAATTCCTATACTCAAAATTTATTGGTTTGGATTTTTAGTAAATGATGTCTTGAATAACATTGTTTTTTGATCCATGTTAAAAGTTACGAAATGGAAACTTTAGTTAAAAATAAGCGCATCGCGTAACGGTAGTTCGCAATTTCGCGCTATAAAGTCAAACAAGTGTAACAGTTAGAATATAGCTTGGAATTCTTTGGGATAAGAATTTTCCGAACTATTATATCCATAGTTTTCCAATGAAGAAAGAAAATCGAGATTCCAATGAGTAGATTTTGAAATATGAATAAAAAAAGTTTTTGAAAAATCTCGAATTTGCAAATCAAAATCCAAAACTGGATTTCTTTGAAAATGATGTTTCAAATTGTTTTAAAATGTGGAGTAAATCTTTAAAATGTTTTAAAAGTGATTTGAGTAATAAAAATGAATTTTCAAATAATAAGAAGTCGTTTTGATAAATATAGCTTAAAAAGCACTTTACTTTTCCACAACACTTTGTATAACCTTTGAAATATAGTTTTAAACGCAACCTTTTTTTCCAAAATCTTTTGTAAATGATTTTAAATGATTAATGAAGTGTTTTAAAGGTAATTTGAAGAATTTATGAAACGATCAAAAAAATTAATGGTTTAGAGTCGATCAAATTACTTGACCGCCTTTTGGGTGTCAAAGAGATAGTGTCTAGGCTTGGGTTTGGAAAACTAGTTTCCTGCTCTCCCTAGCTATCCGGACTGGTCTGATGGATGAGATTGTTAATTTGATTTACTTGGATCAAAAAATTTCAAAGAATAAAGAAAGATGTTTTCCAAGATTTAAATAATTTGGATTTTATAGAGTTGATCTTCTTGTACTCGGTGTTAAAGCCCAAAAAGGGAACTCGTGCTATTCGTGGAATTTAAAAGGTGATTTCACCATTATTCCACCCATAGTATTTGTTGAATATGAGGATTGATATTGAGTAGAATTAGATGATTTTTATAGATTTCGCTCACTTAATATGTACTTATTTTTGGATTAACATCTTGATAACATGGTTTTTAACTAAATAGAATTTTGAGTTTTAAATTGAAAAATCTTTGTTAAGATTTAAATGAAATGATTTTTGAAACATTTCCCTAAGTATAAAAGAAATGATTTCGAATTAGTCCAAGTTTAAAAAGGGTTTTAAGTAATCAAAGATTTGATAAGAGAAGTTCGATAATTCTGTATATATATTGGAAAGAATGTTTTAGAAATATATATCTCCGAGTGAGATTTTTTAGAAAGAACTTAATCAATTAAAGAATGATTCCCTATTCACAAAACCTCTTTTTATCGATGATTGGATCGAAGGAACCAGGTTCGAATTTGGGGAACTCCCTATCCGAAAACCACTTCAAAGCAATGTATGCGTTCAAAAAAATGAAGACTTGATAAAGAAAATAAAGGATAAAACCAAGGATTTTCGGGATGAAAGGACTGCTTGTTGATAATTTTGATTAGCTCCTAGGTACTAAAGTAGCATGGTCCTTTCATTTTTGGAACTCTTCGGGTTGCAAGGACTTCTCACTACTAATCCTAGGATTAATTCCAGACCGGATGTGGTAAGTGGATGCCTTCGATTTCATTCAATCCCTGAACATACTTGTATGGATGGATGTCTGACACTACATTCTTGAGATTTCATCATTGACTTTTACAAACATATATCTCATAGTGGCGGAGAAGGCAACTTCTCTTAGCTTAACACCCTTTTCTGAGATGTATGAGCCCGGAGGTTGTATATTTGTGGGAGTCAATAGTGATCGATGGAATGACAATGTGGCATTTAAAGTGAAATGTGAAAAGTAAAAAGGTAATCGTTGCCTCAAGCCTCACGCCTGGAAATGACTGAAACATGGTAGATGCGGCAAGGCTATGTGGTTCGTAACCATTAGGGTATGATCATCCCTTTCTAAATATATTTATTCCCATTATGACGTTCGAGATGTAAATTATTAAAGATGTATTCTATGAGGCCCTTGGATAAGTCGGTAACGACCGGGGTGATGACATATTCGGTACTATCTAAGGAAAGGTAGGCTGGTCTTATGTTGGTAGAGTTGCAAATGTTCTGTTAACCTTGGTACATTCCTTTAGAGATGTATTTTCGAAAGGTAGTCTCTTCACCTGGTCTTTTGTATGGAAATCTATTCTCCAATAAGTTCCTGCCAGTTTGTTTGTAGAACCCGCGTTTGTGGCTAGTGTTGCTAGAATTTAATCAATGTAATAATTTTAGCTAAGATTAATAAGTTTACTTGCAAATATTTTCAAAGATATTTCTTTAGAAATAATGTCAAGTATTTTGACGTAAAATGTTTTGGTTATCATAAGGTAAAAACCCGTTCTGTATTTATGTGTGACATGGTCTTATAAGATACCTTTTTCTTTTCAAAAACGTGCATTTTGTGTTCTCACACTAGTCACATGACTGACCTGGAGTTTATTTTTTCCTTTCCTTAAACTTTGGGTGCCCTAATTTTCCCCGAGCAGCCTAGTAGTCAGGTTTAGTTTAGAAGAATGCTGGATGGAGCTCGAAGCAAGGAGTCAAAAGATTTACTTGTTTTCTATTTCCACCACACTCTTGTACTATTGTATTCGGCAAATTTGCAAGGGCAGGAATTTATAAATGCCCATGTTTTTAACTCTAATAAATGTATTTTAATTTTTGCTTTAAAGATTTTATGTTGAAATAACATATGTGAGATTCTGTTCTGCCTTTATTTTTCTTTCTTACCCTTTGATCCGCTTCTCCAGCATTTGGATCTACAGCACATGAATACTGAGGATGTATTAGTGTCGATTTTCAAAAGTCGAAGAAACGAGTCCTTACACAATTCTTTACCCCTTTTGAACCTTAACTTTTACTTTTAATAACCTTTTAGAGATGATATACATATGTATACTAATTTATTTATAAAACTAGATATTAAAGAAACCATTTTTAGAAGATATTTATTACATAAGATATAAAATAGTGAACGCATTTTCTAAAAAGCTATATATACTTAAAAATTCCTTTAAAATATTTTATAGTACTAATAATAGGTTTTAAAACATTTTTCCAAAATATTACTAGAAAATAACGAGTTTTTATAAAATCTTTAAAACTTGAAAAAATAAGTTTTCATTACATAAACATCTTTTTAAAAAATTCACAACTAATCTTAAAAATTCATAAATATCTCAAACTACTTTCAAAATACGCTAATATAAGTTAGTGAACACTTGTAAAAAGAATGAAATGAAATACTTAATTTTTAATAACTTTTCAAACCTTTAAAGTCCAAAAATCAAGGATAAATGGGACAGTTTTGCACATTTAAAGATATGACCACTTTTTGAAATGTTACTTAAACTTTTTACTGTCCAAAATATTAAAAGAAGTAAGCATGCATATAAAACACAAAAATAAATGAAAGAAACCTTTAAGGATCTTTCTACAAAGTTCCATATAAATCACTAAAAACAAGGTAATTCCTAAGTGCATCCACAACTATCGCTATAAGTGCCCTTTCAAATCGGAGTCTAATCAAAACCAAAGTCCATCTATAATTTATATGCTTTGTTTCAAGGTTTTTCCACATGTTACACAATTCCATTCAAGTATGTTCAAGCTCATTTAAGTCCATACATATGTCACTTTCTTTCGACACAAGAAAAGCAATGTTTCAATAAATGTCAACATTAATTCAAACAACTTAAGCATAATCAAACGAAACATATGTATATGTTATGTTTTCCATTCAAAATGGTGTATTAACTTACCTTTTACTCAAAAAACAAGCAAGCTTAAACGAACTAAGCCCAACCTCTTTCTTGCAACTACCTTCTTCCTTATTCTGCTTGATTTTAAGCCCAAACACACCTATAATTGCTCATGGCCTCTTGACTTAGGGGGAGAATGGCCTTGCTTCTTCCAAAAAAAATTAGCTAGGAGTTGTTATAATGTTTTTCTAAGGCTTCACTCAAAATTTGAGTTTATTTGGATGGGTTATACAAATATTTTCTTTGGAACATAAGAGAAGATGACATTAAAGGGCTTAGTTTTGCTTCGTGAATTTGTGATTATTTGACAAGTGTATGCATCTCCTTATATAGGCTAAAGAATGGTGCTCTTTAGCGTTACGTTCACCCCCTCCCCCAACCATGCCATGGAAGGCTCACCTTCCATAACTTCTCCTCTACATCACTTTTCATTTAGGCAAATTTCTCTTATATCCTTATAGGAAAATATCTCTTATCCATTTGGAAGCTTCTAGAACCTTCCATTTCTTTATGAAGAGGAGTGTGTGTTAATTGATTACTAATGTGCTAATTTGATCATTATACAAGTGCACAAGAGTTCGAAAAACTATCAATTGAAAAGTTCTTTACCGATAAACTGATTTTAGGTCACATTATCGAATTTTATTCGAAGAATATATTTTTGTGAGAAATTTTCAAAAACAAGTTTCTTATCATTATTTAGTTATAAATGATGTTTAACACGGTCATAAAATTACATTTTTAACATATAGCTATATTTCAAATCGTTTTTATATTCGAAGACGAAGTGTTCAAATTTTTGGGTTACATTCTCCTGCCGTAGAACATGTCATCCTAAAAATTCAATCAAGAATGATAATCAAAGAAGATATGCGAAACAAGATACATATATAGAGTAATGCTAAAATTATATACAAACCAAACCACAAACCAAGATGCGTACTAAGCGACTCCACCTAAAAAGATGAGAAAACTTCAAAAGATATATGATACCAAGATAAGAAAGAAACACTTATCTATAAGAAACCTTAGCCAGAACTTCCTCAAACTGTCCTCCGTCTTCCTTGTACAACCCTAAGCTTGCTCGCTCCATGGCACTCCTAATCTTAACAAAGGAATAAGCGCCTAAATAATTAAATAGTTTTCACATTCACTAGCAACCAATGCTTATGGTTTTCCCTGCTTCAACACTCTCCCATCACCTAAGGATGATAAACAATCTACTAAGCATACATTAACCTTAGATTCTTACTTAGACGATTGTTCATGCTACTTTATAAGAAATCGAAGAGCCATTCCTCGAACTCTTTATAAATCAACACAACACATCCTACAAATGTACTAAAGCCCATACGATGTGAGAGTTACTGTATTATAAGATAATGTAGTATGTAATATATATACTAAACTTATTAACTAGTGTGAAAAGTAACTATAAAATAAAAATAGTAGTAAAGTAAAATGACACCGGATATTTTTATACTAGTTCAAACTTCCCATTCTACGTCCATTCTCAGACTCCTTCTGGAATTCAAACTAGCAAGCCTCACTTAACCTGGAGGAATAGCTTTACACCGTTTGAGCAATCGAACAGGATTTCTACCGCCTAGACAACTGAATAGGACTTCTTCCGTTTGAGCAACTGAATAGGACTTTGAATAAAAATAAATTGATTATCTTGAGTTTTTGTGTTCTTTTAGCAACATTGATTTGTCAATTGAAGTACACCCTTCCTATAATCTTTTCCTCAAGTATAATATGTGTAATTTTGTGTATATTAAGATTAGGAATGTTTAGATTGCTTAAGAAATGTAAAACTATAATCGTATCTTTATGCAATAGATAGTTGAATGTTCAAGAAAGCAGAAAATCAGAAATTAAGATCTTGTAAATTTAGTATAGATAATTGAAGTGATGTCATTGCTGTTGAAAATTATGTTTATTATAGTAGACAAAGAGTTACAACCTCTGGTGAAAGGTTCTATCGAGCAGCAATGGATGTAACTCTCTATGAAGAAGAAACCTATTCGCGAAAAGAAGTATCTCTTCATAAACATGACAGTTATAATCAGGTCATTTGATTGGTCGAGGAACTTCATTCGACTAAATTTTAAAAAATATACGTGTACATATGTATGCAAAGGTTCAATCGAATGCCTATGTGCATTCAGTCGACTTATCTGTGAATTTCCATAAAATCATTTTGAAAAACAATGTAAATTTAAATTTAAATAATCATTGTTGTGGCGAACCAGAATTTTGAACATTTTAAATTGAAGTATTTAATTAATTTTAAATATTTGGAAGTTATTTTAACTTGAATTTCAAATAACTATGAATTTGGCAATTAAATTTTTGAATTTAATTATTGAAGTTGGGTAACGTATTTAATCTTTAGTTTTGAGCTTGTTAAAAATAATTTAAAGGCTTGAAAAATCTATAATGATAATAATGAAGATAATGAAAGATTCAGAATTGGTTTTGAAAATGATTTGTTCAGTTTTGAAATTTTATCGTTCAATTTGATATTTAAAAATAGCCTTCCGAGGCACAGTCTCGAAATTCGACGAAACCAGTTCCATTGGATCCGTAATATTGTATTATTATCGGATTTTTATTTTCGTAATGTTTGAAGTGATCGTTTGGTCATACGATAAACAAACGCGCTGAAAATTTTATCGAAATTTAACTTAATAACTAGGTTCAAAAGGCTATCTTCTCCATACGATCGAATTTGGACTTGAAACCTTTTCCATTGCGTTCGGGATAAAGGTTTATAAACGCCTGTCAGCACGTCTTGATTAGAGTTCAAGATTTTAAGTTGCATTTATCGAGGCAATTTCAATTTGAATTTGAATTTAAAATAAAAAAATATAAATTCACATAGCATTGAACACATAAAGGAAATCGTTAAACATGTGTTTATTTTTCTCTGCCCAAAATGAAACACGCGTTGAATTTTTTTTAGCTCGTTCAAATAATTTTTTTTAAACCGAGATAATCTCGTTTCCATCTCCCTTTTTTCTAAATTCCTTCGGAGAAAATCAAAAGAAAACTATGGCCGATTCTTCAAAACCCAAATTGAATAAATAGCCGTATTTTTTTCTAGATTCAAAATCGAATGGCCGAACCCCCTTTTCTCCTCAGATATGTAAAAAAATATAATAAAAGGAAATCAATTTTGTTCGAAAATCGATCGAATCGATCGATTGTTGCCTGGGCATCGTGCACGAGAGGGAGAGAGAGCTCATAGGGGGATCACGACCTTATTGCAAGGTCATTCTCAAGCATGGCGAAACGTGGCGACTCGCGCATGCTTGTGAGGCGGCACGTCTGATTTTTTTATGACTTGCGATTCGACGGCGGTGATGATGGGGTTGGTCTTCGATTTTGGGATGGCTGCGAAATCGAGGGAAGGGCCGAAGTCGAGTTGTGTCGTTTGGTGGTTCTAGTCGGCCGTGTGGGCGACGCTTTGGTGACGAGGCTAGGGCTTTGCGATGTCGGGCCTGGGTTTACTCTATAACAGTAAGGTGTTTAACTTTTTTTTTCAATTTGATTTAATCTGGAAATATGTATTTTTATTGTACAATAGATATATATATACAGTTTGGGGAAATTTTATATATAGTTTTGAAAACAGAAACAGAAAGTAGAAATTTATTTTTGCTAACTACTAAAATAAAATGAAAGTAATATAATGTGTATATATATGGGCTTTGAAAGATAAGGGTTTTAAAATGGTAATGTAAATATATATATATATATATATACATGTATATATATATATATATATATATATTCACACACACATATATATTATTAAATAGTAAATGTGTGTGTGTGTGTATATATATATATATATATATACAGGAATACAATTTTGAAAGGAAAAATATTTGGAAATTTATACAAATTAGATTTAAACGGTTTGTTTAATATTAATAGATATGATTTTGGAAAGGGAAGAAAAACATAGGAATTTTGTAATAATTGGAAGTTTATATAAAATTTGATTTTTTAAGAATCTAAATAGATTATTTTTCTATATACATGTAGTTTTAAAAGAAAATAAATATACATATATACCCAATTTCATTTACTAGTTTATTTAAAATAATATGTGATAGGGATAGATTTGTTTAATAAAACTTATGCAATTATTTTAGTAACTAGAAAATATTTTATTTAAAAGGAATTTGTTTAAAACTAATTATTAGTTAAGTCAAATTATAAAACAGTAAATTAAATCATTCGATTATTTCAAATATTAATAAATTGTATAAATGTTTATACAAGGTCTAATTTTTGAAGAAAACAAGGTGGAATGAAAATGGGTTGCATGCATAATAAAAGGTGAGATCTTCTCACTCAAATTAACAATTGGAATTTCAGTTATTGATTAACTGTTTGGATGTGGTAGTATGTATAGTAGTATATATGTATATATATTTGGAGTGATTGATTTCCCGCATTATATAGAGGATGATACCCTATGCGCCGTATAATAGCGGATGATTTTATATAATCCCATATACCACGATATTCCACCTCGAAGTGGAATTGGTATTTTAATTGTTGTGCTAACATCTGTGGATGCAGGGAAATAAGTTGGAGGGATCCAACTGGATTCCTCAAATATTTGTATTTGTTTCAATGTTGTGTGTTAATTTATTTATAATTTGTGTATGATAATATTTGTGATTGAAATCGTTAATGGTTATAGTTTAGCCGAATATATTTTTGGTATCGTAGGATACCAGAAATAAATAAAATTGGATTTTTAAAATTCGAGTACAAAATCTATAGTAAATTAAATTTTGAGAATTGGATAAATTTTAAAGAAGGAATTTAAAAGTAAAAAATTGATTTTTTGAAATCTTATCGAATTAATTCAAAAATATAGGAAAACATTTTAATAAATGGATTTCAAGTAATGTTATTTAAAAGTTGGAGAATTTATTTAAAATTCAGATTTTAAATAGTTTGTAAGAAATAAAGGAATTTGTTTTAAAAGAAATAAATTTAGAAATCAAATTTGGAAATTGATTTGGTGTTTAAAAATAAATCTCTAGGGAAATCGATTTGGAAATTGATTCAGTGTTTGAAAATAAATTTAAAAATAAATTTGGAATTCGATTTGGTGTTTGGAAATAGATTGGAAATCAATTTGGAATTTGATTTGGTGTTTGAAAATGAATATTTGGAAATCGATTTGAAAATCGTATATCGGTAGATATTTGGAAATTTAAATTCACGATGGGGATTTATAAAGGAAGGGGAAATTTATTTTAAAATAAACATTGGTTTATTTTTAAGTGTGGAAAGAAATTTATGGATTTGGAATGTAAATTTGAAACAAATCAAGAAACATTTATTTATTTATTGCAATGGACCATTTTGAAATGGAAAGAGTGTTCTTCCCTGAAAAGCCGAGTATGATTTCAAAGTAGTTTATAAATATAAATTGAAAGTTTTTTAGGATGGTTTTAAAAAGGATGATTTGGAGAAATTATTTTCTTAAGCTGTTTAAATCTTTAAAGTAAATATTTATTAAGTGATTATGTTAAAGATTTTAATTGATATTTGTTTTAGAAAATGGTTATGTAAATACTTATACCTAATAATTTTATTTTTTAAATTTATCTTAGGGCTTAAGATTTATATGAGATATTAGTATAATATTTTCATAACTTACATTTTGAATAAAGTTTTTAAAAATAGTTTTCATTTCAAGTGTTTCCAAATATAATTTTTTGGATAAGTAATTTAAATTTTTTTTTAAAGTATTTGAACTCGGCAAATTTTCAGTGGAAATGAATGAATATTTAAAATATGTTCCGTCGAGGAAAGTGATTTGAAGTTTGTTTTCAAAGGGTTGAAATGTGAAATTATATCTTGCGAAGATATTTTGAAAGTAAATAATTAGGGGAAAATTGTTTAAATCTTGGTGATTGTTGTGAATATTGTTTTATAGTTAAATAACCGACTATTAATATTGGCCTTTAAATGGCATTTGAATTTCCATGCGACAGGGAGTCGGATTCTAGATGGTTATCCAAAACCTACATCGAATCTTGATGATGAATCTTTGTGATCGAAATATCCATGAGTTTTTAAATTAAGCGCTCACTATTCAGTTAAGCCGGGAGAGGACGTTGTTTCATATAACCCATTCTGAATAGTAATACGACGAAATGGATAGCATTTGAAGACAGTGGTGAAGACGGGGTGTTTTCGAGAACGGTAGGATAACCTGTCGAATGACTATGCACTGAGTTGCTTCGGTATAGAGATCTTCATATGTGATGGGGAGTCTGATAGGGATTGTGGATGCCCGGATTGCAAGGGCTTCTTTGGAAGTGCCTTCGGTTCCGTTCAAACCCAGAACAGACTTGTATGGTTGCATGTCTGACATTACACTTTGAGGTATAAAGCTGATTTCTATCAAATACATTTCTGCTTGGTGGCGGAGAATTTATTCTCTTAGCTTAACACCCTTCTCTGAGACGTACGAGCTCAGAGGTTATGTAGTTGATGGTTATTAGTGATATACTCCAAACTTGGTAGTGTGGCATGCTGAGTGCTGCTAATCATTTGTTGATCGAAGCATGGCTTTCCTGAAAAGCATAGCTTCGTGGACGAGACTTCGTCAAACCTCACAACCCGGAAATGGTCGCAACAGGAATGTTGCAGCAAGGTTATTAGAGGTCGCGCCCCTAGGGTATGTCCATTTTTTTCTGGATAGAAAGTGGTATCATGGAATGGATCCCATATATTTAACTGTGTGGTTGTTCCTATTTTTTAGTGAATCCCGAGATAAAGGTCAGTAACGACCGTGGATGGCACACTTGTAGGTGTTACCTAGTTACAAAGGTAACCCGGCCTTGTGTTGGAAGAGATCCAGTTTGGTTCTTGGGGGCATCCCTCCAGAGGTGTCCCATTTGGTAAGGAAGTTTCTTAGCTTGACCATTTGTTGGAAATTCAAAGAAACAATACGTGCTTGTACGGTATTAGTCGTATAGCCTGCCATGGAATGTGGCGGTAACCTGCTATTGAACATGGTAGCTATAGTGGGCATAAGTGTGAAATGTCTATGCTGGCTAAGTCTAATATTATACTTTCGAAATGTTTTCCACACTATGCACTAATAATAATAACATCAAAGAGATTTCTGCGTATCGAACATATTTGACTATCATAAGGAGAAATCTCCTCTAATTCTGCGTTTGCATTGTGTGTGTAGCGGGAGGACTTATGGTAGTTTTATTTATCAAAAGCATAGCGCATTTCTTTTTATTTTGTTTGTGAAAATAACTATTTTTAAGATCTCTCAACAGTCCCATGACTGACCTGGAGTTTATCATTCCCTTTCTAAACTCTGAGTACCCACAATTTTCCACACGGACAACCTAGAGTCAAGTTATCAGTTGTTTTGGAGCGAAATCAGAAAAGATATGCTGTGGAGATCTGGAGTTCAAGCTGGATGGCGAGGCGTATCAGTTGTATATGTTGTATTCTTTTCCGCTGTTTGTTGTTGCAACACTCTGATGATGTATGTATAAACTGATATAGTTCTTTGTTTTAAAGATTATTCATTTATCTATTATATGTTGTTTCACTGCGACATGTGAGATTCTGTTATTATTTCTATTTCTTCTTCTATTTTCTTCTTCTTTAACCCTAATAGTTTGGTTTTTCGGCATTCGACTGTATGGTATTTGATACAGTGGACGTATTGATGTCGACTTTCGGGCGTCGAAAAATTGGGTCATTACAGAGTGGTATCAGAGCATTTGGTTAAGCGACAACCTTGGCTCTGGTGGGGATTACTTATTAGAGATAGAGTCAGTAGTACTCTAGAATGAGTTGAGTGTAATAATGGATATTAGATATGAGCGTGTATTTGTTAGTGAATATGAAATTGTTTTATATTGTTTGATTGGTTTATCGAGTGGTATGTGGATTCTGGTCAATACGAGTAATTAACGTTATTGATAGGGATCTCTAAACACTAGAATAGAACAATTCGACACAGTATTGTTTTAAAATAGGATAAATGAAATAATTTTACACAAAACTATTTTCGTACATAAAGGAAATAATCTTTGTAAATTATTATAGTATAAGGTTGCTTGGATGTTAGGAAGTGATAATAATAAATTATTATCATTGTTATTGAATAAGAATTGACACAAAAAGCTAAGAAATAAATCCATATACGAATGGGTTTGTAATTGTAAACTGAAAATGAGATTTATAATTTGAAATAGAATTCCAAAGAAATATTTGAAAATGTTTCGAATGGTTTGAAATTTGGAAAATTTGGAAATCAAACCCTTTTTAGTTTTAAAATGGTTTCAAAGGTTTTGGAAAAATGTTTTTAACGGGATAAAAGCACTAAACTCTTTTTGGTTGCTAAAAAATAATTCCGGTGATGATTGCGACATTATCGGCGTTCATTTTCAAGTTTCCAGGAGAGAAATTGCTGCCAAATTAGTTAAAAATTGAAGTTGTTTGGAAAACTAGGGTTGGTTTTGGAAATTCAAAAGATAGTTTGAATTGATTTCAAAAATGGTTTTGAAAAGATGAAAAGATTCTGGAATCCTATTTATAATAATTTTGGAATAAATTTTATTAAGGTAGAAAATAAAAATTGTGAACGAATAAATGAATTTACAATTGCAAGAAAATGAAAGTGAAATTGAATGTTGAAATTCATTTCGAATTTGTAAGCAAATGGAACTAGAGTTGAAATTGAATTTGATTTGTGGTAAACAAAGTGAAGTACAAAAAAATTTGTCAAGTTAAACCCAATGAAACAAAGTATTAAAGTAAAATTACTAAGTGAAACTAATTGAAGGAATGACCAAATAGATAAGGGTTGAAATGAATTGAATCCAATAATTATAAATGAAAAGTAAATTGAATGCATATGGAATTTGAAATCCAGTTTAATTATAAGTAAATATAAACTAAAGTGGTGAATTGAATATAAAAATAGGAAGTATATAAAATGCTTATATGGAACTTAAGAAATAAATGGTAAAATTCTTAAGTAAATTTGAAATTGAGGAAATATTCTAAGTTATTAAGTGAATGAAGATTAAACTGGAAATTGTGAAATGGTAATTGTGAATAAGTAAATGAACATCAATGTGAATAATAGAAAAGGAAATTGATATAGCTAATAATCAATTGGAATAAGTATGTGGGATGTACGTATATTATTTATTCGCATAGCGATTTGATCCATAATTCGAGCATAGAATTTCAAGATAGTTATATCGATCCAAATTGGAATTTTTCACTCGATTTTCGATGACGAACCATGGATATGGATTTTTGATTGATTCTGGAAATTCTCTATCATAGTTTACGACTACGCAAGGAGAATGACGGTTTCTGATCAAGAAACCAGATCTGAGTCCGCACTAGGAAGTCGGGTGAACAATACTAGTTCGGAAATGAAATTGTGTTTTCGAGTGAGCGAGATCAAATTTGATATTGCGTACAAATAGTATACGGATATCATACGGGTTTGAATGAAATGAATATTGAAATTTCGTAAAGAAATGTATAAAATGGCTTTGAATGTTGTGATTAGACATTATTGTTAAGAAAGATATACAGGTGATATAAGGAAAAAATGGAATTGGGATTTTAATTTCGAAGATAAATTTGAATTGCTCGGAAAAGGTATGTATTTGAATTTTACTATTAAATTTGATGACTTTCTTGTCTAGCCGCTTGGCTTTTCGTTTTTTAAAATTTGGGGGCCCGTTGTGGCATTTTATAGTCGTACCGAGCTAGCCGCGCAAAGGAGACGTGGGCGAAATTTTTCGAAAATTTAGGGAGTTTGAAAATTTTTGAGAAATTTTGATAATTTAAAATTTGAATTTAAATTTGAATTGTGAAGGAAATAATATTGTTTGGAATCTAAGGAAGATTTTGGAAAGCTAGTTGAAGTAATAATGGCCTTTAATAAAAAGATTTGTTTTGACAAGTTGATAAACTATTTGATCTGGGAAGTGATAAACAGGTTGAGGATCATTCTTCTTAACTAGAAATTTCACGAAGAAATTCTTTTAAGCGGGGAAGAATGCGACGACCTAGAATTTTGAACATTTGAAATTGAAGTATTTAATTAATTTTAAATATTTGGAAGTTATTTTTAACTTGAATTTCAATTAACTATGAATTTGGCAATTAATTTTTGAATTTAATTATTGTAGTAGGGTAAAATATTTAATCTTTAGTTTTGAGCTTGTTAAAAATAATTTGAAGGCTTGAAAAATCTATAATGATAATACTGAAGATAATGGAAGTTTCCAAATTGGTTTTGAAAATGATTTGTTCATTTTTGAAATTATATCATTCAATTCGATATTTAAAAATAGCCTTCCAAAGCACAGTCTCGGAATTCGACGAAACTAGTTCCGCTGGATCCGTAATATTGTATTATTATCGGATTTTGAAATTTCTAATGTTTGAAGTGATTGTTTGGTCGTACTATAAACAAACGCATTGAAAATTTTATCAAAATTTAATTTAATAACTAGGTTCAAAACCCTATCTTCTCCATACGATTGAATTTGGACTCGAAGCCTTTTCCATTGCGTTCAAAATAGGGGTTCAACATTATAAACGCATGGCGGCACGTCTTGATTGGAGTTTAAGATTTTAAGTTGCATTTATTGAGGCAATTTCAATTTGAATTTGAATTCAAATTAAAAAACAGTACAAATTCACTACTGTAGCAGTGAACACTTAAAGGATATCGTTAAACAAGTTTTTATTTTTCCCTGCCCAAAATGAAACACACGTTGAAATATTTTTTAGCTCGTTCAAATAATTTTTTATAAACCTAGATAATCTCGTTTCCATCTCCTTTTCTTCTAAATTCCTTCAGAGAAAATCAAAAGAAAACTATGGCCGATTCTTTAAAACTCAAATCGAACAAATAGCCATATTTTTTTCCAAATTCAAAATCGAATGGCCGAAGCCGCCTTTTCTCCTCACATATATAAAAAATATATATATATAATAAAAGAAAATCGACTTCGTTCAAAAATCGATCGATTGTTGCCCGGCCTTGTGTTGGCAGAGATCCGGTTTGGTTCTTGGGGGCATCCCTCCAGAGGCATCCCATTTGGTAGGGAAGTTCCTTAGCCTGACCATTTGTTGGAAATCCCAAGAAACAATACGCGCCCTGTACGGTTTTAGTTGTATAACCTGCCATGGAATGTGGCGGTAACCTACTATTGAACATGGTAGCTATTGTAGGCATAATTGCGAAATGTCTATGCTGGCTAAGATTAATATTATACTTTTGAAATGTTTTCCACACTATGCACTAATAATAATAATATCAAAGAGATTTTTACGTATCAAGCATATTTGACTATCATTAGGAGAAATCTCCTCCAATTCTGCGTTTGCATTGTGTGTGTGGCGGGAGGCCTTATGGTACTTTCATTTTTCAAAAGCATAGCGGATTTCTTTTTATTTTCTTTGTGAAAATAACCGTTTTTAAGATCTCACACCAGTCCTATGACTAACCTGAAGTTTATTATTCCCTTTCTAAACTTTGGGTGTCTACAATTTTCCACACGGGCAGCCTAGAGTCAGTTTATCTGTTTTTCTAGAGCGAAGTCAGAAAAGATATGTTGTGGAGATCTGGAGTTCAAGCTGGATGGCGAGGCATATCGGTTGTATATGTTATATTCTTTTCCACTTTTGTTGTTGTAATACTCTGGTGATGTATGTATAAACTGATATAGTTCTTTATTTTAAGGATTATTCATTTATCTATTATATGTTGTTCCACTGCGAAATGTGAGATTCTGTTATTGTTTCTGTTTCTTCTTCTACCTTCTTCTTTAACCCTAATGGTCGGTTTTCCGGCATTCGACTGTGCGGCATTTGATACAGTGGACGTATTGATGTCGACTTTTGGGCGTCGAAAAATTAGGTCATCATAGTTGTTGATATGTGAGTAAGGGTAAAATAATTGAGGATAGATTTTAACATATATGAACACTAACTTAAACTCTATAACAAAATTCATACTTGATATACGATCTTCGAGTCTAATCGCCTTCTAAATTCGTAGTCGTAGATTTGTCAAATATTCTATCATTCTTATGTCGCCTTGATCGTCTTGGCATGAATCAAAACCTGTGATCCATCATTCTCTCCCTTTTTGATTGATGACAAATCTTTAAGATATATTGAAATATGAGCAAAATCTTGACAAAAATCCTTATATTACTCCCCTTGGATCCGAGTCAAAATTTTTGTTAAACCTGCGAATTTTGTTAGTAAAACACTTATTTTCCCCCTTTATCATCGACAAAAAAAGGAGATATGTGTGTGTGTGTGTGTATATATATATATATATAAATATGTAAGCAATATACCATCATTCATAATATTCACAACATAGATCATCATAAGAGCATATACGAATAATGACATGCACAACAATATGAAATAAAAATCACTTTCACAACATAGAACAAACTACATAGTTTTAAAGCATAAAAACATAACATTGTTCAAAAATAAAACATACCATTGTTCCAAAATACTTAAAACAAAACTAAGTAAACCACTTACTCATCATCATTTCCATCAAAGCTTTCTTCGCCTTTTTCATCGTCTGCCTTTACCACCCACTTCTTCTCCTTCTTCAGAAGTTGACAAGTGAAATGAGGTTGTGGATGCTTTCCTGGATCTGTAGGCACATGGATGAATGTGGAGGAGGATGGACCACAAGATAGTAATTCTCAAATATTATTTAAGAAACCTTTGATGTGAATTAGCGTTGAGTTTACTTTGGTAATGGTTGTCTCAACAAGAGATAGTCGCCTATCTAAAAGCTTTTGGCTTCTAGAGACAATTGTTAAAGCTTCTCATGGTTGAGCTTTCGGTCCAATCTCTTCAATTTCATGGAATTCTCGTGGAGGTTGTGGTTAGGAAGAGGTTGTGGCTTCGGTTTGTGGAGCTTGTTGTCTAGAAGAAGGTTGGGGTTGACATACCACTTGGTTTTCTAGCCAATGTTCAAAGGTTATTATAGTGTGGCTTCGGTATTGCTTTGGAAGTCCCATGAGGCTTAGAGTTTTGGTGGTAAGGGAACCAATAGCGGAATAGTCTAAATCAGGGAGATTAATTTCAAAATGGCGAATAATTCTCATGATATAAGCGTCGTAGTGTATGGTTTTCATATAGCCTTGGTTAAAAGTCAGAAATACATTGAGACTTACCTTAGCCAATTAATGGAACGCTGTCCCCAAATAGCATATAGCGATTGAAAATCTCGCCTATAAACCTTCTTGTAGCTTCCCGTACGAGGATTGATAGAATGAGTAAGAACTCGATGCACGATTCTAGCCTTCGGTCAAAACTCTATTACCTTGAGTTGTGTTAAGCCGTCGGAGAGAAAAAGATTCGGTTATCCATGTTAACTTCAATCTCCATAAAATCTTCTCCTTTGGAAGGCAATTGAGAATCCTTCTTAGTCGAGCAACCGATAAAAATATCTTCACACCGAATACGACAGTCCATATACAATCATCGAGGTTTTGAATATTATGGTGATCCAAGTTGAGGCTCGCATAGAAAAGCTTGATAAGGAGACGATTTATATTTAAGGTGTTGGTATTGTAATCGTGTAAGGATTCAAAACCACTTCTTCTAGCAAGGTCTTTGATTGCATATGAGACAAAATCGGGATCTTAAACAAAAGAACCTTCAAAGATTCTTGAGTTTTTCATCTTTATTGATTCTTTAACTGCCTTTTCGTTGTGAAGCCATCCTCTAATTTGTGATTCAAAGGGTTCAGCGGAGGATGAGGAGGGTCTTGCTCGTTTAGGAGGCATTTTGGGTTAGGGTTTAGAGAAGAAAACTTGAAATTGATGTAGGGATTTGGGGTTTTTGGTGGAAAGGATATATAGAGAGTGAAAAGGAAAACAAAATAATGAAGGGTTGTTTTCATGAAGTTTATATTCGGAATTGAAATGTTTATTTGCACTGAAAAACCCGGTTTCTAGATTCAATCGATTGGATATTCAATTTCAGTTGACTGAATGATGATCTGAGACCCTTAAAATGCTGGGAAGTAGGTTAAGTCGACTGACCTTACGAATATTGACTGAATCTTTCTCAAGAATAATTAGTTCATTTTTAGGGAATTCACGACTGAATTATTAAGTCGGTCAACTGGAATGTAGAATTTTTTTATTTTTAACAGTATTTAGTCGGCTGTCAGTCGACTGAATTTCCTAACAAAGCAGATCATCATTTTTATTAAGCAAAGAAAATATACAATGATATTAAAAAATAATAGTAGAGACAAACAATAGAAAGAAAATTTCTTGGAGGATCCAAAAGACGTGGAAGTTGCACATTCCTTCGGCTCGATGGTAATTTCTCGTTCCAGTTGAATAGTAGAGCGATCCTATGAATTCGGAGAATAAGATGGCTGCCGGGGAGATGGATTATGCATATAATTGTTTGACGGTGAGGAACCGCAAAATTTTAGAGCAAATTTCTCGAGTAGACTAAGTATCCTGCCATGATTCTCCTGTTCATTGAACATCTCTCTTTGTACGCTTAATGATTGTCTTTGATAATGGTGTATATCTTCTATTTTTTCAGCAATAGATGGAGAAACAAAACCAAGATTCCTTTGTACTTGCTTAGATTCAGGCGTATATCCAGTATGATAGCCAGGAGGGACTATAGGAACAGGCTCGTAAATTGGAGTAGGAGTTGGTAGATGAATGGAACCCGAACTTAGAGAGGAACAGTCTATGGAGGAATACTCTGAGGTTTCTTGTGAAGACATGATGATGAAAAAAGATCGTGTAATTTCTTAAAAATGATATGAAAAGTATAATAAATAAAGTTTTATATAAGACATAAATTTTCAGAAATAGCAAGCAAACTAATGGTAAATAGATTATGACCAAAAAAGAAATGGTTGGTTAGAAAGTAAAACTCCTGTATGGTTTAAATTTGAACTCTGAAAATAAAAAATATAAAGAGAGGTGAAGTATAGCTTTAGATGTGAAAAATCATATAGCAAAAAGGAAATGCATGTGATTTCTAGCCGTGAGACAAGAGATCGAGTGTTGCAGCTCCATTGTTGAATAATTTTTTAAAAAAAATCTAAAAAACTAAAGATATTACTTATAAATCTTTTTATGATAAAATTCCTAGTTCTCTTCTTAATTTTATAAAAATATTTCCATTTAATGGTTTTGTAAACATATCAGCCAGCTGGTTTTCAGAAGACACAAATTCTAATCTGACTATATCCTTTTCAATATTATCACGAAGAAAATGATAACGAAAGTCAATATGTTTTGTTCGTGAATGATTTATAGGATTTTTAGAAAAGTTTATAGCTCTTGTGTTATAATAAAAAATAGTTGATTTAGATAAATTTATTCCAAAATCTTGAAGTGTTTGTTGCATGTAAATGACCCGAGCACATGCTAAAGCAGCTGAAATATATTCTGCTTCACAAGTCAAGAGGGAAACACAATTTTGTTTCTTGCTAAACCAAGATACTAGGAATTGTCCAATAAAGTGACAAGTCTTACTTTTACTTTTTCTATCTGTCCAACATCCTCCGAAGTCAGTGTCACTGTATGATACTAACTCAAAAGCACATTCTTTCGGATAGCAAAGTCTGAAATCTTTAGTTTTGCCTAGATAACGAAATGTTCGTTTCGCTACTCGCATATGTGATTCTTTAGGATTTTCTTGAAATCGAGCACATAAACAAACACTCATCATTATGTCAGGTCTACTAGCAGTTAGATAAATTAACGATCCAATTATACTTCGATATAATTTTTGGTCAACACTTTTGCTATCGTCGTCTCGATCGAGATGAATTGTTATACTTATTGGAGTTGGTTTGGTAGAAGTATTTTCCATATCAAAGTGTTTAATTAGATTATTATAGTATGTTTTCTTGATTAAAAAGAATTCCATTATCTAATTGTATAATATGTAGTCCAAGAAAATATGATAGTTCTCTCATATGTGACATTTCAAATTCTTTTGTCATTATGTTAGAAAATTCCTGACATAATTTATCATTTGTAGAACCAAAAATAATATCATTAACATAAATTTGAGTGATTAAAATATACATTTAAGTATGTTTAGTAAAAAGAGTTTGACTAAACTTTCCAATTTCAAAACCCGAGTCTACAAGATAGCTTTTAAGACGTTCATACCAAGCACGAGCTGCTTGTTTTAGACCGTATAAATTTTCTTGAGTTTATAGACATGGTCTGGAAATTTTTCATATGAAAACAGAGAAGGTTGTTCAACATAAACATTTTCTTTTATATATCCATTTAAAAAAGCGCTTTTAACATCCATTCGATAGAGTTTAAAATTATGAAAACATGCAAAGGCCAGTAAGATACAAATTGCTTCTAGTCGAGCGACTAGAGAAAATGTTTCTGCATAGTCAATTCATTCCTCTTGATTATATCCTTGTGCCACTAGTCTAGCATTGTTCCTAGTGATATTTCCTTGATCATCGGCTTTATTTTTGAAGACCCACTCAGTACCGATGACTGTTTGATCACTCGGCCTAGGAACTAAGTCCTAAACTTCATTTCGTTCGAATTGGTTTAGCTCTTCTTGCATTGCTATAATCCAATAGTCATCAGTAGAGGCTTCTTTAGCATTTTAGGTTCAATGTTAGAAAGGAATGCCATATGGCCCATTTTATTAAGTTGATTTCTAGTTCTAACATGTAAATTAATATCTCCAATGATATTTTCTACCAGGTGATCTCGTAAAATCCTAGGTGGAGATCTTAATCCATCTGCATTATGAACAATATTTTCATCTTCTCCAAAATTATTTTGAGTAACCATATTTGTGACCGTCTTAGTTATTATCTCATCATCCTCAAGATTCTTATTAAATTTAAAATTCTCATCAAAGGAAACATGAAGTGTTTCTTCAATTGTTTTAGTTCTTTTATTAAAAATTCGGTAAGCCTTACTTCGTTTCGAATATCCTACGAAAATTCCTTCATCGAATTTAGGATCGAATTTTCGAAGTTGATCTTTTGTTTTTAGAATAAAACATTTTGAACCAAAAACTTTAAAATATGAAATATTTTGTTATTTTTCATGAAAAAGTTCATATGAAGTGTGTTTCGTTAGTGGTCGGATGGAAACACGATTCAGAACATAACAAGCAGTTGCTACTGCTTTTGCCCAAAAATGTTATGGTAGAGTGCTTCCATTTAATAATATTGTGGCACATTCTTGTAGGGTTCTACTTTTCCTTTCTACAACTCCATTTTTTTATGGTTTTCTAGGAAAAGAAAATTTATGGTAAATTCCTTTTTTATTACAAAAAAGTTCAAAAGCTTCGTTTTCGAATTCACCTCCATGATCAATTCTAATGTTTTCAATTTTTATGTTTTTGACATTTTGAGTTCTTTTAGCAAAGATTTTAAAATTTTCAGACGTATCACTTTTATTTTTCATAAAAATAGTTCAAGTATATCTTAAAAAGTCATCTACTATAACAAACACATATTTGCTATGGTTTATGGATTGAACTTGTGTTGGGGTAAAAAGATCCAAATGCAATAGTCCAAGTGGTTGTAATGTAGAAATATTTTTCTTAGATTTAGAAGATGATTTTGATAATTTACTTAATTGACAAGCATCACAAATACTGTTTACTTTAAAACTCATTTTTGGTAAACCTTTTACTAATTCATTTTTAGATAATTTGTTTATAGCTTTGAAATTTATATGACAAAATCTTTTGTGCCGTAACCAAGGAACATTTTCTTTGGCTATTAGACACATATTAGTGTTGTGATTTATTAGTATTTAATTCATATATATTTTTATATCAAAAACCTTCAAAAATAAGATTTTTATTTTGATCAAAATGCTACACTTATTTTTAGAAAAAGATATATTGAATCCTTTGTCACATAGTTGGCTAATGCTAAGTAAATTGTATTTTTAATTTTTAAATAGCAAGATAGTTGTAATAAGAGGTAAATTAGATATACAGTTATTGCTCACATCGCTTTTGCCGATGATGTATCCTTTTGAATTGTCCCCAAAAGTGACAGAACCTCCATCTAAGTAGGTAATGTTTGTTAACATCTCTTTGTTTCCTGTCATGTGTTTTGAGCAACCATTGTACAATATCCATTTTCCTCTCTTTTTAAGTGGTACCTCCAAGAAATAAAGAATTAACATTGGTACCCACTTTTTGTCAGGGTCCTAAGAGTTAGATCTTTGGAAACCAAACCCAAGAGAGTTCAGAATTCTTTTTAAAAATAAAGTCTTTATTTTTTTAAATAGTTTCTATAAAAGATTTTATATATTTGTTTTTAATCAAAGAATTATTTGTTTTAGGAACCCAAATCTTAATTGGTTTAGAATAATTTTGAAATTTTGAAATTGATTTTACAACAGTATCATTATTCATTTTGAAATTATTATATAAATAATTCCTTTTCTTTGAAATACTTTTTGAAACTTGCTTATATCCCAATCCCCTTTCATTTGAAACTGTCTGAGAATTTTCTATACATGTAGAAAGATTCTCTCTTCCTTTGTAAAAATTAGGGACTTTTTAGTAATATCATCTAATTTTGTTTTAAGACTAGAAATATCTAATTCTAATATTTTAATATTAGCCTTCAAATTATGATTTTCAACTAAGAGAGCATTATCCTTTTTCTTCTGAGATACTATTTCTTGACCCAATATAGAGAGTTGAGATGTCGTATTAGAACAAGATTCTTGAGAAGTTTCAAGTTCTACTTCTAAAATTTCTTTCTCATTTCTTAACATATCTACCTCAATTTCAGTCCTAAAAGACTTTCTTTATATTTTCTTTTCATTTTTTTTAGTTTGTCAAGCAATTCAGAGTTTATTTCCACTAAATCATCAAAAGTTAAATCACTCACTTCGTCATTTATGGACATAAAACATACATTGGCTTGTCCAGAATCATTGTCTGTATCACTGTCTGATGATGAAGATGATTCTGAATTATCCCATATAACAAAGAAGGCTTTCCTTTTGAATTTTTCTTTATTATTCTTAAATATATCTCTCTTTCGATCAGGATAGTCTTTCTTGATGTGCCCTTTCTTATGACATTCATAACATTCTAGAGCTGAAGATGATGGCTTGTTGTTGTTATTATTATTGGTGAAGTTGTTCTTGTTGTTTCTGAATTTGTTGCCCTTTCTGAATTACAAAAACTTTTTGAAATTCTAAGCAATAAATGCCATATCTTCCTCATCTAAATCTGATTCATCCCTTTCTACTTGGAATGTTATATTCTTCTTATCTTGCGCCTATATTCGTTTTTCCTAGAGACAACTTCATAAGACATTAGATTTCCTATAAACTCTTCTGGTTTAATGGTTGAAATGTCGTTAGCTTCTTCGATTGCTAAGATTTTTCATTTCCACTTATTCGTTAAAGAGTTGAGGATTTTTGAAACAATATCAAAATCTGAATATTTTCTTCTAGTGTTAAGAGGGAATGATATACGTCTTGAAACCTAGAGTATATTTCATTAATAATTTCATCTTGCTTCATTTTGAAATTCTAGAACTGATTTTTGAGCGTAGAAATCTTACTCTGCTTTACTTTGTTGGTACTTTCATGTGTAATTTTAAGTGTACGCCAAATTTCATAAGCAGTATTACGCATGCTGACTTTATTAAACTCATTTTTGTCCAATGCACAAAATAACATATTCATAGTTTTGGCATTTGCAGTAGCATCTAATTTTTGTGTGTTAGACCATTGTGAATATTTAGTGGTAGGTATGTTATATTCTGCTTGAGAAATATTCTAGGTTTCATAACTATTAGCTTGCATATAAATTCTCATTCTAGTAGACCAATAGTTATAGTTTAACCCGTTAGATAGTGGTGGTGGAGCATTAGATTGTCCCTCAGTGAAACTTGAGCTATTGTTGTTTTCCATATTACTAAAATATCATATAAGTGTGTTACTGTCATAAGACGACCTGCTCTAATACCAAATGAGAGTTACTGTACTATAGAATCATATAATATGGAATATATATTAAACTTGTTAACTTGTGTGGAAAGTAACTATAAAATAAAAATCGTAGTAAAATGACAATAGAGATTTTTATACTAGTTCGAACTTCCCGTTCTACGTTCAGTCTGAGACTCCTTCTAGAATTCAAACTAGAAACCCTCACTTAACCCAAAGGAATAGGTTTACAATGCCTGAGCACTCAACATGACTTCTACTGCCTAAAGAACTGAATATGACTTCTTCAGCTAGAGCAACCGAACAGGACTTTGAATACAAGTAAACTGATTGTCTTGATTTTTTTTTGTTCTTTTAACAACATGGATTTGCCAATTGAAGTACACCCTTCCTATAATCTTTCCTCAAGTATAATATATGTAATTTTGTGTATATGAAGAATAGGAAGATTTAGATTGCTTAAGAAATGTAGAACTATAATCGTAGCTTTAAGCAATAGATAGTTGAATGTTCAAGGAAACAGAAAATCAAAAACTAAGATCTTGTAAATTCAAAAAGTGAAGTTATTGATCTTGAAAATCATGTTTATTTATGTAGACAAAGAGTTACAACCTCTGGTGAAAGGTTCTATCGAGCAGTAATGGATGTAACTCTCTACGAAGAAGAAACCTATTCGCAAAAAGAAGTATCTCTTCGTAAGTATGACAGTTATAATCAGGTCAGTCGACTAGTCAAGGAACTTCAGTTGACTGAATTAAAAAAAATGCACATATGTATGCGCAGGTTCAATCGACTGCCTATGTTCATTCAGTCAACTGATCTACGAATTTCCATAAAATCAGTTTGAAAAACAATGCAAATTCAAATTTAAATAATCATTGTTGATATGTGAGTGAGTGTAAACTAATTGAGGATATATTTTAACATATATGAACACTAATTTAGACTCTATAACAAAACTCGTACTTGATATACGATCTTCGAGTCTAGTCGGTTTTGAAATTCATAGTCGGAGATTTGTCGAATATTCTATCATTCTTATGTAGTCTTGATCATCTTGGCATGAATCAAAACCTGAGATCCAACACGATGCACATGAAACATCCGCATGCAATATTCGATTTGATCTCATTCTCGATCACATAGGTTTCACTTCTAGTCTAATATAGATCACTTGATCTCTCTAGTTTGGACTTCAATTTGGTTTCTTGATTGGAAACCCCCATTCTCCATGCATAGCCATATACTATGATAGAAAACATCCGGATTATATCATGAATCTGTATCACTTGCTCGCCATCATGAATCGAGTATAAAATCCTTGTCCGGACCGGTATAAACCACCTTGAAAACATGTGTTCGAATACCGGATCATGAAAAAACATATGAATAAAAAGATCTACATACAACTTACGTATTTATCATATTAGTTTCTTAACTATACCAATATATTTTATCACATTCTTTTATATAAATAGCATGTCTTATTAATACTAAAATCATTTATGAACCATTTCATAAAAGCGTAACTTCAAGTTTACAAACAATTATAACTTAAGTTCATACTTGTATAATACTCTATGATATCCTAAGAGTATATACAACACATCAAATTTATTTTACTTAATAAGTATACTTAACTAATTCAAAACTTGTTTTATACTTACTACTTTATCAATTTAAGTGTTATATAAACCCAACTTTTATACTTCCACACAAAAACATTTTGCCTCAAGTTTTATAATGATACGGAGTTCCCGTTTGTCCAAAATTATCGAAAATTTCTGTTTCATTTTAACAAATGAAAAGTATCAACCAACATATCATACATGAAGTAACAAACCAACTGTCCTAATGCATAGGATACACATATCTATAAAATACCTGACAAGAGAATTTAGAACTAAACACTGGTTTTCATTTAAAATGAATTTTCAATAATACAAACATATAAATTTTGTACAACGAATCATACTTTTGAAATTAAATCAGAATCTATTTTAACAAAACAACTCTATAGCATCCCCCACTCAAAAGCCTAAAAAAGGACGTCGACGATGTTGTAGTCATCACCGAAATTATTTTCAAGCGATAGAAGTGAGTTCAGTATAACCAACCCATAGTTTTGGTACTCAATCAAAATCATTCCAATACAGTAACAAATATTTCGTACAATAACACTAAGCATCATGATCTCAACTTCCTAAATCAATTTTGGAAATATTTACTTTCAAATAATTTTATTATTATTTTCGCCAAAATCTTGAAAAATATTTTCAAAGACACTAGAATTTAAGTTCTCAAAATCCCTGTTTAAATCCTTTTTGTTTGTAAATCATATTTTATAATTAAATAAATTTCTTTTACAAATATTTTCACCAATATTTATTTCCAAAATAGTCTATTTTTCCTTTTTGATCATAGTAAACATCTTTTACTAAATTTAACTTCTAATCCCGCATTATCACCGAACGCCTTATAGTCAAACCGTAAAACTCAATTCATATGGTGGTCGTTTCAATGTGCCCATAATTATTGTTTACCTATTCCATGATGTAGAAGGGAAAAACTACTCAAAAACTGGTTGAGCACAAATTAACAGCAAACTACAGTCAATGTTCCAAAACTGTATGAGCATGATTTCAAAAATCATTAAGGTTATGAGGTATGAAAATTTATGAAGCATTAGAGTTAAAAAACATAAATGGGAAAGCAATAAGAGATAGTATACCCTTAAGAATCCACTTCCCCTTCTGAGTAGTAGAAATAACAAAGACCCTAGGATGCTTCTCTTCCTTGAGCATGGGACAATCTCTAGCAAAAAGGCCAGGTTGATGACAATTGGAGCACTCCATATGTGCCTTAACCATCTGTCATCCTCTGTCCAACCTACACTTATTAGAAAAGTGACCCCTCTTCCCATACTTATTTCAAATAAGGTTGGACCAATTCGACCAAAAATTGTGCTTCTTATCCCCGGCTGGTGCAGAAACAATAGGCCTTGGTACCAAACCCTCAAACCTCAAACCCATATTCAACGAATTCATAAAAGGCCCCATAAGGTGATAAGTCATGTCTCTTTGAAACTCGAGATGCATACTTTCCACAAACATCTCATTCTTCTTCTACAACATGTCAACTAACCCTAACCCAAACCAAGACAAAGCAATGAACCAGGTTTCGTACTCTGCCACTATCATGGCCCCTGTTGCAAATCCAAGAAGCTTTTAAATAACAAAGTATTTTTGGCTTCTAGAACAAATTTCATCTCAAACTCATCTTTAAATTGGGCCCAAGGGAAGTTTTTCTCTTGGACATCAGCTGTAATAGAACTCTACCCATCTGTTCTACATCTTTCATATGTCATAATGCTAATCTATGCTTCATCACGTCATTTACCTCCATATCCCCAAATATCCAATCACATAATTTGATCTAAATCTAAACTTCTATAATCGTCTCCATCCACCAAACCTCTTACTTCTCAACCTCTCATAATTAGGACAAAGTGAAGCAAGACCCATCTGAGGCCTGACCTAAACGGCCTCCTCTACGACATTTTCCCTCAGTTCCCCAACTGAAGCACTATTCCTTTATGCTCGATTCCTGCTATTCATGACAGTACTATACTGACCACATCTGGCAATGGCAACTATAGTACTCATAATTCTTACTATCTTATCAAAGTAAAACTTCTTTTAGGACACGAAAGGATGGAGTTATTTAAATGAAAGGATTACTAAGAAGGAGATATCCCTATGGAAAATTATTAAAAGTCTAGTCTGCAAATTACAAATGTGCTGTCATATGTATAATAACTTGACTCATTCTAGGGTGTCACTTACCCTATCTTTAATGAGCTATACCCAACCAAACCCAAGGTGTTCGCTCAACCTTATGCTATGATACCAAATGCAACGACCCAATTTTTCAACCCTTGAATGTTGACACTAAATACATCCATGGTATTCATGTGCCGAACACCTAAGTGCTGGAAAGATAGAAAATCAAGGTAAATAAAAAGAGAAATGGAATAAGAAAGAGAGAACATAATATCAGAATCTCATAAAAAAACAATAATATATAATATCAACGGAACGGTACAAAGGATTACTGCGAAAACAAAAATTTTAGAGTTACCAAAACCTATACTACATAAGCCTTGACAGTTATAACTGTCTATCCTCACAATGCTGATACATACAATATAGTAATGCAGCGGAAATAAGAATACTACGGTAGATAATCATCCAATTCCTCTACATAAGCTCCAAAGCGGCCATTGCTAAATATGGAAACATTTACGGGACTGACTCGAACATTATATGAAAATAACACCCGAATCAGTCTGTTAAACCAACGTGAAAAATTCAAGAAATATGTAACAAGCAACAGTGACCATTAAGACCATATAGATTGCCATAATGGGTTCCTCCTTAAGGAAACCAACCATTCATTAAGTTTAATATAGTTATATAATATGTAATGTCTAATGTAGAATATAAATCATATCAAATCGCTGGAATGGTTACATTGGTTCCATTCAACAGCATACCAGAGGTTCAAACAAAACCGCCAAAGTATATTTGCATAATAGATCTTTCAACGGAGATGCTTCTGATAAACTAAAGCGAATCTCCATAACAAGAACTAAAAACTATCTTTCGAGCACCGTATATCTCTAGATAAAATGCAGCGTAAGATAAACACAACCGACCTATTGCCAGCACATAGTATGAACTGCGTGGAACTAAGTATCATTAACTCCTGCTGGCATTATAAGATATAAAATAGTCAACACATTTTCTAAAAGACTACAAATGCTTAAAAATTCCTTTAAAATGTTTTATATTACTTATAATAGGTGTTAAAACATTTTTCCGAAATATTACTTTAAAATAACGAGTTTATAAACTCTTTGAACCTTAGAAAGACAAGTTTTCATTATAAAAACTTTTTCTTCAGACATTCATAATAATTCTTGAAAATTTATAAATTTCTCAAATAACTTTGAAATACTCTAATATGAGTTAGTAAACACTTGCAAAAAGAATGAAATAAAATACTTAAATTTAGATATCTTTTCAAACCATTAAAGTCCGAAAATCAAGGCTAAATGGGGCGGTATTACACAAGTGAAGTTTTGGCTACTTTTCCAAATGTTGCTTAACTTTTACTATCCAAATTTATTATGGAAGTAAGCATGCATGTAAAATATAATAAATATAATTAGAAATCCATCTCTCCACAAAGTTCCGTAGTAATCACAAAAAACAAGAAAATTCCTATTTGCATCCACTGCGATTATCGCTATAAGTGCACTTTCAAATCCAAATCTAGTATAAACCAAAGTCGATCTACAACCTATGTACTTTATTTCAAGGTTATTCCACATGTTATACAAGTCCATTCAGATCTTCTCATGTCTGTTCAAGTCCATTTAAGGCCATACATATGTCACTTGCTTTCAAAGCAAGAATCAAAACCAAATTTGAACAAATATCGACATCAATTCAAACAACTTAAACACAAAATATATATGTTGTGTTTTTCATTCAAAATGGTGCGTAACTCGCCTTATAACCAACAAACAAGCAAGCCCAAGCCAACCAAGCCTAACATCTCCCTTGCAACTACCTTCTTCCTTCTCATCCTTGCTTTTAAGCCCAAACACCCCTATAATTGTTCATGGCCTCTTGATCTAGGGGGAGAATGGCTTTTCTTCGTCCAAAAAAATAGCTAGGAGTTGTTGTAATGTTATTCCAAGACTTCACTCCAAATTTGAGTTGATTTGGATGAGTTTTGCAAATATCTTTAGAACATTGAAGAAGAAGACATTAAAAAGTTTGATTTTTCTTTGTGAATTTGTAATATTTAACAAGGATATACCTTTGCTTATATAGACTCAAAAAAATTTCTCTTTAGCATTGCTCTCACCCCCCACTATGAAATGGAAAGCTCACCTACTATCGCTTCTCCTTTAATCACTTCCCCTTTAGGCATATTTCTATTATACCATTACATAATAATATCTCTTATCCATATAGAAGCTTTTAGAACCTTCCATTGCTTTATAAAAAGTAGCTTGTGTCAATTAATTACTAATGTGTTCATTTAATCATTATACAAGTGCATAAGGTTTGAATAACTTATTTCAGTCAAAAAGCTGTTTATCGATAAACTAATTTTCGGTCACATTATCGATTTTTCTTCAAATAATATATTTTTGTAAACAATTTTCAAAAATAAGTTTATTATCATTATTTATTAATTAAATGACGTTTAACAAGGTTATAAAATTACATTTATAACACTTAACTATATGTCAAAACTTTTCGATATTCGAAGACGAACTGTTTGGATTTCCAAGTCGCTACATAAATGGTTGGTATGGTAGATTATTAAACATAAATGGTAGGGTAGAACTAATAAAAATGGTGATTCAATCTATGGTATTATTTTGGTTGCATATTTTTCAAACGCCTAAAAATATGATAAATCAAATAGAAAGCATATATACAAACTTTCAATGGTACGACAAAAAATATTTAGTTAAATGGAACACAATTTGCATACCTAAACAAGAAGGGGGTGTAGGACTGAGGAATCTGCATGAGATTGTAGACTCTGTTACAATTAAATTAGTTTTGAAATTTTTTGGAATAACAAAGTCTCTGGGCCAAATGGATGAAACAAAGGTATGGTGGCAAACAATTTTTTTGGATTATTCACGAGAACATTAACCCTTTGTTATTGGAATTGGACCAATCGGCAGTCGAAAAAATGGGTAATTTCAAAAACACTCTTTTTGGATTTTCATTAGGCCTATATAGTCTAAACGTTTATTAGATCCAATCTAATAAAAATTTAAATAAAATCATATTTTTTTTAAATTGTTAACTTGGAGATTTAAATATGACTTATATAGGTACTATAATGAATGCATCAAGTACATTCATTTATATGAATTGTAACGACTTGATATTTTCAACCATTCGCGTCCAAACATGCTGGAATTGAATTGCTCAAAATACCAGATTGTAAGTTTATATTTGGCAAAACTCAGCATATACAGTAAAAAATAATCACAGAATCACAAAAACAGAGTAATATACAATATGCAGCGGAAACAAATGAATAGTAGTTCATGAAGCTACTATATATATATATATATATATATATATACAACAGAATAAGATACATAGAAGTCTCGAATACAATAGTCAAATACAAGATCAGAATACATCATTGGAATCAACTGGATATCTGAAAGCTGGATAGATAGTTGGATCTCTAAGCGAAGCTCCAACTCCAAAGGTGAGTCTCAAAAGCTGAACCACTCAGTTTGACCCGAGCGTAAAGCAAAACACAAAACACTCGAGTCACGATTAACATTCTTATATCAATAAATCCAACTCAAGTGAAATAACAATAGAAATACAAGTAACTCAAAGGATGTTTGGGATAACCATCCTCTAAGGATCCATTAAACTATTTATAGGTATGCTAAGTAGATAATGCCTATCAGTAGTATAAAGTATCAAAATAGCGTTAAGGCGGTACCATTATCCCCCTTAACACATTTTATATAAGCGTCATAGTCTGTACAGCACTGTAAACTCCAACATAAACTAGTGGGCTATCAGGGAGTACTCCATAGGTATAACACAAAACAAATCGTAGTGGTCGTGCATAGGGATACGAGTATGATAAGGCACATGAGGCAATACCCAACGTAGTGAAACTACCGTTTGCCTGATCCGGACTGGTGAGAATGCATCGCCGCAACGATCGCAACACCGCGAAACAACACTTCCAATTCAAGGGTGCACACCAGTCAAAAACAAGCAATGAGCAGTTTACGAAGAAGTGTGTCCACTAGCGGTAGCTAACCTTATTGGCCCGACACGGCTCCTATTTAAGTCATTTCAAATTTGACACAAGTGTCAAGGCTATCCATTATCGTTCTCTTTCTTCAAATCCAGCAACGTCATCATTCCAACCACTTCATTATGGATCACACTTCGCGTATAATAGTTATTAAAGTGGTTTTCGGTTTAGACAGAGAGTATGTCCCTAACCGATCTCGGATTCTTTAATAACTACGTAATTATTACACCGATTTGTCATTTATAAACCCTCAAAATAGTTTATATTACAAAACCAAAATATCATTGACATTTCAAACCCATATCAATACGATATCACTTCCATTTCAAAACTAAATACGATATCATTTCCATTTAAATATATCCGTCTCAAATATATCCATTTACAAAATCTCAGTACTTCGAAGTTATAACACTTCCTAAATCAAACACTTTGGAAATCATAGTACTTTCGAAATCAGAATTTAGAAATCATAATGCTTTGGAATCATAACACTTCTCACTTAACTGTTTAAATATAAATAATTGTATATATAATAAAATAGTTTATAATTTAAAATAGTTTATATAAAATAGTTATAATTAAAAATAATTTATATTGAAAATAATTTATATTAAAACAGTTTTTATGAAATAAATTTATAAAGTAACATATGTAAATAGTTTTAAATATAATTTAAAAATACTTTATATAATAAAATAGCTTCCTTAAATTTCACAAATCAATTCCAAATCAACACCAATCTCAAATTTCAAATTTAGTCAAATCTCAAATCATCAATTTCAATTCAATTCAGTTTTCGATAAACCATTTTATCGATTTCAAATACATATTTGTACCACAAATAAACCATCTAATTTCGATATATTCCAAAGCTTTAAATATTTCACAATCTTAAAACTAACTTTGATAATTTCATATATATCTTAATTTAACTTTATTATTATTTAGTTTTGAAATATTGACTTAATAAATCCAATCTTATTTAAATAAAACCCCAAATCACAAATAAACTAAATATTTCCTTCAACTTATTTAAACTTGCAATAGTCATTTAAATCACCTTAACCAAAATCAAGTTATAAAATTATATCCTTTAAAAATTTCAAATTTAATAAGTTTCAAATTGATTTCTAATTAAATATATTTATTGATTAAATACAATTTCAAATCAATTTCAAATCTATCTTCTCAACCTTAATTTATTAAAATCATTATGACCTCTATATTAAAATATAATTTCAATAAATACTTAACCACATTATATTTAATAAATCAAACTTTATTATTAGACTTATTTTATATCAACAAACTTATACATAGCTTAAATTTAAGGATTTAATATATATAAAATAATATTTATATAATATCAAAATCAATATTTATTAAACCATATATTTCATTCCAAACCATGGAAACCCTTCTCAAAATATTTATCTATAGACCAACGGTGTCTGTATATAATTTTCTAGCCTATGGCAATGATATGGATATTTATCACTTCAATTCGAAATTTAAATATATACGGGTGTATATATATATCATTTCAACCCGCAATCCCAAATTCAATTCAATGAAAATCGCTTGGGTTTATCATTTCAACCTATAACGATCTTCTCCTATTCTACAGATCGTTCAGGTATGTATCATTTCAACTCATAGTGATTCTATACTAACAGGGAACTTGCAGAGTGATAACAGATATGATAATAATATAACAGGCATATATCATCAATAGAAATAACAAATAATGGTGTCCGATGTCATAGGTGAACTGATACAGGTAATAGAATATATATATAATAGTGTAAATACCTAACATCAACATATTTCAATTGTCGTTTCAATTGAAATCAAATTTAATCAATAAAAGAACATTAGTCGTGAGTGATTGCTCACCTTTCGAGGCTAGAGAGTTTGACAAAAAAGTAAGCTATGAATTTTAAAGCAAAGTGAAATGGGCACGAATCGACAAACAAAAGAAGATAAATAGAGTTGATGAAAATGAATCAAATCAGTTATATGAGTGAATTGATATAGATATAACATATAAAATCATATATATATATATGTATGTATGTATATATACAAAATCATATTTTAAATTTTTAAACATTAATTAATAATATATATATATATATATGTATATGTATTTCAAAACTCATTGCTTTGAATTTTAAAACACATAAAACAAAGTCTCTATTTGTAAATTTTAAAACCAAACAAATGTATACATTTATATAAACTAACCTACTGTAATAGATAATATAGATCAACAAACAAATCCACCTTTTCATCATACATAAAAGACAACAGACTACAATCTTACATTATATATATATATATATATATATATATGTAGGCTGTACCAAAATTACATATCTCTATTATATTATATTTTTACAATATTATATTTTAAACTCAATGTTTACTATAAAACATTATTGAGTTTTAAAACATATATAATAAAGATCTGAAACCACTTATATTATGCATTCATTAAAGATGTTGAAATTATAAGTAGAAAAATATAAATAAGTAAGTCAAAATATACAGCTTATTACAAGAACACAACGCAAAACCCAACTTATAATATAACATACATATAAACAATATGTATACATATAGAATATATAAATTTTAGACTTAAACGAACCTTTATATAGAATATAACACAAAACAGTGAAGAGGAAAATATGTAACTTATATATATAACATATATATCATATACTGTAACTTTATTTATAGAAATACAACATAACCACCACTAGTATAGCTTTCATATTTCAATCGTATGTTCTTATACACTAATCCATAACAACAGAGCCTATCCAATATAAACTACAAATTATTCAAATTCAAAATCAGTATATATAAACTAATATACATACTAATATATACTATCTATAAAGGAGATCCACAAACCAAGTTTATATAACTTAATATATGTCTATGTACAGTACAACTATTATTAGATTTCAAAACACATACAAGATAAACTTTCCATATACACACTCTAATACCAGATTCATACATACTTGTAAATACGTAAGTTAAATACATAAAAACCCATATAAAAATAAAATGCGGTCTGACATATTATATTTTTATGCATATAAAATTTTATTTTTACGTAGGCTTACTACTATAATAATAAATGATGTCCAACAATGCATACATAACAGCAGGCTAACTTATGATGTAATACATTGAAATAAAATATAATATAGCATAATATAATATAATATAATATAATATATATAAAATATACATATAATACTTTTACAAACAAAATAGAAAGTTGAACACACCTATACTTATAGGATCCACTAACTTGCATACAAAAATGTATATAATTTGGACACATATGATATATTCAGACTTTGCATGCAAGTTGACAAGCAACATAGAGTGTATGCTTCCTTGATACACGGCCAAACAATGACGTGTGCTATCTTTTTTTTCCTGAGGAGGTGGCTGTGGCCAAAATGAAGAGATGATGAGGTGAACATGTTGTTGACTTCAAAGTGGCGGGTTGCATGGTACGGGTGTAGACGTGGGACCAGATGTGGTGCAAATGAAGGGTCGAGCAGTGGTGGATCGGCGGCACTGCGTGTTGATGGGCGGAGGACGTCGGAGAAAGTGGAATGGTCAGTGAAGAGAGTGGAGAGGCATGGGAGGAGGTGTTGGAGCCGTGGGTTTTCATTTGAGGTGGATGACTACAGGGATGAATACGTAAGTAGTGGGAAGGAGAGATGTGGCTGAGATTTGGAAGTGGAGGAGAGAGAGCAACAGTTGTCTGCTTTCAAAAGTTTATATGCGATATATGTTTTATTTTATGAACAGAGGAACGAAGCAAAGATATTGGGAACCGAAAAAAAATTGTTATGGAAAATAGAAAAAGTTAAACATTGATATCTGTGAAATAAATAAAGTTTGTGACGATTCGTTTCAGCCGATGGAAAACAAACGGACAAGGAAACAAAAGGATAAAGTGGGTACTGATACGATTCAACGTTTATAGATTTTGCTGTCCACCGAACGTCAAAACAGACATACGAAGATACCGTGGAGATCAGCACGATGAGACGATCAAAACGGCATACGGATATCAGTGGTACAATTGAACTATAAAAATTCGAATTTTCTACTAGCGGAAAATGCAGCAAAAACGCAGAAAAATAAGATCGACGGTGTAACGACCCACAAATCCGTACCCCTTGAGTCAACACTATTCTATCTAAATCAACTCAAGTTGTACAGAAATACGAACCATTTGGGTAAAGAAGAAGAGGTAGAAGAAGAAGATAGGAAACAACAACAGAATCTAACCATCGCAGGGGAATAAAATATAATAGATAATAAATACTCTTTACTCAAACATCAAATATCTTTGTTTATATATATTACATCATCAGAGTACATCAATCACAGCTTAACATCAATATCATACAAATGGATACACAACAACTCAATACAGCGGAATATATATATATATATATATATATATATATATAAACAAGTACGGGTGTACGTATCGCCATCCTGCTCGTCTCAGGTGCTCCACAGCATCAAATCCTGTATCCTATAATACTCGGTCTGACCCGAGCATTACAGTTAAATAATACCCGAGTCAGTCTGGATTACCAGAGTGAGAAAATCACACCCAATTGATTTTTAAAGTTTCAAAAATCTTTTGAAAACAAAAGCATCTCGTAAGACCACGCCACAAATAAACATGTCGGGTTTTTACCTTACGATAGCTAAAACAATTTTTATAGAAATCTTCTGATATTATAATAGGGTCTATATACAAATACTTATAAACTAGCCGAAATTTTTACATCTATTAAATTCCAGCTACTAGCCACAGAGTGGGTAATACAAACAAAACTCGTACAAGGCACGTAGGGAGAATGGATTTCCAACTAATGACTAGGCACTGGGGTACCACCTGTCACAGTACGGGGCCTAGATCACCGTACCGAGGAGTACGCCCGCTCCCCTGCAACACAAGGCCGGGACTACCCCTTACTGGATAATCCCGAGTGAGATCACCCCGCGGTTGGGATCAGCAACCGCACCACTAAGCCGAAATAAAAAGGGACATCTAGACTGGAATGACCTCACCCTGCTTGGGTGCTACCCACCTATTGCTGCATAACCCCTGATTTTCAGTCATTCCCATTTGATGAGGCTTGAGGCTAAGCGTTACCTTTTTGGAATATATCCCTTAGAATGCCCATCGTCCTCCTGACGATGTTTCGCAAGCATTCATCCATACAAGTCCGTCCCGGGTTCGAACGGAACCGAAGGCACTATTCCGACTACATCCATTTTGAAAATATCCTCAGGATTAGTAGCGACTAGCCCTTGCACTTCACTGCTCCATCTTCGCATCCAAAATCGTTTTTCACGAAAATATACAAACCGGATCGAAGTGGTATTCGAGAGATAAATCCCGATCCCGGTCTCTTCGAAACGATCAGCGCATTTGTCCAATATTGATAGTCGGTGATTTAACTATCAATTAATATTCACAAACAACCATCAACCAATAAATAATTTCCCAAATTATTTATTTATCTCAAAAATATCTTCATAAGATATATTTTCACTTTCAAACCCTTTTGAGAATAGTTTTCAAACTATTTTCTTTTTTTTTTTCAGAATAAATTCCGACTATTTCCATTTCCAATGGAATCACCAAGCACAAAACTAGATTTCTTTAAATTAATTTAAAACACTTTACTTTTAAAAATATATTTTAAAACATTCAAGTTAAAATTACTTTGATAATTTGTTACAAATACATGCTATATGAATATTTGAAAATAAGGTTACTTAATAAAATATAAAACTAGATTTCTATTTTTTTTTCTTAAAAAAACAAAATACTAAGTTACTTCTTAATAATTACTGCTAGAATAGATTAAAGAATATACTTACTTTAGACTTTAAATAATAAAAATAATAAATTTTACAAACTTGCTTTCTTAAATAAAAAAACAACTTTAAAACATTTAATTTATATAAAAAAAAAATTCTTATAAAAACATGTACTTGGCTATCCAGAGAAAATTCCAATTTCAATCACTTGAATCAATTTTCCCAAATTGATTCCCAATTTATTCTATTTGAAATAAATTTCTTTACTTACTCAGTACATTTCAAAATTCGTTAACTATGGATTTTATTATTATTGTTATTATCTTCCGTTTGATTTTAAATCCTTTAATGGAAATATACAAATTCCATATCTTCCCAATTTCTTCCTTATTCTTTTCAACAAATTAAACCTTAAATTTTACATAAATGTTTTCTTCTTTTAATTAATACCACTGAAGATTTAAAATTCATTAACTTCCTATTTATTCAAATTTTCCTTTCCATATACAGAATTTATTTATTAGAATTTAAAACTACCATTATTCTTATCCAATTTATTCTCAATTTATTTAAATTTTCTATAATTATTTCACTTACATATTCTCTTCATTTTATTTCCAAAATCCAATCCTTCGTATGTTGATAACTTAGTGCACCGGAATATATTCAAGTAAAACATAACATCCAATATTCCAATTATCAATAATATCAATAATATTCATCACAGAATATAAAATAATCACAACGGGTAATATTAAATAATTTATATAAACGTTGAGGGGTCCAGTTGGATCCCTCCAACCTGTTTTTCACTGCATCCACAGATGTTAGCACAATATAAAATGTCAATTCTAAATATATATCACAATATAGCACATCAATCAATCCAATCATTCAAAAATTATTTAAATTTAATCATTTAAATCTAAATTTAAATTCAACTGAGTGAGATTAACTCACCTTTGGGTTTAAATTTGCAGTCCACTTCCATACTGCCTTGCTTTCCCCATTTTTGACCTTGAATAAATATTATACAATTTTATTATCATCTAAACAATTAATCATCATTTAATAATTTAATTTAACAAATGATTTAAATTATTATGAATAGTTTAACTTCAAACTAATTTCCTTTTTGAACAACCCTCTATTAACTAAAATAAACTTTAAATGAGTTAGCTAAACAAGTATATTACTTTAAAGTTAAATTAGTGGATTTCAAAATGTGTTGATATATATTTATTAAATTCAAAACAGAATTATTTTACACTTTACCGCATTATTATTTTCTCTGCATCTGATTATATACGTACATTAGAAGTCTGCATATATATGCTTCAATGTTATTATACCAACCCATCTAAAGCTTTAATTTAACTCTATTCAAATTCCCAACAGGATGGTATACATATTATCTATTATATTTTTTTTCAAATCTACATATATATTTACGTTAAACCGAAAACCAAAAGCAAATATACCTCACTGGCCAACGCAAACAACACTCAAATGCTTCTGGCCTCGCGACGTCACCACCTCAGCGAACATCAACTCTAATCGATGTTGCGAGCCCCTCGAGATTCCAACCTAGATCGACTTCAAACAGGAACAAATTGATTGCGGCTCCCCATCTGTAAGCCCTAGCTCCGCCCTTCGGTCGTGAGCACGAGAGTTCCATAAACCGTGCCTTGACCAACCCTAGATTGCGACACCTGACCGCGATTGTAAATCGAAGAGATTGGGTATTCGGTGGATCTCGAATTGGAACGAATCAATTTCGATTCGTTTTAGAAACGAAGTCGCCTTTAGATCTCAATGAAAACGACTTCGCTTGAAAACAATAAGATAGCTAAAGAATTGGAACGAGTTTTTTTTTATATATATAAACGAACCTCGTTCGTTTTCCTTTGAACTGATAGAAGAATGGAGGTAGAAGAATTGGAGTAAAGTATACAGGCGATAGGGTTTTAAAGTTCGGCCTTGTATTTTACTTTATTATCTCTCTTCTACGAATAGGGTTTTGATCTTGTTTCCAGCTGCGTGAATTTTAAGTGGATGAAGGAAGATGCCATGCGTATTGAAGAAGGAATGAGGAGGCATTGTACATGCAACTATAGTGATATGAGATGATAGAAAAAGTTTTGACGTGAAACCAATTTGACTGTTTAAACAATGTATTAATTTGATTTAAATTTAAATTTAAATCGACTCGAATTACACAACCTAAAATCTCCACCTCCTATCGCAGCGTGCCGCTAGGCGTTTATAATGTTAAACCCATATTCCGAACACAATGGAAAAGGTTTCGAGCCCTAATTCGATCGTATGGAGAAGATAGCTTTATGGATTCAGTCACTATATTAAATTTCCGATATAGATTTAAGCGCGTTTGTATATCGTACGCTCACACAACAACTCCAAACACTACGAAAATTGAAATCCGATAATAATAAAATATTACGGATCCAATGGAACTGATTTCGTTGAATTCCGAGACTGTGCGTCGGAAGGCTATTTTTAAATTCGATTTAAACAGTAAAATTTCAAAACTGGACAAATCACTGTTCAATTAAATTTTAACACCTCTATTATTTTTAATGTTAACAATATAAATTTTATAAGCCTTCAAATTAATTTCAACAAGCTTAAAATTCCAGATTTCATATCTTATCAAATTTCAAATTATTTGATTCAATAATTTAATTATCAAATAAATTGTAATATTCGTAATTCAAGTTAAAATTACTCTATTGAATATATAAAATCAATTAAATATTCTGATTTTAAATGCTCGAAAATTCCGGGTCGTCACATTCCTCCCCCCTTAAAAGAATTTCGTCCCCGAAATTACTAGTTAGGAAGAATGGTCCAATACCCGTTTACCTTTTTTTTCCTGAAACCAAACGGTTTCTAACAATTCAACATCTTACCCACTATCTTCTTATAAAAGACCCATTATTATTCTTATTAACTTCTCAAACCTTTCCATAGTTCCCAAACAACTCTATTTATACAATCATTTACATTATAATTCAAAACTAAATTTTGAATTATCAAAAATTTCTCAAAATTTTCTAACTCTCTAAATTTTCGAAATTTTTTGCCAGCGTCTCCTTTGCGCGGCTAGCTTGGTACAACTACAAAATGGCTCTACGGCCTCCCAAATCCAAAAAGAAAACATAAAGCCAAGTGGCTCAATCTAAAATCCCAATCAAATTTCATACCAAATTTAAATACATACCTTTTTGTTGGCAATTCAATTTATCATCTAAAATCAAAACCAATTTTCCTTTCTCTTTATAATACCTGCATATCCTGTTTAGCACCAATATCCAATCACAATATTCCCAAAACAGTTTATCGACTTTCTCACAAAATGCCAATACCTATTCACTCCAATATTGACTTAAATTATATTAGTAGTATCAATTTTCATTTAAGAATTCACCATTCTCTCTTAAGTTTAATATAAGCATTATGTATGTTTCTTATACTTATTTTCACCTTACTACTTTAGTTTATATCTATTTCTATTCAAGGTAATTCTTTCATTTCCATGCGAATTCAATTTATTTTCAACTCTAAACTTTAAATTTTATTTTTCATTTATACTGATTCATGTTATGATTTTAATTAGCTCCATTTACTAACTTATTTCAATTTTCCAGTTTGAAATCGTTTTGTCGCCAACCAAAATTTTCAAACCCCCAAAATTTCTGAATTTTTTGGCAGAGTCTCCTTTGTACGGAGGAGCTTTTGCAATTTGACAAAAGAGATAAATGTATATACATTGACCCACATGGTCGGAAAAAAACAAAAACAGTTCATATTTCCTATTTATATTGCATAGGCGTACCTTATTTAGCATTTTAAGCAAACAGCTTATTTATTTAGCAGTTAATGCAACCCAAATCCAGCCACACGGCTTCCAAAAACCTGTACTTACTCAATTTAAACATGTAAATGTCAAATACAAGAAGTTTATAGCATTTCACTTAATTTCAGTAGTTAAAAACATGTATAATATAAACAATATACACTAAACACTTCCGAAAGCAAATTAATAAGGTTCCGATACAAATTTAGTTGTTCACAATTAAATCACCCATCAATTTCATTCCATTTAAATGGTTTACACTTCATTTCTTACATTCTATTCATTTTAATCCAAACGAACACATATTTATCTCAACTGATTCAAAAATCAATTTCATTGCTTTTATTAACTCATAGAATGCTATACAATCTCATTTGCGTCAACGACGACCATTTTTATGCAAATTCAATGATGTTCACTTAATAGAATATCCATTCTATTTTATAACTACTTAAAATTAATATCAGTTCAATTTATACTTTATTCTGTTTCATTTCCAATGTTCCAACATAATTCTTAATTGTTGACATCCAATTCGTATATCGTCCCACTTAATCCGAATGGTTAACAACTCACAAACTTACATTTAATTTATTATTAAGCAATCTGAACTCATATTTAATTTAATTGATCTCAAAATCAATTCATCTTACCTTTATCAACACATAGAATTTTAATTACTTCCATTTACATCCAACGACAATTTATTCCTTGCAATTCGCGAGATTTATGTGAATAAATAAGTACTTATGTTTATACCAATTTAAATTGATTTCAACACAATTTATACCTAATTCTATTCCATTTCGGATTTATTCACATCCGTATATTCTCATTTTCACTGCATTTAAAGTTAAATCCATTCACTTACATTTCCTTCTATTAACCAAACTAGTTCATACAAAACTATTAACATCTTAGGTTCGTCTTCATTACCAATTAAATTTCCTTTTTATTTTAATTCATTCAAAATCATTTATTTAGCTCGACACAATCCAGGCTATTTCATTCAGTAACTTTTCTCAACTCATTTAAACCACACTTTATTTGATTCTTATTTATTCCATCCATTTCAATATAATTAGTTTATCCACTCAATCCATTTTAAATTTTCATTTCCTTAAATATTATTTATAACCCACCAAATTCTATTTCGATTCAAATTTATTTTCACTTGATTTAAATCCAACCCAATATCATTACACTTAGTTTTAGGTTGAATTCAATTCAGCTCTCCTTCGTCTATTCAGCTTAAGTTAATTTATTTTGATTTATTCACATTTTATATTTAAGCACATTTTAATTGATTACAAGGCCATTTCTAATTTATTTCCACTTATTTGGATTTTATTTGCAATTTACACCATTACTAATTTAATCCAATCACACTTTTATTCGATACATTCCTAATTATATTTAACTTGTTAAAACTTCAAGTCAAATTATAATTCATAACTCAAGTTCCGGATCCATTATCCACTTCCAATTTTCCACCAAATTTCATGAACACACAATTCAGTTACATTTACTTTACTGACAATTAAAGTCGAATTCAATTTATAACTTGAGTTTTATTTCCAAACTTCATCATAAATTCACAATTCAGCTTCTATTAAACAACATTACGTTCCCATTTACACATTTTATTAACTAATTTATTATAAAATTAGTTCTCTCCTATTTATAGTTCAATACTTGATTTTTAATTTAAAATATCACTTCATTTAATTTTCTTAGTTCAATTTATTTTCTAATCCAAGTTTGGATTTTTGGTTCATTTTCCAATTCATCAAAATATTAATTTTGGGTTTTTCTATCCCACTTTTAATTTTGTAAATCACAACTTATGATTTTGCACATTTCCATTCATTATAGGCTTGAATATGATCATCCTTTATTTATTTATTTTTTTAACTCAAGCCTTCATTTATTTATAGCCCAAGCATATTTTAGTTCTATGGATTTTTAATTCTCCTATAAGTTATCCTGATTTATTTATTTCAATTCAATCCTTATCCAACTTATTTCCATTTGTTCAGGTAAGAATTTTATTCCATTCATTAATTCAATTGAATTCTTATTCCAATTCAATTTAATTTTACTCCAATTTATTTAACTCAATTCGATTTCAACTTACTTCGAATACAACTGGATATTAATTTCAGCCTATCCAATTAATTCCAATCCAGTTATATTTTATTTCATCAATCCAAGTTAATTTCATTTTAATTCTTCACTTTAGATTTACATTCCACTATCCAAAGCTTAAATGTCTTCCTGATTTAAAAATCATTTCCATTTATAAGCTTACAACTTATCTCATCAGGATTTTTAAACACCTGACTTTGGCTTCAAATTATTTTGAAATCTCCAACATTTCAAAATCACACTTCTCAAAAATTTAAACCAATCCCGCTTTTTATCCCCAGCAAATTTCCTTTGGAATTTCAAAAATAAACAGGTTTTCCTGAACAAATCAATTAGGCAGCAATTCATCACTTAGAAACTCGAAAATGAATACTGATGATGCGCCCGTCATCATCAGAATTATTTTCCAATAATCCAAGTGATTTCAATGCCATATTACTTTCAAAATCCATTTAAAACAAATTTTCTTTCAGAAATACTTCTAAAACAACATATCTTCAAAATACTTCCAAATCTCCGGAATTTAAATTTCCAAATCCTGTTTAAATCAATTTTAACTATAATTCATTTGCATAGCTTATGCTCATACAAGTACTCATTTGATTATATTTCAATTTTATAAATTTAAATTATAATTCATATTTATAAATTTCATTTTATAATGAATTTATTCCCTTAAATTTGGGTTATATTTCAATTTCTAGTTAAATTTTCACATAACAATGATAATACATTAATATCATCATTTCTAACATCCAAGCAACCATATATTAGCTAAATAGTTTTCAAAAGCTATTCTTTATATCAAAATATGTTTTTGGGAAAAATTATTTCATTTACCCACATTTAAAACAATACCGTGTCAATTGTTCTATTCAAGTGTTTAGAAACCCCTTCGATACAGTTGCGCAGACTGTGTCGACGATGGTTCATATGCCACTCAACAAATCAATCAACACAATATTAAAACAATTTATATCTACTAACAAATACGCGCTCATATCTATTAATACGCTCAAACTCATTATAGAGTACTACAGACTCTAGTTTAAATGAGTTATTCCCACCAGAGCCAAGGTTATCACCAACCTATGCTCTGATACCAACTGTAACGACCCGCAAATCCGTACCTCTTGAGTCAACACTATTCTATCTAAATCAACTCAAGTTGTACAGAAATACGAACCATTTGGGTTAAAGAAGAAGAGGTAGAAGAAGAAGATAGGAAACAACAACAGAATCTAACCATCGCAGCGGAATAAAATATAATAGATAATAAATACTCTTTACTCAAACATCAAATATCTTTGTTTATATATATTACATCATCAGAGTACATCAATCACAGCTTAACATCAATATCATACAAATGGATACACAACAACTCAATACAGCGGAATATATATATATATATATATATATATATATATATATATATATATATATATATATATAAACAAGTACGGGTGTACGTATCGCCATCCTGCTCGTCTCAGGTGCTCCACAGCATCAAATCCTGTATCCTATAATACTCGGTCTGACCCGAGCATTACAGTTAAATAATACCCGAGTCAGTCTGGATTACCAGAGTGAGAAAATCACACCCAATTGATATTTAAAGTTTCAAAAATCTTTTGAAAACAAAAGCATCTCGTAAGACCACGCCACAAATACACATGTCGGGTTTTTACCTTACGATAGCTAAAACAATTTTTATAGAAATCTTCTGATATTATAATAGGGTCTATATACAAATACTTATAAAATAGCCGAAATTGTTACATCAATTAAATTCCAGCTACTAGCCATAGAGTGGGTAATACAAACAAAACTCGTACAAGGCACGTAGGGAGAATGGATTTCCAACTAATGACTAGGCACTGGGGTACCACCTGTCACAGTACGGGGCCTAGATCACCGTACCGAGGAGTACGCCCGCTCCCCTGCAACATAAGACCGGGACTACCCCTTAATGGATAATCCCGAGTGAGATCACCCCGCGGTTGGGATCAGCAACCGCACCACTAAGCCGAAATAAAAAGGGACATCTAGACTGGAATGACCTCACCCTGCTTGGGTGCTACCCACCTAGCCTTGCTGCATAACCCCTGATTTTCAGTCATTCCCATTTGATGATGCTTGAGGCTAAGCGTTACCTTTTTGGAATATATCCCTTAGAATGCCCATCGTCCTCCTGACGATGTTTCGCAAGCATTCATCCATACAAGTCCGTCCCGGGTTCGAACGGAACCGAAGGCACTATTCCTACTACATCCATTTTGGAAATATCATCAGGATTAGTAGCGACTAGCCCTTGCACTTCACTGCTCCATCTTCGCATCCAAAATCATTTTTCATGAAAACGTACAAACCGGATCGAAGTTGTATTTGAGAGATAAATCTCGATCCCGGTCTCTTCGAAACGATCAGCGCATTTGTCCAATATTGATAGTCGGTGATTTAACTATCAATTGATATTCACAAACAACCATCAACCAATAAATAATTTCCCAAATTATTTATTTATCTCAAAAATATCTTCATAAGATATATTTTCACTTTCAAACCCTTTTGAGAATAGTTTTCAAACTATTTTCTTTTTTGTCAGAATAAATTCCGAGTATTTCCATTTCCACTGGAATCACCAAGCACAAAACTAGATTTCTTTAAATTTATTTTGAAACACTCAAGTTAAAATTACTTTGATAATTTGTTACAAATACATTCTCTATGAATATTTGAAAATAAGGTTACTTAATAAAATATAAAACTAGATTTCTATTTTTTTCTTAAAAAAACAAAATACTAAGTTACTTCTTAATAATTACTGCTAGAATAGATTAAAGAAAATACTTACTTTAGACTTTAAATAATAAAAATAATAAATTTTACAAACTTGCTTTCTTAAATAAAAAAACAACTTTAAAACATTTAATTTATATAAAAAAAATTCTTATAAAAACATGTACTTGGCTATCTAGAGAAAATTCCAATTTCAATCACTTAAATCAATTTTCCCAAATTGATTCCCAATTTATTCTATTTGAAATAAATTTCTTTACTTACTCAGTCCATTTCAAAATTCATTAAATATGGATTTTATTATTATTGTTATTATCTTCCGTTTGATTTTAAATCCTTTAACGGAAATATACAAATTCCATATCTTCCCAATTTCTTCCTTATTCTTTTCAACAAATTAAACCTTAAATTTTACATAAATGTTTTCTTCTTTTAATTAATACCACTGAAGATTTAAAATTCATTAACTTCCTATTTATTCAAATTTTCCTTTCCATATACAGAATTTATTTATTAGAATTTAAAACTACCATTATTCTTATCCAATTTATTCTCAATTTATTTAAATTTTCTATAATTATTTCACTTACATATTCTCTTCATTTTATTTCCAAAATCCAATCCTTCGTATGTTGATAACTTAGTGCACCGGAATATATTCAAGTAAAGCATAACATCCAATATTCCAATTATCAATAATATCAATAATATTCATCACAGAATATAAAATAATCACAACAGGGAATACTAAATAATTTATATAAACGTTGAGGGGTCCAGTTGGATCCCTCCAACCTGTTTTTCACTGCATCCACAGATGTTAGCACAATATAAAATGCCAATTCTAAATATATATCACAATATAGCACATCAATGAATCCAATCATTCAACAATTGTTTAAATTTAATCATTTAAATCTAAATTTAAATTCAACTGAGTGAGATTAACTCACCTTTGGGTTTAAATTTGCAGTCCACTTCCATACTGCCTTGGTTTCCCCATTTTTGACCTTGAATAAATATTATACAATTTTATTATCATCTAAACAATTAATCATCATTTAATAATTTAATTTAACAAATGATTTAAATTATTATGAATAGTTTAACTTCAAACTAATTTCCTTTTTGAACAACCCTCTATTAACTAAAATAAACTTTAAATGAGTTAACTAAACAAGTATATTACTTTAAAGTTAAATTAGTGGATTTCAAAATGTGTTGATATATATTTATTAAATTCAAAACAGAATTATTTTACACTTTACCGTATTATTATTTTCTCTGCATCTGATTATATACATACTTTAGAAGTCTGCATATATATGCTTCAATGTTATTATACCAACCCATCTAAAGCTTTAATTTAACTCTATTCAAATTCCCAACAGGATGGTATACATATTATCTACTATATTTTTTTTTCAAATCTGCATATATATTTACGTTAAACCGAAAACCAAAAGCAAATATACCTCACTGGCCAACGCAAACAACACTCAAATGCTTCTGGCCTCGCGACGTCACCACCTCAGCGAACATCAACCCTAATCGATGTTGCGAGCCCCTCGAGATTCCAACCTAGATCGACTTCGAACAGGAACGAATTGATTGCGGCTCCCCATCTGTAAGCCCTAGCTCTGCCCTTCGGTCGTGAGCACAAGAGTTCCATAAACCGTGCCTCGACCAACCCTAGATTGCGACACCTGACCGCGATTGTAAATCGAAGAGATTGGGTATTCGGTGGATCTCGAATTGGAACGAATCAATTTCGATTCGTTTTAGAAACGAAGTCGCCTTTAGATCTCAATGAAAACGACTTCTCTTGAAAACAATAAGATAGCTAAAGAATTGGAACGAGGTTTTTTTTATATAAACGAACCTCGTTCGTTTTCCTTCGAACTGATAGAAGAATGGAGGTAGAAGAATTGGAGCAAAGTATATAGGCGATAGGGTTTTAAAGTTCGGCCTTGTATTTTACTTTATTATTTCTCTTCTAAGAATAGGGTTTTGATCTTGTTTCCAGCTGCGTGAATTTTAAGTGGATGAAGGAAGATGCCATGTGTATTGAAGAAGGAATGAGGAGGCATTGTACAGGCAACTACAATGATATGAGATGATAGAAAAAGTTTTGACGTGAAACCAATTTGACTGTTTAAACAATGTATTAATTTGATTTAAATTTAAATTTAAATCGACTCGAATTACACAACCTAAAATCTCCACCTCCTTTCGCAGCGTGCCGCTAGGCGTTTATAATGTTAAACCCATATTCCGAACACAATGGAAAAGGTTTCGAGCCCTAATTCGATCGTATGGAGAAGATAGCTTTATGGATTCAGTCACTATATTAAATTTCCGATATAGATTTAAGCGCGTTTGTATATCGTACGCTCACACAACAACTCCAAACACTACGAAAATTGAAATCCGATAATAATAAAATATTACGGATCCAATGGAACTGATTTCGTTGAATTCCGAGACTGTGCCTCGGAAGGCTATTTTTAAATTCGATTTAAACAGTAAAATTTCAAAACTGGACAAATCACTATTTAATTAAATTTTAACACCTCTATTATTTTTAATGTTAACAATATAAATTTTATAAGCCTTCAAATTAATTTCAACAAGCTTAAAATTCCAGATTTCATATCTTATCAAATTTCAAATTATTTGATTCAATAATTTAATTATCAAATAAATTGTAATATTTGTAATTCAAGTTAAAATTACTCTATTGAATATTTAAAATCAATTAAATATTCTGATTTTAAATGCTCGAAAATTCCGGGTCGTCACAGACGGAGCTAAAGAAGTCCGAATTTGGAAAAAAATGACGTCTCAGTCAGAAGATGATTTAGAATTTTTCTACGTAAAATTATTTAGGTTTGGAAAATATTTTATTATCAACAATTAATAACCGAGTTGAATTTAATAGAATTTCACAATGAAATAAACTTTCATAAAATCAGATGAAAATTTACCATCTTCTATATTTAAATATACGTATTCCAAATATAAAATTTTAATTTCAAATTTTATTATTTAAAATTTCACAAAATTCAATTAATTGAATAAAACGACTAAAATTTACAGGTCGTTACACTCTCCCCCACTCAAAATTTTTCGTCCCGAAAAGGAACGAGGTAGGAGAATAGAAACAGCCAGGAAGAAAATAGATTGAAAAACAAAATAAAACAATTAAATTTAAACTATATAAATTTCAATTTAAACAAATTAATATTCAATAATTGATATTTAAATTCAAGATATTTCCTTATGTTGATTTTGTTTCAATTTATAAATTCCTCAAAACAGAATTTATTTTAGTCAATCTCATTTATTATTCAATTAATTCATTATTCTATTTATCTCTATTTTCATTTTTTATAATTAAAATTTAAGTGTATAGCATTTATTATAACCACTCAAATTTTATTTATAAAGACATTTTATATTGTATATTATCCAATTATCTTAGATTAACATTTCAAAGATCATAAATTTGAATAGTCATTTATTATAATCATATTTTATTCGACAAATTTAATTCTTCTTCATTCCAACTTATTAAATTTACTCCCCTTAATATATCTTATCACATATATTAAGTGTATCTACACTTATTATAACCACTCAAATTTATTTATAAATTCCTTTAACATCATTTTATGTATATTATTCAATTACATAGTTAACTTCTGAATGATTAAGGTAAGTTGTATTGGAATGCAATTGAGTATTATACCAGTAAAGTTTTCCCAATTCAATTATTCAAGTTTAAATATTTATTCAAAATTTAGATTTATTTTATAATTAAAATCACCCGTAAATCAAAATTTAAGAATAAAATTTTTGATTCACTTCAAACCATCGAAGACATATATACAAATATATATAAGTCAAATCAAATATAACTATATTATAAATCAAGTCATACTTAAGAATTTCAAATCAAATTCATTTTCCAAACAAAAGAGTAGCAAAGCTACTGAATGGTCTCTCCACTTTGAAACTCGAAAATGAATGTCGATGATGCGGCCGCCATCACCGAAATTATTTTCCAACGACAAAAGAGAAGAGCATTTATATTAAACATTTAGATTTTTTTTGAAACAATTTATATTCATAATACTTTAAATAAATAAATATACTCTTTAAAACTTTAAAACCATAGTTTGAAATCATCCAAAATTAAATTCTCAAATTCTAATTTGAATTCATTTAAACTTTCAAATCTGGATGTTGAAATAATCAATGGTTCACAAAATAACAAATGAAAATCAAATGTTATTATTTTTCAACAATAATTCATTAACTATTTAATTTCAGAAAACTTATACTTATATATATAATATAATCATACGAAATCTATTTCATTTACCAAATTTTGAAAATAATATTGTGACAGTTTTCTCTATTCAAGTGTTTTGAAAATCCTATCGATAGCGTTGATCAGACGAATCGATCGAAAATCCAAATCAACGTCAACAACTCAAACAACACAATATATCTATAAAACATTTATTATTAATTACAAATACATTTCTCACTCGATGATACAAGAATAGATTCCAAAACAAGAATAGAGATTCAAATTTGATGGACTCAAATCAAAGAGAATTTTGATTCGAAGATAGGTTTGAAACAAAGATAAGATGATTAAACAACAAAATAGGAAGATTGATAAGTTTATATAAATCGCGGGCAACCTTAACCGGGTCGACCATGACTTCAAGAATAAGATCGATGCATAATTCCGAGCCAAATCGACATTCGATCGTAAGAGATAGAGTTCAGGCATAGCAGGAGATAGATAGCATTGTAAACCGAGGATACACAAATCTCCGGTAAATCGATGTCAATTGTAAAGGAGTTTCACACTTTACAAATCATTTGGAGATTGGCGAGACCGCCGGTTCATTATAAAGATCATTCGAAGTGGAGTTATGGGATACTCCAGAGTCAAAAGAATATGAATTGGAAGAGACAAGAACAGATTTATGGGTTTTGGAATCGAGGGGAACGTTCCAAAATTCAAAGGAGACCGAGTCAAAAGAATAAATTCAAGCTTGAACGAAAGTGATTCCATAACTAGATTTACTATATATGCTAAGTTTTGCCTAGAGCCAAAGCTCTGATAACAAATGTAACGACCTGATATTTTCAACCATTCGCATCCAAACATGCCGGAATTTAATTGCTCAAAATACCAGATTGTAAGTTTATATTTGGCAAAACTCAGCATATACAGTAAATAAATAATCACAGAATCACAGAAACAGAGTAATATACAATATGCAGCGGAAACAAATGAATAGTAGTTCATGAAACTACTATATATATATACAACAGAGTTAAACAAGATACATAGAAGTCTCGAATACAATAGTCAAATACAAGATCAGAATACATCACTGGAATCAACTGAATATCTGAAAGCTGGATAGGTAGCTGGATGTCCAAGTGAAGCTCCAACTCCAAAGGTGAGTCTCAAAAGCTGAACCACTCAGTCTGACCCGAGCGTAAAGCAAAACACAAAGCACTCGAGTAATAATAGAAATACAAGTAACTCAAAGGATGTTTGGGATAACCATCCTCTAAGGATCCATTAAACTATTTATAGGTACGCCAAGTAGATAATGTCTATCAGTAATATAAAGTATCAAAATAGCATTAAGGCATTACCATTATCCCCCTTAACACAATTTATATAAGCGTCATAGTCTATACAGCACTGTAAACTCCACCGTCAACTAGTAGGCTATCAGGAAGTACTCCATAGGTATAACACAAAACAAATCGTAGTGGTCGCGCATAGGGATACGAGTATGACAAGGCACATGAGGCAATACCAAAGGTAGTGAAACTACCGTTTGCCTGATCCAGACCGGTGAGAACGCATCGCCGCAACGATCGCAACACCACGAAACAACACTCCCAATTCAAGGGTGCACACTAGTAAAAAATAAGTAATGAGTAGTTTACGAAGAAGTGTGACCGCTAGAGGTGGCTAACCTTATTGGCCCGGCACGGATCCTGTTTAAGTCATTTCAAATTTGACACAAGTGTCAACGCTATCCATTATTGTTCTTTTTCTTCATATCCAGCAACGTCGTCATTCCAACCACTTCATTCTGGATCATACTCCACGTATAATAGTTATTAAAGTGGTTATCGGTTTAGACAGAGAGTATGTCCCTAACCGATCCTGGACTCTTTAATAACTATGTAATTATTACACCGATTGGTCATTTAATAAACTTTCAAAATAGTTTATATTTCAAAACCAAAATATCATTGCCATTTCAAAACTATATCAATACGATATCACTTCCATTTCAAAACCAAATACAATATCATTTCCATTTAAATATATCCATCTCAAATATATCCATATAAAAAATCTCAGTACTTCGAAGTAATAACACTTCCTAAATTAAGTACTTTGGAAATCAAAATTTAGAAATCATAATGCTTTGGAATCATAACACTTCTCACTTAACTGTTTAAATATAAATAATAGTATACATAATAAAATAGTTTATAATTTAAAATAGTTTATATAAAATAGTTTATATTAAAAATAATCTATATTAAAATAGTTTATATGAAATAAATTTATAAAGTAACATATGCAAATAGTTTTAAATATAATTTAAAAATACTTTATATAATAAAATAGCTTCCTCAAATTTCACTAATCAATTCCAAATCAACACCAATCCCAAATTTCAAATTTAGTCAAATATCAAATCATCAATTTCAATTCAATTCAGTTTTCAATAAACCATTTTATCGATTTCAAATACAGATTCGAATCACAAATAAACCATTTAAATTTCGATATATTCCAAAGCTTTAAATATTTCACAGCCTTAAAACTAACTTTGATAATTTCATATATATCTTAATTTAACTTTATTATTATTTAGTTTTGAAATATTCACTTAATAAATCCAATCTTATTTAAATAAAACCCCAAGTTACAAATAAACTAAATATTTCCTTCAACTTATTTAAACTTGCAATATTCATTTAAATCACCTTAACCAAAATCAAGTTATAAAATTATATCCTTTAAAAATCTCAAATTTAATAAGTTCCAAATTGATTTCTAATTAAATATATTTCTTAATTAAATACAATTTCAAATCAATTTCAAATCTATCTTCTCAACCTTAATTTATTAAAATCATTATGACCTCTATATTAAAATATAATTTCAATAAATACTTAACCACATTATATTTAATAAATCAAACTTTATTATTAGACTTATTTTGTATCAATAGATTTATACATAGCTTAAATTTAAGGATTTAACTATATATAAAATAATATTTATATAATATCAAAATCAATATTTATTAAACCATATATTTCTTTCCAAATCATAAAAACCATTTTCAAAATATTTATCTATAGACCAGTGGTGTCTGCATATAATTTTCTATCCTATGGTCAAGTGATACGGATATTTATCGTTTCAATCCGAAATTTAAATATATACGGGTGTATATATACATCATTTCAACCCGCAATCCCAAATTCAATTCAATGAAAATCGCTTGGGTTTACCATTTCAACCCATAACGATCTTCTCCTATTCTACAGATCGTTTAGGTATGTATCATTTCAACTCATAATGATTCTATACTAACAGGGAACTTGCAGAGTGATAACAGATATGATAATAATATAACAGGCATATATCATCAATATAAATAACAGATAATGGTGTCAGATGTCATAGGTGAACTGATACAGGTAATAGCATATATATAATAGTGTAAATAACTAACAGCAGCATATTTCAATTGTCGTTTCAATTGAAATCAAATTTAATCAATAAAAGAACATTAATCGTGAGTGATTGCTCACCTTTCAAGGCTTGAGAGTTTGACAACAAAGTAAGCTATGAATTCCAAAGCAAAGTGAGATGGGCACGAATCGACGAACAAAAGATGATAAATAGAGTTGATGAAAACGAATCAAATCAGTTATATGAGTGAATTGATAGAGATATAACATATAAAGTCATATGTGTATATATATACACACACAAAATCATATTTTAAATTTTCAAACATTTATTAATAATATATATATATATGTGTTTCAGAACTCATTGTTTTGAATTTTAAAACACATAAAAAAAAGACTCTATGTGTAAATTTTAAAACCAAAAAAATGTATACATTTATATAAACTAACCTACTGTTAGATAATATAGATCAACAAACAAATCCACCTTTTCATTATACATAAAAGCCAACAGACTACAATCTTACACTATATATATATAGGTTGTACCAAAATTACATGTCTCTATTATATTATATTTTTAAAATATTATATTTTAAACTCAATGTTTACTATAAATCATTATTGAATTTTAAAACATATATAATAAAGATCTGAAACCACTTATATTATGCATTCATCAAAGCTGCTGAAATTATTAGTAGAAAAATATAAACAAGTAAATCAAGATATATAGCTTATTACAAGAACACAAAGCAAAACCCAACTTATAATATAACATACATATAAAAAACATGTATATACATAGAATATATAAATTTTAGACTTAAACGAACCTTTACATAAAATATAACACAAAACAGTGAAGAGGAAAATACGTAACTTATATATATAACATATATATCATATACTGTAACTTTGTATATAGAAATACAACATAACAACCACTTATATAGCTTTCATATTTCAATCTTATAGTTGTTATACACTAATCCATAACAACAGAGCCTGTCCTATATAAACTGCAAATTATTCAAGACCAAAATCAGTATATATAAACTAATATATATACACTAATATATATTATCTATAAAGGAGATCTACAAACCAAGTTTATATAACTTAATATATGTCAGTGTACAGTACAACTATTATTAGATTTCAAAACACATACAAGATAAACTTTCCATATATACACACACACTAATACCAGATTCATACATACTTGTAAATACGTAAGTTAAATACATAAAAACCCATATAAAGAAATAAAATGCGGTCTGACATATTATATTTTTATACATATAATTTTTTTTACATAGGCTTACAACTATAATAATAAATGATATCCAACAATGCATACATAACAGCAGGCTAGCTTATGATGTAATACACTGAAATAAAATGTAATATAATATAAAACAATATGATATAATATATATATAAAATATACATATAATACTTCTACAAACAAAATAGAAAGTTGAACTCACCTTAACTTCTAGGATCCACTAACTTGCATACAACAATGTATATAATTTGGACGCATATGATATATTCTGACTTTACATGCAAGTTGACAAGCAACAGAGAGTGTATGCTTCCTTGATACACGACCAAACAATGACGTGTGCTATCTTTTTTTTCTGAGGAGGTGGCTATGGCCAAAATGAAGAGATGATGAGGTGAACGTGTTGTTGACATCAAAGTGGCAGGTTGCACGGCACGGGTGTGGATGTGGGACCGGAAGTGGTGCAAATGAAGGGATGAGTAGAAGGGGATCGGCGGCATTGCGTGTTGATGGGCGGAGGACGTCGGAGAAAGTGGAATGGTCAGTGAAGAGAGTGGAGAGGCGCGTGAGAAGGTGTTGGAGCTGTGGGTTTTCATTTGAGGCGGATGGCTACAGGGATGAATACGTGATTAATGGGAAGGAGAGATATGGCTGAGATTTGGAAGTGGAGGAGAGAGAGCAATAGTTGTCTGGTTTCAAAAATTTATATGCAATTTATGTTTTATTTTATGAACAGGGAAACGAAGCAAAGATATTGGGAACCGAAAAAATAAATTATTATGGGAAATAGAAAAGGTTAAACAATGATATCCGTGAAATAAATAAAGTTTATGACGATTCGTTTCAGCCGGTGGAAAAAAGACAGACAAGGAAACAAAATGTTAAAATGGGCACCGATATGGTTCAACGTTTACAGATTTCGTCGTCCACTGGACGTCGAAACACACATACGAATATGCCGTGGAGATCATCACGATTAGACGATCAAAACGGCAAACGGATATGAGTGGTACGATTGAATTATAAAAATTCGAATTTTCTACTAGCGGAAAATGCAGCAAAAACGCAGAAAAATAAGATCGATGGAGCTAAAGAAATCCGAATTTGAAAAAACGAAAAATGATGTCTCGGTCAGAAGATGATTTAGAATTTTTCCATGTAAAAATATTCAGGTTTGGAAAATATTTTATTATCAACAATTATTAGCTGACATGAATTTAATAGAATTTCACAATGAAATAAACTTCCATAAAATCTGATGAAAATTTACCATCTTTTATATTTAAATATACGTATTCCAAATATAAAATTTTAATTTCAAATTTTATTATTTAAAATTTCGTAAAATTCAATTAATTAAATAAAACGACTAAAATTTACGGGTCGTTGCATGAATATATAAAGATTGTTTATATATGCAAAAGAAACATGTAAAAATAAATTTAGAGAAGGAAACCTTTTGTGTCCCTCTCTTATCCTATACTAATAAAGGGAAATATAAAAATATATAAAGAGAGAAAAACTTGTCATTTCTCTCCCTCTCAGTTGTAATAATTAATATGTTAAATAACATTAATTGAGGGAATTTTTTCCTTTATTTATTTAAATCTAAGTTAATTAAGTGTGAGATATGAAAAGTGCGAATATATCAAATACATTCATAGTTTAATTTATGACCAAATTGCGAAACATAAAGCAAGAAAGATTGATAGTTGGCATTGAATTGGAATAAAAAAGAATAAATCTAGAAGCAATTACATAAGATCTAATAGGAAAGAAGATGAAAAGTGGAATCACTATTTGATTCACTTTCCCTGTTTAGCAAATTTAATTAATACAACATTCATTTTACATGTAAGAGGTATCATGATACAATGATATAAACATCAAATAGTAATTAATATGTAAATGTAATTGCTACACTTCTAAATTATTTAAAGAACTAAATCATGAAATACTAATTTTTAAAGTTTATATATAAACATACACATATTTACACATGCATATGAATGCAAAATTGAATGAAAACTTTCTAATTAAAATTTCAATTTGACAATTTACATTTCATTCTAAAATAACAACTTAGATTGAACTTTTAGTTTGGAAATGAAATTAGAGTTTAGAAATTTTACAAAGTTATAAATTTAGAAAAAAGGTATACATGATTTAAAATTTACATAAAAGTACATTCAAAATTTTAGATCAAATCCTTTCATTCTTACGTAAACAATATTCTAAATGATTGTATCTGACATTAACATGCAACATTAGAAATTAATTTTAAAATAAGAATTAAATTATAATTCATTTATGATTGTGTATGTAAATATTATAAAATACAATTCACTAGAAATTAAATCAAAAATATTGTAATGTAAAAGGTAATATATATATACATATATATATATATATATATAGATCTGAACGAAATGAACATACTAGATATACTTTTGAGAAGGGTCATCAATTCTCATGTTACAAGATAGTAAAATAAAAATAAATGAATCACACAGATCCAAGCATATGAATATAGAGAATATGCAATTGAATTAATTAGAAATTTACCTTGAGAAGTAGCCAACAAATCACAGGTGAATGATGAATCAAAGGCTCCTAATCTCCGAATTTTGCATGAATTAAGAGATGATGTAACATCTTGAAAAAATATAAATAACTTATGTTCAAATATAGGGATTATTTTAATATTTGGATTGCAATTTATATATTAATTAAATGGATTTAATAGCCTCATTTAACTCCTTTTAATTAATAAATAATAACAGTGAGCTCATTGTGAAAATTTATTTATAATAATAAATAGTTCGAATAAATAACAAGAAAATTAATTGTCGATAAAACAACTTGAACTTCAGTGACGTATTTTTGAATGAATTTATAGGTTTTTTTTCCATATTTTCTAATTTGAAAAACATCTAAATTATCATTTGATGTATTTTGCGTAAACGTTGGTATTTTTGAAACTACATAGAATAAGATAACCGATGATTTTATTATTCTTTTGGGATTGTGTCGTATTGTTGTGCGCGATCGTATTTTTGTTTCTATCGCTCGCAGTTTGTGTGCGAACAAAATACTATATAGCAAAGTGCTGAAAATTATAGAATAAACAAAACAATACACATAAGACTATTTTCCATTTCCTTTTCTACTTTTCCCTCTTTCATTTTCATTTGTAGTGAACAACAAAACTTAAGCTCCTCTTCAAAAATAAATCTCGAGCTATGATTAATGAAAATTAAAAATGTTAGATCCAATGAACTTGTACGAAGATAAGCTTCAAATATATGGGGTTTTGTTACATATGGCCGATATTTACCAGGGTCGAAGTTTCTTGTCATGGCTAGGGTTAGATAGGACCAAAGGTTTTGTGACGACCGCCCATGACTCCCACACGGAAACAAGGGAATGGTGCGCTGAAAGTGTGCCAGGCAGCCATGGACGATGGTCAGGGTAGAATAAACATCGCAGAATCTCTATCATAGAACTCACAGCGCATGGATCAAATACAATAGAGAAAAATATATATAGTGAAGCTCCAAAACAGAATATCATCATAGACATCATAGTGGTTTGATACAATCATCTGAAAGTTAGTACAATCATGCCTCACTACAAACACTCGGAGTAACAACAAAACAGCGGAAATATCCAGTACATAGAATATGAAAATAATATGTAAAAGCCTCCTGCTCGTCTTCGCCATCTGCATCGTCAATCACTAAGGTCAGCACCTGCCACCTGTCACTTAGTCTGCCCATCCCAAAACATGGATGAACAGCCCAAGGTAATAAGAGGAGACATAAAACCTTGAGTCAGACAAAGTCCTAGTGAGCAGTAAATCAACAATCAAACATACCAAAGGAACATAAAGGATAAAAGGAATAGGAACCCAAATCATCCCACTCCACCTCTTTCTACAGTGATAGCCCCCAGACACACACTAATAAGAAGCAAGCATAGCAACAAGTAACTAAAGTAAAGCGATAATCACTCGAGTCAAGGTCGATGTTTTTCAAATACAAACCCCCAAGGCCTAAACCAAGATCAGATAAGCACCCAGAAAACACCGCTCTTGAGACCGAATGATGATATAACCAACATCCATGACTCTGGCTATCACTGTTATCATTGCCTTGATTTCATCGTTAGTTGAATGAACGGCACATTCTTTCATCCGTCAGTCAAGGGCTAATGGTAACCCCAGTTCTAGACATAACTCCGCACGTCATCGTGACCCGTGCCTAGGATATCAATGCTGCCCAGAGTACTAGCACGTCATCGTGACCCGTGCCTGGGATATCAATGCCGCCCAACGTACTCTTGCTTTGAGCGTGCTAGAACCTTCAACAACGATGAAGTCTTAGCCTCCTAGTCATCCTCCTCGACGACTATTCCCATACTAGCTCAAGCACCTCTCGAGCCATCCATTATCCATCAAAACTCGAACCATATCACCGAGTTAACATCATGCTTGGAATGATCCCGCCTGGACTAGACCAAGACTATCTCATATCATACTTTGCTTCATCGCATCTTAGCAAAGTCCATATCATGCTTCGCCTCATCATATCACGGCAAAGTCCATCATCATCATACTTTGCTTCCTCGTATCATCGCAAAGTCCTCGAATCCATCCATATGAGCTTCCTCATCCGCTTCATATGCCACAAGCAGCTTTCACCATTCAAGAGCCTTTCCACTTAGCTTTTGAATCATCTTCGACCATCTTGTTCCAAATCAACTACTAGCTAACTTGAAACAATCAAATCAGTCATACATTCAAACAATCAATCATTCAAACAAGATCTAATAAGCAATATTAACTATAATGGCAATTTCGTAAATAAATGAGTGAAAGTCTATCATACATGAATTATGGATTTCTAGCATAGATCTATCAAATATAAAACATGGGTTTTGTTCCTATATCTCGATAAATGAACTTGCATAGGTAAACATCTTCATAAACAATGGATCTACATGCAGACTTAAGAGAAATGCGAGAAATCACTATCTTTAACACATAAACGAACCACCACTCCAATATACTCCTTTGGATCCGTGTGAGAGATAACTACCACTCACCGAATCACCCAAACACTTCAAAAACTAATCACTTCAGATCTGGACAGCAAGGATTCAAGCTCGATTTGTTGAAATCTCACTTGAAATGGTGAAATCTAGCTTCGTTGGAAGAAGATCTTCAACTTTGGCTCTTCGATCTTCGATCTTGATCTTCGATCTTGGATGGATGTTAGCACTTGATCAAAGCGGAGAAATGAAGTGAAGAAATGTTGTAGTCGAGCTCTAAAAATGGAAGCACTTCGTTGCTTCAAAATCCGGTGCCAAAAAGTGAGCCAAACTCCTCTATTTATAGGCTGATTTCACCCTTAGGTCGTCGCCCGGTTTTAGGTCGTTGCCGACCTAAAGATCCCCGACCTAACTTAGGTCGTTTACGACCTAAGTCTCAATAGTACATGCAACCTAAAACACAGCCGCCTTCCTTAACTCGAACCAACGACCTACGACTTATCCAAACACACAAGATCTCACGACCTAACTCCTATGCGACCTAACAAACAAGGCCGACTTAGCACACACATGCACTTACACGACCTACCTAGCTGCCGACTTAAAAGCTTACGACCTAACACATAAGCCTCTATACGACCTAACCTAGTCACGACCTATCGAGCAACACGAGTTACGACTCATCAGCTTACGACCTAACAATGCTACGACCTAAAACATGACGACTTAACTACCAGGCCATAACTCGTCTACGACCTAACTTCCTTAGGCCGTTCCAAAACTCCACCGACCTAACTATCATACGACCTAACCCCTTAGGTCGTCAACCCTTAACTCGTCCCAAATCACTAAGTCGTCTAACCTTTAGGTCGTCTATTACTATAGGTCGTCTACGACTTAAGACTCTAGTAACTCCCTAACTCGTTAACTCTTAGGTCGTTACCTCTATAGGTCGCTCTATCACCCTAACTCGTATACGACCTATCACTTAACTTGTGCCAACTTCTATAACTCATAATACTACTAGGTCGCTCAGAAACCCATAACTCGTAACCTCTATAACTCGGCAACTCTTATAACTCGTTAACGACCTAACACACTAACTCGTTAACTCATCTTAACTGCTAGGTCGTAATCTCCTAAGTCGTTTACGACTTAAAAACCCACTGACTCGTACACGACTCATCTCTTAACTCGTTAGTTCCTCTAACTCAACCTAACTTCCACACGGGTCAATTCCTTACGAGTTAAATTCATACGACTTAGGCTAAAGATGCCTTAAACAACACTAACGACCTAATAATTCTACGATCTATCGATACGTAAAAAAAAATACGGGTCATTACATTCTCTCCCCCTTAGGAATTTCGCCCCCGAAATTACAAACAAACAAGGGCAACCAAAACTATTCTGCATGCCTACCATCCATAGCAATCAACAAACCATGCATCCAATTACTAGCCTAGCATGCAGAATTCTAAAATTAGAATCAAGCTACAAATTCATGAGATGCGACGACACCTTAGGGCCATACCTCGAAGAGTTCAGGATGAGCTTCCTTCATCCTCTCTTCCTCCTCCCATGTACAGTCGTTAACATCGTCACTCCATTGTATCTTGAGCAACGTAATCGTCTTCCTCCTAAGTTGTTTCGTGTCGGTTTCTACAACACGAAGCGGCTTACGAGGTCTCGTAACAACTGGATCAACCTCCAAATCTTCACAGCTATCGGCAGAAACCACTGTATTCGAGTCGTGCACATACTTCCGCAGATATGATACATGAAAAACATTGTGCACACCCGACATCTTTTCCGGTAACTCCAATCTATAAGCGAGCTTCCCAATTCGCTCGATAATCGGGAATGGTCCAACAAATCTCGGAGTCAATTTTCCTTTCTTCCCGAATCGAATAACATTCTTCAGAGGAGAAATCTTCACAAAAACCATATCACCTACGTCGAATTCCAAATCTTTTCGACGCTTATCGGCATAACTCTTCTGACGGTCTTGGGCTGCCTTCATTCGTTGCCGAATGATCTCTATACAATCCGAAGTCTGACGAATCATCTCAGGCCCAAGTATCAGCTTTTCTCCAGTTTCCAACCAACATGTTGGAGAGTTACACGGTCTTCCATACAGTGCCTCATATGGTGCCATACCAATACTTGACTGGTAACTGTTATTATACGCAAATTCCACCAAATGAAGATGATCTTCCCATGATCCTCCGAAATCCAAAACACATGCCCTAAGAAGATCTTCCAAAACTCGGTTGACTCTCTCAGTCTGACCATCTGTTTGAGGATGATAAGCTGTACTCAAACATAACTCGGTTCCCAAAACCTCCTGGAAGCTCTTCCAAAATCCACTAGTGAACAATGGGTCTCGATCACTCACTATACTCTTCGGAATACCATGGAATCGAACTATCCACTTAACATACAATTCAGCCAACTTCGATGCAGTCCTAGTTGATCGAACAGGAATAAATCTTGCACTCTTGGTCAAACGATCTACAATGACCCAAATCCCTTCATTTCCCGCTCTCGTTCTAGGTAAACCATCGATAAAATCCATCGATATCTGCTCCCACTTCCATGTAGGAACTTCTAATGGCTGAAGCAACCCACTGGGCTTCTTCTGCTCTGCTTTAACCATCTGGCAGTTCATGCACTTGGAAATAAAATTTCCAACATCCTTCTTTATACCTTCCCAGTAATAGGTTCTCTTCATATCCCGATACATCTTATTTCCACCTGGATGAATTGTCAACTTCGAGTGATGACTTTCCCTTAGAACTTCATCTCTCAATTCATCGATATCGGGAACAACCAGTCGTCCTTGCTTGCGAAGCCAACCCTCTTGATCGACCTCGAATCCTTTATCCTTCTCTGGTTCCAATCCAGATTCCAAATCACGGATAATCTTGACAAGCTTATCGTCTCGCTTTTGGCTCTCGCCAATCCTTTCCACAAGAGTAGGCCTTATCGATAAGTTTGCCAACATTTCAGGTTCCAATTCACATCTAGGCCTGAAATCAAATCCAGCCAAATACTCGAGACTCTTCCATTCCGAAAACATGACTCCCAATCCCGCGTGTCTTCGACTCAACGCATCAGCTACTGCGTTACCTTTTCCCGGAGTATAAGCTATACCAAAATCATATGATGCTAAAAACTCTAGCCATCGTTGCTGCCGAAGATTCAAATCCTTTTGGGAGAAAAGATACTTCAACGACTTGTGATCCGTAAACAACTCGAATCGAACCCCCAATAGATAATGTCTCCACATCTTCAGAGCAAACACAATTGCCGCTAACTCCAAATAATGAGTCGGGTAATTCCTTTCATGCGGCTTCAGTTGTCGACTCGCGTACGCAACAACTTTATTCTTCTGCATTAGCACTGCCCCAAGTCCAGTACCACATGCATCGGTGTAAACCACCATCTCATCATTCCCACTTGGAATAGTCAAAACAGGAGCACTCGTCAGTCGCTCTTTCAGGATTCCAAAGGCCTGCTCACACTTAGCATCCCAACTGAATACCTGATTCTTCTTCGTCAATCCTGTCAATGGTGTAGCTATCTTGGAAAAGTCTTTGATAAACCGTCGATAATATCCTGCTAGTCCAAGAAAACTTCTCACATCTGATGCATTCTTAGGTCTGACCCAATCCTGGATCGCTGCCACCTTAGCGGGATCAACCGCTATTCCATTTCCAGAAATAACATGGCCTAAGAATCTCACTTCACTCTTCCAGAAGTGACACTTCGAAAACTTAGCCTTCAGCTGATGTTTCCGCAAGATTTCCAAAACAATACGCAAGTGCGTCTTGTGCTCTTCCTCAGTTCTGGAATAAATCAGAATATCATCCACGAACACAAGTACAAACTTGTTCAACTGATCTCTGAACACTCTATTCATAAGTTCCACAAAATATGCTGGTGCGTTAGTCAATCCAAACGGCATTACCAGCCACTCATAAAACCCGGATGGTGTCCTAAAAGCAGTCTTTGGCACACTATCCTTCGCCACTCTCAACTGGTGAAATCCCGTTGCCAAATCCATCTGAGAAAACACCTTCGCCTCGTGGAGCTGATCAAACAAGTCATCTATTCTCGGCAATGGATACTTTTTCTTCTTAGTCACCTTATTCAGCTCACGATAATCAACACACAACCTCAACGATCCATCCGCTTTGGTTGCGAACACAACTGGTGCACCCCATTCGGACACACTACGCCGAATGAATTCTTTCCGCAAAAGGTCATCAACTTGCACCCTCAACTCTTGCTGTTCTCTAGGCGCCATTCGCCTAAGAGGCATCACAACGGGTCTGGCTCCCTCAACTAGATCGATACGAAACTCAATCTCCCTATGCGGCGGTAACCCTTTGACCTCGTCAAAGACATCCTCGAATCCATTCACGATTGGCACCGATGACAGTCCACCCCGTGGAACAACCAGCGAATACATGAAGCTCATGAAGACGCCTTCTTCATGCTTACATCGTATCACAACCTTTCGCCCCTCCACATTCTCGACTGTCACCTCCAATCTCTCACAATCAACCTTTGCCGCATACTTCCTAAGCCAGTCCATACCCAAAATAATTCCGAACCCCGCAAAGTTCAAAACAAAGCAATCACAAACAAAAGAGCAATCATGACTCGACACAACTAGACCACGGCATAGCATACACAAACAAGACGAACCCCCAACTGGATTAGTCACTACCAATGGTCTATCAACAATTTCCGGTTCCAAACCTAACCGGTCTACCAACTTATTACAAACAAAAGAATGAGACGCTCCAGTATCAAACAAAACTCTAACTGGAACACCACAAATGGAAAGAGTACCTTGAACCACCACACTCTTCCCCTTCTCTTCAGCAGTAGGTGCTTTCGAAGACGATGGAACAGCCCCCAAAGCATAAGCTTTCACAATCTGCTTTTCCCTCAACGGTTCCGGACAATTCTTCTTAATATGCCCCAGCTTGTCACAGTTGTGGCACTTCACCGATACCTTTGGATTCTTGCAATCCCTGGAGAAATGGCCTTTCTGTTGACAGTTGAAACAAGTCACTTCGCCTTTCGGCTTCTTTTGGCCATTCTTACCCTTCTGCTGTTGCTGCTTCCTCTTCTTATTTCCACCCTGCTGTGGTTTGAGCTCTTCCTTGGTCACAGCAACAACAGACCCTTCCTTAGGAAACAAACTCTCATGCCTGAGAGCTTTTTCCACAAGCTTCTCAAATGGATCGTCCAAGTGATCCACCAGCTGCCTCCCAAGATAAGCGTCCAAACCGGTCACAAACTTCTCATTCTTCTGATAGGGAGAATCAATATACGATCGAGCATACTTGGACAAAGCCTCAAACTCAGAAACATACTCAAGAACCGACCTCCCGCCTTGCTTGAGCTCAACAAACTTCTTAAACAAAACAGACTTCTGAGCAGTAGAGATGAACTTAGCTTCAAACCTAGCTTGAAACTGCTCCCAAGAAATCTCTTCTTCTGGAGTATCAATGGTGATAGAGTTCCACCAATCAGAAGCTCTCCCTTGAAGCTGTCTTGATGCAAGCTTCCTTTTAGTTGCATCCTCAATTCCCAAGTCGCCAAAGATCCTTCTACAAGCATCTATCCATCTTTGGACTTCAATGGTAGATTCCGTCCCTAAGAAAACCTTCCCTCCAAGAGCAGTATAATCCTTACAAAGCTTAGCAAAATCCACCGGTCTTGGAGCTTGAACTTGAACTCCAACATCTACAGATGGCCCTGGAGCTGGTATCCTTCTCATGATAGAAGTCATCATGGCTTCAAACATAGCTCCATAATCAGCAACTCCTTCAGCGGCACGGCCTTCCCTTGCAACTGGTCTCCCTCTTCGACTCATCCTTAGTATCTACAAAAAGGACTAATTAGAACACCTTGAGGAACAACTACATAAGGAGTTCAAATCCATCTATACTATTATATTATATATAGTAATCATCCATCAAAATACAATTACGTCTCTCTTACGTAGTTACGTCAGCGAGCGTTGGCTAAAATCGATTAACCAAAGCTCTGATACCAAATGTGACGACCGCCCATGACTCCCACACGGAAACAAGGGAATGGTGCGCTGAAAGTGTGCCAGGCAGCCATGGACGATGGTCAGGGTAGAATAAACATCGCAGAATCTCTATCATAGAACTCACAGCGCATGGATCAAATACAATAGAGAAAAATATATATAGTGAAGCTCCAAAACAGAATATCATCATATACATCATAGTGGTTTGATACAATCATCTAAAAGTTAGTACAATCATGCCTCACTACAAACACTCGGAGTAACAACAAAACAGCGGAAATATCCAGTACATAGAATATGAAAATAATATGTAAAAGCCTCCTGCTCGTCTTCGCCATCTGCATCGTCAATCACTAAGGTCAGCACCTGCCACCTGTCACTTAGTCTGCCCATCCCAAAACATGGATGAACAGCCCAAGGTAATAAGAGGAGACATAAAACCTTGAGTCAGACAAAGTCCTAGTGAGCAGTAAATCAACAATCAAACATACCAAAGGAACATAAAGGATAAAAGGAATAGGAACCCAAATCATCCCACTCCACCTCTTTCTACAGTGATAGCCCCCAGACACACACTAATAAGAAGCAAGCATAGCAACAGGTAACTAAAGTAAAGCGATAATCACTCGAGTCAAGGTCGATGTTTTCCAAATACAAACCCCCAAGGCCTAAACCAAGATCAGATAAGCACCCAGAAAACACCGCTCTTGAGACCGAATGATGATATAACCAACATCCATGACTCTGGCTATCACTGTTATCATTGCCTTGATTTCATCGTTAGTTGAATGAACGGCACATTCTTTCATCCGTCAGTCAAGGGCTAATGGTAACCCCAGTTCTAGACATAACTCCGCACGTCATCGTGACCCGTGCCTAGGATATCAATGCTGCCCAGAGTACTAGCACGTCATCGTGACCCGTGCCTGGGATATCAATGCCGCCCAACGTACTCTTGCTTTGAGCGTGCTAGAACCTTCAACAACGATGAAGTCTTAGCCTCCTAGTCATCCTCCTCGACGACTATTCCCATACTAGCTCAAGCACCTCTCGAGCCATCCATTATCCATCAAAACTCGAACCATATCACCGAGTTAACATCATGCTTGGAATGATCCCGCCTGGACTAGACCAAGACTATCTCATATCATACTTTGCTTCATCGCATCTTAGCAAAGTCCATATCATGCTTCGCCTCATCATATCACGGCAAAGTCCATCATCATCATACTTTGCTTCCTCGTATCATCGCAAAGTCCTCAAATCCATCCATACGAGCTTCCTCATCCGCTTCATATGCCACAAGCAGCTTTCACCATTCAAGAGCCTTTCCACTTAGCTTTTGAATCATCTTCGACCATCTTGTTCCAAATCAACTACTAGCTAACTTGAAACAATCAAATCAATCATACATTCAAACAATCAATCATTCAAACAAGATCTAATAAGCAATATTAACTATAATGGCAATTTCGTGAATAAATGAGTGAAAGTCTATCATACATGAATTATGGATTTCTAGCATAGATCTATCAAATATAAAACATGGGTTTTGTTCCTATATCTCGATAAATGAACTTGCATAGGTAAACATCTTCATAAACAATGGATCTACATGCAGACTTAAGAGAAATGCGAGAAATCACTATCTTTAACACATAAACGAACCACCACTCCAATATACTCCTTTGGATCCGTGTGAGAGATAACTACCACTCACCGAATCACCCAAACACTTCAAAAACTAATCACTTCAGATCTGGACAGTAAGGATTCAAGCTCGATTTGTTGAAATCTCGCTTGAAATGGTGAAATCTAGCTTCGTTGGAAGAAGATCTTCAACTTTGGCTCTTCGATCTTCGATCTTGATCTTCGATCTTGGATGGATGTTAGCACTTGATCAAAGCGGAGAAATGAAGTGAAGAAATGTTGTAGTCGAGCTCTAAAAATGGAAGCACTTCGTTGCTTCAAAATCCGGTGCCAAAAAGTGAGCCAAACTCCTCTATTTATAGGCTGATTTCACCCTTAGGTCGTTGCCCGGTTTTAGGTCGTTGCCGACCTAAAGATCCCCGACCTAACTTAGGTCGTTTACGACCTAAGTCTCAATAGTACATGCAACCTAAAACACAGCCTCCTTCCTTAACTCAAACCAACGACCTACGACTTATCCAAACACACAAGATCTCACGACCTAACTCCTATGCGACCTAACAAACAAGGCCGACTTAGCACACACATGCACTTACACGACCTACCTAGCTGCCGACTTAAAAGCTTATGACCTAACACATAAGCCTCTATACGACCTAACCTAGTCACGACCTATCGAGCAACACGAGTTACGACTCATCAGCTTACGACCTAACAATGCTACGACCTAAAACATGACAACTTAACTACCAGGCCATAACTCGTCTACGACCTAACTTCCTTAGGCCGTTCCAAAACTCCACCGACCTAACTATCATACGACCTAACCCCTTAGGTCGTCAACCCTTAACTCGTCCCAAATCACAAAGTCGTCTAACCTTTAGGTCGTCTATTACTATAGGTCGTCTATGACTTAAGACTCTAGTAACTCCCTAACTCGTTAACTCTTAGGTCGTTACCTCTATAGGTCGCTCTATCACCCTAACTCGTATACGACCTATCACTTAACTTGTGCCAACTTCTATAACTCATAATACTACTAGGTCGCTCAGAAACCCATAACTCGTAACCTCTATAACTCGGCAACTCTTATAACTCGTTAACGACCTAACACACTAACTCGTTAACTCATCTTAACTGCTAGGTCGTAATCTCCTAAGTCGTTTACGACTTAAAAACCCACTGACTCGTACACGACTCATCTCTTAACTCGTTAGTTCCTCTAACTCAACCTAACTTCCACACGGGTCAATTCCTTACGAGTTAAATTCATACGACTTAGGCTAAAGATGCCTTAAACAACACTAACGACCTAATAATTCTACGATCTATCGATACGTAAAAAAAAATACGGGTCATTACAGGTTTGGGTAATGTTTGATCGAATGGAGCTTGGCGTTGTATAATTATGAGAAGGGAAGAAGTTTAGCGTTAGTTGGGAGTGGTCTAATGGCTCCATGTGAATCGCATCATTAGAGTTTGTAAGGGTCCACCTGTTGGTCATGTTTTTTCTGGCTTGACCAAGCTCGAGATTGTTGTCTGCGTCGTGGAGAGGAGGCAAAAGGGAGTTGAATGGAGTGAATAGTGGTCGATTACATTGAGAATCGGAGGAGGGATCAATGATAGAAGAGATCGATAGTCGAATGTTATGCACGTATCAGTGTTCAGGCATTTGATAAGTGGGGAGAAGAGTGTTTAAGGGGTAAAATTAACTTAATTTAGTAATTAAGTTGATTTAATTAATTTGTTTAATCTGAGATCTTATAAAATAAATATCTTCTTTATATGAGGTCGGATTTGGATGCGATCTGTTGCGTTGGACTCATATCGATGTTATCTACGAATTGGTGTTGGATTCATCGAATTTTGAGCTAGTGAAAATTTAAGCTAAAGTCAAACACCATTTGATTTTAGATTGAACTGGAATTCTAAACGCGCCAGCTGGAATTTTGGAACGTTAATTCACCTTTAAATTAACTTATGATATCTGTATTGCTATAGATTTTTGTTAAATACTTGGATGATAGTTTATATATTGTTATTTGATTGTTCATTGGAATTTGATTCCTATTTGGAAGTGAATGATATAAATAACCATTGTTTTGCAGAGAACAAAAGCAAGAGGAAGTTGAAGTGTACACACAGCGAATAGGTCGCTATGGAGCACTTTGAAATACACACATATATATATGTGTGTGATTTACAGGGGATTTTTATAGGGAGACCCTAAGGGTTTCTCTCCACTACTGATTTACATATTCTTATATTGCTTATATTGATATATAGTTGAAATATTTGTGAAATATGGTTTGATTTGTGTAAGTGTCATTGTAGCAATTACTGTTACACCGACACTTATGAAATATCATCTCCTTAAACCATTTTGTATGTTAAATTTGTGCTTACATTTTTCTAAAATAAGTAGCTGGTCACACTTTTTCACTTTAAAAGTTGCTTGAGCTATATTTTCAAGTAATTTTGAGAACTTTGAAATAAAGGATAAGCGTGGTTTAAAATTTACGAAAGGAGTTATAAATTCAATTAATTATCTTTCAGGATAATTAATGTTGGTTAAATTTATAAAAAGATTACAAATTTGAATAATTATCTTCCAGGATAATTAATGTTGTTGGCTTAAATTTATAAATAAAATTATAAATTTGATTAATTATCTTTTGAGATAATTATCGTTGTTGGTTTAAATTTAAAAAAAGATTATAAATTTGATTAATTATTTTTCGGGATAATTAATGTTGGCTTAAATTTATAAAAAAGATTATAAATTTGATTAATTATTTTTCGGGATAATTAATGTTGGCTTAAATTTATAAAAAAGATTATAAATTTGTTTAATTATCTTTTGGGACAATTAATTTTGATAATTAATGGTTGTTTAAATTTATAAAAGAGATTATAAATTTGATTTAGTTTCTTTCAGGATAATTATTGTAGTTTTAAATTTGTAAAAGATTTATATCGATTATCTCTCGAGATGATTAACATCGTTTTAAATTTATAAAAGTATTTTAAATTGATTTATTGTCTTCTAGGATAATAAATGTTGTTTTAAAGTTATAAATGATATTTTATAAATGAAAAGGTGTTTAAAAAGATTATTTTAAAGATAAAGCCAAGGATTTTTTTGGGTTTATAGTAAACAACGTTTTAATGAATTTTTCGACCCTTCTTATTAATATACTAATAATTACAACTAACTCTTTAAAAGTTTGATGTTTGTGATGTGACAATCAAGCATAAGTGTGGGTCAAATGTTTTAAAAGTTTGATTCGTTTATTGAAAATGTTTAGTCTTACACTTAGCAATTAACGTCGAAGGCACTCTTGCTATTCTTAAAGTTAAGAATATTGTCCACTCAAGATAGGAAGCAACACTGCCTTAACTTGTCAATTTCGTTGTTTCCCCAAGGTAGTGCTAATTCGAGATCGACAAGTTGTGATAAGTGTAAAAGATATAATTTTTACATATGATCTTTTTGTCATTCCCAATAGTCGATGTATTGACTATCAATTCTTTATCTTCTTTTAGTTTCATCAATCTAGGATGATTTGTTGCTCATTTGAGCATTGATATTCTTCGTCCAAAATGACTAAAACCAAAGAGTCAGTGGTCATCAAGCTATGTGGGGTTGCTCCCATTAGGGTATCTTCATATTTACTCTATATTGGATTCGGTTGTATGCGCATGGAGATGTGAAATACTCGGATTCACGGTAAGGTTAGCAGGGTCTGGCTTGTACATTTCCGAGAGAGTCATAGTGTAAATGACCCTCTCAAGTATATTGTCTAGAGGTATACATTCGGTAAGGGGGCGCACCCTCCTAGTCATTTTTGGGAAAATTTATTTTCCTTATTTGATTCAAATCTTTGAATTGTTTTCTTAATTGCATCAAGAAGCATTCGGTGCTCTACTCGATGTTTAATTATTTGGATCCAATCTTTAAGTTTGGATTTGGTTTTCTTTTTGCCTATTCTTTCAAATTAGGATTTTATGTTGATTTATTTCCATTCTCTCGTGTATGGATGATGTTCTTATGAGGTAAAACCCATTCTGTGTTTACCAGCATGGTCCCATAGATTTTTATACGTTCATCACATTACTTAAGTTTTCTCACGCTGGTTTTCCAAACTAATTCGGGTGTTATTTTATTATAATGCTTGGGTCGGACTGAGTGTTTTTTCTAGGTTATCATTGGTGGGACATGGAGCTCATGAGTAGAGTTAGATGTTCACTTGTCATATTATTTTTATTTTTCAATGTATTATTATGTATACCCATCAGCAATTGTAAGGTTCGGAAGTTATAACTACCCAGACTGTTGGGGTTTGTTTTTATCTCTAATATACCATGTATCTTATAGTGACGGCTTTTACTATATTTCATATATTATAGGTGATCGTTCCTATATTTTTTAGAGTGACAGCGTGATAGTGGTTCTCGCATTATGAATGTAACATCACCTATCTAGAGGTCCAAAGCTAAGCGTTATAGATACAACAGTCATCTATAGTATTAACTTTTGACAACTAAATACGGCTATGCTAATGGTATCAATAATATCAGAAGCATTGGAATATGAAACAAATCAAAGATTTCAAAACAACATTTTATATTACATTTCAAAACACATGTTCCATTAACATATTACATAATCCCATATGTCTCCCAAGCAATGATAAAATATACTTGTTACAAAATATGCCAATTGCGACATATGAAGCTGCCTCCATGGATGATCAGAGTCATATAGTCATAATTGACTTAGTACATACACAGCAAAAATAAATAAAAAAACAAAGAACTACAACTCCTAAATTACTATCCGTTAGCCTCCTGCTCACCTCCGGTAGCTTTATTCGTCATCCTACTAAAAAACTGAAAAACCCTCAACTCTCAGCCTACTCAAATAAATTTTGACCACCAGAGAGCTTAAGAGGAAAAAAATAAACTTCGAGTCAGACATAAATCCTTGTGTGAATAATACTACACACCTTGGTTATTAATGTTGATGAAAACATTTAAAGTACCCCTTTCGATTCCATTGAAAGTACCCCTTTCTAAACCACTGAAAGCATCTCTTTCGAAACCAGGTAAAATGCTTTATTTATCTAGGCCGAAAAACCAAAACCTTCCTTTAAAAACCATATTTAGAACCCTTTCGAAACCTTTGAAAACCTTCCTTTCAAAAGCATTAAAACCTTAGACACTGTATCTTAAAACACTTCAAAACATTTCCTTTAGAAAATCTTGGAAAAACCTTCCATTTCAACCCTTTCGAAACCATCAGAAAACACTTGGTTTCGACTCCTTCGAAACCCTTTGGGGAACCACCCATTCAAAACCATTTTGAATACCTTTCGAATGCATCAAACCTTTAAAAAGACAAACCTTACGAAAGCTCTTGGGTTTAATTTAAAACATGTGGAAAAACACCTTTCAAAACCATTTAAGCCAACTCTTTCGAAACCTTTGGGTTATACTTCAATCAAAACAAAAAGGGTCATTTAAAACATCTAAGTCGAAAGCCTCCCTTTCGATACCTATTCTAAGTAAAGAAGTGATGGTGTTGAAACCAACTTCCGAAAGCATTGGAGAGGTGGCAATTTTTTTTAAAAAGTAGAGTATACATTCCGAAACAATTGACTTCGAAAGTAGAAAGGAGATGGCTAGGGGTTTCGACCCCTTTGAAATCATTACTTAAAATAAAAGAGTGCAACCCATTTGAAACCGTTCCTTTTAAAAAAAATTGACTCTATCGGAAGCCAACTGAGTCGAAATCTATCCTTTCGAAAGCAAGTGGGCGCTTCTTTAATTTAAAACAAAAAGGCGCTTCGACCCTTTTGGAACTCCTTAGTCTCAACTCTTATCTTTCGCCTTTGCCTAATTCAATATGTACCAAGATGTTGATACTATATGCATTGGTTTATGGAAGGAGGCGGAGGGTCTTAGTTGAAAGCTACCTGGGCGAAAACAAAAGAGGCGAAACATGCCTTTAATATGAACTTTTGATTTTTAACCTTTTAAGTAAACTTTTTATTTAGTTGAAATCATGCAAGATAAATTCGGGTTTCATCTTAAAACCAAAATCATTTAGAAAACTTGAGATGTAGAAATTATTCACATTAGCTTTGTGATTAGGATGTGGGATTTGAATTAATCTTGATGCTGATTTGATTTTCCTATTACGAACTTTAGCTTTCCTCTTCTTCTCTTTTGCTAATGGTGGCCGGCCTTAGTATGGTGATTTTTGTTTGTGATAAAATGAAATGAGGATGTGTTCATTTTCCTAAGAGTTTAGGGTATATGTTTCTATATCTCTCATTTTTTCCTTCCTTATTTCCTAACACTTAACTCCATATTTGTTCATTTATCTATTCATTAACATGGCACGGCTACCGCTTAATTAAATCGTAAATCTCCATCCGTTAATCAGCACATTATTTTATTTAATTTAACTAATTAAATATCTCAAATAATGTTACTAAAAATATAGGGTGTTACAATCTCCACTCTTTAAAGAATTTTTTCCTCGAAATTACGATATGGCACACAACAAATCAATCAACAAGGTAAAACATACCATTAAAATAAATCAGGATAAGCAACTTTAATCCTGCTCTCGGTCTTCCAAGTACAGTCTCTCTCATCGTTGCCCCACTGGACTTTCACTAGTCATACTGTCTTGTTTCTTAGCTTCTTCTCATCTTTCACAACAATCCGAATCGGTTTTCTAACTATGGTCAAGTCTGGTTCTACTACTAAATCCTCTAACACTGTCGGTGCTATAGTAGTGTCTGGATCCCTAATGGATGAAATGCATGGAAAACATCATGTACTCCTGTCAAACTACTCGGTAACTCTAATATATATGTGAGTTTCTCGATCATTTCTAAAATAGGAAATAATCCTACGAACTTCGGTGCTAACTTCCCCGTCTTCCCATACCTAATAACACCTTTCATCGACGATACTTTGACGAAAACATGATCTCCAATAGAGAATTCCAAATCTTTCATCTTCTGTCTGCATAGCTCTTCTGCCTAGACTGAGCTTCCTTCATTCTCGCCCGAATTAACTCAATCTTCTCTACACGCTCACTAATTCCAAACCAAGAACCAACCTATCCTCGGTCTCTAACCAACATGCAGGGGATTTGCATGGTCTTCCATACAAAGATTCAAATGGTTCCATCCCAATACTATTCTGATAGCTATTGTTATACGGAAACTCAACTAAATGCAGATGGTCTTCCCGTGATCCCCTAAAATCCAATACACAAACTCTTAACAAGTCCTCCAAGATCTTATTAACTCTTTCTGTTTGCCCATCTGCCTGTGGTGGTAAGTGGTACTCATCTTGAGCTTGGTTCCTAAAACATCACGTAGACTCCTCCAGAACTCACTAGTGAATAAAGAATCTCTATCTACTATTAGGAATTCCATGATGTCTAACCACATTCTTCATGAATAACTTCACCAAAATAGGCACCAACCTAGTGACTTAACTGGAATGAAATGGGCACCCTTGTCCAGTCTATCCACTATGACCCATACACTTTCATTTCCTCTACTAGATCTTGGCAACCCATCAATAAAATCCATAGAAATAGAATCCTACTACCATACTAGAATATCCAATGGCCAAAGCAATCCACTTGGCTTTTGATGCTTTCTTTCACTTGTTGACAGTTCAATGTGTCACCCATAAGAAAACATCCCTCTTCGTGCCTTCCTAGAAGAAACTTCTCTTCATATCTTGATACATCTTCGTTCCTCCTAAATGAATAGTGAACTTCGAACGATGGCATTCCTCCAAGATTTCCTTCCTTATATATCCCACATTTGGAACACAAAATCTACCCTACTTTCTCAACCACCCATTCTGGTCAAGGCTAAAGTCTTTCAAGTCATCACTCTCCATTCCATCCTTTAATTTTCTAATCCTTTAAATTATGGATCCTTTTCCTTTTTAGAATCAATCTTCTCAATCAATATCGGTCGGACTTCTAAACAAGATGACATAGCAGATTCTTTACTTGACCCAACCTTGGATCTTCACTGCACTTTGCAAGCTAACAATGCTTCTAAGTCTTTCCATTCTGTTATCATAGATAACACCACATTCTGATGCTTCCTACTAAGTGCATTCGCAACTTTGCTGTCTTTCCCTGGTGTGTACATTATTCCAAAATCGTAAGCGGCAAAAAACTCTAACCACCTCTGCTATCTCATGTTCAGCTCCTTTTGAGAGAACAAGTACTTCAACGACTTATGATCTGTAAAAAGCTCAAATCTTTCTCCTGAAAGGTAATGTCCCCACACTTTCAAAGCAAAAATAACTGCAGCTTACTCCAAGTCATGCGTTGGATATCTAACCTCATGTGGTCAAAGCTGTTTAGAAGCATAGGTAATCACTTTACCCCTCTGCATTAGTATAGCTCCCAATCCATTACCAAACACACCAGTATAAACTACTAAATCCTAATTCCCCTCCGGAACCACTAACACAGGTGCATGGGTCAATAAGTGTTTCAAGCTCTGGAATGCTTCCTCACACTTATTGGTCCACATAAACTTAACATCCTTTCGCATTAGCTTAGTCATCGGTGCAGCTATCTATGAAAAATCCTTTATAAATCTTCAATGGTATCCGGCCAATCCAAGAAAATTCTTTATCTCGATCATTGTCTCGTGTCTCTTCCAATTATTCACCGCTTCAATCTTTGTCGGATCTACATACAGCCCTTTTTCTGAGACTACATGACCAAGAAACTACACTTCCTTCTTCTAGAAATGGCACTTTGAAAATTTCGCATTCAGCTGATGCTCCCTCAACATCTCAAGCACAACTCTAAGATGAACTTCATGCTCCTTCTCATCCCTAGAGTATATCAGAATATCATCTATGAAGACTAATATGGACCTGTTCAAGTGCTCTCAGAAAATCCGATTCATCAAATCCATAAAGAATGTGGACGCATTAGTTAGTCCGAATGGCATAACTAACCATTCGTACGATCCATATCTGGTCCTCAACACCGACAATTGTATACTATCCTCTGCTACTCTGAGCTGATGAATCTGTCCCTAAATCTAACTAAGAGAATACCTTTACTCCACTCAATTGATTGAAAAAAACACCGATTCTTGGCAATGGATATCGATTCTTTATCGTCTTCTCATTCAACTTATGATAATTGATACATAGCCTTAAGGATCCGTCCGGCTTCTTAGAAAATACAGCGGCTGCTCTCCAAGGTGAACTAATTGGTCTAATAAAACTCTTGCCTTTCAAATCCACCAACTGAGCTTTCAACTCCTTCGTCTCTGTAGGTTTCATCCTGCTTGGCGGCTACTTACCAATTCTGCTCTAGACACTAAGTCTATCCGAAACTCTATGGCTCATTTTGGTAACGATCCAACTATAGGTTCAAACATATCCATGAATTCTCTAACTATGAAAACTCGACTCATCTCATCTTCAAACTCCACAACACCCAACAAGGCATTCACCTCACAGCCAGGATTTTCTATGGTATAAATTATCCGATCAGTACAGTCCGGGTGTCTAAGTGATATTTTCCTATCATGGAAAAATATCCTAGCATCATACTCGCTTAACCAACGCAAACCCAATATGATTCTGAACCCAATAAAGTCAAATACATGCAAACTGCAAACAAAGGTGTAACCTAGTAAGTCAAACTCTAAGTGGTCACACTATCCTAAGCATCGCATACCCTCCTAACGGATTTTCAACTCTTAAGGAAGTAACTAAATAGGTGGATTCTAGGTTAAGCTTATCTACCAAACATCGAGATATAAAAGAATGTGATACACCAGTATCAAACAAAACGCTGACGGATATATCGTGAATCTGGAGCGTACCTCCTAACACAGCCTTTCCTTCTCCTACACTACTGGCCTTGAAGCAGTGGGGTCCAATGCATACACTTGGCCCTTTCTATCTTTTGTAGGCTCCTTACATTGATTCTTGTAGTGGCCAATCTGATCATAGTTAAAGCACTTAATGTTCTTCTTTCCAATCACCTCCTTTCCTTTTCCCTTTCAAGTACAACACTCATTAGCATAGTGTCCTTTCTTATCGCACTTATAGCAGACCACCTCAGTCATTCCTTTCTGAGCATTCTTCTTGTGGAAAAACTTCCTCTTTTGGCCTTGCCCAACCTGGACCTACTTCTTCTTCTCCAGACAAGCTAACATATCTTCATGTCTCAACCCCATTTCCACCACTACATTGGTAAAGTAGTCCTACCTAATTTCGGCTTCAAACCTCTAATAGACTTTTCATTCCTTTTTAACATCATGTTAACAGTGGCATACCCATACTGGGCTAACTCCTCTAACCTACTAGCATATTCTAGAACAGACATCTCCCCTTGTACCAACTCAGCAATCTTCCTAACCAACATATATTGTGCCATTACTGACATGAACCATTCTTGAAACCTCCTCCTAAACTCTGCCTATGTCATAATCTCTTCATCCACACTAGTAGTTACAGTATTCCACCATAACAAAGTAGCTCTTTGAGGTTGTCATGAAACAAGTCTCTTTTTCTGCTCTTCATTAAACCCTAAGTCAGCAAAAATCTTTTCACGGTGTAGCAGCCAGTTTTCCACCTTAATAGCATCCTCGGTTCCAATAAATGGCTTTCCCTCAAGCCTAGCATACTCTCGGCTCAAGTTAGCATACTGCTTGACCATCGAAGTTTCCTGAACTCCTCCTCCAATAACATTTCCTCCAAAAACTCCAGTTACGATTCCAGCTTGCATCATGTTCATGAAAAACTGATACATGGCTTCCATATCCCTTTGTGGAACCCCAGCACCAACATTCTCAGCCTGAGCCTGACCTTAAGTCCTTCTAACAATCGGTCGGGCATTTCCGTTTATGTTGATGTTATGTCCTCCTAGATTAACTCTTCCTCTTATTCCATCCATATCTGTATCCAAGCCTTGTGAGATACAGAAGAATGGCCTAACAAAGATAGGAGTCTAGAGATAAAGCGTATACCTATATATAGAAAATATAAGTACATTACTATAATGTTATCTCATACCCCAATCTTAACTCTTATTCTTAAAGATTATGTTTTCAAAAACCATCTTTAGTTAAAGTATGTCACGACCCTTAACTCTAACTCCTAAGGATTATGTTTTCAAAAATCATTTTTAGTTAAAGTATTTCATAAACCTATGCTCTGATACCAAGTTGTAACATCCCATATCTAAAGCCCAAAGCTAAGCGTTGTAGATGCTGCAGTCATCTATTACATTTCAAAACACGTCATCCATATTCATATTACATAATTCCACACATCTCCCAAGCAAAGATAAAATATAGTTACTACAAAATACACCAAGAGTGACATATGAAGATGCCCCAATGGATGATCAGAGTCATATAGTCATAATTGACTTAATACATACAGAGCGGAAATAAATAACAAAACATAGAACCGCAACTCCTAAATAGCTATCCTTTAGCCTCCTGCTTGCCTTTGGTAGCTTTATTCATCATCCTAAAAAAAACCTGAAAAAACCTCGACCCTCGGCCTACTCAAATCAATTTTGAGCACCCAAGAGTTTAAGGGGAAAACATAAAATTCGAGCCAGACATAAAGCCTTTGGTGTGAATAATGCTATACATCTCTGTTATTAATGTTAATTAAGACCACACCACTGAGCGGAACAGGTTTCCCCTCACTAACATCCTTTTAAAACATATCTTTTACAAATCTTTTTCTATAATCAAAAATGGTTAAATACTGTAAAGCATCATTATGTAAATACACATATCAGGTAATAAAAGAACTGCCTGTTCAAACACATTAGTTTTGTTTGGCTAACTATTTACCTTCGACTGACCCGGGCCTACCGAACAATATAAATAAAATAATCTAACATTTTTTAGACACTCCTCTTCCAGACGGTCTATCCTTAACTAAATATTAAATACTTTTCTTCTGGATGGTCTGTCCCTAACTAAATCATCTTCCAGGGTTACCTGATCCTAATGGTTTGGCAGGCTCACCAATAACCTATCTGTATACAAATATACATTTCCTTCTATGTGTAATCATAATTTTAGTCTTACCTGTGATAAAGCCCTACACACTATAATTTTGGACAAAAATTAGCTTGGACCAATAGCTAATGTATAGGGCATGACCCTATATCGGTCCTATATGGTATTCTAATATCTAAGTCATTTTACTTAAAGATCGTTTTCCATTATATTCCTTGAAAAACATTTTCAAAATGAGTTAAGACCTTTAAATCAACTTACGCAAGGAAAATAGATATACTCTATGCTTTACTTAAATTCACCTTTCCATGTTATATATATATATATATATATATATATGTATGTATGTATGTATGTATGTATGTATGTATATACTCAAATCTTAGTTGATGAAAACATTTAAAGACTTGAAAGTACCCCTTTTGATTCCGTTGAAAGTACCCCTTTCTAAACCATTAAAAGCATCTCTTTCACAACCAGGTAAAACCTTTTATTTATATAGGTCGAAAGGCCAAAACCTTCCTTTCGAAACCATTCTTAGAACCCTTTTGAAACCTTTGAAAACCTTCCTTTCGAAAGCATTAAAAATTAGACATCGTATCTTATAACATTTCAAAACACTGCCTTTAGAAAATCTTGGAAAAACCTTCCATTTCAACCCTTTCGAAGCCATCAGAAAACACTACATTCCGACTCCTACGAAACCCTTTGGGGAACCACCCTTTTGAAACCATTTTAAATACCTTTCGAAAGAATCAAACCTTTCGAAAGATCTTGGGTTTAATTTAAAATATGTGGAAAAAGGCCTTTTGAAACCATTTAAGCCAACTCTTTCGAAACCTTTGGGTTATACTTCATTTAGAACAAAAAGGGTCGTTTAAAATATCTAAGTCGAAAGCCTCCCTTTCGATACATATTCCTAAGTAAAGAAGTGATGGTGTCTATACCAACCTTTCGAAAGTATCGGAGAAGTGGCTATTTTAAAAAAAAGTAAAGTATACCTTTTGAATCCATTGACTTCGAAAGGTATAAGGCAGCAGCTAGGGGTTTCGACCCGTTCTAAAGCATTACTTAAAATATAAGAGTGCAACCCATTCGAAACCCTTCCTTGTAAAACATTTGACTCTTTCGGAAGCTAATTGAGTTGAAAGCTATCCTTTCGAAAGCAAGTAGGTGCTTCTTTAATTTAAAAGGAAAAGGCACTTCGACCCTTTTGGAACCCCTTAGTCTCGACTATTACCTTCCACCTTTGTCCAATTCACTGTCTACCGAGATGTTGATCCTATATGCATTAGTTGTAAAAAGAGGCAGAGGGTCTTAGTCGAAAGCTGCCTACGCAAAACCAAAAGAGGCGAAACATGCTTTTAGCATGAATTTCTAATTTTTAACCTTTTTAAGAGAACTTTTGAACTAACCTACCTTATTTATCAAACTCCTATTGGTTGCTAATTTTTTTCTTTTCTAGAAGTGCTGCCATAACTTCAGAATTAATTAATTTAAACCATTTGCAGAATACCCCTTCTCCCTAATTGAATATATAAAACATCATCGTCCCATATCTTAAATAATTTTATATATTCATTAAAACAATTTGGAAAATTCTACAAAAATTCCAAAAATCCTTTTTAATTTGGTTTCTAGCATAAAAAAATTTTAGACCCAAATTAATTATAATTTCCCATAAATTATTTTTAACCCAATAAATCATTTTGTTCATTAGAAAATTAATATAAAATCCACAATAGTTCAGAAAATTATAAAATAGAAACACATCTCTAAAATATCATTTTTTGTCTATATCCGAAATCGCAAGGCATTTGGATGTCATTAAATAGCATTTTCACATCAAAAAATATCATAAAATCTACATGAACAAGCTTAAGTCATTAACATATATATATATATATACACATACATACATACATACATTTTGCTCTTCAAAATCATGGCTAAATCATGCAAGATAAATTCAGTTTTCATCTTAAAACTGAAATCGTTTAGAAAACTTGAGGTGTAGAAACTATTCATCATAGCTTTGTGATTAGGATGTGGGATTTGAATTTATTTTGATGTTTATTTGATTTTCCTTTTAAGAACTTTAGCTTCCCTTCTTCTCCTTTGCCGATGGCGGCCGACCTTAATTTGGTGATTTTTTTTGTGATAAAATGGAATGAGGGTGTGTTCATTTTCCTAAGGGTTTAGGGTATATGTTTCTGTATTTTCCATTTTGCCCTTCTTTATTTCCTAACACTTAACTCCATATTAGTTCATTTATCTATTCATTAACATGGCATGGCTACCCCTTAATTAAATCACAAATCTCAATCCATTAATTAGCACATTATTTTATTTAATTTAACTAATTAAATATCCTGAATAATATTACTAAAATTATGGGGTGTTATAGTGAATGATGTGATGAAGCTTTGTATCTTACCCCCTACCTGTCCCTTTACGGGTTGGTTGAGAAGTCAAGAGGTTGGCCATAAAAGCCAAAATAAGGTTACCATTTGTAGCTACCTATAGAAGGGAGAATGTTACTTTGGTATCAGAGCTGAAGGTTAAGCAAGAACCATGGTTTTGGAAGGGTATGGCTCATTGGAAATAGGGTAGGTGACACCCTAGAATGAGTTGGGAGCTTTATATATATAAGAGCGTATTTGTTATTGCTATAAAAACATATTGGGTTAATTGGTCTATTGAGTTGTTTATGAATTCTGGTCTAGATTGGGACACCAAGATGTGGATATGGATTTTTAAGCACATAAACAAGACAAATGGACATGATATTGATTTTTAAAATTTGATAAACGAAATATTTTACCTAGGATTATATATTTATATACATGAGGAAATCATTTTCAAATTTATATATTATTCATGGAGTGTTTATTTGTTAATGATAATATATTTTTTATTATCATTATGGTTTGATTTGTCATGCTTGGATAGTTTAGGAGCATTGAATATTGTTTGCCCATTATTAAGTTATGCTTAACCAGTTTATGGGCATTTACCGTTTTGATAATTGTGAGTGCATTAAAATTAACACCTTATGAATTAAGTTTTACAATTTGACTATAAATTGTTCAGAGGAAATGTTAAGTTAAAAGTCATCTTTTAATAATGTTGGGTTAAAAGTAAAACTTTTAATAAAAGTTGTTCAATATAATCTAAATGACAAGATAAGACATTTAAATGATATATATTTGAGAAAATTTTATTATAATAAAGAAGAATTATTAAAATATAAGATTATTTTGTATAAAGGCAATTTTATATAAATTTGGTTTGTAAAATGTGTTTTAAAAAGGCTTTTTGAATTTAAATCCCGAAGTTGCTTGAAATAATCTCAAAAAGATTTTGAGAAAAGTAATGGTAGTATTACTTGGAAGTTTTTATAAGTCTAAATATTTTAAAGAGAATTTTTAAGTAAGATACATTTTCTTTGGATAGTTCGAGGAAAACATCTCGATTTGTTTTGTGGTAATCTGAATAAACTTCTAAGTGATGATGGAATGTTTGATTAGACGAACGTTGTAGTCCAGTTAGTAGTAAATTATCCTCTTTATCAGTATGCAATCAAAATGAGTTCGAATCCAAACGAACCCAAAGTGACTGTTAGCGAATAATTTATTGAAATTATTTAATATATAGAAATATATGTGGTATGATTTCTAAAAGGATTTTGAAATAAAAACTAGGTATGTTGTTTTTAAGCTTCTTTAAAGGAAATTGATTTAAAATAAAAGATATTTTGATAAAAGAATGTTTTAACAAATGAAAATTTTAAACTCTTGGATAGAAAAGATATAATCTAACTCAAGTTTTTAAATGAGTTAAATTAGATATAAACATCGCTTTATTAAAATCATAGTTTTGCTTAAATGTCTAAGTCTCACAAACTATTTGATGTTATTATGTCCACTAATAAACATCTATACTTTAGGGATGTTTAAGGAAAGTACTCTCTAGGATTGAGTTTGGATACTAGTATCCTACTCTTCTTAACTACTTACTAAACCGGATAGATAAAAAGGTCGATGTAGTTGACTCGTTTTTAAGACTTATATTTTTTTATTGGGCCTTCATTCGAATTTTGAAAAATTAACATTTTGTATGTATACTCTTAGGATGTAGAAGAGCATAATACAAGTAAATATGGGAAAAGTAAGTATTTAACTTAATGTTTCATAAAGTTGTGTCTTTATAAAATGTTTATAAACTTAAGTGAAAATTTATTAAGCAATTTATAAATAATCGTAGCATTGAATGAAATACTATAAATGAAAATAAAATTTATTTAAGAGATTGGTGTAGTTAAGAAACCAATAAGATTATGTAAGTAAGTTGTATGTAGATCATTTTATTTACATGGTTCATGATCTATAATTCGAGTACATAACTTCGGGGTGATTCAAACCCGTTCGAAAAGGGATTTCTTATTTGATTCTTGACACCAAACAGTTGATTCGGATTCTTGATATGATACTGAGGATTTCTATCATAGTATATGGAAATATAAGGAGAATAGATGTTTCTAATCAAGGAACACGATCGGTGTTCGCATTAGGGAGGTCGAGTGAGTGATACTAGTTCGGTGGTAAAGTCTATGTATCAGAGCAAGTGGTCGGATCAGAAATTGTGTGCAAATGATTTATGTATGTCATACAGGCTTAAGTATATTTGTATGCTTTGTTGTGTGGCATAAGAAAATTTGGGAGTAACTTTCAATTTTGTTTGAGGAAGGTTAGATAATCTTAACCAAAAGTTGATGAGCATAATGGTATGCTTGGAAAATTATCTATATCCTTAGATGATCAAGAAAATTGTGAACCTAAGCAAAATTCTAATTCTTGTTTGTTAATCATTTAACATTTTAAATAATCTTAACTTTTTGTGTAACACCCCATAAATTTGGTATTAGTTATCTAATTAGTTAGTTAGTTAATTAGGCTCCAAAATGGAATTTGTGAAAACGATGGAACCGGATCATGAAACTTACACCACTGCATTTGTGGCGAAATTTTGAGCAACTTTCATATTTGTAGTTTTGCGATCGGAGTCCAAATGAAGAAGTTACAGACAAAAAACAAATTCAAAACGAAAAGAATTAAATCAACATCAATATGTTAATTATCGGGACCAACAGGCCGACACGTTCATTACGACTGATTAATAAGTAGTGGTCAGTCGATGTTAATGAGTAGTCAACCGGTTAGCATGCCAATGGCTGGGGTTTTCCTAGGTTAGAACAGCCCGGATTTAATATATTTCGATCGTACGGCTGTGGTTGATTCGAATGCCTATAAATTTAGGTCTAAGCCTCTCTTCTCTTCTCATATTTTTTTGAAAATAGCAGTGAAGCTCTGCCATTTTCTCTTCAACACTATTTTCTAAGTTATAAATAAAACATTTATATTTGTATATATACAAACTGGAGAAGAATAGAAATTGAATAAGAGAAGAAAAAGAGTGTTGACCTAAAAAATGTTTCAACACCCTGAATTGAGTATGAAAGCACTAGCCTTGTTCTTATAGAGAAATAACATAGAAAATAAATGTAAAAAAGCCAAAATAGTATAAAAACAAGAAGATTTTTATAGTGGTTCGGCTGTTAATGAAGCCTACGTCCATTTTATAATTTTCTATTAACTAACAACTGTTACAAGTTGAATCAGATTACAATATGAATCTTCTAAGTTAGATCAGGTCACAAGAACAAGAGTTCAATAGAGAATCACAGTGAACCCTTAGATGACTATTGTATGGGAGGAGAAGGGTGAAGAATAATCTCTGCAAAGTTCCAACAGCCAGTCCAGAAGATCCTGTTGCAGGTAGCATTGTATTTATAGGGGTTGGAGAGCACTTGGCCCAAAGCTGCTTTGCTAGAAGTTTGTACTCGACGTCATAATGGAGCTCAGAAAGTTTAAATGCGACCAAGCTACCTGATGGATCGCTAGCGATCCATAGGAGATGTATCGCTGGAGATCGATGTACTTAGTCTATTTTTAAGTGATCTCCATTTGGCTATCTTCCTATCTTCTATTTGAGTGACTTGTTCAAATATCACGTTGTTTGGAGTTTGTTTGATCATCCGTCTTCATAGGTCATCTGGTCTAGAAGAATCATCCATAACTCACTCAAAACTTAACGAAACCAGATGAAACTTTGCAGGTACACTCTAGAGGGTGTGTGGGATCTACTCTATGAATTTCAGGTGGTTGGGACCAACCTACATGGGTTGCTACCGATCCATCAAGAATGGATCATCAACGATCCATCAAATCTTCTCCAATCATGCTCATTTTTTCTGTGAGCTTTCTTTTATGTCTTCTAAGTATTTTTGCCCAATTCCAAGTCAATCTAAGTATGTATGAGTTCTACAGGTCTAGTTTACGCTAGCTACTTTGATCGAAAAGCCGGTAAACAACAGCTTAAATCGGATAAGTCTTTACTTCTTAAGCTACGCTGCTTGGAATGCTATGAAACTTAGCAAGTATTCGAGGAAGAGATAGTGTATCATGATGCAAGAGGTTAGGATGACTTGCATTACATCCCTATGGATCGCTAATGATCCATAGGTGACATCCAATTAGTCGATTCTTGACTTATTTTTCTTGAGGTCCATTGACTTGTTTACCTGATTGCTTCAGTAGAATTTCAAGTCATTCTGGCTTAGTCTGAATGTTCTAACTTCGGTTGAATTCTGCTGGGTTAAAAAAACCCAATTAACATTTTCTCTATAAAGTATGCTTTCGTTGGAAACAAAATGTGCTCTGGAACTATACAAGTTTCGAATTACTATCCTGTGAATTTTAGTGAATCGTCGGAATCCATCTCATGATGTTGTTTTCGATTGACTGACTTCTAATAGCCGTTCATTTTTTGATTTCGATCTAAATTTCAATCCCTTGTATTGACGATGTAATCTTTTCACCGTAGTTTACACAAGGTTTAGGTCGGTATGTGGATGCATAATGTAGGTTTGGAGTCATCTTATATAGTTTTAACTCGACCTGCCGGTGAAGCTAGGTTTTGTCTCGAACGATTATATGTTGTTCTAGAGCAAAGTCTTACACTTTGTCTTTAACTGTTTCTTTCTAAAGACTTGGTCAAGTTTCTATCGCTATTTTGAATTCTAATGCGATGATTTATTCCAAAATCAGATATAGAGGATGATTCATTCGTATCGCTCTTTCCGTCTATGTACTGAAATGATCTTTAAAAGTAAAGCTTCCCGCGTCGCTTCAAACAGCAGCTTCGTTGTTGATCGTTGACTGATAATGGGTGAGTGTGGAAAAGATGATTTCAAAGATGATATGGATTATTTTTCAAATGTAAACAAGCTATCTACACTAGACTATGCGTTTGTAGTATTCGGGTACTGGACTCTTCACATGTAGATAACACACTACATTTGCCCCGTTAATGCTCAGAACCCGATTGGTCAACATAAGTCCACTTTCTATGGAATCCGGTGTTGGTTATACAAGGATATTATTTAAAGTAAAACATACCCAACAGGGTTGAATGCTAATTTTATTGTTGAAAATGACTTTCCGATCATCCAATCTTTAGTTTGGCAGAGGGACTTCCACTCCTCCAGAAGCCGAGTCCTTCACAACTTAGGCTTCGCTTATTATTCCTCTCATATTGGGATCATTGATTACAGTTAAATTACAAGGCAAGGCTACACTTGTATTGTAGTTGTAGTTCGATCAGGCACAGTTTCAGTCTTCAAAAACAAGCGCATGTCTTGTTCGATTGTGATTATCCACCTTTTGCATTTTTCGGAATTCAACCTGCACACCAGCCTCTATCTCTGAGGACTATTGGTTTAATTACCTGATTCCGAGTATGCTTTTCCTTGCTGTTTCACCTCTTGTGTTCATGTAACATCCCGTATCTTGAGGCCCAGAGCTAAGCGCCACATATGCTGTAGTCATCCATGGTATTAACTTTCAGTGACAAAATATGGTAATGTTAATCGTATCCACAATATCAGAAGCATATGTATATGAAACAAAATCACATATTCAAAAACCACTTTTTTATTACATTGCAAAATCACATTTCGTATTCCATTACATAATCCCAAACGGTTCCTAGGTTTTGATTAAATATAATTATTACAAAATACGTCAAGAGAGACATATGAAGATGCCTCCTTGGATGATCAGAGTACTAAATAGACGAACTGTCTTAATACAGCACAACGGAAATAAAAATAAATAGCTCCTAATTATAGCTAGTCTTGCCTCCTACACGTCTTCGAAAGCTTTATTCGTCCAACTTGCTAAACCTGCAAAACCTCAACTCTCTATCTAATCAAGTCATATTTTGAGCACCCAAGATTTTAAGGGAAAAAAATAAAATTCGAGTTAGACATAAAGTCTGGTGTGAATAATACTAGACATCTTAGTTATTTGATATTAAGTGAGACCACGCCGCTTAGCAGAATGGGTTTTCCCTCATTAATATCCCTTTAAAACATATCTTTTTGCAAATCGAAATCTTACAATCAAGCTGATTAAAATAATAATAGAAATACCATATATGCTCATAAATCCGGTAATAAATGGAGTATCTATCTAAACAATATAGTTTTGTTTGGCTAACTACTAACCATTGGCTGACTCGGGCCTACCAGGCAAAATAAACAATTTAACATATGTTAGACATACTTCTTAACAGTCTGTCCTTAACTTACTTCTCTTAGGGTCAACTGATCCTATTAGTTTTACGGGCTCACCAATAATATATCCTACTTCTCTATATATTCCTTTCTTTATGTAACATCATTTAAGTCTTACCTTTGACTAAGCCCTACACACTGGAATTTTGGGCCAAATTAGCTAGGGGATATAGCTAATGTATACGGTGCAACCCTATACCAGTTCCATCTGGTATTCAAATATCTAAGTCATTTACTTAGGGTTAACTACCCATCAAAATTTTCCTTGACAACATTTCTTACAAAATGATTTAACCCTTTAAATTATACTTAAACAAGGAAAAAATATTTATGCTTAACTCAAATCTCTTTACCACGATATATACTTTACTCAAAAAATTATTGATGAAAGCCTTCGAAACCCTAATTTAAAAACTTTGAACAATCTCTTTCGAAACCATTGAAAGTACCCCATTTGAAACAAGTTGACTACTTTACATTATAGCATTATTCCAAGAGGCCAAAACATACCTTTCGAAACCTTTATAATAGACCTTTCAAAAACATTGAAAGAGTCCTGTTACCTGGTAGCTTGGCCCAGCAATGAGATGTTAATTATTGAGTTTCTTGGTTGAATCTAAGTGAAAACTTGAGTCAGTGAAGGATTGACTTGAATTGAGATGCTCGGCATATAAGCATCGTTCCATATATAAGCATCTTTCGACATATAATCATCGCTTTCCATATTAGTTTCGTTCGGCCTAATTACATAGTTGGCCTCAATATGTGGTTCGACCGAGGAAGGATGGTGTGTGTCACCCGGATAAGAGAAAGGTGTTGTTAGGAACTCATAGAATATCGCTTGGTGACCACCGTTCGGCCAACGTCGCTCGGTAGAAAGAAAAGTGATGGTAGGAACTCCACACCATCATTTGGCTAATGCCGCTCGGCTAAAGAAAAGAATCTAAAGGAGCATAATACATGTCGCTCGATAGGGGTGGCTTGGCATTGGGGCATTCAGCATGAATGCCTTAGTCATATGTCGCTCGGCCATAAAAGGACTATAACAGCCCGTAAATCTGTACACCTTAAGTCAACACTATTCTACATTAATCAACTCAAGTGGTACAGAAATACGAACCATTTGGGTTAAAGAAGAAGAGGTAGAAGAAGAGAAAACAAAAAAACAACAACAGAATCTAACCAACGCAGCGGAATGAAATATAATAAATAATAAATGATCTTTACTAAAAATCGAATATCTATGTTTATATATTTCATCATCAGAGTACATCAGTCACAACTCAACATCAATAACATACAACTGGATACACAACTAAACAACACAGCGTAATATATGTATAAACAAGTACGGGAGTACGTATCGTCATCCAGCTCGTCTCCTGAGCTCCACAGCATCATATCCTGTATCTTATAATACTCGGTCTAACCCGAGCATTACAGTTAAATAACACCCGAGTCAGTCTGGAATACCAGCGTGAGAAAATCACACTCAATTGATTATTAAGGTTTCAAAATACTTTGAAAAACAAAAGCATCTCGTAAGACCACGCCACAAACAAACATGTCGGTTTTTACCTTACGATGGCTAAAACAATTTTTATAGAAATCCTCTGATATTATAATAGGGTCTATATACAAATACTTATAAAATAGCAGAAATTGTTACATCTATTAAATTCCATCTACTAGCCACAGAGTGGGTAATACAAACAAAATTCGTACAAGGCTCGTAGGGAGAATGGATTTCCAACTAATGACTAGGCACTGGGGTACCACCTGTCATAGTACGTGGCCTAGATCACAGTACCGAGGAGTACGCCCACTCCCCTGAAACACAAGACCGGGACTACCCCTTACTGGATAATCTTGAGTGAGATCACCCCGCGGTTGGGATCAACAACCGTCCACTAAGCCGAAATAAAAGGGACATCTAGGCAGGGATGACCACACCCTGCTTGGGTGCTACCCACCTAGCCTTGCTGCATAACCCCTGATTTTCAGTCATTCTCATTTGATGAGGCATGAGGCTAAGCATTACCTCTTTAGAACATATCCCTTAGAATGCCCATCGTCCACCTGACAATGTTCCGAAAGCATTCATCCATATATGTCCGTCCCGGGTTCGAACGGAACCGAAGGCACCATTCCTACTACATCCATTTTGGAAATATCCTCAGGATTGGTAGCGACTAGCCCTTGCACTTCACTGCTCCATCTTTGAATCCAAAATCGTTTTCCATGAAACGTACAAACCAGATCGAAGTGAATTTCGAGAAATAAATCTCGATCCCGGTCTCTTCGAAACGATCAACGCATTTGTCCAATATTGATAGTCGGTGATTTAACGACCAATTAATATTCATAAACAACCATCAACCAATAAATAATTTCCCAAATTATTTATTAATCCCAAAAATATCTTCACAAGATATATTTCCACCTTTCAAATTCTTCTGAAAACAGTTTCAAACTATCTTCCTTCCTCAGAATAAATTCCAAGTATTTCTATTCCCACTGAAATAACCAAGCACAAACTTTAGATTTTTAAAATAATTTAAAACGCTTTACTATGAAATATACTTTAAAACATTTAAGTTAAAACTAATACAAGAGTTTGTTAAAAATACATACTATATGAATATTTGAAAATATGGTTACTTTATAAAAATATAAAACTAGGTTTTCACTTTTTAAAATAATAAGTCACTTTTTGAATAATTACTACTATAATAGATTTGAGAAAATACTTACTTTAGATTTTAAATATTAGAAATAATAAATTTTCCAAAACTTGTTTTTTAAGACAACTTTAAAACCTTTAACTTATATTACTTTGAAAACGTACTTGGTTATTCAGGGAGAATTTCCAATCTCAATTACTTAAATCAATTTTCCAAATTGATTTCCAATTTACTCCATTTGAAATAAATATCTTTACTTTCATAATTCATTTCATAGATAGTTAATTATGGACTTTATTATTATTATTATTATTATTATTTTCCGTTTGATTTTAAATCTTTTAACTGAAATATACGTATTTCAGCTTTTCCCAATTTCTTCTTCGTTCTTTTCAAAAATTTAAGTCTTAAATTTGAAATAAATTTTTTGTAATTTAAAAATAATAATACTGAAGTTTCAAATTCATTAGTCTTCTATTATTCAAAATTTCCCCTTCTATACTCAAGATTTATTTATTAGAATGTTAAAGTCACTTTATTACTTTTCCAATTCATTTTTAAATTTATTCAAATTTCTAAAATTATTTTACTTACAAATTCACTACCGTTATTTTCTTTCCAAAATCCAATTTATATATTTTTGGTAATTCATCATACCCAATTATATCCAATCAAATCATAGCATTCAATATTCCAATATAATTCATCATAGAATATCAAATAATCACAACAGAGGATATTAAATAATTTACATAAATGTTGAGGGATCCAGTTGGATCCCTTCAACCTGTTTTTCCTGCATCCACAGTCGTTAGCACGATATAAAATGCCAATTCCAAAATATACCATACTTTAGCATATCAATCAATTCAACCATTCAAACAATTATTTAAATTTAATTATTTAAATTTAAATTTAACTAAGTGAGATTAACTCACCTTTGCTATTATTTGCAATCCACTCCAGTCTCGACTAGTTTTCCCCACGATTTTAGACTTTGTATAAATATTAGATTGTTTTATTAATATTCGAACTAATCGCGAAATCAATTACCATTTAATAAAGTTAACTTTGCACCAGAATTAAATTTTGACTAATGATTTAATTCTTTTTACTAATCTTCCTATAACAAAACATATCTTAATTATTAAGTACTTCAATAGGTTAAACAATTTAGTCTTTCTAATATATTATTTAGAAGTGTGACTGTATATTTTTTTTCTTTTTGAACTACCTATATATTATAAAATAGTCTATGTAGATTCTTTTAAAAAAATCCAATTTATCTAAACTTTTAAATGCTAAAAATAATTCTTATCATCATATATGTATTTTCCAAAACCCTTAATCTGTTTTCTGTAAAACAATAATTCTCTAACCAGTATGCATATACTTCTCTTTCCAGATCTAAGCTTTTATATGTATTTCTAAGTAAAATAAAAAAACAAGCTAATTGGAAGATAACATCGAATACCTCACAGCAAGCTCGCAACCGACTCCCCTAGACCCCGAGCTTCATGACATTTACAGCCCACGCATCAACAAGCAAACCTAAAACAGTCGAAATCGACAGTGTTGTACGGCGCCAAAAGCAACTCAGTTGTTCGCGCCGTCGATGCAGTCGATCCTAAATCCTCGGTGCTTCTGTGAATGATTGCCAGATGACGTTCAACCCTCGCGTGCCTCCTCCTGAACGATGCGGCCCCTACGTTGTTGCTGCGCTAAACCAAATGGCTCGATCTATCTGATCATGAGCCGCGACCCTACTGTCGACAGCGCCTTCCTCGGTCGCGCCCCCCTTCATGCGACGCGAGAACTCCTTGCCAAAAATCGCAAGCACCCCTTTATTGATCGGCAAACTCAAGAAGAATAAGCGATTTGGTCACGAATTTGATTTAGGTTTTTTTCTTCCCTTTTTTTTATAACTCTGAGCTCGACAAAAGAGGGAAACGAAGCATAAAGGAACGAGCTCGGCTATCATTTATTATGTTGTTTCGAAGGGGAATTTGATTGAAAAAGTGATTCGGCCATTGATTTAGAAAGGAAGATAAGGCGCGTTATTATTATCCTTTTTCTTCTTTCTGCTCGATTTGAAGTAGGCAGGACAGGATTAGATGGTTGTGTGTTTGAACAAGGAATTAGTGTTTTGAAAAAGAGATGATAGTGAAAGAATTTCGGCTGACGGAATCTGACTGGTCAGAATATATTAGATTTGAATTTAAATTTAAATCGTCCTGATTTACATAGCCTAAAATCACGAACTCCTATCGAGGCGTGCTGCTAGGCGTTTATAAAGTTATACCCCTATCGTGAACGCAATGGAAAAGGTTTCGAGTCCTAATTCGATCGTATGGAGAAGATAGCTTTTTAGATCTAGTTATTATATTAAATTCGATATAAATTTCAGCGCGTTTACTTATCGTACACTCACACAACAACTCCGATCAATACGAAATTTGAAATCTGATAATAATTCAATATTACGGATCCAATGGAACCGGTTTCATCGAATTCCGAGACTGTGCCTCGAAAGGCTATTTTTAAATTCAATTTAAACTATAAAATTTTAAACTGAACAAACCACTGTTAAATTCAGTTTTACAACTTCTATTATCTTCAGTGTTATCAATATAAATTTTACAAGCCTTCAAATCATTTTTAACCGGCTTAAAACTCCAAATTCAACATTTTACTCAACTTCAAATAATTTAATTCAATAATTTAATTATCAAATAAAATGTGATATTCGTAATTCAAGTTAAAATTTAACTTTTAAATATTTAAAATCAATTACATACTCCGATTTCAAATGCTTAAAAATTCTGGGTCGTCACATTCCTCCCCCCTTAAAAGAATTTCGTCCCCGAAATTACTAGTTAGGAAGAATGGTCTGAGACTCGTTTACTTTTTTTCCCAAAACCAAACAATTTAACATCCTACCAACTATCTTTTTTTAAAAGACCCATTATTATTCTTATTAACTTCCTAACTCTCACATAATTTGCAAACAATCCTATTTGCTCAATCATTCAAGTTTTATTTAAAACCAAATTTTGAGTTATCAAAATTTTCTTAAAAAATTTCTAACTCTCTAAATTTTCGAAAAATTTCGCCAGCAACTCCTTTGCGCGGCTAGCTCGGTACGACTACAAAAGGCCTCTACGAGCTCCCAAATTCCAAAAGAAAACAAAAAGCCAAGTGGCTCGATCAAAAACCCAATCAAATTTCATACAAAATTTAAATACATACCTTTTGTCGGGCAATTCAAATTTATCATCTGAAATCAAAACCAATTTTCCTTTCCCTTTATAATACCTGTATATCCTACTTAGCACCAATATCCAATCACAATATTCCCAAAACATTTTATCAACTTTCTCACAAAATGCCAATGTCTGTTCATCCAAATATTAACTTGGAATGTATTATTATTATCAATTTCCAATTAAGAATTCACTATTTCTTTCTTAAGTTTAGTATAAGCATTTTATATCTTTCTTATACTTATTTTCATCTTACCACTTTAGTTTGTATCTATTTCTATTTAAATTGATTCTTTCATTTCCATATGAATTCAATTTATCTTTAAATCTGAATATTTAAATTTTATTTTTCATTTATACTGATTCATGTCATCATTTTAAATTAGTTTCATTCACTAATTTATTTCAATTTCTAGTTTGAAATCGTTTTGTCGTTAACAAAATTTTCAAAAAAATTTCTAATTCCCAAAAATTTTGAAATTTTTTGGCAGAGTCTCCTTTGCACGGAGGAGCTTTTGCAATTTGACAAAAGATATAAATATATATACATCGACCCACACGGTCGGAAAAACCAAAAACAGTTCATATTTCCTATTTTTATTGCGTAGGCGTACCTTATTTAGCATTTTTAAGCAAACGGCTTATATTCTTAGCATCTAGCATGACCAAAATCCAGCCAAACGGCTTCTCGGCACCTTTACTAACTCAATTTAAACATATAAGTACTATATATAGGAAGTTTATAACATTTTACTTAAATTTAAATAGCTAAAACATCGATCATGTAACAATGCATGTGATATACTTGCATAAACACATAAATTTTCACATATAATGCATGTTATATAATTTCCATAAGCATATACAAGGTTCCGACACTTATTACAATTGCTTATAATCAATTCTCAAACCATTCCATTTAGTTGAAGTGATTAACAACTTACTTGCTTTTATTTAATTCATTCTAAGCAAAACAAACTCATATTCATCCCGATTGATTTCAGAATCATCCTATTTCACTTCTGACAACCCATAGGATATTATCAAATTTCATTTACATTAAACGATCCATTTGCTTATGGAATTTCGACGATATTAATGTGAATAAATAATTTCTTAAGTTCTATAACCATTTAAATTGATTTCAACTCAAATTACACTCGATTCCATCCCACTTTAATTTATTTACAAACTTTAATTGCATTTTCTTTTATATCCAAAAGTTTGATTTCAAACCATTTTATTATACACGACATCATCCCATGCTTCTATATAATTTCTTTTTACTTAAGTTAATTTACTTCAAATCACCACCATTTCATAACTTAAGTTCATTCTTGTTTTAATTTATTCATACTCGAATTGGATTTATTTTCGTCTCAAATCATTTTCATTTCAATCCAATTCCATACAACTCAAGCTTTATTTCCAAACTCTATTACCTATTCACAATCTTTGATTTGATTTTCCTTTGATCAAATCCCAACTATTTCACTAATTTATTCGATTAGTTTATTCTTTTATCCATTTTAAATTTTAATTTACATTAACAATCAATTGTTGAATTTATTAATAATATGGCCATTCAACTTATGCTTGAATTGGATTTGTTTATATTTCACACTATATCCATTTTATTCCAATTCAATTTTCATTCAACAACACTTCCATCATGTTATTTGATTTCCTTGAGTTTAATCTTATTTATTTACTTAAAAGCTTATATTGCTCATTTGAGTCATTTCATCTTATAACCAAAATTTTAAATTATATATAACACTTACTAGCTTAAGGTATAAATTTTCATTTCACAATTATAATCATTTTACCTTTCAACTTTATATCCAATTTTAATTCAATTCTAAATTTCAATTCCAATTTATTCAACTTATCACAAGTTAGATTTAAATATATTTTCTTTACTTTCATTCACTTAAGTTAAATTTTAATTTCCTGATTAAACATTTCAGTTCCTTCTTATTAATATCAACTCTATTTTATTAGTTCAATAGTTGATTCATTAACTCATTCACAAATTGGTTTTCAACCAATAAATTTTGTTTTCAACATTAATTATTTTTAGTCCATTTGAACTTATTCTACGCTTATTTTTACACCATTAAATCAAGCATCATCCAATATTGAATTTCATTTCATTTGTACACTATATTAATTAATCAGTTACTTACAAATTTTAAATCTCAAAACTTTGTTTTATTTAGTCCAACTTGTCTAATTTTCCATTTTACATAATTTAACACAATCCAGATTTAAGTTTCTAGTATTCAGTTTTCACTTTACTGACTTACAAAGTTGAATTCTATTTCAACAAATTCCTAATTTACATATCATCAAACTTATTATATGCCATAAACATTTCTAGTTAAGATTCCAGAGTTTTAAACAGTCTTTAACATTTCAAAATTCCCTTTGAAATCTTCTATATCCAAAATTCCTTGCATTTGTGAAAACCAAATTCATCCCTTGCAAACAATTCCAATTCAAAACAATTTGGCAGCAATTTCTCTCTTGGAAACTCGAAAATGAACACCGATGATGCTGCAGTCATCACTGAAGTTTTTTTCCAGCGACCGTAAGAGTTCAATGCTTTTATCTCTTTTAAAACCCTTCAAATATTTTTAAATTCCAAATCTCTCTAGATTACATCCGATTCAAAAATATTTCTCAGTATATGTTATATTCCCAACATTTGAGAATCATTATCAATTCAAAGGAATCTAAATTCCAAAATTCCCAAATTCCAAACTCTTTAAATTTATATTCAAACATAACTTTGGAATTTTATCTTATTTTAATTATTAATCACACTTATAATTTACATTTATCGTTTACATTTAGAAATTTCATTTATTTTATTAATTTATTCCTTAATCTCTGGCTATTATCTTAAATTTCTTATTCAATTCTCAAACAATAATGATAATAATTAAATATTATCACTTTCTAATAACCAAACATCCATATATAACAATAATAATTTACGAAAAATCATTTTCTTTATATACAAAATAATTTTGGGTAAAATTATTTCATTTACCCTATTTAAAACAATACTATGTCGGTTTACCTTGTTTAAGAGTTTAGAAATCCCTATCGATAGCATGGCGTCCCACATATCGACCAGAATCCATAAACACTCAACCGATAAATCAACGCAATATAAAAACAATTTTATATTCACTAACAAATACGCGCTCATATCTATTAATGCTCTCAAACTCATTCTAGAGTACCACGGACTCTATTCTATGAGTAATTCCCACCAGAGCCAAGGTTATCACCAACCTATGCTCTGATACTAACTGTAACAGCCCGCAAATCCGTACCCCTTAAGTCAACACTATTCTACATTAATCAACTCAAGTGGCACAGAAATACGAACCATTTAGGTTAAAGAAGAAGAGGTAGAAGAAGAGAAAACAGAAAAACAACAACAGAATCTAACCAACGCAGCGGAACGAAATATAATAGATAATAAATGATCTTTACTCAAAATCAAATATCTCTATTTATATATTACATCATCAGAGTACATCAATCACAACTTAACATCAATAACATACAACTGGATACACAACTAAACAACACAACGGAATATATGTATAAACAAGTACGGGAGTACGTATCGTCATCCAGTTCGTCTCCTGAGCTCCACAGCATCATATCCTGTATCTTATAATACTCGGTCTGACCCGAGCACTACAGTTAAATAACACCCGAGTCAGTCTGGAATACCAGCGTGAGAAAATCACACTCAATTGATTATTAAGGTTTCAAAATCCTTTGAAAAACAAAAGCATCTCGTAAGACCACGCCATAAATAAACATGTCGGGTTTTTACCTTATGATAGCTAAAACAATTTTTATAGAAATCCTCTGATATTATAATAGGGTCTATATACAAATACTTATAAAATAGCCGAAATTGTTACATCTATTAAATTCCAGCTACTAGCCACAGAGTGGGTAATACAAACAAAACTCGTACAAGGCTCGTAGGGAGAATGGATTTCCAACTAATGACTAGGCACTGGGAACCACCTGTCACAGTATGTGGCCTAGATCACAGTACTGAGGAGTACGCCCGTTCTTCTGCAACACAAGACCGGGACTACCCCTTACTGGATAATCCCGAGTGATATCACCCTACGGTTGGGATCAGCAACCGCCCACTAAGCCGAAATAAAAGGGACATCTAGGCAGGGATGACCTCTCCCTGCTTGGGTGCTACCCACCTAGCCTTGCTGCATAACTCTTGATTTTTAGTCAATATTCCCATGTGATGAGGCATGAGGCTAAGCGTTACCTCTTTAGAACATATCCCTTAGAATGCCCATCGTCCACTTGACGATGTTCCGAAAGCATTCATCCATACAAGTCCGTCCCGGGTTCGAACGGAACCGAAGGCACCATTCCTACTACATCCATTTTGGAAATATCCTCAGGATTAGTAGCGACTTGCCCTTGCACTTCACTGCTCCATCTTTGAATCCAAAATCGTTTTCCGCGAAACGTACAAACCGGATCGAAGTGGTTTTCGAGAAATAAATCTCGATCCCGGTCTCTTCGAAACGTTCAACGCATTTGTCCAATATTGATAGTCGGTGATTTAACTATCAATTAATATTCACAAACAACCATCAACCAATAAATAATTTCCCAAATTATTTATTAATCCCAAAAATATCTTCACAAGATATATTTCCACCTTTCAAATTCTTTTGAAAACAGTTTCAAACTATCTTCCTTCCTCAGAATAAATTCCAAGTATTTCTATTCCCACTGAAATAACCAAGTACAAACTTTAGATTTTTAAAATAATTTAAAACGCTTTACTATGAAATATACTTTAAAACATTCAAGTTAAAACTACTACAAGAGTTTGTTAAAAATACATACTATATGAATTTTTGAAAATAAGGTTACTTTATAAAAATATAAAACTAGGTTTTCACTTTTTAAAATAATAAGTCACTTTTTAAATAATTACTACTATAATAGATTTGAGAAAATACTTACTTTAGATTTTAAATATTAGAAATAATAAATTTTCCAAAACTTTCTTTTTAAGACAACTTTAAAACCTTTAACTTATATTTAAAAATTTACTTTGAAAACGTACTTGGTTATTCATGGAGAATTTCCAATCTCAATTACTTAAATCAATTTTCCAAATTGATTTCCAATTTACTCCATTTGAAATAAATATCTTTACTTTCTTAATTCATTTCAAAGATCGTTAATTATGGACTTTATTATTATTATTTTCCGTTTGATTTTAAATCTTTTAACTGAAATATACGTATTTCAGCTTTTCCCAATTTCTTCTTCATTCTTTTCAAAAATTTAAATCTTAAATTTGAAATAAATGTTTTGTTCTTTAAAAATAATAATACTAAAGTTTCAAATTCATTAATCTTCTGATTATTCAAAATCTCCCTTTCTATACTCAAGATTTATTTATTAGAATGTTAAAGTCACTTAATTACTTTTCCAATTCATTTTTAAATTTATTCAAATTTCTAAAATTATTTACTTACAAATTCACTTCCTTTAGTTTCTTTCCAAAATCCAATTTATATATTTTTGGTTAACTCATCATACCCAATTATATCTAATCAAATCATAGCATTCAATATTCCAATATAATTCATCATAGAATATCAAATAATCACAACAGAGGATATTAAATAATTTAAATAAATGTTGAGGGATCCAGTTGGATCCCTCCAGCCTGTTTTCCCTGCATCCACAGTCGTTAGTGTTAATCGGCGGATTTTCTATCGAATTAGAATACCGTCGAAAAATTTTAAATTAAAAACAACCGCAAGCGCACGGCGTACGAATGTAGCACGCGGCGAATACGGGTCGATCCGCAAGGAATTGATGATTTTAAAATTTTATTCAATCAAATTAACCAAAGTTGAAAGTGTGATTAGCTAAAAATGTAAGAAACTAACAAAAACTAGCAAAAGAAAAATAGATAAAAATATGAGAGTTAAATGACAATTTAGAGATAATTTCCACTCTCTAAATCACATAAATCAACAAAATGAAGTTATGATCTCTCTTTTCTTGTCATTAGTGAATTAGTTGATGTGCTTATCATAAGTATGGTATATTTGTGCTATTAATTAGCTCAATATAAACCATCAAACTATAACACAACTACTAATACACTTTTAAATCTCATAAAATATGACAACAAAGTTGAAAGCAAAATCTATTTTAAGCATGGCATATTAACTATTAATTAGAAATATAAGCCATCAAATTTTAATTTCAACAATCACTTCTTTGCCATAATCATATGTGGATGAAGAGGCAATTTGTGTTTTGTTTGTTTAAGTATAGCCTATTTATTATGAACAACATAGACTATCAAATGCAAAGCTAAACAACATCATTAAACCACTTCAATCATTCTCATTAAGCACAAAAAGAGAGCATAAACGTCAAATTAAGTTGAAGCTACATGATTAGAGAGCTTCATTACCCCTAAATTAAAGGGTTTTAGCCTCTCATATTTGTCATCATATGAACAAATGTAGCAAGCAACGTTGAATAAAAAGAAGAGGAAAAAGAGAGCAAAATGAATGGAAAAATTATTCTACTTTCATAAAAGAGAAGAGATCTACACTACAACATGAAAGTAAATGAACATGAAAAGGAAAGAGCATGTATTAAATTGCATAAAATAAAAAAGATTACATAAAATAAAAATGGCTAAGTAGCCATGAAAAGAGAAAGAGGACCTTTCGTTTTATTTTTGATCTAAACTAAACTAAAGAGAAGGAGGTCTAAGAGAGACTAAGAGAAGAGGAGGGGAAGAGGATAGATTACATGAAACATAAGGGGTATATGTACAAGTTTTAAAACCCTAATTCACTTTTTGGGGAATGCCTAAAATGCCCCTTAGGAAGTGTGGAGGCCAGGTAATCATTAACATGTCTTAATCCCCCATTAAGTGTACATGAAACCACTAACTGTCTTTTAGCATGTGCATTAGCCTTTAATTTGTACATTAAGGTAGTGGGTAGGTAGGGTCCTCCATGTTCTTCACTTTGAATTATTTCCATCTTCATTCCTTTATATTCTTTGTGCATGCATATTCCTCATGGAACCACTCTTATTTGAGACCATTTTCCTACAAAAAAATATGTATAAATTTCCAATCAATTTTTCTCAAAGAAATATATGCACACAAATGACCGTTTTGCCCCTATATGAAGATGAATATGTGAAAATTTGGAATTAATATGAATTTTGGTTAAAACAAGTTAAAATACCCAATATGATCATTTATTTAATTTAAATAGAATAAATATGGTGGTAAAAATATGCACATTTACGTGCACATCAAATACCCTTACACTTATCTTTTTATTCAACCTCGAATAAACTAAAACTAAGATAAATCCGTTTTCGTAGGAAGCACGATTGCATTGAGCGTATGCAATAAGCCGTTAAACCTCTGGGTGTCTCCAGTAGGACGAGTGTTATCTCGTGAGGGTTTTCAGCGGATACTACCCACAAAATCCACTTGTAGGATGAAAATATTTACAAAATGCAAGATTTATTTACAAAGAGATGAATGCGAATTTTTGAAAATATTTACAATGAAGGGTTTACTTTTAAATCGACACAAATAAGTTAAATATAGGATTTGGTTATTATCTTGAAATTTTTTAGTCATCGTTAAAATTTTCAATAAAAACAAAGTTATCATAACAAATAGACTATAGTTTAACTTGTTATTTTGGTTGATAACAAATGTAATTATGAAAAGGATTCTTAGTTGATTACCAAAGTTTATCAAAGTGGTATTTTCATTTCTTTTCAATAACAAATCAAATCGACTAAGTAAAAATAGTGATAGGATTTCAATTGCTTGCTCTCTCATTATTTGCAAGAAAAATTACACACCTAGCTCAGGCAAACTGAGGCCAGATATACCACCCATGCACTGCCTTTCGGGCTTATGTGAGGGGAGTACAGAGCATGGCGAGTGCACACACTTTCGTGCATACACCTATCGACCGTAGGTGGTTTTTATTAAGTCTATTCTTTTTTTAACATGTGTTCCATACATGCATAACCGTGGACTTTTAAATAAGTATGAAAGCACATAATCAAAGATTCTAAGTAATTCACTCATGCATAACCGTAAGGACTTTTAAATGAGAGTGAATACTTTGGATATTATTATTTTTTATTTTTTTTTATTTTTTTAAGAGAGAGAGAGTTTTGCAAAATCATCTTAGCACCATTTAACTCAGAAGACAAAAAAAATGTTATATCCTTTACTTTAAATTCACCACTTTTAAAACAAAGATTTTCAATTAGGATGTATTTCATAATTAACATGTATGAATCTTCCTGTATACTAGTAAATTGTTGTTATTTATAATCAATCTTCATTTTTATTTTTGTTAAGACAAATAAATTTTCAATAATTTCAATTTAATAAACCAAAACCATATATTTATCCTATAGTGTTTCTTTAAAAATAAATCAAAAAAGCTATAAAAAAAAATCTTCTTTTGTTTTTGGATTCTTTTTTGAGTTTTTGGAAGAAAAATGAAAAATTAATCCTGAAAAATCAAGAAGAAGATGAGTCTCCCCCCACACTTCATTTTGACTGTGTCCCTACAGTCAACCCAAGTGAAAGGAACGTTTATTATTATTTACATGAAAATGAAATTTATTTACACGGCATCAGAAAGTATATCGCCAAAAAGTAAATGAAACGGTCTTTCAAAGATCGATTCATTTGTCTCGTCAAGTACACGAGACACGACTTAAGCTCGAAAAACCAAACCATAAAAGATTTTGAAGTCGAATGTGGATTTGGAAAAACGAATGTCGTTTTATTAAAAATCATACAAGTTGTTTTATTTTCGATGATTTTTGGGGTAGATATAACGATTGATTGAAATTCAAGTTTATTTTCACCAAATTGGAAGTCAAGTTTGTCATTGAAAAATTCTTCAAAATTACTGATTTCAAAATGGTGATGTAAATCGTCCCCTTTGGAATCCAACAACTCATCTTCATAAAGTCCAAAGAAATCGTGTTCGTTAAATTCGTCTTCCTTTGTGGATTATCAACAACTTCATTGCATATCTCTAGTTCAAAATCCAAAGCCGTTGTATTCAAATTTTCGAAATTGAAAAAAGGAAGATTGGATTTTAAATTTGGTTCCATACCCTCAAAAGAATTGAAATCCAACTCAATTACCGTGTTTTCAACAACTTCATTAAGATCATCATTTTCAGTTTCAAAAGTTGTTATTTGAAAATCGTCAATTATGGTGAAAGATGGATTATTATTTGACTCGTCACACGTTGGGATTTGATTTTGTTTTTCACATTGTTTCATATATGTTTCAAACAACAAATCCGTGTGATCATCGTAAATTTCGTTCATTTGTTCAACAAAATCCAATTTGTAGTTATTAACTTAAGAATTTTCGATTTGGATTTGTTGAGGAATTTTTTTTTCAGTCGCATCGTAGTCGAGATTATTCCCATTGCCAAAATTATTTGAAAAGTGGATCTCATTTTCATTTCGATTTTGAAATTCATTTTGAAGCTCGAAATTGAATTGACATGGGTTACACTCGAAATCATTTGAATTTTGAAGTGAATTTAAATTTTGATTATTTTGAAAACTTTGATTCGAGTTGTAGCACAAACGTGAATTGCACAACTCATTTATCTCTTGATTTTGTTGCGTAGAGAGTTCAAGTAACGACGAAATGCAATTTTCAAGAGTTGAGGGTTGACCATTACTTTGGAAATTTTATGGTTCAAAATTCGAATTGTCTAAACAAAAGTTGTTGAAATATCCATAAGAATTTGAAGTGAAATTATATAAATTATATTGATTTTTAAAACTAAATTCAAGTGAGTAAGAAAAAGGAAACTCGGACATTTTCAATAAAAAAAATTTGGTTTTTTTATAAAGGAAAAATATTTACAAATAGAATTTATTTTTCAAATTGAAAAATTGATTTTTGTTTTGTTTTTGGATTTTCATTTTTTTTTGGCTTTTGAAAAAATTATATATATATTTTTTGGTTTTTTGAAATTTCAAAGTAAAAGGATTTAAAACATTCAAAGGAAACTAAAAGGAATATTCACAAAAAAAAATATTTTTGGATATTTGAATTTTTTTGTTTTTTTTTAAATATGCATGAACTAATGCAACTAAATGAATGCAAGGGTTAATCACAAATGATTTATCCTATGTTAACCCAAAATTGTATACCCACGCATTGTCTTGGATAAACAAGATAGTTCTCAGCCAGGTAACGGGCAGGGGTTATCGGTGCACCACGAATCCCCGTAGCAATGCAGGCGAAGGTTTAAGTACCTTCAAAGGAACAACCACTATAATATTTACGAATCACCATAATATTTATAAATGGTTATTACTCTGCCATAGCCTAGACACCAAGAAATTAAATTGTTCAAAAAAAACAAATTGTCAATATACAATTAAGTGTTATTAATTTTTAACCGTTATTGTTAATTAAATTCTAAGATGAAATGCAAAGCAGAAATTAAACGTGTATTAACAATGCAACTATAATGGATTTTTGTTTTTGTTTTTGGTTTTTTCGAATTTCTTTTATATAAAAGAAAATGCAAGCAATCAACAATGCAATTCAAATAAAAGTAGAGATGAAAGCAGCAATTTTTTTTTATATAAGCAAGCCGGCAATTTATTTTTGGCAGCAGAGCGAAGCTAGCAACTCTTCCAATCTGCTTTGGCAACCTGAAAATAAAAACCAGATATATACAAGAAAAAAAATTAAATATCAACGGAGTAACTAAAACCAAGTGAAAAACAAAACAAATGAAAATAAAACAAAAAGGCAAAAGAAGATTTTCCTTTTAACCTTTTTTATTTTTATTTTTAAAAAAATATAAACTTGCTTGATGGAGGATAACAAAATCCAACAAATCACAACACAACCAAACTCAAAACAAATAAAATCGTAAACAAAACAGAATTTTTTTTTGTTTGGACCGGAATTAATTGATTCAAAACTAACACTAAAGAAACCACTCTTTTTTTTTAAACCCGGCCCAACATCAATTGACTCATCATTTCCATAACCACTTTCAACTTACAACCCAACCCACAACTCCTTTTTTTTCCTCTAAACAAGGAGCAAGTATGCAGTAGAATTGAAAATCCCAAACTCTGTAAAATTGAAAATCGCAATCGAAAATTGGAAACAGAATCGAAAGTTTATGCAACTGGTTGTGGTTGCAGGCGACGCAGTCTCAGGCAAGATGAGGTTGTTCGACTTGGTTTTTGGCTGTAGGCGAAGTGATGAGAGGTAATGGTTGGTTCATGGTTGTGGTTTTGCGGTTCGGCGAGCTGATGGTGACGACTTCGTGAAGAAATAGGTTCCGGCAGTTTCGATGCTCGTTGGTAGTTCCGGTGTTCGATGGCGACTTGGGAGGCTTGGATTTTGGAGTCGGCGATTTTGGTGAGGATGATGCTCGAATGCTGTTGTTCGGGGAAGGGCATTGTGACGCGGTCGTGGTCACTGAGGAATTTTGGGTACGCAGCAGTTTTGGTATATTCTTTTTAGGCGTGGATGTTGCGATTTTGGCTTGCGATTGAGCCTTCGGCAATTGTTTGGACGGGGCGTGGAGTTGAACGAAGTGAATCGAAGTAGGCTGTGGGGAGGGACTATTTTGTGAACGATGTTGTATGGTTTGTGGTGGTGGGTGAAATCAGGCAGGTGATGGTTGTGGAGTACTGAAAAGTGATGGGTTGAAGCGATGCTGTTTAAATGATGATGGCAGGGGATGACAGTTTGTGCCAGGGAGATATGCACAGTGGTGAAATTGAGAGGAGGAAGGTTGTGATGTTGCTGTAGAAGGAAAGTAGATGTTTGTTGACAACAGCCGTGGATGATGGTAAGCCAGGGGGTAGTTTGTTGCAGGAGTGTGAAGTTTGTGAGGAGGAATGTAGAGTAGTTTGGAGAGTGGTTCAGCCTGTGTTGGTTATTGTATGGCCAGAGAAGCAAGGCGAATGCTGCAGTTAGTAGGAAGAAAAGTTGGTTGTTGTTTGGCCAGGGAAGCAAGGCAATTGTTGAGGAGGAAAGTTGGCAGTTTTTTGTGTATGGGGAGATTGAAGGTGGAGGTTGAAATTTGGGTATGTGGATGGATTGTTTTTGAAGGCAGAGGTGAAAATGTGTTGGGATGATAGTTGGTTTGTATTGTATGAAATTTTTGTGTGAAGTGGCTGATGGGAATTCACTGTATGTTGACTGTGCTGTTGAATGTAGCAGCACTGTGATTAGAAGGGGAGATGATGGTTGATGGGTACTTGGAGATGATGAACAGGAGTGTAGTAAAGTTTGTGTGGCAAGGAGTTTTAGTGGTAGAGAGAGGATACGTGGAGAGGTTTGAACTGATGGGATGGTAGACAGTGGAGAGGTTTGAACTGATGGCACAGTAGAGAATGTGCACAATGCAACAGTAAAATAAAGTAAAATTAAATGCTTGTTCGGAAATGAAAAGCAAATGTAGAATCAAATCAGAAATTGTAATTGAAAGTGAAAATGAAATAATTTTTTTGTGTGTAGAATATGCAATGCAAAATAGAAACTAGAACATCCACACACAAGCACAAGGCAAACAAAAATCACACACAAACACATTTTTTTATATATATGTACAACACACACAAGAAAATTCACACAAAAATCAAATAAAAATAATTCGAAGAATAGAAAATTAAAATTAAAAAAATTCCCTCACAACGGCGCCAAAAACTTGTTAATCGGAGGATTTTCTATCGAGTTAGAAAACCGTCGAAAAATTTCAAATTAAAAATAACCGCAAGCGCACGGTGTACGAATGTAGCACGCGGCGAATACGGGTCGATCCGTAGGAAATTGATGATTTTAAAATTCTATTCAATCAAATTAACCAAAGTTGAAAGTGTGATTAGCTAAAAATGTAAGAAACTAACAAAAGCTAGCAAAAGAAAAATAGATAAAAATATGAGAGTTAAATGACAATTTAGAGACAATTTCCACTCTCTAAATCACATAAATCAACAAAATGAAGTTATGATCTCTCTTTTCTTGTCGTTAGTGAATTAGTTGATGTGCTTACCATAAGTATGGTATATTTGTGCTATTAACTAGCTCAATATAAACCATCAAACTATAACACAACCACTAATACACTTTTAAATCACATAAAATATGACAACAAAGTTGAAAGAAAAATCTTTTTTAAGCATAGCCTATTAACTATTAATTAGAAATATAAGCCATCAAATTTTAATTTCAACAATCACTTCTTTGCCATAATCATATGTAGATGAAGAGGCAATTTGTGTTTTGTTTGTTTGAGCATAGCCTATTTGTTATGAACAACATAGACTATCAAACGAAAAGCTAAACAACATCATTAAACCACTTCAATCATTCTCATTAAGCAAAAAAAGAGAGCATAAACATCAAATTAAGTTGAAGCTACATGATTAGAGAGCTTCATTACCCCTAAATTGAAGGAGTTTAGCCTCTCATATTTGTCATCATATGAACAAATGTACCAAGCAACATTGAATAAAAAGAAGAGGAAAAGGAGAGCAAAATGAATGGAAAAATTATTCTACTTGCATAAAAGAGAAGAGATCTACACTACAACATGAAAGTAAATGAACATGAAAAGGAAAGAGCATGTATTAAATTGCATAAAATAAAAAAGATTACATAAAATAAAAATAGCTAAGTAGCCATGAAAAGAGAAAGAGGAGCTTTCATTTTATTTTTGATCTAAACTAAACTAAAGAGAAGGAGGCCTAAGAGAGACTAAGAGAAGAGGAGGGGAAGAAGATAGATTACATGAAACATAAGGGGTATATATACAAGTTTTAAAACCCTAATTCACTTTTTGGGGAATGCCCAAAATGCCCCTTAGGAAGTGTGGAGGCCAAGCAATCATTAACATGTCTTAATCCCCCATTAAGTGTGCATGAAACCATTAACTGTCTTTTAGCATGTGCATTAGCCTTTAATTTGTACATTAAGGTAGTGGGTAGGTGGGGTCCTCCAAGTTCTTCACTTTGAATTATTTCCATCTTCATTCCTTTATATTCTTTGTGCATGCATATTCCTTCATGGAACCACTCCTATTTGAGACCATTTTCCTACAAAAAAATATATATAAATTTCCAATCAATTTTTCTCAAAGAAATATATGCACACAAATGACCGTTTTGCCCCTATATGAAGATGAATATGTGAAAATTTGGAATTAATATGAATTTTGGTTAAAACAAGTTAAAATATCCAATATGATCATTTATTTAATTTAAATAGAATAAATATGGTGGTAAAAATATACACATTTACGTGCACATCAGTTTGCACAATATAAAATGCCAATTCCAAAATATACCATACTTTAGCACATCAATAAATTCAACCATTCAAACAATTAATTAAATTTAATTATTTAAATTTAAATTTAACTGAGTGAGATTAACTCACCTTTGCTATTATTTGCAATCCACTCCAGTCTCGACTGGTTTTCCCCACAATTTTAGACCTTGTATAAATATTAGATTGTTTTATTAATATTTGAACTAATCGCGAAATCAATTACCGTTTAATAAAGTTAACTTTGCACCAGAATTAAATTTTGACTGATGATTTAATTTTTTTACTAATCTTCCTATAACAAACCATATCTTAATTACTAAGTACTTCAATAGGTTAAACAATTTAGTCTTTCTAATATATTATTTAGAAGTGTGACTGTATATTTTTTTTTCTTTCTGAACTACCCTATATATTATAAAATAGTCTATGTAGATTCTTTTAAAAAAAATCCAATTTATCTAAACTTTTAAATGCTAAAAAAATTCTTATCATCATATATGTATTTTCCAAAACCCTTAATCTGTTTTCTGTAAAACAATAATTCTCTAACCAGTATGCATATACTGCTCTTTCCAGATCTAAGATTTAATATGTATTTCTAAACAAAATAAAAAAAGCTAATTGGAAGATAACATCGAATACCTCACAGCAGGCTCGCAACCCACTCCCCTAGACCCCGAGCTTCACGACAGTTACAGCCCACGCATCAACAAGCAAACCTAAAACAGTCGAAATCGACAGTGTTGTACGGTGCCAAAAAGCATCTCGGTTGTTCGCGCCGTCGATGCAGTCGATCCTAAATCCTCGGCGCTTCTATGAATGATTGCCAGATGTCATTCAACCCTCGCGTACCTCCTCCTGAACGACGCGGCCCCTATGTTGTCGCTGCGCTAACCCAAATGGCTCGATCGATCTGATCATGAGCCGCGACCCTACTGTCGACAGTGCCTTCCTCGGTCCTGCCCCCCTCCATGCGACGCGAGAACTCCTTGCCAGAAATCGCAAGCACCCCTTTATTGATCGCAAACACAAAAAGAATAAGCGATTTGGTCACGAATATGATTTAGGTTTTTTTTTCCTTTTTTTTATATAAATCTGAGCTCGAGAAAAAGAGGGGAACGAAGCATAAAGGAACGAGCTCGGCTATCATTTATTATTTTGTTTCGAAGGGGAATTTGATTGAAAAAGTGATTCGGCCATTGATTTATAAAGGAAGATGAGGCGCGTTATTATTATCCTTTTTCTTCTTTCTGCTCGATTTGAAGTAGGCAGGACAAGATTAGATGGTTGCGTGTTTGAATGAGGAAACAATGTTTTGAAAAAGAGATGATGGTGAAAGAATTTCGGCTGACGGAATCTGACTGATCAGAATATATTAGATTTGAATTTAAATTTAAATCGTCCTGATTTACATAGCCTAAAATCACAAACCCCTATCGAGGTGTGTCTCTAGGCGTTTATAATGTTATACCCCTATCCTGAACGCAATGGAAAAGGTTTTGAGTCCTAATTCGATCGTATGAAGAAGATAGCTTTTTGGATCTAGTTATTATATTGAATTCGATATAAATTTCAGCGCGTTTACTTATCGTACGCTCACACAACAACTCCGATCAATACGAAATTTGAAATCTGATAATAATTCAATATTACGGATCTAATGAAACTCGTTTCATCGAATTCCGAGACTATGCCTCGGAAGGCTATTTTTAAATTCAATTTAAACTATAAAATTTTAAAACTGAACGAACCACTGTTAAATTCAATTTTACAAATTCTATTATCTTCAGTGTTATTAATATAAATTTTACAAGCCTTCAAATCATTTTTAACTGGCTTAAAACTCCAAATTCAACATTTTGCTCAACTTCAAATAATTTAATTCAATAATTTAATTATCGAATAAATTGTGATATTCGTAATTCAAGTTAAAAATTAACTTTTAAATATTTAAAATTAATTAAATACTCCGATTTCAAATGCTTAAAAATTCCGGGTCGTCACAGGGACGGTTATGTGGCTCGGTGAGGAAGGCTACGTGGGTGTGACCCCTCGATCGGCATTGAAGGGAAGATCAAGCGGCCCAGCCGTGGGGCGCTTAGCATGGACGCCTTGGTTATTTTGGCTTGGAAAGGCCTCGCTCAGCAACTACCAATCGGTATGCCTGGTTCGACATACAGAAGTTGTCTATTGTGGGCTGAGGTATCTTGTCTTTAGGCCCACGTAGGGAGTCCAGCCTGTCTTCGTCTATAAATAAAGGAGCAGGGGCGCAGTATAAAGGGACCTTTTTTCGAGAACTCCGAGGATACTCTGCCATTTTTTTCCACTAGCTTTCTTTCAGTTCAAACTTATGTTCAAGTTAGAAGTTGATGGATTGTATCTGTATTCAAGTATTTAAGAAAAGCAATAAAGGTTACATTAACAGTGGACGTTGGCAATTACGCTTAACCTCTACAATTCTGATGTTCTCGTTTTTTACTATTCTAACTGAGTTCTATTGTGACACTCCTCTATTTTAATTTACTTTCTTCATTAATCTCTCTACACAATCTTACTCAAGGGTGTTAGTGGCCAATTTTGGTGCTAACATTTTGGTGCTTTCAATAAGAATAGCATTCTCAGGTTATTAGGATCTACTTTGTTGCTACTGGATTGAAGAAATCCCCCAAAGGAGATCCTAGTTCATTCATAAGAAGTCCATTGATTCTAATCAGAGTTCCTACCAATAACTCTAAATGGAAAGACCGCGTACCAGATCAGTCTCCCACAATGCGGATGTCAATGAAACTGCTAGCGTCCAACAAATAGGACCTAGCAATCAATAAGCTAATCTAGGTGCAGGGACTGCTACCGCCCTAAACCAAATAGAAGTTGTCACCAGAACGGAGTTCAACGAGCTGATGAGAGAACTCATGGAAAGCATAAGACAGCTTAATGAGCAAATTCAAGTGAACGCTAACCTCATGACTCAGCTAACTCAGCAACAACATCAGGATGCTGAAGGAAGTCCCGATGCCTACTCCTCGTCTGATAGCTCTGCTTTGTCTGATGAACCACCCAGGCATAGACGCCGTAGAACTGAAACAACGCAAAACGGTGCAGTTGAACGATCCACCAGGGATGGTCCAAGTTCCTTGCCTGGAGCCATGGCCCCTCACATACACTAGGGTAATCGTACTCAAGTTGGAACATGAAAATTAGGATCCATAGCACGAGTGGAAGCTAGACGACCGACTCATCAAGGTCACAATGAAGCAAGTCCTCATGACATGCATTTGATGGATTGCCAACTGAGGAGGCACCAACCGGAATGATCCCATAGGATAGATTCCAACTTGCCACCTTCCCTACAAACCCTAGACCCATCAGCTATGGTCAAACAGCTGATGAGGGAAAATCAAGGCTTATATAATGATGATTGGAGTGTATCTAGGAGCCACACTCCATTCATAGATGCTATCCTACAGGTTGAGTATCCCAGGAAGTTTAACATGCCAACTATTCCAGCCTGCGAAGGAAAGACTGATCCTCGACAGCATGTAATGATATATGAGTGGACGATGGATTCAGCTAGGGAAAACGATGCAACTAAGTGTAGATGCATCCCAATAACTTTATCTGGAATCGCTACCATGTGGTTCACCCGACTTCCCCCACGGTTAACATCTAACTTTGATGAGTTAGCAATGAAATTTGTGGAACAATCAGGATTCATGCCACTCGTCCCAAGGACGTGATGTCCTTTCCAGTGTGATCCAGGCTCTAGGAAAGTCGTTAAAGGACTAATTACAAAGATTTCACGTTGCTGCTACTGAAGTTAGCAACCCGAATGACCATGCTATTCTAATGGCCGTGATGCGAGGGGTAGATCCAGATTCCAAAATTGGTGATTGGTTGGTAGGAAAATCTCCGACTACTCTGGAACGTTTTTATTCAAAGATGCATCAATTTATAAGAAGAGAGGAAGCCAGGTGGACGAGGTGAGACAATGCACCAGGGCTTTGCAAGAAGACTATAAAAAGCAACATTGTTGTAAAACAATCTGGTGATAACTCTAGGAAGGTCCAGGTTAATGTTCAAAACAAGCCAGGACAATATAAAGGATCTGGAGGAGGAAATACTGGAAAGAAAAGGGAAGCAGGAAAGTGGAAACCAAGGATCCTAACTTACAACGAATACCTCCTCTAAATGCATCTTTGGAAAATATTTACCTATCGACTTGTAATACTTTTCAATATCGAAATCCACGCCCAAAAGAGTCCACTGGGGAGCAAAAGCAGACTGGGAAGTCTTGCCACTTCCATGAGACTTACTAGCACAATACCGGGGATTTTAGACACCTCAACGATGCTATAGAAAAGCTGATTCGAAAGAAAAAGTTACAAAAGTTTGTCAAGAATCCGCAGAAAGGCAGATAAGGAACATCAGACCCCAGCCCATGCAAGCTCCACGCCATCCAAAGAAACCTGCTCGGACTACAGGTAGACTAGTCATAAACACGATAATTGGTGGACCTCACCCTGTAGACAAAATTGGCAAGAAATGGAGCAGTATGCTAACTCCCTAAAGCATGTAGATTTTAAATGTTGTTCAAACACGGAAGATGGGACCCCAGCTAAGCAGTAGCGAATGATGACTGATGATATAGTGTTCAGGTGCAGAGATGCCGATCAAGTGGAGGCGCCTACCATTGATCTGATGGTCATCTCAGGCACTATTGGGAAAGCATTTGTGAGAAGAATACTGATTGACCGTGGAAGTTCTGTCAACATTATATTCAAAAAAGCATATGACCAGATGAAGATGGAGACAAAGGATCTAAAACCATCTAAATCCTGTATTCATGGCTTTAATGGTGCAGCTACTGATGCAGTGGGTTTTGTTCAATTACTAGTTGGAATTGGAGAAGGTGAACGTAGGAGGGTGCGGATCTTACCGTTCATCGATTTGGTTATCGATTCTCCGTATAATGTATTTCTGGGTCGACTGACCCTGGCAGCGTTTAGTGCAGCTTTGGGCCCGTGGTGTTTAACCTTGAAGTTTCCGACAGATAAAGGAGTTGGTGTTGTGCATGGTGATCAGGCGACTGGTCATGCGTGTTATGTGGCTGAGATGAGAGAGCCCCCACGAAGAGAGAAAGCAAAGGTTCTCCGTTCGCAGCCGAGCCACTGAAGATTGACAAGTAATGCCCGAGCCTTGGCTCGGGCAACATGATCGGATCTATAGAGACATAGATCCGAGGGACGATGATGAGGAACCCAAGGATGCAAAAGCAGCACCGGTTGAACTAACGATTGACATTCCAGTCAGCCATGATGACCCATCGCGGGTACTTAAAGATTGGATCACAACTCAACCCCTCGATGATCGAGGATCCTACTGATTTCTTCCGAGCAAATATGGATATTTTTGCTTGGACACATTCCGATATATGCGGGGTTTCTCCTGCCATTGCGAGTCATATTGAACATAGACCTGAAATACGTGCTGGTGAAGCAAAAAAGGAGAGGCATGGATCCGGGGAGTTCCGCTGCTCTCCGAGTGGAGGTGGACAAACTCAAAGCCAATAGGTTCGTCCGCGACGCCCTCTACCCATAATGGGTCTCTAACCCCCTACTAGTGAGAAAAGCGAATGGGAAATGGAAAAGATGCATAGATAACTCAGATCTTAATAATGCATGCCCTAAGGATAGTTTCCCTTTACCTAGAATTGATCAGTTAGTCGACTCAACAGCGGGATACGAGTTATTGTCATTTATAGATGCACACTCGGGATATAATCAAATCCTGATGCACATTCCAGATCAAGAACACACGAGTTTTGTCATAGACATTGGATTGTACTATTATGTAGTGATGCCTTTCGGATTGAAAAATGCAGGAGCAACTTATCAAGTCTGGTGAATTGGATGTTTAAAGACCAAATTGGTAGAACGATGGAAGTCTATGTGGATGACATGCTTGTGAAGTCACGGCAGTCAAATGACCACATTCGAGACTTGGCGGATATGTTTGATATACTTAGATATTATAGAATGAAAATCAATCCTCTGAAGTGTTCCTTTGGCATTGCTTCAGGAAAGTTTTTGGGTTTCATTGTTAATGCACGGGAAATTGAAGCTAACCCAAAAAATATTTAGGCTATTCGAGACATACAAGTGTCCAAAACTATAAAGCAAGTATAAAGCCTGAACGAAAAAGTGGCCGTACTGAGTTGACTTATATCCAGCGCGACAGACAAGTGTATTCCTTTCTTCGATGTAATAAAGAAAGAAAGAGAAATTTTGAATGGACGCCCAATGCGAGGATTCATTCCAAGCTCGTGTAAGGCATTTGGAAAGTCCCCAAGTGCTGCCGAAGCCTATAGAGCATGAAGTATTATATGTATACTTGGCCGTATCTCAACATACTATCAGTACATCTTTGGTCCGCGAGGAAGATCGAGTTTAAAAGCAGGTATATTATGTCAATAAACATTTAATGAGGGCGGAAAGAAATTATCCTAAAATTTAGAAGCTAGCCTACTACTTGGTGATTGCATCATTTAAGCTTCATCCGTATTTTCAGCCACACCCGATCAGTGTTTATACCAATCAACCCTCGCGACAGGTACTCCAACGACCAGAAACCTCTGGAAAGTGGAATATTGAGTTGAGTCAGTTTGATATCACCTACTTGCCACGGAGGGCCATACAAGGGCAAGCGCTGGTGGACTTCATCGTTGAATTTACCATATCAGATGAACCACACAGTAATGATGTTATTTCCTCCATTCAATGTAAACTATACGCCGATGGGGCATCCAACGTCGTTGTTCTGGGGTTGGTGTAATTCCTGTGACTCCCAAAAGCCGACCAATTATGCTTTAAAGCTCGATTTTCCAACTACAAGTAATGAAGCCGAGTATGAAACATTGATAGTTGGCCTAAAACTTATTAGGGAACTTGGAGTAAAATCGATTGGAATCTTTTGTGACTCGCAATTGGTGGTGTACTGGGTGCGAGGAGAGTATCTGGCAAAGGGGCAGAGACTTGCCCCATACCTTTCTCGGGTTCAAGAGCTGTTGGCAGACCTCGAATATTACAAAATTTCACACATCCCACGTGAGCAAAATGGGGAAGCCGATTCATTGGCAAAATTTGTGAGTAATGGTGATGCACAACAGATGGGATTGGCTCCTGTCAAAATCTTACATGTTCGAGTATAAATGAGATGGACGTAGATTTTGTGTTAGAGAGAGAAATCGAGAAGGAGTCATGGATAATCCCATTTAAGCAATACCCGCTACATGGGGTCTTGTCCGAAAGAAAGAACAAAAGACGAAAAGTCATTCACAGAGGTTCGCGATATGTAATGCAGGACGGAGTAATGTGTCGCAGGGGATTCTTGATCCCCTTACTTCGATGCATTGCCCACGGTGAGAAAAAATGAGTCCTTAAAGAAGTTCATGAAGGAGAATGTGGTTACCATACTAGGGGGCTGACACTAGCAAAAAAGATCCTCTGCTATGGATGCTATTAGCCAACAGTAAATCGGGATGCTACGGACTATGTAAGAAGATGTGACAAATGTCAAAAGTATGCGAAAATCCCGAGAGCTCTGCCAACGGAACTCACACAAATGGTTAGTCCCTGGCCGTTTGCAATATAGGGAATCGGTATAATCGGCTCCTTGCCTATCTCCAAAGGCGGTGCAAAATACACGATAGTTGCGATCGATTACTTTACCAAGTGGGCGGAAGCAGAGCCCTTAGCTACTATCACCAGCAAAAAGGTTATTAATTTCGTTGTGCAAAACATCGTATGTCGTTTTGGCCTCCCACGAACTATCATTACGGACATTGAAACTAAGTTCAAAAGTAGGGAGTTCAAAGAATTTTGTCAAAAGTATGGCATTAAGAAAAGGTTTGTGGCAGTTTCTCATCCAAAAGCCAATGGACAAGTAGAAGCCATAAACAAAATAATCAAATCCATATTGAAAAAACGTTTGGTGATGGCTAGAGGCAAATGGGTGGATGAGCTTCCGACAGCACTTTGGGCTTACAGAACAACCCACAAGTCCGCGATTGACCACACTCCATTCACACTGGCATATGGCACGGTAGCTACCATACCCATGGAGCTTGAAGTTCTTTCACATCAGGCAACTCATTATGAACCTAAGAGGAATCGGGATCTCTTACTGGAATCATTGGACTTTGTTGATGAAAAATGTGAAGAAACTGATTTAAGGGTGGCTGCATATAGGCACTTAGTCACTCGATACTATAATGAAAAAGTCCGATCGAGAATCTTTGATGTGGGCGATCTCGTTTTGAAGCGAGTTTTTCCGATCCCATCGCATATGAATCCCACATGGAAAGGTCCATACGTCATTGAATGGAAGCTTGGAGATGGAACTTTCAAGCTAGTGATCGTTGATGGCGCGACACTCCCTCGAGCATGGAATAGTGAGCATCTGCAATGTTGTTACACTTAGTCTATTTCTTTTGCATTTTAGTTGCAATTATTTCCAACGTATTTTTATTTTGTTGTTCTTAGTTTTCGGCATGTAATAAGACAATTCAGTTTGTTTTCATTAATAAAGGCTTGAAGCCATCTTTTTCATGAACTATTGATGTTTCAGCATGTTGTAATTTCATGGAAAAAATTAAGTTACGTTATTCTATCTGGCGTATGAATGTGCACACAAACTTAAAAATCTCTAAGACCTAAGAGTGTGGACTAGAGTACTCTAAGTCTGTAGAGTGCGGACTAGAGAATAAACGACTTAAAAATCTCTAAGTCCCCAGAGTGCGGACTAGATTACTTTGAGTCCCCAGAGTGCACACTAGAGTATAAACGACTTCAAAATCTCTAAGTCCCTAGAGTGCGGACTGAAGTACTCTGAGTCCCTAGAATGCGGACTAGATATAGACGACTTCAAAATCTTTAAGTCCCTAAAGTGCGGACTGGAGTACTCTGAGTCCCCAAAGTGTGGATTAGAGTACAAATGACTTAAAAATCTCTAAGTCCCCAAATTGCTGACTGGAGTACTCCGAGTCCCCAGAGTGTGGACTAGAGTATAAACAACTTCAAAAGCTTTAAGTCCCAAAGTGCAGATTGGAGTACTATGAGTCCCTAGAGTGCGGACTAGAGTATAAACGACTTCAAAATCTCTAAATCCAAAGAGTGCGGACTGGAGTACTCTGAGTCCTCAGAGTGCGGTCTAGAGTATAAACGACTTAAAAATCTCTAAGTTCCCAGAGTGCGGACTAGAGTACTCTGAGTCCCTAGAGTGCAGACTAGAGTATAAATGACTTCAAAATCTCTAAGTCCCCAGAGTGCGGACTGGAGTACTCTAAGTTCTCGGAGTGCGGACTAGAGTATAAATGACTTCAAAATCTCTAAGTCCCCAGAGTGAGGACTGGAGTGCTTTGAGTCCCCAGAGTGCGAACTAGAGTACAAATGACTTAAAAATCTTCAAGTCCTCGAATGTGGACTGGAATACTCTGAGTCTCTAGAGCCCAGACTAGAGTATAAACGACTTCAAAATCACTAAGTCCCCAAAGTGCGGAGTGGATTACTCTGAGTCCCAGAGAGTGAACTAGATTATAAATGACTTCAAAATCTCTAAGTCCACAAAGTGCAGACTTGAGTACTCTAAGTCCCCAAAGTGCGGACTAGAGTATAAACGACTTAAAAAACTCTATGTCCCCAGAGTGCGGATTGGAGTACTCTGAGTCCCTAGTGTACGGGCTAGAGTATAAATGACTCAAAAATTTTTAAGTCCCCAGAGTGCGGACTAAAAGTATTCTAAGTACCTTGAGCGTAAATTAGAGGATCTACGATTCCAAAAATTTCCGAGTCATATGGAAGTGAACTGGAGCTTGTGTAACTTACATGATTTTGATTTTCGGCTACAAGTTATACACTAAGCTAAACAATGAAAATCATCGAAAGCAAAGAAACAAAGTTTTATTCACTAATCTAAACTGAAGTTCCACTACAACTTATCCTGAACTCGGAGCAAAAAATCTATTTACAGCGACTATGAAAATAAATAGAAATAACTACATGATCCGAGCCTATTCGCGCTGAACGAGGCATGATAGCTACTTGTTCGGCTTCTTTCCTTCCTTGGTTTCTCTGAAGACTCCTCTCCTAGGCTTTTTTCTAGGATGCCCTGCTTGCTAGGAAAGCAGTGCCTGGGGAAGGGAGAGGAACTTCCAGTAGAGAGGTCCGACCTTAGAGAATAACCTTCAGAGGCCTATTCAGTGGGTCATCAAGTTCCATCACTTGAGGCTCAGCCTTAATTTCAGTTTTCTTCTTCCCCACTTCGATAATTTGTTCCTCCATGCTCAGTTTTGAAGTATGTTCAGAGGCGCCCGTAATGTCAACTTCATCATGTTCTTCGATGGGCGATGGATTTTCAAATTTGTCTTCATCAAGCGCCTCGATCACTTGAGCATCAGGTCCGGGAGTCTCTCCATTTGAATTGCCTCCCCCGTTTTCTCCTCCTTCTCCGTGGCGACATCGCTCCATGCAGTGGACTCGAGATCAGAATGGCCTGCACGAAATCATAAAAGAAAAATTTTAGAACACGTTTACTACTCGCCAAAAACAATGGCCCTCTGAACTCTAGGAAGAAAAGTTATGTATCACTTTTGGCTAACTCTCAACTGTTCGGGGAGTTTCACCCTCTAGAATAGGAGATAGAGTATGAATATCAAGTCCAGGCTCCTAAGGGTCATAGACGATATGCTGCTCGTAGGGATCGAGTGATGGGCGACCAGTTGGCTGAATAGTAGGAGGAATTAAGAACTCGGTTCCGGATGGACCGGCTGTCATTTTTTTCCTTTTGATGAGGAAGAGTCGCTTTCGTAAAGAGCCTTTGCCGCAGATAGGTCAGTGCGCTCATTCTCGCGAAGCACTTCCTTCACAAGAGACTCCTCATCAACTTCTTCAGTTCCCAACTCAACCTTTTTTATTTTTATTAAAGTATCCGGTGCTTCGGCCAAAGATTCGAGGTAACCCTTGCCAAGAAATATTAAGTCGCGATACATAAGAACTCAAGCGTTGTACTTGGCTATGAGTGGATCAAACATGCACTTAATTTCCTTCCTACCAGCCTCAGTAGCCGCCTCAAGGCGAGAATCAATTTTCGAGAGCTCCATTCTTTTTCCCTCCTCACGGGCTTCGTCTTTCAGCGCTTCAGCCTTGGAGAGCTCCTCATCGAGCTTTGTATTTAGGAGTCGTGTAGCAACAATCTCGTCACAATATCGTTGTGACACCTCTTGAGCGGCAGTCTTTTCTTCCTTTTCTTTAAAGAATAGCTTCTTCAATTCCTTGACTTGTTGAGCGAGGACATCTTTCTCCTTTTGAACGGAGTCTTTCTCTAAGGCTAAGGCGCCATAGCGTCGAACTACTTCATCGATTTCTTTTTTGTATGTGGCCTCCAAGCGATTGACTACCACAGCAGTATCTTTAGCGTTCTTCTAGGCGGCGTCAGGTTGAGATTTATACGAGGAAAGCTCTTCATCTTGGGCTTTGATAATATCCTTATCATGGATGGCCTCAAGTTTCATGCGATCGATTTCATGCTTTCGCTCAGTAGAAACTTCAGAAACTTTTTCGGCCAAGTGAACAAACGCATCATGTTGGACGTAGACATCGTTGTTGCAAGCAATGGGCTTTGTTTAACATGCCTTGGAATAGGACGGATCACAAGAAGAAATTTTACCATCAAAGAATATTTTTGGGAATGTGGCTTAAGCTTAGCTAGCTTTTTTGCTACCGATGGATCGTGTGCAGGTGCTGAAGAAGTTTGTTTTGCCAAACCATGGACGTCTTGTAAGGCTCGCGAGATTTCCTAGTGCTTGATGAACCAGAGTATTGGTCGTAAGGAGCTTCAGATTGAGGTCCTCTTTGAGCCGATTTCTCCCTGTTCTGTTCTGGTTAAGGAGGAGGATCATTGGGATACGAAGAACGACTGTAAGTTTTCCTTCGAGACGACTATGAATCTCGTGGATGATAATCTCTATCGTTTTTGTCGTCTCTATCTTGGCGTTTACCAGACCCCGAGTCTCGACCGGAATGATGGAAGATAGAGGACCCGCAAAGGCGGTCAAATCCATGAGAGCATCCCATATCACCTGCATAGAAATTAAGCGAGGAAAAGTTAGCCAGAATAACATGGTGGCTTAAGTTTAAGTGCAATTTGAAGTGCAAGTGTTAGTGTGTGTCCTAGTGTTTCCCCTCAACGGAGCAGTTTCCTTAGCTTTACTTACCAAAGTTTTTTCTCCTTAGTGGTGGGCTTGAACACCTTCATCGCCTCTCGCGGACGAATGAAGTTTTAGGGCTACTGAATCGTCGAAGCCGTAATTGAGCAAGTCATCGAGAATAGTAAGGTCTAATAAGCCTTTCAATGAACCCTCTAAGTGTTGTGGAGACGGCTCTTTCTCCATTGGAGTAATTGTAACCTTTGAGATTAAGCCCACTATCTTTTTCCTTAGTTTGTAAGCCAGTTTCTTTTTCCCTTTCGAGGGAAGAGGTGGTTCATCAATGCTAGGTGCCTCAACCACCTGTTCTGGAAGAAGGCTTATATTCTCACCCGACGCTTCTGGCACCCAAGTTTCTCTAATCTCACCCTTTCCGGATGTGTCGGGGGGACCACTTGTAGGAGGCACTGAAGGTCCAGCCCGTTCTTTATCCTTCTTCGATAAGGATCCATTTGTAGTGGCACCGGGTGGGGGATTTGTTCGATGACCTTCTGCCAATAGCTCAAACTTTGAAAGTGACTCGTTGAAAATAACAAGTCTGATCTCCAGGTTTTCCACAGGAGTAGCACGAATGGGCTCGACGGCCCCAGAATGCCTAGCACCTTTGGGATATGGGCTGATGCCTACAAAAAGACCGAAGTAAGTTTAGAAAAATACAGTTCACGCCTTAAGTAAATAAGGAGTCCGTAAATGGAGCTTACTTCCTTCAAACCATCTTCTCGCAAAGACCGAGGAGCTGCACACGTAAAATCATTCCTGCTTATATTGGGTAAATTTACTCAATGCCCCCATCAATATCTAACACTTGGAGTGAGGCTTGAGGAATATGAAAGATGGACTATCTGATCATCTCTTAAAGCGATAGATGTAGCGGATGTCACAAAGAGTAGGGAGCCTAAATAAAATTCTCATAAAGAGAATACAGATGCTATAGATGAATGCAGACTATTGGGATGTAGCTGTGATGGGGCGATCCAAATATACTTTAGCACTTCGCGGAGAAAGGAGTTGAATGGTGGCACGCTACCGACCCAACACATGAATTTATTGCAAGCTGTATATCCAGCTGAGGGTAGGTGAGGACGATTCCCCCCGATGGAACTAATATGTCGTCGAAAGGGATTCTGTGAATTTAATATAGTGGGCGAAGAGCGGTTTCATTGATTTTTGAAGCTTGGGAATCAATAGGATTATCTAGAATAACAGCTCCATCTATCACATCAGGAGTCGGGTTAATAGTTGCCGAAGTTGGATTTGGGATATCCTATGTAGGGTTTGTCGATGGATTCGATGTTCCCGCTACTTCCCGCTAAGAACTCGGCTCAGGTTTATCTGAAACTATGGCGGAGCTTGACTTTCTGGACATGCTCAACGAGCGTCGAATTTGGGTAAACACGTGTTTGAACTATACTTGAAAGACAATCAATATTAGATATAATGACAGAAATATTCACCCCGTGTGGTGTATCCTAGTGCAATCATTTGAGCATAAGTGTGAAAGTGTTAAAGATTTAAAGAGTTATGAAGTGTGATTGAGCCTTAAACTATCGTCTTCGAAGACCTTCATCGCTGACCGTCCCCTAGAGCTTGTCCTATGATCGGTAGTAGGGATCCTGGAATTAGGCATTGAAATCATACGTTGAAGCTGTTATTTACTTTGGCTAAGTTGAATGCATGTTTTCATTTTATTAAAACCGTGAAGTTGTTAGTCCAAATCGGCTATATATGCTCATCTACTTAAGTTCTTGTCATTGTTCGTTGTTCTACGGTTAGGCGTGGGGTTTGCGATCTTGGCATATGTTGTGTTCAAGAGGAGATGGTCTTCAATTATCAATGCCGGACCCAAGACCTAAGGCCAATCGTATCTCTAAGCCTACATACCGAATGACTCATTTACAAGTTGCCAAGCGGCCTTCTAAACCGACGCACCGACCCACTCATTTTCCTAAACGGCACTCTCTCCCTCGGTACCGAGCGACTCCCTCATTTAAAATGTCGATCCACTCCACCATACAGTGACAGACCCACAGCGACGCGCAACATCACCAAACCACACTTTCACTCCCTCAATGTGATCGAGCTGCTCATTTTCTCTCGACATTAAAACTGGTCCCCCTTAGAAGTACCAACCCTTGTCCCCAACAGGGATTTTCCAACCTAGCCCTGTGCCAAAGACTAATCATTTCTGCTCCCTAACACTCCACGTCCTCGACCTCAAGATTAAGGGTACACTACTTCTCTTAGTAATCCTTAAATGAGCTCTAGTCCTCAAATACGACCTCAACTGTAGTCTTTTCCTCTTCGCCATCTCCTACCGAACTTGTAGACTCGAACTCAGAATGATACTCTAGACCTAGAGGAGTGGATTGGATGAAGGATGCATACCTATGTGAAAAGCTTGAAACTCGTGGCGGTTATGGGGCTAAGAGGTGGAAGTTGTTCGAATTAGTCAGCTACTGGAGTTTTGATGTTATAGGACTAGGTTTGGAAAAGAGAAGGATGGATTAACTAGTAGATGGCAGCTAGAAGAGAAGAGGTTCGTTGGTTTGGAAAAGTGGAATGGAGGTAAGAATAAGGGAGAGAAGTAGAGGCCGCCGAGCGGGGAAGGCCAACATGCCTTAACTGATAGAGCCGGTCAACATATCAGAATAGGACAAAGAAGGGGGGCGAGGTTCAAACCGACCGTGTGGATCGGTATTGATATGTCGAACAACTTTTTATCCTGAAACAATAGCGGACCAGTGAAGTAACAATTATACTTATACGAATATATGTGTATACGTATGTAAACCTGAGAGAAAAGACTGACCGCTAATTCAAAGCGCGTCATGTTAGTTCACACGATGCACTTTGGGGGGCAAATGTTACCCGGTAGCTTGGCACGACAATGAGATGATAATTATTGAGTTTCTTGGTTTAATCTAAGTGAAAACTTGAGCTAGTGAAGGATTGACTTGAATTGAGATGCTCGGCATATAAGCATCATTTGGATATAAGAATCGTTCCGCATATAAGCATCACTCGACATATTAGTTTTGTTCGGCCTGATTACATCGTTCGGCCTCAATATGTGATTCGACTGAGGAAGGATGGTGTATGTTGCCCGGTTAAGAGAAAGGTGATGTTGGGAACTCAGTGAACATCGCTCGGTGACCACCGTTCGGCCAACGTCGCTCGGTAGAAAGAAAAGTGATGGTAGGAACTCAACACCATCGTTCGGCTAACGCCGCTTGGCTAAAGGAAATAAGCTAAAGAAGCATAGTACATGTCACCCAGAAGGGGTGGCTCGGCATTGGGGCGTTTGGCATGAATGCCTTAGTCACATGATGCACGGCCATAAAGGGACGGTTATGTGGCTGGGTGAGGAAGGCTACGTTGCTGGGTGACCCCTCGATCGGCATTGAAAGGAAGATCAAGCAGCCCGGCCATGGGGCGCTCGGCATGGACGCCTTGGTTATTTCGACTCGACGAGGCCTCGCTCGACAACTACTAGTGGTATGCCTAGTTCAGCATACAGAAGTTGCCCATTGTGGGCAGAGATCTCTTATCTTTAGGCTCGTGCAGGGAGTCCAGCCTGTCTTCATCTATAAATAGAGGGGCAAGGGCGCAGTGTAATGGGACATTTTTTTGAGAACTCCAAGGATACTCTGCCATTTTTTGCACTAGCTTTCATTTTGTTCAAACTGGTATTCGAGTTAGAATTTGACGGATTGTATTTGTATTCAAGTCTTTGAGAAAAGCAATAAAGATTACATTAATTGTCGACGTAGGCAATTAATCCGAACCACTATAATTCTGATGTTCTTGTTTTTTCTACTATTCTAACTGCATTTTATTATGATACTCCTCTGTTTTAATTTACCTTCTTCATTAATCTCTTTACACAATCTTACTCAAGGGTGTTAGTGACCAATTTTGGTGCTAACAAGTCCCTTTCGAAAGCTTTATAAAACCTTAAACATCCTGTTTTAAAATACTTCAAACTTGCCTTTCGAAAGCATTTAAAAACCTTCAATTTAAAATACTTTAAGTACCTTTCAAAACCATTGGAGAACCTCCCCTTCGAAACCATTATTATAAACCATTCGACAGTATTAAAGTCCTTTACAATAAACAAACCTTTCGAAAGCATTGGGTTCAAGTAAAAGCTTGTGGAACCTAGTTTCGAAACCATTTAAAATTATTCCATTCGAAACCTATGGATTTACCTTTCATATTATAAAAATGGTCTTAAAAGAACTAACTCGAAAGTAACTCTTTTGAAAGCAATTTCCTAAGTAAAATAAAGTAGGTCGTTTTGACACCAACTCTTTCGAAAGCATGGAGAAGCGGCTTCTTATATAAAAATGAAAGCACCCTTTAGAAACCAATGCTTAAAGGCAAAGCGACCTCAACTGGGTCAAAAGGTAGAATGCGGCAACGAGTGTTTCGATCCCGTCAAAAGCTTGTTTAAAATAATAGGGGGCAACCACTGTCGAGAGCTATCTTTAAACCCCTTTTGAAAGCAATTATATATATACGAAAGCTAGTTTAATCCCTTCGAAAGCATCCTTTATAAGCATAAATAGTTCAAAGGCTACTCCTACCCCTTCAAAAACACGTTTCGACTCTATACCTTTCGCCTACCTCCAATCCACCACGTACCAAAGCTTTGATACCATGTGTGTAGGTTTTTACTTGGTCGAAAGCAGAAGTATGAGGTCGAAAGCACCCTGGGAAGTGGCGAGTAGTAATTTTTAACAAAACTGTTTTATTACTATCTAAAGTAGTTGCTTTTCAATTGACTTCCCATATTTGTCAAAATACTATTGGTTTCCAATTTCATTTCCAAAATCATTTCTAAAAGTGCCGTCGAATTCAGTAATTATTTATTTAAAACATTTAGCAAATTGCCCTTCTCTATTTTAAACATATAAAACATTTAAGTCCCATAACTTAAATTATTTTATATACTTAATAAAATATTTAGTAAAATTCTTCGAAAATTCCCATAAATCACATTTAATATGTTTTCTAACATATATAAATTTCTTACCCAAAGCTAACATATAATAGCCATAATTAATTTAAACCTAATTTAACCATTTTCTTTACTAGAAAATTATAATATATCCACATTAATTCAAAAAATTATAAAATTTGAAATACATCTCTAAATAATATTTTTGACCTTATATCAAAATTGCAAGGCATTTGGATGTCATTTGGTATAATTTTCAATCATAACTTATCATAAAAATCTATATGAACAAACAAAATTCATCAACAAGCATATATATCTATTTATTGTTCAAAACATGGCATAATACTTTGAAAAACATATTCATATCTGATCTAGAACTGAAAATAAGGAAATATGAGATGTGGCCTATTATTCACCTTATCTTGTTGTTAAGGATTTGAAATTTGCTCTTGAATTAATTGATTTAGCTTCTTCCTTTTGATTCTTGCTTATCTTCCTCTCACTTTCTCCTAATGGTGGCCAACCTCTCTTGAATTTAGTTTTATTTGTGAACGTGTAAAATAAGAGTGCATAAGGGTTTAGGGTATAAGAATATACATGTTCCTATTTTGCCCCTATCTATTACCCTTACTTATTTCATTTTGATTCCACTTTTTCCTTAGTTTATTAGGCATGGCTTCCCTCTAATTAAAAAAATCTCAATCCCTTAACTGTTTATATTATTTCATTTAATTTATCTAATTAAATGTCCTAAATAATGTTAATCAAAATTAGGGTTGTTACAGACTCCCCTCCTTAAAGAATTTTGTAACGACCTATAAATTTTAATGATTTTAACAAAGTATTTAATTGAATTTTTGTGAAATTTTAAATAATTTCGAAATGAAAGTTTGATATTTGAAATTCGTCCACTTTAACATAGCAAATGGTAAGTTTTCGTCAGATAATATGAAAGTTTATTTTTCTTGTGTAATTTTATTTCAATTCAAATCAGTTAATATTCGATGATAATAAAATATTTTCCAAACCTGAATATTTTTATGCAATAAATTTGTAAATCATCCTCTAATTGAGATGTCATATTTAGTTTCTCCAAATTTGAACTGTTATTACTCTGTTCATCTTATTTTCGACAGATTTGCAGCATTTTTGGTACCGATATCGACTTTTGACATGATGATCATACCACTGATATCTGTATACCATTTTGATCGTCTCATCGGACTGATCTCTTCGGTATATTCATTCGTGTGTTTTGGAGTCCAGAACACGACGAAATTGGCGAACCTATCAGTCGTACCAGTTTCGTATTTGAGACTTTTGGTTTCTTTTGTCTTTTCAGTTACCCACGTGAATTCAAACAGTCTTCAACAATTATTATTCAGCCTTTGACCTTGCTATTCCAACGTTTCATTAATTTCACCGGTTCGTTCATTTTTTTCCACTTGCTTCTACATAGTATAAAATATATAATTTATAAGTCAAGTAGCCCGTATAAAACGAAAGGCCACATTTCCTTTCTGCAAATTGTCGATTCACGTACATCTTCTTCCATCTCAAATTTCATTCATGGCCTCTCAACCCCAGCAAGTGCCTCCCTCCACATGCAAGCTCCACCTCCATTCACGCGTGCTCTCATCCCTTGCTCATTCCCCTCCACAAGCACGCATAGCCCAACACCAAGGCCGAGCTACAGCCAACCTTCTCCACCCACCCCATGCACCGCTCCGACCTAACTTCGACAAAACAACCTCAGCTCCTCTTCCTCTTACACTGCTTTTCTTTAGGTTGTATACAAGTAACGTATATATGATCTATTTGTTATATAACAGCCGATGTACATATAGATAAACTCAAAGTGTATTTCGTACATAAATGTTTGAAATATATACATATATATATACACATATATATACACATTGTTAGCGCCAAAATTGGTCACTAACACCGTTAGAGAGTTTGTGTAGAGAGATTAATGAAGAAGATAAATTAAAATAGAGAAGATAATATAAATTAAAATGTGGGAGACGAGAACACATAATTTATAGTGGTTCGGCGTTGTAGCCTACGTCCACTTTGAAGTTGATCCTTTATTTCTTCATTTTAAACTTGATTACAGATACAATCCGCTTTTAAGTATTCGAATACCATTGTGAAATAAAAGTAGAAGTCTTGGATGAGGTTTGGATGCGGCAGAGTCTCCCCTGTGTTCTCTGAAATCTCCTCTTTCTTTTCTGTGCCCCTTCCCCTCTATTTATAGACGAATGTGGGTTGGACTTCCCTGGTGGGCCAGATGGCTAGACAGCTCGGTCTAGATAGGACGCGCCCTGCATGCTGAGTGGAACATGCCGAACGGTCGGCATGCTGAGCCCTCCTTTCCAAGTCGATGGATCTCTCTGTTGAATGGAGGAAGCGGGCCGAACGATGCTGGGATGCCGAGTGAAAGGATACACCGAGTAGAGGGAATGCCGAACACAGGACATGCCGAGCAAAGGATATGCCGAGCACAAGATGTGCCGAACAAAGGGTACGCCGAGCACGGGATGTGCCGAACAAAGGGTATGCCGAGTGAAGAGAAGGCCGAGTGGAGGGAGTGCCGAGTGAAATGCTGAAGGTCTCGTGCCGAGTGCAAACCTGGATGGACGTACGTTCTTCAATGCCAAGTACAACCCTTGACTGCCGAACGTTCAAACATGTCGAGTGCTCATTTGTGCCGAGTACAACCCTGCATGCCGAACGTTCTAGTTGCCTGGTCGATTCTCCAGGTAACATTTTGCCCCCCAAAGTACACCGTGTGTTCGAACAGGATGTGCTTTGAACTACTAGATTAGTGCATTGCTGCCGAATGCCAAGGATGCCGAACGAACTTGCCGAACGATGCGAGTGCCGAATGACTGGAAGCCGAGTGAAACCATTTTGACCGGTAGAGCCGGTCAGAGTCCCTTCATCTTCCTCTTCTTCTCTATAAAAGCCGCCTTCTTTCCTTCTCTTTTCTCACTTCTTGCTTTTACAATTCCGGGCTCACAAACCATTCGTGGAATCAGAATTCAAGGGTTTCTCATAACTTTCCTACGTTCGATCCACGTACTAGGTATCTTCTTACCCGAGTTCCTCTTCTGGCAATTCCCCATCGATTCGCTGCTGGTGGGGACTTAAGTTCGATTTGGAATGTTTCCAAGGTCGAGCGTCTAGTTGTAGAGAGAGAGAGAGAACCAAATTCGATTGCCTTGTAGGATCATTAGTGAGTGTTCGGCGGAGGAGGAGAAGGTATGGAGGATAGGCCGAGTGTTTGGACTCGGCATAATCTTAGTTTCGCACGGCGTAGTTTTGGCCGAACGACACTAGCTCAGTGCGAACTGAAGCTGGGCCGGACGATGGCCGTATGCCGAATTGTAGCCCTGCCGAGCCACTACTTTAGCCGAACAAACTATTATGCCGAGCGTACATAAATGCCGAGCCTACCACCATGCCGAGCAAACCAACATACCGAACGTACTTGAGTGCCGAACAAACTATCCTGCCGAACAAACTAAGTGCCGAGCAGACCTTAATGCCGAACCCAAGTGAATGCCGAACAAACTATCATGCCGAACATAACTAGGTGCTGAGCAGACCTTAATGCCGAACACAAGCAAATGCCGAATATACTTAACATGCCGATCATACATAAATACCGGACCTATCTTCATGCCGAACATAGTTAGCATGCCGAGCATAATTAGGTGCCGAGCACACATAAATGCCGGACATATACAAATGCCGAACATACTCTCCTTGCCCAATTTCATAACTGGTCTTTACTTGGCATAATCGGATAATTACCTCTAGTGTCTTACTGCAGTCGTTATTCAGAAGGCTTTCGGAGACGGTCAGCGATGACGGTTTTCGGAAGCGATGTTTTTAGGCTTGACGTTATATTAAATGCTTATGCACGATTGATTGCACTAGTTCACACACCACACGGGGGGGGGGGGGGGGTTATCTGCGTTGTTAATTCTAACGTCGATCATTTTTCGAGTATAGTTCACACAGGTGCTTGGTTGGGTCTGCTATTTATTCAAGATGTCCAAAAGATCCAGTTCTGCTACACTTTCCGACAAACCTGGGCCGTCTTCTAAGCGAACGGCCCCCGACACAACTGACCCGTCAGTTTCTCCCGCTCATGACTGGGCTCCCGATACTTTGGAATCGTCGATTTTACTGGATGACCCAGTTGACTCACAGTCTTCAAGAGTCACTGAGGCCGCTCTTAAGCGGATATGTTCTACTCATGGCATTCCGTTTGCTGACGTGCTCGTTCCGTCGTGGCATGACCGCCCACATCTGCCCCCAGTGGGATATACAGCGTGTAGCAAGTTCATGTGCTGGGTTGGTAGCGTGCCACCTTTCAATATATTCCTTCGCGACGTGCTGCAGTATCTGGACGTCGCCCCGTCTCAACTTCATCCAAATGGTCACACTTTCATTTATGGCACGTACATGCTTTTCATGGCCGTCTTCTCCAGGCCTCTAACTCCTGGCGATATAAGGTACATCTATATGACCAAGAAACGGGGAGAAAGCCCCTCTTACATGTTTCTTGAGCCACATCGGAAGTGCCAACTTTTCACTAGCGCGTGGAGTAGCAAATTCGCCCTGTACAAATAGGAGTGGTTTTACGTGCGCTGCCCCCAAGGCTTTGCGAGGTGGTGGGTTGAAGGAAGTAAGTCCTTTCTCTGAGTTGATGTCCGTTCCCGATTGAGGCTGAACTTCTCCTAACTCATTGTTCTATTTTTTCAGATCTCGTCCCCCGTCCCGAGGGCCGGGAGTACTCCGATGCTGTCGACGCCATTAGAGCTCTTCCTGCTGAAGAGCGAGATATCCGAGCCCTCATTTCCAATGAGTCACTATCGAAGTTCGGCTTGCTAGCCCCTGGCCGCCGGGTTAGCCTTCCAGAGGGCGTATCGCTTCCCAAGTCCGTGCCCGTCAGAGGGAAAAAATTGCCTGAATCATCCATTCGCCCTTCTCTTGAAGCACCGGAAGAAGGGGAAATTCTAGGCGAGCCACCTAAAAAGCGAGGTGAGGATTTAGGTCCTGCAGGTGAAGTTCATGATATCGAAACGTCATATTCCCCTTCGAAGGGGAGAAAGGAGCTGGCGCGCAAGTTGAGGAAAGAGAAGGTTGGTGGGACTTCCAAAGCTACGCCTGTTCAGCCAGAGAAAGAGGCTTCTTCACAGCCCGTTGGAAGTTCTCTGAAAGGCTTATCGAACCTCTCCATTCCCGACGACTTTCTCGACTATGATTTCGATGACCCGGAGTTGTTTAAGTTTCGCTCACCCGTCAGGGGTGATGCGGGCGTCCCGGCCTCGATCCAAGGGGAAAAACTCCCATTAGCAAAGCCACTGGTCCATCGGGGGGTAGCACTAGGACACACACAGACACATGCATTTCACTTTGCACCAACTTTTCTTTCACCATTCTGCTCTCTCGCTAATTCGCTATTGTTTGATTGCAGGTGACATGGGGTGCTCTCACGGATACGACCTCCTTCGCGGTTCGTCGACTTTACGCCAGTCTGGTCGGGACTCGGGCCTCGGGAAGCGCCGAGACAGAGACAGCGACCGAGATTATCATGCCCGGGACTCGTCATCCCGGAAGAAAACTTATTATCAGCCCGAACACCGCCAGGAGACCTCTTCTTATCAGGAGCGAAGCAAAGACAAACGTGGCCATAAGAGGTCGCATTCTGGTGCTCCCCGGGACCAACACTCTGACTCTTCTTCTACCCGGCACTCCCGAGATTCTCGTAGGAAGGGCGAACTTTCAAAGCCGTCTCCTCCCGCTCCCGTAACAGACCCGACAGTGTCGGAGAGATTGAACGAACTTAAGGCTAAGTTTCCGAAGATTTGTTTTGATAGGTTAAAGTTCCACCCGGCGATTCATCCTATTCCCGGAGATGTCAAACAAAATGCTATCGCCTATACCAATGACGTCTACGTGCAACATGACGCGTTCGTCCATCTGGCTGAGAAACTTTCTGAAGTCTCTATGGAGCGCCAGCACGAAATTGACCGCCTAAAGCTTGAAGCTATTCATGACAGGGATATCATTAAGGTCCAGGATGAAGAAATTGCCGCCTATAAGTCCGAGCTTGAAGCTACTCGTCAGAGCGCTAAGGACACCGCCGAGGCTATTTCCCGCCTTGAATTGACTCATAAGAAAGAGCTCGATGAAGCGGTTCAACGGTGTGGGGCATTAGTTTTGGAGAAAGACTCCGTTCAGAAGGAGCGGGACACACTTAGTTATCGGGTTAAGAAACTCGAAGAGCAACTTTTCGAGGAGAGGAAAGAGAAGGTTGAGGCACAACATTATTGTGATGAGATTGTCGCCACCCGACTCCTAAAGGGGAAACTTGAAGACATTCTCTCCAAAGTCGAGGCACTGAGGAATGAGGCCCGTGAGGAAGGTAAAAGGGCAGCAAATGTCGACATCGACTCTCGCCTCGAGGCGGCCAGGGAAGAAGGCAGGGAGGAGATAAAGACCGAATTCGACCCGCTCATCGCTGAGTTCAATGCCCGAGTTCTCATGCATCGAGATCTAACTTTTCTGGGCGACGGCTACCTTGATTCATTGGCCGAGGCATGGGAGACCCTGATTCAGATCAGGAAGGTTGAGAGCGGCGCCGATGAGGTCGACGAAGAAGCATTGATAAAAGAATTGCTAAGGGGGAAGGAGCCTTTAGATTTATCGACGGCTAAAGCCCTCTACAGCAAAGGTTCTCCCTTCAGGAAAGGGAAAGAGGTGGCTACGGACCCTTCCGGCGTTGTGCCCCCAGTTCACGTGCCTACCCAATCGGCCAGTCGGTCAACACTTGACCCCTTCGAGCAGCACGTTGGTTATGACTCGAAGCCCCCGGGCTTGGCATTCATGTTTTATCTCCCATCCCGGAGGGTGGGACACCCCTGGCGACTGAGAACCCACCGGCATCTGGTGAGTAACCTCTGGGCTTCACAAAGATCTTTCTCGTTCCCTCAGAAGTTGTTGTGTTCTAACACTTGTTTATTTTCGTGTCTTCTGTGCAGGCTGTTCTGACCCCGAGCCCACTCCGAGGAGCGATGCAGCCAAAGAGGTGTAGATAAAGGAGAGTGAGGCTACTCAAGTCGGCGGAGATCCTGGTCCAGATGCTCAAGTAATCGGGGCGCTGGATGAAGGCAAATCTGACTCTTCCTCGGAGAGTTTCGAAGTAGAAATCACAGGCGCCTCTGAGCACACATCCGACTTGAGCATGAAGGAACGGCTCGAGAAAGAGAAAAGAGATACGACCTAAGTCAAGGTCGAGCGGCGTGAATTGGACCTGGACGATCCTCTGAACAAACCATTGAAGATCATTTTTCCTGGCAAGTCCCAGCCCATGGATGTTCCCCCTACGTCTTCGGTCGTCACCCCTCCGTTAGGGAAGGATTCCAAGAGTAAGCGCTCTGGGAAGGAACCATCCGGGAAGAAGTCAAAGAAACACAAGAAATGGCCGTTGTCCCCGTTCAACGAGAACTAGTTTAAGTCACGTACTAATTTTTGTAGACTGTGTAAATAGGTTGTTGGCTCCGGACTTCGGAGCGTTTTTGTAACGGGAAGCTTTTTGTGAATAAAATTTGATCTTCACTTTTGTCTTCTCAAAAGACTTTTATTATTCAGTTTCTTTTATGGTTGTGATTGAAATCTGAATTGTTATGGGTAACTTAGATTTCTTGGTTCGTCTTTACATGGCTTGGGAGCTTCCCTGGATTTGATCAATCTCCACTTGGTGCTTCAAGCACTTAGAATATTTCATAGCCCGTATGTTGGGAACTTGACATATCCAAGTCATTTGCGTCGTAGTTCCTATTCAAGGAACTCGGAGGTCTGAACTGCTTGTAATATACACTGGACTTCGAGTACTCCAGTCCGTGCTCCGGGGACTTGGAGATTTCGAGTCATTTGTATATGAGTCTGCACTCTGGGGACTTGGAGATTTCAGATCGTTTATACTCGAGTCCGCATTCTGGGGACTTAGAGTACTCCAGTCCACGCTTTGGGAATTTGGAGGTTTCAAATCGTTTATACTCGAATCCGCACTCTGGGGACTTAGAGTACTCCAGTCCGCGCTCCGGGGACTTGGAGATTTTGAATCGTTTATACTAGAGTCCGCACTCTGAGGACTTAGAGTACTCCAATCCGCGCTCCGGGGACTTGGAAATTTAGAATCGTTTATACTCGAGTCCGCACTCCGGGGATTTAGAGTACTCCAGTCCGCATTCCGGGGACTTGGAGATTTTGAATCGTTTATACTTGAGTCCGCACTCCGGGGACTTAGAGTACTCCAGTCCGCACTCCGGGGACTTGGAGATTTTTTGTCGTTTATACTAGAGTCCGCACTCTGGGGACTTAGAGTACTCCAGTCCACACTCCGGGGACTTGGAGATTTTGAATCGTTTATACTCGAGTCCGCACTCCGGGGACTTAGAGTACTCCAGTCCGCACTCCGGGGACTTGGAGATTTTTTGTCGTTTATACTCGAGTCCGCACTCCGGGGACTTAGAGTACTCCAGTCCGCACTCCGGGGACTTGGAGATTTTTTGTCGTTTATTATAAGCGTTCGTACGCTAGTCAAGATATCATAATTTTTAATTGCGCGTCATAGGAATATAAGACGAAGAGACATTGGTCATTCATGGAAAAGATGGCTTCAAGCCTTTATTGATGAAAACAAGCTAGATTATCTTATTACATGCCAAGAAGAAAGAATACTGGAAATAAATGCAACTACCGCATAAAGGAAATAGACTAAGTGTAATAACGCCGCAAATGCTCGTTGTTCCATGCTCGGGGGACTGTCGCACCATCGACCGTCGTTGGCTTGAAAGTTCCTTCTCTAAGCCTCCGTTTGATGACGTATGGACCTTCCCATGCGGGATTCATGTGCGAAGGGGTTGGAAAGACTCGTTTCAGAACGAGATCTCCCACACTAAAGGTTCTTGGCTGGACTTTTCCATTATAATATTTAGCGACTCGGTGTCTGTATGAGGCTGCTCTCAAATCAGCTTCTTCGCGTTTCTCATCAATGAAGTCTAATGATTCCAATAGGAGATCCTGGTTTGACGCAGGATCATAATAGGTTACCCAGTGTGATGGAACTTCAAGTTCTACGGGTATGACGGCTTCCGTGCCGTACGCCAGTGCGAATGGTGTGTGGCCAGTCGCGATCTTGTGGGTAGTTCTATAGGCCCAAAGCGTTGTTGGGAGTTCATCCACCCACTTGCCTCTAGCCTTTTCCAAACGCTTCTTCAATATGGACTTGATGATTTTATTGACGGCTTCTACCTGCCCATTCGCCTTCGGATGAGCAACTACTGCGAACCTTTTCTCAATGCCATACCTCTGACAGAACTCTTTGAATTCCTTGCTTTCGAATTGAGTTCCATTGTTCGTTATGATGGTCCGTGGGAGGCCAAAACGACATATGATATTTTGTACAACGAAATTAATGACTTTCTTGGTGGTGATTGTGGCCATTAGCTCTGCTTCCGCCCACTTGGTGAAATAATCGACTGCCACTATTGCATATTTCGCGCCTCCTTTGGCTATGGGCAGAGATCCAATTAGGTCGATTCCCCACATTGCAAATGGCCAGGGACTAACCATTTGTGTGAGTTCCGTTGGCGGAGCTCTCGAAATCTTTGCATATATCTGGCATTTGTCGCATCTTCTCGCATAGTCTGCAGCATCCCGATTTACAGTCGGCCAATAATATCCATAGTGGAGGATTTTCCTCGCCAAAGTTTGCCCCCCGGTATGATCACCACATTCTCCCTCATGGACTTCTTCCAACACCCGTTTTACCTCGTCGTGGGCCACGCACCGGAGTAAGGGGGTCGAGAATCCCCTCCGATACATTATCCCGTCTTGCATTACATAACGCGAAGCCTTACGAAGGACTTGGCGTCTTTCGCTTCTTTTCTCAGGTAAGTCCCCATATAGCAAGTATTGTTTGATCGGGGTCAGCCATGATCCCCTTTCGAGTTCGGTCTCCAAGACGAGATCTATCTCCATCATGTCTATACTTGGAGCAAGCAGAGTCTCGACAGGGAACAATCCCATCTGCTGTGCATCGCCAGTACTCACGAATTTAGCCAACGAGTCGGCCTCCCTGTTCTGTTCGCGCGGGACATGCGAAATGTCATAATATTCCAGGTTTACTAGTAGCTCCCGGACCCAAGCAAGGTAAGGAGCCAGTCTCTGTCCTTTCGCTTGGTAGTCTCCCCGTACCTGATATACCACCAGCTGTGAGTCGTAGAAGATTTCGATGGACTTTACCCTCAGTTCATTGGCAATTCTTAAGCCAGCAATCAGTGCTTCGTATTCGGCTTCGTTAGTTGTCGCTGTAAATTCGAGCTTCAAAGCGTAGCAAATCGATCGATTTTCGGGAGTTACCAGAACTATCCCAGCTCCCGACCAACGGTCGTTAGATGCCCCGTCAATGAACATCTTCCATCGGACAGGAGGGATTACTTTGTGATTTTCACTCGGTTCGTCCGTAATGGTGAACTCAGCAACGAAGTCAGCTAATGCTTGCCCTTGGATGGTCCTTCGCGGCAGGTAGGTGATATCAAACTGGCTTAACTCGATGTTCCACTTTAGCATCCTACCGGAAGTTTCCGGTCGTTGGAGTACCTGTCGCAAGGGTTGGTCAGTGTAAACACTGATTGAGTGCGCCTGAAAGTAGGGACGAAGCTTGCGTGATGCAATCACCAGGCAATAGGCAAGTTTCTCGATCTTTGAATAATTCTTTTCTGCCCCCGTCAGTCGTTTACTAACATAGTACACCGGCCTTTGAACCTTGTCTTCTTCGCGAACTAGGGCTGTACTGATAGCGTGTTGAGACACAGCCAAATATACGTACAACGTCTCGTGGTCTACTGGTTTTGACAACACTGGAGGACTTTCCAAGTGTCTTACCAGGGCTCGGAATGCTTCCTCGCAGTCAGTTATCCATTCGAATTTTCTCTTTCCTTTCTTTATGACATCGAAGAAAGGAACACACTTATCTGTGGCTATGGATATGAATCGACTGAGCGCAGCTACTTTTCCGTTCAAGCTCTGTACCTGTTTTATGGTTCTAGGTGCCTATATATCTCGGATGGCCTGGATTTTTTCCGAGTTAGCTTCAATTCCTCGTGCATTCGCAATGAAACCTAAGAACTTTCCCGACGCTACGCCGAAAGAACACTTCAAGGGGTTGATTTTCATTTCGAAGAGCCTCAGTATATCGAACATTTCTGCCAAGTCTCGAATGTGGTCGTTTGACTGCCGTGATTTCACAAGCATGTCATCCACATAGACTTCCATTGTTTTCCCAATCTGATCTTTGAACATTCGATTTACCAGACGTTGGTAAGTTGCTCCGGCGTTCTTCAGTCCGAAGGGCATCGCTACATAGCTGTATAACCCAACATTTGTGACAAAGCTGGTGTGTTCTTGGTCTGGGATGTGCATCGAAATTTGGTTGTATCCAGAGTATGCATCCATAAATGACAATAACTCATGCCCTGCAGTTGAATCGACCAGTTGATCAATTCGTGGTAGCGGGAAGCTATCCTTCGGGCATGCTTTGTTTAAATCAGAATAGTCAACGCAGGTTCTCCATTTCCCGTTTGCTTTCTTTACCAACACAGGGTTGGACACCCATTCCGGGTAGAGGGCGTCGCGGACAAACCCATTGGCTTTGAGTTTATCCACCTCCTCTTTGAGAGCTGTAGACCTCTCCGGGTCCATGCCTCTCCTTTTTTGCTTCACAAGTACGTGTTTAGGGTCTATATTCAACATATGGCTCGCAATTACAGGGGAAATCCCACACATATCAGAGTGTGTCCAGGCGAAGACATCAAGATTCGCTCGGAGGAAATCAGATAAATTCTCTGCCATTAGGGGATCGAGCTGTGACCCAATTTTAAGAACTCGTGTTGGGTCGCTGTGGCTAACTGGAATATCAATTGTTAGTTCGGCCGGTGCTACGTCTGGTTCCCTGGGTTCCCCTTTGTCATCTCTCGGATCTATGTCTCCAACGATCCGAGAATGTCGCCCGAGCCAGGGCTCGGGCGCTAATTGTCAATCATCAAAATTCGGGATGCGGACGATGCTGTCCGCAGTCTTCCCCTTTTCTCTGCGCTGGGCCTCTCTCAGCTCAGCCATGTAACATGCACGTCCGGTTGCTTGGTCACCATGCACTACGCCAACTCCTTTGTCCGTCGGGAATTTCAGTGTGAGACACCACGGGGCCAAGGCTGCCCTGAAATCTGCGAGGGCTGGTCGTCCCAAAAACACGTTGTATGGTGAATCAACATCCAGCACTATGAATGGTAGGATTCGCACTCTCCTGCGTTCACCTTGTCCCGGTTCAACCGGTAACTCCACATATCCTACTTCGTCTGTGGCTGCGCCGTTAAAGCCATGGATTCAGGCTTTAGATGGCTTCAAATCCTTAGTCTCCAGCTTCATTTGGTCGTACGCTTTCTTGAAGATGATGTTAACAGAACTTTCGCAATCAATTAGGATTCTCCTTACGAATGCCGGTCCGATGGTTGCGGATATGACCAATGGATCGATGGTGGGAGCTTCCACCTTATCCGCGTCTCTATTCCTGAATACAATATCGTCGTGCATCGTGCGATGCTGCTTTGCGGGAGTTCCATCCTCCACATTTGAACAGCACTCATGCTCTGTATGTCTCAAGGAATTAGCATATCGCTCCATTTCCTGCCAATTTTTATCCGCAGGATGAGGTCCACCAGCAATTGTGTTAATAATCAATCTTCCCACAGTTCGAGTAGGTTGCTCTGGTTGGTGTAGAGCTGGGCCACGTCCGGGGTCTGAAGTCTCTTGTCTTCCTTTTGGCGTATCTTTGACGAATTCCTGCAACTTCTTCTGCCTAATCAATTTCTCAATAGCGTCATGGAGATGCCTGCATTCGTCTGTGTTGTGCCCATAAGACTCGTGAAAGCGGCAATACTTTCCTTTTGCTCCTCTGTTGATTCCTTAGGGCGTGTTTTTCTGTATTGAAAAGTGTTGCAGGTCGATAAGTAGATGTTTTCAAGAGACACATTCAGTGGAGTGTATTCGTTGTAGGTTGGGATCCTTGACTTCCATCTCCCCATTTCCTTCTTCTTTCCAGGATTTCCACTTCCAGTTCCCTTAGACTGCCCGAGCTTATTTTGGACGCTGGCCTGAGTCTTTCCAGGGTTATCGTCGGTTGCTTTCATGGCGATGTTGCCCTTTATAGACTCCTGAACGGACCCTGGTGCCTTGTCTTTCCTTATCCACTGAGCTTCTTCCCTCCTTATGAACTGGTGGGCTTTCGAATAGAAACGTTCCAACGTAGCTGGTGGCTTTCCCGCCAACCAATCCCCAAATTCAGAGTCTGGATCCACTCCACGCATTACTGCCATCAAAATCGCGTGGTCGTTTGGATTGCTCACTTCAGTAGCGGCAACATGAAATCTCTGCAAGTATGCTTTCAGTGATTCTCCAGGAGCTTGGGTCACGCTTGATAAGGACATCACATCCTTGGGTCGAGTGGCGTGTATCCTGAATTGTTCTATGAATTTCCTTGCTAATTCGTCGAAGTTTGAGATTGACCGTGGAGGAAGTCGAGTGAACCACATGGTGGCAATTCCGGACAGAGTTATTGGAAAGCACCTACAATTAGTTGCGTCGTTGGCCCTTGCTGAATCCATCATCCATCCATACCTCATTACATGTTGTCTAGGGTCAGTTTTTCCTTCATAGGCGGGTATGGTGGGCATGTTAAACTTCCTTGGGTATTCATCCTGTAGAATGGTATCTGTGAAGGGAGTATGACTCTTAGACATTCCCCAATCTTCATTAGTCAAACCTTGATTCTCTCTCATCAACTGCCTGACCATAGCTGTCAAATCCGGGGTTTGTATGGCACGAGGAAGGTTGGGTTCCGCTCCACGGGCTTGATTTCTAGTAGAGCGATCAGTGGCACCTGCTTGGTCATCTTCCTCCTTGCGGCGTCTACGCCTGGGAGGTTCATCAGCTGAAGTTGAGCTATCATCTTCAGAGTAGGGGACAGGGCTACCTCCAGCATTCTGATGCTGCTGTTGAGCAAGTTGGGTCATGAGGTCAGCATTAACTTGCATTTGCTCAGAGAGTTGCCTTCTGCTTTCCGTAAGCTCTTTTATCAAGTCATTCAATTCTGCTCGTGAAACAGCTTCCGCTTGGTTTTGGCTGGAGGGCCCCGTGCCTCGAATTGCTTGTTGATCGTTAGGTCCAAGTTGTTGAACACTAGCGGTTTCGTGGGCATCTACGTTTTGGGAGGTCGATCTTGTTCGTGGTCTTCCCATGGTAGAGTCGTTGGTTGTAACTCTGAGTAGAATCAACAGATGCCTTATGGATAATTACGGATCTTCTTCGGGGGATTTATGCAATCCAGTAGCTACAAAGTAGATCCTCACAACCTGAGAATTCGGTTCTCAGTGAAAGCACCAAAATGTTAGCGCCAAAATTGGTCACTAACACCCTTAGAGAGTTTGTGTAGAGAGATTAATGAAGAACATAAATTAAAATAGAGAAGATAATATAAATTAAAATGCGGGAGACGAGAACACATAATTTATAGTGGTTCGGCGTTGTAGCCTACGTCCACTTTGAAGTTGATCCTTTATTTCTTCACTTTAAACTTGATTACAGATACAATCCGCTTTTAAGTATTCGAATACCATTGTGAAATAAAAGTAGAAGTCTTGGATGAGTTTTGGATGCGGCAGAGTCTCCCCTGTGTTCTCTGAAATCTCCTCTTTCTTTTCTGTGCCCCTGCCCCTCTATTTACAGACGAATGTGGGTTGGACTTCCCTGGTGGGCCAGATGGCTAGACAGCTCGGTCTAGATAGGACGCGCCCTGCATGCTGAGTGGAACATGCCGAACGGTCGGCATGTCGAGCCCTCCTTTCCAAGTCGATGGATCTCTCTGTTGAATGGAGGAAGCGGGCCGAACGATGATGGGATGCCGAGTGAAAGGATACGCCGAGTAGAGGGAATGCCAAACACAGGACATGCCGAGCAAAGGATATGCCGAGCACAGGATGTGCCGAACAAAGGGTATGCCGAGCACGGGATGTGCCGAACAAAGGGTATGCCGAGCACGGGATGTGCCGAACAAAGGGTATGCCGAGTGAAGAGCAAGCCGAGTGGAGGGAGTGCCGAGTGAAATGCTGAAGGTCTCGTGCCGAGTGCAAACCTGGATGGACGTACGTTCTTCAATGCCGAGTACAACCCTTGACTGCCGAACGTTCAAACGTGTCGAGTGCTCATTTGTGCCGAGTACAACCCTGCATGCCGAACGTTCTATTTGCCTGGTCGATTCTCCAGGTAACACACATATACATATTAGTTTTATAAGCTTAAAGTATATATGTGTCACAATATATACACTTTTATAATATATGAACTTATTTAATTTTTGTTGTTATATTACATATATGAAATTGTTACTTTTGGTCTTTTTCCTTTTTATGTGAATATATATATATATCTTAAGTTCTTTTCAAAATATATAATTATACTATATTTGTGTTTCAAATGTTAATGATACAGCAAGATATGTCTGGTTACCTATTTTTGATATGTATATAATGTAATAGGTTTGTGTAAATTTTACCAGTCCGTTTACACTAATACAATTTCTTAAGTCATATATATGTAATATAGCTAATTGGGACATATGTATTTTAATTTAAAAATATAGTATGTATGTTTTTCATCTTATATATTTACTGTAATATATATTTGTAGTTTATATATGTATAATATTTTAGTTGCATATATGCTACATTATATACATCCTATGTCTAAAGTATTATATATATATATATATATAAATATATTATGTTTTAAGTTGCCTGTTAGTCATTTCTATGAATTGTATGATTGGTATTGTCTATATATATATACCCAATCTGTCATATAGTTTAGATTTATTTTATTTTAGACATTTATTTTGAAGATATATATATATATATATATATATATATATATATATATATATAAAGTATAAGTCGGTATTTGAAAGTTTTATGTAAACAGTTGTTAAATATGTTATTGTACAGGTTTATAACTCGTTGTATTATATATTTGTGATAGAGGCAGTGTATTTAAAAGTTTCATTTGTATCAATATAAATTTTAGTTTATAAAAGAATTCATGTACAATAATATATGTAGTTATATAATATGTTATACATAGATTTTAAATATTTCATTTCTGTTTAAGTTTATATATATTATAATAAATTGTTTATACTGATTTGAAATTAAATATATATTTTATTTTAACTATAGGTTAAATTGATTTTTTTGAGAATATATATATATATATATATATATATATATTTAAATTTATTATTGGATTTGTATAAAGTAATTTATTTTAATAGGAGTAAATATTAGACTTTAAACTATATATATCATGTTCTCATCGATTCATATTTATCATCTTTGGTCATCGAATTCGCGTTCAATCTCGCTTTGCTTTGAAATTCGTGCTTGGATTCGTAACCCGTTTCATTCGTAGAATCTGTCTAGCCTCGAAAGGTGAGAAATCACTCACGATTAACGTTCTTATATTTATTAAATTTGATTTCAATTGAAGTGACAATTGAAATATGCTGCTTTTAGTTATTTACATTGATACATATATATAATATTATCTGTATTTGTTCACCTTTGACATCTGACACCATTATCTATTATTTGTATTGATGATATATGCCTGCTATATTATTATCATGTATGTTATCACTCTGCAAGCTCCCTGTTAGTATAGAATTCCCTATGGGTTGAAACGATACATACCCGAACGATCTTTAGAATAGAAGAAAATCGTTATGGGATGAAACGGTAAACCCAAGGGATTTTCATTGAATTGAATTTGGGATTGCGGATTGAAATGATATATACATGTACATAATTTAGATTACGGATTGAAATGATAAATATTCATATCACTTGACCATAGGATAGAAAATTATATGCAAACACCGTTGGTCTATATATATAAATATTTTGAAATGATTTCCAAGGTTTAAAAAGATATGTGTGTGTGTTTATATGAATATTGATTTTAAATGTTATACTTATATAAAGGTTATTTTAATTAAATTCTTGATTTTAAATTTATATGTTGAAAAATTTTAAAATTATAAGTTAGTTTTGAAAATTAGAAATTTTAAGAATTTACTTATATTTTTACTATTTTAAATATGTATAAATTAGTTTTATTATAAAAATAATTTTAAAAATAAAGTTTGATTTAACTAATATATATTATGTTTAAAATTTTATTTAAAATTTTATTTTAAAATAGATTTTATAATGATTTTTATAAGTTAAGGTTGCGAAGATAAATTTAGGTTGATTTGAAATAATATTCTTTTAAGAATTATATTTAAATAAAATCGATTTGAAACTTATTGGATATTGAGAATTTAAGGATATGATTTTATGTCTTGATGTTGGTTTAAAGTGATTAATGAATATTTCAAGTTTAAATAAATTGAAGGAAATATTTAGATTATTTGTAATTTGAGATTTATTTAAATGATATTGGATTTATTAAGTGGATATTTCAAAACCAAATAATAATGATGTTAAATTAAGATATATATGAAATTATCAAATTTAGTTTTTAAATTATGGAACATTTAAAGCTTTGAAATATATTGAAATTGAAATGGTTTATTTCATAGTTCAAATCTGTTTTTGAGATCGATATAATTTGAAATGGTTTATTGAGAAACTGAATTGAAATTGATGATTTGAGATTGGATTAAATTTGGATTTTGGAATTTGAGTTGATTTGGAATCGATTTGTGAAATTTGAGGAAGTTACTTTATTATATAAATTATTTTTAAATTATATTTAAAATTATTTATATATTTTACTTTATAAATTATTTTCATATAAACTATTTTAATATAAATCATTTAAATATTAACTATTTTAATATACTAACTATTTATTATAAACTATTTTAACTTATAAATATTTTATATAAACTATTTTATTTTATACACTATTTTATTCCATATACTTTTATTAATATCTAAACTGTTTAAAGGAAAGTATTACGATTTCAAGGTATTATGATTTCAAAGTGTTATGTATAGCAAAGTGTTATGATTTCTAAATTACGATTTCTAAAGTGTTATGATTTACAAAGTAACATGATTTCTAAAGTGTTATGGTTTTAGAAGCTTTATAATTTTGAAAGTTTTATAACTTTGAAGTTCTATGATTTTTGGAAATGGATATATTTGAAATGGAAATGATACCGTACCGATATGGTTTTGAAATTGAATGATATCGTATTTGGTTTTGAAATGGAAATGATATCGTATTGATATGGTTTTGCAATGGCAACGATATTTTGTTTTTGAAGTATAAAATATTTTGAAATGACCGTGGTTTTATAATAACGATTGGTTGTTAAAGAGACCGGGATCGGATATTGTCATACTCTCTGCCAATACCGAAAACCAATTTAACAACCGTGTACGCGGTGGAGATTCCAAAATGAAGTAGGATGATGGCGACGGTCCTATATGAGGTATATACGTGAACCCGACTCCCGTGAGTTGGCATAAGGAGGCTAAAAAGGAGCAATTAACGGGCCAGTGAGGTAGCTCCTCCGATCGAACACACTCCATCGTATGCCATTCTATTACTTTATGATTGATTTGGTGCGCACCTTTGATTCGGGAGTGTGGCTCGAGGTGGGCGATTGTTGCTATCTCTTGCTATGCCCGAATTCTATCTTCTGTAGTCGAATGTTGATTTTCTTCAGAATTCTGCATCGATCTTATTCTTGAAGTCAAGGTTGACCAAGTTAAGGTCGCATGCAATTTATATAAGTCTATCCATCTTCCTATTCTGTTACTTAATTATTTTATCCTCATTTCAAGCCTAAACTCCTTATTAGAATTCGCTTTGATTAGGGTCCCCTTGAATTTGGATCTATATCCTTGTTTTCATCCTTCCAGTGAGGGAGTGTATTTGTAGTTGATATTAAAATGTTTTATACGTTGTGTTGATTGAGTTGTTAATGTCGATTTGGGTTGTCGATCGATTCGTCTGATCAATGTTATCGATAGAAATTCCAAAACACTTAAACAAAGCAAACTGACGCAGTATTATTTTTAAATTTTGTAAATGAAATAAATTTTGTATGATTATATTATATATAAGTAAATTTTTCTAAAGTTAAATAGTTTAATAAATTGGTTGTTTGAAATGATAATATTTGATTTTCATTTATTTCTTTGTAAATAATTGACTATTGTCACATGATATAAGTAAATGGAATCATAAAAACTTGGTTTAGAAACAACTTTGGAAATATAATTGAATTTAAAAATTAGATTTTGAGAATTTAATTTCTGGTAACTCCAAACTTTGGTTTTAAAATTTTGTAAAATATATATTTTTGAAACATTTTCGAATAGAAATAGTTTCCAAAGAATTTTTAAATGTTTAAAATCAGTGCTCTCATCTTTTGTCGCTAGAAAATAATTTCGGTGATGGCGGCCGCATCATCGACATTCATTTTCGAGAGAGTGAAGAGACCATTCTGTTGCCTTGCTACGCTTTTGTTTTGGAAAATAAATTTGATTTGAATTTCTTAAATATGATTTGATTTGTATAATAATAAGTATATGATTATATACCCATTCTGTTATATAGTTTATGTTTATCTTATTTTATACATTTATTTTGAAGATGATATATATATATATATATATAAATTATAAGTCAGTATTTGAAAGTTGTATGTAAACAGTTGTTGAATATGTTGTTGTACAAGTTTATAACTCGTTGTAATATATATTTGTGATAGAGGTAGTGTATTTAAAAGTTCCATTTGTATCAATATAAATTTTAGTTTATAAAATAATTCATGTACAGTAACATATGTAGTTATATAATATGTTATACATAGATTTTAAATATTTTGAATTCTGTTTAAGTTTATATGTATATTACAATTAATTGTTTATATTGATTTGAAATTAAATATATTATTTTTTAACTATGTGTTAAACTGTTTTTTATGAATTTATATATATGCTTTAAATTTATCATTGGATTTGTATAAATTTATTTATTTTAACAAGAACAAATATTATACTATAAACAGTATATATCTTGTTCTCATCGATTCATATTTATCAGCTTGATTGTCGAATTCGCGTTCAATCTTGCCTTGCTCTGAAATTCGTGCTTGGATTCTTAACTCGTTTATCTAGCCTCGAAAGGTGAGCAATCACTCACGATTAACGTTCTTATATTTATTAAATTTGATTTCAGTTGAAACGACAATTGAAATATGCTGTTGTTAGTTATTTAAATTGATATATATATATATATATATATAAATAATATTATCTACATTTGTTCACCTATGAAATCAGACACAATTATCTGTTATTTATATTGATGATATATGTCTGCTATATTATTATCATATATGTTATCACACTGCAAATTCCCTGTTAGTATAGAATTACCTATGGGCTGAAATGATACATACCCGAACGATCTATAGAATAGGAGAAAATCGTTATGGGTTGAAATGATAAACCCAAACGATTTTCATTGAATTGAATTTGGGATTGCGGGTTGAAATGATATATACCCGTACATAATTTAAATTACGAATTGAAATGATAAATATCTGTATCACTTAACCATAGGATAGAAAATTATATACGGATACCGTTGGTCTATATATATAAATATTCTGAAATGATTTCCAAGGTTTAAAAATATATATCTATGTGTGTGTGTGTTTATATAAATATTGATTTTAAACATTATACTTATAAAGGTTATTTTAGTTAAAATTATTGATTTTAAATTTATATGTTTGAAAATTTTAAAATTATAAGTTAGATTTGAAAAATATAAATTTTAAAAATTTTACTTTTATTTTTACTATTTTAAAATATGTATAAATCAGTTTTATTATAAAATAAGTTTAATAATAAAGTTTGATTTAACTAATATATATTATATTTAAGAATTTATTTAAAATTTTATTTTAAAATAGATTTTATAATGATTTTTATAAGTGAAGGTTGGGAAGATAAATTTAAGTTGATTTGAAATCATATTCTTTTAAGAATTATATTAAATAAAATTGATTTGAAACTTATTGCACATTGAGAATCTAAGGATACGATTTATATCTTGATTTTGGTTTAAAGTGATTAATGAATATTTCAAGTTTAAATAAATTGAAGGAAATATGTAGACTATTTTTAATTTGAGATTTATTTAAATGATATTGGATTTATTAAGTGGATATTTCGAAACCAAATAAAAAAGATGTTAAATTAAGATATATTTGAAATTATCAAATTTTAGTTTTGAAACTGTGGAATATTTAAAGATTTGAAATATATTAAAATTGAAATGGTTTATTTTATGGTTCAAATCTGTTTTTGAAATCGATATAATTTGAAATGGTTTATTGAGAAACTGAATTGAATTGAAATTGATGATTTGAAATTGGATTAAATTTGAATTTTGGAATTCGAGTTGGTTTGGAATCGACTTGTGAAATTTGAGGAAGCAATTTTATTATATAAAGTATTTTTAAATTATATTTAAAACTATTTATGTATTTTACTTTATAAATTATTTTCATATAAACTATTTTAATATAAATCATTTTAATATAAACTATTTTTAATATAAACTATTTTTAATATAAACTATTTTAATATAATAATTATTTTATTATAAACTATTTTAAATTATAACTATTTTATGTAAGCTAATTTATTTTATAAACTATTTTATTATATATATACTACTATTAATATCTAAACTGTTTAAAGGAAAGTATTATGAATTCAAGATATTATGATTTCAAAGTGTTATGATTTCCAAAGTATTATGATTTCCATATTATGATTTCTAAAGTGTTATGATTTCCAAAGTATCATGAGATCTAACTTATGATTTCTAAAGTTTTATGCTTTTAAAAGATTTATAATTTCGAAAGTGTTGTAACTTTGAAGTGCTATGATTTTTGTAAATGGATATATTTGAACTGGAAATGATATCGTACTGATATGGTTTTGAAATGGAAATGATATCGTATTTGGTTTTGAAATGGAAATGATATCGTATTTACATGGCTTTGAAATGGCAATGATATTTTGGTTTTGAAGTATAAACTATTTTAAAATTACTGCATTGTTATAGTAACGATTGTTTGTTAAAGAGACCGGGATCGGATATTGTCATACTCTCTACCAATACTGAAAACCACTTTAACAACTGTGTATGTGGTGGAGATTCCAAAATGAAGTAGAATGAGGGCGACGATCCTATATGAGGTTTATATGTGGACCCGACTACCGTGAGTTGGCATAAGGTGGCTAAAACAGGAGCAATTGACAGGCCAAGTGAGGTAGCTCCTCCGATCGAACACACTCCAAGGTATGCCATTATATTACTTTGTGATTGATTTGGTGCGCACCCTTGATTCGGGAGTGTGGTTAAATGTCTAGCAACCAAACGACCTTGGAACGATAATTCATCAACACCATGAAGAGTTTTAGATTATGTGTCTGGCGGTCCGATGGTACTAAAGCGATGATTCATCAACTTCAAGAAGAATTTTAGGCATTTGACTCACAAGAGAACAGTTTTACTAGTTCCAAGAGACTAGGGGTTGGATCTGCTTGTTCGATGATCCTTTGGACATACCTTCTTGACGCTACTAGGGCAATGCCGGTTCTCAAAAGAGGGATCGACGTGACTCGTTGAGGGCATAGAAGCATTTCTTTCTGTTGAGTCACAAGTTTTATGAAAGTTTTGATTTCTGACAAATAAGGCGATCGACAAAACAAGGTCATTAGAGCTACATATGTTACTATAGATTATAGGTTGATTATTTGATATTGTAATAGTTATAAACTTGTTAAAATCTATCCTCAAATAATCATGCACCTCAATATAATCGATATATATACGTTTTATAGCATTGCACATTTATTGTGCAAATTAACAGGAACCGGTCGACCGGTTAGTAATCATACGGTCGACCGTTTCTGTGTAAAATGCACAATGAACGTGCACACATGCACATAACGAATATATATTTTAAATTCCTGTCTACTGGTCACTTTTTAACCCGTCGACCGTTTTTGAACAGAAAGCAAGTTTTCCAAAAGACACTTCTCTTCTCCAAAGGTTGCATCTCTTACCTTTCACCAAAGATCATATCTCTTAATGGCAAAGAGTTACAACCATTCTTATCTATATAAACTCATCCAATTCGTTGATTAAACAATAACGATTTCATATTCTTTTAATCTAATCTCTGATCTTATTTCTGCATTATAAAAGCTCTAAATTATTTATTGAATCTTTGAAACTATTTCATATCCTTTGATTCAATAATATACTTTCCTTAATCTTTTCAAAACATCATATCGCATACTTTGAGGATAAGATTATAGGAAGGGTGTACTGCTATTGACAAATCCGTGTTTTTCAAGAGCACAAGTTGTCAACAACAATTGTATTTGTTCTTTTGTTGAAGTCCTCTGAGTTGTAAGAGGCAAGTGTTGAAGTCCTCAGTGTATTAGAGGCGTGAAATCCCGTTCGGTTGTTCGGGTGTTGTAAACCTGTTCCTCCGGGTGAAGCGAGGTAGTTAATAGTGAAAATCCAGATAGAAGTCTGGGACTGGACGTAGGACGGTGCTCCGAACCAGTATAAAAATCTCTGGTGTGATTTTTCTATTTTTTATTTACTATGCTATTATCATCTATTTCCGCATTTGTATTGTAATCCATATTACACGATCCGTGTATACTATATTAGCACATATAATTGTATACACACCGCCCTTTCAATTGGTATCAGAGCGCTGTCATCATATAACCGTAACACAGTTATTTGATATATTATAGTAATATGGCAAATAACGTAAATACTAGCACTCAAAACACCACTTACACGGAGGGTCAATCGACACAAAGACCTCCATTTTTCAATGGTCTTAACTATAGTTATTGGGCAACACGTATGTCATTCTTTATGCAATCAAATAGCTATGATGCTTGGAATGCCACTCAAAGAGAAATAGTGAATCCAACAACTGATTATTCAGAATGGACTGCAGCTGAGAAAACGGCAGCAGCCGTAAATGCAAGAGCAATAAATATGTTGTTCTGTGCATTAGACCAAAATGAATATAACCGTGTTAGTATCTGCACTACTGCATATCAAATTTGGCAAACACTAAAAATCACTCATGAAGGTACTAACAAGGTTAAACAAGCCAAAATAGCCATGCTGAAAAGTCAATTTCAAAATTTCAAAATGAAACCAAATGAGACAATCAATGACATGTATTCACGGTTTCAAACTATTCACCATGCACTTATTGGCTTAGGACAAAAGTATTCTGATTTCGATGTTGTCTCAACAGTCCTACATTCTCTGACTAGTGAATGGGAAGGAAAAGTATTAGCAATTGAAGAAGCTAATGACCTTTCCGTCATGAAGCCAGATGAATTGATAGGAAATTTAATGTCCTATGAAGCAAATTTGCAGGCTAGAAAAGAACAGAGAGAAGAAAAGAAAAATGTAGCATTTCATGTTGAGAAAGATGAAAATGAATCCGATTCTGAAGACGAAGATTTGGCATTCATTGCGAAAGGATTCAAAAAATTCTTAAAATATCAAAAAGCCAGTCGTTACAATAAAAGGAAACCTGGATCAAATAAACCATCTTCATCTGCTATAGAATGTTTCAACTGCCACAAAAAGGGATACATGCAGAAAGATTGTCCAGAACAAAAGAAGAAGTCAGAAAATGACAAATTCAAATATAAAAAGGACAAATCTAAGAAACGAGCTTTCTCAGTAACATGGGATGATTCAGAGTCATCTTCATCAGAAAGTGAAAGTGATTCAGAGAATGAACAAGCTAATGTTTGTTTTATGGCAACAGAAGATGAGGTACAAATTCCTACATTTGATGAATTACTTGATATTAATGGTGAATTGATAGTCAAATATAAAGACATAAAACGTCAATTAAAAGTAGTCAAAGTAGATTTAAGTAGAGCAGAGCTTGAACGAGATATGTTAAAAGATGAGAAGAAAATATTAGAAGAGGAACTTGAAAATATTCAAGAATCATCATCTAATGTTGATTCTCAAATATCTCTTTTGAGTCAAGAAATAGAAACTCAAAAAGAGAAAAATAATGCTCTCACTACTGAAAATCATGAGCTTAAAGCAAAAGTCAAAATTCTAGACCTAGAAAAAGCTAGCTTACAAACAAAGTTTGATGACATTACTCAAAATGTTTCTAACTTTAACAAAGGTCGAGAAAACTTGACAAAAATCATTGAAAGTTCACAATCTATTTCAGACAAACAAGGATTGGGATATAACAAACAAGAAACCAAGAAACATCTTGAAAATAAAAGGAAAAAGAAAGTACAAAAAACTGAAGCTAAGAAAAATCTTAGTTTATTATATTCCAAACCAAAACCAGTTGTGAAATTTCAAAAGAAAAATGTCAAGACTATCAAAATATGGGTTCCTAAAACAAATAATAATTTGATTAGGAACAAATACATTCAGCAATTCATGAATACTGTGCATTTTAATAACAATTATATATATAAAGGGGATACCGGACCCAAATGGGTTTGGACTCCTAAGACCTAACTCTTAGGACCCTATAAAAAGTGGGTACCATGGACTTAATTCTATTTTTTGCAGGTCCCACTTAAGAAAAGAGGAAAGTGGATATTGGACAGTGGTTGCTCAAAGCACATGACAGGAGACAAGAATTTATTAACAAATATTACATATTCAGATGGTGGCTCCGTCACTTTTGGAGACAATTCAAAAGGCTATATCATCGGCAAAGGCGATGTGAGCAATTGCGGTACATCTAACTTACCTCTTATTACTAATGTCATGCTAGTTAGAAATTTGAAACACAATTTGCTAAGTATTAGTCAGTTATGTGACAAGGGTTTTATTATTTCATTTTCAAATAATAAGTGTAGTATTCTAGATAAAGACCATAATTTGGTTTTCGAAGGTTATAGAGACAGAAATATATATATTTTGAATATGAACATTAATCATAATTCAGATATGTGTCTTGTGGCTAATGACAATGATCCATGGCTATGGCACAAACGCTTCTGTCATATAAACTTCAGAACTATTGACAAGCTAGCCAAAAACAATCTAGTTAGAGGACTACCCAAAATGAGTTTTAAAGTTAACAACATTTGTGACGCATGTCAAGTAGGAAAATTGACCAAATCATCTTTTAAATCCAAGAAAGTCATATCAACATTGCAACCACTTGAGTTACTACACATGGATTTATTTGGACCTACTAGAGTTCAATCAATAAATCGCAATCAATATGTGCGTGTAATTGTTGATGATTTCTCTCGTTATACATGGACAATTTTCTTAAAAAATAAAAGTGATACTTTCGATCATTTCAAATCTTTCGTCAAAAGAATTCAAAAATCAAAAGGGATTAAAGTTAAAAATATAAGAAGTGATCATGGCGGAGAGTTTGAAAATAATGAATTTGAACAATTTTGTACAAAGAAAGGTATATATCATAATTTTTCGTTTCCCAGAACTCCACAACAGAACGGAGTTGTAGAACGGAAAAACCGAACTTTACAAGAATGTGCAAGAACATTATTGAATGGAACCACCTTACCAAAACATTTTTGGGCAGAAGCTGTGGCAACTGCCTGTTATGTTTTAAATCGTGTATCCATAAGACCTCTTACCAAGAATACTCCTTATGAATTATTTAACAAAAGGAAGCCTAAAATCTCATACTTCAAAGTTTTTGGTTCGAAGTGCTTTATTTTAAATACAAAAGACCAGCTTGGCAAATTCGATCCAAAGGCCGATGAAGGAATATTTGTCGGTTATTCGGAACGAAGTAAGGCCTATCGGATATTTAATAAACGAACCAAAACTATTGAAGAATCACTTCATGTCTCTTTTGATGAAATTTATCAGCACCCTCACACTATATCAGATGATGACGAATCAATTGTCACTGACAATCAAATCATCACAAATATTGATTCTGACTCAGAAATAGTTATTGAAAATATTCCTCAAATATGTGAATTACAATCACCACCAAGAATATTAAGAGACCATCCGCCTCAAAATATAATCGGTGAAATAACATCACATGTCAGAACAAGGAGTCAACTCAATCAAATGGGTCATGTTGCTTTTCTCTCAAATATCGAACCTAAGAATCCAAAAGAAGCTGCTACAGATAATTATTGGATCATTGCCATGCAGGAAGAACTAAATCAGTTTGAGCGCAATGACGTTTGGGAACTTGTTCCAAGACCAACTGATCAGTCAGTAATTGGTACTAAATGGGTCTATAAAAATAAGGCTGACGAACAAGGAAATATCACCAAAAATAAAGCAAGATTAGTAGCACAAGGATATAATCAGGAAGAAGGTATCGATTATGAAGAAACTTTTGCACCAGTTGCTCGACTAGAAGCTATTAGAATCCTATTATCTTTTGCTTGTCACCATAATTTCAAACTTTATCAGATGGATGTCAAAAGTGCTTTTCTCAATGGATTTATCAAAGAGATTGTCTATGTCGAACAACCTCCTCTGTTCATACATGAAAAATATCCTGACCATGTGTTCAAACTTAAGAAAGCTCTGTATGGTTTAAAACAAGCACCTCGTGCTTGGTATGAACGACTACGTAACTATCTTATTAGCTTAGGATTTCAAATAGGCAAAGTCGATCAAACTTTGTTTATTAAACATTCTCGAAAAGATATTCTAGTTATCCAGATATATGTAGACGATATCATCTTTGGTTCAACAAACGATAAACTTTGCAAAGAATTTGCAAATATTATGACCAAAGAATTCGAAATGTCTCATATGGGAGAACTATCTTATTTTCTTGGACTTCAAATAAAGCAACTTTCAAACGGCATTTTTATTAATCAAGAAAAATACCGTGAAAACCTTATCAAACGCTTCGGATTAGAAAATACATCTGGTAAACCAACTCCTATGAGTACAACTACACATCTTGACAAAGATGAAAGTGGTAAGAATGTTGACCAGAAATTGTATCGAAGCATGATTGGTTCTCTTCTTTATCTTACAGCTAGTCGTCCAGATATAATAATGAGTGTTTGTTTATGTGCTCGTTTTCAAGCCGATCCAAAGGAATCACATCTACGAGCAGTAAAACGTATAATTCGTTATCTTAATAATACCAAGGATTTCGGTCTTTTTTATCCAAAAGAATGTCCATTTGAATTAGTATCATATAGTGATGCTGATTTCGGTGGCTCACGAACGGATAGAAAAAGTACAAGTGGTACATGCCATTTTATTGGAAAATCACTTGTCTCTTGGTTCAGTAAGAAATAGAATTGTGTTTCACTATCAACATGTGAAGCTGAATATATATCAGCAGCTCTTGCTTGTACTCAAGTACTATATATGCAACAAACACTTCAAGATTTTGATATTCATTTATCAAATTCTATTATATACTGTGATAACACTAGTGCTATAAATCTCTCTAAAAATCCAGTAAATCACTCCAGAACCAAACACATTGATATCCGTCATCATTTCCTTCGAGATAATATTGACAAAGGAAATATATGTCTTGAATATGTTCATACTGACAATCAATTAGCAGACATTTTTACTAAGCCTCTGCTCGAATCTACTTTTATTAAATTATGAAGAGAGCTTGGTTTAATTTCAAGAAAAAATCTTGACTAAGAAATTTCTAAAAGAACATCTTCTTGTTAGTTAGTTATTCTCTTTAGTTATCCTTTAACTACAACTATTACATAAACTATATTTTTTACATTAAATATAAGCCACTGCTTTATTTAATGGTTAAATTCACTTTACTTATTTTTTTGTGTTCATTCTTTTCTTTCTTATCTTATAAAATCAGTTTTTTTTTTTTTTTTTTTTAAAAAAAGGAAGCTATTTTTAGACTTACAAAAAAAATTTCTGCTTATATTTTCTTGGTTAAAATTTATCAGTAACTCACATCCATAGGTTATACATAACAAACTTATATATAAATTTGCAAACATTTTATATTTTGTTCATCTTTTCTGTTTATCAAACCATAATATTCTATACAACATACACTATGGCTCACATTTGTGATAAATGTGCTCAAGAATCATACATTTCAATTACGAGTTCTGAGTCGGAGGAATTTTATTCTCCTACAACTCCAAAACAAAAATCAAGTTGTCATCATCAATGCTCTTGTATGTCTGATAAAACTCCAAATTCAAAACGAGTGAAGCAGACACTATTCTATTCTCCTCGTACCAAAGCTCAAATCGATGAGAAACACCACTACCAGAAACATCAGATAGACCTTCAGAGACAACTCCATTACGGGCAAAGTCAACTTTATCACGAGCAACAACGGACGTCGGCCCGATTGTCTGTTTTAGAAAAGTTGGCAACATTTTTCTGCGGTTCCAACAAACATGACGTGCATGAACCAATGCCGTCTAGGCCATCAACATCCAAAAGTCCTAACTCATGGGATAGGAACTATGAGAAGAATGAAGGAGCTCAGAAACAATGGAGTCCATGGTCGAAACGTATTGAAGGAAACAACGATAATTCAAATGACGAACTTTCTCATTAGACTTATATATATAGTTTTTATATCTTTATCTATCTCTTGTGTAATGAAGGTTATATTTTGTATTACGTATAAAATATAATATATATAGGTTGATATATGATAAAAACTTGAAATATAAACTGAAATATCACAACAGACCAAGACCGGTCGACCGCCCCTGTTATAGCCGGTCGACCGTTTGCTCTCTGGTTGAAAACGGTCGACCGGCCAAAAATTGTAGGTCGACCGGTTGTCGTATTTTCAGTTTTTTATATAAACCTATACGTTACTTTTCCCTCTACCCTCATTCACTCTTTACTCAAACTATTCTCTTGCCCCAAATCACAAACCCTAGTTCCCATTTTTCAATTCCCAAATCACAAATCCTCCAACAATGGCTCCTCCTCAAAAGAAATCAAAGAAAGGAGCAACCTCTGAAACTTCATCTCTTACCATCTCCGTCAAAAATTGGCTTCAAACTCCAATTGCTGTAACAAGATGGAATCAAATGACAAATTACAAGTTTCATCCAGGCTCTTTCATCAAATTTGATGATTTCACGTCATACGGAGTTCGAAGGTTAGCCAATAATGCCAACATTACTCCATTGATAGATTTTTCTGCAAATAGCGTGGAGATAAATCATTTGATGATCAAATTATTTTACGCCAACATGAATCTTGATGAATATCAACCTGATAATCCAAACGGCGTCATCTGGTCTATGGTCTGTGGGAAGCAAATTTTTCTTACTCATGCTAGAATTGCCTCTATACTTGGTATACCAAATCGAGGCGAAGAGTTTTCGTCTACCTTCTGCGAAGTTTTCACTCGAAATAATACTAGTCATCAGTTTATAGAAGACAATAGTGATGGCACTAAGTCTATTGGACTTCGCCCGACAGCCAGGTTACTTCATCGGGTCTTGATGCATTCTCTTTTTCCTAGACTTGGAAATTATGATGCAGTGTACAAAGAAAACTTCAAGGCACTCTATGCTATCTATGGTGAAATCCAAATCAATTGGGTTCACATGCTTTTTGATGAAATTCTCAAGGTAAATAACTCAACCCGGCCTCATTTCTTTTACAATGAATATATCATGAGACTTTTGTTAGCTTGTGGGGTCAATCCTCCTGATTCTGCAACCTCAAAACCAAAATGCATTGACTCCATCACCATCAAGCGAATGAAGCTTCCTCCACCTTATCTTGAGATTATGCCTTTCGAAGAATGGCAACAAAGAGGACCAAGGAAACAACGAGCAACTTCATCTCGTCCTCGTTCCGATGAAGTAAAACTTTTAAAATCAAAGTCATCAACAAAAGAATCACTTGAAACAATCGCGCGTAACCAATTTTTGCTTGAATCACGTCTCAAGCGCATGGACTCTAAAATCGATAAGCGCTTCAATAAGGTCAAGTCATTCTTTGGTATGCTATGGGATGCTATATCTTGTTCCACATCCACCTCTGTTCAAGCACAAGACCCAGGAAAACGTCCTGCTGCTCCAGTTTTCACCTGGACATCATCTGACGAGTCTACAGGAATGAGTGGTCATGGACATGGTGAATCATCTAGAGGGCACAATGATGAGGAAGAAGAAGATGATGATGACGATGATGATGATGAAGAGGAGATACGATCTGCTTCATCCTAGATTCTATTATGTTTTAGCTCTTTAAAAACATTCATCGACACTTGTACTAAATAGTGTCGTTATTTATGATTTTCAATTGACATTATGTTCTGTAGTAAACTCTGTTATGTTTTTGATGTCTTAATAATTTATTTTTCTATGCATATCATATTCATTCTATGAATATCATATTCTAGTATCTGTTACTCCTTTTTGTCGATGACAAAGGGGGAGAAAGGGCTAACAATTGCTTGCAGGAGCATACATTTATAAGAATACAAACAGAAAGAGATCACGTACTCAGGGGGAGATTCAGATTTGCAGATATATATTGTCATCAATCAAAAAGGGGGAGAATGTTGAGTCACAAGTTTTATGAAAGTTTTGATTTCTGACAAATAAGGCGATCGACAAAACAAGGTCATTAGAGCTACATATGTTACTATAGATTATAGGTTGATTATTTGATATTGTAATAGTTATAAACTTGTTAAAATCTATCCTCAAATAATCATGCACCTCAATATAATCGATATATATACGTTTTATAGCATTGCACATTTATTGTGCAAATTAACAGGAACCGGTCGACCGGTTAGTAATCATACAGTCGACCGTTTCTGTGTAAAATGCACAATGAACGTGCACACATGCACATAACGAATATATATTTTAAATTCCTGTCTACTGGTCACTTTTTAACCTGTCGACCGTTTTTGAACAGAAAGCAAGTTTTCCAAAAGACACTTCTCTTCTCCAAAGGTTGCATCTCTTACCTTTCACCAAAGATCATATCTCTTAATGGAAAAGAGTTACAACCATTCTTATCTATATAAACTCATCCAATTCGTTGATTAAACAATAACGATTTCATATTCTTTTAATCTAATCTCTGATCTTATTTCTGCATTATAAAAGCTCTAAATTATTTATTGAATCTTTGAAACTATTTCATATCCTTTGATTCAATAATATACTTTCCTTAATCTTTTCAAAACATCATATCGCATACTTTGAGGATAAGATTATAGGAAGGGTGTACTGCTATTGACAAATCCGTGTTTTTCAAGAGCACAAGTTGTCAACAACAATTGTATTTGTTCTTTTGTTGAAGTCCTCTGAGTTGTAAGAGGCAAGTGTTGAAGTCCTCAGTGTATTAGAGGCGTGAAATCCCGTTCGGTTGTTCGGGTGTTGTAAACCTGTTCCTCCAGGTGAAGCGAGGTAGTTAATAGTGAAAATCCAGATAGAAGTCTGGGACTGGACGTAGGACGGTGCTCCGAACCAGTATAAAAATCTCTGGTGTGATTTTTCTATTTTTTATTTACTATGCTATTATCATCTATTTCCGCATTTGTATTGTAATCCATATTACACGATCCGTGTATACTATATTAGCACATATAATTGTATACACACCGCCCTTTCACTTTCACCATGCTGTTTGCAATGCCCTCTAGTGTCTCGGTACCACTCATTTGGAAAAGGAAAGTGGACAAGGATGGATGAGAAGACATCGCTTTAGGTTGTTGCCCCATTCCTTAGTAGCTAGCCAGCTAGAGTATTATTTGATAATCATCCTTTCATCTGATTTTGTCAGTTAGCGGAGTGCTTTCTTACTGGGTCTTAGTGGCCTTGCTTGGACAAAAGGTCCCTGGAGTCCTGTAGCTCTTTCACCATTTGGTACGTTCTTTGGAGAATTACAAGGTTTGTCTTCTGCCAATTGCACTACCTCCAGTCTCTAGAACTAGTTTGCCTTCCCATATAATTCTTCCAGGGTAGTAGGTTGTTTCTTCCTTCAATGATTCCTGAGGTCCTTGCATTAGATTGCACCCACCACCCTCGCTTCGTCCGTATGCTAGTCACACCGGCAAAAAAGAAATTTTGAATTTGTTATACAGTTAGAGGAAGGTATAGTTGGCATGATAAATTTCTTTGGATATTCTGCATGATGAAAGGCTTCGATGAATAGGTTTCGATTGGGGAAGATGCTCTAGTCATTGTCCATCCACTTCGTATTCAAGTTACGGCTGTTTATAATGCTTGAAAATGACATGTGAATGATTGTCCTATTCTTAAATGATTGGAAATGCTGACTGAACGGCAAATCACTTAGGATGGGGTCATGGATCAGTGATGATCACTAAAATTTTCAAACTAGGTGAGATCGGTTGGGGGACAACGAAGGCCCCATAAGGTTGCATTCCAAATTTCAAGGCATTTGGAGTACGCATGTTCGAGTTATGGGCAAAAGAAGATGGATCGGCATTGATGGATCGGTGGTATTTTACTTGGAGTCCAACCCAAAAAAATTTGTCATTTACTTAGAGTCAGCACATGGTTTGCTTAGAATCACAGAATTTGAAGTGCTGGGTTGGTGCAACGGTGCTTGGAATCATTTGCATGTTTTCTTGGAGAAAATCTTGATTTTAGCCGAGTCTGATTTTGGACCAGAATTTCCTAGTTTTGCTTTGAGTCAAATGGGTGATTACCCAAGTTCGACTTCGAGTCAAGACTTCTAGAATCTGCTTCGAGTCAAATAGGTAATTACCCGAATTTGAATTTGAGGCAACCTTGAAGTGAGTTTTTTATCGATCATTTTTACGATTTTTGATGATTTTCGACGATGACTATTCGTGATTCGATGAAGCTCCATGATAGGATTGGAAGTTGGTTAGTTGGGAGTGGGCACAATATACCATGAGAACTTGACCTTGTAATCGATCTCGGTTTTGTCATATCTTCTTAGTCTTCTTCTTTTAGGAGTATCATTTGAGTAGCAACTCCTCGTCCATTGCTTGGCACTGTGCTACGGCATGGGTTTTAAAGCTTCTTCTAGTGTTTTGCACATTAGCATTTTCATCCAATTTGTCTTCCTTAAATTGTTTGTCATCTTTAGAGTTGGAGAGGTCCTTCATTATATCTCCTTGTGGGGTTTTCACCCTTAACTTTTGCTTCCTAAAAAATGCTTTTGTAGTAGTTGGAGTGTTAACATTTTCTTTGTCAAGATTCTTGGAGCTCCACCTAATACTTTCTTTTGCTTTTGGCTTCTATTTCTTTTGTTCAGGCCAAAAATAGTAGAATGCTCTTGCCCTATAGCAGTCATGGCTCCAGGAACCGTTCTGAAAGCAGTTAGTGGTTGGAGTGCTAAGAGAGCATCTATCTTTCCAATAAGAGCCTTTTGACAGTTTGCCATCTTCTGGTTAATTTCATCAACCATCTTGTTCAATTCTTCCTTAGTCACAAATTCATGCTGTGTGGAGGATCCTGGAACCTGATCTCCAGAGTTAGCTCCTAATAGCAGGTTATTAGGATTATTGACTTTAATTTGCTTAGGGTTTGTTTCTTCTTTAGCAATGGTAGCTTCTATAGATCTTTCGGAGGTAGTTCTCTTTCTTTCTGGTGCCATTGATTTTTAACATCAAATCTTCTAAGAAAAGATTGAGAATCTAACTTCTCAACCTATCTGATCCAAAGTAGATAGCTAGATCTAAGTTTGAGCTGGGTTCTCAGTGAAAGCACCAAAATATTAACCCACAAAATGGATCAACACCCTGGATTGAGTGTGAAAGCACCAGCCCATTTCTTACAGAGCAATAATGTAGAAAATAAATGTAAAAAGAGATGCAATAGTAAAAAGTAAAAAAGATTTTATAGTGGTTCGGCTGTAAATGAAGCTTACATCCACTTTATAATTTATTATTAACCGACTACTGTTACAAGATAAATCGCATTACAATATGACTAAATCTTCTAAGTTAGATCAAGTCACAAGTACAAAAGTTCATTGGAGAATCACAATGAACCCCTAGATGACTATTGTATGGGAGGAGAGGAGTGAAGAATAATCTCTGCAGAGTTCTACAGCAGGTCCATAAGATCATGTTTATGTTGCAGGTAAGACTGTTTTATAGGGGATGGAGAGCACTTGGGGCAAAGCCGCTTTGCTAAAAAGCCTGTATTTAGCGTCATAAAGGAGTTCAGAAAGTTTGAAGGTGACTCGAGCTAACCTGATAAATCGCTAGCAATCTATAAGTGATGGGTCGCTAGAGATCCATGTACTTATTCTATTTTTGAGTAATCTCCATTTGGTTATCTTCCTATCTTCTATTTGAGTACCTTTTCAAACATCAAATTGTTTGAAGTTTGTTTGATCGTCCATCTTCATAGGTCATCTGGTCTAGAAGAATCATCCATAACTCACTTAAAGCTTAATGAAATCAGAAGAAACTTTGCAGGTACGCTCTAGATGGTGTGTAGGACCTATATTATGAATTTCAGGTGGTGGGGAACAAACTACATAGGTCTCTAGTGATCCATTAAATCTTTTCCAATTATGCTAATTTTTTTGCGAGCCTTCTTTTATGTTATTTAAGTGTTCTCTTAAAATTTCAAGTCAATCTGATTCTGTATGAGTTCTCTAAGTCTAGTTTAAGCTAGCTACTTTAGTCAAAAAGCGGGTAAACAACAGCTTGAATCAGATGAGACTTTACTTCTTAAACTACGTTGGTTAGAATGCTATGAAACTTGGCACGTATACTTAAAGAGATAGTATATCATGATGCAAGAGGTTAGGACAACTCGCAATGCATCCTTATGGATCCCAAGTGGTCCATTGGTCATCCAATTAGTGTATTCTTGACTTATTTTTCTTAAGGTCCATTGACTTGTTTTCTTGATTGCTTCGGTTAAGTTTCAAGTCATTCAGGCTTAGTCTGAATGTTCTAACTCCTGTTGAATTCTGCCAGGTTAAATACCCAGTTAACAAAGAGCGAATCGACACTACGCGATAACGAGGTTATATATATATATATATATATATATATATACACACACATACATATATATATATATATATATATATATATATATTTCCCTTCAACCCCAATTCTTTTCTCGGATCTATAATTCTAATATATGTATATACCCTTTTTATGATTTGGTTAGAAATATAATTCAAAGTTCAATTCTAATATATGACTTGCAATGGTTAGAATGCTTTTAGAAGAAGAGTGGGAAATTTATATATTGTTTATGATTTTGAATCTATTCCGTTGATATACGTTTGATTTTTATGCTTAAATCAAGAATACTTGTGAATTGTAGGCTCAAATTAAGGTAAAAAACTATTGCCTACATATTCTTGTTTTAGATCTGATAGGAATTATTACTACACCCTGATCTGAAAATCAATCCCAAAAGTTATAGATATGAATATTAATTAGAAAAGAAATTTATTCTAGATCTGAAATTGGGTTGTAGAGTATTATTATGATTTTGACAATTACCCTAATTATTTTGAATTGGAGATTTTCCCCAGTTTAATTTGTCGAAAAAACGTTCTTTTGATTTTTATAAATTTGTTTGTGTTTTCAAATTTCATAGAAAGGGCAACATTTGATTTAACAAGGAATATATGCAAATAAAAAGGAAGAGATGTGTAAATTATAGATTTATTCTCCATGGTTTACATTATCTATTCCATTAAAAAGAAGATAATCATTCCTTGTAATTTCAAACGAGCAAATCTTTCATTTTATTCTTGCCCTTTTGTTTTAAACCAATTTATGGGAATCATAATAGAGAATATTCCTAAGAAATGTAATTTCAGCAAATTAAATATGAAAAAAATATTCTAATTGAAGATATGTGACTAGAATATATTTGGTTTAAATAGGTATTATACGTGTTTATGCATGCTAATAAACATGACGATTTATGTATAACGCTTGCTTAGGATATAAGTGATATGTATGTGGTAATAACATTGATTTGTGGATAGGAATTAGGAAGGAAGGTTTGGAAAGGTTGTAACTCTAATTAAAAGGTAATAAAGGAGGAATGGATTTAAAAGTTACAATTAATGGGGTAAATGGATTTGTGGGACTGATAAATATGGAAGATTAGATAAATAACTATGGAATAGTTATAAAAGGCTACTAATTGGAAATTGGTAAATATATAAATGTCTTAGGAAATTTTCTTAGGATGATAATCTTTTATCATGGAAAAATTGACATTTATGGAGAAATAGATAAAAAGGGGATTTATAGGAATTTGAATATTTAAGGTAATTTATTTAGCCTTAAATAAATAAAAGAGGTTAGTAAGCTAAGTCCAATATTCGAATTAGGACGATAAAGCTTAGCAATAGTAAAGCCAAGGATAATATGGCTTAAGTTAATAAATCTCGGAATAATTAATTGAACGTAGTAGATTGGCACTAGAGTTACACAATAGAAGTCTACCATTCACTTTGAGACTATCAGCAGATGTGTACACTTTCTACTGATGTGAGACATCTTTAACCATGTGACCTATAGAAAAATTAGGCTAAAAAGATTGGGATGCGAATTCGATAAAGTGACACAACGGAAGTCTGCCCTTCACTCAAAAGCTACCAGTAGTTGTGTACACTTACTACTGATGTGGGACATCACCAATTGTAGGACCCGTGGGAAATGATTATTGGAATAATAGGATCTACTTGGAGATTAGAGGTATTACATAGTTGATTGAAAGCCTGCCCCTTTCCTAATTAAAAAGTATTATATGGTCCGAATTATCGATTAAGAGCGAAAGTGGATATCTTGGGAAAGGTCTGCTTTGGGTTTGAGGTATTAAGTGACTGATCTAGGATCCGCCTCTCTTCAATAAAGAAGAATTCGGTGTCCCAATGAGATTCCAAGCAGGGTCAGCTAGATAGTACTAGTGAGAAGTCCTCCTTGGGGTTAGGTATTAAATGACAAAGGTCTGCCTAGAATATAGGTATTAAATGGTCAGGGGTCTGCTTAGTCCTTATTAATAAGGTATTAAGTGGCTTGGGTGTTGTCGCTCACATGGCTAAGACTTTAATGATGATAGATGCATTAGTAATATGGCCATAATGTCTTATTATAAAGCCATGAATTGTGGTCAATGTCTTTGTAGCTAGGACCAATAGACCAACGATGACGATGCTAGAAGTCTGCTTCATATTTGGAAGTATTAAGTGGCCGATCAACTTACGTCGGTATTTTGTACCTTGGGAAGGGTATGTAGATGAACTGTGCTAGGTAGGAGTATCGTGTGTGCAATATTAAGTTAACTTGGTTAACCTTAAAATAGCAATCATAACGATTAAATGGAAATCAATTGGTATAAATTTATTTTATGAGCACTATATTGATTTTCTTGTCACCAAAACATTGTTTTGACCCCCTTCTCATTACAACCCACATGATATATTTAGAGGAACAGGTCACTTGAGCTAGATGTGATTGAATGTTGGAGAAGTCTTTTGTTCTCTCATGCTCGATGCTGATGTGGAAACTGATATCCAAAGAATACAATTACTTCCAAGGTAGTAGTCATAGTCAGTATTTACATCCTATTATTGTTTTCGCTATGAGTTTAGATTTTTATCAATATCTGATAATGCCTATGCTTATTTGCAGGTACCAAATCCAATGATCTGTTCTTTAATGGACTTGGGTTACGATTTTTCGTCAATATTTTGGCCATTAAAGTGCGGGTTGTTACAGTTAGCTCATTCCTTTGTGAAATATGATTTGTTTGATAGTGTGGTTTTATATATTATTGTTTATAAAGAATGATTTAATAAGCAAAGGATTTTAAATTTGTTTAATTGGACTTAACCCCGATGCTTTTGAAAAAGTAATTTCGAAAGAATTGGTGAAAGGATGATATTATTATTTTGAAACTTTGGTGAAGTATTATTCTTTCAGGATATTTGAAATGTATTTTTGTGAATTTGTTTTTCAAATATTTTATTATGACTAAAGTTGGGCGATTGGGAGTTTTTTGATTTGGAAGACTCGTTAAGTATATTTGTTTACTTTAATAATTGTTTAGAAGGAACCAAAATACTACTGGATGCTCCATGTTGTTTTGATTCTAGAGTTATACCTTTCTTTGGTAGTAGGAGCCCCCTCGTTGTTATAATTGTTTTTGGTTTTGATATTTTTCTCTTTGAAGGAATTTGAAAATTTATTTTGAACATAAAAGCCCGGGCATTTAGTTATAAAATTATCTTTTGAAAAGATTGGATACATAGTATTATATTACAAAGTACTCTTTGTACTTTTGTTGTATATGGTTGTTATATTTTTTTGGTTGCATGTGACTTTATGTCACACTAAAGTTGCATGTAGATTTATATCATATCGGTTTTTGATATATGGAGTTGCACCATATTTCATTGTTGCATATGGTCATTATATTGTTTATGTTGCTGGTGCTTGTGATATATATAGCTAGTATATTGCTTTTTTTCATCATGATTCTCTTTTAACTAATGTAAGTACCAGATGGGTATAGGAAAGCAAGAGATTACTATTTGATTAATTGTGCACCTGCATTTGTATCGACATAGTAAGTTGCTTGCCAAAAATCAAACACAAAAGAGGTGTGTAGTAGATTTAGAGATTGGTGCTTGATTGATGATTTTATGCCTTAAATATGAGAGGCCTCTTTTGGGATTTTGTTTTCTTTGTTGATTTGGGCCAGTTGTGGCGCATTGTTGTTTTTTCGAATTAAGTCGCGCAAGCTGCTGAAATTTTCTATAACTAAAGGAACTTTAAAAATCCTAAGAGTAAGAGTACATTTTCTTCTTTTGGGAAATTTGAAGACAAAGTTCTTTTATGGGGAAAGCTGAAAAAATTTAAATAACTTATATTCAAATATAGAGATTATTTAAATATTTGGATTATGAATTAAATATTAACTAAATGGACTTAATAGCCTTGTTTAAATCTTTTTAATTAATACATAATAATGGTGAACTCAATTTGTAAATTTATTCACAATAATAAATAGTTCGACTAAACAACAAAAAATTAGTTGTTAGTAAAACGACATGATTTTTAATGACGTACTTTTAAATGAATTTATAGGATTTTTCTATAATTCTTAATTCCAAAAATATTTAAATTATCATTTGATGTTCTTTGTGACAAACGTTGGTATTTTTGAAACTACATAGAATAAGATAACCAGTGTATTTTAATGTTGCTTGGAATCGTATCATATTGTTGTGCGCGATCGTATTTTTATGTCTATTATTTGCATTTTGTACGCGAACGAAGTACTTTATAGCGAAATGCTGAAAATTATAGAATATACAAAACACTACACACACAAGACTATTCTCCATTTCATTTTCCACTTTTCCCTCTTTCATTTCACATGTAGTGAACAACAAAACCTAACCTTCTCTTTAAAATTTAAAATCTCGAGCTATGGTTAATGAAAATTAAAATCGACAGATCCATTGAACTCATATGGAGATAAGATTCAATTTTATGCAGTTTTATGGCTTGCAATCAAGATTTACTTTGGTTAATGATTCTTCTTGTGGCTAGGGTTGGAGATTTAGGCGAAGATTAGTTGAATGGAGAAACGGAGCTTGGCATCTATAATTGGTGAGAAAAGAAGAAGTTTGACGTTGGTTGGGAGTGCTCTAATGGCTCCATGTAAATCGCATCACTAGGGTTTGCAAGGGTCGACCTATAGGTCTTATTTTTTTCTGACTTAACTGAGCTCAAATTCGTTGTGTGCGTCATGAAGAAGAGGTTAAAAGGAGTTGACTGGAGCGAATGGTGCTCGATTTTGTCAAAAATAGGAGAAGAAATCAATGATAGAAGCGATCGGTAGTGGGTTGTTGTGCACATATCAGTGTACAGGCATTTGATAATTGGGGGAGAAGAGCATTTAAGGGGAAGTTAACTTAATCTAGTAATTAAGTGGATTTAATTAAATAGTTAAATCAGAGATTTAAAAAATGATTACCTGGTCCATACGATATCGAATTTAGACGGGGTCTTTTGTGTTGGACTTGTATCGATGTCATTTATGCATTGGTGTTATATTCACTAAATTTAGAGCTAGGTCGAACTGAAACACTTAAAGTGTCAGCTGGAATTTTGGTGAATTAACTCACCTCTAAATATACTATATGATATCTGTGTTATACAGATTATTGTTGAATGCTTGGATGATAATTAATATATTGTTGTTTGATTATTTGTTTGGATTTGATTCCCGCTTGAAAGTGAATGACATAAATAACCATTTTTTTGCAAGGGATAAAAGCAACAAGAAGTCGAAGTGTATATGTCGCAAATAGGTCGCTGCAGAACACTTCAAAATACACATACATAAGTGTGATTTATCAGGAATTTTTGTAGGGAGACCCTAAGGGGTTTCCCGTCACTATTGATTTACTTGTATTCTTTTGTTGTTTATTGATGTTTTGTGGAAATGTTTGTGACATATAGTTTGATTTGTGCAAGTGTTGTTATAGCAGTTATGGCTATGCCGACACTTATGAAATATTGTTTCTATAATCTTTTTGTGTTTTGAATTTCTACTTTTATTTTTACAAAATAAACATTTGGTCGCATTTTTGCACTTTGAAAGTTGTTTGAACTATATTTTCAAGTATTTTTGAGAATTTTGAAATAAATAATAAGTGTTGTTGAAAATTTATAAAGGGGTTATAAATTAGATTAATTATCTTTCGGTATGATTACCGTTGGTTTAAATTTATAAAAAAGAATATAAATTTGACTAATTATCTTTTAGTATAATTAATGTTGGTTTAAATTTATAAAAAAAGTTGATTAATTATCTTTCGGGATAATTAATGTTGATAATTATTGTTGGGGTAAATTTATAAAAAAGATTATAAATTTTATTTATTTTCTTTTAGGATAATTAATGTGGTTTTAAATTTATAATAGAGTTATATCAATTATCTCTCAAGATGATTATCATTTTTTTAAATTTATAAAAGAATTTAGCATTGATTTATTATCTTCGGGGATAATAAATGTTGTTGTAAAGTTATAAATGATATTCTATAAATGAAAACGTACTTAAAAGATATTTTTAAAGATAAAACTAAGGGAAAATGGTTTTGGGTTTACAGTAAGCAATGTTTTAATGACATTTGTTTTTGACCCTTCTTTTTATTACACCTAGAAATATAATTAGCTTTTTAAATAATATTTTTAAAGAGTGCTTTTAAAGTGTTTTAGAAATATTTGTGGTGTGACAATCAAGCACCAGTATGAGTTAAATGTTTTAAAAGTCTGATTCGTTTATTGAAAGTACATAGTCTTACACTTAGCACTAAACGTCGAAGGAACTCTTGCTATTCTTAAAGCTAAGAATGTTATCAAGTCAAGATCGGATGAAACACTGCTTTAACTTGTCCGGCTTCATTGTTTTAGGGGTAGAGCTAGTTGGAGATCTTTGGTTATGATAAGTGTAAGAGATTTAATTTTCATATACGATCATTTTACCATTCCTGATAGTTGGTTTATGGACTATTGATTTTGCTGTCTTCTTTGTGCTTTGTCAATCTAAGATGTTTGTTGCTCATTTGAGCATTAATATCCTTTTTCGAAAATGACTAAAACCAAAGAGCGAGTGGACATCAAGCTATGTGGGGTTGCTCCTATTAGGGTATCTTCACATCTACTTTAGATTGGATTCGGTTGTTTATGTGAAAAGATGTGAAATACTTAGATTTTTTGTAAGGTTGGCGGGATCCAACTTGTACATTTCCGAGAGAGTCGCAGAGTAAATGACCCTTTAAGTATATTGTCTTGAGGTATATTTTGATAAGGGGGTGCACCTTTCTAGTCATTGTTGGGAAAATTCATTTTCCTTATTTGATTCAAATCTTTGAATTGTTTTCTTAATTGCATCGAGAAGCACATGTGCTCTTCTCGATGTTTAATTTTATTTTTTTTATTCTTTAAGTTTGAACTTTAGATCTTGTTTGTGCCCATTCTTTCAAACTTGGGTTTTGTTTTGATTTATTTCCATTCTCTTATGTACGGATGATGTTTTTCTAAGGTAAAACATGGAGGTAAACTCATTCTGTATTTAGCAGCATAGTCTCATAGATTTTTATATGTTCATCATATTTCTTGAGTTTTCTCACGCTGATTTTCCAGACTGATATGGGGTATTATTTTATTATAATGCTCAGACCAAACTATGTGTTTTTCCAAATTGTCATTGGTGGGACATGGAGCTTATGGAGTAGAGCTAGATATTCACATGTCATAGTATTTTTATTTTCTGATGTATTATTGTGTATACCCATCAGTAAATGTGATCATTCCACTATGAGATCCTATTTCCCCCAGTTCTTTATCTTTTTACCCTAATAATCTATCTTTTGGGCACTTGGATGCATGGCATTTGAATACCATGGATGTATTAAGTGCCAACTTTCAAGGGTCGACAAGGCAAGTCACTACAGATGAGAACCACCTTTTGCTATTAAATTAATTTGATATTTTATTTTGGAATTTCAAGGATTTGAAGCCATGAAAATTTTGACTATACATTATGAGAGAGAAAGAAGAATAATGGTTTCTAGGAAAGGATTAATACAACAGGAAATAAAGGGAGATTTGTTTTAAAGGAAGGACAGAAACTTTTCTTATTCCTTCCTTAAAAACTTCCCCTTTTGATTATTTTTAAAACGCCTATAAAATTCTCTTTCACTCTCTCTAACATGCATGGATATCCATAGATGGTGCCATATGGGCCCTCAAAATGTCCCAAATCCCATCAGCATATGTCCACTTAAATCCAATTCAAATGTTCCGCCGACATCGTATATTGTTGCGTGCGTTTATAACTTTTATATATGTGCTTTTATGTCATTAAAATAAATCCAATAAGAGTTTAATAATTTCTATTTCAACAATATTAATTCATTTAGTTTATTCAAAAATCCACTTATTATGTATTTTGTTTAAATCCAATTTAAACATTTCACCATTATCGTATATCAGTACGCACGTTTATAACTTTTATATACTCATTTTATTAAATACTAATGGAATTCAAACAAATTTAATAAAATTTAATAATTAATATTTCATAAATATTAATTAATTTAGAATGATTTAACAAAATTACGTGATTTATTCGGAGCATATATCATTTTGGTTGTGCGTTTCAAAGGTGTAAATTCAGTTAGCAACTAAAATTTAACAATTCAGATATTAATGTTCACATGTCATCTTAGCTAGTGGTGTGACATTTAGGCCGAATTTATTGCTTACACATCTTCTGGTAAAATCTAATTTTACTTATTTAAGCGTTACCTGGTAGTGATAATTATTTACACCAATTCTCTTTCTCAAAACCATATCACTTTGGACTTATGGAATTTGGTAACGGTCAAAATTCCAATATCTTCCATATTTAATTTCATAGTCTAAACACAAATTCCTTGGTTCAATAATCATAATTATTATTCATCAAAATTCTCCAGTCAGAGACTTTGAGTTGACTTTAGTTGACCATGATACTAACCTCGTACAACTAAGGAGACGAATACTCCCTTTGAATAGTGTTTCACTTCCAGTGCTTCCACTCAACCCAACTATAGTCGTTCAATAGACATCGTGGCACGATTTAACTATAATCAAAGTGAAGCTTTCACACTGAACATCAACGGTGTTCTCAAGTCGAGAGACCCGTGTAAACTGGTCATATTGATATTTTCTGTTTGACCTTAGTTATATTAACCAACGTAAAACTATTGAGTGAGTCATTCCATAGTTATCTAATAACAATTAGTACGTAACCCTTTGGTGCCCCCAGCATCCATAAGTAATACACTGCCTAACATTTGGAAAGCATTACTAACTATAGTGACTATTCTCAATGGATATATCGATATCTAGTTTTGATACATCTTGACTAGGAATATATAAATGGTATATTTATTTTCATTATGATAAATTACTCATGATTACAAAGTTTTGTAATTATTATCACAAAACATGTCATTTATAGATTTTCTATTAAATATTCTTTAATTAAATTAATTAATTAATCAACATATAACTTATTATATCAAGTATACAATAGAAAGAAAATACCTTTTATTTTGAACAAGATTGGTTGCTAAGTCAAATATATCTCACATATTACATAATCACCCCTAGGAAATACTCCTAACTCTATCAGTCTCTCACTTGCACTTGGGATCAATTATGGACTCACATTCCAACTTCTCCAATCGGTTTTCCCAAAATCAATTGGATCAGTCCCTCAGTGAATAGGTATGTTGTTATGCTTCAATTTTCTACTCTGTCAATCAATTTTCTTCGATGCTAATAAACTACCTTTATCATATGGAATAATTCGAAGTATGTCTCTAGACTTTTAGTGAGCTTTAAGTTTTGTTATTAACCATATCGTGACATTGCTATCATATAACAATGTTATGGAATTCTCAACATTTGGAATTACCCTTAGTTCGGTTATATTTGTGCATTTATATTTATATACATTACTTTTATTACGGCGGTATTCAAGGCGAAGTACTTAGCCTTTTTCATTGAATCAGCCATAGTCTTTCATTTGGAACATTTCCAAATTAAAGGCTCTTAATTTGACTTCATTATTGACATATATTATACTCCGTATCAGTTATGAAAATTTGAGTCCGAACACTCGTTCATAAGGAGTTTGTTGTTTCTGTAAACAATTCACTATTATTTCAAAAATACACGAGAAAACCTTAAACAACCATTTAGTGATATCAACTTGGATTAAATATTTGCTTCATCCATTAAATACACAAACAAATCATGATATCGTAGAAAACATAACATGTAGGATAATTCCTATTTCCAGTACATAAGGAATTCATCTTACATGTTTTATATTAAACATTTTAATAAGGTGTCCTTGCATATCGTTTGGGACTTTTCCGATATCTTTTATGCTTACCATAAAAGACATTATTTATAGATCTAATGTCAAGTATTAACACAACTAAGGCTGAACCAAAGTATGTTGTTAACGATCAACAATGTGTTGTTTACTTACGGCTTAGAAATGTCTACGTACCTGCAACAACCTAGAATTTTAACATTTTATAATATGGATATTTAATTTAATTTAAATATTCAGTTAATGGTTTTATTAATTTAATAACCCACTTTTAGTTTTTAATTTATAATGAAATTTTTTATTTAATTATGTTTACATAAATAAATAGTTTGATGGAAAGTCGAAAATGTGACCGCAAAGCAATTTTGTATTTTCGGCTTTCTATCGAGCAATAAGTTATTTTAAGTTGTAATATTTCGATTTTGCTTTAAACAAGATTTTTATATTTCAAACATTTTATTTGGCAAGGTATAGACAAACTTGTATACTAATAATAAGAAACTTTAAAAATGAGAATTTTATTTAAATTCAAAATATGAAAAGATGGATGAGAAATGAGTTACCAACTCATAAGATCCTATATAATTGGCTTAGGGTGCACAATACTTTTTATCCATTGTATTAATAAGGGTTTTGTACCTTGACAAGAATGAAAATAATGGTAAGTTCAGAAAATGAATTAAGGGTAAAAGTGCAAATTTTCCTTCTTTATTTTATATATACTCCCCTAGCCTACCTTTTTATTTTCATACTTGATACTCATTTTTATAAGCTTTTCAAAATCACTTCTTTTTAAAGAAAAAATTCAAGGATCAAAATTTGTAAACCTTAAGCTTAGATTTGGATTTTCCATTTGCAAAAATAAGGTGGAAGGTGAGATTCTCTACTCCTTTGTTTATTTACTTTTACTTGTATGTATTTAATATTGGGAAAATATATATAGCTTGGCTGAATGGTGTTAAATTTTCTTTTTGTTTCAGTAAGGTTTTAAAAATAAAAAATTGAATTAGAAATAAAGAAATTAGTCACTAGAATATGTAGGAACCATCTCATTTTATATTGTTTTTTTGCAATATATATAGAAACCCTTTCCATTTGAGTTTCAAAATCCCATATCTCTTAATCCATTGAGTTTTAGCCGAATCGATTAACTTCGAAGTTGCTCGTTATGGTCTAAACTTATTTTTAAAAATGGTTTCTCGACATTTCATCGAGTATAGCAATCGAAATTTCTCGATTTCATTAACTGTCGAGAAAATAGTGATTCTCCAACAATCATGAAATGTGAATGGAGAATATGTGTGGGTTCATAACATCATCTCGAGATTTTTAAAGGTGTTCGTGGAATTTATTATGGTGGGAATTGGTTGGAATTTTGAGATGAACTATTTTGGATTAAAAATAAAATTCTGGCGAGGGGATGACTCGGAGGGAAGATAAAGGAGACATGAAGGAAGCTTCAAGGAAGCCACAACTTTTTCGTGTTGATGATAATTGCTCCGTTGTTCGGAGGAGGGGAGGCAAGCTCGTTCGAGGATTTAGTTACTGGGTTTCTTTTTGGTTCAGGTTCTTAGTTCTCAGGGACAGTAGGGCGTATCGAGATGACCGAGGTAGTGCTGGTAGGAGGCGCTAAGAGTTATGGTCGTGATGAGATGGATGGCGATGGAGATACATGGGTGAAGTGGATGTGATTGTTGATTGAAGGGGGCAGGTTCGTTTACTATGTGTTTCGTGTAGGAGGATGGAAGGTCGAAATTCGATCGAAGGCTCTGGTGTAAACGACGATGGGTGCAGTCAAGTCACGTAAGGTGCTGGGTTTGTATGGATGGTCAGCGAGGTGATTGAGGGTCAACTACAATGTTCACACATGCATGTTCGTGTACGAAGAGGGTGGTTCCAGGTTGCTTTGGAGGGAAATGAATTTGGGGAAAGTTTGATTTAGGGATATTTTGTTTGGAGATGTAGTGAGGAAGGAAGCAAGATGGGTGGATAGGGCTTGGGCCTAGGTCGTTTAGAATTAGTCAATTTTAGTTTTCAAATTTAAAAGATTAAAATTTCAAATCTATACGATATCCACTCAAGGTCCATTTAAGCGTCAGATTTGGGCACGGGGTTCGTAATACTAAACTGAACACATCAGTATAAGTGTTCGGCAAATTTATAGAAATGATAAAATATTGTTAAATCTATAGTCAGGCAAATAATTACGGTGACTAGTAATTATATTCAATCACTGACATTCCCGATAGCAGAATAAATCCTTGTTTTGTTATATTTAAACTAAATAGATTTATTGGGCATCTATTTAGCAGAATAAATCATGTTTCTGCTATTATGTTGGTTTGGACATTTATTTATATGTCAGTTGGTTTATATTGACATAATATCCATCAATCAATATTTTGGAATATTGTGACGCCCCACCTCTATACCCACACTAGCCAAGGACACTACGGTGTAATGCCGTCAACTAGCACGGAGAATAAGGCTGTTGTGGAGCGTCCATCCGTGTAATTGCTTTGTGCGAGCACCGATATGTCAGATAGTACAGCATGCATTGGGTTTCAGGAGGAAATCCGACACATCGATACAACTCAAAGCTACTACACAGTGGCTATATATATATTCTTCGGAAACAAATATAGAAATAAACATAACACAAATCAGTCACAGATATCCATATCACAAAGGCGGAAAAAGATATGAATATAACACATGAAAGTGTACATCAGAGTAATGGTCAAACAAGACCCATAATATCACAAAAGAATAGCTACAAGAGCTAGACAAAAGAATATGGATACATCAGTGAGTCTATATCTCAAATGTATACAAAAAAAACTACTAATCTAAGTAGTTAGCCAAAAGTCAAGGTGATAATCCCATATGTGAGGTCAAGCAGAAGCACCTGTAACATCTCGGTCTGACCCGAGTACTATTTAATAAGAAAATAATAAACGGATCAGTCTAGCTATAAATATCAGATAAAATGATATAGAATAAGAGATATGACATAAACATATGATAACCATAAAGCCATACTGCAATAAGTATTTAATTGAAAATCAACAAGAGATTAATCAATATCACAAGAATCTTCTCAAAGATAAAAAGAAATGTCATACTCAATATCTTTATTTACCAAAACCATGAATATTGACAATAATATCAATGTCAATCACAAAAGTTAATGACACACAAATTCATCAATGCATAAATATTGATAAATCATATTAATGTAAATCACGAAAATCGGTGAAACACAATTCTAGAAAATCATCAATGGAAATCTAGAAATCACAAAAAGGGGGAGGCCTATCACAAAACGTGTAACGACCCCAGATTTTTATATAAATTTAAAATGATAATTAAAATCTATTTTTGAAGAAAACGGTGAAATTAATCGATTTAGTGATGCGAGTTTCCCCGATTCAAATAGAAGTTTTATTAAGTCGTATGAATTTGTAAATTTGTATATATGTGAATATATATGTATATATTGGATTTTAAATAAATTCTTAAATAAATGATTTTTGAATAATAAATAATATACTTTGGACACAAGTATAAAAATAGATAAATAGATTGATTTAAATTAATCAGATAATTTATTAAGTAAAATTTATGATAAATATTTAAACTAGAAATAGAAAAATAATATGAGATAAATTTTAATAAAAATAGGAAGTAGAACATTTGCTAAATTCTAACAACATAATAAAATAGAAATTTATTTGTATTACAAAACAAGAAGATTTAAAGAAAATAAAATACATAAATATACTCAGCTGAAAATAAGAAGTAAGTAAATACATTAACTAATAACTTAACAACAAATTAAATATAGAACTACATCCAAATAAATAAGTAAAGTAAATAAAATAAAGCAAAACCAGAAAACAAATAAATAAAGTAAAATACAAAATTAAGTACAAACAAAACATAACTAAAATAATCAACTGTACATACGTAACAATACATTAGTTAAACCTATTATCATAAACATGCAAAATAAACAAAAGAAAAAGTATTGCTAAACAAAACAAAGTATATGTTTTTACATAAGTAATAAAGCAAAGCACAAAGCAAAGTTGAATAAATATGTAGGCTGTAAAGAAAATCAAATATGAACACAAAGAAAATGAAAGAGACAAATAGGCAGCCTGTAGAGTTTAATATGCTAGGCAAAAACAAGTCAATTTAAAACAAGACAAAGTAAAAAAAAAAAGATACAAGTACGCAGGCAAAGGAAAAAGGGTGTAGGCAAGCATGGGAAAGAAGTACTGGGGCATTTACTGCTTGAATCTTTAGCATGCCATAATGTATCTTCAGCCACCTCAATGTTATCAACCTGTACAAAGTTAGTACATCACACAGTAAAACATTTTTCTTTATATCAACCCCCCACCTCAGTTCTTTCATCAAACAAATAAATAAATAAATAAATAAAACTAAGCAAAGAAAACTAAAGCTTACCATCTTTAAAAACTCAAACATCAAGAAGCAAGATACAAACCAGTTCCAAATTGAAGAAACCTGTTCTCTGTCTTCCACAAAACAATGTGAGTAACTTCATTTTGAAAAAAAAATTAAGTAGTAAACTGGTTGCATAAAATCTTTGGGATTTCTATGTTGAATGCATGTATATATTGGTGCTTCTCTCTGCATTTATACAGGAATGCATATACATATACAAATATTGCCTCTGTTTATACATTCCAACAGCCTAAGTTGTTTCAAAAATCATGTATGCTCAAATCTATTGATTGTTAGAGTAAAGTATATAAACAAATTATGTTTAGGAAAGTATAAAGTGAATTTTAAAAATTTAAATTCATAATAAAAAGGTTGAGCTACTCTGGGAATAAGCATAGGACAGTAATACTTAACATAAATCAAAATTTTGAACATCTTGAATTTTCGATTCAAGTTTAGGAACTGATTGCTTAATCATAAATAGGATTTTTAAAGCTCAATTCATATTTTTTTGTAAAGAGTAGAAGTGGCATGGCCGTGTTGATCATTTTGGGAAGATGGGGTTGCCTCGGGTAACACAGTTGATCAGAGAAGTCGAAAATTGGTGGGGAGGAGCTAACATGATCGATGATCGCGGGAAAAATGCAAAGTATTTTTTTTATGCATCATAGATTGAGATTCGATTAGATGTAGGGTTTAAGAGGGGTAATGGGTTTGGCTCGGTTGTCGAGGCAATGCGAGGGCATCAGGGAATTAGAGGCGATCGGACTAGGTGGGTTAGAGGCGTTGGGTGGTGGCGAAGCTTCGGACCAAGTTTCGAGGTGGCCGGTGGTCGTGGGTGATGGTACGATGGGTTTGTGGGTGGTCGAGTTTTTGGGTCAGTGGGTTTCGAATACGCGATTTTGATTTGGAGGAGTTATCGATGTTTTGGGTGGTCGAGGCAATGGTTGAGATGGTCATCGACTTGGTGGTGGGTGGCAACTCGATCGGAGGCGGTCGAGGAAGTGGTGCACGTGCACGCACATTGGCGTGTGTCAGCAGTTTCGAATATGAGTGATACTGATGCTTTGATTTCTAACTTAAGTATTTTACTACTGAAAAAAAAAAAAAAAAAGAAGAAGAAGGACGCGGGTAGAGGTGGGGGGTGAAACTCGTGCCTTACTGGAGTGATTCGAGTAGTATACTCGAAGTAAGTGGCAATGGGAAGTTCTGGTCAAAAATTCTGTTCCAGGTTTTCAACCTGATCCCATTTCCTGAAGTTTATAACCAAGTGTTATTTTTACATGTAAATTTAAAAATGTTGAAAAATTTGTTTTAAAACTCTATAAAAAAAAATTAAATAAGGATTTATTTCAAATTTTAAATTAAATAGGAATTTAAAAGGAAATGCGAAACAATGTTTTTAGCATGTTGTAAAGAATATATTAAATCAAGAATAAGTTTTAACTTAAGTTAATGAAGATTTAATGATTTCCAATCCATTGATTATTAAGTTAATTAGAATGAATAATTTAGAATTTGGGTTAAATTTTGTTAAATAACTTTGGGAAGTTTTAAAAATTTGAAAGTGTAATGTTTTAAATACACTCGAATGATAATGAAGCCACTAATAAAGTAAACGAATTATCTAAGGAATAATTAAGATAATAAAAGAATTTAATGTATACGAGACTTAAAGAATGGTTTATGTAAATGATTTATAATGATTTAAATCTAAGGAATTTTCTTAAGAAAGTAATTAAAGAAATATTATTAGTTAATTAAGATAATTAACTAAGGATTATTAAGTATTGATTAAAGTGATTTATGTTAATAATTTATTAGATCAATTTAATTGAGATAATCAATTATACACTTTTAATGTAATTACCTAATTAAAGTAATTAAGGATTTTAAACTTAAGTTTAAGATTTATTATTTTTAGAACAATAAATTTGTAAATCGAAGATTTTTAATCAAATATAAAGTAACGATTAAAGCTGATAAAACAAGTGATAAAAAGAAATAACTAATGATTAAATAAAGAATAATTATTAAGTATTTAGTGACTGATTATTTCATCACCACCAGCCAATTCATTCATATGAACTAATCTGATTTAAATCAATCAGAAAATTAAATAGAGCCTACCTATGGATGCTTGGATGTTAAATTGTTTGATATTCCTGATATATGATGCTTTATGATTATCCTGATTTGTGTTGTGATCTGTGATATAGTTTATTATTTGTGATATATATATCTGCGAATCTGTGTATGAAATATAAGCGTTATAGTTTATATCGCTTATCGAATATATATTGTTGTATTTGAATCTGTGATGATTGAAATGATGTTGCACTATTGTGTTAAACCCCTGGACCACACCATACACACACAATTATGGATTTCACCAGGAAATCGGTTAAGTCACAGATTTTTGAAATAGTTTAAAATTTGAATTTTTAAATTCAAATGCTTTGGAAATGGAATTGGAATAGAAGTAAAAATCTTTTGAAATGGAATTTCAAAGATGGAAATTTATTTTGAATAACTGGATTAAGTGTTGAAATTTAAATACTTCAATTTAAATTTGAATTCAATATTCAAATTGAATTCTGTAATTTGAAATTAGGGATTAATGATATTATACTAGTCATTATGAGTTAAATCATTTTTAAAGTATTATTTTTGGAAATTGGAATTTAACCCAGAGATTTCAACTCGTACAAATGAATCAGATTTCCAAAATGAAAACTGTTGTTTTCAAATGATAAACACTTTTAGATAAGAACTGAGATTCCAGTTAATTAGGGGAATTTCAAGATTGAATAGAGAAATGATTTTCCTAAGTTATGAATGAATTCTTTTTGAAAGCTATGAATTAAATCTGGTTATTTTTAACAGATTTAAATTGATGATTTGTTTAAATCAAATAGAAATGAAATTGTTTTGAAAGCTATAAGTTAAATATTTGATTTAAAGATTTAACGAGTTAATCAAATTGAAATGAAAATTGATTTGGAAAATCTGTGAATGAATCTTTTGTTTAAAAGATTAAAATGTGAAAATTGTTTAAACCGTTAAAGGTTGTGAAAATGAATCTTTTTGTTTAAAGATTGAAAATGGTAATTAGTTAAACCATTTGAAAGAAAGTTTGAATTATTAAGTTGTGACTTAATTGAAATCCCATTATCCATTTGTTTTTGAAATATCGTGCTCACTATTCGGTTTAACCGGGAAAGGACCTTTGTGTCGTATAACCCATTCCGAATATGTGATTCGACGTTATGGATAGCATTTGAAGACCGGTGGTGAAGACCGGGTATTTGCGAAAGCGATAGGATGACCTATCGATTGTTTCTGCACCGAGTCGCGCCGGTATAGAAACTCCCTAAGTGATGGGAAATCCGATCAGGATTGTGAATATCCGGATTGCAAGGACTTCTTTGTAAGTGCCTTCGGTTCTGTTCGAACCCGGAACAGACTTGTATGGATAGTATGTCTGACATTACAATTTGAGATATAAAGCAGATTTCTTTCAAATATATTTCTGTTGGTGGCGGAGAATTTATTCTTTTAGCTTAACACCCTTCTCTGAGACGTACGTGCTCAGAGGTTATATAGTTGAAGTTATCAGCGATATATTCCTAATTTGGTAATGTGACATACTGAGTGTTGCTGTGAAATGATCATTGTGTTGATTATTTGTGATAGGATCATTTATTTGATCGTCTATCTTGATGATCATTTGTTGACCCAAAGCATGGCTTTTGTATAAAGTATGTTTTTGTGGACGTGACTTCGTCGAGCCTCACACCCCGTGAATGGTCAAAACAGGAAAGATGCGGCAAGGTTATGAGGGGTAGCGCCCTTCAGGATATGTGCATTTCCTTCTGGAAAAGGGTGGTATCATGGTATGGAGCCCAGATGCTTACTCATGTTGAAAACACTTTGTTATGATTGTGTGAATTGATTACGAGCGCTCGGTGAAAGGTCCCAAAGGACCGGGGGATGGCATATTCGGTCAGTTGTTACTCGGTTAGGGGTAACCCGGCCTTGTATTGGTAGAGATCCAGTTTGGTTCTCGGGGATGTCCATCCAAAGGCATTCTCATGTGGCAATGGGAAGTTCCTTGGCCTGATCATTCGTTGGAAATCCAAAGAAACACTACGATCTTGTACGGTATTAGTTGTAGAACCTGCCATGGAATGTGGCGGTAACCTACTATTGAACATGGTAGCTATAGTAGGCATAAGTGCGGAATGTCTATGCTGGCTAAGATTTATATCTTTACTTTCGAAATGAATTTTTCCTACACTATGCACTAGTAATAATATCAAATGTTCTTTTTAATGCGTATCAAGCATCTTTGACTATCATAAGGAGAAATCTCCTCCGATTCTGCGTTTGCATTGTGTGTGTGTGCGGGAGGCCTTATGGTAGTCTCATTTTTAAAAAAAACATTGCGAATTGACTTTGAAAATCTTTTGTTGAATGTTTTAAGAGATAAACTGTTTTTATTGCTCACACCAGTCCCACGACTGATCCGGAGTTTATTGTTTCTTTCCTAAACTCTGGGTGCTCATTATTTTCTACACGAGCAGTCTAGAGTTGGGTTTTTCAGATAGTTAGATATAGTGGATTATCTGGAGTTAGTTCAGTCTTTGGTTCGCACCAGTCTTGCTTAGCTTGGTGCATTGTTATGGGGAGTTCTAGCTATTGCTGGATTGATTCTTGGAAATGGAGTTGCAGTTATTTCTGGAGTTCTTCCTTGAAGACTATCTTAGAGTTATTTGTTTCGCTGCTAGTTGTTATCTATCGTTTTCTTTTCCGCTGCTATTTTATTGTATCATATCTCTGATGTATATTGATATCTATTGGATCATCTGTGTATCAGATATTGTATCAAAGCTGTATATCAATGTATTATTCTTTTATTCGGCTGTGTTGTTTACTTAATGATTGTTATAAGCTCCGGCGAATCGGATTTGAACGGTCGAATCTATGGCATTCGAATACGATTTGAAGTATGGATGTCGATTTTTGAGCGGGCAAAATCCGTCTCGTTACAAAACGGGAGCATGAAAACTCACCAACACATGTATCACAAAATGGAACGCTATTCCATGGTTGCTAACCATTAATTTTGAGCCGAAGCTCCACAAAACGGCTCGAAGACCATGGGTCGCTACCCCACCAAATTGAGCTGAAGCTCCACAGAAACGGGGTTTAGTCTCCCTCGTAGACAAAGAGACATCGCACATTTGCTAGTCTAAATCACAAAAATGATCATCAAAGATCATCAAGAAGTGTCAATTACAGTAAGCTAGTAAATATAAAAGCTTAGCTTCATCTCCCATAACCACTAGCTTAACTTAAATATGTACGAACAAATTGTAGATTTCCACTAGAAAATTGTCACAAAAGATTCAATCGAACAAGTCCAAGAATTAACCGATGAAGTAAACGCAAGCGTTTCATACCATTTGTTTTACTTTGCCGTTTAATTAGATTTCTCGCATGAGTGAGGTAAAGGTTTGTATATTTTTAAAATGACAAATCACAAAAATGATCGTAGAAACGATCAATCACAAAATTTCACATACGAAGACGCGAATGAAATCCAAAGAATTCGATTCCAAAATCATCAAAGTGGAAATACCCTTGCTACACGACACGACGCGACCTAGCAGATGAGCGACCTAAGGAATGGCGCGACTCAACAGTGCAAACGACCTAAGTGGTAGCGGCATACATGCAAGGCGTCTTAAATGGTGGCGCGACCCAACTGCATGCGACCTAAGGAATGGCGCGACCTAAGGTGTGGCCCGACCTAACGGTGCAAACAGGCCGAGCGACCTAAGGATGGTCAACGACCTAAGAGATAAGGAGGCCGAGCGAGCTAACACGAGCGAGCAGACCGAGCGACCTAGGGAGTTACGACCTAAGGCAGGCCGACTCAAAAGCAAGGCAAGCGACTTATAGGACGCGACCTAACCGAGCGACCTAAGGGGCGAAGTAGGCCGAGCGACTTAAAATGTGGAATGACCCATCCCATGGCGCGACCTAACGACCTAAGGGATACAAGGCCGAGCAACAACCTAACGACCTAAGGGATATAACGCCGAGCAACGACCTAACGACCTATGGAACGAACGACCTAAATGCAGGCCGAGAATCACCATTGTGCATGCCGAGCGACCTAGGGGTTTAAACTGCAAAAACTCGCCCAATTTGCAACCGATCGAGCACGGACGCTAGGGGATTATGCTCATAGGTTACCTGGTCGTATTGGCTCCTCGGTGCATCACCAAAAACGTGTTTAAACATCAAAGATTGGATTTTTAAAGATTTGAACCCAAAACACTAGAAATTGGAATTTTCACCAATTCAATCCAAACCAAAGGCAAATGGACATGAATAAGTGTTAGGAATTCATATCTAACAATCAAAGATAGTTATAGACAAAGATGTGAGATAAAAAATCTCACCTTTACACAAGATCAATGAAGAAGAAGCTTGAAAGCAAGGAAGAATCAATGGGTTCTCTTTGAATTTAGAGTTAGACGATGGATTTGCGAATGAACTTGAGCTTGGAGTTTTAATTTCCCATTCCTTCCTCCATTTTTGATGAAGCTTGAGTGTTAGGAAATGAAAGTGAAGTTATAAAGGGAAGGGGTGGTTGAGTTAGAATTAATAGCTTAGGCTAATGGGCTAAACCAAACCCAAAGTCCAAAGTGAAAACGTGGCAATATTCCACTAACTTCAAACATATCAAAGTTTATACTCAAAAAGATTGCAAACGGTGTTTTGGACCCAATGGAAGTGGTTCCGAGTCCTAATTCGATCGTATGCAAAAAGTAACTTTTCGGACTAAAATCCGACTAACGATAAAATATTTAAATATTCAAATCGTAAAATATGTAGGTTGTTACAGACTCCCCTCCTTAAAGAAATTGTGTCCTCGCAATATTTAAGAAGAAATTACGAGGTAACAACCATGAAAGCATATCAACACAAAAGGAATTTGAAATAAGAAATTCACCTCAAAGAGCACGGGAAAGTAAGTCCGGATGTGTTCGCTCGATGAATTCTCTAGATTCCCAAGAGCAATCCTTAGGATTTGAGGACCACTGAACATTAACAAGCGGAACATCTTTATTTCGAAGGCGCTTGACCTCCGAAGCAATAATGCGAATAGGATGTTGCTCATAAGTTAAATTAGGCGAAACTTCAATTTCTTCCACAACACCGGGCTCAAGAACAAAATCGAAATCTCGAAGGCATTTCCGTAACTGAGAAACATGAAACACGTCATGAATACCAGAAAACTGAGCCGGTAGTAAAAGCGATAAGCCACAGAACCAATACGTTCAGTGATGGGAAATGGACCAATATATCGAGGTGCTAACTTTCCCGATCGATTGAGACGTACAACACCCTTCATAGGTGAAACACGGATAAACACAAGATCTTCCACAGAAAATTCTAACCTCCTTCTCGGGTTATCGGCATAGGATCTTTGTCTACTCTGGGCTTCTTTCATCCTATGACGAATAAGGTCAATCTTCTCTGTGGAATCACGAATAAAATCTGGACCTAAAACCAGCTTCTCACCGGCCTCAAACCAACAAGAAGGAGATCGGCATAGCCTTTTATAGAGTGCCTCGAAAGGTGCCATACCAATACTAGATTGGAAGCTATTATTATAGGAAAACTCAACAAGAGAAATATGATCTTCCTAACTTCCACCAAAATCAAGGACACATGCATGAAGAAGATCTTCAAGAGTTTGATTCACACGCTCAGTTTGTCCATCGTACTGGGGATGATAAGCGGTGCTAAAATTAAGCTTCGTTCCCAAAGCTTTTTGAAGACTCTTCCAAAATCCACTAGTAAACAATGGATCACGATCACTAACAATAGAAGTAGGAGCTCCATGCAATTTAACAATTTCTTTGATAAAGAGTTTGGCCAAAAAGGGCACGGTTCGATTTGACCGAATGGGAGTAAAATGGGAGGATTTAGTGAGTCTATCGACTATCACCCATAAGCTATAATGACCCGAACGAGAACGGGGAAGGCCGTCTATAAAATCCATGGAAATTTGGTCCCACTTCCAAATTGGAATTTCTAAAGCTTGCAATAACCCACCGGGCCTTTGATGCTCGGCCTTGACAAGTTGGCAAGTCATGCAACACTTAACAAAGTTAGCAATATCAGATTTCATTCCCTCCCAATAATAAAGTCGCTTCATATCCACGTACATTTTACTACTACCGGGATGAAAGGTAAATTTAGAACGATGAGAATCTTCTAAAATATCTTTACGAATATTACTAATATTTGGCACGATAAGTCTACCAAAATTTCGAATACCGCCACGAGAATCAATATCAAAGTCTTTCAAACCCTCAATATCAATTTTATCCCTGAAATTTTGGCTAAGAAGAGCCAATTCGTGATCTAGCTTTTGAGCTTCAAGAATGCAGTCTAAAAGAGAAGGATGAGCCTCAAGGCTACACAAGACAAGAGATGAACATAAATCGGAAACACGATCTCAAATCTCACATGTGGATAAAATCCCGAGATCATTCCATTCGGATATCATCGTGGAAACAACCGCTTGTTGCTTGCGGTTAAGTGCATCGGCAACATTATTTCCCTTTCCAAGAGTATAAAGAATATCAAGATCATAAGGTGCAAGGAACTCGAGCCAACGTTTTTGACGCAAATTAAGTTCCTTTTGAGAAAATAGATATTTCAAAGATTTATGATCGGTATAAAGAATAAATTTTTCTCCCAAAAGATAATGACGCCAAATGCGAAGGGCGAAAACAATAGCCGCGAGCTCTAAATCATGAGTGGCATATCGAGTCTCGGCTGGCTTCAGTTGCCTGGAAGCATAAGCAATAACACGTTCTTTTTGCATAAGAACGGCACCCAAACCCATGCAACTAGCATCGGTATAAACAACAAAATCTTGATTCCACTCGGGAATAACAAGAATAGGAGCATCAGAATGGAGTTCTTTTAATTTCTGAAAAGAAGCTTCACATTTGTCCGACCAAATGTATTTAACACCTTTCTTTGTCAAACTAGTAAGAGGCACGGAAACTTTGGAAAAGTCCTTTATGAACCGGCGGTAATAACCTGCCAATCCAAGAAAACTACGAATCTCTGTCCCACTTTCCGGTCTTTTCCAATTTTGAATCACTTCAATCTTTGAAGGATCCACGGAAATTCCAAATTCGGAAATAATATGACCGAGAAACTTCACACGAGATTGCCAAAAGAGACATTTGGAAAATTTTGATTTTAATTGATTGCTCCTAAGAGTTTCCAATACAATCTGAAGATGTTTTTCATGCTCCTCCTCGGTTTTAGAATACACAAGAATATCATCAATAAAGATGAGAACAAACCGATCAAGGAAGCCTTTGAAAACTCTATTCATAAGGTCAACGAAATAAGCCGGAGCATTCGTTAAACCAAATGGCATAACAAGCCATACGATCCATAACGAGTACGGAACGATGTCAAAGGAATGTTATCCTCTGCAATACGAAGCTGATGAAAACCAATAGCTAAGTCTAATTGTGAAAAGACTCTAGCACCACTAAGTTGGTCGAATAGATCATCAATCCGAGGTAAAGGATATTTATTGTTAATAGTAAGATCATTAAGCTTACGGTAGTCAACGCAAAGCCTAAGTGTACCATGATTTCTTCATAAAAATAGTCGAAGCTCCCCAAGGCGAGGAACTAGAGCGAATAAATTGCTTCGTCTCCAATTCGGATAATTGTTTGCGCATCTCCTCATTTTCTTTATTGGACATATGATAAGGAGGATGAGTGATAGGTTGAGCTCCAGGAATGAGATTAATTCTGAACTCAATTGCTCGTTTAGGTGGTAATCCTAAAACGGGCTCAAATATATTGGAAAATTCACGAACAACGTGAATAAGAGAAATAATATCCTCTTCGTCATCATTATCGTCATCATGAGGATTTAGAGAATACAAAGATGCAACCAAGCTGGAATCCGAATCTTTAATATCAATAGAAATCTGCTTAACAGATTGAGGATGTCGAAGATGAATAGTCCGCTCAAGACATAGGATTTAGGCTTTATAGCGGTCAAGCCAATCTATTCCCAAAATCATTCCAAAGCCTAAGTAGCGCATAACATGCAAATCGGCGTGGAAAGAAAAATCACACAAAATAATCTCGACATCTTTACACAATAAACTGATTGTTGCGGATCCACCAACCGGATTTGCAATTCTCAAGGAAGTCATTAAACACAAAACATCCAAAGAAAAAGTATCAACAAGTTCTTTTGAAATGAAAGAGTGGGACGCACCTGTATCAAAAAGAACTCGAATAGGATGATTACGAAATAAAATAATGCCATCAAGGATAGAATGAGAAATACCTTTACCATGAGATGTGTTGCCAGGGGCTTGAGCAACATTAAGCTTTCCCTCCTTCCTATTTTGAAGTTTGGGACAAGAAGATAATAATGATTCGGGCTTTTACAATAGCGACAAGCACGAGGCTTTGAACACTTGTTCGCATAATGGTCCTTAGAACCACAGTTGTAGCATTGCCCACTACTTGAGGTGGAAGTCTTAGCAGCCGGAGAGGCTTGCTTCACTTTCTTATTGTTGGGATAAGGACCCTTGAACTTATTATCCCTTTTCTTGTTGTTGAAGTTCGTTTTGGCACCCATAACCTCAACATCACTCTCCCTATCTGCCTCTTCAAGACGAAGAGCGATATCAACGAGTTGATCAGAAGAAACTTCTAATTTTAGAAGTAATGGCTTCTAGAGATTTTTATTCAAGCCATAGACAAATCTTTGGTTCTTCGTCAATGGGGTGTTTATGTATTCGACCCCGTACTTAGAAAGTGACTCAAATGATGCGACATAGTCTGTCACGGAAGATTCACCTTGAACAAGGTCTATGAAACGGCGAGCCAAAGTCACCTTCTCGGCTTCTGGCACAAATTTTAATTCGAAGCATTCCCAGAATTTCTTCCAAGTAAGATCCGCTTCAACTATTTCAGAAATAAGAAGCTCATACCAATCTAATGCTCTTTCTTGGAGCATACTAGAGGCCACTTGGACACAGTGAAGATCAATAAGATTCATGCGAGAAAAGATTCGATCGCACGTTCTCAGCCAAGCCTGGACTTCAATAATAGTTTCAGATCCTTTGAATGGCTTCCCACCCAAATTGGTATAATCGTTGCACAATCATGCAAATCCAGACTTACGGTGAGTAGACTCCGGATTAGATCCGGCTTCTTGAGCATTCCTTACTAGATCAAGAAGCTGCTGGGTAGACATAAATACTCCATCTTGGGGGGTAGCACGAGATTGACCGGTGCTGGGACGGCCAGGTCTAACCATTTCTCTTCCTTTTGAAAGAAATAAAGAAGAAGGATAAGGTTATTCACCAAATGAATATCAAGCAATCTTGATAGATCAAACAAGGAATCATAAAGAAAATAGGATGAATCGGTATGAAGACTTGAATCAAACCCTAAAGCACGACTCCTAAGAAGGACTTAGGACGATGATCCTTGCTAGATTATTCTACATTGTTCCGAAGATTGGCTCTGATACCAAGCTGTGACGCCCCACCTCTATACCCACGCTAGCCAAGGACACTACGGTGTAATGCCGTCAACTAGCATGGAGAATAAGGCTGTTGAGGAGTGACCATCCGTGTAATTGCTTTGTGCAAGCACCGATATGTCAGATAGTACAGCATGCATTGGGTTTCAAGAGGAAATCCGACACATCGATACAACTCAAAGCTACTACACAGTGGCTATATATATTCTTCAGAAAACAAATATAGAAATAAACATAACACAAATCAGTCACAGATATCCATATCACAAAGGCGGAAAAAGATATGAATATAACACATGAAAGTGTACATCAGAGTAGTGGTCAAACAAGACCCACAATATCACAGAAGAATAGCTACAAGAGCTAGACAAAAGAATATGGATACATCAATGAGTCTATATCTCAAATGTATACAACAAAAACTACTAATCTAAGTAGTTAGCCAAAAGTCAAGGTGATAATCCCATATGTGAAGTCAAGCAGAAGCACCTGTAACATCTCGGTCTGACCCGAGTATTATTTAATAAGACAATAACAAAAGGATCAGTCTAGCTATAAATATCAGATAAAATGATATAGAATAAGAGATATGACATAAACATATGATAACCATAAAGCCATATGTAATAAGTATTTAATTGAAAATCAACAAGAGATTAATCAATATCACAAGAATCTTCTCAAAGATAAAAAGAAATGTCATACTCAATATCCTTATTTACCAAAACCATGAATATTGACAATAATATCAGTGCCAATCACAAAAGTTAATGACACACAAATTCACCAATGCACAAATATTGATAACACATATCAATGTAAATCACGAAAATCGGTGAAACACAAATTCTAGAAAATCATCAATGGAAATCTAGAAATCACAAAAAGGGGGAGGCCTATCACAAAACGGGAGCATGAAAACTCACCAACACGTGTATCACAAAATGGAACGTTATTCCATGGTTGCTAACCATTAATTTTGAGCCGAAGCTCCACAAAACGGCTCAAAGACCATGGGTCGCTACCCCACCAAATTGAGCCGAAGCTCCACAGAAACGGGGTTTAGTCTTCCTCGTAGACAAAGAGACATCGCACATTTGCTAGTCTAAATCACAAAAATGATCATCAACGATCATCAAGAAGTGTCAATTACAGTAAGCTAGTAAATATAAAAGCTTAGCTTCATGTCCCATAACCACTAGCTTAACTTAAATATTTACGAACAAATTGTAGATTTCCACTAGAAAATTATCACAAAAGATTCAATCGAACAAGTCCAAGAATTAACCGACGAAGTAAACGCAAGCGTTTCATACCATTTGTTTTACTTTGCCTTTTAATTAGATTTCTCGCACGAGTGAGGTAAAGGTTTGTATATTTTTAAAATGACAAATCACAAAAATGATCGTAGAAATGATCAATCACAAAATTTCACATACGAAGACGTGAATGAAATCCAAAGAATTCGATTCCAAATTCATCAAAGTGGAAATACCCTTGCTACACGACACGGCGCGACCTAGCAGATGAGCGACCTGAGGAATGGCGCGACTCAACAGTGCAAATGACCTAAGTGGTAGCGGCATACATTCAGGGCGACTTAAAAGGTGGCGCGACCCAACTGCATGCAACCTAAGGAATGGCGCGACCTAAGGCGTGGCTTGACCTAACGGTGCAAACAGGCCGAGCGACCTAAGGATGGTCAATGACCTAAGAGATAAGGAGGCCGAGCGAGCTAACACGAGCGAGCAGACCGAGCGACCTAGGGAGTTACGACCTAAGGCAGGCCAACTCAAAAGCAAGGCAAGCGACTTATAGGACGCGACCTAACCGAGCGACCTAAGGGGCGAAGTAGGCCGAGCGACTTAAAATGTGGAATGACCTATCCCATGGCGCGACCTAACGACCTAAGGGATACAAGGCCGAGCAACGACCTAACGACCTAAGGGATACAAGGCCGAGAAACGACCTAACGACCTATGGAACGAACGACCTAACTGCAGGCCGAGAGTCACCATTGTGCAGGCCGAGCGACCTAGGGGTTTGAAGTGCAAAAACTCGCCCAATTTGCAACCGATCGAGTACGGACGCTAGGGGATTATGCCCATAGGCTACCCGGTCGTATTGGCTCCTCGGTGCATCACCAAAAACGTGTTTAAACATCGAAGATTGGATTTTTAAAGATTTGAACACAAAACACTAGAAATTGGAATTTTCACCAATTCAATCCAAACCACAGGCAAATGCACATGAATAAGTGTTAGGAATTCATACCTAGCAATCAAAGATAGTGATAGACAAAATGTGAGATAAAAAATCTCACATTTACACAAGATCAATGAAGAAGAAGCTTGAAAGCAAGGAAGAATCAATGGGTTCTCTTTGAATTTGGAGTTAGATGATGGATTTGCAAATGAACTTGAGCTTGGAGTTTTAATTTCCCATTCCTTCCTCCATTTTTGATGAAGCTTGAGTGTTAGGAAATGAAAGTGAAGTTATGAAGGGAAGGGGGGTTGAGTTAGAATTAATAGCTTAGGCTAATGGGCTAAACCAAACCCAAAGTCCAAAGTGAAAAAGTGGCAATATTCCACTAACTTCAAACATATCAAAGTTTATACTCAAAAAGATTGCAAACGGTGTTTTGGACCCAATGGAAGTGGTTCCGAGTCCTAATTCGACCGTATGCAAAAAGTAACTTTTCGGACGAAAATTCGACTAACGATAAAATATTTAAATATTCAAATCGTAAAATATGCGGGTTGTTACAAATATATTGGCATATCTGTTGTTATGTGGATATATGTGTATCGACTTGAATGTCGATCTAAATTATTAGTTGGTAGCTTGTTTAAGTACCATTAAGATTACTGAGCCACTTTCCACATTGGATAAGTTATGGATTTGAAATAAATTTAATTTTTATAACAATTTAAAAGTAAATAGTTAAATTAATTAAAAATGTTTAATTTCTAATTTCGTTTATGATGTTTAAAGTTGATTTAAGTTAATGATGTTTAAAAGTTGTTTTAAATTAATCGTGTTTAAATTATTATTTTACAATGTTTTAAGTTAATTATTATTTAATTAACAAATGTTTAAGTAACTATTATTTAATAATAATTTTTTTAATTTAATTATAATTTTAATTAACAATGATTAATATAATTATTCTTTTATTTAATGATTTGTCTTAAGTTAATTAATCTTTTAATTAATGATGTTTATAAGTTAGTTAATTATTTAAATAAAGGTATTTAAGTTAATTAATTATTTTATTAACAAGGTTTGGCTTAATAAATTGCATTATAGAAAGGTATTTTAATTTGGATTGATTATTTTAGTAATGATGATTAAACTTTATTAATCATTTGTATTAATTAAAGTTAATTAATTAATTTATTAATGGCGTTTAAGTTAATTAAATTTACTTAAGAATATGCTTTAAATAATAATATTATTTTATAAAATAGGTTTTACTTAGTGGGAAGAACTAAGTAAAAGAGTTATGTTTTGGAGAGAGATCTTGGATTTTGGTAAGGAAGATTGGGTTATAAAGCTTTCACTAGATCAATTATATCAATCAAGTTATGAACAAATAAATAAGTAGTCCTTCTTAATTTTGGTGGTAGGGAAGCATTTCCCTACTTAACACCGAAGGCTTAGTTGTTTGGATTCATAATAAATTGTGATTTCGAAGAAATATGTTTTGATCCATATAAAATGAATCTGAAATAAGAATTCCTCTAAATGGGTTTGGGAAATATACTTATCCAAGTGATATAAGTATATAAATATTTTGCTAAAAATTTAGTTAATGGAAGATTAATTAAATGGGGCTTAGTAGATCCAATGGAATTAAATCTGTGATTAATGTGTGTTTATTTAAGAGTTAAATAACCAACCATCAATTTTGGCCATTTTTAACTCTAGAAATATCTAGAGGAAACATGGGAATTATAGAGCACAGTTATAATAGATGATATTACTGCATGTATGAACTTGTATGTTCGTCTAGGACAAATGACAAGGAGACCCGTCCACTTAAATGGCTAGGAGGTGATCCCTGCTCTTATGTGTTTGTCTGTTTATTTTCGAAAAAACCAAAATTGAGTTTACCAAAAACTGTTGAATATTGGTTTGTAGAGACCAGGATCGGATAAGTATGAATTTTCCAAAAACCACTTCGAACCAACTCAAGCGTTCGAATTGGAAACATCTAAAGATGATGGAATTGAAGACAGAGCACTTTGAAGTGCAAGGGTTACTTGATACTAATTCTAAGGATGTAGTAGAAGTAGTGCCTTCGATTTGTTCATATTTTGAACAACTTGTATGGATGAGTGCTAGCATTGCATTATCACTTGGAAGGCAGTGTTAGCATTCCAAGTGGGTATGATAAGGTAAAACGTATCCTGAGCCTTATCAACCGAAAATGACTAAAACAAGGGATATACGGCAGGGCTAAGTGGGTGATACCCATTAGGGTATTGTCATCACTCATATATATATATATATGTGTGTGTGTGTGTGTGTGTGTGTGTGTGTGTGTGGATTTATGTGTGCATAAGAGCTCTCGGGATAGGTTGCAAAAAAAACTGAAATGATGAAATATTCAGCACTATCTAGTAAGGGTAGACCGGTCCTATGTTGGCGGGGGTCCATGTAAGGCCCTTGGTACATTTTTCTAAAGAGGTACCATGGTAGGCAGTGCCCCGATGCCTTGTCATTGGTGGAATCCATTCTCCAGTACGTGCCTTCGTGAATTTAGTTGTATACCTATTATGTTGGATTTAATTAATGTAATAATTTGGTTATGATTCAATATTTACTTTAAACCCTAGACATTATTATAACATCACTGGATTTTATATAGAAATGGTTTGGTTATCGTAAGGTAAAAACCCCATCTATGTTTATATCGGTGTGGTCTGACGAGATACCTTTTATTTTAAAGGGTTTATAAGATATAATAAAATTCTTGTGATTTTATTTTCTCGACCTAGTTTTTACCAGACTAATCCAGGCGTTGTTTTCTTATAATTCTCAGGTCAAACCGAGCATGTTTTCAAGTTTAGCTTGAATGCTTTGGAGCTTCGGGAGATCAGCTGGATGCCCAAGATGTATCTATGTATTTATTTTTTTTTCCACTGCATTGTTCTATTGTATATTTAGCATTTTTAAGGATGGGTTGTTATGACTGTTCAGGCTGATTGTAGGATAGTTTATTCTGATCATGCATATAAAAAATTTCTTATGTAAAGATCATTTTATATTATAAATTATCTGTTGCGTTGTGAGATTCTATTATTTCTTCCCTTTTCTTTTCCCTAACGAACTGTCTTTCCGATACTCGGATGCTCGGCACATGAATACTGTGGATGTATTAGTGTCGACTTCTGAAGGTTCTTTCCTACGAACGTTTGATTCCCCTACATTTTGACTGATAATCAAACTATTTAATATTTCCATCAAAATATTTATTCAATTTTGATGCTTATAAAATGATACTTTCTATCATTTCTTGAATCATATACAAAAACCCATAAACTTAATATCCCTCTCACTAATTTCGAGATACTTTGGTTGTTACGTGCAAACGGTCCATTCTAAATCATCATTTTGAATTTTCCATTTCAGAATATACGCATCAAACACAAAGTCATACTAAACAATAATTCTATGAGTAAATCCAAACTAGCTTGAGCACATCAAATGTTGAATTTATTATGTCAATTTAAATAATTGAAATTTATGGTATCATTCTTACCAATGTATCTCATTGTATTCCAACTACATTTGTCTTTCTGTTAAAGATACATTTACGGCCAATAGATCATATCCCTTTAGGTATGACTATCAAAATCATATTTTGATGATGTACTTGGAATCTATTTTGAATCTATACATCGTACCATCTTAGAGTCAATAAAGTTGATGGTTTAATTAAACAATCAAGGATTACTTATTCATATAAGTCTATGATATGCGTATTAAGTATACATATCCATGTCTTTGATAACTCATTGGTGAATACGATGAAGTACGTGGAACCATTTTGCTACTAATAGACTTACGATTGCATACATTTATATGTATCAATCCGAAGAGTTCATCAACTCTTATGACACTTCCATAAAATGGGTGCATAGCCATTAATTGTTTAAGGTATAATTAACCAGTATCATATATTTCGCAATCATGTAGTAAAAATTATTTCTCAAAACTATGGATCAGTCTATAATTCCAAAATAATTGTAAATAATTTTAGATACTTCTATATTTTCCATTGCATTACTTCTCTTATGAAAAAAAATATCACATTATAGTTTTACTTCATAAGGAATACTCATAATATTCACATTGAAATATAACTATGTCTTATTTTCAGTCGACACTGAAAAATAGTCAATATTTCATAAATTATGTTCGGTATGTTTTACGAAAACAATTTTCATAAGTTGACGCAATCAATATGTGTTATATGGCATGCTCCCACTATTTTCGTCATTACAAAATAGCTTACTGAATTCGGAGGTTCATTATTCGCTTAATATAGATAGTCTATTTCATATACTATAATTAATTAACAATGGAGAGTTCTTTGATCAAACTTCTTGAACTCAAAGAAATAAATCTCATAGAAAATAATTTTCTGTTTAAAAATACATTTTGGAACATAAATCATATTTCTTATTCTAATTGTAAGTATCACTCATAGATATTACAATTCTCATCTTCGATATTTCTTTATGAAGCTGAAGTGACCATTCACTCTCTTCACTCCAATTGTACCTTAAATCGCATCTGCTCTTGTACATTCATTTTACTTTCTAAATGGTCAAAACATTCAAAAGAATACTCTTACTACAATATCATAATGAACTGTTTACAAAAGCACACTCGATTTTCCTTAACATTTAAGGATACCATGTATGATGCACTTCACGTAAAGTGATCAAACCGACATTTCTATGACCGAGTTCTTAGATCTATCATGTAGTTTTGGTCTAGTGTTACATTTAACACAATACGATCTTTGGTATAATCAATCAATTGAATACTTAATCTCACAGTATAGTTTACTTGTTTACTTTGAATGAACTTATTTCACTGAAGTATTGTATATTACGAGCAATGACCGTTCACCATATAATACTTATATATAATCGTATATAGATCAAATATCCATAGTATCGTATTGCTTTTGAGTTTGAAACCCATAGAATGCAATATATGGTTTTGACCAAATAAACACGTTAGCGACAAAATTACGAATGTATTAAGTAGTTGTAGAATTAGGTGATTGCATGGGTGTTAAAACGTTAACATGCAATAAGCATTTATTAGTAAGTATATGTTATATTTATATTTGTCAATTTTCAGTTTAATTCATTATTTTAATAGATAAATATTTTATCAATCATTTTAAATGCACAAATTTATCAATATAGATTATTATATCATTACATAACATATATTCTTACAATATTATAAAGGTTAAATGTTATTATTTCGTTTACCTAACAAGGCTCCTACTAGTCTTTTACATTTCACCTAACCCAAAGTCAAAGCATAGAAGTCTTTCGACTTCACTAGTGGGTATTAGGATTCATCTGTCTTGCAATTCCAACCTTGAGTTTGCTCAATAAGTCGTAGCTCCATGGATGATGGATAAATCCTTATCAGTTGTATCATATATAACTCTTAACCCTCGGTACATTGTCCTAGTCTCATTTTGACCTTGAGTTTACTCAACAAATCGAAAGAGAATATTCACTTGTATCCACCATATCACGACGGCCTAAGTATAGTATATGTACATTTAGTTTGCTCAACAAATACATATGGTTATCTTACCTCATCTATTCAATATACTAATAGTATAACGTATAACATCCTTGGATTGAGTTTGCTCAAATAAGGAGTATGTAAGTAATTTATTAATATATATATATATATATATATATAGTAGAGCACAACATTATATTAAAGATTTCATAATCTTTAATATATTACATTGAGTGATATCGACTTATGGAATAATGTATTTCCTATGAAATACCCTTGTGATTCAAGTGTCAAACACATCGGAACAGTATATGTACATTTTCATATGTATTTATTCCTTAAATTTATTTAGGGTTTCTTTAATGTTCTAAATTTAGTTTATATATTCATATCATATAAGTTTTATGATGACCCATTTCTTCGGCCCTCGATAATCAACATTAATACAACCTCGGTATTCATGTGCCATAAATTCAAGTGCCGGAGAAGCGGTTCTTTAAGGGTAAGAAAGAGAATAAAGAGAGAACAAAATTTCACACGAATGGAATAACATTTCCTATTTAAAAATGTAATCTTTACAGCAGAAATTTTTAAATAAATTTATTAGAGTTAAAAATGGACAGTTATAAATATCTATCCTTACAAATGCAAAATACAATAGTATAGAAATGTGGTGGAAATAAGGTAATAGCCTACTGAAGAATCTTCTAACTTCATGCTTCAAGCTTAATCCAGATTTCTTCTAACAAACCGGACTACTAGGCTGCTCTAGGAAATTAGGGCACTCAAAGATTAAGTGATAATAAAAATAAACTCCAGGTCAGTCATGTGACAGGTGTGAGAAACTCAAAATACAGATGCTTTGAAAAGAAAAGGTACCTCATAAGACCACACCACACATAAACACAGAACGGGTTTTTACCTTATGATAACCAAAAATATTTGCTAAGTAAAATCATTTAATATTATTTTTAATGGCATTCTTTGATAAAAGTTTTTCAAATAAACATATTAAAATAGCCGAAATTGTTACATTGGTTAAATTTGACGGCATAATAGGTTTACAGCTAAGTTCGAAGGAACTAATTGGAGAATGGATTTCCATACAATGGCAGGTAAGGAGATACCTTCTGTATAATACATCTCTAGTGGGATGTACCAAGGATACACAAATAATCCTCTATATCTGGCAAGACCAGTCTATCCTTATTTGGCACGCATACATGACCTGGATAGAAACGGAATATATCATCACCCCAGTCGTTACCGACCTATCTGTGGCTTATATCATACACAACATACTCGACATATAGAGAGTTATCTAGAAAGGTGATGATCATAACCTAATGGTTGCGAACCATATAGCCTTACAACGTACCCTGTTTAATCTATTATTGTGTGATGATGTCTTAGGTAATGATTACCGTTCATATAGTACATTCCACTTTGAATGTCATACTGCCATTCCATGATCACACAGTTGATTTCTACAAACGTATAACACCTGAGCTCATACATCTTAGGAAAGGGTGTTAAGCTAAGAGAAATTGCCTTCCCCACCACCAAGCATATGATATATTCATAGAGATCAATCAATGTAATTAGAAATGCAACGTCAGACATTCATCAATACAAGTTGTCCAGGAACAGGATAGTCCGAAGGCACTGCCCTACCACTTCCTGTCGGGAATTACCCTTAGGATTAGTAACAAGAATTCATTGCATCAAAGATCTCAAATGAAGAACTACTATCACATAAATATGATATGGAAAATTCCCCCGAGGGTCAGTGACAAGCAACGCTACATTCCATCTTCCAAACCATTTCCATTTCATGTCTTTGCTTTCGAACACGTATATTGGTTCGAAGTGATTTTCGGATAGGAATCACCCAAATCCGACTCCAGTTCTTTCAAACCAATTATCGATAAAAGAGGTGTTAAGTATATTGGTAATGATTTGATTAATTCATTCCTTTTGAACAAAAATATCTTTTAGAGATACAAAATTTTAAAACATTTCTTTTTGATATATACAGAATCATTAAGCCTCTCTTTATCTTTATAAAATTATTTATTTAAATATTAACAAAGATGTCTTAATTCCAAATCAAAATTTTGATTGAGTTAAAACCATGTTATCTAGGATGTTAATCCAAAAATAGTAAATATAAAGTGAGAAGTATCTATAGAAATCATCTAATTCTACTCATTATCAATTTTCGTATTCAACAAGTACTATGGGCAGAATAATGGAAAAATCATCGTTCAAATTCCACGAATAGTACGAGTTCCCTCCTCGGAATTTAACACCAAGTACAAGAAGATTATCTTCATACAATCCAAGTAATTTAAGTTTGGAAAATTATATTTTTATACTTTGGGAATTTTGATCTGAGTAAATCAAATGAACTATCTCGTCCATCGAGCCAGTTTGGGTAGCTAGGGTGGGCAGGCGACTGGTTTTTCAAACCCAAGCTTAGAGACTACCTCTCTGTCACACAAAAGGTGGTCTAGTTATTTGATCGACTCTAAATCTTTAACCTTCTTAACTTACTTTTAATTGTTTTAGAGCATCTAGGCTTCCCCTTCAATCTGTTCCATTCCTCGGTCGGATTTTCTACGACACTCGCAAATTAAACAAACGTATTAGTCGTTTCTGCATACTCATTTTCAAACCTGTAACCAACTTTAAATTACATAATTATTTATTTGAAAGGGTTCACAAAAGATTCGGGAGAGAATAATTACGTTAAAACCATTGTTTGAAAAAGTTATTAAAAATGCTGCAAGACGCGAAATCGCGAACTACCTTTACGCGACGTGTCTATTTTTACTAAATTTTCGGTATTTATTTAAACTTTGCCAAAACGCTTTTAAATGTTTATAAAACATTTCTGAATCATATTAAACCAATTTTAAGAGGTTTAAACGTTCCATATACACTGTTTCATTAACAAAGGAAATCGATTTCCATTGTGATTTTCGACGTGTATTAAACGTGGCTTGTTAATACAATTAAATAACCAAACATGATGATCAAAGCATATTAAACATTCATTGCAAACATCATATCATCATTCAAAAATAGAATATAAGTAAGAGTTTCTCACTTTCATTTTTCATATGAGCTAATTTAAAGTTTGTTATAGCTCCGCTATCACAAACTAAAACTCCATGAAATCGAGCTCGAAAGCCTTGGATGGGCTCGGCCTAACCTTGGGTGCTTACGACCTATGGTTAGAGGAGGTGGAGGGCTCCACTAAGGGGGGAGGAAGGTGTGGCCATGGGTTTCCATGGTGGAAAGGAAGAGTTTTGAAGTTGTTTTGAGATGATTTGCTACTATATATATAGTATACTAATTTATTTTCTTTTCATCTAATTTTTCTTCATAATTCTAACAAGATAGAAAGCCATTAGAAAACTGAAATTGGAGGAAGAAGTTGAAGAAATTAATCTAGAAAAATTATGAAGCGTAGATAGGTATTTATAGGAAAAAGTTTGAAAATAAGTATAATAATGTGTATGGACCAAAATACCCCAATCATCCCCTCCTAGCCTCCTCTTAGGAACTAGACAGCCCACCCCCTCCACGTGATGGATGATTTGGAGGTGATGGTGGGGTGATGGTAGTGTAAGGTGGATTTGATGTGAGAAGATGTTTTCTTTTTAAACTTATAAATATCATAGATATTTTCATATTTACCATATGTAAATATATTTCTAGTTTTCTACCATCGTTATATGTATATGTTAATATATGTGTGTGCATCCCACAAAGGTGTACAATTTATATAAATAACGTTGTATAACTTATATACGTCAAACAGTTATGAATTTCCATCTCGATTCTCAGTCATATTTTTACCTATTACTTAACATACATATATTTGTAAACAATATATGTAAATAAATTTCTCATCATGATTAATTGATTAAAATGATCTTATTTATAAAATCGTATAAATTAATATTAACAAATATTTACAAAAATCGTTATTGTATCGATAAAGCGATACGAATTTTCTTATATTTTCAAATCAAGTATATATCAAGTATATATCTTCACAAAACGATTATAAATGATTTATTTTCACTTTATAACTATTAAACATGAATTATCATCATTTTAAAATAATTATTTGAATAATTGTAATAATTATTAAATGTAACGACTGGGAGACTTTCGACCCCCGAAAATCGACAATAATACGTCCACTGTATAGAGTGTCGAGCAGTCGAGTACTGGAAACGCCGGGCTATAAGGGTTAAAGAAGAAAAAAGGATGGAAGAAGAAAAATAGGGAAAAATAACACAGAATCTCACAATCACAGCGGAATAAACTATAATATACAACGACAGCATTTTATTCAAAGAAAAGCTATATGTATACAAGTTATCAAATTATCAACAAACAATTATAATGATTTGTCCCTAAATACTGACTATACAGTCAATGATACACAGCGGAATATAATCAAAACGTCTCTGCCATCCAGCTGGTCTCCTGAGCTCCAAGCGTCCTAACCTGAGAAACTGTAATACTCAGTCTGACCCGAGCATTACAATAAAGTAACACCCGAGTCAGGCTGCAAATTAGCATGAGTAAATGCATTTAATTTGAAATACTAGAGCTGTCAAATTTTTGAAAATAGAGTAACTCGTACGACACGATGAGTTTTAATCTCATTATCACCAAAAACTATTCCGATATCGTTGATATTTTTAACCATGCCTAAGTAGAACTATTTAATTGAAATAATTGAATTAGTAAACTTATCCAATTCCCACATATTAACTTTATAACCAAAAACCCATAAGGTTAGTAGCGATTTTCCAATCAGAGTGGATCGGGATAACACTAGTACCCGATCTCGTTTTTTCGAGCCCAAGTACTAAATTTGGAAGGGTAAATTGTTTGAAATAAACAATTTATATTTTAGATTGACAATATCCAAATATGGGAATTAAGGATTTTAATTTCAAATAAAAAGTATCATCATTTCATCTAACAGTTATAACCTGTCTGACCACTAGATGGCATAGACCGGACAATTGAAATGGACATCCAATAAAGTAAGCAAAGATATAGATTACTACTAATTTAATAACAAATACCAAGACGAATCACTCCTTAGGATTTTATTAAATTTGCTTAGCCAATTTCATTTATATTTTTTCTTTCCCAATTACCTTGCAAATTAAACAATTTATTAACTGATAATAAAATATAAAATACCATTAATTACCCATAAGTTTAAGTCGAATAGTAATAATATAATTAATTACCATTAAATTATAAAATATCATTGAACTTTTAAATTACGGATGTAAAATGAAAATAGATTTTACTTGAAATAAAGAAAATATAAATTATCGTATGTATACATATCAAATTCATTCTTCTCTTCTTTTCGTTTTTTCATTTTTCCGTTTTATTCTTTTTTTCCTTTTTATTCTTTTTTCCTTTTCCTTTTCCTTTCTATTTTTCTTTTCTTTATTTACCTTTTCTTTCTTATTTTTCTTCTTTCTATTTTTTTCCCGACACATTTCTTTTTTCCCCGACCCATTTCTTTTTTCCCCGACCCATTTCCTCTTCTCCCCTTCCTTTCTTTCAACCTTTCTTCCCTTTCTCCTTTCTTCCATCTACATGCACATTACCCTCGCCATGCACGTGCACATGCTGGCGACACCTCGTCGCTCACCTTCGACCATCGTCCCAAATAATTTCCTACCACCGAAACTTCCTGGCCACCCTAAAATTTCATGGAAAACCCATAATCAAATTCTGGTATCCGAACCCAAAGCCAGGCAAAAGAACCATCACCTTCCCCTGCCTCGTCCAGCCACCTCCGACCACCGAAGATTTCCAAAATTCATCAGCATCATCGCCAAGGCCTCCCCTTCCTTTTCCCCCATACCGCAGCCCACTATCGCCTCCTCAACACCGCCATCACCTCATAACCGGCACCATCCAAGACCGACCTTCGAACCTTAAAGCACCTTCGATCCACCACCACGACATCCTATAAAATACAACACCATTTTTCCTACGCTCCCCACCTCTACAACCACCTTCTGCCCAACCCCGACCTCCAACATCGCATGACCCCACCGTAATTTGATCGATAACCAAATTCTGTTCAACTCCACTTCCCCCACTCGATACTTCACAAAAAATTACATGACTACCTCCAAAAATCATCGTTTTCCATGCCGATCATGTTCATATAAGCAAAAGCATAAAAGATGATATTTGAATTCTTCACAAAATGGGGTAACTTACTATAATTTATACTTTTATTCCTTTATACTTGATAATAAAAAGCAAAATTTAAAACAAAGTATAGTCAAAAAAACAATTTTCTTTTCAACATCATAACCTAAAACGATTTAGAGGAAGAGATATGGATTTTTAAAAACTAAGCATGACAGAAAAGAAAGCAGATCAGAACAAAAATGTTGTAAAGGCTCCTGCTACAACCCTTTATATACATCCACATGTATGTATATATGTATTCATGTCCAAACGTACTTATCAAACACTGCTATTTCTATCCAGGCATACTCATCGATTAGTATATATATAATAAAAGATTTTAGTTTACTCACCCTTCTTTTCCTTTGAACAGAGAAACCTGCTTTCCTTTTTGCTGTGATATCCTAATACTTGAATGCCTTTTGATTTTCTTTAAGTTTTTAATGGCAGCTTGAGTTTTATTTCTTATCTTGTTCGAATGCCAAAAATATGAACAAGGTAGTGTTGTTTATAATAGAATGGGAATAGCTATAGCTATGCACAGTAAGTTTTTTTCTCACTTTTAATTTTATTTTGATTTGAAGAAAAAGCTGATTTGATTTCAAAAGATGATTTGATTTTAGGTCTTGAGCTGTTATTGATTTGTGTGTGAATTGAAGTTGAAATTTGGTCATGATGATGTCTCCTTGTACATATACATTTATATGTATATGTATATGTATATGTATATGTATATGTATATATGTATATATGTGTATGTATATATAGTTATGCATATGTATTTCATCCTATTATACTAGCATTTGTACATATTTATTTATACATTAGATATACACAATATATATAGTGATTTCCATGTGCATTATATTTGTCATCATATATATTTATACATTTCCATATTTACAAATACTATACACATCTTAACTTACATATATATGTTTATATATATATATATATATATATATATATATCTGTTTTTATATATGTGTGTGTGTTCATTTTATCATATTTATTAATACATTCCTATATATATTACTTCATAAATGCTTATCCACTATTTTACATAACATTACCTCATATGGGCATATATATATATGACTTATAAACTTGTATATTTTTAATTATCATAAAGCTTATGTATATATATATACACACATATATATCTACATATACTTTTATGGAAATTCCATCTTAAATCTTTAAATGGTGGAGTTTATGTACATTTTTCTATAAAATTTATTACATCTATATATTTATAATTCAATATTTAATATAGTTTTTAAATCAATATATAGTTTCACGTATTTTTAACATCATAAAATTTATTTATTCGACCAATCAAAATTAATAACCCAAAAAAATTTAAATTATTTAATCGTCCAATTAACAGATATCGAAATCTGGGTCGTTGCATTCCTCCCCCTTAGACTTTTCGTCCACAGAAAGGAACAAAGCAAAAAATTTAATTTTTGATGTTCATTTGTTATTAAATCATTCTTCAAACATTTTAACTTCCTACTCTTTTATTTACAATTTCAAAACACTTTATATCCCATAGTATTACCAAATATATATTTTATTATTATAAAAATACTTTTCATAACTCGATGTCCAAACAAGTTCATCCTTTTTCTCACAGAAATTTAGTCATACGTTAATCAGACGTAGGACTGAAAATCTATAAGTACTTAGTAGACCGGTTTTCAACACCTAGTGAAAATACTTAAAAAAACCTTTTTCAAAAATGCTATGGAAAGCATCACCCCCTTCCATGGATCGCAGTTAGCATGATGATTGCGTCGCCATCCCGGCGAAATCCATAAGAAAACGGTAGGCATCCACACCTCTTGACTTTCGCCATGGGAGCTGCAACAGATCGCAGCTACCCCTAGGGTTGTGTTTCCATCACGGCAAAACCCATGTAACTGTAGGCATCAACGCCACTCGAATTACGCTGCCAAACGAAACTTTACCACATAAACCACAAACTACACCATCCAAATCCCAATGTAGATCGTAGGCACTCACTGCCACACGAATTTCGCTATAGAACCATATAGATTGCAATCTACCGATGTTTCGTCGCTCTCCCAGCAAAATCAAACGTAGATTGTAGGCAATCACTACCACTCGACTTACGCTATGGAACACAGTAGATCGCGGTTACAGCAAAGGTTATGTTGCCATCACAGCAAAACCAAATGTAATAGCAGGCATCTTCGCCACTCGACTTAAGCTATCCAATAATGATCAACAGGAACTCGAGTTTTGTCTAGACGTCCTTTTGGATCCCCTTCCCATTGAACCCGCCCTTAGGGTTTTAGGCAGAACCACCTAATAGATCTCCTACTATAAGTTTCGACTCTCAGTGGGGTTGCTTTTTTCCATACCTTTCTCAAAACATATCATAATATATACATATATAGTACCTTTCAAATCATACTCTTTATATGTATCATATATAAACCTCATTTACACAAAATCCATATCTTCAAAATCGATAATTCTCAAATTTGGTTAACCAAATTTCCAAAATTTGCTTTTGCCAAATCAAAAGCCTTTCAAAATCAATGAATTCCAAAACCTTTCCATGTTTATTCTCATATACATATAATATCATTCTTTCAACTTGAATAATTTTTAGATTAATAATTTTCGAGTCAACTTCATATTACATAAACTCCATTTAGTATTTCATATATCCTTCAAAGATCATTTCCTTTCGGTTATATTTTCAATAAGGGGAGTTTTAATATATAACAAATATATATAACCTCATTAAGGCCAAATCCATTTTCAACTTCGATTACCATCCAAAATTATTTGCAACATTACTTACTACTTATAAAGTGAGTTTTAAGTTAAAGTACTATCCAATCCCCATTTTAAAATCACCATATTTTTCTTCAATAATATTATTTCATTTCAAAATCATTTTTGCCACAATATCTTGATTTTGATCTCAAATTTCGAATTGCTTCGGTTTTCCATTTGGGTTATAACCCTTAATTTTATAACAACTCATATTTAAATCCATTATTTAAATATAACAAATTTCTGTTCTTACCAGTTTGAACTAAGAAAATAGCTTGAATAGTTTTAAAATAGTTAAACCGTTAATGTAAGATAGTTTGAGTATTAAAAAGGATGGTTTGTATAGTAAATAGCTTGAAAAAATACAAAATAATTTAAATATTTAAGAAAATAGATTTCAAGACATTTTATATTAAAACAATTTATTTAAAAATAGTTTCGGAGTCAAACTGATTCAATTTCCAATCTCCAATTTAATTCAAATTCAAATTTTCACATTATTACTTTAGTAAATACAAATTTTCGTTCAAATCAATATAAAAAGTGGTTTTCCTATTAGATCGTATTCCTACAAATATTTCACACATCAATAGACCACAACACTAGCGAGTTCAACATTACATCCATTTATCCATAACAAAAGTCTTACAAAAGGTCATAAATCTAGAAGCCTTAATAACTATCAAGGGTTTAAGAAAAGAACAGAGTCCTAGCATCCTTTAGAAAAACATCTATGAGGACTTCCCACCAACTTGCCAATACTCGTTCAGGCAATCCATAACAAAGTGTCCCTACTTAAAACATTTGCCATAAAAGATCTCTACACTTCCATCTTCATGGATGACTTTCACGTCTCCCACGGGACGTTCCACAACTTTCCTTTTCCTCCGTCTCTTGGAACAATTCCTAGTGATGTGTCCCATCATTTTACAATGGTAGAAAATAGTTGATCCGTCGACTGGTATCATGGGTTTGCGTTTCCCCTTCCTCACTTTAGGGCAATGGTTTAGAAAATGTCCTTTCTTTTGACACTTAAAGCATAAAATCTCAAAGCGAAACCGTTCGACTACTTCATTCTTTTCATTCCTGGTTTACTGCATTTAGCTGTGAATGCCCTTTACTGTAATATCTATAGCATGTGACATTACCATAAGGACTTGGTCCAGCCCTTTCCCTAGCCTGTTTCTCATGCTCCAGTATTGCTTCTTCTCATGCCTTATGTGCACCTGCTCTCCGCTCCCTACGTCTTGCCTTCCATTCTTCTCCTTTTGCCATCTCTTACAACTTGGACTAGATTCAGTAGGACTTCCTAACCTACAATTAAACCTTGATTAGACGAATCTTCGGCTCTATTCTTATTTCCAAATATTCTTTTATTTATTCTCGGCCATTTTATAATTTAATCCACTAATTTGATAATCTGGTTCATTTTAAATTTTCCAGAATTCAAAACCGTTTTATTCCTTCTACACTTACTCCAAATTTAAATTCTTATCAATATCACTTTCCAATTATAAGTTCAAAACTTACTTTTCTTAGGGTTGAACTATCGTTTTTAGGGGAAATTACTGAATTCAACTCCCGATATTTATTTCGAATCAACTTTGAAACCATATATATATATACATATATATATATATCCCATTCACATATCAATTCACACTTTAAATTTCAAACCATCCTTGGTTTTTAATCCAAAAAAATTCATCTTTAAACTACTCTTGTTTTAAAACAAGATTTCTATATTCAAAAATGTTCTAAATAATATTATTTATTTCCTCCTTATACACTTTGAAACAATTTCAAAATTTCTGGGACAAGATTCAAAACCTCACACTTAAGATCCATTTTTAATTTATAAGTCATGCTTATACAATTAAGCTCATATAATTTCACTTCCTTAACATTCCACCATGTTCTATCATTGTTTAATTTGTAGTAAACATCCTTTATTAAGACACAACAACCAATTTATGATAATTATCATATCCAGAAATCAAAAACATAATATATTTGATCATAATTTACTGGAAAAATATAATCAGGGTAGCTTATTTCGTTTTAAAACATCTTGAAAAAATACTTTCGAAATTTTAAATTTTGGTTTGAATCCATTTCTAGCTTAACTTATATACGTAGTTCATTCTTACTCAAATTTCTATATAGTTTTATATATATATATATATATATATATATATATTACCGCTAAATTTTATAATATTGTTTGATTATAATAATTATAGCCAATCACCTTAATATAATAATTTAAAAAATTTATTTCTTTATATGTCAAAATATAATCTTATATAAAAAACTATTTTAAAATCGTTTCTAAAATATTTTATATGAAAATAACAAGTACGCCCTTATATAATACTCTCAACTCATTTTAGTGTACTGTTGACCCCGTCTCTAATGAGTAATCCCCACCAGAGCCAACTTTCTCGCTTAACCTTCAGCTCTGATACCATGTGTAACGACCGAAAGATTTTCGACCTCCAAAAATCAACACTAATATGTCCACAGCATAGGGTGCCGAGCAGTCGATTGCCGGAAAACACCAGGTTGTTAGGGTTAAAGAAGAAAAAAGGATAGAAGAAGAAAAACATGTAAAAACAACAAAGAATCTCACAATCACAACGGAATAAACTATAATATACGATGATAGCATTTTATATAAAGAAAAGTTGTAACTGTTAACATATATACAAGCTATCAAAGTACAATTATCAAAAAATAAATCTGGACAGTTATAATAACTTGTCCCTAAATACTAACTATACATTATATGATACACAACAGAATATAATCAATACGACTCTGCCATCCAGCTCGTCTCCTGAGCTCCAAGCATCCTAACCTGAGAAACTATAATACTCGGTCAGACCCGAGCATTACAATAAAGTAACATCCGAGTCAGGTTGGAAACTAACGTGAGTAAAAGCATTTAATTTGAAATACTAAAGCTATTAAATTTTTGAAAATAGGGTAACTCGTACGACACGAGTTTTTATCTCATTATCACCAAAGACTTCTCCAAAATCCATTGATATTTTTAACCATGCCGAAGTAGAACTAGTTAACTGAAATAATTAAATTAGTAGAAATATCCAATTCCCATATAAAACCCGTAAGGGTACTTGCGATTTTCCAATCAGAGTGGATCCCGATAACACTGGTACCCGAACTTGTTTTTTTGAATCCAAGTGATAAATTTGGAAGGGTAAAGTGTTTGAAATAAACAATTTATATTTTAGGTTGACAATATCCAAATACGGGAATTTATTACAGATTTTAATTTCAAATAAAAACGTATCATTATTTCATCTAACATTTATAACCTGTCTGATCACTAGATGGCATAGACCGGATAATTAGAATGGATATACAATAGAGTTAAGCAAAGATATAGATTGCAACTAATTTAATAACAAATACCAAGGCGATTCACTGCTTAGGATTTTATTAAATTTACTTAGTCGATTTCATTTATATTTTCTTTCCCAATTTAATTACAAATTAAAAATTTTATTAACTAATAATAAATTATAAAATATCATTAATTGCCCATAAGTTTAAGTCGAATAGTAATAATATAATTAATTGCCATTAAATTATAAAATATCATTGAACTTTGAAATTACGGATTTAAAATGAAAATAGATTTTAGTTGAAAGAAAGAAAATATAAATTATCATATGTGTGTGTGTGTGTATATCAATTTAATTCTTCTCTTCTTTCTCTTTTTTTCTTTTTTTCCTTTTTATTCTTTTATTTTTTTCCCTTTGCCTTTCTATTTTTCGTTTCTTTATTTTCCTTTTCTTTCTTATTTTTCTTCTTTCTTTTTTTTTCCTGGCCCATTTCTTTCTTTCTCGGCCCATTTCCTCTTCTCCCCTTCCTTTCTTTCTAGCTTTCATCCCTTTCTCCTGTCTTCCATCTACCTGCACATTACCCTCGTTGTGCACGTGCACATGCTGGCGGTGCCTCGCCGCTTACCTCCACCGTCGTCCCAAACCATCTTCGACCATCGAAACATTCTGGCCACCCTAAAATTTCATGGCAAACCCAAAATCAAATTCTGATATTCGAACCCAAACCCAGGAAAACAACCATCACCTTCCCTTGCCTTGTCCAACCGCCTCGGACCACAGGAGATTTCCAAAATTCACCAGCATCATCGCCAAGGCCTTCCCTTTCTTTTCCCCCCATACCACAGCCTCATATCGCCTCCACGACGCCGCCATCACCTCATAACCGACGGCATCCAAAACCGACCTTTGAACTCTAAACCACCTCCGATCCACCATCATGACATTTTATAAAACCCAACACCATTTTTCCCACACTCCCCACATCTACAGCCACCTTCTAGTCCAACCCAACCTCCAACATCACCTGACCCGCCGTAAATTGATCAATAACGAAATTCCATTCAACTCCACTTCCCCCACTCGATACTTTACTAAAAATTACATGATCACCTCCAAAATCATCGTTTTCCATGCCGATAAGCAAAAGTACAAAAAGTGATATTTGAATTCTTTACAAAATGGGATGACTTACTGTAATTTACACTTTTAATCCTTTATACTTAATAATATTTTATAAAGCAAATTTTAAAACAAATTATAGTCAGAAACAAACAATTTTCCTTCAAACATCATAACCTAAAACGATATAGAGGAAGAGATATGGATTTTTGAAAACTAAGCATGACAAAATAGAAAACAGAGCAGAACAAAAATGTTGTACAGGCTCATGTTACAACCCTTTATATACATCCACATATGTATTAATGTATGTATGTATGTATGTATGTATGTATGTATGTATGTATGTATGTATGTATGTATGTTCTTGTCCAAACATACTTATCAAACACTGCTATTTCTATCCAGGCATACTCATAGATTAGTGTGTGTGTGTGTGTGTGTGTGTGTGTGTGTGTATATAAAGATTTTAGTTTACTGACCCTTCTTTTCCTTTGAACAGAGAAACCTGCTTTCTTTTTGCTTTGATCTCCTAATACTTGAATGCTATTTTGAATTCCTTTAAGTTTTTAATGGCAGCTTGAATTTTATTTCTTATCTTGTTTAAATGCCAAAAATATGAACAAGATAGTGTTATTTACAATAGAATGGGAATAGTTGTAGATATGTATAGTAAGTTTTTTTCTCACTTTTATATTTACTTATCTTTTGATTTTAAAAAAAGCTGATTTGATTTCAAAAGATGATTTGATTTTATGTCTTGAGCTATAATTGATTTGTGTGTGACTTGAAGTTGAAATTTGGTCATGATGATGTCTCCTTGTACGTATATATTTATATGTGTGTGGGTGTGTAGTTATGCATATTTATTTTATCCTATTATACTAGCATTTGTACATATTTATTTTATACATTAGATATACACAATATATATATATATATATATATATATATATATATTTCCATATGCATTTGTATTTGTCATCATATATATATATATATATATATATATATATATATATTTACATTTCCATATTTACAAATACTATACACATCTTAACTTATATATATATATATATATATATATATATATATTCATTTTTCATATTTACATTTAAACATTGCTATATATATTACTTTGTATATACTTATCCACTATTTTACATAACATTACCTCATATGGGCATACATAGATATATATATATAACTTATATACCTGTATATTTTTAATTATCATAAAGCTGATGTATATATATACATATATATCTACATATACTTTTATGGTTATTCCATCTTAAATCTTTAAATGGTGGAGTTTATATGCATTTTTCTATAAAATTTATTAAATCCAGATATTTATAATTCAATATTTAATATAGTTTTTAAATCAATACATAGATTCGGGTATTTTTAACATCGAAAAATTTATTTATTCACAAATCAAAATTAATATCCCAAAAAAATTTAATCGGTTAATCACCCAATTAACATACGTCAAAATCCGTGTCGTTACATTAAATCTTAATTTAAATTTAAATCTATTGTAACATCCCGTATTTTTAAGCCTTTGAATTTGAACATTTAATTCATTTTAAATGCTTAATGTGGATTCTTAATTGATTTTGAAATGAATGAATTCGGGTTCAATCAATGAAATAATATATAATTTTTAATTATAGTAATTCCGGTTGAATTTGAATAATGGGAAAATAATAATTTAAATATTCAGAATTGAAATAAAAGTAAATCTAGATGTAAATAGTGATAAAAATGATTTTAAAATTTTATTTTGAGTTATTTGAGTGTAAATAGCGTGGTGGAAATTTTAGAAGAATTTTAAAGTTGATAAATTAATTTTTCGGATTTTATATTAATTTAAAAATGAATTTAATATTATTAAAATGCAATTTAATCATATTTTGGTCCGGAATGAGCCAGGATGATTTTTAATGTGATTATAAATTTTATATGAATTATTGTTAAGTTAGTAAAATTTTAAAAGTGAAGTTTCAAGTGATTTCGACAATTTCGGAAATTTACTCGAGTTAAAATAGCCTTCCGGGGCACAATCTCGGAATCTGACGAACCAGTTCCATTGGATCCATAATAGTTAGTAATTATCAGATTTCAATTTTCGTAGCAATCGGAGTTGTCGTTTGACCGTGGTAGCTCGAAACGCATCGGAATCGTTTTGATCGGTTTAATTTAAAATTTGATCGTTTCTTTTCGTAACTCGCACATACGATCGAATTAGCTTACGAAACCCATTCCATTGTGTCCGGAACGTGGAAAAACCCTAGGAATGCATGTCGGAACGCGTGATTTGGAGTTCGTTTGCATATGAAGATAAATTGAGAATTTTATTAATTAAATAATATTATATTATATATATATATATATATCCACATTTTCACTAAACCCTAACTTCAGAAACGAGGGTCGCCGCTCATATACTTTCAATGGCCGAAACGCTCTCGTTTTCTTCCTCCTTTTGCTTGAAATCCACTCATTGATTTCCAAATCCTCCAACTAATAAATCGTAGAGAGCGTCGAGATCCACATGCTGAACGGTGGAGATCGATTTTCGTCGACCGGAGAGGAGCCTTGGGAGCCGCGTTCGTCGCACGTTGGAGGGGTTGTCGCGCCGCACATGGATGACCGAGTGCGAAGGTACTCTGGGCGTTGGTGGAGGTTGAGGCGCCCTTCGAGATGGTAGTTACCGATCGAGCTAAATCTCGTCGTGGAAGGAGCGGCCTCGAACCCTAGTTGCGTGTGATGGGTTTCTTTTGTTCCAGTAAACGTCTATGTGAGAAGAAGCATAGTGGACGGCCTGATTTCGTTGGTATAATATTATGTAAATTGATGTTAAGGAATTTGTTTTAAATCTTGTTCAAACTATAAAAATTCATATCTAGTTCATACGTGATCAGATTCGTACGAAATTTGCGACGCCGGAATCGCAGAGATGTGTACTACGAAATGGTACAGTTTGGGAACCATTCCGGGCAAGTATAAATTTAGGTTAAATCGAACGTCGTTCGGTTTAATTTAAATTTCGAACGCTCGCCGAAACGCAAGGTGAGTTAATCTCACTCACATCTGGAATGTTAGTTGGTTTAAGTAGTTAATATTTAAATGATTGTATGATTGGTTGAAATGTTTATTTATATCAGCCTGGATTGATATATATATGTGTGTGTGTGTTTATATATATATATATATATATATGTATGTATGTATGTATGTATGTATGTATGTATATATATGTATATGTATATATTGTTGTTCTAATATTTGTGGATGCAGGGAAAATAGGTTGGAGGGATCCAACTGGATTCCTCACAATATAGTAATCATTTTTATAATTGATGATGTCTGTTTATATATTGTGATTGATAAATTTGGAATTAAATTGTATTATGATGTTGTTGGATAAACTATAAACTCAGAATGTTAAATTATAAAGAAAATAAATTGTGTTTTAAAAAGAAATCAAGAAATTGATAAATTTAAAGAAATATTTTGGATGAAAAGAGAAAAAATGTAAATTGGTAAAATTTGGATTTTATTTAAGAAAATTATAAATATGATTTTTCATTGAAGAATTCTCCTAAATGTTTTATTTAAAAATGTTTTGAACCTATATTTAAAAAAAATGAATTTTCGGGAAAGGGGAAAATGTGTTTGAACTTCGAAAGAAGTTATGTTAAGCATGGGATTGGGAATTTATGTTATTAAACATAAATTGAATTGAAATAAATCGCCTGGATTTATATGAAGGATACTTTGGGATGTTTGAATGGTAATGTGTTTCCCAAGGAAAAACCAAGTTAGTGTTTTAAAAGATTTTATTTGATTAAAGGTTAAGGTTTTAAATTGTTAAAGAGTATTTTTAAGAAAAGTTTATTTTGAAGAAGAAATTAATAAAATTTGTTTTACAATTATTTGTTTTAGGATATTGGTAAAGGCTAGTATTTTTCTTTTAAAAACTGCACTTTTAAATTTAGTTAACCAAACCCTTATTTAAATCGAGTTATATCTTATTTAATAATATTTTTTAAAATAGTTTTGAAATTTATATTTTGGGTAAATAAATAGAAGTAATTTATATATTTTAAAGTATATTGAGTATTTTAACTGTTTAAAAATCACATGTTTTGAACTTGGTTATTTCCAATGGGAATAAATGGTAAAGAACTTACCTTGTAAAGGAAGAACTTTGGGAAATTGTTTTCAAATGAGTTTTGGAAATTTGAAAATATATCTTGTAAAGATATTTGAGGCAAATAAATAATGTGGAAAATTATTTATTGTGTAATGGATGTTTGTGAATATGAATTGATAGTTAAATCATCGACTATCAATATTGGACAAATGCGTTGAACGTTTCGAAGAGACCGGGATCGAGATTTATTTCTCGAAGACCACTTCGATCCGGTTTGTACGTTTCGTGCGAAAACGTGTTCGGAGTCGAAGATGGAGCAGTGAAGTGCAAGGGCTAGTCGCTACTAATCCTGAGGATATTTCCAAAATGGATGTAGTAGGAGTAGTTCCTTCGGTTCCGTTCGAACCCGGGACGGACTTGTATGGATGAATGCTTGCGAAACATCGTCAGGTGGGCGATGGGCATTCTAAGTGAAAACGTTCTAAAAGGTAACACTTAGCCTCAAGCCTCATCAAATGGGAATGACTGAAAATCAAGGGATATGCAGCAAGGCTTCGTGGGTAGCCCCCACTGGAGAGTAAGGTCATCCCTGTCTAGATGTCCCTTTTTATTTCGGCTTAGTGGTACGGTTGCTGATCCCAACCGTGGGGTGATCTTATTCGGAACTGTCCAGTAAGGGATGCGTCCGGCCTTGTGTTGCAGGCGATCGGGAGTGGTCCTCGGTACTGTGATCTAGACCACGTACTGTGACAGGTGGTACCCCAGTGCCTAGTCATTGTTGGAAATTCATTCTCCTTACGAGCCTTGTACGAGTTTTGTTTGTATTACCCACTTTTGTGGCTAGTAGCTGGAATTTAATCATGTAACAATTTCGGCTATTTTATAAGTATTTGTATATAGACCCTATTATAATATCAGAGGATTTCTATAAAAAGTGTTTTAGCTATCGTAAGGTAAAAACCCGACATGTTTATTTGTGGCGTGGTCTTACGAGATGCTTTTATTTTAAAAGGATTTCTGAAACTTTAATAATCAAGTTGGATGCATTGTTATTATCAGCTGGTATCCCAGACTGACTCGGGTGTTATTTCATTATAATGCTCGGGTCAGACTGTAACGACCCGCCGCTCTGACCGCCTCTAGTCGGTAATTAAACCAACTCGAAACATTCAAAATGACGGATTGTTGTTCAGTTTATAAAGTTTAAACAGAATCAGCCACAGAATCACAGAATAATCATAATATTATTTATAAATGAATTTTTCTTACATACATCAGAGTTTGTACAATGCATTAAATTTTTATATAGCGGAACAATTTATCTATATATATATCTTTTAGAGTACAAGAAAATTTTCTAGAAAAATTTTAGTGGAGTGCTTTCCCCTCTCTCTCTAACTTCGCGGCCTGAAAATCTTCAAGCTGTAAAAATACTCGGTCTGACCCGAGCGTTAATTGCAAAACACAAAACACTCGAGTCAGGATTAATCTTAATTCAAGTAAATAAATTTGTAATGAACTGAATAAAATGGTAACAGAGATGACGAATCACATGAATCAATTTAAAATCTATTATGGATTTTCATTATTAACAACTTCAAATTTTAAAATCTGTCAATCATGTGTGGCTGCAGTACACACGTATACTTTGCACACATGTGCACTGCCTCGCCAACACGTGTGCAAGCTTAAATCGGACAAATCACTGCAAACTCTACTCAACTCAATGCAATTCAAACTGCAAGTCCAAAACAGATGCACAATGCACTAAGCATTGAATTAGTGCACAAATGAAACAACATCAGAGACGACACAGTAGAAAACAAACATGCAGCAGCAAGCATGCAATCCAGATCGTGTACAGGGCAGTGAAGCCTGTACAATTTACAGTGCAACAAGTACAGGGAAACAAATGATACAAGCTACAATTAAGCAAAACCCATATGGTCAGTGCACACGAACAATGTAAACTGGCACTCAGGCAGCAGTGTACAACAATGCAATCAACACAACAACTCAAAGACAGAGTACATGAAATGAAGATCACCAATACAAGTGCAGAATCAATTTGGCACCAAACTGAACCCAACACCATAGGAACAAGATGAGACAGCAATAAATGAGATTGCAAAGCCAAGATTTTTAACAAAATGGCAAAGGTCAAGCTACTGACCAGTCACACAAATGCAAGTACATATTTATACTTGATCAGTACACAAACAACAAGCTGTAGTAGTGTGGGAGTCAAAATTTCATGGAAGTATGACAGAGAACTTAAAGCAATGAATCAAGTCAAGACCAATGAGACTGGGTTCAACACAGTGACCCAAACAGTAGTACAACATGACCCAAAGTGTATACAAACAGTCAAAGGCAAGACACATGGAATAATGCAACACAGACCAAATGCTCAAGCCACCAAGATGACCAAGCAATGATCAGAGACCAGAAACAGACAGTGGCATATGTATATTGATGCAACTTCAACTTTTAAAAGCAAGTGATATATGAAATGTACCCAGAACTAGTTAAGTGACACAAATGAAGACAACTCAAGTTCAGTGCCACCAAAGCAAAGAGACAACATAAATAAACCAAAGTGCAGACCAACCAGAAGTACAAGTGCGGGCAAGTGCACAACTTCACAACAATCAAGGCAATGCTCCTATGCAAGGAGCATGGTACAATGCAAACTAGCAACAACTTGAAGTCAATGAAGCCGAGGCACAGTAGAGTGAACAACAGCCTCAAGAAGGATGCAAGTTCGAAACAGATTCAAGACAAAGTCCAAATGCAACAAAAAAAATGGAATGCAACAGTCAAGTCTAAATGCACAAATGAGGAAACCGCAGTGGACAGTGCAGACAGAATGAAAGGTACCAGTAAATGGGGAGACACACATGAGCATGCTACAACTTCACATGGAATGCAACAGTGAAGTTCAACATTATCAGAGAGCATATGGAAGGGTCAGTGAGAAAGCACAAATCAAGATGGAGCTACAATGAATGCATCAATATGCCAACAACTAATGCATCAGTACAGAAGCAAGCAAGATCTGGGAAACAACCAGAATGGAGCAGAGATAAACATATGAAATGGCAACTGCAGTGGTACAAATGCAACACTAAGTATACAAGTGACTTAAACAAGACTCGAGAAGCTACAGATATCAGTTGCATTTTTATAGAAATGTGATTTAATAATTTGCACAATTGTGAAAACAAATGTTGTATAGAAAATATGCAATTTAATAATCAAATCTTCAACAAGTTTCAATACAAGGCTCACACAATATAAAACAACTTTATAATTTACTGAGATTTTTGATTTAAAACTCAAGTTTTAATATAAATGAATTTACTGCAGGCTTTGGATAGAAGAAAGCAGTGCAGTGCTTGAAACAAACTTAAGCAAAAAAAATCAGTGATAAAAATCAAATCTGGGCTTCAAGTAACAAGCTTGTCAATATTATGAGTCATTTATCTAAAAGAAAATGAAGCACTGCAGAATTTCATAACAGTTTTCTTTCTTTTTTTTTTTTTTTTTTTATTTAAAAACCAATTTGCATCTCTGTTTTCAAATTATTACAAAATAAGAATTCAAACAATTTTGAATTCATCTTCAGATTTAAATTTGAACTTTACCTTTTAAAAAAATTTTCTTAAAAACAGAACAGTTCTGTTATAATAAATCTGAAACAAAGACACAGAAACCACCCTATTGACTTCGAGTCAAAATTCCTCTTGCTTCGAGTTTTTCCCCAATTAACTCGATACCCTACCCGAGACAGAACTCTGCAACCCAAACATCAAAACCTGGAGCATTAACTCACTGCAGTGACATATGCAAGTGCAGTATCCATCACAATATAAATAAATTCACATCCATCACATGCAGCAACAACCAAAACAAGCATCTTCCCTCATCAGTAAAAAGGTAAATCTTAATAGCATCTGTTCTTCACAGTTTAAATTTAAAACAATAGCATCTGCTCTCATCAATTTAAATTAAATTTTAAATAGCATTTGCTCTCTTCAGTTTAAAACAAAATTATAGTATCTGTTCTTATCAATTTTAAACAAAATCAAATTTTTGAATAACATCTGTTCTTATTAGTTTTAAAAACAAAATTGGGTAGAATCTGTTCTTAACAGTTTAAAAAAAAAAATTCCACACAGTATCTGTTCTAATCAATTTAAAACAAAACCAAATAGCATTTGTTCTTATCAATTTATAAATAAATTTAACAGCATCTGTTCTTAACAGTTTTAAAAAATATAAATTCCACACAGTATCTGTTCTTATCAATTTAAAACAAAACCAAATAGCATTTGTTCTTATCAATTTATAAATAAATTTAACAGCGTCTGTTCTTAACAGTTTTAAAAAAAATAAATTCCACACAGTATCTGTTCTTATCAATTTAAATAAATTAACCGAGCAATTGATACCCAATAACCCCCAAAACATAACATGCAACCAAAATTCAATTCGAACAAATTCAAAAACTTGCATTAAAATCAATCATGAGCAAAGAACTCACCTTTTACCGAATCGAAATGGAGCAACTCAAATTAGAACGAGGCCGGCGCCTCGAAATCGGTTGAAGCCCTGATTTTGTGAAGGCGAACGAGAGACGAATCGAATTGAAGCAGAAATCTTTGAGCAATCAGAGGCGGCGACGAACGCCTTGAAGCCCTAATGGTTGAAGGAAGACGAAGACGCCATTTTTTTCTTTTCCTTTTTATTTTTTTTCGTATGACAATGAAATGATAGGGGAGGGGCTTCGTGTTTTATGGGAGAAGGAGATCGTGTTTGTGGTTCGTGGGTTATGGCGTAAATGAAGGCGTGGATTTAGCTGATGGGTAAGGTAGTGTATACTTTTTATTTTATATTTTTTTTTTCTCCTTTTTTTTTTCAATTTAATTCAATTAGTTTTTTTGTTAAAATTATGTTGTTAAAATTTTTCCAATGTAGTTACATTATATTTTACAAAATTTATAAATATGTTGTTTGAATTTTTACTATGTATATTTATTTATTTATTTTATTATATATATAATTATATTTTTATTTTTATTTTGAATTCAATTTTGTTTTGTAAATTGTTTTCTTTAATAAACATAGAAACGTTTTGAAGTTCAACTATCAACATAAATTTATAAATTTACATAAAAAAAATAATTCTCAAATCCCAATTATTATTCCTAGTCATTCGTTCAAATTTTAAATACCATTTCAATATTCAATTTCAACTTCAAAATTAAATTCAAATTCTATTCAACTTTAAATAGATTAAATTCAAAAATTTAATCGCCAATATCCTAGTTATATTGAGAATTCAATTTAAATCATCATTCAAATATTTAAAATTAATTAAATATTTTCAATTTAAATTGTTCAAAATTTAGGATCGTTACAATCTCCCCTACTTAAAAGAATTTCGTCCCGAAATTATAAGTTAGGAAAAACGTTTGCTAAAATCTCACCGATATTTATATCCTACGTAATTTTACCAAGTTTCAAACTCATAAATAAATATAGGATTCATTCCACTTATTTCATTTCACTAGTTTCGTTCATCGATTTCAATAGTCAAGACACAAAGGTCTTTTACCAAAAATTTTTTGACTTACAAAACTCAGACTTTTAAACTTGAAATCTTTCATGCTAAATATTTGCATATTATATCTTATCCAAAAGCTGTGGACTTTCAAGATATTCAAAAAGATCTTCTTCCTTAATTCATTAAGTTAGAATTATGTAATTCTAATTTCAGATTATTGATTTTCTATTCAAAGTTTTGAAAATACTTGATAACTCAAAGTTTAACAAGTCCATCGTCGTTCTCACAGACTTTAGGCATACGCTGGCCAGGCGCAAGACTACAAATCTCCAAGTACTAAACATACTTGCTTCAACTCCCAGTGAAAATACTTTTTTAAAAATCTTTTAAAAAATGGATATGGAAAGTCCGTTCCCCCATGGATCACAGTTTACCCGGCGGTTTCGCTACTATCTCAGTAGAATCGCTTGTAATCTCAGATTTCTCATCACTCCTGAATTTCGCCATGGTTGTCGCCTTAGATCGCGGTCCACACGGCGGTTGCGCTACTATCTCAGTAGAATCGCTCGTAGCCTTAGGCATCACGCCCCTCGAATTACGCTTCGGTTTCCAGATCGCAGTTTACTCGGCGGTTGCGCTACTATCTCAGTAGAATCGCTTGTAACTGTAGGCATCACGCCCCACGAATTACGCCAGCATCAATCACATAATCCCAAACACGATGATCCATCGTGGGGGATATCATATCAGTCCCATTGGACATTCCACTAATGGAATTCTACGTAGCTACGATTTACAATGGACACTCCACCGAGTTCCAATCACCTTCACACATAATAATTGGAAGGTACATTTCCATATCCTCAGTTTTTTAGAAAACATGTCATATACATATAGTACTTCATTTCACATTTCGTACATATCATATCTATGTAACCCTACACAGGATTTTCATAATAATGACTTTCCAAACTGATAGTTTTCGATTATATTCACATATATAAGTTACGAAAACTCATTTCACATTCACTACAAATAGAGGATTCCAATTTTCCATCACGTTTAAAATTTTCCTCTAAATCTATTTGAAAATTTAAGGTTATCTCAAACCTAATTCACATTCATAATCCAATTCATTATCGACTTCACATTCGATTTGGATTTCACGTTACATCGTCAATTCTCAACACATAATTGATGTCTATCGATATATAACCTCTAAGCTCGTACGTCTCAGAGAAGGGTGTTAAGCTAAAAGAATAAATTCTCCGCCACCACAGATATATATTTAATAGAGATCAAATGATATGTCATCAATTCATAATGTTAGACATACAATCCCTATCGACTATCCAAAATTCAAAGTTGAATTTATATTGTTTTTGGTGTCAAAGTTAAACTCAATTTAACTCAAAATTCAATCTTTTTTGGAAGATTTCCAAGTTGAACTAATCGTTCAAATTTCTCAAATTAATATCTTTACAAGATATATAATTTTCACACTTAGCCATTTGAAACCAATTTCAAATATTCATTTTCCAATTTATCTCTAAAAGATAAAATTTCAAACCTTTCATTTCATATTGGAAAACATTTCCATACTTATTCAATAATAAGTAATTCACAAATTCTTTTATTTTCAACACTTTGAAAATATTCAATATACTTGAATCAAAATTAAGTATATATTTCATTCTTCAAGGAAATCATTCTTTTAAACACATTTATTTGAGTTAAAACGAATGTTGCGTAAAACATCGTTACTACAACTCAAAATCACTAGTATAGGGATTCGGATTTAAGATAGATATATAAATCCCAATACTATAAACAACATTTCCTTTCGGAAACCATTTACTATAACAACAGTGTTATAGTCCACCATTTCCTTATTTCTCGAAATGCCTATTTCAACAATTGAATGTTGAAATCTATGTATTCGATAGTTAATGCATTTTAAAACACTTTCAAAACTATTAACTTTTTCAACTTCAACTTAATTTATAGTTTGAATCCTTCATACTTTTCATAGTATTAGTTTTAAACCGATTTCAAACTTTTCAATATTAAGTTTTCCACTTAATTTAGTTTTCCACACGTTTAAATTTAAATTCATCATTGAATCTATTAAACCTATTATGGATTATCATGTTGACAACTTCAAATTTGAAATCTAAATTTCATTTGAACTTTGCATTTACTTTCTATTTCCAAAATAGTCAACTAGTTCTTTAGTAAATTATTCATCAATTTAGTTCCATTAAATTCATATTTCCACGTTAACTATTTTAGGCAATAGTTTTAACTTGAAATATAAACTTTACATCAAACTCAGTTTGATTCATACAGTTAAATCAACAATTAAATTTCATTTCATAATATCACTTCCCTAAAACATATCTGTTTTATTCAATAATATATTCACTGTCAAAAATCGTGAACATGCTTTGTCAACCAATTTCATCATTTCTACAACTTATGTTTATTTTTAAAGGATTACCCACTGTCCAAAATCGTGGATATATCTCCTTTAATAAGCTATAACAAATTACTTATCAAATTCAATTGATTTCGAATTTATAAACAATCTTCATAAATTCCTTTTCTATTTATAAAACTTCGATTTATAAATCTTCTTATTGATTCAATTCAATTCAATTTATATAACTCAGTTTTATACCCAAGGTTCATATTATAAGTTAAATACTTATAATCCATTTATTCACTAAATAATTCTTCATCACATTTGAAATCAATTTCAAAAGAATTCAAAGTCAAATTATCGAGTTATAATTCAATAATTCTCTTGGTTATAACCAAATTAACATATCCCTTTATTTCACAATTATTACTCGAAATATTCAAGTTATTCGATTTAAACCAATTTAAACCAATTCATTAATTCGCTAGTTCACTTAACTCATATTTCATTTTCCATAAATCTCAATAATTAGAAAATGAGTTTCCGAACGATCGAAACTCAAATCTAATAAGACCTCACCGAAGAGAACTATCGCAAACTCACATTTAGAGAGAGGAATTTTCAAAATAATTCTAATTTTCAAAATACCTTTTTATTTTAAAGAAACAATTTCATACTTCTTTAAATTTGAAAAGCACTTTCTTTATAGTGGTTCTAGTAACTATTCATATTAAACATCATAAACTGAGCTTTGAGTAAACCAAAGCTCTGATACCACTTTTGTAACAACCCGCCGCTCTGACCGCCTCTAGTCGGTAATTAAACCAACTCGAAACGTTCAAAATGACGGATTGTTGTTCAGTTTATAAAGTTTAAACAGAATCAGCCACAGAATCACAGAATAATCATAATATTATTTATAAATGAATTTTTCTTACATACATCAGAGTTTGTACAATGCATTAAATTTTTATACAGCGGAATAATTTATCTATATATATATCTTTTAGAGTACAAGAAAATTTTCTAGAAAAATTTTAGTGGAGTGCTTTCCCCTCTCTCTCTAACTTCGCGGCCTGAAAATCTTCAAGCTGTAAAAATACTCGGTCTGACCCGAGCGTTAATTGCAAAACACAAAACACTCGAGTCAGGATTAATCTTAATTCAAGTAAATAAATTTGTAATGAACTGAATAAAATGGTAACAGAGATGACGAATCACATGAATCAATTTAAAATCTATTATGGATTTTCATTATTAACAACTTCAAATTTTAAAATCTGTCAATCATGTGTGGCTGCAGTACACACGTATACTTAGCACACATGTGCACTGCCTCGCCAACACGTGTGCAAGCTTAAATCGGACAAATCACTGCAAACTCGACTCAACTCAATGCAATTCAAACTGCAAGTCCAAAACAGATGCACAATGCACTAAGCATTGAATTAGTGCACAAATGAAACAACATCAGAGACGACACAGTAGAAAACAAACATGCAGCAGCAAGCATGCAATCCAGATCGTGTACAGGGCAGTGAAGCCTGTACAATTTACAGTGCAACAAGTACAGGGAAACAAATGATACAAGCTACAATTAAGCAAAACCCATATGGTCAGTGCACACGAACAATGTAAACTGGCACTCAGGCAGCAGTGTACAACAATGCAATCAACACAACAACTCAAAGACAGAGTACATGAAATGAAGATCACCAATACAAGTGCAGAATCAATTTGGCACCAAACTGAACCCAACACCATAGGAACAAGATGAGACAGCAATAAATGAGATTGCAAAGCCAAGATTTTTAACAAAATGGCAAAGGTCAAGCTACTGACCAGTCACACAAATGCAAGTACATATTTATACTTGATCAGTACACAAACAACAAGCTATAGTTGTGTGGGAGTCAAAATTTCATGGAAGTATGACAGAGAACTTAAAGCAATGAATCAAGTCAAGACCAATGAGACTGGTTCAACACAGTGACCCAAACAGTAGTACAACATGACCCAAAGTGTATACAAACAGTCAAAGGCAAGACACATGGAATAATGCAACACAGACCAAATGCTCAAGCCACCAAGATGACCAAGCAATGATCAGAGACCAGAAACAGACAGTGGCATATGTATATTGATGCAACTTCAACTTTTAAAAGCAAGTGATATATGAAATGTACCCAGAACTAGTTAAGTGACACAAATGAAGACAACTCAAGTTCAGTGCCACCAAAGTAAAGAGACAACATAAATAAACCAAAGTGCAGGCCAACCAGAAGTACAAGTGCGGGCAAGTGCACAACTTCACAACAATCAAGGCAATGCTCCTATGCAAGGAGCATGGTACAATGCAAACTAGCAACAACTTGAAGTCAATGAAGCCGAGGCACAGTAGAGTGAACAACAGCCTCAAGAAGGATGCAAGTTCGAAATAGATTCAAGACAAAGTCCAAATGCAACAAAAAAAATGGAATGCAACAGTCAAGTCTAAATGCACAAATGAGGAAACTGCAGTGGACAGTGCAGACAGAATGAAAGGTACCAGTAAATAGGGAGACACACATGAACATGCTACAACTTCAAATGGAATGCAACAGTGAAGTTCAACATTATCAGAGAGCATATGGAAGGGTCAGTGAGAAAGCACAAATCAAGATGGAGCTACAATGAATGCATCAATATGCCAACAACTAATGCATCAGTACAGAAGCAAGCAAGATCTGGGAAACAACCAGAATGGAGCAGAGACAAACATATGAAATGGCAACTGCAGTGGTACAAATGCAACACTAAGTATACAAGATACTTAAACAAGACTCGAGAAGCTACAGATATCAGTTGCATTTTTATAGAAATGTGATTTAATAATTTGCACAATTGTGAAAACAAATGTTGTATAGAAAATATGCAATTTAATAATCAAATCTTCAACAAGTTTCAATACAAGGCTCACACAATATAAAACAACTTTATAATTTACTGAGATTTTTGATTTAAAACTCAAGTTTTAATATAAATTAATTTACTGCAGGCTTTGGATAGAAGAAAGCAGTGCAGTGCTTGAAACAAACTTAAGCAAAAAAAATCAGTGATAAAAATCAAATCTGGGCTTCAAGTAACAAGCTTGTCAATATTATGAGTCATTTATCTAAAAGAAAATGAAGCACTGCAGAATTTCATAACAGTTTTCTTTCTTTCTTTCTTTCTTTTTTTTTTGTTTAATTTAAAAACCAATTTGAATCTCTGTTTTCAAATTATTACAAAATAAGAATTCAAACAATTTTGAATTCATCTTCAGATTTAAATTTCATTCTAAGTTCAATTTCAGATTTAAATTTGAACTTTACCTTTTAAAAAAAATTTCTTAAAAACAGAACAGTTCTGTTATAATAAATCTGAAACAAAGACACAGAAACCACCCTATTGACTTCGAGTCAAAATTCCTCTTGCTTCGAGTTTTTCCCCAATTAACTCGATACCCTACCCGAGACAGAACTCTGCAACCCAAACATCAAAACCTGGAGCATTAACTCACTGCAGTGACATATGCAAGTGCAGTATCCATCACAATATAAATAAATTCACATCCATCACATGCAGCAACAACCAAAACAAGCATCTTCCCTCATCAGTAAAAAGGTAAATCTTAATAGCATCTGTTCTTAACAGTTTAAATTTAAAACAATAGCATCTGCTCTCATCAATTTAAATTAAATTTTAAATAGCATTTGCTCTCTTCAGTTTAAAACAAAATTATAGTATCTGTTCTTATCAATTTTAAACAAAATCAAATTTTTGAATAACATCTGTTCTTATTAGTTTTAAAAACAAAATTGGGTAGAATCTGTTCTTAACAGTTTAAAAAAAATAAATTCCACACAGTATCTGTTCTTATCAATTTAAAACAAAACCAAATAGCATTTGTTCTTATCAATTTATAAATAAATTTAACAGCATCTGTTCTTAACAGTTTTAAAAAATATAAATTCCACACAGTATCTGTTCTTATCAATTTAAAACAAAACCAAATAGCATTTGTTCTTATCAATTTATAAATAAATTTAACAGCATCTGTTCTTAACAGTTTTAAAAAAAAAAAATTCCACACAGTATATGTTCTTATCAATTTAAATAAATTAACCGAGCAATTGATACCCAATAACCCCCAAAACATAACATGCAACCAAAATTCAATTCGAACAAATTCAAAAACTTGCATTAAAATCAATCATGAGCAAAGAACTCACCTTTTACCGAATCGAAATGGAGCAACTCAAATTAGAACGAGGCCGGCGCCTCGAAATCGGTTGAAGCCCTGATTTTGTGAAGGCGAACGAGAGACGAATCGAATTGAAGCAGAAATCTTTGAGCAATCAGAGGCGGCGACGAACGCCTTGAAGCCCTAATGGTTGAAGGAAGACGAAGACGCCATTTTTTTCTTTTCCTTTTTATTTTTTTTCGTATGACAATGAAATGATAGGGGAGGGGCTTCGTGTTTTATGGGAGAAGGAGATCGTGTTTGTGGTTCGTGGGTTATGGCGTAAATGAAGGCGTGGATTTAGCTGATGGGTAAGGTAGTGTATACTTTTTATTTTATATTTTTTTTTTCTCTTTTTTTTTTTCAATCTAATTCAATTAGTTTTTTTGTTAAAATTATGTTGTTAAAATTTTTCCAATGTAGTTACATTATATTTTACAAAATTTATAAATATGTTGTTTGAATTTTTACTATGTATATTTATTTATTTATTTTATTATATATATAATTATATTTTTATTTTTATTTTGAATTCAATTTTGTTTTGTAAATTGTTTTCTTTAATAAACATAGAAACGTTTTGAAGTTCAACTATCAACATAAATTTATAAATTTACATAAAAAAATAATTCTCAAATCCCAATTATTATTCCTAGTCATTCGTTCAAATTTTAAATACCATTTCAATATTCAATTTCAACTTCAAAATTAAATTCAAATTCTATTCAACTTTAAATAGATTAAATTCAAAAATTTAATCGCCAATATCCTAGTTATATTGAGAATTCAATTTAAATCATCATTCAAATATTTAAAATTAATTAAATATTTTCAATTTAAATTGTTCAAAATTTAGGATCGTTACACAGACTGAGTATTATATGTTCAGGACAGGATGCTTTGGAGCAGGAGAGAAGCTGGAGTCCGGGACGTATTATCTGTACCGTATTTATATATATCCGCTGCTATGATTGTATGGTATGTCTGATTGGTATTGGTTGATGTATGAGATAATATGATGATATGATGTATAAAACAGTGATAGATTTTCATTTTGTGTAAAGTTCTATATTTACTATTATATTTTATTCCGCCGCGACTGTGAGATTCTGATATCGTTTAGTTTCTTCTTCTTTTATCTCTTCTTCTTAACCCTAATGGTCTGTAATTCTGTGCCACTTGAGTTAATAGAGGTAGGATAGTGTTGATTCAAGGGGTACGGATTTGCGGGTTGTTACACTTGGTATCAGAGCTTAGGTTGGCGACAATCTAGGCTTTGGTGGGGAAATTACTCATTAAACAGAGTCAATAGTACTCTGTAATGAGTTGAGTGTATTAATAGATATGAGAGCGTACTTGTTAGTGAATATAAAATTGTTTTTATACTGTGTTGACTTATCGGTTGAGTGTTTATGAATTCTGGTCGGTGCGGGAAGTACAACCGTATCGATAGGGGTTTCTAAACTCTTAAACAAGATAAACCGACATAGTATCGTTTTTAAAGTGGGTAAATGAAATAATTTTACCCAAAATTATATTTTGATACAAAAGAAATAATTTTTTGAAATTCTTATATATATTTGATTGTTTGGTTGTTAATACTGTAATCAAATATGAATCTAAAATTTGATTTAAATTTGAAATGAGATGATATATAAACCAATGGGAATGTAAGATATTAAATTGATTTATAACCAAACGAAATTGATTAAATTTGATTCAAATAAGAAGAAGAAGTGAAATTAAAATTTAATTTAAACCAGAATTTTGACCTCGGAAAATTTGGAAGGGATTTCAAATGAATTTTAAACCAAGGTTTGGGAATTTAACATTGTGAAAATGTTAGAAATGTTTGCAAAAGCATTTGAAGAATGGGGTATTCATTTGATAAAATAATTTCGAATGGAAATTGGCTTGAGATAAATTTTGGATGAAAGGAGCATTGAACTCACTTCAGTCGCTGGAAAATAATCCTGATGATGCTGGCCACATCATTAGAATTCATTTTCGAGTTTCTAAAGTGATGGATTGCTACCAAAGTGGTTGATTATGATATTTGTTTGACTTGTTGGGTATACAAGTGGTTTTATAAATTTCAAGGGAAATTTGTTTTAATAAAACCAAGTGTTTTGGAATTGGGAGATTTGATTTGATACCAGGAGTGTATGAGTTAGTTATTATTTCAAATTGGTTTTAAAATAAATCCGGGTAAATTGAATTCTGGAGATTCTGTTTAGAATAAAAATGTGAAAGTTAAAATGAATCAACTATATAACTTGTAAATAAAGTTGATTTAAAAAGAATTGGAGTTGATATTAAGTAAGAAAGTGAATGAAATTTTAATCCTAAAATTAAAATTAATTCGGGTAAATGGAGGTAAATGAAATTATTGAAATAAATGAAAAATTGAATTTAACTTGGGATAAGTTAAATAAAATTGGAAATTGAAATTAAATTGGTTTGGGTTAAATTGAAATGTAAAATGACTTTGTAATTGTGGGTCATTGAGAAATAAATTATACCCACAAGCTATTAAGTGTTATACTTATAATCTGAAACTGTGGATTTAAAATGTGCAAAGGATTAGGTGAAAGAAGTTGGTATCTTTAAGAATTCAGTGATACATACATACATACATACATATATATATATATATATAATTTGGAATTGTGAGATGCAGATGGATTAAAACGAGCTATATAAGCTTTTAAATAAATAAGTTGGTGAACTTATAAAATAGAAATAGAGTTATAATCACAAATGGAAAATAGTGGAATAGTGTGGTGGGTTCAAACTTAATCTCAAATGAAATGTGAATTAAGATAAGGTAGAGTGAGATATAAAAGAAGTGAATGAACTTAAGTTAGAAAATAAGTTTTGAACTTATTTATGGAGAAATAAATTGGATATAAAGGTGAAATGTAAAATTTCTAATAATTGCATAAAGAAGTTCATATTCTTAAGTTATTAAGTATTATAATTTGAATTTGTGATTATAAAATGAAAATGGTCATATTATAAATAAATTCAGGGTGAATTGAGGAAGCAAATTAAAACCTAATATGGATTAGGTTATTGACTAAATTGTATTACAAGTAAATGGAATTTGTATTGAAATGAATAGAATTTTGATAGTTTGGTCAAAATTTGGAAAGTAAATAAAAATCCAATTGTGGCATGGGATTTAGATTTGTGGTATTAAATATTGAGAGTGTGAATGAATAATGGTGATAGTTTGAATTGTAAATAAATTCAACGGAAGGAAATAATTTAAAGTGGTTTCTTTGCTAATAAAATGAATCTAAAATGGATTGAATAAATAAGCAAAGTGCATTAAAATTTGTAAATGGATTGGAATTGATTTGGATGAGAATCAAATGAAAAGAAAAAAAATAAAATTTATATAAGAAGATAGTGAAAATATTTGTGATTGAGCCTATAATATTGTCTTGGATAGATTTTGTTTAGATAATAAAATTGAAATGCAAGTGAAAGAGACTTTTAATTAATTCTTGAGATGAAATAAGAATGTATGAGTTGTATATAAACCAGAATTGAATGATATTGATATAAACATATATGGATAATGAATTGGAAATATAAGATTTGAAATTTAATTCCATAACTGTGATAAAGCAAGAATGTTTGGGCTGTGAATAATATAGAATGGGATGTTATTAATTTAAACTTAAAAGATGAACTTGAAGTGAGAATAAGAAATTGAAAAAAAAAATTTGCAATGAAGTAAAATGTTTGGATTGTGAACCATGCAGAATTGAATAAAATTAATATGAATCTAAGTTGGAAATTAATTTTAAATGGTTATAAGATGTAGTGATGGTCATTTGCTTGGATAACCTTAATTTGCATAAGAATTGGTTATATTGTTGTATTCGGAATGGAGTTGGTTTAAAGAAGCAAATGAAATTGGTATTGAATTAATTGGAATAGGTTGGAACTTTATTAAGTGATTTTGCATATGAATGATAATGGATCATAAAAGTAATGCAAATACTCCAAATTTAAGGTAAAATTTGATTGTGAATCAATTTGAATTTAAATTGAAGTAAATTGATAATAGTAAAGCATACATTCATAATATTGAAGTGAATATGAATTGGTGGTAGTAATTATGAATTGAGAATGGTAAACTTGAATGTAAATCATTCAAGTGAAAAAAGAAAAAAAATGAAGTTAGTTTGGATGAAAGTAGAATGGGCCAAAATCTTAATGAATGGATTTGAGTATAAATGTAAGTGAGTTATAATAGAAATGCAAATGTATCAAATTGAAATGAAATTTTCTTGGTAAATCAATTCGAAAAATGGGTAGAGTATGAATTGAAATAGCGAAACTTGTATGTAAATCCTTTGTGTGAAATAGAATGGAATTTGGCATTAGAAAAGGAACTTTATGTATGCTATAAAATATGATTTACTTATGAAACCATGCAAATTGTTGATTGGATTATGAAATGGATATGTTTGGCTTACATTTATATTGGCAATGTTGTTAAAATGTGCATATCTTTGAAAACTGATGAGTTTGTTGAGTAAGTACAGGTATGGGAGGCATTCGAGAGAGTTGGAGCGCGTATGTGTTATATTAGCCGCTCGCTATTAAAATTTCCTAAAAAGGTACGCCTACACAAATATAATTGGGAAAATGATATATATATATATATATATATATATATATATATATATTGTGATATGTTTTGGTTTCCGACCGTGTGGGTCGATGTATATATATTTGTGTGTATCGCGATATCGCAAAAGCTCCTCCGTGCAAGGGAGACTCTACCAAAATTTTCCGGAAATTTTGGGAGTTATAATTTTTTTGGGATTTTGGGAAAATTTTGTTAACTTGGAAAGTTATTTTGAAATACGTTAAAATTTAAAGCCTTAGAGTAAATGAAGCAAATGAGTTTGGGATTGAGCTAAAGGATTGTGGAAAGTGAATATAAGCTTTCAACTAAGCAAATTGGGTAAGTAAATGGGTGGAGAGTATTTTCTATCCTAGCAAATTTCGGGGACGAAATTTTTATAAGGGGGGAGGAATGTAACATCCCGTATTTTTAAGCCTTTGAATTTGAATATTTAATTCATTTTAAATGTTTAATGTGGATTCTTAATTGATTTCGAAATGAATGAATTCGGGTTCAATCAATGAAATAAGCTATAATTTTTAATTATAGTAATTCCGGTCGAATTTGAATAATGGGAAAATAATAATTTAAATATTCGGAATTGAAATAAAAGTAAATCTGGATGTAAATAGTGATAAAAATGATTTTAAAAATTTATTTTGAGTTATTTGAGTGTAAATAGCGTGGTTGGAATTTTAGAAGAATTTTAAAGTTGATAAATTAATTTTTGGGATTTTATATTAATTTAAAAATGAATTTAATCAGATTTTGGTCCGGAATGAGCCAGAATGATTTTTAATGTGATTATAAATTTTATATGAATTATTGTTAAGTTAGTAAAATTTTAAAAGTGAAGTTTCAATTGATTTCGACAATTTCGGAAATTTACTCGAGTTAAAATAGCCTTCCGGGGCACAATCTTGAAATTCGACGAAACCAGTTCCATTGGATCCGTAATAGTTAGTTATTATCGGATTTCAATTTTCATAGCAATCGGAGTTGTCGTTTGACCGTGGTAGCTCGAAACGCATCGGAATCGTTTTGATCGGTTTAATTTAAAATTTGATCGTTTCTTTTCGTAACTCGCACATACGATCGAATTAGCTTACGAAACTCATTCCATTGTGTCCGGAACATGGAAAAACCATAGGAACGCCTGTCGGAACGCATAATTTGGAGTTCGTTTGCATATGAAGATAAATTGAGAATTTTATTAATTAAATAATATTATATTATATTATATATATATCCACATTTTCACTAAACCCTAACTTCAGAAACGAGGGCCGCCGCTCATATACGTTCAATGGCCGAAACTCTCTCGTTTTCTTCCTCCTTTTGCTTGAAATCCACTCATTGATTTCCAAATCCTCCAACTAATAAATCATAGAGAGCGTCGAGATCCACATGTTGAACGGTGGAGATCGATTTTCGTCGACCAGAGAGGAGCCTTGGGAGCCGCGTTCGTCGCATGTTGGAGGGGTTGTCGCGCTGCACATGGATGACCGAGTGCGAAGGTACTCTGGGCGTTGGTGGAGGTTGAGGCGCCCTTCGAGATGGTAGTTACCGATCGAGCTAAATCTCGTCGTGGAAGGAGCGGCCTCGAACCCTAGTTGCGTGTGATGGGTTTCTTTTGTTCCAGTAAACGTCTGCGTGAGAAGAAGCATAGGGGACGGCCTGATTTCGTTGGTATAATATTATGTAAATTGATGTTAAGGAATTTGTTTTAAATCTTGTTCAAACTATAAAAATTCATATCTAGTTCATACGTGATCAGATTCGTACGAAATTTGCGGCGCCGGAATCGCAGAGATGTGTACTACGAAATGGTGCAGTTCGGGAACCATTCCGGGCAAGTAGAAATTTGGGTTAAATCGAACGTCGTTCGGTTTAATTTAAATTTCGAACGCTCGCCGAAACGCAAGGTGAGTTAATCCCACTCACATCTGGAATGTTAGCTGGTTTAAGTAGTTAATATTTAAATGATTGTGTGATTGGTTGAAATGTTTATTTATATCAGCCTGGATTGATATATATATATATATTGTTGTGCTAATATTTGTGGATGCAGGAAAAACAGGTTGGAGGGATTCAACTGGATTCCTCATAATATAGTAATCATTTTTATAATTGATGATGCCTGTTTATATATTGTGATTGATAAATTTGGAATTAAATTGTATTGTGATGTTGTTGGATAAACTATAAACTCAGAATGTTAAATTATAAAGAAAATAAATTGGGTTTTAAAAAGAAATCAAGAAATTGATAAATAAAGAATTTAAAGAAATATAAAAATTGGAATCTGTTTTGGATGAAAAGAGAAAAAAATGTAAATTGGTAAAATTGGGATTTTATTTAAGAAAATTGCAAATATGATTTTTCATTGAAGAATTCTCCTAAATGTTTTATTTAAAAATGTTTTAAACCTATATTTAAAAAAATGAATTTCCGGGAAAGGGGAAAATGTGTTTGAACTTCGAAAGAAGTTATGTTAAGCATGGGATTGGGAATTTATGTTATTAAACATAAATTGAATTGAAATAAATCGCCTGGATTTATATGAAGGATACTTTGGGATGTTTGAATGGTAATGTGTTTCCCAGGGAAAAACCAAGTTAGTGTTTTAAAAGATTTTATTTGATTAAAGGTTAAGGTTTTAAATTGTTTAAAGAGTATTTTTAGGAAAAGTTTATTTTGAAGAAGAAATTAATAAAATTTGTTTTACAACTATTTGTTTTAGGATATTGGTAAAGGCTAGTATTTTTCTTTTAAAAACTCCACTTTTAAATTTAGTTAACCAAACCATTATTAAAATCGAGTTATATCTTATTTAATAATATTGTTTAAAATAGTTTTGAAATTTATATTTTGGGTAAATAAATAGAAGTAATTTACATATTTTAAAGTATATTGAGTATTTTAACTGTTTAAAAATCACATGTTTTGAACTTGGTTATTTCCAATGGGAATAAATGGTAAAGAACTTACCTTGTAAAGGAAGAACTTTGGGAAATTGTTTTCAAATGAGTTTTGGAAATTTGAAAATATATCTTGTAAAGATATTTGAGGCAAATAAATAATGTGGAAAATTATTTATTGTGTAATGGATGTTTGTGAATATGAATTGATAGTTAAATCATCGACTATCAATATTGGACAAATGCGTTGAACATTTCGAAGAGACCGGGATCGAGATTTATTTCTCGAAAACCACTTTGATCCGGTTTGTACGTTTCGTGCGAAAACGTGTTCGGAGTCGAAGATGGAGCAGTGAAGTGCAAGGGCTAGTCGCTACTAATCCTGAGGATATTTCCAAAATGGATGTAGTAGGAGTAGTGCCTTCGGTTCCGTTCGAACCCGGGACGGACTTGTATGGATGAATGCTTGCGAAACATCGTCAGGTGGGCGATGGGCATTCTAAGTGAAAACGTTCTAAAAGGTAACGCTTAGCCTCAAGCCTCATCAAATGGGAATGACTGAAAATCAGGGGATATGCAGCAAGGCTTCGTGGGTAGCCCCCACTGGAGAGTAAGGTCATCCCTGTCTAGATGTCCCTTTTTATTTCGGCTTAGTGGTGCGGTTGCTGATCCCAACCGTGGGGTGATCTTATTCGGAACTGTCCAGTAAGGGATGGGTCCGGCCTTGTGTTGCAGGGGATCGGGAGTGGTCCTCGGTACTGTGATCTAGACCACGTGCTGTGACAGGTGGTACCCCAGTGCCTAGTCATTGTTGGAAATCCATTCTCCCTACGAGCCTTGTATGAGTTTCGTTTGTATTCCCCACTTTTGTGGCTAGTAGCTGGAATTTAATCATGTAACAATTTCGGCTATTTTATAAGTATTTGTATATAGACCCTATTATAATATCAGAGGATTTCTATAAAAAGTGTTTTAGCTATCGTAAGGTAAAAACCCGACATGTTTATTTGCGGCGTGGTCTTACGAGATGTTTTTATTTTCAAAGGATTTCTGAAACTTTAATAATCAAGTTGGATGCATTGTTATTATCTGCTGGTATCCCAGACTGACTCGGGTGTTATTTCATTATAATGCTCGGGTCAGACCGAGTATTATATGTTCAGGACAGGATGCTTTGGAGCGGGAGAGAAGCTAGAGTCCGGGACGTATTATCTGTACCGTATTTATATATATCCGCTGCTATGATTGTATGGTATGTTTGATTGGTATTGGTTGATGTATGAGATACTATGATGATATGATGTATAAAACGGTGATAGATTTTCATTTTGTGTAAAGTTCTATATTTACTATTATATTTTATTCCGCTGCGACTGTGAGATTCTGATATTGTTTAGTTTCTTCTTCTTCTATCTCTTCTTCTTAACCCTAATGGTCTGTAATTCTGTGCCACTTGAGTTAATAGAGGTAGGATAGTGTTGATTCAAGGGGTACGGATTTGCGGGTTGTTACATCTATATTTAAATATAAAGGAATTATTGATGATGTCATAAATACATTTTATTCCCTAAAAATAATCTAATTAATTTTAGTTCATATTCTTGTTTAAGTAGAAAAATAAGTGCATGTATCCAGCTCCTTACACGATGTTTTACGATTATAGAGTTGTTTATCGATAAAAGGGTTTTCAGCCATTTTATTGGTATATTTTTCCAAAGCAACTATATTTTGGAACATTATTCCAAATTGTGTTCATTAGTATTAATTATCACTTAAAACTGGATTATTTACGAAAAATAATCTATATTTGAATATTTAAAATAATTTAAACATCTTTAATTAAAGTGATCAAATTATGGATCGTTACATACTTCCTTCCTTAAAAGAATTTCGTCCTCGAAATTATACCAAAATAAAAATTGGTAATTCTTACCCAAAACATTATTTTATAGACTCGGTTCAATATGATATAAAAAGATCATCCAATCATCTAATTCGATCTTTTATCTAAATCCACAACTTTACTTCCAAAGTAGTATTGATCCCCTGATCCTCTAGTGCGAACTCCGATCAGGCCTTTATCAGAATTTTAGTTTTCCTCACATATCTCTCAAACATGATAGAAAACTCACGTACCAACCACAAATCTTCATCAATATTTGTCGTCAGGGATCGAGCGATAAATCCTTTTTCAGATCGGTGTAAACACCTCAAAGCTTTGTACTCGAATCTTAGAATAAATTATGGGACGAAATAATCCACATACTTCATATGAATTTAATAATTTACAATGAAAACATTTCATAAAACTTTCATTCTTTATTCAAACATTTTTATAAAGATGCTTCTTTATATTTAACAATTTGCTAACATTTCTAAGTAGTTAGTCAAGTTAAAGATAACCTTTTGTTATAATATACCTCTTATATTATAATTTACTTCTATTAACCAATATCAAATGAAAAAACTTTGTATTTAATAAAACTTCTTTTGTTAATCAAGACTTATTTTGTTAATTTATACTCCTTTTATTAATTCTCCACTTATACCAATTTCAATACTTAAAAGGATTCATACACTTATTCAATGTAAGTATATTCACAATTCTTAAAAAGTTTTACTTACTTTAAAATGTAATCAAAGAGATTGAAACAATTATTATCAAAATATTTTTATACTAAACTCCTTTATAATTTAAACATATAACATTTTCTGTATTTTTATAAAAGATTCCAATAATTGTTATTATCTTTAAAATCACATTATTAAGGATCTAAATATACCCATAAGATTTCTTCCAAAGTGCCATTAAAGGGTTTAAAAACAAATGTTGCTAAAATATCGTTTACTACAAACCCCAAACCCCAAACCATTCATTAATAAATATACCATTTCTTAAAGCATACCTATGCTTATCAATTAAAATAATACACTTTGATCAAAATTGACAACATCAATTAATTTATCACATTATCTTTTTTACCTTTAGAAAATTATATAGATCAAGTTACTCAAAAATGATACCAAGGTACTGGGTACCACTAATAGTAATAAGAAGGGGAATACTTAAGAGAAGTGTTTACTATCCGAACATATCTCCTTTCCCATTTTTAGTCACTTTTGAGCTACTCGAATCAATTAATCAAAAGATTATTTTTCATTTTCAAAACCCTATTTTATAAATAATACCGTTGTTATTCCTTTTCCAAAAATCATTTGAAATTCCTTTCAAAAATACTGGAATATAATTCTCAAAAATTCCTTTATAAAGCATGTTTTATAAAATCACTTATATAAAACATATTCATAGGATTTATTTATCTTAAGTAAATTCCTTTAACAAACATCATTATTTATAGAATACCCCATAGTCAAATTGTGAAACTAAATTCATGAGGTATTCGTACTTAAACTTTTAAATTAAACAACTAACCAATTAATGACAATAAATGAGTATTATCATTTTCTTAATCAAATAACTATATTAAAAATATTCTTTATATTCAAAATATAATCCTAGGTAAAATTATTTCATTTACAAATTTTCAAAACCAAAATCATTTGTATATATCATTAAAAAATACGCACTCGTATATAATACTCTCAAACTCATTCTTGGGTGTTACTAACCCTATCTCTAATGAGTTACTCATCCTAGGGCATTACTAACCCTATCTCTGATGAGACTTTACCCAACCAAAACCAAGGTTCTCACTTAATCTTGTGCACTGATACCAAATGTGATGACTATCTCTCCGACCCTCGAAAATCGACAATAATACATCCTCGATGCTCATGTACAACAAATCCAAGTGCCGTAAAGGCGGTTCTCTAAGGATAAGAAAGTGAATAAAGATATAACAAAAATCTCACACGAATGGAATAACATGTATTATTCCAACATATAATCTTTACAGTGAAAATTTTAAATAAATTTATCCGACTTAAAAATTGATAGCTTTAAATATCTGTCCTTACAAATGCGGAATATAATAGTATAGAAGTATGGTGGAAATAAGATAATAGCCTGCTAAGAATCTTCTAGCACCATGCTTCGACCTCCTTCCAAATTTCATCTAACAAACCTGACTACTAGGCTACTTGGGGAAATTAGGGCACCTAGAGTTTAAGGGATAAGAAAAATAAACTCTCGGTCAATCATGGGATTGGTGTGAGAAACTCAAAATATGGATGTTTTGAAAGGAAATGGTATCTCATGAGACCACACTGCACATAAATACGGAACAGGTTTTTACCTTATGATAACCAAAAATATTTGCTACGTTAAATTATTTGATATTATTTTTAATGACATTCTTTGAAAAATGTTCCTTCAAATTATTATCGATAAAAGAGATGTTTAGTATATGGGTAATCATTTGATTAATTCATTCCTTTTTATCAAAAATATCTTTTAGAGATATAAAATTTTAAACCATTTCTTTCCGGTATATACGGAAACATTAAACCTCTCTTTATCTTTGGAAAATTATTTGTTTAAATCTTGACAAATATTTCTTAATTCATAATTAAAATTTTGATTGAGTTGAAACTGTCTTATCTAGGATGCTAATCCAAAACCAGTAAATATTAAGTGAGAAGAATCTATAGAAATCATCTAATTCTATTCAATAACAATTTCCGTATTCAAGTATTATGGGCGGAATAATAATGAAATCACCTTTTAAATCCCATGAATAGTACGAGTTCCCTCCACGGAATTTAATACCAAGTATAAGAAGATTATCTCCATACAATCCAAGTTATCTAAATTTGGAAAATTATATCTTTTATACTATAGGAATTTTGATCTAAGTAAATTAAATGTACTATCCTCTCCGATGGGCCAGTTCGGACGGCTAGGGAGGTCAGGCAACTGGTTTTCCAAAACCAAGCCTAGAGACTGCCTTTCTATCGCCCATAAGGTGATCAAATTATTTGATCGACTCTAAATCTTTTAACCTACTTATTTACTTTTAACTATTTTAGAGCACTCGGACTTTCCCTTCGATCTGTTCCATTTCTCGGTCGGATTTTCTATGACTCACAAATGAATCAAACCTGCTAGTCGTTTTCACACACTCATTTTCAAACCTCTTGGTCATCTTTAAATTACTTAATTATTTATTTGAAACAGTTTAAAAAAGATTCAGGAAAGAATAACTAAGTTAAAACCATTGTTAGCAAAAGTTATTAAAAGCGCTGCAAATAGTGTTTTAGAAGCTTATTTGATAAAAAAAACTTTTCGATCCTTTAAAAATACACTTTTATGAATCAAATCTCATTTAAAACATTTTAATAGATTTATAGAATTTATTATACATTTTTAAAGAATTTAAAATATCCGTTTTAAAACGTTACTACTTTGACCTTCGAACTGCCAAAGCGTGATTTTATTTAAAACTTGATTTGCTCATATTTAAAAATCTACTAAACGAAATCTCGATTTTCTTTCTTTGTTTGGAAACTATGATTATAAGGGTTTGGTAAATTCTTATTTCATAGCAATCCGACTTTGAATCCATCCTATAAATGGATTTAACTTTTAAGATGCGAAATCGTGAACCGTTATGCGACATGCCTATATTTGTCTACATTTTCAGTATTTATTTAAACTCTACCAAACACTTTTAAATGTTTATAAAACATTTCTAAACCATTTAAAGAGGTTTAAACATTCCATATATACTGTTTCATTAATAAAAGGAAAGTGATTTCCTTTCTGATTTTTGACGTGTATTAAACATGACTTGTTAATACAATCAAACAACCAAACATGATGATCAAAGCATATTAAAGATCCATTGCAAATATCATATAATCATCCAAAAATATAATATAAGTAATAGTTTCTCACCTTCAATCTTCCCTTGAGCTAATTTAAAATTGGCTATAGCTCCCTTATCACAAAATAAGACTCCACGAAATCAAGCTCGAGAGCTTGGATGGGCTCGGCCTAACCTTGGGTGCTTACGGCCTATGGTTAGAGGAGGTGGAGGGATCGGCCAAGGGTGGAGGAAGGTGTGGCCTTGGGTTTCTATGGTGGAAAGGAGGAGTTTTGAAGTTGTTTTGAGTTGATTTGCTACTATGTGTGTGTGTGTATGCATGTATTTATGTATATATATATATACTAATTTAATTTCTTTTCATCTAAATTTTCTTCATAATTCTAACAAGATAGAAAGCCATTAAAAACCTAAAAGTGGAGGAAGAAGACGAAGAAATTTATGTGAAAAAATTATGAAATGTAGATAGGTATTTATAGGAAATAGTTTGAAAATAAATATCATAATGTGTATGGACCAAAATACCCCCAACCATCCCCTCCTAGCCTCCCCTTAGGCACACGGAAGCCTATCCCCTCCATATGATGGACGATGTGGAGGTGATGATGGTGGTGTAAGGTGGGTTTGATGTGAGAATATGTTTGCTTTTTATGCTTATAAATATCTTAGATATTTTTCATATTTACCATATGTAAATATATTTCTATTTTTCCACCATTTTTATATGTATATGTGTATGTTAATATATGTGCAGACATGTCACAAAGGTGTACAAGTTATATAAACAACGTTGTATAACTTATATACGTCAAACCGTTATGAATTTTAATCTCGATTCCCAGTCATAATTTCACTTATTAGTTAACGTGCGTATATTTATAAACAAAATTTGTAAATAAATTTTTCATCATTATTAATTAATTAAAATGATCTTATTTGAATTATAAAACCATATAAATTAATATTAACAAATATTTACAAAAATCACTATTATATCGATAAAGCGATACGAATTTTCTTATATTTTCAAATCAAATATATATCTTCATAAAACTATTACGAACGATTTATTATCAATTTATAACTGTTTAATATGAATTATCATCATTTTAAAACAATTATTTGAATAACTATAATAATTATTAAGTCTCAATTTAAATTCAAAAACCTATATTTGAATATAAAGGCATATTAATGATGTCATAAATATATTTTATTCCCCAGAACTAATATAATTAATCTTATTTCATATTCATGTTTAAGTAGAAAAATAAATGCATGTATCCAGCTCAGTGCATGATATATTATGATTATAGAGCTGTTTATCGATAAAATGGTTTTCGGCCATTATATAGGTATATCTTTCCAAAGAAACTATATTTGGAACATTATTCCAAATTAAGTTCATTATTACTAATTATCACTTAAAGCTTGATTATTTACGAAAAATAATCTATATTTGAATATTCAAAATAATTTAAACAACTTTAATTAAAGTGATCAAATTACAGGTCGTTACAAATTTTATTATTATAACTTTTATATTTTATATTACTTATGTAATTTATTATGTATAATATTATATTAACTAAATCTTATTTAGTTAGTTTTTATTTAATTAACTTTATATTGGTATTCTAATACAACTTTTATATTGGACACGTCTAGTATAACCTAAATAGCAATACCTATATATCATACACACAATATAACCTTTATGGTATGATACACATATCATATATATATATATATATATCTATGTATGTATGTATGTATGTATGTATTTTTGTTCAATTAACTAACAGTGATAACCTGGATTTTTGGACAGCCGTTAATTGATAATTAATCGGATTGAATTAATAAAAATACTAATATATATGTAAAACAAATAAAAAATTTGCGAATTAAAGTGTCTATTGTTTGCGCCAAAAATGGTCACAAACCCCACATACCATGAAAGCAACAGTGTACGAACACAACTCGACGATATTCAAGCACAAATATCAGATCTCAACAAATAACAAACAGCCACTCAGAAATAATGAACAAAAACACAAGATTTATAGTGGTTCGGCTATCTCCGGCCTACGTCCACTTCAAAGTTTTATCCTTTTATTGATTATCCTTGTTGGTTACAGATGATTACAGCAGTAGCAATGAAGAATTTCCAGTACAATAGTTATATTGAAGTGTAGAAATGAATCCGGCAGAATCTGGACGTCCAATCGCCAAAAGGTCCCCCTTTCTGTAGGCTCTGGGGCTCTATTTATAGGCGTAGGAGGCTGAGATCGAGCTAAAACTCCGGGAGACTTCTTCTGGCGCATGAGTGGGCCCAGGCGACCGACCCCACCAAGTTTCGACTCGATCTGTGATCGATACGAAGTGATTTCGTATCCATCAAAAAATGATCCAATCGAGCTGAAACTTGGCAGGAACATTCCTTACCTTGTATGCAAGCTGCTGTGAAAATTTCATTGCATTTGGATCGGTGGATCTTGAGTTATGATCTATTCAAACTTGGGTTTTCCGTTGGCTGTCGTCTTCGAATCCATCTGTTTGAATCCATCACTTTCGACTTGATGGAGGCACGTGCGCGCGCGATCACGTGTTGCGTAATCCCCGGGTTGATCCACCTTGGGTGCCGAGTTGAACGCTTCCTTCATGGAGACGTGGACTTGCATCCACGTTTTATGCTTCATCCATATCCATAACTTCGCAACGGCATGCTCGTACCCATCGATTCGTGCCTTACCTAATGGATACGAAGAGAGCTTTACCTGATGGAGTCGAACTGAGCTCCGATGATCGATACGAGACCATGGACTCGAAATGTACCACCTATCCCCATCCTGATCGATACGAAACGTATCGATTCGAGAAAACCTCCACATGCTTGCCTAACAATCTAGGTGTGTTTCCATCGAGTCGAAATCCTCCTAGCCTTCTCTCCGATTGATGCGAAGTCATCGAGTCGAACTAGAACTTAATCGATGTGAACCCATTGATTCGAGTCCATGACGATCGACACGAGCAGTATCGATTCGAAGCCCTTCGCCCTGCTCTGCCTTTGATCGATACGAATACTATTGATTCGAAACACCATCCTTCGATCGACACGAAATGTATCGATACGAAACATCCTTCGATCGATGCGAAATGCATCGATACGAACCATTTCCTGCACACCGATGGATACGAACAGCATGTTCTTCCTACCTTGCATCGATCATATCTCCTTCATACGAACTCCGGTTAATCTGAAATTTGAAACATAGCCTCTCCTAGTCCTTATCATCGTCTCCAATCGATTTCGTCCCGATCGGAGCTCAACCAAATTTTGATGTCATCGATTGCAGCCGTGACTCCAATCAATCTCCAATCCTAATATCCATCATTCCTTGCCATTTTGTTGATATCCCAGCCTTGACCAAAAGGTGGGATAACATCTATAAATGGATTGGAAATAAATATTGGATTATAATATTTGAAAATGATAAGTATTATAGTGAATTAATATATATATATACACACACACACACATATAAATGTTGTTGTGCAAAACTTAATAATGTTGAAATTTTAAAGTATGATCATATACTAGTATATAAGTGTATATATGTTTTCTGAATTGGGAGCATTAACTTGAACTTAATATATAAAATTTTCAAGAGAGATTTAAAGTTATAATTCTATAAACACAAAAATAAATACTTATTCAGTTTAAATATGGTAGCTCAAGTTTAAATAGGAGTTAAATAAAGGATCCTACTTCTTTAAAGTATATATATGTTGTATACATACATAAAGGGATTTAACACAAAAATATAAATAACTAAATAAGTTTTCTTTGAGTTATATATATATGTATGTATGTATGTATGTATGTATGTATGTATGTATGTATGTATGTATGTATGTATGTATGTATGTATATGTGTGTATGTATGTAATAAAAATAAGAAATAGGAAGTGTTAAATAAGGACATATGATATAATAAATATTTAATAAATGCATAAAACACTTGTAAGTCTAGGATAACATGCATAACAACATGTGGCATATGTGTTTTTCTTTCTTTAAAAATTTTGAAACATAATTAGTGATGAAAAAAAAGGCTGGGCACATTCAAAGTTCTTCTTCCAAACTGAATTTCAAACTAAAGAGAAATCAAAAGTTTCAAACAAGCAAATCAACAAGCAAGGATCAACTCAGCTTCTGTTCAAATTCATGTTCAAATTCGAGATCATTGAAGAATAGATCAAATTCAATAAAACAGGGATCGGTTCAAATCAAAATATAGGTTTCATATTTAGTTGAAAACCAGTTCTCTGTCTATATTTTTACAGGTGAGTAAACTAAGTTTTTAATCTTTTTAGAACCTTGTGCATGCAGTGATTATTAGGAATAAAGTATGAAAAATGTTTGCATGTTTTCCAGTATAAATTTATTTGTATATATGTGGTTTTAGGATATGCATATCAATTTACAAATAAAAAATATATATATAACTCTGTTATTAGCTTTACAGAGTTCAAATTTTTTTGAAAAAATCTCTTATTTTGATTCCTTTTAGGGGTAGATGTGAGACGACCTGACTTTCTACGACCAGAAAATCGTATCATCTTTAAGAAAGAAAGGGATAGAAAAGAGAAAAGAAAGAAGAGAAAGAAGAAACAAGATCAGAATCTCAACAGCGGAACGAATAAATTATATTAATAGCATAAATATTACATAGTATACAACAACTATGAGAGTTACACAGACAATACATCACATACTAGATAGTTATAAACACCTGTCTAGTTATTACAATTCAATACCATACAAAGCAACCACTCAGAGATACCAACGCAGTGGAACACTAAATATCTGCACGCAGAAGCCTCCTGCTCCATTGCTCCTCCACAATTCGTTAAAGCTAACCTGAATCCCTTGGCTAATCGTAAAAATTTGAGTACCCAAGAGTTTAAGAAAAACAGAAATTAACTCCGGGTTAGACATGGGTCTGGTGTGAGTAACAGGTTAAAGTTGCTTAACTTTTGAAAAACCTTTGAAAAGAAAATGTATCACGTAGGACTTCCCACACATAAACATGGAAAAGTTTTTACCTTACGCTAACCAAAACATTTGATAGGAAATCCGGTGATATTATAATAGGTCTAAGGTTTTCAAGTAAATATGAAATAGCCAAAATTGTTACATCTATTAAATTCCAGCTACTAGCCACAAAAGTGGGTAATACAATCAAAACCGAGGGCACTTATTGGATTTTGGATTCCATACAATGGCATGGCTACCGGGGTACCGCCCGTCACAGTATGTGGCCTAGATCAATGTACCGAGGATCACTCCCAATCCCCTGCAACACAAAGCTGGAACCATTCCTTACTGAACAGTCCCAAACAAGACCACCCCATAAGTGTGATTAGCAATCGCACCATACAGCCGAAATAAAAGGGACATCTAGACAGCGGTAAATCTCGTCCTACTTGGGCATGACCACTTAGCCTTGCTTCACCTCCCCTGTTTTAGCCATTCCCGGTTGATGAGGCTTGAGGCTACGATTACCTTTATAGAACACATCACTTAGAATGCTCATCATCCACCTGACGATGTTCTGAAAGCATTCAATCCATACAAGTTCATTCCGGGTTCGAACGAAACCGAAGGCATTATCTCGTTACACTCTTTTTGGAATCACCCTCAGAGTTAATGATGATAACTCTTGCACTCTGAATCTTCATCTTCACTTGAGATTCACGATCTATCGTTAATTTGGATTGATGTGGTTTTCGGATATCCAAATATAGAAACCCGATCCCGGTCTCACCGAATCCAAAACAAGTCTTTTAAGGCCAAGTTGTTTTCAAGTTTAAAACAATTTCAATTCATTATCTATATACACACAGATAGATATTTCACAACATCATAATAGATAATCAACTTTATCATCACAACAGATAATCCACATTATCATCACAAACAGATAATTCATATTATCATCTCAATGCAACCAAAGCATCCATAACACATAGCATTACTCAACTCATAGCTGAGATTACAAACCATTCAAGTCAATCAATACCATCCATCAAACATAAGCAATGATTTAATGATCACCTTGTTTATAATTAATTTAAAATAAATTAAATTAATTACTTTATCTTTAATTAATTTAAAATGAATTAAATTAATTACTTCACCATTATAATCCTGCTTAACTTAACCATTAATTAATTACAAATTAATTAATTAATCACCATCTCATTATTCATTTCAATTAATCATTCCTGATTAACAATTTTCTAACTACAATAAGTAATTAGCTTTTAAATTAATTACACAAGTTAATTATACTTAACCCTTACAATAATTAAATTTTAATTACTTAATCAATTTATTAACTAAAATAAATTACATTAATCCTATATTAATTAATTACTTTATTTATTAATTATTCCTTGTTTAATCAATTCTAAATTTACATCATTAATTTTATTAATTAATGATTTCTAATTGCATTTTTTAAATTAATCAAACTATTTAAATTAATTACACTAAGTAATTAATCTTCAATTAAACCACATATATTAATCACCCTTGATTAATAACATCCAGTAATTAACCACTCTTAATTACTTCATCAATAAATTGCTCCTTAATTTATTCTCTAATTAATCCCTTGATTAATCCCATTCAGTAATTAACTATCCTTATTTACTTCATTCCATAAATTAATTACCCCTAATTAATTATCTCAATTAATCCCTTTATTAATTACAAAGTAATTTAATCCAAATTACTTCCATTATTAAAACATCTTTAATTACATCCAGTAATTATCAATTAATTACTTCCCTAAGTAATTACAATTCCATTAATTACAATAAGTAATTATTCATCAATTCACCAAGTGTTTAAATTAATTAAACTTAATTAATTAATCTAAACTAATCACATTAATCCAATTAATTACATCAAGTAATTAATTTATTAATTACTTCTATTAAGTAATTAAACTTTAACAATTACATAAATGATTATTATTAATTAATTAATCTAATTAATTATCAAAATTAATCACATTAATTAATTGTTAAATAATCTTAAGTTAATGACCTTCATTAACAATTCTTTAATTTCTTTCTTAAGAAATTAATTCAGATTAACCATTAATAATTACAAATTAATTAATATTTAATTACTAATTATTTAATCTCTAATTATTTAATTAATTAAGTATTAAATACAACTTAATTAATTCTTAATTACTTGAATAATTAATCTTTAATCATTAATTAAAATCTAATTAATAATCCTTGATTACAAATTAATTACCCTTCTTAATCTTAAGTCTTAATTAATTAATTTAAAAACTCTTAGTTACTTAATTAATCATCCATATTATTAATAAATTAAATAATTAATTATCCATCTTAATTATCTTAATAATTTAATGAATCCAAATCATTAAATTTTATTTATCTTTAAGATAAACATTTCTTACTTATTCAAGTATTTAAAAACAATTTGTTTTCAAATTTACTTTAAATTCATTTTAAAATTAAGATTTTAAAATGAATACAAATTTATTTAAACAAAGTTTTAAAAACAATCCAAACCTTTTTATGTCATATGTTAAAGATATATTCATTTCATAAAGAAGTTAAAAAGAAATTTAAAACCCAATTTATTTTTAAATTCAAATTAGTTTAAAAATACAATTAAACAAACAAGATTATTTAAACCATTTAAATTTTAAAAACTTTCATTTATTTGAAAACTGAAATTAAATTTGATTTCAGATTACTTCAACTCAAAACTTACTTACATTCAAACTTCATTTTAAATTTCTAATCATTTAACCATATTTTTAAAGTAATCAAACAATTTAAATTTTAACTTTATTTTAATTTAAAAACTGAAGTTTAAACCCAATTCCAGATTTCAAAACTCAGATTTAAACTTATTTTAAATTTCTATTTTACAATTTTAAACTTCTAGTTTAAATTCAAAACCACATATGCTTTTACACTTAAAAGTTGTTTACAAGCCAATTTAAATTTTAAAACTTAAATTATTTCAAAATAGGATTCGAACAACTTGGATTCATATTTAAACTCAGGTTTCAAACTTATTTTAAATCTCAGTTTACATTTAAACTTAACTTTAAAAATTTTAAAAAGAAGAATAGAACAGGTTTCTGTTTTATTTTTAAAACCTAAAACAATGCTACCCGAGCTACTTACCCTATTACTTCGAGTCCAAAACAAAACAACTTCGAGCAGAACTTCCATTTACTCGAGAACTACCTGAGACAAAATCCAACACCAACCCAAAAGCTATCATCACCAGAACATAGTACCCCGTGCACATGCACCCACGACGCCGCCTCCTCCGATCAACTCTGATGACTGGAACAAGTCATCGATCACCAATGCATCCCATATCCATCACCAAAATCCTGTTTCCCCCTCGAAATCAAAATCCAGATTGAAGTCCCAAACCTAGGACAACAGTACCCACTTCAATCCCAACCAGTCAACACCTCCCCATGAAAGCTCCAACCACCGTTACCCCTGAAACTCCGGCGAAGTCTTCGACAACTCACCATCATCCAATGCCCAAGACCCCAAGCAACTCGATCAACTATACTTGCCGAGATGATCAATTCTTTCTAGCCACAGTAAAACTAGGGTTCTAATCTTCAATCACAATCCATCATCACCAAAATGCAATGCAACCAAATCTGATAATTTTCCCATCCTCACAGATCACTCCTCCACCTACAGGAGCAAACTCGACCTCCAAGATCAAGCAGATCACCAAAAAATTCAAATTTTCCCTTTCCAGTTCAAACATGAATTGCACTTAACTCCTAATTCTAAAAATCTTAATTTTGGTTTTAAATTCATGATTTGATTCAAGTATTCCACTGATATTCCTAAATTTATGAACTTAGAAGTTCGAATTTTTCACTTATACTTATTTTACTCTGTTATTCATGGTTTCCAGTGAGCTTCTAAATTTATTTTCACTTAAAACAAATTTTAAATTTTACTTTATGATGAAACAACCAACTTTGGTTTAGAACTTAAATCCTAACAAAGCCTAGATCAAAATGGAATCAATTTTGTTTAGATTTTTAGTTTTGAAACTATAAACAATCCATTTACAGGTTATACAGTCAGGCACATATTCATGCAATCACATATATACAGAAATGCACCAAATATATACATACTACACATTCTAATTTCAGAGATGAACATGTAACCATTTCATATATTTAAATTTAAAAAAAATGGTGTTACTCACCTTATTTGTGAAGGGAAACAGAGTTTCCAGATTTTGAAAAAGCCCTTTGAACTGGATTGCCCATGCCTTCTAAAACTTGAGTTGTTTGATGCTTTAAACTTTCTTTAATTGTTGCATGCAGGTAGCTTAACTTCCAGATTTTAGAAGACGGAATGCAGGTTTTATTGATTCCCAGATTTTTTTTGAAAAATGAAGTTGCTTTTTTTGGAAATGTGTATGATAGCTTCAGATTGTTTTGCATGTTGAAAATGAGTTATAGGGTATGATTATGAAGAGTGATTTGCATTTTTGAAGAGTGATTACAGGAGTTCGATTTACAGGGTTTTGATTTGCATGATTTGTTTTGAGAATACTTTGCATTTTGAAAATGTGGATGGTTACAGATTTTTGAAGAGATGAAAATGGTTTTGCATATTTTCTTTAGAATGAAGATCATTTTGGAGTGAAAATGTTTCAGCTGAACATTTCCTTGCTATGAAATGAAAATGAGAAAAGGAATAGGAAAGGAAGAAGCATATGCTTATATAACTAAATTTATGATATATTAAAAATCAAAGAAAAATAAAAATAAACAATTTGACATTTGTCTTTAATACTTCCTTGTTTAATCACTAAACACATGTTAAATTATGTTCTAAAATGTTTACACATGTCCTTTTTCATTAATTAGTATTTTTAATTAAAGTGTTAATATAATATTATACTTAATTAATTAGTTTACAAATACTTAGTTATATATATATATAGATAGATAATTTTTAAGGAAATAAAACCATTATATTTATAAATAAAAACAATACATATATCAATCATTTGAAAATAACAATTTAGATAATTTAAATAAAATTTATAAAAGAGGTTGTAAGTTACTTGTTATTTAAATGAATTAATGTTTCATTACTTAGTTGTATTTTAAACTTCACATCTAATTTATAAATCATACTTATTAATCAATATTTTTAAAAAGAAATAAAACAAACATTTTTATAATTTTATTTTAATCTAAATTAATATTCAAACTTAAGTTAAAATATATTTTAAACAAATAAAACATTTATCTTATGTATTTAAAATCATATAATTATTTATAAAATAGTTTTGAAAAGCTTAATCATTAAATAAATCATAATTTCCCAATTACCAAAATATTATACAGGAAATTATTATCAAGGACAAAATTTCACAGCTTTTTAGCCTCAAGGACAGACCTTCAATATTTTATCCTGAAGGACAACTTTCTGTAGGTATCAGTTTTTAGTTATTGATAACAGTTTTTAGGTATCAGTTTGTAGTTATCGGTAGCAGTTTTTAGGTATCAGTTTTTAGCTCGGTATCAGTTTTGTTGTCCTTATGAATAATTTTGGAAAATGTTTGTTAATAGAAAACAATTTATTAGCTTATTAAAAGATAAATTCACTAATTAATTATTTATTAAAGTAAGATTATTAAATCAATTCAAATTTTATCTACAAAAATTATCAAATAAATTTAATTTTGAATACAGATTATTAAATTTATGTTGCCGAAAATTCAGGGATATCACAATCCTCCCCCTTAAAAGAATTTCGTCCCCGAAATTTAAAACAAAGGTAATTTAATAATCTCATTTAAGATTTAATTATAAAACACAACATATATTAATCATATGCTAACAACCAGAGCAATCAATTCACAAAATCAAAACAAATCTAACTATCCAGAAAAATTATGGATAGAACTTCGACGAGTTTCCCTGGTATCAATATCGGGATACTCGCTCTATAGAATCCAAACAATCAATGCTACTAAGCTACAGAGCTCCTATCTTATCTAGATCTACAACTCTAAACAGTGTATCAGACTCCAAACGAGTCTGACTCAACAGCTTAATCCTCTTGAACTGCTAGTTCTACAACCAGAAATATCAAACACATCCTCCCTCAGAGATACGTGAAACATACTGAATCCCGGTCATCCACACTGGCAAATTCAACTCTAGAAGACCATAAACTTATCTTACCAAAACACAGAAGAAACCTAAAACACTTCAGAGCTAGCTTCCCAGACTTAACAAAACTTATAGCTCCTTGGATAGGAGAAAAACTTAACCAAAATCCAATCTCCGACTCCAGAATCCAAATTCCTCCGTCTCTTATCCACAAAGTTCTTTGGACGATCCTGGTTTGCCTACATCTTTCCTGATTAGCTCAACCCTTGCTGATGCCTCTAGAAACAAACTGGACCAAAACAACCCATCACAATGATCTCCTCAAGATCAATCCAAAACCAAGAACAAACTCGACTCCTCAAACAACAGAAAACAGAACTCACTTCTCCTCATCTGGAAAAAGACAAAAGAGAAACACTCCCAAACTGCTTCCGCTGCACAACTCTGATCCGAAGCAGAAGAAAATGTAGATAAAGAACACGAGCACAAACTGGACAACACATCATAGAAATATGGTTCAACGGACCCATAAAGAAAACTCAGAAATTCCACCAAAACCTGAGTTGCTTCACCAACTCTATCTCAAGGAACCATCCTTCTACTAACTGAACCACCGTTACCAATCTTGGAATCCAAGCCGATAAGAAAACTCGATCTCCAGATGCGGACAAACTTCTGATTTCCCTGAAGACATCCGAAAAATCTCCAACAACCCAAGAGAACACTCAACTATCGCAAGTCACTTTTGCGATCAACCCAGCCTAATTCAAAGAAGCTGCTCTCTCTTTACCAATCAAAACAGCTTACGCTGGACTAGCCAATTCACCGAAGAAATGAATTCACACTGCTGCTTTTGAACTCCACCTCTAGAAAAAACTACTCAGCCAGAAGACTTCCTACCAACACAGAATACTCGGAGCTGTACTTCTAACACAGAAGCCAAAGACTTCCTAATCCAAAGCTCTCCGAGAAACTCGAACCTCAAAGCAAACAGAACATCCTGCTGGACTCAGCCACATCAACGAAACAGACACACTTCCTTACTCTTGTTCCAAAGAAATATTGTAACAACCAGCATATTTAACGATTATATATTTAAATGTTTTATTTAAATATAGCGCCGTTAGATTTTTGGGTCCGAAAAGCTACTTTTTGCAAACGGTCGAATTAGGGCTCGATACCACTTCCATTGAGTCCAAAATGGCATTTGGAAAATTTGGCTCTAAGCTGATGATGACGGAGGGTACTCAAGACAATTTTCAAGTGATTAGCAAGCTCAGCTTCAGACTTAGAATAAATAAGGATATCATCACTGAGCACAAGGACGAACTTATCGAGATATTCTCGGAATACTCGATTCATGAGATCGACAAAGAAAGCAGGAGCGTTCGTCAAACCGAACGGCATAATAAGACACTCAAAAGGACCATAACGAGTGCGGAAAGCGGTATGCTATCCTTCGCGACTCGCAACTGATGAAAACCTGTAGTGAGGTCAAGCTGAGAAAAGACCTTAGCACCACTCAATAGATCGAACATATCATCGATTCTAGGCAATGGATACCTATTCCTGATGGTTAACTCGTTAAGTTTACGATAGTCAATGCAAAGCCTAAGAGTTCCATCAGACTTCTTCACAAAGACGACCGCGGATCCCCACGGAAAAAAATTGGACTGAATCAACTGCTTGGACTCAAGCTCTAAAAGCTGCTTCTTGAGTTCCTCATTTTCCTTTGTAGACATCCTCGTGGGAGGATGACTAACTGGCTGCGCACCTGGAATGAGATCAGTGCGGAACTCAATTGCCCGCTTGGGTGGCAAACCCGAAACAGGCTCAAAAACATCAGAAAAGTCACAAGCAACAGGAATACGAGATATATCATCATCATCTCGCGAATCAAGAGAATGTAAATCCATTTCTTAATTATCCACATTCCGAAGTACAAGTAATAGCTGAGTAGCTGAATCCGGATGTCAAAGATATAAAATCCTCTCAGAACAAATAATCCTGGCATCATATCTCACTAGCCAGTCCATTCCCAAAACCATATCAAATCCGAGACAAGAAATAATGTGCAGATTCGCACGAAAAGAAAAACCACATAAAACAATCTCAACATCATCACAAAGCATATTAAGGGTCGCAGATCCTCCAATAGGATTCGCAATCCTTAAAGAAGTAACCAAACAAGAAACATCCAAAGATAAATCATCAACGAGCTTTCGCGATACGAAAGAATTTGATGCACCCGTATCGAAAAGAACTCGAATACTATGATCATGAAATAAAATAGAACATTCCAAAATAGATGGAGATATACCTTTGGGCTGAGAAGGACCTTCAGAAGCCTTAGCGGCATAAAGCTTGCTAGACTTGGCACCAGCCGGAACAGTTGGGCAGGTGGAAACATGATGACCTTCCTTCTTGCAATAGCGACAGAAGAGAGGCCTGGAACAAGCTCGAATCATATGATCAGGAGAACCACAATTGAAACACTTTCGAATGAAAGGTGTTCCTGCAGACTGAGGCTGAGAACTAGAACCACTAGTCTTCTTCTTCTTGGAAGGAAAAGACCTGGACTTCTGAAATGAAAATTTCTTCTTGTTGAGGTTCTTGGAAACCTCAACTTCATCACCACTATCACACTCCTTCTCGATGGTTTCAAGATGAAGTACTGAATCAACCAACTCCTCAAAAGAAAGCTTAAGCTGGAGCAACAAAGACTTCTTAAGATAATTCTTAAGACCAGAGACAAACTTCAAATTCTTCTTATAAGAAGTGCTAAAGAATTCAAGACCATACTGAGATAAAGCCTCGAATGATGCAACATATTCAGAAATAGAAGATTTCCCTTGCTTCAAGTCAAGGAAGCGACGGGTCAATAAAACTTTTTCAGATTCAGGAACGAACTTGAGTTCGAATCGTCCCCGAAACTGAGTCCAAGAAAGAGTAGACTCATCAATTTCAGCTACAAGAAGCTCATACCAATCAAGAGCACGCCCTTGTAATAAGCTAGAAGTTACATGAACTCTATCATGATCAGAAAGATCCATGCAAGAGAAGATACGCTCGCACGTGCGAAGCTAAGCTTGGACTTCAAAAATAGACTCGGAGCCCTTAAACAGCTTTCCTCCAAGATGAGCAAAATCACTGCACTGACGTGCAAAGGCAGACTTGCGAGGTGGAGAAACTCGAGGAGGAACTGGAGGCTGAGTGCTCCTAAACAATTCCAAAAACTGATCAGCAGACATATAAACGCCATCCGGATGTGAGCCACTGGATTGCCTAGCGTCCGAACGTCGTCCCCTGCCTCTTCTAGCCATACGCTGAAAGTTAAGATAAGAACAAGATTATTCACAAGGTAGATGTCATTAATATAATTGCGGAATACTACAGAATGAAATGCATTCCTAGACGTATTCCCAATTTCTATCTAACCTTTGATGGTAGAAGGAATAGAGAGACACGATGATTCAAAGATTTGTATCACTTATACACTTTGATGTACCGGAATATGTGCTTCTATTCTGTGTTTATCATATTTTGTTATGAACTCAGCTCTAATAACAAGCTGTGATGCCCCACCTCTATACTCACGCTAGCCAAGGACACTACAGGGTAATGCCGTCAACTAACACAGAGAATAAGGCTGGTTAGGAGCGACCATCTATAGCCTTGCTCTAACTATCTATTATAGATTGTCGCTCCTAACCAGCCTCAGTCTGCAGGAACACCTTTCATTCGGAAGTGTTTCAATTGTGGTTCTCCTGATCATATGATTCGAGCTTGTTCCAGGCCTCTCTTCTGTCGCTATTGCAAGAAGGAAGGTCATCATGTTTCCACCTGCCCAACTGTTCCGGCTGGTAACAAGTCTAGCAAGCATTATGCCGCTAAGGCTTCTGAAGGTCCTTCTCAGCCCAAAGGTATATCTCCATCTATTTTGGAAGGTTCTATTTTATTTCATGATCATAGTATTCGAGTTCTTTTTGATACGGGTGCATCACATTCTTTCGTATCGCGAAAGCTCGTTGATGATTTATCTTTGGATGTTTCTTGTTTGGTTACTTCTTTAAGGATTGCGAATCCTATTGGAGGATCTGCGACCCTTAGTATGCTTTGTGATGATGTTGAGATTGTTTTATGTGGCTTTTCTTTTCGTGCGAATCTGCACGTTATTTCTTGTCTGGGATTTGATATGGTTTTGGAAATGGACTGGCTAGTGAGATATGATGCCAGGATTATTTGTTCTGAGAGGATTTTATATCTTCGACATCCGGATTCGCCTACTCAGCTATTACTTGTACTTCGGAATGTGGATAATTACGAAATGGCTTTACATTCTCTTGATTCGCGAGATGATGATGATATATCTCGTATTCCTGTTGCTTGTGACTTTCCTAATGTTTTTGAGCCTGTTTCGGGTTTGCCACCCAAGCGGACAATTGAGTTCCGCATTGATCTCATTCCAGGTGTGCAGCCAGTTAGTTGTCCTCCCACGAGGATGCCTACAAAGGAAAATGAGGAACTCAAGAAGCGGCTTTTAGATCTTGAGTCCAAGCAGTTGATTCAGTCCAGTTTTCTCCATGGGGATCCGCGGTCGTCTTCGTGAAGAAGTCTGATGGAACTCTTAGGCTTTGCATTGACTATCGTAAACTTAATGAGTTAACCATCAGGAATAGGTATCCATTGCCTAGGATCGATGATATGTTCGATCTATTGAGTGGTGCTAAGGTCTTTTCTCAGCTTGACCTCGTTATAGGTTTTCATCAGTTGCGAGTCGCGGAGGATAGCATACCGCTTTCCGCACTCGTTATGCCGTTCGGTTTGACGAACGCTCCTGCTTTCTTTTTCGATCTCATGAATCGAGTATTCCGGGAATATCTCGATAAGTTCGTCCTTGTGTTCATTGATGATATCCTTATTTATTCTAAGTCTGAAGCTGAGCTTGCTAATCACTTGAAAATTGTCTTGAGTACCATCCGTCATCATCAGCTTAGAGCCAAATTCTCCAAATGCCATTTTTGAGAGAATAAGGTTAAGTTCTTAGGCCATGTTGTATCTTTCGATGGCATTTCTGTCGATCCCTCAAAGATCGAAGCCATCCAGAATTGAAAGAGGCCTGAGAATGTGCATGAGATTCGTAGTTTCCTTAGATTGGCGGGTTATTACCGTCGGTTCATTAAGGATTTTTCCTATGTTGTGCTTCCTCTCACCAGCTTTACTCGAAAAGGCATTCTTTATAATTGGTCTGACAAGTGTGAAGCTTCCTTTCTGTCATTAAAGGAACTTCTCACTAATGCTCCTATTTTGGTGGTTCCCGAAGGGAATCATGATCTTGTTGTTTACACCGATGCTTGTGGTAGTGGTCTCGGTGCTGTTCTTATGCAGAAGGATCGGGTAGTTGCTTATGCTTCTAGGCAACTGCATCCGAATGAAGTTTGCTTTGCCACTCATGATCTTGAGTTAGCCGCCATTGTCTTTGCCTTGAAGATTTGGCGACACTATTTATTGGGCGAGCGCTTCATTCTCTATACCGATCATAAATCCTTGAAGTATTTGTTCACTCAGAAGGAACTCAATATGAGACAACAGCGTTGGCTCGAGTTTCTTGCCTCCTATGACTTTGATATCCAGTATACCCCTGGAAAGGGTAATCGTGTTGTTGATGCGCTTAGTCGCAAACATTCGGCTGTTATTTCCATGATGCTTGCTGAATGGGATATTCTTGAGACTCTATCTTTTTTTGAAATTCGTGATCGAGGTTCATCTTCTGATTCTCCTATTCTATTATTTAGTTTGGGAGCTCGACCCATTTTATTGGATCGTATTGCCGATGCCCAACGGCGTGATCCTGATTTGTTGCATCTTATTCAACTTTGTGAGTCTGGATCCTGTGATGAGGCGTTGCGGGATTTTAGCATTGATTCTCATGGGTGTCTTGACAAGAAGAACCGTCTTTTTGTGCCTTTTGATTTTGCACTTAGACATGACATTCTTGATGACTGTCACCGTTCTAAGTATACCATTCATCCTGGTAGTAGTAAGATGTATGCCGATATGCGTCGTCTTTATTATTGGGAAGGCATGAAGTGCGATGTGGTGAGTTATGTGAGTAATTGCATAACTTGTCAGCCTATTAAGGCCGAACATCAGCGTCCTTCGGGTCTTCTTCAGCCTCTAGAGATTCCATTGTGGAAATGGGATCAGATTTCTACGGATTTCATTGACAGCCTACCTCGTTCGAGATCGGGCCATTCTAGTATCTGGGTTATTGTTGATCGCCTCACCAAGTCTGCTCATTTTATTCCTATTAAGTCTAATAGGACTGCTTCGCATTTATCTAAGTTGTATGTCAAGGAAATCGTGAGACTTCACGGTGTTCCTAGTTCTATTGTGAGTGACTGTGATCCTTTATTCACGAGTCATTTTTGGAAGAGTCTTCAGCAAGCTTTGGGGTAAAAGCTTAATTTTAGCACAGCTTATCATCCGTAGTCTGATGGACAGACTGAACGAGTGAATCGTATCTTGGAAGATCTCCTCCGTATTTGTATTTTTGATTTTGGTGGTAGTTGGGAGGATCACCTACCTCTTGTAGAGTTCTCCTACAACAATAGTTTTCAGTCTAGTATCGGTATGGCTCCTTTCGAAGCTTTATATGGAAGGCAACGTCGATCACCTTCTTGTTGGTTGGAATCTGGGGAGAAGCTTATTCTTGGTCCAGATTTTGCTCGTGACTCTTCCGAGAAGATTGATCTTATTTGGTTGAGAATGAAAGAGGTACAGAGCCGCCAGAAATCCTACACGGACAACCGTAGGAAGCCTCTCGAATTCTCGATTGGTGATCTTGTCTTTATTCGCATTTCTCCTGTGAAGGGGGTTATGCGTTTCAGTACAACTGGGAAATTGGCTCCTCGCTTTATAGGACCATTTTCTATTACTGAACGTATTGGCTCCATGGCTTATAGAGTTTCACTTCCAGCTCATTTATCTAGCATTCATGACGTGTTTCATGTCTCTCAACTTCGGAAGTATCTTCGAGAGTCGAATTCTATTATCGAATCTCCTGATTTGCGAGAACTTGAGATCTCACCGGACTTATCTATTGTACAGCAGCCTATTCGTGTACTTGACACGGAGGTGCGAAACCTTCGGAACAAGGATGTGCCACTCATTAAAGTTCAATAGTCCGCTAACCCCAATGACTGTACTTAGGAAACCAGAGAGTTTATCGAGCGATCTTATCCGGGTTTTCTATCTTTGCTTGGCAACGGTGAGAATATCTTTTCGTCTCAAGCTTATTTCCTTTTCCTTTTGGGATGATGTATGTATGTAGTTGTTACAAATATCGTCTCTGGGAATTGCGGGGACGCAATTTTGTAAGGAGGGGAGATCTGTAACAACCCGCATATTTAACGATTATATATTTAAATGTTTTATTGAAATATAGCGTCGTTAGATTTTTGCATCTGAAAAGCTACTTTTTGCAAACGGCCGAATTAGGGCTCGATACCACTTCCATTGAGTCCAAAATGGCGTTTGCGATCTTTTTGAGTATAAACTTTGATATGTTTAGAGTAAGTTGAATTTTGCTACTTTTTCTAATTGGGTTTTGGGTTTGGGTTCAGCCCATTTGCTAGTTTAATACCCTAACTCAGTCCCTCTCTTCCCCATTCACTCATTTTCACTTCTAAACTCAAGCTAAAACTGAAAATGGGGGAAAGGAAGAGGAATTAGAAATTCTAAGCCCTAATTCTTCTTGCAAACTTGAATTCTTGCTCCAAAATCAAAGAGAAGCTATTGGGAAGCCTCCTCTTCATCTTCTCCAACTCTTTTCCTCTTCAATTTCAGAAAGTTTCCTAAACCTAACTTAGGAAATACTTGTTTTGATCTTAGATTGAAGCTTGTTGGGTTGAAGTAGAGATTGGTTGGTCTTCTCCTTGTGATTGAGCTCGTTCTTCTTTGTTTTGGGTTAAAGGTGAGATTTTTATCTCACATCTATGACTATAATTATCTTTGGTTGTTAGGTATGAATTCCTAACACTATTTCATGTGCATTTGCTTTTGGTTTGGGTTGAATTGGTGAATATTCCAATTTTTAATGTTTTGGGTCCAAAACTTTAAAATCCTAACTTTGATGTTTTGATCATGTTTTGGTGATGCATCGAGGAGCATATAGGGCCGGGTTGCCGATTGGCATAAACCCTTAGAGCCAATGTTTGTCCGGTTGCATTTTGGAAGAGTTTGCTCTTCATTTGAATAGGCTGAAAAACAGCCCACGCATGGTTTAGTCGACTGAATTCTCTGTTCAGTCGACTGAACCTGGAAACAGAAAGTTTCCAGGCAAGATTCAGTTGACTGAATTCTCTGTTCAGTCGACTGAACCTGGAAACAGAAAGTTTCCAGGCAGAATTCAGTCAACTGAAAATCTCTGTTCAGTCAACTGAATTTGCTGTTTAGCCAACTGGATTCTCTGTTTAGTCAACTGAATTTGCTATTTCAGCCCACTTTGCCTTTTGAGATTGAATTTCCAATTTGAATCGATTCGTGATGATCCTATTTGTTGTCATCATTTATTTTGACTTTGATGATTCCTTTTTAATTTCAATCCACGGTTTTTTATAAAATAATCTTTTAAATTGTATTAAAAGCTTGCTTCTCTAATTTATAAATTCTATTTAAACGCACACACATAATTTCGCACTTCGAGCGGAGTGGAAAGGAGATTAAATGGTTAAGTAAAACACGGACCATGAACCCATGCGTTTATCTTTCCGATTAATCCCCGACCTATTCGATTGATTGTTTTTACCTTTTGGTCTGGTTTACTAATGAGATGAGGTAAACTTTGTACTGCTTTGAGTGCGAAATTAACTAACGGATAGTAAACCGTTTAGTGCGAACGAGTGGTTATGGGACTCATGTTACCACTTTTCAGATTCCTTTTCGAGAGTTGTGACACATTCTGCCAGTTAGTGGTGTCCAGTACTGGGCCTTTGGACCTTCACCACTGCGGTTTGTTGCCTTCGGGTGTGTTGCCTTCGGGTTTGCACCTTCAGGTTTGTTGCCTTCGGGTATGTTGCCTTCGGGTATGTTGCCTTCGGGTTTGTACCTTCGGGTTTGTGCCTTCGGGTTTGTTGCCCTATTGTATCGCTTTCGGAGTTGGTCTTTATGAGCCGCTCGAGTGATATTTGGGTTTGGAGCCTTCGGGCTTATGGATCCTTGTTTATACAGTACTGAGCTCGAGAAATCTTTTGTTTTCGTTGATATGTATATTCCCTAGGTATCGCTCTTCGGTGTTGGTCTTTTTGAGCCGCACGATATATAGCTGTTACTTTATGGAACTTGTGTTACCTTTAATGGTATTTGTTATTGCCTTTTTGGCTTGTTTTGGGATATTCATATCCTTTGTTTATTTGAATTGCCAATGAGATGAGGCTTGTTCTGTTATGACTCATCTTTTATTAGATGATTGTGTTATCTCCTGTAGAGATATTTGTTATACTTTGTGATCTTGCAGGTTATTGTTGTTCAGTTTATCTAACTGATTTGGTTAGCTAGACTGATCCGTGTATTTCGTACTCGAGTCAGACCGAGTTGTTTCAGGTTAGGTGCTTTTGGACTTAGCCTATTTTGCTTCTGCATGGACTATTCAGCTTGTTCCTTTTTGTTATAGCTTTTGTGTAGTCCTATTTTGTTGTAACTCTAATATGTATTCTTTTGGATTCATCTGTATATTGTAGTTTGCTATACCACTTGACGTGTATCAGTTTGTAAACTCTGTTATGTATCAATATACGTGTATATGATGATCAATTGTTCTTTGATGTATATTACATTTAAGTTGTTATATTCTGTTCTGATAGATTCTCCAACCACCTATGGTTTTGTTTAAGTATTCATTGGGTATGTCGACTTGCTTGGTATGTCTATTGTCGATGTATTCAATAGATAGTTAGAGCAAGGCTATAGATGGTCGCTCCTAACCAGCCTTATTCTCCGTGTTAGTTGACGGCATTACCCTGTAGTGTCCTTGGATAGCATGGGTATAGAGGTGGGGCGTCACAAATATCTTCGAAAACATCCATAGTCACTGCATCTCATCATGCAGCTACTACTTCCTGAGGTATCAAGATACCATCACTCACTTCTGCCAAACCGATAGATCCAAACTCTACTCATCCAACATCTGCACTTCAAAGATAAACTCCGAACCTTTAGAAGGTTTCCTTCAGAGATCGATGAAATCCCTACACTAAGCAAAGCTCACCCGAGACGGTATTAGGTCTACAGTCTCGATAGATACACTTCCAACCTCATACACACAAACTCCAACCAATGGTAGTAGTCGTGTTACACACACCACTACCCACTCTACCTTTATAACTTATATTGGAAAACCTGTACGGGTAACCCAACAAATAGGTAGAAATAAAATATAAATATATATATATATATATATATATTAAAAATACAAATACGCTCTCTCAAGATAGACACCACTCCAGAGTCTAGGTATTCGCTCAACCTAGCACTCTGATACCAAATGAGATGACCCGACTTTCTACGACCAGAAAATCGTATCATCTTTAAGAAAGAAAGGGATAGAAAAGAGAAAAGAAAGAAGAGAAAGTAGAAACAACATCAGAATCTCAACAGCGGAACGAATAAATTATATTAATAACATTAATATTACATAGTATACAACAACTACTAGAGTTACACAGACAATACATCACATACTAGACAGTTATAAACACATGTCTAGTTATTACAATTCAATACCATACAAAGAAACCACTCAGAGATACCAACACAGCGAAACTCTAAATATCTACACGCATAAGCCTCCTGCTCCATTGCTCTTCCATAATTCGTTAAAGCTAACCTGAATCCCTTGGCTACTCGTAAAAATTTGAGTACCCAAGAGTTTAAGAAAAACAGAAACAAACTCCGAGTCAGACATGGGTCTGGTGTGAGTAACAGGTTAAAGTTGCTTAACTTTTGAAAAACCTTTGAAAAGAAAAGGTATCACGTAAGACTTCCCACACATAAACATGGAAAAGTTTTTACCTTACGCTAACCAAAACATTTGATAGGAAATCCGGTAATATTATAATAGGTCTAGGGTTTTCAAGTAAATATGAAATAACCGAAATTGTTACATCTATTAAATTCCAGCTACTAGCCACAAAAGTGGGTAATACAATCAAAACCGATGGCACTTATTGGATTTTGGATTCCATACAATGGCAGGGCTACCGGGGTACTGCCTGTCACAGTACGTGGCCTAGATCAACGTACCGAGGATCACTCTCAATCCCCTACAACACAAAGCCGGAACCATTCCTTACTGAACAGTCCCGAACAAGACCACCCTGCAGTTGTGATCAGCAACCGCACCACACAGCTGAAATAAAAGGGACATCTAGACAGGGGTAAATCTCGTCCTACTTGGGCATGACCCACTTAGCCTTGCTGCACCTCCCCTGTTTTAGCCATTCCCGGTTGATGAGGCTTGAGGCACGATTACCTTTATAGAACACATCACTTAGAATGCTCAACGTCCACCTAACGATGTTCTGAAAGCATTCAATCCATACAAGTTCGTTCCGGGTTCGAACGAAATCGAAGGCATTATCTCGTTACACTCATTTTGAAATCACCCTCAGAGTTAACGACGATAACCCTTCCACTCTGAATCTTCATCTTTACTTGAGATTCACGACCTATCGTTAATTTGGATCGATGTGGTTTTCGGATATCCAAATATGGAAACCCGATCCCGGTCTCACCGAATCCAAAATGTGTCTTTTAAGGCCAAGTTGTTTTAAAGTTTAAAACAATTTCAATTCATTATCCATATACACACAGATAGATATTTCACAATATCATAATAGATAATCAACATTATCATCACAATAGATAATCCACATTATCATCACAAACAGATAATTCATATTATCATCTCAATGCAACCAAAGCATCCATAACACACAATATTACTCATCTAATAGCTGAGATTACAAACCATTCAAGTCAATCAATACCATCCATCAAACATAAGAAATGATTTAATGATCACCTTATCTATAATTAATTTAAAGTAAACTAAATTAATTAATTTATCTTTAATTAATTTAAAATTAATTAAATTAATTACTTCATCATTATAATCCTACTTAACTTAACCATTAATTAATTACAAATTAATTAATTAATCACCATCTCATTATTCATTTCAATTAATCATTCCTGATTAACAGTTTTCTAATTACAATAAGTAATTAGCTTTTAAATTTAGTTACACAAGTTAATTATACTTAACCCTTACAATAATTAACTTTTAATTACTTAATCAATTAATTAACTAAAATTAATTACATTAATCCTATATTAATTAATTACTTCATTTATTAATTATTCCTTGATTAATCAATTCTTAATTTACATCATTAATTTTATTAATTAATGATTTCTAATTACATTTTTTAAATTAATCACACTATTTAAATTAATTACACTAAGTAATTAATCTTCAATTAAACCATATATATTAATCACCCTTGATTAATAACATCCAGTAATTAACCACTCTAAATTACTTCATCAATAAATTGCTCCTTAATTTATTCTCTAATTAATCCCTTGATTAATCCTATTCAATAATTAACTATCCTTAATTACTTCATTCCATAAATTAATTACCCTAATTAATAATCTCAATTAATCCCTTGATTAATTACAAAGTAATTTAATCCAAATTACTTCCATTATTAAAACATCTTTAATTACATCTAGTAATTATCAATTAATTACTTCCCTAAGTAATTACAATTCCATTAATTACAATAAGTAATTATTCATTAATTCACCAAGTGTTTAAATTAATTAAACTTAATTAATTAATCTAAACTAATCACACTAACCCAATTAATTACATCAAGTAATTAATTTATTAATTACTTCTATTAAGTAATTAAACTTTAACAATTACATAAATGATTATTATTAATTAATTAATCTAATTAATTATCAAAATTAATCACATTAATTAATTGTTAAATAATCTTAAGTTAATGACCTTCGTTAACAATTCTTTAATTTCTTTCTTAAGAAATTAATTCAGATTAACCATTATTAATTACATATTAATTAATATTTAATTACTAATTAATTAATCTCTAATTATTTAATTAAATAAGTGTTAACTGCAACTTAATTAATTCTTAATTACTTGATTAATTAATCTTTAATCATTAATTAAAATCTAGTTAATAATCCTTAATTACAAATTGATTACCCTTCTTAATCTTAAGTCTTAATTAACTAATTTAAAAACTCTTAATTACTTAATTAATCATCCATATTATTAATAAATTAAATAATTAATTATCCATCTTAATTATCGTAATAATTTAATGAATCCAAATCATTAAATTTTATTTATCTTTAAGATAAACATTTCTTACTTATTCAAGTATATAAAAACAATTTGTTTTCAAATTTACTTTAAATTAATTTTAAATTTCATTTTAAATTTAAGATTTTAAAATGAATACAAATTTATTTAAACAAAGTTTTAAAAACAATCCAAAACCTTTTTATCTCATATGTTGAAGATACATTCATTTCATAAAGAAGTTTAAAAGAAATTTAAAACCCAATTTTTTTAAATTCAAATTAATTTAAAAATACACTAAAACAAACAAGATTGTTTAAACCATTTAAATTTTAAAAACTTTCATTTATTTCAAAACTGAAATTAAATTTGATTTCAGATTACTTAAACTCAAAACTTACTTACATTCAAACTTCATTTTAAATTTCTAATCATTTAATCATATTTTTAAAGTAATCAAACAATTTAATTTTAAACTTTATTTTAATTTAAAAACTGAAGTTTAAACTCAATTCCAGATTTCAAAATTCAGATTTAAACTAATTTTAAATTTCTATTTTACAATTTTAAACTTCCAGTTTAAATTCAAAACCACATATGCTTTTACACTTAAAAGTTGTTTAAAACCCAACTTCAATTTTAAAACTTAAATTATTACAAAATAGGATTCAAGCTACTTAGATTCATATTTATACTCAAGTTTTAAACTTATTTTAAATCTCAGTTTACATTTAAACCTGACTTTAAAAATTTTAAAAAGAAGAACAGAACAGGTTTCTGTTTTATTTTTAAAACCTGAAACAATGCTACCCGAGTAACTTACCCTATTACTTCGAGTCTAAAACAAAACAACTTCGAGCAGAACTTCCATTTACTCGAGAATTACCCGAGACAAAATCCAACACCAACCCAAAAGCTATCATCATCAGAACATAGTACCCCGTGCACATGCACCCACGACGCTGCCTCCTCCAATCAACTCTGATGACTGGAACAAGTCATCGATCACCAATGCATCCCATATCCATCACCAGAACCTTGTTTCCCCCTCGAAATCAAAATCCAGATTGAAGTCCCAAACCTAGAACAATAGTACCCACTTCAATCCAAACCATTCAACACCTCCCCATGGAAGCTCCGACCACCGTTCCCCCTGAAACTCTGGCGAAGTCTTCGGCAACTCACCATCGTCCAATGCCCAAGACCCCAGGCAACTCGATCAACTATACTTGCCGAGATGATCAATTCTTCCTAGCCATAGTAAAACTAGGGTTCTAATCTTCAATCACAATCCATCATCACCAAAATGCAATGCAACCCAATCTGATAATTTTCCCATCCTCACAGATCACTCCTCCACCTACAGGAGCAAACTCGACCTCCAAGATCAAGCAGATCACCAGAAAATTCAAATTTTCCCTTTCTAGTTCAAACATGAACTGCACTTACCTCCTAATTCTAAAAATCTTAATTTTGGTTTTAAAATTCATGATTTGGTTCCAAGTATTACACTGATATTCCTGAATTTATGAACTTAGAGTTTGAATTTTTCACTTATACTTATTTTACTCTGTTATTCATGGTTTCCAGTGAGCTTCTAAATTTATTTTCACTTAAAACAAATTTTAAAATTTACTTTATAATGAAACAACCAACTTTGGTTTAGAACTTAAAACCTAACAAAGCCTAAATCAAAATGGAATCAATTTTGTTTAGATTTTTAGTTTTGAAACTATAAACAATCCATTTACAGGTTATACAGTCAGGCACATATTCATGCAATCACATATATACAGAAATGCACCAAATATATACATACTACACATTCTAATTTCAGAGATGAACATGTAACCATTTCATATATTTAAATTTAAAAAAAATGGTGTTACTCACCTTATTTGTGAAGGGAAATAGAGTTTCCAGATTTTGAAAAAGCCCTTTGAACTGGATTGCCCATGCCTTCTAAAACTTGAGTTGTTTGATGCTTTAAACTTGCTTTAATTGTTGCATGCAGGTAGCTTAACTTCCAGATTTTAGAAGAAGGAATGCAGGTTTTCTTGATTCCCAGATTTTTTTTTGAAAAATGAAGTTGCTTTTGCTTGGAAATGTGTATGATAGCTTCAGATTGTTTTGCATGTTGAAAATGAGTTATAGGGTATGATTATGAAGAGTGATTTGCATTTTTGAAGAGTGATTACAGGAGTTCGATTTACATGCATGATTTGTTTTGAGAATACTTTACATTTTGAAAATGTGGATGGTTACAGATTGTTGAAGAGATGAAAATGGTTTTGTAGATTTTCTTTAGAATGAAGATCATTTTGGAGTGAAAATGTTTCAGCTGAACATTTCCTTGCTATGAAATGAAAATGAGAAAAGGAATAGGAAAGGAAGAAGCATATGCATATATAACTAAATTTATGATAAATTAAAAATCAAAGAAAAATAAAAATAAACAATTTGACACTTGTCTTTAATAACGAACACGTGTTAACTTCCTTGTTTAATCACTAAACACATGTTAAATTATGTTCTAAAATGTTTACACATGTCCTTTTTCATTAATTGGTATTTTTAATCAAAGTGTTAATATAATATTATACTTAATTAATTAGTTTACAAATACTTGGTTATATATATATATATATATATATAATTTTTAAGGAAATAAAACCATTATATTTATAAATAAAAAAAATACATATATCAATCATTTGAAAATAACATTTTAGATAATTTAAATAAAATTTATAAAAGAGGTTGTAAGTTACTTGTTATTTAAATGAATTAATGTTACATTAATTAGTTGTATTTTAAACTTCATATCTAATTTACAAATCATATTTATTAATCAATATTTTTAAAAAGAAATAAAACACATTTTTATAACTTTATTTTAATCTAAATTAATATTCAAACTTAAGTTAAAATATATTTTAAATAAATAAAACATTTATCTTATGTATTTAAAATCATATAATTATTTATAAAATAGTTTTGAAAAGCTTAATCATTAAATAAATCATAATTTCCCAATTACCAAAATATTATAATTAGAAAATATGCTTTATTAATTAAATTTAAAACCAACATCATCTATTTAAAATATATATAAATATATATATACACATACATATATATATATATTATAAATAGAAAACAATTTATTAGCTTATTAAAAGATAAATTCACTAATTAATTATTTATTAAAGTAAGATTATTAAATCAATTTTATCTACAAAAATTATCAAATAAATTTAATTTTGAATACAGATTATTAAATTTATATTGCCAAAAATTCCAGGATATCACAAGATGTATAAATTAAACTCGTTTGTAATGATAGGATACTTGAAAAAAAAATCTAGATCTGGATGATATTTAGAAGCAGTGTAACATAAGGGAAGAAGAACAGTAAAAACATAAATATATCAAAATTTCGTTTTGAACAATTTGTGGATTCATGATTAAAATCGGGTATGTTTTCGAAAACCATGATTTTTGGAAAAAGAATCATGAATTTTAGGTCTGTAAAATGTGTGATATTTCGAGTTGAACATGTTTATGTTCTGGGCATTTTCGGGAAATCGGAGAAGTCTGGGTGGTTGAAATCATGGTTGATGGTGCAGAGGAGTTGTGGAGCTGGGCAAAAATGTTAAATGAATTTTCAGTTCATCGTGATGGTGACAATGCGACGGAGTAGGGTTTAAGACCAGTTTTGGGTCGAGTTCGAAAATTTGTTGTCGCGTCGTCATCGTAGTAGCGGAGTTCATCGGTTACGCGGGAAATGAAGGGTGGGGTTGTGGCGAACTTTTGGACGGAATTTCGTGAAATCAGGAGGTTGGCGTCGTCAGGACGATGCGATGTTTGGTCGATGGTTGGGTTCCAGTGGGGCTCGATTTCGATTCCGAGATCGATAGGGAAATCTGATTGGTCAGATGGCGTGAGGAGGTCGTAGGCGACTCGTCGGCAGTGGCCGGAGTAACCGGAGTATTGTCGCTGGTTGGTGCACGTGTAACAGTTTTCCCGTGCACATGAATTTGGGTACTGGAACGATGATGTATTGCCCTGAGTTTTGTCTCGAGATAGGGGAGATCTTACTCAAGTTAGTTTCCGTGTTGTTCGCTTGATGTTTTGAAGATTAACAGTTTTAAAATTTTATAATTGTTTTTAATAAAAAGGAAGGGAAGAAGGAAGCTCGGGAATAAGGGAAGATAAACTCGGGTATTTGTTCGAATATACTCTGGTTTGCCTCAGGGTAAAGTTAGCATGTTGACAAATTTTTTTTAGTTCACTAAAATCAAGTTTTAGAATTAATTTCTTAAAATTTTTCCTTCAAATAATAATTATTAGTTTCCAAGCTTGGTAAAGTCTAGATATGTAGGTTATTTTAACCCAGATTTAGCTAAATTTTAAGTTTATTGAAAAGCATGATTTATAATGTAATTAAGTGGAGATTAAAGATGAAATGTTTATCATTAATTAAACTTAAGGACTTTTGGTTAATTTACAGGTTAATGATAATTAATTTCGAAGATTATTAATTCGGATGATTAAGGAAGTAATTAGTAATGGTAATTACAGAGTGTAATTAATTGAAGATTGAAAGTAGTTTTGGGTTAATTACCTGTGTAATTAATACGAAGAATAATTACTTAGTAGAAGTAATTAATAATTAATTACTTAGTGTAATTAATTTAAGAATTGACTAATAAAAGTTACGAGAAGCTAATTAAGTGATGTAATTAATTAAGTAATTAATTACAGAATGAGATTAATCAAGGGTGATTAATAAATATAATTAATTAAAGATTTAGTATAATTAATTAAGGTAATTAATGAGGTGTAATTCCTTAGTGAATTAATGAGTGGATAATTACTTGATGTAATTAATTAAAAGGAAATTACTTGATGGGAAGTAATTAAAGGATAATTACTTGGTGAAAAGAATTAGGTGATAATTTCTCAGTGTAATTAAGGGATTAATTAATATAATTAAACAAGGAGTTGGTTTAATTGATAGAGTAATTTAGGAGAGTTAATTTTTGATTGTGATAAATCAAGGTTGATTAATGAATGTATTAAAGGTTAATTATTAAATGAAATTTAAGAATAATTAACTAATGAAAGTAATTAAAGGATCATTAATTAATGTAATTAATGGAAGTGATCAATCATGCTTATTAATGATTGAATGATGATGAGTGCTTTGAATTGGTTGATATCTCTGATATGAATTGCTTTGTGATATGATATGTTGGACGGACGGTGATAATGTGATTATCTATCAATTATGAATTATTGTGTAAAAGTATTATCCGGTAATTAAGTTGAATTGTATTTAATTGGATAACTTGGGTTTAGATGACATTGGATTCGAAGAGACCGGAGTCAGGTATTAGTAAATACCAGAAACCACTTCGATTCTTTATAGATTGATATGTGAAATCAATAAGTTGGAATGGAATGATTTAAGTGAGTTGGACTATTTAATCTAAGTTTTGGTACTTAGAAATTTGTGAGTGAAATAAGTAATATCTATAACAATTTGTGAATTTGTAATTGATGCAAGTTACCCTGGTTATATATATATAAGATGTATGCTTTTGTAATTCATGTTAGATGGGTTTACTCATGCTGGTTTCCAGCCTGACCCGGGTGTTACTTTGATATAATGCTCGGGTCAGACCGAGTGTTACAGATTTCAGGTAAGGACGTTTTGGAGCTCAGGAGGCAAGCTGGATGGCAGGAACGTATGGAATGTACACAGTTGTGATATATTGTTATTTATCTGGGACAAGTTATTTTAACTGTCCAAGTGGTTGTGTAAATGTTGCACTCTGATGTATTAAAATGTAATTGATTAATACAGTTTTCCTTTATAAACTATCATTTTATGTGATATTATATGTTGACCGCTGCGAATGTGAGATTTTTGTGACTTGTTTCTGTTTCTTCTTCTTCTTTCTCTTTTCTTCTTTCCCTAACTATCTGGAATTTTCTAGATCGAAAATTTCGGGTCATTACTTTTGGTATCAGAGCAGAAGGTTAAACGAGAACCTTGGATCTGGTGGGATTACTCATTAAGGATAGGGTCAATGGTACCCTAGAATGAGTTGAGTGTGTGTGTGAGAGAGAGAGAGAGAGAGCGTACTTGTTATTTTCTTATATAAAGGTTTTAAAATGGTTTCAAAAGTAAATGAATCTTATATAAGTTTATATATATAAAGCAATGATTCTTCTAACCATTACATATTAAGGAATTTGGTTGTTGTGTTATTTGAAAATTTTAATAATGAGAATCAAGTGGTAATAGAAATACAACCAAATTAAAATTAAATAAAGATAAGTTTGAAATGGATTCAAGCTGAAATTAAAATCTTAAATTTGGAAAAGAGTTTCAGAAAAAGATAATAATGGATTGAATTCCTTGGTTATTATCATTGTTGTGTTTAATAATAAAATGTGTATTAATGAATGAGCAAAATGAAATGTTTTAGGGAAGTAAAACATTTAGGCAAGTATGACTTATAAATTGGAACTGAAGATGAACCAAATTGTGAAATTTTAAATCTGGTCCAGAAATTTGAAATTTGTTTCAAAGTGATAAAGAAATAACAAATAATATTATTTGAATGAAAGAGCTTGATTAAAACAAGAGTTGTTTGGAAATTTTAAAGGAATTTATTTGAATTCAAAACCAAAGGTGGTTTAAAATTTAAAAGTGACCTAGCGTGTAAAGGAAATAAATATGAAATAAACTCTTAGGTTGAATTTTGAATTTTCCTTGGAATGTGATGTGAAACCCAAAGTGAATTAAGTTTTAAACTTAAGTAGGAAGGTTATTAATCTGAAGTTTAAAATTTGAATGGAATTCAAATTGTGTAAATTTGACTAGATTAAGTAAGTTGAATTTAACTTCGAAGAAGTTAAATAAGTTTAAATGATCAACCTTATTTGGAAACTTTAAGATAAAATTAAGATTTAACTTAGGAAGTTAAATGGTTGATTTGAATTGGGAGTTTGAGTGATCTCAAAATGGATTTGAGATCCGAAAATTGAAAATGGATGGATGTTTTCAATAATTGGATAATATTACCCTATTGTTATTAATAATCTTTAAACTGTGAATTGGATTTGTTTAAAGAAATGGGGTGTGGTAATATATCCATTATTAAGATAAAAAGGAATCATTTTGGACTTAAGATTTAAATGTTTAAGATAAAACTTCAAAGGTTTGGTTTCAAAATTTAAGTTTGGTGATAAATTGAATTTCAAAGATTTAGTTATTTAAAAAGGATTTGAATTATTATTATTTGAACTTTGAAATAGGATTAAAATGGGATTTGGATTCAAAATTGAATGGTTTAAAGATATAAGTTGATTTGATTTAAAGGATTAAATCAACATTTAAAAATTGAACTCGAATTTATATAATTCGGGATGGTTTAAATTTGAAATTTGAATTGAATTAGTTCAAATTGAATTTTATTTGAATTAATTGAAATTGTGATTAAAGTTGAATAGGTTTAAAATTCAACTGGAATTTGAATTGAATTTAAGAAAGATACTGAGGATTAATTCAACTTGAATTGGGGTTAAATCAATTTTAATGGAATTGAAGTTATTTAAATTGGAATTGAGTCAATTTAAATGGAAGTGGAAATTTAAATTGAATTGATTGGAAATGGAGGTTGGAAATTGAATAGTTTGACTTTGGACTAATTTCAAAATAAATTGTTTTAGTACAAACCTATTTTTCTTCAAGCTATTTATTATATATACAACCTTTCTTATTAAGCCTAAAACTATCTAATACTTGTTTTACAATTATTTTTGGAATTATTTAACAATTTTTCAACTGTTTTATAAACTAATTACTATTTTTCAACTATTTTATAAATTAATTACTATTTTACAACTAGTTTGCAATTATTTAAAATTTCTGTAACCATTTGACTATTTTCCAACTATTTTACAATTACTTAACTATTTTACAGCTATTTTACAAACTAATAGTTATTTTTCAACTACTTGTCTATTTTTAATTTTTCAAGCTATTTTCTAAATTCAAGCTGGATGGAGTTCAAACTGTTTATGGTTAAATATCCATTTGAGATAAGGATTAAAGTGATAATCCAAATGGAATTGAAGCAATTGTGAGTAAGTGAAAAAAAATCAAAAGTGGACGTGAATAGAAAGGAGAAATTGATTTAGCTGATAATCAATGAAGATAAATACGTAGTATGTACGTATATTATTCGATTCGCATAGTGATTTGATCCAGATTCGAGCACAGAACTTCGAGATAGTATATCGATCCGAGTTGGGATTTTTCCACTCGATTTTCGACGGGAACCGGGATATGGATTGTTTATTGATTCTGGATATTCTCTATCATAGCTAGGCTATGCAAGGAGAATGACGGTTTCTGATCAAGAAACCAGATCTGTGTCCGCACTAGGAGGTCAGGTGGACGATATTAGTTCGGAAGTGAAATTGTGTGATCGAATGAGCGATCAGATTGGTATAGCGTACGGATGGTATATGTACATTGTACGGGTTTGAATGAAACTGATACTTGGAATTTGTGGATAAGAAATGTGAAATGGTTTTTGAAATGATAGGTATATTTTGTGAAATATATGATGAAGTAAAGTGGAAATTGGATATTTCTATGGTAAAAATTTACTTTATGGAAGTAAGTAACTTGGTCAGTGACTTTATGGAGTAATCAAATTTGAATATTTGATTTGGAATAAACAAAATTATATATCTTTGTTATATAAGATAAATCTCCCCTTGTTGAATCTAAAGCCAGAAGAAAGGGTTTTTATTTGAAGTATAAAAGGAGTTTTATACAAGTTTGAAATGATCCAAAGTTTTAAAAAATTATACATATCTATAGATATATATAGGATCTTATGAGGATTTTAAGAAAAGGTTTTTGGAACCTATGGATTTTGGAAAGGCTTTTGATTTTTGGGTAAAATAAATATTGGAATTTGAAAAGGCTAGTTTGAGAATTATCGATTTTGGGATAATTGATTTTGAGAAAGGAGATTTATATGAGATTCATACTGGGTGTATGATTTGGAAGATACTATATGTGTATAGTATAAAGTGTTTTGAAAATGGCCCTGGGGAAAAAGGCGCTCCCTTGAGATGAACTTCTCAGGAGTACCATACGTTGGTACTGCCTTAAACCCTAAGGGGGGTTCTAAAGTTGATCCTGTGAGGAGTCCAGACAAAACTAGTTCCTGAGGATTTTGTGTAGTGTGTAGCGGAAATCGAGGGCGTTGAGGCCTACAGAAGCATTTGAGTTATGCTGTGACGACAGTTTAACTCGATGTCACTGTGATCTACTACAGACCATAGCAAAAGTTGTGTGTGCCGCTAAGAGCCAACAGTCTACGTTTGATTTTATATCGGTAGACTGCGACCTATGGTAACATAGCGAAAGTCATGTGTGCCGCTGAGAGCCAACAGTCTGCATTTGATTTTACATCGGTAGACTGCGACCTATGTGAGAGTGGAGAAGTTTCATTTTGGCAGCGAAAATCGAGGGCGTTGATGCCTACAGTTGCATGGACTTTTGCTGTGATGGCAACGTAACCCTGGAATGTAACTGCGATCTTTTGTGGGTTCCATGGCGTAATCGAGGGGCGTGGAGTACCTACAGTTACATGGACTTTTGCTACGATGGCAACGTAACCCAGGATGTAACTGCGACCATGGATGGGGGTGATGATTTCCAAAGCATTCTCACCAAAGATATTTCCTCTATTTTCATAAAATGATTTCTATATTTCAACAAATTATTTTCCAAATATTGTCATCGGATGTTGAAAATGAGTTTACCAAGTACTTATAGATTTTCAGTCTTACGCCTGATCAACGTATGACCGAATTTCTGTGAGAACAAGGATGGACTTGTTATGACATCGAGTTATAAAAAGTATTTTTTTAATAAAAACTATTTTATAATATTATGTAGGTTTTAAAAGTGTTTTAAAAGAGATCAAAGGATGATTTTCTGATAATAAGCATTTTAATGAATTATGGTTTCGATCCTTTTCGAGGACGAAAAGATTCTAAGGGGGAAGGAATGTGATAACCCGGATTTTTGGACAGCCGTTAATTGATAATTAATCGGAATGAATTAATAAAAATACTAATATATATGTAAAACAAATAAAAAATTTCCTAATCAAAGTGCCTATAAATGGTTTGGAAACAAATATTGGATTATAATATTTGAAAACGACAAGTATTATAGTGAATTAATATATATATATAGATATATATACACACACATATAAATGTTGTTGTGCAAAACTTAATAATGTTGAAATTTTAAAGTATGATCATATACAAGTATGTAAGTGTATATATGTTTTCTGAATTGGGAGCATTAACTTGAACTTAATATATAAAATTTTCAAGAGAGATTTAAAGTTATAATTCTACAAACACAAAAATAAATACTTATTAACTGTAACGACACGATATTTTCAACCATTCGCATCCGCACATGTCGGACTTGAATTGTTCAAAATACCGCGTCGTAAATAAATTTTTGGCAAATCTCAAAATATACAGTAAATAATTAATCACAGAATCACAGACACAAAATCAGAATACTCGCAGCGGAATTTAAAAATACTTAGTGGTTCATGAAGCCACTATAAATAGTCTCAACAAATAAAAATTACAAAGTCTTCCATCCCAAATATAGTTTAAATCATCAAATAAAAATCCCAAAGTCTTGATTTCATAAATAAGATAGCGGACAGAAAGAAGCCAGCAACTTGAAAGGATCTACAGAAGTCCTAGCTCCGAGATGATGACTGAACTGCAACTCAGGCTGACCCGAGCGTAAAATAAAACATAAACACTCGAGTCAGGACATACATACTTATATAGTGTAAGCTAATTCAAGTGTACTGTAATATAGAGCAAGTAACTTAAAGGATGCTTGGGACCGCCCATCCTCTAAGGATCCGTTAAACTATTTACTATGTAGTAATATTTTTGCTATTATAATAGTGTCTATTAGTAAAATAAACTTACTTTTAAATAGCGTTAAGGGGTTACCCATATAGCCCTTAACACAAATAATGCCAATAGTCTATACAGTACCGTAATACCTCCTAATCGGGAGGCTACCAGAGGATACTCCATAGGTACGACACAAATAGAAACTCAAGAAGGCTCGCTATGGTAGGTGACACGGCACAACTAGGCAATGCCAGGGTAGATATACCAATTGCTATCCGGACCGATGGAAACGCGCAGCGCGCAGCTGCCGCCCACCTCGAACAACACTCCCAAATCAAAGGTGCGCACCAAAACAATCACAAAAGTAATAGAATGGCATACGAAGAAGTGCGTCCGATCAGAGGTGCTACCTCATTAATCCGAGAATCGCTCCTGTTTTAGCCACCTTATGCCAACTCACGGGAGTCGGGTCCACGTATTTACCTTAAAGGAACCGTCACCACCATCCTACTTCATTCTGAAATCTCCACCGCGTACACGGTTGGTAAAGTGGTTTTCGGTATCGACAGAGAGTATGCCAGATATCCGATCCCGGTCTCTTTAACAACCAAACGTTATTATAACCCGTGGTTACAACTTTTAAAAATGGTATTTATACTTTGAAATCAAAATAAATTTCAAATACCTTCAATATCAAAATATTGTTTTAAACATTGGTCATTTTATAATATACCATTTAAATCTAACAAAACAGATATTATCTAACAAATATACCATTTTATAATATACCATTTTATAATATTCTTCGGGAGTCGTTGAAGAGATAATAGTCAAGAATGCGAGTTCAAAACAGATATTATCTAACAAAAACTCCAATCAATAGTAAAGAAAATGCGTAGACAATCGATTTATAGTGGTTCGGCGTGTTGCCTACGTCCACTGTGAAGTTTTTTGATATTTTGTTGATTCTCTTTCAATGTTTACAAGTTGTTACAGCGATCAACAGCAAGTTACAACTGGAAATTCGAAATCAACAATCAAGTTATGATATAGGATGATGGAGATCTTGATCCGGCAGAGTTTGGGCGCCTCAGAGTCAGAAGATCCCTTTTCTGTTGGCCCTGGGGCTCTATTTATAGGCGTAGGCTGCTGGTATCTCGCTGAAAACTCGGAAGACCACGTCTGGCACGTGAGGGGGCCCACACGCACGGTCTCAGGAAGTTTGGGCCCACTTTGGCATCGGTTCGAACTCCATTCGAACCGATCAAGAATTCATCCAATCGAGGTGAAATTTGGCGTGGACATTCTTCAACATGTACGCAAGCTTCGGTGAAAATTTCGTGGCATTTGGATCAATAGGTTAGGAGATATGATGGGTTCGAAATTGGGTTTGTTGCTCGGCTGTTTGGTTCGAAACCAAGGTTTCGAATCGATCCTTTCAAATCCATGGAGGCACGTGGCTTCGTGGTGGCGTGGAGCGCAAACTTCGAACCGATCTGGTCTTCACTCCGAGTTGACCGCTTCGACTCCATAGATCTCGGCGTATTCGAACCGATGGAAGACACGTCATCATGTTTGGTTGACCCAGTGGATTCGAATGAAGCTACACAGGATGGTTTCGAACTTGGCATCGTGGATGGGTTCGAACATGACTTCATGGATGGATTCGAATAAGGCTCCACGTTTGGCTTCGAACAAAGTGTATTGTGATGGGTTCGAAGCGGCTATTCTCCGATGGGTTCGAGGTCCATTGTTATGAGCTTGGTAGGTTCGAACTCGATGGTCTCGAAACCGAGGCATCCTGATGGGTTCGAACCTGATGGGTTCGAAGGTGGTGGAGACGAACCTGAGGTGGTTCGGTGGATTCGATTCTTATGGATTCGAACGCGATGGTTTCAAAATGTTGGTCAACAATGGATTCGAAACCTAAGCCTTGCCCTTCAAATTGAATCGATCATAACTCGAGCATATGAACTCAGATTGACTTGAAATTTGAAATGCTGACTCCTATAGTCTTTCTTGCCGTGTCCTATCAATTGTAGCTCAATCTGGACTCGGATAAAATTCAGTGATATCCATGGCGAAACGAAGTATGACCAGCCTCTGAGACGAACTGTTCTCCGTTTCTGACCGATCTTTTGGTATCGCGACTTTGCCAAAAAGCGGGATAACATTTTTCCCCCCAAAGTACGTCTTGTGGGAACATGACGTGCTTTGAATAGCTGCAATCTCTCTCTGAACAATCATTGCTCTCTTTTTTGCTGAAACTCGTATGCTGTGTTGTTGTAACCTTGTGTTGACATGATTGATTGCTGTATAATAGTGCTTAGCCGTTGGCTGTTGCATTTGTAACAGGATGAGTGTTTGACCTCTGTAAATGTTTAAAATCGATTATTAGTTCGACTTTTATGCATATATGTTAGTTTGACCCTCGCAAACGTTGTGCGTTCACGAGTCATTGCCAGCTTGGTTGGCTATTGAATTCCGTATCGATTCTCTCCTGAACCGATTTGGAAACTTGAGTTGAGACAACGTTTGACAGTTGTTCAGAAAAACCCCTTCGTATCGATCCTCTCCTGAATTGATATTGAAGGTTGAAGGAATTGAATTCTGTATTGCGTGAGTGTAATGTTTCGAACCGATGCATTCGAGCATCGATGGGTTCGAAATTCACGTTTGTATGGACGCGGTATGCTTGTGCTATGATGGGTTCGAAGTCAACATTCGAACCGGTTTGAGGGAATGGACATGAAATTACTATTCGAGTCGATTCGAATTGGAAGAAGATGGGTACGAAGTCATCTGTCGTATCGATAGGCCATGGATGGATTCGAAGTGGTGGATGTGAACAAGGTCTTCGAACCGATGTGCCCACAGTTCGTTTCGCATCGATGCGGCCTGTTCCTCTGTAGTGCGTTTCGTACCGTTGAAGCATGAGTTGAACTTCGAATCGATAGGGCTTTAAGCAAATGGTTTCGAAAGCTAACTTCGAAACGATCTGGTACCTGACCGGTTGCGGCCGGTTGGGTTGACTGGGAGAGCAATCGTCTCGGTCACATCCTAGGCTCCATATAAATAGCAGTGGTTTTCACTTTTTTCATTTTTTACTTTTACTCTTGCTTGCTTTTACTGTGTTCTTCATCGTTTCGGAGCTCCAAAAGAGAAAACACTATGCCGCATCATCGAATCGACCAAGATTCAAGTCTTCAATCTCTCGAATTCATCGTTCAAACTAGGTAATTAGCCTCGAATTCAAACGGCGAACGGCAAAGTTACTTCGAACCCGCGCCTTTCTATCAATTGATAAAGTCAGATCTGGCCTGGCAGAGGGCTTCGAAGCCATATGGGGACTCGTGCTCGAATCAATTTCTTGGACGACCCCATGGGGGTGACGCAGTTTGTACCTATTGATGGGTTCGATGGTTTCATTCGAATCGATGGATTCGAACCCATCGGCTGTGGTTTCGAAGTCCACAACTTCGCATCGATACGAAGAGTATCGATGCGAACGTGGATGACGTTAAGTTGAGGGTTCCCTTGTCGTTTCGAACTTGTCAAGCAATGATCGATTCGAAATTGTCCCTTATCGATCGGTTCGAATTTGGCATCTGGCCATCGATTCGAAGCGCGTCTAACCGCATGGATTCGAAGCGACGTCAGGATGGGTTCGAACGAAGGGGTGTTCGGTTGGGTTCGAACGAAGTCGTTGTGATGGTTTCGAACCCTCTATGATGGATACCAAAGTTTGATATTTTCTAGGCACAACTCCGACGGGCTTCACTCTTGCACATTTGGACTTGAATATTAAACTGCATACATGACCGCCCTTCGAAGCTCGTCGATGGAACCATAACAATTTTTACCCGGATCAACTTCCATCATGGAAACGGATTGGTGATGACGGTCAGCGATGACGGTCATTATAGCTGGACTCCGTAGCTTTGTCGTTTGCATATTTCTTTAACTCTGCAACATTTATTCAAGTAATGCATGTCACTGCACAACATACACTCATACACGCTATACTGGGGAACGCACAGGTTTTTGTCGTCTAATGATGGTTTCTCGTGAGTTAGCTAGTTATGGAACCGTCAAGTTCACAGCAGCAGGAGACTCAAGTTACAGTCTCTCTGAGGCTAGAGATTCCGGACATTGATCCTGAGATTATTGGTCCAGCCCCGGATGAACTTCCCGATGCGTCGTTTATTGCCATTCCATCAGATTCTGTTCCGTCCAATATCTCTGAAGTCATGTTGGGGAGAATATGTTTGAGACACGGCCTGTCGCTAGATGATGTGCTACTGCCAGGGCCGAATGATAGACCGCATAATCCGCCGGAGGGATATACGGCATTTAACCGCATGCGTGCGCGGCCGGGACACTTCCTCCGTTCAACGAGTATATAAGGGGAGTATTGTCGTTTTTGAGGATCGCCCCATCTCAGCTGCACCCGAACGGATATGCGTCGATCAATAGCTTGTTCATTGCATTTATGGAATATCTCCATCGACCACCGCTCCCAATTGAGATCAGATACTTGTTCAATTTCAAAACTCGGGGTGATTACCCCTCCTTCACATTCCTGGAAGCGGTGAGAAATTGCCAAGTGGTTACCGGGTCTTGGACCAGGTTGAGCTATTATAGGACAGAATGGTTTTATGTCAGATGTCCTCCTGGATTTGCCCGACGATGGCTATTCAGACGTGAGTATAGCTGAGTTCGTAAATAATTACTACGGCAATTGCAGCCGAAGTGGAACTTATATTTTATTCTTTTTTACAGCGGTGATTCAGCGACCGGAGGGCGAGCACTATAGGGAGATGGTGCGAGTGCTTCGAGAAGTCCCGAGTGGAGATAGGGATATCGACGTGTTATTGACGGATAGGAATCTCCGGGCCTGCGGTTTGATCGAACAAGGGCAAAGCATAAGCTTTGAGGTGGCACTAAGGGTCGTCTCGAAAAAATGAGTCAAGCACAAGAAACCCGGAGTTACTACAGCTGAGGAAGCTGACTCTGAAAGAACCCACACCGATGATGAGCCGCTGACCGGGCCTACTGACGCAGTTTCGGATGTCGCGGAGCAGAGAAAAGGCAAGGCTGCCATGGTTAAGTCAAGTAAGAAGGGGAGATGGAAATCGGTTGTCACGGCCCGTTCTGCTCCCGGAGTTAGAATCTCGAAGATGTCTCCTCCGAGAACCGAAAATCTTTTTGAAGGGCTTGCCGATCTTCCAATCCCGGACGATGTGTCTTTTCAACATGATGCTGGGTTGGAGGAATTCCATCGTACTCTAGAGTTGAACGAGCCTCTTAGTATCAGCGAGGTCGACACTTCTGGTTGGTCGGGGGGAATGCATATTCATACACATTTCACGACACTGCATAACCTTTGACTGTAAACTACCTGTTTTGAAAGGTGATTAATTCTATTTTATTTTGCTTCGCAGATATCGTGTCTAAGCGCGGTTCAATGCTTGGGAGCCTTCGACATGCCCGCAAGCCTTCATATTACGACTCGCGCAGACGAGAAGGGGATAAAGGTTATGATCAGGGGCGCTCTGGGCATTATGACCAGGGACGTTCTGGGTATTCTAGTCACGAGAGATATGACACGGACAGGGGCTATAAGCGTCGATCGCAATCGCGTACCCCTCCTCCTTCCAGAGATCCCGTACAACCTCCTGCTCATGTCCCTCATCCTTCCGAGTCTTCTCGATATATGTCGGTTTCTCAACCTTCCCGATCTGAGGCGATGACCCCGATAGTCGCAGTGCAGCCTCCTACTGAAATCTTGGGGGAAGGGGCAATTAGACTTGCGCAACTAAAGAGGGAGTTCCCGAATATTTGCTTCGATAACTACGTCTTTCCCCCGAACCTGAAAAGATTCCCGCCGGAGGCCGAGCGGTTAGCGCTCGACTATGTGCATGACTTTTACACCCAATACAAGGCGTGGTATAGGGCGGCCAATAAGGCATCGGCGTTGGCCTTCGAACGAGCGGCTACCATTGAAAAGCTTCAGACCGAGCTGGCTCAAAAAGACCGCATCATACAAGTGCTGAATACCGAGGCTGAATCGTCTCGAAAATCAGAGATGGAGGCTCTTACAAAGGTCGATGAAGCTCAAGCAGCCATGGATAGAATGAAAAAGAAGCACTATGTTACGGTGGAAGACATGGGCCACCGGAACACTGTCGTCACTGCTGAGCGGGATGCAGCGTTAAAAGAACTTAATGAGCTCAAGGCTAAATTTGCCGAAATTATTAGAGATAGAGATGACGCGCTTAACACGGCGCAAGAAGCCTGCGAGCAAGCCGTAGTGCTTCGCACTGAAAGAGATGCGGCCGCGGCCAAAGTTCAGGCGGTCGAAGCAGAGGTGGAGGAGAAGGTTCAACAGGAAGAGACCAGGTTAGAGGCCGATATCGAAGATTTTCTCATAACTTACAACGCCAATGTGTTAAAACATAGAAACTTGGCCTGGCTTCAAGATTAACCGGTTCACCTTCGTAGCGCCTGGGACCGATTGGTTGAGGAGGAAGAGGAAGCGCACCCAGGTGAAGCGGTCGATCGATTCGAACTTGAAAACTGGATGCTCACAGATGATGAGAAGAAGGTCCTTCATGACGCCATCATCGCTCATGAGAAGGAGATGATCGGCGATCGTTCCCTGGAAGTCGGAGAGGGATCAGGTGTTGAGCACCATTCTGCTGTCACTGAAGTCACCACACCATCTTCGTCGGTGTCTGTATCTGCGGTCGGTTTGCAACCTGTTCCTGCTTACGACCCGGAATAGCCGCGCTTATCTCCTATTCACGAGCATACTTCCGAGGCCGTTCAGCCGTCTGCGAGCCAAACTGGGGAAGGTATTCCGAAGTTATCTCGAGCGTTTTCTGAGTAGAGTGTTTGTTTTGTAGCAGTTACTAATAACTTCTTATTTTTTGCCTAGTGACTGGAGTTGCGCCGACTGTTGTGGCTCAAGAATCAAGCAAAGGAGATAAGGCCATCGCCACCGAGACTACTGTTGTAACTGCGGTATCTACTGAGGCGGCGCAGGGGGGATCCTTATCTGCTGACGAACAAATGGTGAGCGAGCTGCTCGGTGAGCAGGGTGGTTCTTTCTCTGACTTGCCATTTATCATCGTTAGTAGCCTCCCGCCGTCCTCAAGTTCTTCGATGCAGGTTGTGGATGCCCCCAGCCAAGCCCATGCGACTCGTGATGAGGAAATTTTGGCTGAGATCAACGCCGAAATAGAGGCTGCGGGGCAGAGCGGTACCGTCGGTGGCAGCACAGCGGCGCAGAGTCCATCACCTGCTATGGTAGCACCATCGGGTGGCACTATCTCAACTTCCGTTACGGATCCAGTCCCCCCTACTCCTCCTGCGAGAAGCCCCCATGTAGATTCAAGCTCCGAGGAGGATATTGACATCATGCCTCCAGCCAAAGAGCCACCGCGGGAGAGGAGACACTCAAAACGAAGAATTTCTGTCCCTAGTGACACTGAAGATGTACCACTAGTGAGAAGGACGAAAAAGAAGAAATAAATCGGCTTCTCAAGTAGATGTTTTGGTAAATAGGTACTTGTCTTCGTTTTTTGTCAGTAGGTCGTGTATAGATGCAGGTTCGGCCCCTGCTAGTAGGCATTCTTTTTTTGGGAGAACTTATTTTCGTGTAAGTTCTTGTTTCAAGTTAGTTGAAATAAAATTTAGTTCCTTTGTTTCAACTCTTGTTCTAGTTTTGCTTAAGTACTCGCAGTGTCTTTTTTTCGGTCCGGTGTACTTGTGGTGTTTTTACCGTTTAAGTAGAGTTCGTTTCATTCGCCAAGCCTGAAAATCTTGGTCACAGGTTGCGATTGATGAATGAGTTGAACTTCGGACGTTGTATCACTTTGGTTAGTGATTAATATTTAGCTTTCGTGCCCCCTAGTTTTGGGGAACAGCACTTGTATTTTTGGTGGTTGATCGCACTTGTTGCAATTCTTGAGCACACGTCCGCATTCCGAGGACTTAGAATAATTTGAGATCGATAACCTGGTTTGCATTCCAGGAGTCCGAAAGTTATTGATGCTTGTAACACGGTTCGTGCTCCGGGAACTTGGGAATGATGTTCACATTCCAACTTGCACTCTACGAACTCGGAGTTGGTATTAACACTTTAGTTCGCACTACGGGAACTTTAACTTGGTGTTTGTGCTCCAATTCACACGCCGGGAACTTGGATAAAACATGTATGTTTGGGTTCGTACTTCAGGAACCCGGAATTGACGTTTATACTCCAACTCGCACTTCGAGAATCTGGAGTTTGCACGGATGCTTTGGTTCGCGTTCCGGGAACCTGTAACTTATGTTTTATACCCGAATTCATGTTTTGGGGATCTTGGAGTTGGTGTCGATACTTCGGTTCACACTCCGGGAACTTTGAATTGATGTTTATACTCCAATTCACACTCTGGGAATCTGGAGTCAGCCGATAGATGGTCAATCACACCTATTTGGGCTTTTTAGGAATTCGTTCATACTCTGGGAACGATGGATTTGATGCTTGTACTCCGATTCACACTCTGGGAATTTGGAGTCCGCATTGATGGGTTGGTTCGCACTCCGGGAACCTGGAATGGATGTTTATACTCCAATTCGCGCTGTGGGAAGTTGGAGTCCGTTCGCGCAGTGGGAACGAATTATGGAATGTTTATACTCCAGTTCACGCTGTGGGAAGTTGGAGTCCGTTCGCGCCCCGGGAACGAATTGTTTAATGTTTATACTCCAATTTGCGCTCCGGGAATTTGGAGTCCGTTCGCGCTCTGGGAACGAATTGTTTAATGTTTATACTCCAATTCGCGCTTCGGGAATTTGGAGTCCGTTCGCGCTCTGGGAACGAATTGTTAATTGTTTATACTCCAATTCGCGCTGTGGGAAGTTGGAGTCCGTTCGCACTCTGGGAACGAATTGTTTAATGTTTATACTCCAATTCGTGCTCCGGGAATTTGGAGTCCGTTCATGCTCTGGGAACGAATTGTTAAATGTTTATACTCCAATTCGCGCTGTGGGAAGTTGGAGTCCGTTCGCACTCTGGGAACGAATTGTTTAATGTTTATACTCCAATTCGTGCTCTGGGAACTTGGAGTCCGCTCGCGCTCTGGGAGCGAATTATGGAATGGACTGTCGTGTGTTGGTCCAGTTCAGCCTTCGATGTGTTGGCTTGCCCCCGAGCTGGGGTTTCACTTAGTGAGTGGCCGGTTGTAACGCAGTCACTCGCTATTTGAATAAATTCCATTGTTCGATGGAACTTAGCTCTTCGTGTGTCGTGATTGTTGAATGTTGTATTCGGTGAATCACAGCTCTAGCTTGAAGAGATAGAATTTTATTGCTGAAATAAGAAAATACGGCAAAGTCAGTGCCTTATCACAAATTCAATATTTCAGAATATAAAGGAAACTGCAAAATATTCATAGATTGAAGGAGCCTGTCATGTATGACAATGACGAGGATCTTCATCGTTCCAGGCTCCTGAGTAAGTAGGTCCGCCACTGATGGCGTTTATCACCAATCTTCCGCGGGGACAAGTGGAGTCCTCCTGTCTCGGTCGATTGGGTTCATTGATTGGATTGGATGGGCACGCTTCTCTGGGCTGCGGTGTCCGCACAAACTGTTCCAGCTTCCTTTCTCTGATTAGTTTTTCAACGAGGTCTTGTAAGTGGCGACACTCGTTCGTATTATGCCCGTAGCTTTCATGGAACCTACAAAACTTTCCAGTTTGGATTTGTCTTTCTGACGACGGTCTTGGTGCAGGTTTTTGATATTGAATTGTTCCACAGGTTTGTAAGTACAAGTCCTCTAGTGACGTATTTAGAGGAGTGTAACTGTCAAACATTGGATTCTTGCGTTGCGGGCCGCGATTTTGATCTTGTTTTTTAAGTTGATTCACGCTCTCTCTTCGCCGAGCTTGTTTATTTTTAATGTTCAACTGAACTTTTCCGGAGCTCTCGCCGGACTGTTTTATTGCAACATTGCTTTGGGTTCCTCCCGCATTTGGCCCTGCGTCAGTTTGCTTCCTAGACTGTTTCGCGTCTTCCCGTCTTAGGAATTGAGCTGCTTTGGCATGGAAACGGTCCAATGACGCAGGTGGTTTCCCAGCTAGCCAATTGCCAAATTCAGAATCGGGGTCGATCCCCTTAGTTAACGCCATAAGGATGGAGTTATCGTTTGGATTACTAATCTCTGCACATGCAGTATGGAATCTTTCTAAGTAGTGTCTGAGTGTCTCTCCGGGAGCTTGTGTGACACTAGATAGAGTGTTGACATCTTTCGGCCTTGCGACGTGCATGCGGAATTGCTCAACGAATTTTTTGGTCAGCTGGTCGAATGAGGAGATGGATCGAGGAGGCAATCGGGTGAACCACATGGTGGCGATGCCCCTCAAGGATATGGGGAAACTACGACATTTCACAGCGTCGTCAGCTCTGGCAGCAGTCATCGACCATTCATATTTTAGAATATGTTGGTTGGGATCGGAGTTTTCCTCATACATGGGCAGAGTGGGCATTCGGAATCGCCGTGGGGGTTCAGCATTAAGAATATCGTCCGTAAAGGGAGTATGACTTCAGGAAACTCCCCAATCGTCATTTGTGAACCCCTGACTCTCACGGATCATCTGACGTATCATAGTTGAAAGATCCGGCATTTGCGCCGGAGTATGGTCACGTTCCATACTTTGGGTTTGAACCGGATATCGTCGACGGTTCACATCTTGCCTTCTCGGCTCATAGTCCTCTGTGACGTACGGCTCAGGAGTACGACCGCTATGACGACGGTCTAGGTCCGACTGGTCTTGAGCGTCGACCCCTGGTTCAGCCGCAACGCTCGTGGTGCGGTATTCTGCGGCGTGATGAGGAACAGCGCCTCCTCGGGAGGAGGGTCCGGTTTGGAAGCTGGCTGACGGACCAACTCTTATTTGTCCAACGGTCAATGTTGGTTGGTTTCCAGCGGGTGGCATACGACTCCCATCTAACCGGGGTCGTGGAGGTCGGTTATGATAATCAGAAGATGAAGAACTTTTGCTGGAAGAGCGAGAAGTATGATCTCTCATGGATCTCTTTCGTTTCTGGCGATCCAGCTGGTTGATTAGCTCAGCGTTAGCGCGTAGCTATTCTTCTAGTTGTCGCCGACTTTGGGTCAGCTCTTGGAGTAACAATTGCAATTCTTGTCGGGTAACCGGACCCGACGGCTCTGAGTGCCCAGCGGCATCTTGATTAGATGGAGGTAGAGGGGCAGGATTCTGCCTATCCTGCTCTTCTTGATTGACGGCGTTTGAGGTGGTTCTTGTGCTAACCATCTTTAGAGTTGAATTTCTTTCCTAGACTTTATGCAAATCTGAATAGAAGGGAAGGAAGTTGGATTTAACGACCTGGATCTCTCTCTTAGATTTATTCAATCCGGTATCGATGACAGATCCAACGAGCAGGAGAAAATCTGGGTTTTCTCAGTGAAAGCACCAAAGTGTTTGCGTCAAAATTGGGCACAACACTCTTCGGGAGTCGTTGAAGAGATAATAGTCAAGAATGCGAGTTCAAAACAGATATTATCTAACAAAAACAACAATCAACAGTAAAGAAAATGCGTAGACAATCGATTTATAGTGGTTCGGCGTGTTTCCTACGTCCACTGTGAAATTTTTTGATATTTTATTGATTCTCTTTCAATGTTTACAAGTTGTTACAGCGATCAACAGCAAGTTACAACTGGAAATTCGAAATCAACAATCAAGTTATGATATAGGATGATGGAGATCTTGATCCGGCAGAGTTTGGGCGCCTCAGAGTCAGAAGATCCCTTTTCTGTTGGCCCTGGGGCTCTATTTATAGGCGTAGGCTGCTGGTATCTCGCTAAAAACTCAGGAGACCACGTCTGGCACGTGAGGGGGCCCACACGCACGGTCTCAGGAAGTTTGGGCCCACTTTGGCATCGGTTCGAACTCCATTCGAACCGATCAAGAATTCATCCAATCGAGGTGAAATTTGGCGTGGACATTCTTCAACACGTACGCAAGCTTCGGTGAAAATTTCGTGGCATTTGGATCAATAGGTTAGGAGATATGATGGGTTCGAAATTGGGTTTGTTGCTCGGCTGTTTGGTTCGAAACCAAGGTTTCGAATCGATCCTTTCGAATCCATGGAGGCACGTGGCTTCGTGGTGGCGTGGAGCGCAAACTTCGAACCGATCCGGTCTTCACTCCGAGTTGACCGCTTCGACTCCATAGATCTCGGCGTATTCGAACCGATGGAAGACACGTCATCATGGTTGGTTGACCCAGTGGATTCGAATGAAGCTACACAGGATGGTTTCGAACTTAGCATCGTGGATGGGTTCGAACATGACTTCATGGATGGATTCGAATAAGGATCCACGTTTGGCTTCGAACAAAGTGTTTTGTGATGGGTTCGAAGCGGCTATTCTCCGATGGGTTCGAGGTCCATTGTTATGAGCTTGGTGGTTCGAACTCGATGGTCTCGAAACCGAGGCATCCTGATGGGTTCGAACCTGATGGGTTCGAAGGTGGTGGAGACGAACCTGAGGTGGTTCGGTGGATTCGATTCTTATGGATTCGAACGCGATGGTTTCGAAATGTTGGTCAACAATGGATTCGAAACCTAAGCCTTGCCCTTCAAATTGAATCAATCATAACTCGAGCATATGAACTCGGATTGACTTGAAATTTGAAATGCTGACTCCTATAGTCTTTCTTGCCGTGTCCTATCAATTGTAGCTCAATCTGGACTCGGATAAAATTCAGTGATATCCATGGCGAAACGAAGTATGACCAGCCTCTGAGACGAACTGTTCTCCGTTTCTGACCGATCTTTTGGTATCGCGGCTTTGCCAAAAAGCGGGATAACATATAGGTATGTTTGTCTGGTGAGAAATACTCACCTTAAACTGCAGATAATCAGATTCAAACGATTTTACCACTTGATAAAGGATCGTACAAATGGCACGATTAGGTTTCCGCGGATGCCACGCCTTGATTCAAATCTAAAATAAGATCCAAATACCAAATACGCGACTTTTTAAAAATTACGGTCAAAGCAAAATTTTCGAAACAACTGGAACGAATAGAATAAAAGAAATTTTGGTTCAGCTTTTGCTCGACTGCCTCACCCCACATCCCGACCCCAACTTCATCGGCTTGGCAATACTATTTATTATTATTATTATACATTTTATTATTATTATTATTATTATTATTATTATTATTTTCCCACCAGCATACCCTAACTTATCTAGTTTTGAAAAATATGTATTTACACAAACCTGCGTCTCTGCCTAACTATTCTTCAATGCAAACTCTCTCTGTTTCTTAATTACATCACGTCTCTGCCACTTCAATTTAAAAACATTGTCGAATTCAGAAACATTAAAATTTAAATTTTTAACCATTCTTAATTTTAAAAATCATATTCCTACTTCAGAAAAATGTTCATTTGGATTCCATTTATCTTATGATTAAATAAAATAAATTTTATAAATAAAATATCCAAATTTACTATGAATCATTTGTAAGTCAGAATTTCCCAATTTTACTTAACTTGTATATATATTTCCAAATAACTTTACACTTAATTTAAAAATACCCACTTCCTAAATAAAACTAAATTCTCATTTATTTACTTAACTTAACAATTTTATTTAAACCCAATTTCAAATTTTCAAGTTAAGTCATAAATTGAAATTTCACCTTTCCATTTGAAAACAACATTTTCAATTATTTACTTACAAAACACATCCGTTCCATAAATTTTTTTTCCTTTTTACAGTTAATATACACTAAATTTTCTTCACAACTTTATTCATTTAGACATCAATTCAACTATGATTCAAGTTAAATAAAAGTTATTCCAAAATGTTCCATTTCAATCGTCTTTCATTTTATCAATTTAAAGTACATTATTTATTATACCAAACATATCCATTTTCGGAAATAACTTTTATTAAAATTTCTAGGTTAGATTTCAACTCCATATTAAATCAAATTTAATTATTATGTCATTTATCGTAAATAAAATCTTTAAATTCACTTTAAAACCAATTATTAACTTACAAAAATTTAACTTAAAAAAAAACAAAACACCTTTAAAATTTTAAAGCCTTAGGTCAAATTTTTAATTAAATTACATAAATTTTATTTCAAAAATACTTAATAATTTTTAGAAAAATATTATAATATATTAACCATGGGCTTGTTCGGGATATAAGCTCGGTTATGAAAACTTAGAGGGACGTGACGTGGTGGAGAAGTAGCCGAGCAAGGCAAAAGGGAAACAGAGAACAACAAGAAGAAGAAAGTAAAACTGGAAGAAGAAAAGAAAAAGACAAAGAAAAAACCATTACCTGATTTGAAGCTCTGTACGCGAGAAGGAGATAATACAAGCTATAGGAGATGCAAAGCTATTTGGAATAGCCGGTATATATAAATGAGCTTCAGGTTTTAAAGTGGTCAGGCAAGGGAAAAATTTATAAAGTGGCAACATATCTTGATTGAGAAGCAATAAATTTCGTATTAAAACAAAGGAAGGCAGAGAGATTTATTTCCAGTTTCTTCATGTTTGAACGTTACACGAAAATTGTGATAAATGCATGCGTGATTAAAGTGGATAACAGTAAGCAATTATAATTTACTTTGCACTGAATAGGCAACGAAATAATGTTTACAAAAATTGCTTGATCAGTTACCAGATTGGTTGCAAGATTTCTTTTTGTTGAATGGATAAGACTGCGTGATTTATGTTTCCCCTTGATAAAAGATATTGGCAAGAACAAATTTGCAGAGAGATATATATAGTAGGCAGGTTTGAAATTATATTGTAGACCAGAAAACGTAAGAGATAAATTGATAAAGGAAACGAATATAAGGAGGCAAGTGATAAAAGATTGTGATTTCTTTCCAGTTTCTTTAGCTTGAACGGATAAGTCTGCGTGAATTTATACTGCCAATTTATGAAAATTTGATTTCAACATTTGATACCATTTAATAGTGGCGTGATTTTGAATGCAGACCATCAAGATGATATTTAGGCAAGAGATTTGATTGTAGATTGAAGAAACGGCATCACGTTTCTTTTTTTTTAATAATTATTTGAAATAGATAGGCAAATAAGATTTGTGTGACTATAGGAACCAGAGAGATATAATGGGTATGCGAGAATTTGAAAAGATAGGCAAGGTTAAATTTCAACTAAATAGTCAGAACATACAAGGCAACACTAAAATATGTTTTAAAGTTATATGGAAAAAGTAACATTTGCTATAAAACTACTGACTGATATTTTAATTCATATAGATGTTGAAATATGATTTTTAAAATACGCCAAACTGACGCAATACAAAACACCCAAGATTTATATAAAAATAACGTTTTAAATTTACACGTTTATTACGTTACTTATACCATAAATTTTACGCGTCCTTTAAACGCGAAATCCAACAGTTCATTAATACACTAAATTCTTCAAAATTATTACTTAACAAACTTGATTGGTTTTCACATTATATATATATATACACAAAATTCCTTTTATTAAAATTCAAATGGAGTTGTCTTTTAACAAAATAAACCGTTTCACAACTTTAAAACTTTCAGTTTATGTTTAGACTTTTAGGAAATGATTTAATCAAATTAATATGTATATAAATTGGGAAGTAAATTTTACTGGAAAGAGAAAAAATAACGGATTAAAATTCTATACGTTTTCTTATATATAATCTTATATATATATATATATATACGGTATTTATTCCCTAAATTTACGCGCTCTTTTTAACGCGTAATTAGCCAGTTCATTTATACACTAAAAAAATTCGAAATTCTGACCATGCTGAGACTCGAACTCGTGACCTGTCGTGAATAGCCCAGATATCTTAACCACCTAAGCTATTAATGTTTTCTTAATTAAAACTTGATTTTGCTAGACATTAAGTTATTTACCATCTTCGACAAAACCCCAAATTTCCAAATTAAAGTTAATTCTTAACCATGTCAAAATTTCAGAGATCTTATTATTTAATTAAAAATTTGTTCAATTGTTTTTTTTTATATTTTTAATCACTTTAAATAAACCCCAAAGTTTTTTTTTAAAAATACAAGTGAAAAATACTTGTTAAAAAAATTGGGCTGTTACATTAAGTTTAAATATGGTAGCTCATGTTTAAATAGGAGTTAAATAAAGGATCACACTTCTTTAAAGTATATATATGTTTTATACATACATAAAGGAATTGAACACAAAAATATAAATAAATAAATAAGTTTTCTTTGAGTTATACATATATACATATATATATATATCTGTGTGTGTGTGTGTGTGTAATAAAAATAAGAAATAGGAAGTGTTAAATATGGACATATGATATAATAAATATTTAATAAATGCATAAAACACTTGTAAGTCAAGGATAACATGCACAATAACATGTGGCATATGTGTTTTTCTTTCTTTAAAAATTTTGAAACATAATTAGTGATGAAAAAAAGGCTGAGCATATTCAAAGTTCTTCTTCCAAACTGAATTTAAAACTAAAGAGAAATCAAAAGTTTCAAACAAGCAAATCAACAAGCAAGGATCAACTCAGCTTCTATTCAAATTCATGTTCAAATTCAAGATCATTGAAGAATAGATCAAATTCAATAAAACAGGGATCGGTTCAAATCAAAATACAGGTTTCAGATTTAGTTGAAAACCGGTTCTCTATCCATATTTTTACAGGTGAGTAAACTAAGTTTTTAATCTGTTTAGAACCTTGTGCAAGCAGTGATTATTTGGAATAAAGTATGAAAAATGTTTGCATGTTGTCCAGTATAAATTTATGTGTATATATGTGGTTTTATGATGTGCATATCTGTTTACAAATAAATAAATATATATATATATATATATATATATATATAACTCTGTTATTAGCCTTACAGAGTTCAAAAATTTATCAAAAATCAAAATCTCTTCTTCTGAGTCCTTTTAGGGGTAGATATATAAATTAAACTCGTTTGTAATGACAGGCTACTTGAAAAAAAAAATAGATATGGATAATGCAACGACCCGTAAAAATTCAATATTTAAAATGAATTAAATTAATAAAATTTTAAAATAAATTTATAAAGAAATAAAAATCTTATTAATTTATATGGGAGCGAATATAGAAATTAGATGTATCAATGATTATTAAAATTTACAATTTAAATTTTATATTGCAATTAATTAAAATAGTGTAAATTGGCATACTTGGTTTTAAGTTTAATATAAGAAACAAATGGGAATGTTGAATTAGTAATTTACCAAATAAAAATATTTACTAGAAGGGAATTCAAATTTATTTAATAATGGAATAATAGCTAAATTAAAATGAAACAAAGTTAATACAAGTTAATTGTCAACAATTTTAATGAAACTCCAATCCATTGTATTTAAATCTGCTATGCTTGGTTATCTTGTGCACTGGTTATAATGGGATGAAAAAGGTAATAAAGTAATGTGTAAAAATTGGTTGTAAAGAATAAACTTACAAATGTATAAAATTGATTAATAAAATTTTAGTTAACACAAATAAAAGATGAAATTAGAATTATAATGTTGTTTTTGATGATAAATGTTACTTTAATGATTGTAATATGAAATAACGGAAGTGTGAATGGAAATTTATAGAAACGTAAATTTATTTTAAGGTTAACTAAGGTAAGTATTTATAAATCAAATGAAATGCAAATCCATGAAAACAATTGTTGTTAATGATAACTTGTAAGTGAAATTGAATGTTAAGTGGTAACGTTTTTTGGTTAACTATTTTTTTTGGCAAGGCCAGCCGGTTTTATAGTGGGCCTTCCACTTTTTATTATAGCAAATAATAAAACATTACAAAGCTGGTGATAAGCGGGATGCCTATCAACAAAAAACAAGGTTTTTAAAGTGGACCGTCCACTAAAACTAAACAAGTTTACAGCACAGGAGTCGGGCAACACACCCGAACTACAATATGGCACCGCGCAGGGTACAACAAAGGACACGCAAGTTGCACAAGGCAATCACAAAGAAAACACACCTAACTAACATCACAAAACTATGAAACAAATAACCAAAGGAAAAAATTACCAAAGTAACTGAACCCAAATTCCCAAAGAACAAACAACAAATTCAAATACCAGCAGCAGAGCATGAAGAAGCTTCCAACGAGAGCATTAAACATATTAATTACAGTAGGAACAAGAAGCTCCAATTCCAAAATAACAGGGATCAAGTTATACCAAAATAACAAGCAGAAGGCTTGACAATCAGTAAAACCAATGCACATGAATACCAAATCAGAAATTGCATAAGCAAAAATCATGCTGAAACACTTCGCAATGACACAGAGAACTACCTTGCAGAACACCCAAAACAAGATACCAGCAAGATCCTGGCAAAGTATCGAAGGAGGAAGACTCGCAGACGAAATGCCCGCAGCCATCCAATCACCAGAGAGCAAAAACCAATAACATGGCAACCACCACATAAACCCAAAAAAGACCGAACATAATACGCTCCACAAGACAACGGTAGCAAGCCCAGACCAATCGCATGCACCGAATTCAGAAACAGTGCCAACCAAAACCAAGAGCGCCACACAAAATCGGAGAAGCCACTTCCGCTGCAAGCAGTCACCAAGGGCAAGATTTGAGAAGAGGCGCGGCGGGCTGACAAGTACATGGACCAAAGCACAGTGAAACAAATCGAAGGCCGAAAACAATGATGAGTTAAGGAGCGAAACGGAGGATCAGAGCGTGAAAAAGAGGGTTTAGGGATGGGAAGGTTTACAAGTCACAGCAAAGGGAAAAGCTGGGGATGGGAAGGGTTACAAGTCACAGTAAAGGGAAAAGCTGGGGTTGAGGGAGAAAGATAAAGAGATATGAAGAGAATGAAAGATTAACGTGGAAGACTAAGAAGAGAACGGAAGAAAAAATGGAAGAGGCGGCGGGAAACTTGAACCCTAATTTTTGTTAATTAAAACTTTGGGGACAGAGAGATTATGTCGCCCTGACCTTTGGTTAAGCCGGTTTTAAAGTGGCCGTGCACTATGTCTCATTATTGTGGCCGCTGGGAATCGATCCGGTGCCACTACAACACAATGTAGCCACATCCACTATGTCTATTTAGTCTATTAAATAAAATTTGGAAATCAATTTGCAGTCAAAGGAAATTAAGTAGCACGTTAATTGAAATAAATTTAATAAATACATTAATGAAATGTATTATAATTCAATGTTATTTATACCCATAAAATGTCTATTTATTGAATAGCTAGATTTTTAAATCAATAAACGAATTTATTGAGGTTTCAATTTATAATTAATAACATTTAATGTGGAATCAATTACAATTAATTGACTTAAATTATGCAGTTAGGTTAGATTTGATTTGTTATTGAAAATGATTAATTTATAAGATGTAATTTATACTAAGCCTATTTATTTTATGAAAATTGGTTGATTTAAAGATTTGGAAGCAAGATTTATTATTTCGATTGAAGTGTAAAATTCAATAATTGAATTTATTGCAAATAAATGAAATTCAACATTTATTATTACGTTAATTGAAACTAAACGGAATGTGAGGATATTGTTATAATAGATTTTGAATCAAATGTTGATTCCATCAGGTGTAATAATGAATTGAATGAAATACAATAAAGAAAGTACATTGAATACAAGAATGGAAATAAAGATTTATAAATTTATTGAGATTCGAACTATAATTGGATTTAATTGCAATAAAATGAAATTAAATATTTAGATATTATGTAAATGTAAAATTAGATGAAATTTGGATATATTTACGTAATAAAGTATGAATCCGATGATAGTCCCGTCTATTGGATACTAATAGATTGAATAATTGAATGAAAAATCAATTAAAGGGGAGTATTGCAAATTTAATTTATAATTTGTGAATATAATGAAATTGAAAATTTAACGCTGAAATGTATAAACTAATTAACTCTAAATTTACATCTAAATTTGGTTTAATTAATGTGAATGATTAAGAAATTAAAAATGACAAGAATTGTCGATTATAGAATTGAAATTTAAAAATTGGATTTAATTAATTTAATATTAAACTATTTAATTAATGTAAAAATAGTAGTTTGGCCACTAGCTCGGATTTCGACGAAACCAGTTTCATCGGATCCATAACGCTGAATTATTGTAGGGTTTCAAGTTTCGTAGCGATCGGACTTGTCGTTTGATCGTACGGACTCGAAACGCCTTGAAATAAATGCAATTGAAATCAATTGAAATCAATTTGAAAAATATTGTTTTTAGCATAACTTCTTCATACCATGCAATTTGGACCTGAAACCTTTTTCAATGCGTTTAAAATATTTTAAAACACCTATTTTAATATATGGGTTTATCCAATTTCATTCCGGGGTCAGAACGGGATTTTTGGGCCACTTTGGCGTTAGCGCGTATTTAACCCGATCCATTTATTCTATTTCAACGTTCTCTATAAATATCCTGCTATGAAGCCTAGCCTCCCTAAATTATCATTTATCTGTACGTAAATTCATTCTATTCTCCTTCTTCCTCAATGGCAGACAAAATTCTATATTTCTAGATCCAATTACAATTCAAAATCAAAGTCAAAAATTTAAACTCCTCAGAAAAATTTGAAAAATATATATGATGAAGCTCTCGACAAGCGTAATTCAATGGTGTAATTTGTTTTTCAATTCGATGCATCGTTTGACCAGAAATCGCGGTCAAAATTGAATTGGGCGTTTTTGACTAGAGCGTCAATCGGGAAATCGGTTTCTGGGTATTGTAGATCTCGTCATGGGCTTCGAGATGGTGGTGGCCGTTTGACTTGAATCGAAGCGTGGTAGCCGAAATTGGCGTTTTAGGGTTCGAAATAATCGTTTTTCACGTGGAGCCGTGGCGAGCTATGGGACACCAGAGATCGGCGGCATCAGGCCTAAGGTAGCAGTGGATGGGCGAGTTCATGGGCGGTAGTGCCATGGCCAACGGTGGCCGGTGGTGGCAAGGAGGCGCGGTCAAAGATGGTGATTTTGGGGCATGTAAATGGGTTCACGGTCGTGACCTACCGGAGAAGAATGCGCAGGCTGATGACAGGCATATGTGTTAGGGTGAAAGTGTTCTTTTCCTTTTTATTTTTTTTATTAAAATTCAATAGCATTTATCATCATAACTTTTGCATACGATATCAAATTTACGCGCGGTTTCTTTTGTCATGATCGTATTGAAATTCCGGGCTTAATGATGCTAGTTTGGACGAATTCTGAGATGGTCAAATTTTTGGGTTTAAATTGGATTTAAATTCAATTTAAAATTCAAAAGGTGAGTGTTTTAAACCGCTCACAACTTCTAAGATTTCTTATGTTTGTTAAATTGATTTATGATGTGTTTAAAAATTTATTTATAGCTGTTTGGCATATATTTCATCATTATCTCAGTTAATTTGCATTCATTTAATTTACTGGTTATTAAATTCATTATTGCATATAAACTGCCAGTTAAATTTTAGTTAAATTTATTATTGCATATAAACTGATAGTTAAATTATTAGTAAATTTCATTGTGCATATAAACTGCCAGTTGAATTATCAGTTAATTTAATTTGCATAATAAACTGCCAGTAAATGCATATTATTTATTACCTGTTATATATTGGTGTATTGTTTCAATTTGATGTTGATTGTGATAAATGGTTGATGGATGATATTGGATGAATGAATGATGTATTTTATATTGGTATAAACAGCGAGTTATTATGCATTTTCTTCTCATTCAGGATTGCGGTTTGAAATGATATACAACCGCATTTTTATTTTTAAATTGCGAATTGAAATGATAAATATCTGTATCACTTGAGCATAGGATCGAAAATTTTATACAGGCACCGCGGTATATATACATACATATATATATATATATATATATATGAAATTATTTTGAAATAATTTTTCTGTGGTCTTGTAAAGAAATATATAATGTTTTATGAAATATTGATGTCGGAAATTTGATAAAGGTTATTTTATATATGGTTAAATTCTTGGTTTTAAACTATGAATAAAATTGTTTAAAGTATGAAGTAAGTTTAATAATAAAGTGGATTTTATTAAAATATATTATGGATAAGTATTTACTAAAATTATATTCCAATATAGAGTTTATATTGATTTTTATAAATCAAAGTTGAGGAGATAGTTGGAATTGATTTGAGATTTCATTTAGTTAAAATCTTATTGAAATTTAGATTTAAAAAGAATATGGTGTTATAACTAATTCGGGTTTAAGATGATTTAAGTTAATATATCTAGTCTAAATAAATTGAGGAATATTCAATTATTGAATTTGGAAGTTTATTTAAAAGACACTGGATTTATTAAGCAAGTATTTCAAAACTAAATAATAGAAAAAGGAATTTGATATATATATATATATATATGAATTAAAAATTTAGTTTTGAAATTGTGGAATATTTGAAACTTTGAAATATATGGAAATTTAAATGATTTATTTGGGAATTCAAATCTGTATTTGGAATTGATTTAAGAAATTTAAAAAGCTAATTTACTTTATAAAGTAACTTATTATTAAACCATTTAAGTATTGAAAAAAAAAATTCGAAGCTATGGGTTTAAAGTATATATATTTGAAAGTACTATGTTTTTTGAAAAATACATATTTGAAATAAAAATGATATCATATTGATTTGGGTTTTGAAATAGAAATGATATCGTATTTATGGGGTTTTGAAATGAATATTTTATACTGGTTTTAAAGTATAAACTAATCTGAAAAGACCGCGGTGTTATAATAACGTTGGGTTGTTGAAGAGACCGGGATCGGAAGTTGTCATACTCTCTGCCAACTCTGAAAACCACTTTAACAACCGTGTACGCGGTGGAGATTCCAGAATGAAGTAGGATGGTGGCGGCGTTTCCTTTGAGGTAAATACGTGGACCCAACTCCCGTGAGTTGGCATAAGGTGGCTAAAACAGGAGCGATTGACGGGTTAATTGAGGTAGCACCTTTGATCGGACAAATCCCTTCGATATTCTACTCTGACTTTGAATTTACTCGGTGGCCACTTTTGATTTCTTTGATTTGGGGGTGTGGCTCGAGGTGGGCGGTAGCTGCGGCTATGCGTTACCACCGACCTGGAAGCGTAATTGGTATATCTACCCTGCCATTGCCTAGTTGTGCCGTTTCACCTACCCTAGCGCGCCTTATACGATTTTGGTTTTGTACCATACCTATGGAGTGCCCTCTGACAATGCCCAGTACGGGGGAGATTAAGGTACTGTATAGACTATGGGAATATATAAATGTGTTAAGGTGGAAAATGTAAAGCCTTAACGCTATTTAAAAGTAAGTTTATTTTACAATTAGACACTATTATAATAGCGAAATATACTACATAGTAAATAGTTTAATGGATCCTTAAGAGATGTAAATTCCAAGCATCTTTTGAGTTGCTGCACTCATATTTATATCTGTTGATTTAACTTACATAAGATCTTTTAGTTCTGACTCGAGTGTTTTGTCTTTTCAATTCGCTCAGGTCAGTCCGAGCATTTCAGGATCGAAGACTTTATTTCTAGAGGACGAAGATGAAGATTTCATTATTATTATTATTATATTATATGGTTCCACTACACACTGTATTCCGCTGCATTGATATTTATTGGTATGTGAACTCTGATATATATTGTATAAGTAAAATTAAATATTTTGTAAATAGCTTCAAGAACTGTATATTGATTATTATATTTTATCCTTCCGCTGTTAGATTCTATTTTGTTTTATTTCTTTCTTGTTTTTTTATTTACCCCATAACAATCCGCCCTACCGTATGGTTTGAATTGGCACGTGTGTCGATTTAAAGCATGCGAAAAGGCGGGACGTTACAATGTGGTATCAGAGCTTTGGTTTAGCGATAAACCTTAGCTTTGTGGTGTTTGACTCCTTACTAATAGGGTATTAATGCCCTATGGGAGTCGCTGAGTGTGTATATATGAGAGAGCGTATTTGTCAGTGTTATAAAAGGTTTTAATATTGTGTTAATCGGTTCCGCTTTATATTTATAAACTCTGGTTGGTGCATAGGACGCTGTGACATCAATAGGGGTTTCTAAACACTTAATAGGACAGACCGACATATTATTTCGTTTTAATATAGGTGAATGAAATAATTTTGCCTACTATATTTTCTATATATAAAGTAATAAATTTTATAATGGTTATATTTGGTTGCAATATTTTGGTTGTTAGGTAGTGAAATTTATAAATAATAGCTGAGATAAAAATTAAAATAAAATAAATGAAATTGGAAATTTAGAACTTAAGTCCCGGGGTTTTGAAAATTGTTTCAAATAATTTGGAATATAATAATATTATTAGAAGTATTTTCCGATATAAACATTTCAATATAATTTGAAAGAATTGTTTTAAAGAAATTATGGAAAGAAATAAGTTGTACTCCCCTCTCTGTCGTTGGAAAATAATTTCGGTGATGAGTGCATGCATCATCGACATTCATTTTCGAGTTTCGCAGTGGGAAGGCCACTGTAGTGTTTTACAGCAGAGTGTTTTGATAAACAAATATAAATTTTAAATTGTTTAAATATAATTTGATTTTGTAAGTGTATATTTATCTATTATTTTAAAATGAATTGACATTTAACCCGGGATTTAATTCTTAAGTTTCCGATTTATTAATAGTTTCCGTTATGGTAGTAAAATGGAAGTTAATTAATAATTGGAGTCTTTAATTTAAATAAAAAAATTCATGATAGGTTATAAATAGTATTAAACGAAATTTAAAACTTTAACCTATGAAATAAAGGATATAATTATTGAACATTAAATTAATTAGAAGAAATAGAATAAATTTGTATAACTTTCAAATTACATCCTCAAAAACATATATATAACTTACCGAATATTAAAAGTTGAAATGTTTAATAAGAAAATGTAATGGAAGTGGTACAAGTAAAAGTATGTAATGAAGCATTCGATAAAATTTCTTTTATTCTTAAGAATTGACGGTGTAATTGTTATAAACCTAAGTTATAATGGAAATCTTACTATAATGAAATATGATAGAAGGTAAATGTTGTAAGTAAGTAAGTATAGACTTAAGTAAATGTTGAAGTTAATTATTTTAATAAACAGAAAGAGGAATACCGTAAATAAATGAAATTAAGCAATAAATAAATGAAGTAATATGCAAAGGAATCGAATTATAAATGAAAACTGTAAGAAATAAAATGTAAAATAAAAAGATAAACCATTATATGAATAAAAAGGAAATCAAACAACAAAGGTTACGAAATGGAATTAATAAAAAAATGAACTTGAATTATTGTGTGAAATTGTTGTTTGTTGGTTTATGGTTGTTTGGGTAAGGATAATTTAAAATTGGTTGAATGAATGAATAATCTATTTAGTTTCACCTAAGACTGTTGAGTGAAGGGTACACTTGATAGTTTATTTTTCATTCTGTGCAATTTAAAATTTGAACCCGAACAACTATTTGTTTTGTTGATATGAATGAATGATTGATTTGTATGGATTCTATGTGATGGTTGTATGCCTTGTTGCAAGTGATTGTTGATTGTATTGAATTGTTTGTTTGTAGTTGAAATAACCTTAAATATTTCATTTTATATGATTGTTAATTTTTTTTCGATTATATAAGTGAAATGCAGGTTATGGAAGCAATTGCTACTGCATTTGGTTTCATAATATAAGCGTTATTTGTCCGACAAATAGGTACGTTTTCGGATTACGGTTTTATAGCGTTATTATATTATTTTCCCGGGTTGGGATATATATTGTTTTGAAATATATGTTGTATATTGGTATAGTTGATATTATATTTTCTCCCGAGCCTCTCCGTACAAAGGAGACTCTGCCGAAATTTTTCGTAAATTTTGGACTTAGAAATTTTTTGAAAATGATTTCCAAACTTTATTTATTTAAGTATAAAAAGATTTAATGGTTATAAATTGGTATATTTTATTTTAAATTATTTATTTTGTAAATATATTTGTTTGTTTATAGATTTAATATTTTAAAATAAGATATATTGATTTCTTAATCTTTCTTCTCCCTTCTTTTTCCTTTTCGGGGACGAAAAGTTTTGAGTGGGGGAGAGTGCAACGACCCGTAAAAATTCGATATTTAAAATGAATTAAATTAATAAGATTTTAAAATAAATTTAAAAAGAAATAAAAACCTTATTAATTTATATGGGAGCGAATACAGAAATTAGATGTATCAATGATTATTAAAATTTACAATTTAAATTTTATATTGCAATTAATTGAAATAGTGTAAATTGGCATACTTGGTTTTAAGTTTAATATAAGAAACAAATGGGAATGTTGAATTAATGATTTACCAAATAAAAATATTTACTAGAAGGGAATTCAAATTTATTTAATAATGGAATAATAGCTAAATTAAAATGAAACAAAGTTAATACAAGTTAATTGTCAATAATTTTAATGAAATTCCAATCCATTGTATTTAAATCTGCTATGCTTGGTTATCTTGTGCACTGATTATAGTGGGATGAAAAAGGTAATAAAGTAATGTGTAAAAATTGGTTGTAAAGAATAAACTTACAAATGTATAAAATTGATTAATAAAATTTTAGTTAACACAAATAAAAGATGAAATTAGAATTATAATGTTGTTTTTGATGATAAACGTTACATTAATGATTGTAATATGAAATAACGGAAGTGTGAATGGAAATTTATAAAAACGTAAACTTATTTTAAGGTTAACTAAGGTAAGTGTGAAGCCCCTCCCCGAGACCCACATTAGTAAAGGGAATTAACGAGTAATTCTGTCTACTAACGCAGAGAATGGGGTTGGATAAGGGCGACCAACATAGCATACACTAGCTAAGAACTAAACATGTCAATTAGTGTCATCATTTTTTTTTTCATTTTACCTCATATGTGGTTGACATGTCTAGTCCATAACTATTGCACACTATGGTGGTTTACAAACATTTTAGAACTAACGTAATATACATATATGCGAAAAGTAAATAACAGTTACAGAACAGAAAACCCAGATCAGATATATATATACACATACACCATCATACATGCCAACATAATACATCATACATGAGTGCCAAAAAGGGGTACTGATAATCACATACAATCATCCCACAAAAAGAATATACATCATGATAGTCAACAAAACGGTCTAAAGATAAAAGCTAGCCAAATCGATATGTCCCACAAAAGGTGATAAGCTGATCCAAAAAGAGAAGTTGTCCATGCTAACCTGCAACTCGGTCTGACCCGAGTGAAAAACACACGGGTCAGGCAACTAAACTCATCAGTAGATAAGGGCCTCAACGATGATAAGTGATAATGAGATAATCATTTCGTTGTTCCCAATGGAACGAATATAAGGTTCATCATGAATATACATCTATGAGAATCATCAAGGATTATTCTTATATTATAAGAAGGGAAATTATTTCGAAGTACTTCAAATCAATCATAAAGGTCATCAAACTTCATAAATCACATAATCTCAAACAAGTAGTAATAATATGGTCGAAACATCATGGACCATCCTATAATGTCGCCTCATTCTTACTCGAGGCTATTCAAAACATAAACATCCCCAAAAAAATTAACATCAAAATCATCAATAAATAAAAAGTACTCTGCACGTGCTATTTACTTCCACTAGTACTGTACTTTGGTACCATACATCATGGGATTGGGATCACCTTCATTTCTACCTCTTCTGCCTATGCACATGACTACGTAGCCTATAATTTCCTTCATCCCAATCGGTGACGTCAAAAGACCCGAGTAATAATAATATCATAATGCTTCGGGGTTGACTACTAATCTGCAACCCCACTTCACTCGAGGTCCGTAGTACTAGTCCAAACTTCCATGTGTCTCAACTTTACGACTAGGAACCCAAAAGGTATTAACACACGTCCCATACCATGCGTCAGCACCTAATGGTTTACTGGTCGTCGGTCGATACCACATCGTAATGTAGTTATAAATTAACATCAAACCCTAAAAAAAATTATATACATCGCCTCATATCATCGGCAAAATGTAGAAAATTCCAACTCATCGTATTTCGTACCACGACGAGTTCAATGTGACTACCACACTTGTCTCCTTTCATCGACAAGTATCTTATCATAATAATAAATAACCTTGCCTCATATCCTCGGCAAGTGTAAATCTACATCTATATGGTCCTCTATCGAATATACTCCTAATTAGAATTCATCGGACCATATCTGCATAATATTAGTCAAATGGACTAATATGACAAAATGCTTCAAACACAATCAAAACGTCAAACATACACTCAAATAACATAAAAATGATTAAAATAAAAAAAATTACAAAACATTTTTCCATAGAAAACGGATTTTTTTTTATTTAGAAAAGCCTTGGAAATAAGGAATACTTGTTTTAAAAACCCTTAAAAATGCTTAAAAACATTTATGATTTCAGCATAGAAAACACAAAAATTTGGCAATGCGGTTAAAAACAAAGTTGTAGCTTAGTTTCTAAGCTTTCCAGAATGACAAAGATCATTGAATACCGAACAACGGTCTAAAAGTTATGATCTTTTTACTAAAAATCTTATACAAAGCCTGTAGCATAGTGTATGCATATATTGACAGGACTGAGACAAATATTCACAATTTCAGCATAGTAAACATTCGAATCTGGTAATATAACTAAAGAAAAAATTGTAGCTTATAAAACGAGCTTTCCAGAACATCTAAGAATATCGAATTCGGCTTAAAAATGAAAATGTTATGGCCGATTCCGTTTCAGATTCAACAACAGGGAAAAATCTAGTTTTGCTCTCGGGTCAGCAGTACAAAAATTCAATTTTGTCATAGCTAACCTCAATATAACAGAAAACTCAACAAATGAAAGTTGTAGTACATGAAATATGCTTTCCGAAAATTTTAAGATTACCAAAATTCGATTTGTGTGTCAAAAGTTATGACTGTTTTGCTAACGAATACAAACTAAGCCTGATTTGTTAAAGGCAGAATCAGGCTTCTGACATCAAACTCATTTTCGGTCATTAAAAATGCAAAATCTCAGGATATAATCTGAAAATAAATTGTTGCTTATCGAATGCAGTTTCCAACAAAAAAATTTGAGGTAAAACGGACAAGAAACGTGAAAGCTATGACCATTTTACTATGATGCATTTACAGCAAAACGAAATATACGAAAACTTAAGAAACTAGTACGAATTTGCAACAAAAAGCTACAGATTTTGCACAGGCTTTCAATTTAGTTGCTGTAAGTTATATACTTACAATTTGCAACAAAGGATGGTGGTTTTAGGTAGCAAATACAAAGCTTTTGACGAAATCAAGCTCCTGCAGGACCTGTAGAAGCTTAAGTAGAGTCATGCAAAAAGGAAATCAATCAAATAAGATTATAGCATGCAGAAATCCAAATTTGGATGGATTAAAGGATCTAAAAGGTTGGAGATTACCTGACTATTCTCAAGTTAGAAAATTCTCTTTGTAGTTAGCAGCAAAAATTGAATAGAAATAGATTTTCTATTTTTTAGATGAAGTTTGTCATGGTTTACTGTCTTTGTATTAGAAGAAGAAGAAAGGAACGAGCAAAGAGGAAAACAACGTACAGGTTATTTTTCTTCTTTCCTGATGCTTCTAGAGTGGGTTTGGATCTAAACCATATACCCATTAAGCCCAATAACAATACTTAGTGAAATTTACTAAGTAAATGCACACATTTCACTTATTTAACAATATAAACTCATGTTTTCCTATTTTGAAGCAAGGTTAAATTTATACATAAAGTGCGTATAAACATAAATTGTTTTCTTAACCAAATTAAATTTATTTTAACAATAAAAAATTATTATTTTTAACATTAAAACCCCATATTTAATAATATTTTACAAGTTACACAATTTTAGTGTAAAACACCATTTTTAACATAACAAACTAAATAAAAATTTCCTTCTTGCCATATAAATTTGCAACAAATCATTCAAACACTTTTGAAAACCACAAAATAATATTTTTGCACAATATTTCATCTTTTATTTTATTAAAAGACATGTTTTCTTCATATTTTTCCTTTTACATTCAATAAAAGGCTAGTATTAGCAATAATTATCAATACTATCACATTGACTTAATTAAAATACAGTAAATGACTAATTTCATTCCCATACCTCAAAATAAAGTTTTTAAAACTTTATTTCCATCAATTTAAATGTTATTTTTTTACTAAACTCTCATTTTCTCCAAATTTGCATATTTTGTCAAAATAATGCAAATTTGGACATATTTTGCAAAATAAAACTATATTTTCCCACCAATAAAGTGTAAATAAATGTTTTAACACTTTTAAAACATTAATACACTATTATATATCATTTTATTAAACCCAAATAAATTTACAACCCATCCAAAGACTCAAATAAAGTGATCAACTTTATTTTCTTCATTTCATTAGCTTAATTTACTCAACTTCATTGTTTATATTAAATAAACAATATTTTCACCATTTTACCTCTAATTAATTTAATTAATTCCAATATTAACTTATAGACATCATTATAATTTAATATTAGCGGTAATCTCCTAACCGGGTTTGTTACAGTAAGTATTTGTAAATGAAATGAAATGCAAATCCATGGCAACAATTGTTGTTAATGATAACTTATAAGTGAAATTGAATGTTAAGTGGTAACGATTTTTTGGTTAACTATTTATTTAGTCTATTAAATAAAATTTGGAAATCAATTTGCAGTCAAAGGAAATTAAGTAGCATGTTAATTGAAATAAATTTAATAAATACATTAATGAAATGTATTATAATTCAATGTTATTTATACCCACAAAATGTCTATTTATTGAATAGCTAGATTTTTAAATCGATAAACGAATTTATTGAGGTTTCAATTTATAATTAATAACATTTAATGTGGAATCAATTACAATTAATTGACTTAAATTATACAGTTAGGGTAGATTTGATTTGTCATTGAAAATGATTAATTTATAAGATGTAATTTATGCTAAGCCTATTTATAAAAATTGGTTGATTTAAAGATTTGGAAGCAAGATTTATTATTCCGCACTAACTCAAGAATCTGATCAGTGGACATATATACACCCTCAGGACGAGAACCACTGGACGGTCCCGCCGCTGAATGGCGTCCTCTACCTCGATGAGACATTGCTGAGAGAAAAGGTTAAAAGGATCATTCGCAGGGTAAATAGATATATAAAAAAATTCAAATACAGAAAATAAGGAATACTATGAAATATACTGAACATTCCTAGACGTATTCCTTTCTGTCTACCCCAAAGGAATCGAAAAGGGACACAGGTCAAAACATGGTTAAGGACAAAATTAAAAGTAAGGTGAACTGAATCATGATTATGCGATGATACATGTAGATGTATTATACTTGATGTATGGTATCTCGTGAACTGTTCTGTATATATCACATTATATTCTGAAACGATGCTCTGATACCAAGCTGTGACGCCCCTCCCCGAGAGCCACGTTAGTAAAGGGAATTAACGAGTAATTCTGTCTACTAACGCAAAGAATGGGGTTGGATAAGGGCGACCAACATAGCATACACTAGCTAAGAACTAAACATGTCAATTAGTGTCATCATTTTTTTTTCATTTTACCTCATATGTGGTTGACATGTCTAGTCCATAACTATTGCACACTATGGTGGTTTACAAACATTTCAGAACTAACGTAATATACATATATGCGGAAAGTAAATAACAGTTACAGAACAGCAAACCCAGATCAGATATATATATACACATACACCATCATACATGCCAACATAATACATCATACATGAGTGCCAAAAAGGGGTACTGATAATCACATACAATCATCCCACAAAAAGAATATACATCATGATAGTCAACAAAACGGTCTAAAGATAAAAGCTAGGCAAATCGATATGTCCCACAAAAGGTGATAAGCTAATCCAAAAAGAGAAGTTGTCCATGCTAACCTGCAACTCGGTCTGACCCGAGTGAAAAACACACGGGTCAGGCAACTAAACTCATCAGTAGATAAGGGCCTCAATGATGATAAGTGATAATGAGATAATCATTTCGTTGTTCCCAATGGAATGAATATAAGGTTCATCATGAATATACATCTATGAGAATCATCAAGGATTATTCTTATATTATAAGAAGGGAAATTATTTCGAAGTACTTCAAATCAATCATAAAGGTCATCAAACTTCATAAATCACATAATCTCAAACAAGTAGTAATAATATGGTCAAAACATCATGGACCATCCTATAATGTCGCCTCATTCTTACTCGAGGCTATTCAAAACATAAACATCCTCAAAAAAATTAACATCAAAATCATCAATAAAAAAAAAGTACTCTGCACGTGCTATTTACTTCCACTAGTACTGTACTTTGGTACCATACATCATGGGATTGGGATCACCTTCATTTCTACCTCTTCTGCCTATGCACACGACTACGTAGCCTATAATTTCCTCCATCCCAATCGGTGACGTCAAAAGACCCGAGTAATAATAATATCATAATGCTTCGGGGTTGACTACTAATCTGCAACCCCACTTCACTCGAGGTCCGTAGTACTAGTCCAAACTTCCATGTGTCTCAACTTTACGACTAGAAACCCAAAAGGTATGAACACACGTCCCATACCATGCGTCAGCACCTAATGGTTTACTAGTCGTCGGTCGATACCACATCGTAATGTAGTTATAAATTAACATCAAACCCTAAAAAAAATTATATACATCGCCTCATATCATCGGCAAAATGTAGAAAATTCCAACTCATCGTATTTCGTACCACGACGAGTTCAATGTGACTACCACACTTGTCTCCTTTCATCGACAAGTATCTTATCATAATAATAAATAACCTCGCCTCATATTCTCGGCAAGTGTAAATCTACATCAATATGGTCCTCTATCGAATATACTCCTAATTAGGAGTCATCGGACCATATCTGCATAATATTAGTCAAATGGACTAATATGATAAAATGCTTCAAACACAATCAAAACGTCAAACATACACTCAAATAACATAAAAATGATTAAAATATAAAAAAAATTTACAAAATATTTTTCCATAGAAAACGGATTTATTTTTTTATTTTTTTTGATTTAGAAAAGCCTTGAAAATAAGGAATACTTGTTTTAAAAACCCTTAAAAATGTTTAAAAACATTTATGATTTCAGCATAGAAAACGCAAAAATTTGGCAATGCGATTAAAAACAAAGTTGTATCTTAGTTTCTAAGCTTTCCAGAATGACCAAGATCATTGAATACCGATCAGCGGTCTAAAAGTTATGATCTTTTTACTAAAAATCTTATACAAAGCCTGTAGCATAGTGTATGCATATATTGACAGGACTGAGACAAATATTCACAATTTCAGCATAGTAAACATTCGAATCTGGCAATATAACTAAAGAAAAAATTGTAGCTTATAAAAAGAGCTTTCCAGAACATCTAAGAATATCAAATTCGGCTTAAAAACGAAAAAGTTATGGCCGATTCTGTTTCAGATTCAACAACAGGGAAAAATCTAGTTTTGCTCTCGGGTCAGCAGTACAAAAATTCAATTTTGTCATAGCTAACCTCAAAATAACAGAAAACTCAACAAAAAGTTGTAGTATATGAAATAAGCTTTCCGAAAAGGTTAAGATTACCAAAATCCGATTTGTGTGTCAAAAGTTATGACTGTTTTGCTAACGAATACAAACTAAGCCTGATTTGTTAAAGGCAGAATCAGGCTTCTGACATCAAACTCATTTTCGGTCATTAAAAATGCAAAATCTTAGGATATAATCTGAAAATAAATTGTTTCTTATCAAATGCAGTTTCCAACAAAAAAAATTGAGGTAAAACGGACAAGAAACGTGAAAGTTATGACCATTTTACTATGATGCATTTACAGCAAAACGAGATATACGAAAACTTAAGAAACTAGTACGAATTTGCAACAAAAAGCTACAGATTTTGCACAGGCTTTCAATTTAGTTGCTGTAAGTTATATACTTACAATTTGCAGCAAAGGATGGTGGTTTTAGGTAGCAAATACAAAGCTTTTGACGAAATCAAGCTCCTGCAGGACCTGTAGAAGCTTAAGTAGAGACATGCAAAAAGGAAATCAATCAAAATAAGATTATAGCATGCAGAAATCCAAACTTTGGATGGATTAAAGGATCTAAAAGGTTGGATATTACCTGACTATTCTCAATTTAGAAAATTCTCTTTGTAGTTAGCAGCAAAAATTGAATAGAAATAGATTTTTTTTTTAGATGAAGTTTGCCATGGTTTACTGTCTTTGTATTAGAAGAAGAAGAAAGGAACGAGCAAAGAGGAAAACAACGTACAGGTTATTTTTCTTCTTTCTTGAGGCTTCTAGAGTGGGTTTGGATCTAAACCATATACCCATTAAGCCCAATAACAATACTTAGTGAAATTTACTAAGTAAATGCACACATTTCACTTATTTAGCAATATAAACTCATGTTTTCCTATTTTGAAGCAAGGTTAAATTTATACATAAAGTGCGTATAAACATAAATTGTTTTCTTAACCAAATTAAATTTATTTTAACAATAAAAAATTATTATTTTTTAACATTAAAACCCCATATTTAATAATATTTTACAAGTTACACAATTTTAGTGTAAAACGCCATTTTTAACATAACAAACTAAATAAAAATTTCTTTCTTGCCAAATAAATTTGCAATAAATCATTCAAACACTTTTGAAAACCACAAAATAATATTTTTGCACAATATTTCATCTTTTATTTTATTAAAAGACATGTTTTCTTCATATTTTTCCTTTTACATTCAATAAAAGGCTAGTATTAGCAATAATTATCAATACTATCACATTGACTTAATTAAAATACAGTAAATGACTAATTTCACTCCCGTACCTCAAAATAAAGTTTTTAAAACTTTATTTCCATCAATTTAAATGTTATTTTTGCACTAAACTCTCATTTTCTCCAAATTTGCATATTTTGTCAAAAAAATGCAAATTTGGACATATTTTGCAAAATAAAACTATATTTTCTCACCAATAAAGTGTAAATAAATATTTTAACACTTTTAAACATTAATACACTATTATATATCATTTTATTAAACCCAAATAAATTTACAACCCATCCCAAGACTCAAATAAAGTGATCAACTTTATTTTCTTCATTTCATTAGCTTAATTTACTCAACTTCATTGTTTATATTTAATAAACAATATTTTCACCATTTTACCTCTAATTAATTTAATTAATTCCAATATTAAATTATAGTCATCATTATAATTTAATATTAGCGGTAATCTCCTAACCGGGTTTGTTACAGACTCCCCTCCTTAACAAAATTGCGTCCTCGCAATTTCTAGGGAAACCGTAACAAATATAACAATTTAACCCAAAAGGAAAAAGAAATAGCTTGAGATAATAGTTCTCACCATACTCAAATGAAGATAGAAAACCCGGAAAAGAATGCTAGATAGATTCTCTAGTTTCCCAAGTGCAATCATTGAGATTCTCCGACCATTGAATCTTAACAAGAGGAACGTTCTTGCTTCGAAGGCGCCTCACCTCCGAATCAAGCATACGAATAGGCCGCTGAACGGTGGATAAAATCGATGAGATCTCAAGCTCTAGCTGCTCGGAAGGATCAACAACGGAATCAGAACCTCGAATGCACTTCTTAAGCTGAGAGACGTGGAAAACATCATGAATATCAGATAAATGAGGCGGAAGTGACACTCTATAAGCAACTGGACCGATGCGCTCGGTAATCGGAAATGGTCCTATAAAGTGAGGAGCCAATTTCCCTGTGGAGCTAAAGCGCATCACTCCCTTCATCGGAGATATACGAATGAACACATGGTCACCGACGAAGAATTCAAGAGGCTTCCTACGGTTGTCCGCGTAGGATTTCTGACGGCTCTGTGCCTCTTTCATTCTCTGTCTAATAAGGGAAATCTTCTCCGAAGAATCACGAATCGAATCCGGCCCAAGAATAAACTTCTCTCCAGATTCTAACCAACAAGATGGAGAACGGCACGGTCAACCATAAAGTGCCTCAAATGGTGCCATACGGATACTAGACTGAAAGCTGTTGTTATAGGAGAATTCTACCAATGGAAGGTAATCCTCCCAAGAACCACCAAAATCAAGAATGCATGCACGTAGTAGGTCCTCAAGAATACGATTCACCCTCTCTGTCTGTCCATCAGACTGAGGATGATAAGCAGTTGAAAGATTCAGCTTTGTTCCCAAAGCTTGCTGAAAGCTGGACCAGAAATGACTGGTAAATAGAGGATCACGGTCACAAACGATCGATGAAGGAACACCATGCAATCGAACAATTTCCTTAATATAGAGCTTTGCCAAAAGAGGAGCATTCCTATTAGACTTAATAGGAATGAAATGAGCTGACTTCGTGAGGCGATCAACAATTACCCAAATGCTCGAATGACCCGACCTCGAACGAGGTAGGCCGTCAATGAAGTCCATCGAAACTTGGTCCCACTTCCACAGTGGAACCTCTAGAGGTTGAAGAAGACCAGATGGCCGTTGATGCTCGGCCTTGACAAGCTGACACGTAATGCAGTTACTTACATAACTTGCAATGTCACGCTTCATGCCTTCCCAATAATAAAGTCTATGCATATCCGCATACATGTTACTGCTACCCGGATGAATGGTGTACTTAGAGCGATGACAATCATCAAGTATGTCACGCCTAAGTGCTGAATCAGATGGAACAACTATACGGTTCCTCAGACGAAGGCAACCATGAGAATCAATCGAATAATCCCGTAACTCCTCATCACGGGACTCAGATGAGCAAGACTGAATGAGGCGCATAATATAAGCATCACGTCTCTGGGCCTCAGAGATACGATCAAGAAGAGAAGGTCGAGCCACCATACTGAATAATAAGACCTGTGAATCAGATGATGGTGTTCGATCGCGAATGTCGAAGCTGGATAACGTCTCAAGAACATCCCATTCGGCTAACATCATAGAAACAACTGCCGAATGCTTGCGGCTAAGCGCATCAGCTACACGATTACCCTTCCCTGGGGTATACTCGATATCGAAATCATATGAGGCGAGGAACTCTAACCATCGTTGTTGCCTCATATTCAATTCCTTCTGCGAAAAGAGGTACTTGAGAGACTTATGATCGGTATAAAGGACGAAATGCTCACCAAGGAGATAATGACGCCATATCTTCAAGGCGAAGACGATGGCTGCAAGCTCTAAATCATGGGTCGCGTACCGAACCTCGTTCGGACGTAATTGCCTTGAAGCATAGGCAACAACCCGATCCTTCTGCATAAGAACCGCACCAAGCCCACTGTGGCTTGCATCAGTATAAACAATGAGATCTTGGTTCCCTTCAGGAACCACTAGCACAGGAGCATGTGTGAGAAGCTCCTTCAATCGCTGGAAGGCAGCCTCACACTTGTCAGACCAGAGAAAATGAACACCCTTCCTGGTAAGGTTTGTAAGAGGAAGCACGATACGAGAAAAATACTTAATAAAGCGACGATAATAACCGGCCAATCCCAAAAAGCTACGAATCTCATGAACATTCTCAGGCCTCTTCCAATTTTGAATAGCCTCGATCTTAGAAGGATCAACGGAAATACCTTCTGAAGATACAACATGGCCTAAGAACTTCACTTGCTTTTCCCAGAAGTGACACTTAGAAAGTTTTGCTTTGAGTTGATGCTTTCGGAGAGTACTCAAAACAATTCTAAGATGTCGAGCATGGTCCTCTTCGGACTTGGAATATACTAAGATATCATCGATGAATACAAGCACGAATTTATCGAGATATTCCCGGAATACTCGATTCATAAGATCGACAAAGTAGGCAGGTGCATTCGTCAATCCGAACGGCATGACGAGCCACTCAAAAGAACCATAGCGAGTGCGGAATGCGGTGAGAGGAATACTATCTTCCGCAACTCGGAGCTGATGAAAACCAGTGGCAAGGTCTAACTGTGAAAAGACTCTAGCACCACTCAACTGATCGAACATGTCGTCGATCCTCGGTAAAGGGTAACGATTCTTGATGGTTAACTCATTAAGCTTGCAATAGTCGACGCAAAGCCTAAGAGTCCCATCGGACTTCTTTACAAATACCACCGCGGCACCCCACGGTGAAGAGCTAGATCGAATGAAGTGCTTAGCTTCGAGCTCGAGGAGTTGCTTCTTAAGTTCCTCGTTCTCCTTAGTAGACATCCTCGTGGGAGGACGACTAGCTGGCTGAGCACCAAGAATGAGATCAATACGAAACTCTATGGCCCGCTTGGGTGGCAACCTCAAAACAGGCTCAAAAATATCAGCAAAGTCACAAACGATCGGAATTCGAGACACATCATCTTCATCATCTCGAGAATCAAGAGCATATAAGGATGCTACGGAATCACAATCTGTATCCCGAAGCATAAGAGATGACTGCGAAGGCGAGTCTGGATGGCGGAGATAAATGACTCTATCAGAACAAAGAATCTTGGCATCGTATCGAACTATCCAGTCCATACCAAATATCATATCAAAACCAAGCGAAGGAATCACGTGCAGATTCGCACGGAAAGGAAAACCACAAATCATGATCTCAACGTCATCACAAAGTAAGCTAAGGGTGGCGGATCCTCCAATAGGATTAGCAATTCGCAATGAAGTAAGCAAGCAAGAAACATCCAACTGCAAAGCATCTACGAGTTCCTTCGATACGAATGAGTGAGAAGCACCCGTATCGAAAAGCACTTGGATAATACGATCATGAAATAATAAGGAACCTTCTAAAACGGAAGAGTGTGTACCTCTAGGCTGAGAAGCATCACCAGAGATAGCAGCCACATTAAGCTGACCCTGGCGTGAACCTTTCCCCTTAATGGGGCAAGCAGCAACTAAGTGTCCCTCTTTCTTGCAGTGGAGGCAACGATTGGGTTTGGGACACTCTCTAACAGGGTGATCAGGGGAGCCACAATTGAAGCATGCAAAAGGCTTCGCTGAAGGAGTAGACTGAGGCTGAGAAGAAGAACCACCATGCTTCTTCTTCTTCTTAGGAGGAAAGGGCCTAGACTTGCGAAAGAACTTCTTCTTATTCGGGTTGGCCCGAACCCTAACATCATCATCACTATCCTCTTCCTTCTCGACCGCTTCAAGCTGAAGGGCCATATCAACAAGCTTCTCAAAAGTAAGCTCAAGGCGAAGCATAAGGGCCTTCTTCAAATACTTCTTATGTCCGGAAATGAACCTAAGATTCTTCTTGTATGGAGTAGGAATATGTTCAAGCCCATACTTAGAAAGACCCTCAAACAAAGCAACATACTCAGAAACAGAAAGCCTTCCTTGCTTGAGCTCAAGGAAGCGACGAGCTAGAGTAGCTCTCTCAGAATCAGGAATAAACTTGAGCTCAAACCGCTCACGAAACTGATCCCACTCAAGTGTGGACTCATCAATCTCAGCAATCAGAAGGTCATACCAATGAAGAGCTCGTTCTTGCAACATACTGGATGCTACAAGAACACGGTGATGGCTAGAAATCTCCATACGGCCAAAAATACGCTCACAAGAACTGAGCCAAGCCTCAACATCAAGAACAGACTCGGTGCCTTTAAAGGCCTTGCCACCGAGATGAGTGAAATCACTGCACATACGTGCAAAAGCTGATCGGCGAGTAGAGGCAGGAGTAGCAGTAGTTGGAGGCTGAATGCTCCGCATTAACTCAAGAATCTGATCAGTGGACATATATACACCCTCAGGACGAGAACCACTGGACGGTCCCGCCGCTGAATGGCGTCCTCTACCTCGATGAGACATTGCTGAGAGAAAAGGTTAAAAGGATCATTCGCAGGGTAAATAGATATATAAAAAAATTCAAATACAGAAAATAAGGAATACTATGAAATATACTGAACATTCCTAGACGTATTCCTTTCTGTCTACCCCAAAGGAATCGAAAAGGGACACAGGTCAAAACATGGTTAAGGACAAAATTAAAAGTAAGGTGAACTGAATCATGATTATGGGATGATACATGTAGATGTATTATACTTGATGTATGGTATCTCGTGAACTGTTCTGTATATATCACATTATATTCTGAAACGATGCTCTGATACCAAGCTGTGACGCCCCTCCCCGAGAGCCACGTTAGTAAAGGGAATTAACGAGTAATTCTGTCTACTAACGCAAAGAATGGGGTTGGATAAGGGCGACCAACATAGCATACACTAGCTAAGAACTAAACATGTCAATTAGTGTCATCATTTTTTTTTCATTTTACCTCATATGTGGTTGACATGTCTAGTCCATAACTATTGCACACTATGGCGGTTTACAAACATTTCAGAACTAACGTAATATACATATATGCGGAAAGTAAATAACAGTTACAGAACAGCAAATCCAGATCAGATATATATATACACATACACCATCATACATGCCAACATAATACATCATACATGAGTGCCAAAAAGGGGTACTGATAATCACATACAATCATCCCACAAAAAGAATATACATCATGATAGTCAACAAAACGGTCTAAAGATAAAAGCTAGGCAAATCGATATGTCCCACAAAAGGTGATAAGCTAATCCAAAAAGAGAAGTTGTCCATACTAACCTGCAACTCGGTCTGACCCGAGTGAAAAACACACGGATCAGGCAACTAAACTCATCAGTAGATAAGGGCCTCAACGATGATAAGTGATAATGAGATAATCATTTCGTTGTTCCCAATGGAACGAATATAAGGTTCATCATGAATATACATCTATGAGAATCATCAAGGATTATTCTTATATTATAAGAAGGGAAATTATTTCGAAGTACTTCAAATCAATCATAAAGGTCATCAAACTTCATAAATCACATAATCTCAAACAAGTAGTAATAATATGGTCGAAACATCATGGACCATCCTATAATGTCGCCTCATTCTTACTCGAGGCTATTCAAAACATAAACATCCCCAAAAAAATTAACATCAAAATCATCAATAAAACAAAAGTACTCTACACGTGCTATTTACTTCCACTAGTACTGTACTTTGGTACCATACATCATGGGATTGGGATCACCTTCATTTCTACCTCTTCTGCCTATGCACACGACTACGTAGCCTATAATTTCCTTCATCCCAATCGGTGACGTCAAAAGACCCGAGTAATAATAATATCATAATGCTTCGGGGTTGACTACTAATCTGCAACCCCACTTCACTCGAGGTCCGTAGTACTAGTCCAAACTTCCATGTGTCTCAACTTTACGACTAGGAACCCAAAAGGTATTAACACACGTCCCATACCATGCGTCAGCACCTAATGGTTTACTGGTCGTCGGTCGATACCACATCGTAATGTAGTTATAAATTAACATCAAACCCTAAAAAAAATTATATACATCACCTCATATCATCGGCAAAATGTAGAAAATTCCAACTCATCGTATTTCGTACCACGACGAGTTCAATGTGACTACCACACTTGTCTCCTTTCATCGACAAGTATCTTATCATAATAATAAATAACCTTGCCTCATATCCTCGGCAAGTGTAAATCTACATCTATATGGTCCTCTATCGAATATACTCCTAATTAGGATTCATCGGACCATATCTGCATAATATTAGTCAAATGGACTAATATGACAAAATGCTTCAAACACAATCAAAACGTCAAACATACACTCAAATAACATAAAAATGATTAAAATAAAAAAAATTACAAAATATTTTTCCATAGAAAACGGATTTTTTTTTTTATTTAGAAAAGCCTTGGAAATAAGGAATACTTGTTTTAAAAACCCTTAAAAATGCTTAAAAACATTTATGATTTCAGCATAGAAAACACAAAAATTTGGCAATTCGATTAAAAACAAAGTTGTAGCTTAGTTTCTAAGCTTTCCAGAATGACAAAGATCATTGAATACCGATCAGCGGTCTAAAAGTTATGATCTTTTTACTAAAAATCTTATACAAAGCCTGTAGCATAGTGTATGCATATATTGACAGGACTGAGACAAATATTCACAATTTCAGCATAGTAAACATTCGAATCTGGCAATATAACTAAAGAAAAAATTGTAGCTTATAAAACGAGCTTTCCAGAACATCTAAGAATATCGAATTCGGCTTAAAAATGAAAATGTTATGGCCGATTCCGTTTCAGATTCAACAACAGGGAAAAATCTAGTTTTGCTCTCGGGTCAGCAGTACAAAAATTCAATTTTGTCATAGCTAACCTCAATATAACAGAAAACTCAACAAATGAAAGTTGTAGTACATGAAATATGCTTTTCGAAAATTTTAAGATTACCAAAATTCGATTTGTGTGTCAAAAGTTATGACTGTTTTGCTAACGAATACAAACTAAGCCTGATTTGTTAAAGGCAGAATCAGGCTTCTGACATCAAACTCATTTTCGGTCATTAAAAATGCAAAATATCAGGATATAATCTGAAAATAAATTGTTGCTTATCGAATGCAGTTTCCAACAAAAAAAATTTGAGGTAAAACGGACAAGAAACGTGAAAGCTATGACCATTTTACTATGATGCATTTACAGCAAAACGAAATATACGAAAACTTAAGAAACTAGTACGAATTTGCAACAAAAAGCTACAGATTTTGCACAGGCTTTCAATTTAGTTGCTGTAAGTTATATACTTACAATTTGCAACAAAGGATGGTGGTTTTAGGTAGCAAATACAAAGCTTTTGACGAAATCAAGCTCCTGCAGGACCTGTAGAAGCTTAAGTAGAGTCATGCAAAAAGGAAATCAATCAAATAAGATTATAGCATGCAGAAATCCAAATTTGGATGGATAAAAGGATCTAAAAGGTTGGAGATTACCTGACTATTCTCAAGTTAGAAAATTCTCTTTGTAGTTAGCAGCAAAAATTGAATAGAAATAGATTTTCTTTTTTTTAGATGAAGTTTGTCATGGTTTACTGTCTTTGTATTAGAAGAAGAAGAAAGGAACGAGCAAAGAGGAAAACAACGTACATGTTATTTTTCTTCTTTCCTGATGCTTCTAGAGAGGGTTTGGATCTAAACCATATACCCATTAAGCCCAATAACAATACTTAGTGAAATTTACTAAGTAAATGCACACATTTCACTTATTTAACAATATAAACTCATGTTTTCCTATTTTGAAGCAAGGTTAAATTTATACATAAAGTGCGTATAAACATAAATTGTTTTCTTAACCAAATTAAATTTATTTTAACAATAAAAAATTATTATTTTTAACATTAAAACCCCATATTTAATAATATTTTACAAGTTACACAATTTTAGTGTAAAACACCATTTTTAACATAACAAACTAAATAAAAAATTCTTTCTTGCCATATAAATTTGCAACAAATCATTCAAACACTTTTGAAAACCACAAAATAATATTTTTGCACAATATTTCATCTTTTATTTTATTAAAAGACATGTTTTCTTCATATTTTTCCTTTTACATTCAATAAAAGGCTAGTATTAGCAATAATTATCAATACTATCACATTGACTTAATTAAAATACAGTAAATGACTAATTTCATTCCCATACCTCAAAATAAAGTTTTTAAAACTTTATTTCCATCAATTTAAATGTTATTTTTTTACTAAACTCTCATTTTCTCCAAATTTGCATATTTTGTCAAAGTAATGCAAATTTGGACATATTTTGCAAAATAAAACTATATTTTCCCACCAATAAAGTGTAAATAAATGTTTTAACACTTTTAAAACATTAATACACTATTATATATCATTTTATTAAACCCAAATAAATTTACAACCCATCCAAAGACTCAAATAAAGTGATCAACTTTATTTTCTTCATTTCATTAGCTTAATTTACTCAACTTCATTGTTTATATTAAATAAACAATATTTTCACCATTTTACCTCTAATTAATTTAATTAATTCCAATATTAAATTATAGACATCATTATAATTTAATATTAGCGGTAATCTCCTAACCGGGTTTGTTACAGTAAGTATTTGTAAATGAAATGAAATGCAAATCCATGGCAACAATTGTTGTTAATGATAACTTATAAGTGAAATTGAATGTTAAGTGGTAACGATTTTTTGGTTAACTATTTATTTAGTCTATTAAATAAAATTTGGAAATCAATTTGCAGTCAAAGGAAATTAAGTAGCACGTTAATTGAAATAAATTTAATAAATACATTAATGAAATGTATTATAATTCAATGTTATTTATACCCAAAAAATGTCTATTTATTGAATAGCTAGATTTTTAAATCGATAAACGAATTTATTGAGGTTTCAATTTATAATTAATAACATTTAATGTGGAATCAATTACAATTAATTGACTTAAATTATACAGTTAGGGTAGATTTGATTTGTCATTGAAAATGATTAATTTATAAGATGTAATTTATGCTAAGCCTATTTATTTTATAAAAATTGGTTGATTTAAAGATTTGGAAGCAAGATTTATTATTTCGATTGAAGTGTAAAATTCAATAATTGAATTTATTGCAAATAAATGAAGTTCAACATTTATTATTACGTTAATTGAAACTAAATGGAATGTGAGGATATTGTTATAATAGATTTTGAATCAAATGTTGATTTCATCAGGTGTAATAATGAATTGAAGAAATACAATAAAGAAAGTACGTTGAATACAAGAATGGAAATAAAGATTTATAAATTTATTGAGATTCGAACTGTAATTGGATTTAATTGAAATAAAATGAAATTAAATATTTAGATATTATGTAAATGTAAATTTAGATGAAATTTGGAGATATTTACGTAATAGAGTATGAATCTAATGATAGTCTCATCTATTGGATACTAATAGATAGAATAATTGAATGAAAAGTCAATTAAAGGGGAGTATTGCAAATTTAATTTATAATTTGTTAATATAATGAAATTGAAAATTTAACGCTGAAATGTATAAACTAATTAACTCTAAATTTACATCTAAATTTGGTTTAATTAATGTGAATGATTAAGAAATTAAAAATGACAAGAATTGTCGATTATAGAATTGAAATTTAAAAATTGGATTTAATTAATTTAATATTAAAATATTTAATTAATGTAAAAATAGTCATTTTGGGCACTGACTCGGATTTCGACGAAACTAGTTTCATCGGATCCGTACTAGTGAATTATTGTAGGGTTTCAAGTTTCGTAGCGATCGGACTTGTCATTTGATCGTACGGACTCGAAACGCCTTGAAATAAATGCAATTGAAATCAATTTGGAAAATATTGTTTTCAGCATAACTTCTTCATACGACGCAATTTGGACCCGAAACCTTTTCCATTGCGTTTAAAATATTGTAAAACACCTATTTTGATATATGGGTTTATCCAATTTCGTTCCGGGGTCAGAACGGGCTTTTTGGGCCACTTTTACGTTCGCGCGTATTCAACCCGATCCATTTATTCTATTTCAACTTTCTCTTTAAATATCCCGCTATAAACGCTAGCCTCCCTAAATTCTCATTTGTCTGTGTGTAAATTCATTCTATTCTCCTTCTTCCTCAATGGCAGACAAAATTCTATATTTCTAGATCCAATTACAATTCAAAATCAAAGTCAAAAATTTAAACTCCTTAGAAAAATTTGAAAAAAAATATATGTTGAATCTCTCGACGAGCGTAATTTAATGGTGTAATTCGTTTTTCAATTCGATGCATCGTTTGACCAGAAATCGCGGTCAAAATTGATTTGGGCGTTTTTGACTGGAGCGTCAATCGGGAAATCGGTTTCTGGGTATTGTAGATCTCGTCATGGACTTCGAGATGGTGGTGGCCGTTTGACTTGAATCGAAGCGTGGTGGCCGGAATTGGCATCTTAGGGTTCGAAATCATCGTTTTTAACATGGCGGCGCGACGAGCTATGGGACACCAGAGGCCGGCGGCATCAGGCCGAAGGTAGAGGGGGAGGAGGCGAGTTCATGGGCGGTGGTGCCATGGGCAACGGTGGCCGGTGGTGGCAAGGAGGCACGGTCAAAGATGGTGATTTTGGGGCGTGTAAATGGGTTCACGGTCGTGACCTACCGGAGAAGAATGCGCAGGCTAATGACGTGGCATATGTGTTAGGGTGAAAGTGTTCTTTTCCTTTTTATTTTTTTTATTAAAATTCAATCGCATTTATCATCATAACTTTTGCATACGATATCAAATTTATGCGCGGTTTCTTTTATTAGGATCATATTGAAATTCCGGACTTAAAGGCGCTGGTTTGAACGAATTCTAAGACGGTCAAATTTTTGGGTTTAAATTGGATTTAAATTCAATTTAAAATTTGAAAAGTGAGTGTTTTAACCCACTTACAACTTCTAAGATTTCTTATGTTTGTTAAATTGATTTATGATGTGTTTAAAAATTTATTTATAGATGTTTGGCATATGTTTCATCATTATCTCAGTTAATTTGCATTCATTTAATTTACTGGTTATTAAATTCATTATTGCATATAAACTGCCCGTTAAATTTTAGTTAAATTTATTATTTCATATAAACTGATAGTTAAATTATTAGTAAATTTCATTGTGCATATAAACTGCCAGTTGAATTATCAGTTAATTTAATTTGCATAATAAACTGCCAGTAAATGCTTGTTATTTATTACCTATTATATATTGGTGTATTGTTTGAATTTGATGTTGATTGTGATAGATAGTTGATGGATGATATTGGATGAATGGATGCTGTATTTTATATTGGTATAAACTGCAAGTTATTATGCATTTTCATCTCATTTGGGATTGCGGTTTGAAATGATATACAACCGCATTTTTATTTTTAAATTACGGATTGAAATGATAAATATCTGTATTACTTGAGCATAGGATAGAAAATTTTATACAGGCACCGCGGTATGTGTGTGTGTGTGTGTGTGTATATATATATATATATATATGAAATAATTTTGAAATAATTTTTCTATGGTTTTGTAAAGAAATATACAATGTTTTATGAAATATTAATGTCGGATATTTGATAAAGTTTATTTTATATATGGTTAAATTCTTGGTTTTAAACTATGAATGAAATTGTTTAAAGTATGAAGTAAGTTTAATAATAAAGTGGATTTTATTAAAATATATTATGGATAAGTATTTACTAAAATTATATTCCAATATAGAGTTTACATTGATTTTTATAAATCAAAGTTGAGGAGATAGTTGGAATTGATTTGAGATTTCATTTAGTTAAAATCTTATTGAAATTTGGATTTAAAAAGAATATGGTGTTATAACTAGTTCGAGTTTAAGATGATTTAAGTGAATAGATCTAGTCTAAATAAATTGAGGAATATTCAATTATTGAATTTGGAAGTTTATTTAAAAGACACTGGATTTATTAAGCAAGTATTTCAAAACTAAATAATAGAAAAAGGAATTTGACATATATATATGAATTAAAAATTTAGTTTTGAAATTGTGGAATATTTGAAACTTTGAAATATATGGAAATTTAAATGATTTATTTGGGAATTCAAATCTGTATTTGGAATTGATTTAAGAAAATTAAAAAGATAATTTACTTTATAAAGTAACTTATTATTAAACCATTTAAGTATTGAAAATTTTGTTTCGAAGCTATGGGTTTAAAGTATATATATTTGAAAGTACTATGATTTTTGAAAAATATATATTTGAAATAAAAATGATATCATATTGATTTGGGTTTTAAAATAGAAATGATATCGTATTTATAGGGTTTTGAAATGAATATTTTATACTGGTTTTAAATTATAGACTAATTTGAAAAGACCGCGGTGTTATAATAACGTTGGGTTGTTGAAGAGACCGGGATCGGAAATTGTCATACTCTCTGCCAACTCCGAAAACCACTTTAACAACCGTGTACGCGGTGGAGATTCCAGAATGAAGCAGAATGGTGGCGGCATTTCCTTTATGGTAAATACGTGGACCCAACTCCCGTGAGTTGGCATAAGGTGGCTAAAACAGGAGCGATTGACGGGTTATTTGAGGTAGCCCATTTGATCAGACACATCCCTTCGATATTCTACTCTGGCTTTGGATTTATTCGGTGGCCACTTTTGATTTCTTTGATTTGGGGGTGTGGCTCGAGGTGGGCAGTAGCTGCGGCTATGCGTTACCACCGACCCGGAAGCGTAATTGGTATATCTACCCTGCCATTGCCTAGTTGTGCCGTGTCACCTACCCTAGCACGCCTTATATGATTTTGGTTTTGTACCATACCTATGGAGTGCCCTCTGACGACGCCCAGTATGGGGGAGATTATGGTACTGTATAGACTATGGGAATATAAAAATGTGTTAAGGTGGAAAATGTAAAGCCTTAACGCTATTTAAAAGTAAGTTTATTTTACAATTAGACACTATTATAATAACGAAATATACTACATAATAAATAGTTTTACGGATCCTTAAGAGATGTAAATCCCGAGCATCTTTTGAGTTACTGCACTCATATTTATATCTGTTGATTTAACTTACATAAGATCTTTTAGTTCTGACTCGAGTGTTTTGTCTTTTCAATTCGCTCGGGTCAGTCCGAGCATTTCAGGATCGAAGACTTTATTTCTAGAGGACGAAGACGAAGATTTCATTATTATTATTATTATTATATATTATATGGTTCCACTACACACTGTATTCCGCTGCATTGATATTTATTGGTATGTGAACTCTGATATATATTGTATACGTAAAATTAAATATTTTGTAAACAATTTCAAGTACTGTATATTGATTATTATATTTTATCCTTCCGCTGTTAGATTCTATTTTGTTTTATTTCTTTCTTGTTTATTTATTTACCCCATAATAATCTGCCCTTCCGTATGGTTTGAATTGGCACATGTGTCGTTTTAAAGCGTGCGAAAAGGCGAGACGTTACAGATAATATATTAGAAGCAGTGTAACATAAGGGAAGAAGAACAGTAAAAACATAAATATATCAAAATTTCGTTTTGAACAATTTGTGGATTCACGATTAAAATTGGGTTTGTTTTCGAAAACCATGATTTTTGGAAAAAGAATCATGAATTTTAGGTCTGTAAAATGTGTGATATTTCGAGTTGAACATGATTTATGTTCTGGGCATTTTCTGGAAATCGAAGATGTCTGGGTGGTTGAAATCATGGTTGATGGTAGCGAAGGTGTTGTGGCGATTGGCAAAAATGTTAAATGAATTTTCAGTTCACCGTGATGGTGACAATGCGATAGAGTAGGGTTTAAGACCGGTTTGGGGTCGGGTTCGAAAATTTGTTGCAATGTCACCAACGTAGTAGCGGAGTTCATCGGTTATGCGGGAAATGAAGGGTGGGGTCGTGGCGAACTTTTGGACGGAATTTCGCGAAATCAGGAGGTTGGCGTCGTCAGGACGACGCGATGTTTGGTCGATGGTTGGGTTCCAATGGGGCTCTGTGGGGCTTGATTTCGATTTCGAGATCGATAGGGAAATCTGATTGGTCAGATAGCGTGAGGAGGTCGTAGGCGACTCATCGGCAGTGGCAGGAGTTACCGGAGTATTGTCGCTGGTCGGTGCACGTGTACCAGTTTTCCTGTGCACATGAATTTGGGTTCTGGAACGATGATGTATTGCCCTAAGTTTTGTCTCGAGATAGGGGAGATCTTACTCGAGTTGGTTTCCGTGTTGTTCGTGTGATGTTTTGAAGATTAACAATTTTAAAATTTTATAAAAGTTTTCTTGAAAAAAAAAGGGAAGAAGGAAGCTCGGGAATAAGGGAAGATAAACTCGGGTATTTGTTCGAATATACTCTGGTTTGCCTCGGTGTAAAGTTAGCATGTTGAATTTTTTTTTTTTTAGTTCACCGAAATCAAGTTTTAGAATTAATTTCTTAAAACTTTTCCTTCAAATAATAATTATTATTTTCAAAGCTTGGTAAAGTCTAGATATGTAGGTTATTTTAACCCAGATTTAGCTAAATTTTAAGTTTATTGGAAAGCATGATTTATAATGTAATTAAGTGGAGATTAAAGATGAAATGTTTATCATTAATTAAACTTAAGGACTTTTGGTTAATTTACAGGTTAATGATAATTAATTCTGAAGATTATTTATTCGGATGATTAAGGAAGTAATTAGTAATGGTAATTACAGGGTGTAATTAATTGAAGATTGAAAGTAGTTTTGGGTTAATTACCTGGTGTAATTAATATGAATAATAATTACTTAGTAGAAGTAATTAATAATTAATTACTTAGTGTAATTAATTCAAGAATTGACTAATAAAAGTTATGGGAAGCTAATTAAGTGATGAAATTAATTAAGAGTAATTAATTACAAAATGAGATTAATCAAGGGTGATTAATAAATATAATTAATTAAAGATTTAGTATAATTACTTAAGGTAATTAATGAGGTATAATTCCTTAGTGAATTAATGAGTGGATAATTACTGGATATAATTAATTAAAAGGAAATTACTTGATGGGAAGTAATTAAAGGATAATTACTTGGTGAAAGAAATTAAGTGATAATTGCCCAGTGTAATTAAGGGATTAATTAATATAATTAAACAAGGAGTTGGTTTAATTGATAGAGTAATTTAGGAGAGTTAATTTCTGATTGTGATAAATCAAGGTTGATTAATGCATGTATTAAAGATTAATTATTAAATGAAATTTAAGAATAATTAACTAATGAAAGTAATTAGAGGATCATTAATTAATGTAATTAATGGAAGTGATCAATCATGCTTATTAATGATTGAATGATGATGAGTGCTTTGAATTGGTTGATATCTCTGATATGAATTGCTTTGTGATATGATATGTTGGATGGACGGTGATAATGTGAGTATCTATCAATTATGAATTGCTATGTAAAAATATTATCCGGTAATTAAAGTTGAATGTATTTAATTGGATAACTTGTGTTTAGATGACATTGGATTCGAAGAGACCGGAGTCGAGTATTAGTAATCACCCGAAACCACTTTGATTCTTTGTAGATTGATATGTGAAATCAATAGGTTGGAATGGAATGATTTAAGTGAATTGGACTATTTAATCTAAGTTTTGGTACTTAGAAATTTGTGAGTGAAATAAGTAATATCTATAACAATTTGTGAATTTGTAATTGATGCAAGTTACCCAGGTTATATATATAAGATGTATGATTTTGTAATTCATGTTAGATGGGTTTACTCACGCTAGTTTCCAGCCTGACCCGGGTGTTACTTTGATGTAATGCTCGGGTTAGACCGAGTATTACAGATTTCAGGTAAGGACGTTCTAGAGCCCAGGAGGCGAACTGGATGGCAGGAACATATGGAGTTTACACAGCTGTGATATATTGTTATTTATCTGGGACAAGTTATTTTAACTGTCCAAGTGGTTGTGTAAATGTTGTACTCTGATGTATTAAAATGTAATTGAGTAATACAGTTTTCCTTTATAAACTATTATTTTATGTGATATTATATGTTGATCCGCTGCGAATGTGAGATTTCTGTGACTTGTTTCTGTTTCTTCCTCTTCTTTCTCTTTTTTTCTTTCCCTAACTATCTGGAATTTTCTGGATCGAAAATTTCAGGTCGTTACTCTAACATTTAATTAATTTATTTAGCTAAATTATATTAATTTCAAAAATTTAGTTTACTTACCTACATGTATACTTATGTTATCTTAAACACTTTAAAATAATATAACATATATTAATATATAATGCATGTATATAAGTATTAACTAATTAATGTATTTATTTAATTCATTGTATTAATCTTATTAATAACTTTTAAATGTCTAAATTAGTATTTTGATATTTTCAAACATTTTGAAAATATCATTATCTTTTCAAACATTTTAAAAACATATGTTGTATTATAACTTTTATAATTAACATGTTTTTATTTTAAATTTTACTTTTAAATTTAAAATCTTTTATTTTGGTTTTCGAAACAATTTTGAAAATTGGCCCAAGACCCAATTCAAATTGAGCCTTTTCTATTTAGAGTAACCTTTGGCCTCATTTCACCTTTCTAGGCAGACCAGTATTCAAGTAGGACATGGTACTTGATTACCCAATTACAATTCTAAATATTATATTTCTAGACACCATACTAAGTGGGAAAGTTTAATGCGTTAGCCCTAACACAACTAATTTAGATCGCATAGGCAATTGGGCTCTAATATCATTTTTGAAACTGGGCCAGCCCATAACGGAAGATATGAGTAAAGGGAAGACATGACAATACTAAGAGGGAGAAACTTTTCATTTCTCTCCCTCTTCAATTGTAATAATTAATATGTTAAATAACATTAATTGAGAAAATGCTTTTCCTTATTTATTTAAATCTAAATTAGTTAAGTATGAGATATGAAAAGTGCGAATATATCAAATATATCCATAATTTAATTTTATGACCAAATTGCGAAACATAAAGTAAGTAAGAATGATAGATGACATTGGATAGGAATAAACAAGAATAAATCTAGAGGAAATTACATAAGGATCTAATAACAATGGAGATGAAAAGTAAAATCATTGATTGGTTCACTTTCTCTCTTTAGCAAATTAATTAATACAAAATTCATTTTACATGCAAGAGGTATTGTGATACAATGATATAAACATCAAATAGTACTTAATATACATATGCAATTGCATCACTATTAAATTCTTAAAAGAACTAAATCAAGTTTCGGCAATTTGAAATACAAATATTTAAAGTTTATACACACACACACACATATATTTACATATGCATATGTATGTAAAATTAAATCAAAATTTTGTAATTAAAATAATAATTTAATAATTTACATTTCATTCTAAATTAATAACTTAGATTGAACTTCTAATTTGGAAATGAAACAAAAGTTTGGAAATTTTACCAAACTATAAATTTAAAAAAGAGATATATATGATTTAAAATTTACATAAAAGTTCATTCAAAATTTTAGACAAAACCTTTCATTCTTTCATAAACAATATTTAAAATAATTGTACTAATCATTAACCATGCAACGCTAGAAATTAATTTTAAAATAAGAATTAAATTACAATTCATGTGTGATTATGTACGTAAATATTATAAAATACAATTCACTAGGAATTAGTTTAAAAATATTGTAATGTAAAAGACAATGTATGTAGATCTGAATGAAATGATCATAATAGACATACTTTTAATTGAGAAAGGAGTTATCAATTCTCATATTACAAGATAGTAAACATAAACATAAATGAATCGCATAAATACAAGTATATGAATATAGAGAACATGCAACTGAATTAATTAGAAATTTACCTTGAGGAATTATTAGGGGAAAAGGTGTAGTACTAATGTAGGCTACTTTAACACTAGAGGAGTGATGATTAGTTTTTTATAACTTATATGGAACTTTTCTAAATTATTTCAAGATTTAAATTCAAAAGCAGGTAATCAACATATATAGATATATACACTATAATATGATTACTCAGTTTAATTTGAAGAGTATACAAGCCCCCTTGAATTTTGGCAACCGAATAGTCTCTAAAATTTTCTTCCTCTATGTTGTCTTATTTTTATCCTTCCCTTTCCTCCAGCCGAACCTTTCGTTCCCCAATCAGTAATTTCCTCCTTCCAATTTCCTCCACTCGAAATCGACCGATTCCTCTTATGCTTATCTTCTCTTCCAATGTGGACCCTTTTCTTTTATTCCGTGTATCCCTTTCTTTTGTTCTTCCTCCTGCTTTCCTCTTTGCTCTCAAACCTTAAGTCAAACGATTTGATTTGCACCCAACGCACCCTCACACGACTATTATGCTATGATTGGATGACAATGTTTACCCTGCCTATCTTTAAGCTTCTTCCCTTGTGTCTGTAAAGCCATGCCTCTCAGATAAACGTGCAAAATGATGGGAGCAGATATAGATTGAGCCTGATAAAACATAACTGCGGTTAATCTCTACTAACGCGATGAAGCCTTCCCCTATTATCTATCCTTTTGCATATTTCCCCTCCGATCTCCTACCGATTTTGGTAATCTTTACTCCTTTGGCTCGGTTTTTTTTGGATTTACAGAAGTACTACTGATTTAATTGCTTTATCCGTTCAATTTGCATATTCCTTCATTGCCTACTTCAACTCATATTGATTTAGTTGCTTAATCATTCATCCTATCAGTGTTGCATTGTTCGTCTTTCAACCTTTGCGTTTCAGGTATCATTATCCTTACCAGGTATATTTTTAATTATATCTTATCGATGATTTACACTTTGGTAATGATTTCAGTTGGTTTAAGATTCTAGGCGTTTGATTTGCTGAATAATGATTTGAGATTTGGTTGCACCTGTGAGATCTGATATATTACTAAGGATTTAACCGATTAACATTTGTATTTTGCTAAATTTTTGCTTTGTATGTTTAATGTGCATTAATTTTTATACTGCTATGTTTGGTACAATGCTTATAGAGAGTTGGATAGTTTCGAATTAGGTTTCGTTTAAGTTTTTGTAACAACTGATATTGACTTTACAGCACCTCTTTCATACAATGGAGTTTCTCTTGCTTCCTTCTTTCTAAAGTAGTATTACATTTTTTGACATTGTGTCTAGCTATTGTTGAGATGGTTTTCAGATTAACATATTTTGGGTTGGTTTTCCATTAATCCCACCAACCTTCTCCTGTTTTCTTACTTCCTATACCTTACCGTTTGTTTTTCGGATTTACCCATTCGTTTTTATAACAATTTCTCACAATTATGATTTAATATATTCATGTTTATTAGACCATCACATTCTACAAATATAGCACTATGGTGTTGTCAATAGGTTAGTAGATTGTTTAGCTACAAATATTACTAATCAATAAAAGATAAAATATTAGGATTTTACATAAACCCAAATATGGGAATATAGTATGCTAATATACATCAGAACTTTTTATATATTCATATTTATTTAGGTTGTAATAGAAGTAAAAATTAGTCTATAATTCTCATCTTTTATTTAATAACATAAAAACTAATGTGTGACCATATAATTTTTCGTACTTTTATTTTTAATAAGCTGTAATGCACTAGCCAAAATACTTCCAATAGAAGTGAAGAAGTGGTGTGACGACTCGGAAATTTTTAACATTTGAAATGGAATATTTAATTGATTTTTAATATTTGGAGGTTAGTTTAACTTGAATTTCAAATATAAATATGAATTTGGCAATTAAATTTTTGAATTTAATTTATTAAAGTTGGGTAAAAAATTGGTATCTTCAATTTTAAGCTGATTAAAAAATATTTTTAAAGGCTTCAAAATTTTATATTGATAATACTAAAGGTAATGGAAGCTTCAGAATTGAATTTGGAAATGATTTGTTCAGTTTTGGAATTATATCGTTTAAATCGATATTTAAAAATAGCCTTCCGAGGCACAGTCTCGGAATTCGACGAAACCAGTTCCATTGGATCCGTAATAATGTCTTATTATCGGATTTCAATTTTCGTGATGTTTGAAGTTGTCGTTTGGCCGCACGATAAGCAAACGCGTTGAAAATTAAATCGAAATTTAATTTAATAACTTGTTCAAAAAGCTATCTTCTCCATATGATCGAATTTGGACTCGGAACCTTTTCCATCGTGTTCGTAATAGGGTATAACATTATAAACGCCTAGCGGCACGCCTCGATAGGAGGTCAAGTTTTAAGTTGCATTTATCGGTACGGTTTGAATTTGAAATTTAAATTGGATATTTATACTAGTCAACTGCAGTTGAAATTATCTCACATCAATCCTTTTCTAGTCCTTTCCAAAGCTCTGTCGCACGCTACATTCTTTTTAAACATCACGTCTCCTCCCTCTTTATTTTCAACCGAGCCTTACATTTTAATTTCAGAACTTCAAAGGAAAAAAAATATACAATCAATGGCCGAACTTCCTTCTTCTTTCTCTTGTACCTCAATCTTTCGAAATCCATCTTCTAATGAAATCAATTCGAGTTCATCGTGAGTCCCTTTTCTTCGATCAAAGCCGCATTCAAAAATCGAACGCGTTCCCTTCTCCTTCGTTTGAGCCGAAGTGAAATAAAATATATAAATAAAAAATCGTGCTCGTACAAAAGAAAATGGTGGACGATCAAACAAAAATCGAAATTGCTCATTCAAAATCAATTACTGTTTTCTCTAAATATTCAGATCGAACCCAGATCCAAGTACATGCATTAAATCGAAACCAAGCCACGTAATAAAAACTGAAGCTTGTCCCTAATTCAATCGATTCGATTCGTCAGTGCGAATCAAGGGCGCGCGTGTTTGCGTGAGCGTGTGGGGTTCGTTATAGTGATGCTCGAAGAAGGCATAGCATCGAACAACAACGATGGCAGTAGAGGCTTCGTTCTCGAGCAGTGGCGTATTTGGGTGAAGCAGCGACTCGCGCATGCTTGAAGGGGTCGTGTGGTGTCATAGTCCGGGCCGCGGCATTAGGTGCTAGGGCAGTGGCGACTGAAAGTGTCGATCGGTGTCGAGTGTTGTGAGCGGCGACGCTGTGCTCGGTCGTGGGCGATCGCAGTGCGACCTTGGTTTTCGCAAGCAGTGCCTTATACAGTGAAGGTATTTCCTAGTCTTGCTTTAATTTAAATTTTTACTAAAAGAATTATTATTAATCTACAGTAGAGTAATTTTTTTTGTTATTCACAGAAAAGTATAATATATATATCCATTTAATAAAAAAATATAATATTTGTATACATGCATGTTTGAAATTTATATGGAAATGAAAATTTAATTTAACAATACGATATAAAGTAATTCTTTGTTTTAAATTTAATAAACATATATATATAAATCCACATGCATGTTCTATTTTTAAGACAATAAAAATATTTATGTTTTAAATCAATATGGAAATTAATTAGTTTGATAAGCTTATTTAAAAATACTTTTAAGGAAATTTAGTTCTAAATTTAATGTTTGGTTAAACAAAGATTTTAATTAAAAGGGAAGTTAGCTTTAAATCAAATGTTAGTTTATTAAAATTATTTAAAAGGAAATAAAATATTCGATTAGTTCGAGTGTTAATGAAATCTTATATAATTATTTATACAAGGTCTAAAACTGTGTGGAAATCAAGCTGGAAAGAAATTGGATTTCATGCACAATAAAAGGTGAGATCTTCTCACTCAAAATTTTAATAATTGAAAATTTCAGGTTTTTGATTGGTTGTTGAATCGTGATAGTTAAATTTAAAATTTTTGATTGTGTGCTTGGATGATTAATTTATTTTCAGTTATATTAGCTTAGACCCTATACACCGCATAATAGCGGATGATATTATATTAAACCCATATACCGCGATATTCCACCTCGAAGTGGAATTGGCATTATATATGTATTTGGAGTTGTTGATTTCCCGCATTATATAGCGGATGAGACCCTATGCGCCGCATAATAGCGGATGATATTTTATAAATCCCATATACCGCGATATTCCACCTCGAAGTGGAATTGGTATTTAATTGTTGTGCTAATGTCTGTGGATGCAGGAAAACAGGTTGGAGGGATCCAACTGGATTCCTCAAATATTGAATTTGTTTCATATGTTGTGTGTTGATAATCTCTGTGTGATTATATTGTAATTGAAATCATTGTAAGCTAAAATTTAGCCGAATATATTTTTGGTATCGTAAGATAGCAGAAATAAATAAAATTTGATTTTTAAATTAAGTAGAAAATCTATAGTGAAATCCTATTGAATAATTCCAAGAAAATAGGAAAAGATTTGATAAAGGAATTTATCTTTCAAAGGCAATAAATTTGTAAATCAAATTAAAAAAATTGATTTGGTGTTTTAAAATAAATCTTTGGCAAATCAATTTGGAATTTGATTTGGTGTTTAAAATAAAATTTGAATCAAATTGGAAATTGATTTGGTGTTTGTATACGATTCTTGAAATCGATTTAAAAATCATATATCATTGGATATTTGTAACGACCCAACTTCCACACTCCAGGAAGTCGCATCGCTAATAAGAAAAGAAAGTGATAGAAAAGAGAAAGAAAGAGAAGAAGAAGAAACAACACATCAGAATCTAAACAGCGGAACGAATAAATTATATTAATAACATAAACATTACATAGTTTACAATCACTATCAGAATACTCAGATATAAAACACATACTAGACAGTTATAAACACATGTCTAGTATTTACAACGTAATACAACCAGAGACAATCACAGAACACACAGCGGAATACTAATATCTAACGCAGAAGCCTCCTGCTCCATTGCTCCTCCAATATTCGTCAAAGCTAACCTGATTCCCTTGGCTACTCGTAAAAATTTGAGTACCCAAGAGTTTATGAAAAACAAAAATAAACTCCGGGTCAAACATGGGTCTGGTGTGAGTAACAGGTTAAAGTTGCTTAACTTTCAAAACCTTTTGAAAAGAAAGGTATCACGTAAGACTTCCCACACATAAACATGAAAAAGTTTTTACCTTACGCTAACCAAAACATTTGATAGGAAATCCAGTGATATTATAATAGGTCTAGGGTTTTCAAGTAAATATGAAATAGCCGAAATTGTTACATCTATTAAATTCCAGCTACTAGCCACAAAAGTGGGTAATACAATCAAAACCATTGGCACTTATTGGATTTTGGATTCCATACAATGGCTGGGCTACTAGGGTAACGCCCGTCATAGTACGTGGCCTAGATCAATGTACCGAGGAGTACTCCCACTCCCCTGCAACACAAGGCCGGACCCATTCCTTAATGAACAGTTCTGAACAAGACAACCCCGCAATTGGTGCGCAATTCCAACTGCCCACTAAGCCGAATAAAAAGGGACCTTTAGACAGGGATCAATCTTGCTCTCCAGTGAGGGCTACCCACGAAGCCTTGCTGCACCTCCCCTGTTTTAGCCATTCCCGGTTGATGAGGCTTGAGGCTACAATTACCTTTAGAGAACACATTATCTTAGAATGCTCATCGTCCACCTGACGATGTTCTGAAAACATTCAATCCATACAAGTTCGTTTCGGGTTCGAACGAAACCGAAGGCATTATCTCATTACACTCATTACGGAATCACCCACAGAGTTAACGACGATAACCCTTGCACTCTGAATCTCCATCTCGAATCTATAAGTACTATTCCATCAAACTCATTACGGAATCACCCACAGAGTTATACTGACATATAGCCCTTACACCTCGAGTCTTCACTCTTCACATAAGATTCACGACCTATCGTTAATTTGGATCGATGTGGTTTTCGGATATCCAAATATGGAAACCCGATCCCGGTCTCATCGAAATCCAAAGCGTGTCTTTTAGGTCCAAGTTGTTTTAGAGTTTAAAAACAATTCAATTACATTATCTATATACACGCAGATAGATAACTCATAGATCACAACAGATAATTATCATTATCATAACAATAGATAATCCCCATTTATCATTATCAAAGATAATCAATATCACAATGCAACCAATACATGCATATCACTCAACAATATTAATCTCATAGCTGAGATTCAAAACCATTCAAAGCAACCAATAACAACCATTCATAAGCAATGATCTATAATCATACTATCTATAATCAATTTAAAATGAATTAAATTAATTACATCATCTCTAATTAATTTAAAATTAATTAAATTAGTTATTATCTCAATATAAATATTGCTTACATTATCATTAATTAATTTCAAATTAATTAATTGATTAACCACGAACTTATCATCTTAATTAATCAATCCTGATTAATTATACTTTAATTAATTTCACACAATTAATTACCCAAAACCAAATACAGTAATTAACCTTTAATTACTTCATTAATTAATTAACTATAATTAATTACATTTAACCTTAATTAATTACAATTAATTAATTGTCCTTAATTACTTATTATTGATTAATTAATATTAATTAATCAATCTTAATTACATCATTAATTATATTAATTAATGATTCTTAATTATATTTAATTAATTACTCAATATTAAGTACTTCCAGTAATTAATATCACTTAATTCATAATATTTAATCACCTTAATTAATCTCATTTTATAATTAACTACCATTAATTACTTATCAAATCAATTACCCCTTAATTAATTCTTTTATTAATCCCTTAATTAATTATACAAAATAATTTAATCCTAATTATTTCTCAATTCCAATATTATCCACTAATTACATCCAGTAATTACCTTTAATTACTTTACTGAGTAATCCCATTAATTACATCAAGTAATTATTATCAAATATCATATTTAAAATTAATTAAACTTAATTAATTAATTTAAACCAACCTTAATAAACTCCATTAATTACATTAAGTAATTAGTGTCTTAATTACTTTTATTTAAGTAATTAAACTTAAATAAATTTCACAATTTATTGACATTAATTAATTAATTAAATTAATTATTGAAAATTAATCATATTAATTAATTACTAAATAAACTTTAGTTAATGACCATCATTAACTATTATTTATTCTTTAATTACTTCTTAATTAACTCTAATTTAAATTAATCCAAATTATTAATTAAATAAATTAAATAAATAAGTTATTCCTTAATTATCCAATTTATTTAATTATATTTAATATCTTAATAATTTCTAAGATAATCCATTTCTTATTATTAATTTTATTAATATTGTGTACTTAGAACATTTCAATATTAAAATTAAAATCAAATTCCATTTTGAATCTAAAATTCAAAATGATATTTATTTAAGCATATACCAAATTAAATTCCATTTATATTCTTTCTAAAATAAATGTAAACAACATTTATTACTTATAATTAAAACTTATATTAGATAAGTCTTTAACTAATCTGCTTAATTCATTTGAAATTTAGTTTAAAGTACATTACCCTTTTAAATTTAGGTTAAAAATCACTTAACTTTCTTTTATAAACTCTTTATCAAGACTTCATTCATAAAGAAAATCAAATTTAAATATTTGATTGGAAATAATTTATTTCCAATAAATAATTTAAATTTGAACTTGTTTGAAAATATTCAAATTCAAAAATTTATTCAAATATCCAGATTTAAATTCAATACATTTGAACAATTCCTTATTTAATCATTTGAATTAAACCTTTTTGAATTAAACCTTGATTTCAAAATCCTTTGTTTTAAAAATACAATTTATTTTCTTAAAACCTGAAGATTCAAAAACCTTAAGAACACTGAACTTAGATTTAGATTCAACTGTTGTTTTGAATCATGATTCAGATTCAAAACAAAACTAAATTTTACAGAAAACTGCAGGTTTTATATATTTTTATTCTTTATTTTAAAAAAAAATCTGAAACCCCTTTTAAATTTTTAAAAACTTATAGGATTTCAAACTTCCTTAAAACCAAACTCTTCTGCAGATTTAAACTTATTCAAATCTTATCCCAACTACTGAAATTTATTTAAATTTTGATTTAAAATTAAATATGCAGACCGTTTTTCCAGAAAACTGTATTATTGCAATTTACACGAGCAAATCTCAATATGCTTCGAGTCAGAGCCTAAAGTACTTCGAGACAAAGCCTAACCTACTTCGAGTCATATACTCGAATTACCCGAGAAAACTCGAGACAACAAATTTCCCAACCTGAAGCAGACTCAGAAGTTCAACATCCCAACCTGTCAACGCCTTGTCCTCCCACTGTCGATCACCAGAACTCCAGAGGCTCCGGCCACAGCTTCATCCAAGTCCTATCCACCATTACCCAAATTATAGTTGAACTCGATCAACTGATGAAGACGAACTAAAACAAAATCTATAACCCAGTAAACTAGGGTTCCAAATTTCCAAATCACCACCACCTCCTCCACAGTACCCTGATCAACTTCCCACTATTTTTCCTCTTATCTCTGATGACTTCTCCACCTTCAGGAGAAAATCCAACTCAAACAAATACATAGATCATCTGTGCTAACCCAAGTAGTAAAATACAGTGAATAGGAAACTGCTCTTGGGTTTTAATATTAAAAATTGAAATCTTAATTTTAAAAATCAAGATTTTGTATTATGATTTGATTTATAGCTCTGAAGCATTGAATTGTAAAGTTTGAATTTTTACTTATTTTCAAACCTGCTTGCTTTCTTCAATTTCAGAAACAATTCAATATTATCTATCTTAAGTAAAAATTTAATCTAGTGTATGTGATGAAATAAATGAGTATGTTTTGAGTCTTAAGTTTAAACTCAGCCAAACAGGAAGAATTGAATTTAGATTCAAACAAGAAGAAAAAAAACTGGAAGCAGAGAACTACAAATATCACAGGCATGTATGCAACATACATAAGAGCATTCATCTATCAATTATTCACAGAAACATTTATTTCATATAACTAACATGCAACATAATTTTATACTAAAAATTTTTTTAAAAAAAAAAATTACTCACCAGAAAATAGAGGACAAGCACCAGACTTTTGAAAACCCTATGAATCTTTTAAAACAGAATTGTCCATGCTTTAAAACTTGACTTAAAACTGCATGCACCTTTGAAACTCTAGATTCCAAGAAATGCAGATGCTTTCATCTTGCAAATGTGCAGGCTGCCTTGAATTGCAGAGTTGCGGAAGCTTTATATTTGAACAAAAATATACAGGATTGCTTTGATGCAGGTTTGAATTCCAGAAATTTGAAAGGAGGAAATGCAAATGTTTTTGATGCAGGTTTCAAAACTTTGAAATTGCAGGGCTTTTACATTTGAGAAATATGCAAGTTGCTTGCTTGGAAATGAAATGCAAGATTCTTGCCTTATTCCCAGATTTACAACTTACATGCATGCTACAGATTCTAAATATGGTGACAGGATTGCTTGAATGTTAAAAGATGTGCAGGCTTTATTTTTTTATTTTGATTTGGAAAAAGGGTTAGCATGCAGGCTTGTTCAGGTTTGTGAAGTGGGTTTTCCAGAAAGTTTGGGTTTTAAGGGGAGTGTTTAATTCATTTCAGATTTGTAATTTGGTTTAGGAAGATGTTTACAGGATCTAATTTGAGGAAGATGAATTGAATTTTAGATTTGCCTTGGGTTATTTTAGTTTAAAAATAGGCTGAAGATGTTTTAAATAAAATAAAAGAGAAACAAAAATTCAAAAATGCCACTTGTTTTATATTACAACACTTGTCTCAATTCTTAACATTTGTCAAGTAAGTATGTTAATTAATTAACACATGCTCATTTAATTTGTAAGATGCTTACATTTGTCTTTAATGTTAATTAGTTATAATTAAAAGTTTACTTAGTATTTACTTAAAAGTTAGTTAGTATTAATTTAGTACGTTATTATAAGATGAATGCAAACTTATGTTTTAAATGAATTAGTTAATCATGTATTTATTTACATGTAGATAAAATTTAAAATGAATAAATCAAACTATATTTATAAAATTAAACTTATACAAATATTTCAAAATCAAAACAAATTAAAAACATTTATACTTTAAATTTTAAAAACTTTGAATTCAAGTTCAAATTAAAATTTTGAAATCCAGTTTATTTTACAAATACGCTACAAATTTGAATTTTGTAAAAAACAATAATTTTTTTATTAAAAATTTATTTGTTAAAACAATGCATTATTATATTTTTAGAAATAACAATATTTAATAACCATAAATAACTTATAAAAGAAATTGTCTTCTTATTAATAAGTTATTTATTTTATCACATTATAATTAAAAGAAACTCAAAATAATCTCATTGTTATTTATTTTAAATTTTAAACTTGAGTTACACATATTTTAAATCATTTAATATTTATCTTAGGCATTTAAAACCATATTTTATTTATTAAATAGTTTTTAAAAAGTTTAACTTTTAAATAAAATCATAATTTCCAATTTTACTAAAGATATAAATTTTATAGAAAACAGGATTCATTTAAAACAATACCTATTTACAATATATACAATATTCTATATATATTATAAATATAAAACAATTATTTAGATTTAAAAAGATAAACTCTATCAATTACCTATTTATTTTATTGAATTATTAAATTAATTCAAATCTTATTACAAAGATTATCAAATCAATTTAATTTTTATTTCAGATTATTAAATTGATATTGCTTTCAAATTCCGGGTCGTCACAATATTTGGGAATTTAAATTCACAATGGGAATTTTATAAAATAAAGGGAAATTTGTTTTAAAAATAAATATCGTTTTATTTTTAAAAGTGTAGAAAGGATTTTACAAATTTGGAACATAAATTTAAAGTAAATCCAGAAGGATTTATAAATTGATTTGAATGAACCATTTTATAATGGAAGGTGTACTTTCCTAGGAAAGCCGAGTATGTTTTCAATATAGTCTATAAATATGAAATTTAAGTTGTGAAGATGGTTTAAGGAAAGATTATTTTGGAGAAATTATTTACTTGGGTTATTTTGAAAATCTTTAAAGTAAAGATATATTTTAATTTATTATAGAAGTGATTATTGAAAGTTTTAATTGATAATTTTTTTAGGAAATGGATATTTAAATAGTTATATCCTATCTACTAATTTTATTTTAAAATTAGTTTGGACTTGAATTTTATATGAGATTTTAATATAATATCTTCACAACTAATGTTTTAGATAAAGTGTTTTAAAATAGTTTTTTTTGAATGTTCCAAATATATAAGTTTGGATAAGTAATTTAAATTATTTTAAAGCATTCGAATTCGGCAGATTTTCAGTGGAAATAAATAAATATTTGAAAATGTATTCCGCGTAAGGAAAAGTAATTTGAAATTGTTTTCGAATGGTTGAAGTGTGAAATATATCTTGCGGAGTTATTTTGAAAATAAATAATTGGGAAAATTATTTTAATCTGGTAATTGTTGTGAATGTTGATCGATAGTTAAATAACCGACTATCAATATTTGCCTTTAAACGACATTTGAATTTCGATGCTACCGGGGGTCGGATTCCAAGTGGATATCTGAAAACCACATCGAACCTTTATGATTGTGATGGATCTTTTATTTAAGAGATCAAAGTGAAAATTGTTGTAATTTGTTGAAATCTGATTGAACACTTATTTTAAAAATAAGCGCTCATTATTCAGATTAGCCGGGAGAAGACCTTGTGTCATAAAACCCATTCCGAATAATGATACGACGAAATGTGATTGCATTGGAAGACGGTGTTGAAGACCGGGTATATTTCGAAAACGAAAGGATTACCTATCGAATGTCTCTGCACCGGGTTGCTCCGGTATAGAGATTTTTATCACCCTTTGTGATGGGGATTCCGGACGTGATTAGTGAATATCCGGATTGCAAGGGCTTCTTTGAAATGCCTTCGGTTCCGTTCGATCCCGAAACGGACTTGTATGGATGTGTGTCTGACGTTACACTTTGAGATGTAAAGCTGATTTCTATCAAATACATTTCTGTTGGTGGCGGAGAATTTATTCTCTTAGCTTGACACCCTTCTTTGAGACGTATGAACTCAGAGGTTATGTAGTTGACGGTTACTAGTGATACACTCCCAATTTGGTAATGTGGCATACGAAGTGCTGTTGATCATTTGTTGATCAAAGCATGACTTTGTGAAAAGTGTAGCTTTATGGACGAGACCTCGTCGGACCTCACAACTCGGAAATGGTCAAAACAGGAAGGATGCGACAAGGTTATTTGGGGGTAGCTCCCCCTCAGGATATGTCATTTCCTTCTGAAAAAGGGTAGTATCATGGTATGGAGCCCAGATATTTTACTTATGTTGTTGCCGCAAATTTATTATACTTTGTGGTTGTTGCTTTGTGGTTGAGGATCCTCGGATAAAGGTCGCAAACGACCGGGGGATGGCATACTCATGTAGTTGTTACCTAGTTACAGAGGTAACTCGGCCTTGTGTTGGCAGAGGTCCGGTTAGGTTCTTGGGGCGTCCCTCCAGAGGCGTACCCATGTGGCAGTAGGAAGTTCCTTAGCCTGACCATTTGTTGGAAATCCAAAGAAAAAATACGAGCCCTTTACAACTGCAATTGTATAACCTACCTCCTCAGGAGGTAGCTATAGCAGGCATAATATAATGGTACATATGCTGGCTAAGATTAATATTATACTTTCAAAATGTTTTCCACACTATGCACTAATGATAATATTAAAAAGGATTTTTGCATATCAAGCATGTTTGATTATCATAAGGAGAAATTTCCCCCAAGTCTGCGATTGCATTATGTGTGTGCCGGGAGGCCTTATGGTAGTTTCATTTTTCAAAAAGCATAGCGGATTTCTTTTCCTTTATTTGTGAAAATAACTATTTTTAAGATCTCACACCAGTCCCATGACTGACCTGGAGTTTATTATTCCCTTTCTAAACTCTTGGTGCCCACAATTTTTCCACACAGGCAGCCTAGAGTCAGGTTATCATTATTCTGGAGCGAAGTCAGAAAAGAGATGTTGTGGAGATCAGGAGCAAGCTGGATGGCGAAGCGTACCACTAGTATATGTAATATTCTTTTCCGTTGTTTGTTGTTGTAAACTCTGATAATGTGATGTATAAACTGATATAGTGATTCTGTTTAAAGATATTTATTTATCTATTATATTTGTTCCGCTGCGAAATGTGAGATTCTATTATTGTTCTATTTTCTTCTTCTTCTACCTCTTTCTTCTTTAACCCTAAAGACTCGTACATATGTTCCTCTTTGGGATGAATTGTTGTGGAATTCTGCCAGCCAAAAAGGAGTGCGAATTTGCGGGCCTTTACAAGTGGTATCAGAGCATTTGGTTGAGCGACAGCCTTGGCTCTGTTGGGTGTTACTCAGTAGAGATAGAGTCAGCAGTACTCTAGAATCAGTTGAGTGTAATAATAGATATCAGCGCGTATTTGTTAGTGAATAAAAAATTGTTTTGTATTGTGATGATTGGTTTGTTAAGCGGTATATGGATTCTGGTCGATATAATCTGTACAACTCTATCGATAGGGATCTCTAAACACTCGTACAGAACAATTTGGCATGATATTGTTTTAAAATAAGGGTGAATGATATAATTTTACCCAAGCTATTTTCGTATATAAAGAAATAATTTTCTATGAATTATTATAGTAAATGGTTACTTGGTTGTTAGGTAGTGATAATATTAAATTATTATCATTGTTGTTGAATAAGGAATTGAAATCATAACTTAAAGCTGAGAAATAAAATCCATATACAAATGGAATTTGATAATATAAATTGTAAATGTGATCTGTAATTTGAAAAGAAATTCCAGAGAAGTATTTGGAAATGTTTTGAAAAGAATTTGAAAATTTTAGAGATTTGGAAAGTTTAAATCCCTTTTGATTTTGAAGATGATTTTCAAAGGTTTTGGAAAAGTGTTTCGAAGGGATGAAAGCTCTAAACTCTTTTCGGTCGTTGGAAAATAATTTCGGTGATAACTGCAGCATCGTCGGTGTTTATTTTCGAGTTCCCAAAAGAGGAATGCCGAATGATTTTAAATGAAAGTTGTTTGGAAAACTGGGTTTGGTTTTGGAAATTCAAAAGATAATTTGAATTAATTTCAAAAATGGTTTTGAAAGGTTGAAAAGACTCTGGAATCTTATAAAAAATAATTATGGAATAATAAGTTTGAAAACTTGGGAAATTCAGATTTAAACTGAAATTAATTTGAGTTAATTTGAATAAATGTGAATTTGAGAAGTCTTATAAACTAAATGTTTGGAATAAAATCTATAAAGATGGAAAATAAAATTGAGAACCAATGAATAAATTTACAATTGCAAATAAATGAAAGTAAATTGAATGTTAAAATTCATTTCGAATTTGTATGTAAATAGAACTGGAATTGGAATTGAATTTGGTTTGTATTAAACAAAGTGAAATATTGAAATAAAATTAGTAAATAAAACTAATTAAAGGAATGACGTAATTGAATATGATTTGAATGAATCGAAATTCAATAATTATAAACGAAAGGTAAATTAAATTCATATGGGATTTGAAATCCAATTTTAATATAAGTGGTTGTAAACCAAAATGGTAAATTGAAAATAAATTTTAGAAATGAACAAAGGAATAAAACTGGAATTGAAACTTAATATTGAAAACCAATTTGAATTGTTTGAGATAAAATGAATTGGAATGTAATGAATTAGTAAATGGAACTAATTTAAAATAGTGAGATGAATCAGTTGAATGAAAGATAATTGATAAAAGTTCAATATTCAGAAGGTAAATTGAATCCAAATAAATTGAAATTGTAAATTGAATTCAAATAAAATTGGAAATGTAAGATTGAAATAAAATGGATATATAACTTCAATAGTGAAGAAAAAAATGGCATAAGAAGTATATATTAAAAAATTTGTAAAGGAATGTGCAGAATAAATTTGAATGTTGTAATTGGATGTTATGGCTAGCAGGATATACAGGTGTGTTAAAGACAAAGGAATCGGGATTTGATTTTCGAAGATAAAATTGAAATTGCTCGGCAAAAATGTATGTATTTAAATTTCAGTACGAAATTTGATGATTTTCTTGTCTAGCCACTTGGCTTTTCGTGTTCTTTTTGAAATCTGGGGGCCTGTGGTGCCATTTTGTAGTCGTACCGAGCTAGCCACGCAAAGGAGACGGTGAAATTTGTCAAAACTTTAGGGAGTTAGAAAAATTTTGAGAAAATTTTGAAAATTTGAAATTTGAATTCAAATTTAAATTTGAATTGTTAGGAAAACAATGTTGTTTGGGAACCATGAAAGATTTTGGAAAATCAGTTGAAATGATAATGGATCTTTAATAGAAAGATTTGTTTTGGAAAGTTGAAACTGTTTGGTTTGAAAAATATGAAACGGGTTGAGGATCATTCTTCTTAACTAGTAATTTCGGGGCGAAATTCTTTTAAGGGGGGAAGAATGTGACGACCTGGAAATTTTTAACATTTGAAATGGAATATTTAATTGATTTTTAGTATTTGGAGGTTAGTTTAACTTGAATTTCAAATATAAATATGAATTTGGCAATTAAACTTTTGAATTTAATTTATTGAAGTTGGGTAAAAAAATTGTATCTTCAATTTTAAGCTAATTAAAAAATATTTTTAAAGGCTTAGAAAATTTATATTGATAATACTAAAGGTAATGGAAGCTTCAGAATTGAATTTGGAAATGCTTTGTTCAGTTTTGAAATTGTATTGTTTAAATCGATATTTAAAAATAGCCTTCCGAGGCACAGTCTCGGAATTCGATGAAACCAATTCCATTGGATCCGTAATAATGTATTATTATCAGATTTCAATTTTGGTGATGTTTGGAGTTGTCATTTGGCCGTACAATAAGCAAACGCATTGAAAATTAAATCGAAATTTAATTTAATAACTTGTTCAAAAAGCTATCTTCTCCATATGATCGAATTTGGACTCGGAACCTTTTCCATCGTGTTCGTAATAGGGTATAACATTATAAACGCCTAGCGACACGCCTCGATAGGAGGTCAAGTTTTAAGTTGCATTTATCGGTACGGTTTGAATTTGAAATTTAAATTGGATATTTATACTAGTCAACTGTAGTTGAAATTATCTCACATGAATCCTTTTCCAGTCCTTTCCAAAGCTCTGTCGCACGCCACATTATTTTCAAACATCACGTCTCCTCCCTCTTTATTTTCAACCGAGCCTTACATTTTAATTTCAGAACTTCAAAGGAAAAAGAAAATATACAATCAATGGCCGAACTTCCTTCTTCTTTCTCCCATACCTCAATCTTTCGAAATCCATCTTCAAATGAAATCAATTCGAGTTCATCGCGAGTCCCTTTTCTTCGATCAAAGCCGCATTCAAAAATCGAACACGTTCCCTTCTCCTTCGTTTCAGCCGAAGTGAAATAAATAAATAAAATCATGCTCGTGCAAAAGAAAATGGAGGACGAACAAACAAAAATCGAAATCGCTCGTTCAAAATCAATTTCCCTTTTCTCTAAATATTCAGATTGAACCCAGATCCAAGTACATGCATTAAATCGAAATCAAGCCACGTAATAAGAACTGAAGCTTGTCCCTAATTCAATTGATTCGATAGTGCGAAGCAAGGGCGTGCGTGTTTGCGTGAGCGTGTGGGGTTCGTTATAGCAATGCTCGAAGAAGGCATGGCATCGAACTGCAACGATGGCAGTAGAGGCTTCGTTCTCGAGCAGCGGCGTATTTGGGTGAAGCAGCGACTCGCGCATGCTTGAAGGGGTCGTGTGGTGTCATAGTCCGGGCCGCGACATTGGATGCTAGGGCAGTGGCGACCGGAAGTGTCGATCGGTGTCGAGTGTTGCGAGCGGCGGCGATGTGCTCGGTCGTGGGCGATCGCAGTGCGACCTTGGTTTTCGCAAGCAGAGCCTTATACGGTGAAGGTATTTCCTAGTCTTGCTTTAATTTAAATTTTTACTAAAAGAATTATTATTAATCCATAGTAGAGTAATTTTTGTTGTTATTCGCAGAAAAGTATAATATACATATATATATATCCATTTAATAAAAAAAAATATTTGTATACATGCATGTTTGAAATTTATATGGAAACGAAAATTTAATTTAACAATACGATATAAAGTAATTCTTTGTTTTAAATTTAATAAACATATATACACATCCACATGCATGTTCTATTTTAAAGACAATAAAAATATTCATGTTTTAAATCAATATGGAAATTAATTTGTTTGATAAGCTTATTTTAAAAATACTTTTAAAGGAAATTTAGTTTTAAGTTTAATGTTTGGTTAAACAAAGATTTTAATTAAAAGGGAAGTTAGCTTTAAATCAAATTGTTAGTTTATTAAAATTATTTAAAAGGAAATAAATTATTCGATTAGTTCGAGTATTAATGAAATCTTATATAATTATTTATACAAGGTCTAAAACTGTGTGAAAATCAAGCTGGAAAGAAATTGGATTGCATGCACAATAAAAGGTGAGATCTTCTCAATCAAAATTTTAATAATTGAAATTTTCAGTTTTTTGATTGGTTGTTGAATCGTGATAGTTAAATTTAAAATTTTTGATTGTGTGCTTGGATGATTAATTTATTATCAGTTATATTAGTTTAGACCCTATACGCCGCATAATAGCGGATGATATTATATTAAACTCATATACCGCGATATTCCACCTCGAAGTGGAATTGGTATTATATATGTATTTGGAGTTGTTGATTTCCCGCATTATATAGCGGATGAGACCCTATGCGCCGCATAATAGCGGATGATATTTTATAAATCCCATATACCGCGATATTCCACCTCGAAGTGGAATTGGTATTTAATTATTGTGCTAACGTCTGTGGATGCAGGAAAACAGGTTGGAGGGATCCAACTGGATTCCTCAAATATTGAATTTGTTTCATATGTGGTGTGTCGATAATCTCTGTGTGATTATATTGTAATTGAAATCATTGTAAGCTAAAATTTAGCCGAATATATTTTTGGTTTCGTAAGATAGCAGAAATAAATAAAGTTTGATTTTTAAATTAAGTAGAAAATCTATAGTGGAATCCTATTGAATAAATTCCAAGAAAATAGGAAAAGATTTGATAAAGGAATTTATTTTTTAAAGGCAATAAATTTGTAAATCAAATTAAAAAAATTAATTTGGTGTTTTAAAATAAATCTTTGGCAAATCAATTTGGAATTTGATTTGGTGTTTAAAATAAAATTTGAAATCAAATTGGAAATTAATTTGGTGTTTGTATACGATTCTTGAAATCCATTTAAAAATCATATATCGGTGGATATTTGGGAATTTAAATTCACAATGGGAATTTTATAAAATAAAGGGAAATTTGTTTTAAAAATAAATATCGTTTTATTTTTAAAAGTGTAGAAAGGATTTTACAAATTTGGAACATAAATTTAAAGTAATTCCAGAAGGATTTATCAATTGATTTGAATGAACCATTTTATAATGGAAGGTGTACTTTCTCAGGAAAGCCGAGTATGTTTTCAATATAGTCTATAAATATGAAATTTAAGTTGTGAAGATGGTTTTAAGGAAAGATTATTTTGGAGAAATTATTTACTTGGGTTATTTTGAAAATCTTTAAAGTAAAGATATATCTTAATTTAGTATAGAAGTGATTATTTAAAGTTTTAATTGATATTTGTTTAGGAAATGGATATTTAAATAGTAATATCTTATCTATTAATTTTATTTTAAAATTAGTTTGGACTTGAATTTTATATGAGATTTTAATATAATATCTTCACAAGTAATGTTTTAGATAAAGTGTTTTAAAATAGTTTTTTTATTCTGAATGTTCCAAGTATATAAGTTTGGATAAGTAATTTAAATTAGTTTAAAACATTTGAATTCGGCAGATTTTCAGTGGAAATAAATAAATATTTTGAAATATATTCCGCGTAAGGAAAAGTAATTTAAAATTGTTTTCAAATGGTTGAAGTGCGAAATATATCTTGCGGAGATATTTTGAAAATAAATAATTGGGGAAAATTATTTAAATCTGGTAATTTTTGTGAATGATGATTGATAGTTAAATAACCGACTATCAATATTTGCCTTTAAACGACATTTGAATTTCGATGCGACCGGGGGTCGGATTCCAAGTGGATATCCAAAAACCACATCGAACCTTTGTGATTGTGATGGATCTTTTATTTAAAAGATCAAAGTGGAAATTGTTGTAATTTGTTGAAATCTGATTGAACGCTTATTTTAAAAATAAGCGCTCATTATTCGGATTAGCAGGGAGAGGACCTTGTGTCATAAAACCCATTTCGAATAATGATACGACGAAATGGGATTGCATTGGAAGACGGTGTTGAAGACCGGGTATTTTTCGAAAACGAAAGGATTACCTGTCGAATGTCTCTGCACCGGGTTGCTCCGATATAGAGATTTTTATCACCCTTTATGATGGGGATTCCGGACGTGATTAGTGAACATCCGGATTGCAAGGGCTTCTTTGAAATGCCTTCGGTTCCGTTCAATCCCGAAACGGACTTGTATGGATGTGTGTCTGACGTTACACTTTGAGATGTAAAGTTGGTTTCTATCAAATACATTTCTGTTGGTGGTGGAGAATTTATTCTCTTAGGTTAACACCCTTCTCTGAAACGTATGAGCTCAGAGGTTATGTAGTTGACGGTTACTAGTGATACACTCCCAATTTGGTAATGTGGCATACGAAGTGTTGCTGATCATTTATTGATCAAAGCATGACTTTGTGAAAAGTGTAGCTTTGTGGATGAGACCTCGTCGGACCTCACAACCCGGAAATGGTCAAAACAGGAAGGATGTGGCAAAGTTATTTGGAGGCAGCTCCCTCTGTGGGTATGTCATTTCTTTCTGGAAAAGGATAGTATCATGGTATGGAGCCCAGATATTTTACCTATATTGTTGCCGCAAATTTATTATACTTTGTGGTTGTTGCTTTGTGGTTGAGAATCCTCGGATAAAGGTCGCAAACGACCGGGGGATGACATACTCGTGTAGTAGTTACCTAGTTACAGAGGTAATCCGGCCTTATGTCGGCAAAGATCCGGTTAGGTTCTCGAGGCGTCTCTCCAGGCGTACCCATGTGGCAGTAGGAAGTTCTTTAGCTTGACCATTTGTTGGAAATCTAAAGAAACAATACGAGCCCTTTACGATTGCAATTGTATAACTTGCCTCCTCAGGAGGTAGCTATAGCAGGCATAATATAATGGTACCTATGCTGGCTAAGATTAATATTATACTTTCGAAATGTTTTCCACACTATGCACTAATGATAATATTAAAAAGGATTTTTGCGTATCAAGCATGTTTGACTATCATAAGAAGAAATCTCCCCCAAGTCTGCGACTGCATTATATGTGTGCCGGGAGGCGTTATGGTAGTTTCATTTTTCCAAAAGCATAGCTGATTTCTTTTCCTTTATTTGTGAAAATAACTATTTTTAAGATCTCACACCAGTCCCATGACTGACCTGGAGTTTATTGTTCCCTTTCTAAACTCTGGATGCCTACAATTTTTCCACACGGGCAGCCTAAAGTCAGGTTATCATTATTCTGGAGCGAAGTCAGAAAAGAGATGCTGTGGAGATCATGAGCAAGCTGGATGGCGAAGCGTACCACTGGTATATGTTATATTCTTTTCCGCTGTTTGTTGTTGTAAACTCTGATAATGTGATGTATAAACTGATATAGTGATTCTGTTTAAAGATATTTATTTATCTATTATATTTGTTCCGCTGCAAAATGTGAGATTCTGTTATTGTTCTATTTTCTTCTTCTTCTACCTCTTTCTTCTTTAATCCTAAAGACTCGTACATTTGTTCCTCTTTGGGCTGAATTGTTGTGGAATTTTGCCAGCCAAAAAGGGGTGCGGATTTGCGGGTCTTTGCAAGTGGCATCCAAACAAATGTGTGGACACCGAAAGCTTTTTTTTCAAATCATTAATAATAGTGAAATCTCTTGATTAGCAGAACAATATTGGATTTTCTAATGCAAATATTCTATGGAAGGTGTAATATTGTTTGTAAAAATATCATAAATTACACATGGATTGCTAATGGGTATGTAAGTCTAATTAAGCAAACAAATCTTGCTCTGGTAATATATAATTATTATTAGCACAGACATTATGTGTTCAATGCATTTCATTCCTAATCATTACAAAGTAAGCGTAAATGCGATCATGTAATTTTAAAACTAACAGTTTAGGAAGATTACTTATTCTGTGCTTTTTAAAAAATTTGAATATGCATTTAAAACTTTAGGATACTTGGGTACACTCATTTTGACTAACGACTAGTGAATACCTCATGCGTTTCAGCCTTTAGTTAAATTCAACTGTGTTTTAATGTTGCTGCCCAACATAAATTAATTAATTCAATAGCTGAATGATGTTGATGCATACATAGTAGGTTGCTCCTTTTATTTTGTTACTACATCTATGCAGACTTGCACACACTTACTGTCTACTTGCATAATACATACGGTGGTCCATCATAACGGTGCAAACTCTGTTTTCACCATAGCTACACTATTATTTCATATGTAACTGCTGCCAATGTATTATTAAACCTTTTCCAGTTTGACATTACTGTTTCATAATATTGACCGACGGTTCAGTTGAACATTTTACCGTTAAAAACATTTGTTGTCCACAGAAAACTACAACAAACAATGCATAGCTTTTAAGTTACGTAAATGACTTCTGCCTGTTTATATACTTGCCAGTTACAACATATAATGGAAGATGAATAATATCATTAATTGAAACAAATCAGTTTCCAATTGCTTTTAACTACATCATATTTATTTCATCGGACTATCATGTAGAATATGACTGTTTTAATAAATAAGAAACCAAATAGTCTAACTATATACAATTTACTGCCTCAACCAAAGTAAAACCTACCTGCGCCATCAGTTTAACTACATTTCCTTTCCTCGCCTCCTTACAGGTTACAGTTCGAATAAACAACTCACTTGGTGGTGTTGACATCACCAGCACAAACTTGCTGACTGTCCTCAATGATCACCACTTCAACAACGAACTTTCCTCCAGCAAGCAAAATACAGATGCAACCAATTTCCCTCTTAGGTACAATTTCACATACAACTATATTCAACATGTATACAGTTCTTCCCCCGTTTTGAATTTCATAATGTTTTATACTAATATCATATGTCGTATATTCATCTTCTTTTGCAACTTTCCACCTTGAATTTAGTTCAAATCTTAGTAAGTCAATAGACTCTCTATTGCCTCCAAAATACATCAATAGAAAATTAGTACACCATTGTTGCCAACATTTATTTTTAAATTTTGGACAAATCAGTATCAATGTGTGTGTCTGTGTGTGTATGTAAAATAATCGTCAGTGTGGAAGAATTTTTTTACTTTAACAGAACACCATTCTTAAGATGTTTATTTAATCTAAACAAATAATCATTCTTAAAATACTTACTTCTTTTAACAAGCATAAGTCTTCGTATTTTACTTTAATATCGCATATTTAATTCAAACTTCTACATAATGGCATACATAATCAATTAATCCATTATCAGCATGCGATTTAGAGCAAGAAGTCGATAAAGATGAAAATGTTGGGGAAATCTCGGTCTTCCCCGCTTCGTGAAGTTAAGATAGACACTTTAAGATTAAAAATAGTAATGGAAGCATAAGAGTTTATAATTCTCAAATATGGAGATTCTTACACTATACAAAAGAATAGTAGGATTACAATAATATGATTACAAAAGTAACTCACACTTGATGGCTCACTCAAGCTTGAGAATAAAGACTTCTCAAGCTATCACTCTTTTCTCTCAAAGAGGATCTCTCTAACTCTCAAGTTTTTTCTCACTCTAAGAAGTGGCTTCTTCCTTGGATTCTTGGATGGCTAGTAATAGGGCTCCTTCTCCTATTTATACTACTCAACCTTCATAATGAATGGTGGAGATTACTTGCATCCGACGGTAGAGATAGATTCTCTAGAATGCTCCACACTCTCTAGAAATCTCTACACTCTTACATTCCCTTCTTTATTCTTCCATACTCTTCCGTAAGGTTTCAGAAGGTTCCACACATCTCTAGAATATTTCAGAGGGTTCCACACTCTTCCACAAGCTTCTAGAGAGTTCTACACTTCTCTAGAGTTCTCCGGAACATTCTAGAAAATTCTAGATTTCTCTAGAAACGTCTAGAATTTTCTACAAACTCTCCAATTAAGGAGGGATCCCAACAAATCTCCCCCTCCCGACTTAATTGGGGGTTCGTAGTACGCCGGCACCTTGACAGCAGTCTTCAAACTTCTTTGTTGGTACTACCTTGGTCATCATGTCAGACCAGTTCTCATCTGTGTGAACCTTGTCAAGATGTATTTGCTTTTCCTCGAGGACTCCTCGGATCCAGTGATATCTTGTATCAATATGCTTTGTGCGGGAATGAAATGTTGAATTCTTTGCCAAGTAAATTGCACTTTGATTATCACACTTCAAGACATACTTTTCTTGATCCACTCCCAATTTGCACTATGCCAAAGTCACCTCTTTGGTAGGATGAGAAGAAGTTTTCATGTGGAGTAACATAGAAGGAAGCACCAGAATCAACAGTCCAAGAACTCTCATCACAAGCAATGTTTAGAATGTTACTTTCACCAACGAGATATAGCAGATTTCCTTTAATACTATCGCAGTAGTACTCTTTTCTTCTTGCTTCTTTGTTAGGCTTATTTGGTCAGGCTTAACATTACCGGCCTTTTGGTCTCTTTTGAAGCTTCGACATTCCATTTTCTTGTGACCCATCCTTCCACAGTAATAGAATGCAATCTTCGAGCGTGACTTGGATCTACCTCGAGATTGATGGGGATTTCGGCTCTTACTACGTCCACGGGTTTCATTCCTATCCTGATTCTCAACAACATTAGCTTCGGGATGGATAGACTCATCTCGTTCCATTCTCCTTGCTTCTTCACCAAGAAGGCTGTCACCGACGGTATTCATAGTTAACTTTTCTTCCGGAGCTGAGTTACTTATCGTGACAACAAGTGTGTTCCAACTTTCCGGTAAGGAACTAAGGAGTAGAAGGGCTTGTAGCTCATCATCAATCTTCATATCAATTTTTGTTAGTTGATTTATGAGCCCCTTGAAGTTATTCAAGTGCTCAATCATACTATGACCATCCTTATACTCCAATTTCACCAACCGTCGAACTAAATTGGCCTTGTTGCGAGGCGTTTTCTTCTGAATCATGGACTCAAGCTTTGTCCATAATTCATGGGCATTGGTATAAGTAGAAACATGCTCGAAGAGAGTTTTGTCGATGTACTTACGGATCATAGCAACAGCCTTACGGTTCAACAGTTCCCACTGAGCATCACTCTTTCCTTCCACCTTATTTTTGTAGATGATGGGCACATGCAAATCCTTACAATACAAGTGGTCCTCCATCATTGGCTTCCAATAGGAGTAGTTGTTAGCTGTGAGCTTGAAAATGTCTCCATCATGAGCGACAATATCCTCCATCTTGAACTTACACGAGCTTGATTACGGCTACAGATGAACCTGGCTCTGATACCACTGTTGGAGAAATCTCGGTCTTCCCCGCTTCGTGAGTTAAGATAGACACTTTAAGATTAAAAGTAGCAATGGAAGCACAAGAGTTTATAATTCTCCAATATGGAGATTCTTCCACTATACAAAAGAATAGTAGGATTACAATAATATGATTACAAAAGTAACTCACACTTGGTGGCTCACTCAAGCTTGAGGATAAAGACTTCTCAAGCTATCACTCTTTTCTCTCAAAGAGGATCTCTCTAACTCTCAAGTTTTTTTCTCACTCTAAGAAGTGGCTTCTTCCTTGGATTCTTGGATGGCTAGTAATAGGGCTCCTTCTCCTATTTATACTACTCAACCTCCATAATGAATGGTGGAGATTACTTGCATCCGACGGTAGAGATAGATTCTCTAGAATGCTCCACACTCTCTAGGAATCTCTACACTCTTCCATTCCCTTCTTTATTCTTCCATACTCTTCCGTAAGGTTCCAAAAGGTTTCACACATCTCTAGAATATTTCAGAGGGTTCCACACTCTTCCACAAGCTTCTAGAGAGTTCTACACTTCTCTAGAGTTCTCCGGAACATTCTAGAAAATTCTAGATTTCTCTAGAAACGTCTAGAATTTTCTAGAAACTCTCCAATTAAGGAGGGATCCCAACAGAAAAGTATGTGTATTATTTCATCAATAAAACCTACACGTATTCTCCATAATACTAAAATATAATAAACAACTTTACATTATTAAACATTTCAACATTTTAATTTATAAAGTTGTTATGATGTTTTTTTAGCAAATTAATTTTGATGTCTATACGAAATTTGGATAACCACCATTAAATTTAATACATACTAAATTGAAAGTTTAGATCAAGTTTTTTTCCAAACCTAATAGCAATTACATGAATTATATCAAGTAATATTTTTACCCATCTTCACACAAATCACAACATCTTACTAAAAATTAGCACAACATTCGATTTTCCAACTTCTAATTAAACTCTTAGCACTGTCCACTTGAACTTTACCACAACATTTGTTAAACAAAACATGGCAATCCCCACATTCAACTAAAAGGAAAATTAAAGACAACAAATTAAAAACTAAAACAATGGCAGAATTTGGCTATAGTTTTGCGTTACAATCTATTGTCATGTTGCTAATTATTAACCATTACGTGTATTAATGCCTGTTAATTTATGTCGCTTTAGCGTAAAGATTAAAAGTTATCTACTCCTTGGTCTTCAAAATAAAACAATACATGCACAATGAAACTAATATTTAACAAGCACATGTACCTATGGACTTTCTACTGCCAAACTTTAACAAGAGCATACCCAGTAACATTTATTACATTTTCGAAAAAACCATAACTCAAAATGGTAAAATCGCCTTTCCACAGGTCAATAGGTTCCGAAATCCCTGCACCTAACGACCGCTGACTACAATGTGGAGGCTTCCTACAGCTTCCTCCTTTCAACTACCGACTTAACCGATTTTAAACAACACTCATTACTTAACTTTCTTCGGCTTTGTTGTACGCCACCATGTCATTCTCAATTTCAACATCTTAGCAAAAGTACACACACATTGTTCACGTTTAACGCACATATTGATGGTCAAATTTTCTTCTACAGGCGGAAAGTTCTAGAACACTTGAAGTTGAAGACATAAATATGATCAAGAATTTAACATGAGCTAAAAATTACAAGCCTCCATTAACATTTATGCTATATTTTTCCCTTCTTCTACCTGTTTTTAACAGCATGCACGCAGATGTAATAAAAATGTAAATTTTTTACCCTTTTTTCCCATTATGAAACCCTGCACTATACATCTAACTACTGTACACAATTATGCTTGCCCGCAGATTGAACTTGGGTTATTTTCAATTTTCGCACCGTATTTTTTCCCAGCAAGCGCTACTTTATTTCTTCTTTATTAAACTGCAGCTACTTGCTTTTGGAGCATAATACTTCCTACTTTATCTTACCTGCTGCAATTTATGCAAACTGTTTTTCTAGCTTTATATAAAGCAGCCAATTTCATTAAGCTTTTGCCCTTTTGTTTCTTCTAACTCTGTGCATGCTGACAGCTTTTTGATAATTTAACGACTATACCTGACTACTTTGTCTGTTTTTCACTTGTCCAAAATTGTATAAATTTCTTAAGCCATAACTTCCCTTTTCCTCTGTTCATTCATAGGTACACAAGCCAACCGAAATTAGATGTTTATTTTTTAACATAAATCGACAATTTTTTCGAACTTCTACATGAATCTATCGACACACGTTCACAAAATTTAAACTTTTTGCCTACACAAAACTTTTTTATTTTCATTTCTCGAATTTCATTACGACCGTATGCACAACACGGGTTTACACAAGTATGTATATATATATATATATGTATTAATAGGTAGTCACAGATATATATAAATGCAGTAAAAGTAAAGTAAAAGCATGAGAGATGATAACAGAAGTTTTATACTGGTTTAGGTTAACAAATTCTATGTTCAGTCTATATAGTATATGTACAGATTTCCTTTCCAATGCCTACATTAAACAGGTGGCAAGCGAACCAAAATAAAGTCTTGATTTCAAGGCAATGAGATACACCCTCATTATATTCCTGTAGAATATGCTAGTATATGATTTTTGTTTAATGATAATAAACATATATATATATATATTCATTTAAATGTATTTTCTATTGTACCATTTTATTTTTTACATAAATATTTGATGAATAAAATAAATAACACAGAATTCATATTTAAAAAAATATTTTATTCAAACAAATATTTTATTACAAATTCGAATAGTACAAATCTAAGCTCTAACTATACATTTTTCAATTAAAATATAATTTCAAATTACAACACAATTTTTCACTATATAATTCTTACATACATTTTCACCTCACTACATATCACTCAAACACTCGTATTTATCTTCAACTCTATTCCAGTTTGCATCCAGCATCTGGATTGTCTGCAAAATAAACACTGACATAGTAAAATTGAAAAAAAAATATTTTGCAGTGTATAATATAAATGTGTGTTTGAAAATATCATTTTCCTCAGTTATTTGGGTTGTTCGTCTCATTTATTTTGAATTCATCTTACACGAACAACGTGTGACATGCACAGTGTATCACTATACATGCCACAAGGCTCTGAACACGGATATACACTTGCATGTTAAAACTACTGGAACAGATGAGCATAAGGTCAAACCCGAGCCGAGGTTGGATTCAACTCAGGTGCAATACGAATCCAAGTCACAAAGCTTCAAATACACTAGAGCCTGCATATATACATTTGTACACGTACATATGTGCATTGCCTCAGCATCTCAAATTTTATCCAAGAGACATCAGTACACATAAATATGAATAAAACTAGATTCAATATTGAACCAAACCAAATCAATGCGCAAGGCCAACATGAAGTCTCAAATCAAAACAGTCGCCAGACCAGAAGTTCAAAAATGAAGCAGTAGAACAGTATCGGTGCAAAGAAACATGAAGTAATACAAAGACTTTACATGAAATTAGATTCACATAGACCAAACATACAACAGAAAATGAATCAAGCACATATGGTCAAGAAAAACATAAAACAAAAGGATGGATGGTCGAGCTAAAGAAACGTCAAAATCAATATCAACATGAATGCAAATCCACATGTGAAAACAGGTCCAACCAATACAAACCAGACTATGCTAACAAGTCCACATGCATACAACATGAATACCTGAACCAAACTTCAAAAACAATCATACATACATGCTCGGTGCACGTGCATAAGGTGATGAACACACGAAGCTAGCAACAACAGTTCAGCAGACTCAAATAAAACACAAGTTTATATGCAACAGAGTAAACAAGGTCAAAGAAAACAACAATCAAACATATTGAACCAGATCACACTTTGTAACATGAAGACGGATTCAGTGCATATGAAAAGTGAGGAGACTCAACAAAGAAGGTCAGACTCTAAATGTACAAGACCACCAAACATGAACAAACTTGAGTAAACATGCTCAATAAAGTAGATAAAAGTTTAATGTCACTCGAACTCAACCAAATAGCTGACAATATTGGACTCAATGCAACAAGGAAACTCATCATAAAGTGTATAAGACCAAATTGCAATGACAGACCAGGATCAAGTTCAGGTCAGAGGCATGAACAGCCAGGGTGCAGACTCAAGGCAACATGAAAATAAGAGCAGTGAAAACCACATTTATATGAAACAGGACAGCAGCTCTACACATAGTGGAATGCAAGGCTACTAAGTCCCATTATTAACAGCAGCAGTTTTGAACTTATCAACCAGGGAATATGTTCAAAATATATAAAATAGAAGCAGTTCGATGAGTCACGGCCCAGGTAAAAATCAACAGGGGTCAACTATATTCGAAGACAGTTCAAATTCATATGTATATTAACACGATGAACAAGTCAGAGTAGAAAGGAATCGAACAAGTTAGCAAATAACAAATATATCTAAAATTCAAATACCAAGCTACAATCAAGGAACGAACAAGTCAGAGATCTCAAGATCATACGATCAAATCAACGCAGAAAACAAAATCATGAATAATTCAAACCGAAATTATACGAACGTAAACTAAGGGATTCAAACCCTATAAATGCCGATTAACATCATCTCCGAAGTGCATTCGAGGTGAAATAAATCAGAGAGCAAGCATCGTCCAGAACTCGAATCAAGTTGATTATAAGTGTAAATTGTAAAAAGGAAAATATGTACCAATTCAAAGCACGAATCATTCAAGCTCAACATTTGAAGCCACCGTAAGTTATAAAGCCAGAGATTCAATTGAGGAAGCATTGGAAGCAAATTGTAGCAATCAATTCGAACAAAGCTGCGACTTCGTCACAAAGCCCTAATTTTATAAAGAGGAACGAAGAAAGCTTTGGTCGATCATAAGCAAAAAGGAGAAGACGTCTATTTTTTTCTTAAGGAAAAAATTATTTGGGCCGGCTTCTATATTATATTGGGCTTATTTTTAAAAAAATTAGGGTTTTTTAGTATTTTTATTTATTTTGTAATTTTTTTTTTAAACTTTTGTAAAATTCTAATCGTGTGACTAGGTTACGAACTACAGCGGTGTAGTTCGAGAATTTGCAACTCAGTGGCTGAGTTGTGGCAGGATTTTGAGCGTAGAGTTAGGTTAGTCGATAGTGGCTGTTGTAAGTTTACGTATGTAAGCGTCTGATTCTTAATTTCTAGTAGAAACCTTAGGGGCAGCACGTAGGCAGGGTTTTGTCAAAGCTAGGTAAATCTGTATTGTTCTATTTCTACTTTTATTATTCTGATATTATCTGCGCTGCATTTATATTATATATTTCCGCATTATTTTAGTATCACCATATTCACCCACCCCCTAAGGGTGAAATCGACCCTACAATTCCAAGTTCAAACTAAACTCTCTTAATTTATGTAACGACCCGAGAATTTTAACAATTTTTATAATGTAATTAACTAAATTTTTCTTGAAATAAACAATAAAATTTTGAAATGAAAATCTAATATTGGAATACGTCTGTTAAGACGTAGCAAATTTCAGATTTTCATTAGAAAATATAAAAGTTATTTCCATTGTGTAATTTTCAATTTCAATTTAAAATCAATTAATTTGGTAGAAATAAAATATTTTTGATACCTAAATATTTTTATACAATAAAAAATGTGAAATATTTTTGAGTGATACGTCGTATTTCGTTTCGCCAAATTTGAATTGCTCTAGCACCTTTTATCTTAATTTCGGCATTTTAGCAACAGTTTGACGGCAAAATATTGAATTTTGATAGGATGATCGTATCGCTGATTTTTGTGTACTATTCTGTTCGTCTTGTCATGTTGATCTCCATAGTATATTCATTTGTGCATTCCAGCGTCCGATGCACGGCGAACTCTGAAAAACGGTTAGCCGTATCGGTACATATTTTGGCCTTTGGTTTTCCTATGTCCATTCATATATCCACCGTGTAAAAACAATACCCATTTACCTTTTAGTTCGCAGAAATTTAATTTTTGACTTTTTGTTTCTTCAACGTTTTCTATTCCTACCTTTTCTGTATATCGGTTCATTTCCTTCTCTTTTTCCATTCCATTTCATTCTCTTTCCCTACCATTCTTTTTCATTTCTACTTCATTCTCATGCAAGAAAATAACTAGTATAACCGCACAATGGTGGAGAAACCGACCGTTCGATTGTATAACTTTGATAAGAAATATACATTTAAAAAATTTGTTAACATTACTTAAACATTAAGTGATAATATGTTGGAAAATAATAAATTGAAATTTGAATCTGAAAATATGAATTTCAAATTTAAATATTAATCAAAACATTCAAAATTGTCAATTTGAAATTGAAAATTTTAAAATTTTAAAATCATAATAGATTTGAATTTGAAATCTTTGATGCGCAAAATAAAAGGAGAAAGTTTAGGGAAACCGCGATGAGACAAGATCCACGTTTTTAGAAAAACAGCGATAAGACAAGATCCACGTTTTTTTGGCTTCTGGAAAATTGATTTTGGCTAGTAGAAGTAGGCAAACCTCCATACGGTCGGTTTGATTATATGTGTATATATAATAAAGTTTATATATGGTTGCTCTGAAATCTACACGTCTCCCACCCCATCGCGCATCAGTTCCTCACCCATACCACCATGCAAACCACCAAACACCGCATCCACTTCCATCAACCATTCCCATGTACAACCCACCTTCCACCATCTACACAAACATCAAAGCCATCTCCCTCATACCATAATGCCACCCAAACCTGCTGCCAACACCAACAGCCCTCCACCATATAACCCATCATCGAACCATGCATTCGATCCCCTCTAGATCCTTCACCACTTAACAGCCGTACAACCCCCACATCATCATCAAACACCAACACCCTTGCCTCATCGACAAATCCACCCTTAGCTCCTTCCCATCAAAGCAATGCAGCTGCTACACCTTGTCAGCGATCATGCTACAACAGCCTCACCAAACCACCACTGCACCCATCTGACTGCCACGCACACATTAAGCAACCAAGCAGTCCGCCAGCACCGAGCTCCTCCTTTTTCTTTGATAGCAGCATTCCATTATCCCAAGCCCACCACCAATGCTCTCACATTCACCCAGCTGATAGTCGCCGAATCCATCACCCAGACCTTCCTTCGACCTCATCAGCCCATCATCACCTTCACTCTCCACTATCGTTGCAGCCTCCGGTAGCAGGTTTTCCCCACGGTTGAATCTCCCCTGAACCGATCTGCCACCATCTGTAACCCACTACCGTGACTCAAACAAGCCGCCCTCCAAGCCTATCCATCACGGCTGCCAATCCAACAGCCCATCGCCACTTGAACTGAACTCACCCAAACTCTTTCAGGTTTCACATTTTCCATTTAAATTTGAATAAAAATATAGATCTAATTTTTTTATCATTTTATTTCAGTATATCCTTTTCAACTCGAAAAAAAGTTGTTATTTTAATATGTGTTTTAAATTTAATATTGATGCTAAAACATAATATATAAAGATTTTACTTTGATATGTGTTTTAAATTGAATATTGATTTTAAAATCATAATATATAAAAGTATATTTTAAATACAGGAGTAAATTTTAGATTTTTAAATTTTTTTGTTTTCATCGAATTCGAATTCAAGTTATCTATCCTGTTGCAGCTTTTAGCTTGTCGCTGTCCTGCTAATTCGTGTTTGTATCCATATGTGTGTCCATGTCACTTTCTTCGCCATCGTTGTTCACTAACCTCGGAAGGTAAGCGATCACTCACGATTAACATCCTTAAATTTAGTAAATTTAATTCACATGAAATGATGATTGAAAAAAGTTATTAAATTTTAATTTGTTAGTAATTAAATTATGGAATATGATACGTTATTATTTAAATTGTTCACCTATAATTGATATATGACACCATAATATTGTTGTATATATATATTATTTAAATTTGTTAATTATGATATATGCTCATCATTGATATGTAATGTAATTTTATCCTATTTTTCTCACTCTACAAGTTCCCTTTTAGTTAGAAATTCTTTATGGGTTGAAATGATACATATCGGAACGATTTTATAGATTAGGGGAATCGTTATGGGTCGAAATGATAAACCCAAGCGATTTTATTGATTTTTGAAATTTTAGGATTACGGGTTGAAATGATATATACTCGTAAATTTAAATAATTGCGGATTGAAATGATAAATATCTTTATCACCTAACTATAGGATAGAAAATTATATACGGACGTTGTTCGCCTATTTATAAATGATTTTCAAATATTGAAATATATGGGTTTCGAAATAAATACTGATTTTTAAATATTATATAAAGATTTTAAATTTAGTGTATATGTAAAATTAAGATTTCTTTGAATTTATATATTTTGGGAATATTAAAATTATAAGTTAAGTTTTAAAATTTAAATTATAAAATTTTACTTATAACTTTATTATTTTTAAAATATATAAAACAAAATTTAAAATAAATTTAATAATAATAAGGATTAACTTAATAATAGTTAATATAATAAAACTTATTGAGAATTTAATTTAACTAATAATATATATAATATGTTTAAAATATTAATTTAACATTTATATTAATATTTTTAAAATAGATTTTGTAATAACTTTAATAAATAGAGGTTGGAAAAAAAAATTAAAGTTGACTTGGCATTTAGTTGGTTAATAATTGAATTTAAATAAAAATTGGTTTGTAAATTGATCTAAATAAGAGTTTATTTGAAACTTACTGATTTTAAGATTTTTTAAACATATGATTTTTATAACTTAATAGCTTGATTTTTTATGAAGTTAATTTAATGAATATTTAGAATTTAAATAAAATAGTAATTGAATATTTAATCTTGATATAAATTTGTAATTTAAGAATTTATTTAAATATTATAAAAATGATTAAGTGAATATTTCAAATTTAAATATAACTGAAGTTGAATTTTTGAAATATTAACGAAATTTATCAAATTGAATTATTGCAATTGTTAGAATATTTAAATTGTGAAACCTATTAAATTTGAAGTGGTATAAAATTGTAACTCAAACTTGGATTTGAAATTGATATAAATCAAAAATGGTTCTAATGAGAAATTGAATTGAACCTTTAACTTGCTAATAAATTTTGTTGAACTGAGATTGAATTGAATTGAATTTTTGGAACGAAAGTTGATTTGAATCGATTTATGAAATTGGAAGAAAAAATTCTAACTTGAAACTATTTTCGATATATATTTTAATATATAAACTATTTTAATATGTAAACTATTTTAATCTATAACCTATTTTGAATATATATAAATTATTTTTAATTTATAACTATTTCAATATATAAACTATTTTTAATTTATAAGTATTTTAATATATATATATAAATAATTTTCAATTTATAACTATTTCAATATATAAATCATTTCCAATATTCAAATTGTTTAAGTTGGAACTGTTATAACTTTGATTTAATGGATTTAAATACAAATACTTGATATGGTGGTTCAACCTATTTTGTGGTTATAATTTTGAAAATGAATTTGATTTAAAATGAATGATGATTTTGGAAGTTGATATGATTTCGAAGGTGGTGATTTTTGAAATGAACGTGATATTTTGATATGAAGTATAAACTGTTTGAAATGAAATGACCGTAGTGTGAAATAAGCGTTAGGTTATTAAAGAGACTGGGATCGGATATTATCATACTCTCTGCCAATACCGAAACCACTTTAACAACTGTGTACGTGGTGGAGATCCTAGAAAGAAGTAGGAGGGTTGGCGACGATTCTTTATGAGGTATTAACGTAGCCCTGACTCCCGTGAGTCAGCTTGATGTGACTAAAACATGTGTTATACCTGGGCCATGTGAGGTCGCACCTCCGATCAAGCATGCTTCTTCGATACCATTCTATTACCTTTTGATTTGATTGGGTGCACCTTTGATTTTGGCAGTGTGTCTCGAGGTGGCTGGTAGTAGCTGCTATGCATAACCACCAGCCCGGTTCTGCAAAATGGTAGAATCCTACCCTAGGCATTGCCCCGTGCACCTTTTTGATGTCTTATCACGCCTTCTACGGGTTTGGTTTGTGTCGTACCTATGAAGTTCTCCCAGATATCCCACCGGTTTGGTGGAGTTTACTACTGTATAGACTATGACATTTATATAAAATGTGTTAACGGGGGTATGGGTAACGCCTTTATGTTACTTTAATAGTTTACTTTACAACAGACATTATATATGTAGCGTGTTGTACAATGTATATGGATAGTTTAACGGATTCTTAAAGATGGAAATTCCAAACATCGTTTAAGTTATATTGCATTTTGTTTGCACATTTCTCTTATGATTTACTAGCATAAGAATGTTAACCTGACTCGAGTTTTTTCTTTTTTTCTTTATGCTTAGGTCAAACTGAGTGTCATAGCATTTGAGACTCACCATTGGAGCTTGGAGTTTTTCTTGGAGATCTATCTTTATCTACTCGGCTATTCAGATATTTCAATTATTTCTAGTTTGTTTCTATTCAGACTTGTCAGTTACTTTTGTATTGGTGGCTTCTATATACTCGGGATTTCTATTGTACTTTTTTTTAAACTCTGATGTTCTATAGTAACTTCACAAACCACTATTGATATATTCCACTGCTTATTATTATATAACTGTGTATTTGATTATATAATTGATTTATTCACTGTATATGCTAAAATTTTTCAAATATAAATTAACAATCTATTGTGTTTGGCAATTCAAGTCTGACATGTGTGGATTATTATTGATTTGAATGGTTCGAAATAGGGGGTTGTTGCAATTTAATCAGGCAACAATATCACTCACTTGATTTAATAGGCAACAAGCACAACCACTTGATTTGAGCAGGCAATAAGCATACCAACTTGACTTGAACGGACAACAAGGACACCCAAACAAATAATAGTAGGGAATTGTTAATTCCAAATACAAACAGTTGTACTTTGGATATAGAATACTCAATAGCTCTTTGAATAGAACTTATCTTTGAATTGATAGGAGAATACTTTCAAATTGGTGAGTAAATTATAGAGAATTAATGTGACAGAGTATAGATTTATTTTAAGTGAATTTGAAAAGTATAGAAAGTGGATTTTGTGAAATATATAATGAGGGAGTAAAAAGAAAGTAGAGAAAGTAATTATGCAAAATTCTAGTCCCCTATATATAATGTTTGAAACGATGTGTCTATTCACGAAGAGATGCAATCAAAAATCACAATTATTCAAAATTCAAATGGCACATCTTCAATGGTACATATGTTGACATACTATGTAGCCTATATTGACACGATTATGTATGTTTTGAAGAACAGAAACACTTTTAAGGTGTTTCAAAATTCTAAACTTTGGTAAAATTATTTATACGTAGTTTCTAAATACTTTAGTATATAAATCTCTTATAAAATATTTATAGAAACATATTTTTTAAAATAAAATAAATATTTTAGATAATAAAATAAATAATTTGATAAGAGAGTATTCAAAGAAAAGAAAGTTGATGTTTAAGGATTTTAACAATTTAATCTAATGTCTATTTACTATAAATTTAGTCTTGAATTCTTCATGTCTTTAACTTTAAACTCATGAGTTTTCAAATATCTTGGTCACCTTTTAATCTTGATCTATAGTCTTTTTACTAATCAGTCTTCAAACTTAAATGCTCTATACTTGTATAAACCTGTATAATATCATGTAAAATATTCTATACAACTTGAAACAACATCAGTGCCTATGTTTATATGGTTGTTTTCATCAAAATCAATATTTTTGGTATTAACAATCTCTTCCATTTTTATGACAACAATAATGTAAATATATATTTTTTATAAAATATTATTTGGTTCACACAAAATTGGTTAACTCCTCATGTTTTGAATAACCCCCCTTTACTATATGCATACATTATATTTTATATTTTTCTCCTCCTTTCTCATCGGCAAAAATGAGTAAAGAAAAATAAACTCCTCATGAATAGGACATATATTAAATACTACTAAGTATGATAATATTGTAGACGGTATCAGGATCAACGCTAACTGCAAAAAAAGAAATTTCTAAGAAACATAATTATAATTAACTGTATATACAATTATAACTACATACGTCTTAACCATACATCACAAATTTTACGTTTGCATATTTATACAAATAATTAGAAAAAATATTACAAATATAATTTAAGTCAATTATATAGACTAGAATGTATAATACATATTACAAGTTACAAACATCAATTATAAATATAAATTAAAACTTAGATTTTCTTGGGAACTTCAACCCGTCCTTCAGATCTAAAGATATGGTTGGTGTTGATAACTTCCCAATCTTCATTATCCGCTTTTGCTCTAGAGTTCGAGCATTCCAAAAATCTCTTTGAACTTCTTTGACGAAACTAGAAATAATACATCGAAGAGAATTGAATTGTTTTTTCTGTTCATTGATCATTTGCATTTTGACTCAACTCTAAGTATCATTGATTATGAAGAATGAAGCCAAGAGCATTCTTGAAAGATCGAATTTATTCTAGCTTTTTACATAGTTTTTGTTAAAAGGTTGTTGTTTGAATTCATTTTTATGAAAGGAACTATGTTGAAAGGAATAAAATAGGAAAATGGATTGTTTTGTGGGTTTTTCTAGAAGAGAAACCATTGTATAGAGGTGAAAAGTCCGATTATTAACTAATCCCTCTAAAAATAACTAACCATTTGAAATTTGGAATTCTAAAAAATCTGCCAGTGTATGTTGAAATACATAGGTGACCTATGTCGACACATATGCAGTTATTTGCATGGTTCTTTTTTTAATTTTTGTTTTATGTTTTATATTATTTTAGCTTATGATTTCAGAGAGCAAAAGAACATTATTGATAGTATAAATAAAGTCTCTAAGAAAATTTGATTAATAAACTAGAGAGGTACATAAACATAATGAAAAATACATGAAAATAACATAAGTAAAAGCTAGAAAACATGATAGCAAGATAGATCTAGAATGAAGTGGACGAAAATAAAAATCTTTTGCTAGGTTTTCTAATAATATTTCCAGAGTATTTTTCCACTTTAGTCGAGAGGCTATTAAACTTCTTATTAAAGGAACGTTTAAGCTTCTTTTGATTATTAAAAAGCTTCTCTTCGTTCTTAAGAATTTCTTCGTTAAAATAGTGGGATGGTTTATCAAAGCTTTCTAGGGAAGTGTCCATTTCCTCCTCCTCTTCTTCTTGAAAAAACTCTCCATTCAAACTCATTTTGAGATAAATCGACTAAACAATAAATGCCATTTTATAAAGTAAGATCTTGTAACCCATAAGAATAAAATTCATTAAAATTAGTAAACCTTCCCAACAATATTTTTCCATAAGTAGCATATTCAATATAAGTTGGACTCTTGATAATTGAAAAGTTGATTTTGATTTGTTTGTAAGCCTAATGGCTTTGGATGAAGAGGGTTGATTTGAGGAAGGCGTTATTGGTTTGATTTGGAGGAAAGAAAGTAAAGAATATGTTTGTTTTTAAAATAAAATTTGTATGTCGAAGATGAGGTAAGAAGGAGTGAACAAATAGGAATTAAATTGTCATGTGACAGGTGAAAATATGGCTTTTCAAAATTTGAAATTAATGCATAAGAGAGGGAATTTCAAAAGTTTAAATTTTGAAAAGATTCTCACAATTCCGTGTAATATGTCAACATATAAGCCAAAATTTCAAAGTTCAAACAAAATCAAAGAAATATATTTATATTTATATACACTTATCATATTACATATATATGTATTTATATATATATATTACTTATTATTATATATATTTATATTTTTATATACTTATTATATATATATATATATATATATTCCTGTATTGTGATTTCAGAAACATGAAAATAAATTATGAAATTTAAAGCATACCGATTTTGTCGTTTCCTCTGTCTGCTCTGACTAATCTTCCATCACCATGAAACACGAGTTGTTATTTTATGCATCTAGTTTTATTGTCACTGGATGTAGTATCAAAATCATCCAAAGTTGCATTGTAAGCTCTTTTTCACTTTTTGAATGAATCGCCATTTGGTGAATTCTTTGATTTCTTTTGCTGCGAATAGTCTCTTTATAGGTGGCCAGATTCATTATAATCGTAACACTTAAAAACATTTCCATTCCCAAAAAAATTATTTTCAGTTTTACATAAGTTGTTCATCTTTCTGTACTTCAAATTTTTTTTTGAAATTTTTAGTCAAAAAAATAATCTCCTTGCCACTATCATCGTCATTCGAATCTTAATCGTCGACTATTGCACTGAATGTAATCGATTTCTTTTTGGTCGCCTTGATTCTCTTTTACACTGCAATCGTGCTTCATATGACATTTAATTACCAATTAATTCTTCCATTTTCAAATAAACTAATGTCGTTGGCTTCCTCTCTTGCTAATGTCTTTTGATCCCAAAAGAGAGTGAATTACACATTCGCTAATTTAATCCTTTTTGGAGAAGTTTCCTCCAATGATACTAATAAATGAACTATACCCTGAAATATAGAAAACATATCAGAAATGGACTCATTAGTTTCATTTTAAAAAAGATGAAATTGTTTGATTAGCATGAAAATTGTAACGACCCATAATTTCTGTCATTTGAAATTCAGATATTTAATTTGATTTTAAATATCAACAAGTAAAATTTGGAAGTCAACTAATTTATTTTTCGAATATCTGGATTTAATTGGATAATTAAATCGACCATTTAATATTTGAAATTACAGAAAAATTTGGAAATTGGGTTTAATGTGATTAAAAATGATTTATAAAGTTATATTAAATCATATTGGAGTAAGAACAATGTTTGTGAACTTTTAAAATTGAATTAAAAGTTAAATTGTAGAAATTGAATATTTTAATATTTAATCGACTAGTGAAAATAGCCATTTTTCAAACAGTCTCGGATTTTGACGAAACTAGTTTCATCGGATCCGTAATGTTAAATTATTATAAGGTTTTAAATTTCGTGTCAATCATAATTACGGTTTGTCTGGGGCAAGCCAAAACGCATATAAATTAGTTTAATATATTTAATTTAAATTTGATCGTTTATTGCTGTAACTCGCACAGATGATCGAATTAGCCTCCGAAACCTATTCCATTGTGTTCGGAATGCGGGGTAAACCCTAGAAACGCCAGCTGGCACGCTTCGTTTGGAGTTCGGAAATTTTTAGATGAATAGTGTTTTGCGTAATTTTCTATAAAAGGACCTCCACCTTCACATTTGCAAACCCTATCTCCCAGAAACCCTAGCCGCCACTCAAGCTATTCTATGGCCAGAAATGGTGCAACTTCTTCCTCGTTTATCTCTCAATCCATCGAGAATTAACCAAAACTTTCTAAACGAAAATCGAAGAGGGCGATGAGATCTACATTCTCAACGGTAGTGATCGAAAATGGAGCTACAGATTGACGAGAAATGGGCTACGTTCGTGCTGCGTTTTTTCACGTTTTTCAAGGCAAAGAAAGGGCCGAGCTCCACCTTGCTCTGGCCGAAGGTGCACGTGGTGATGGGCTTCGAAGCCATGGTCTCTGATCAACTTCTCGACGTCGTATGGTGGAGCGGCTATTAACCCTAAGTGGCGGCCTATGGGTTCATGTTGTAAAGGTAAACACCTGGAAGAGAACGTGAGGGAGAAGAGAAAGGTCACGGCCTGGATTGCCTGATACGAAATCAACGGCCCAGATTGTGATGGTTTTAAAATTTAAAAGAAAATTGTAAATTGTTTTATATTACAATTTGTATAAACTTTAAACTATCATAACTTTTTCATTCGAGGTCAAAAATGAACAGAACGAATTGCATCGGCTTCATTTTGACGAGCACTACGCAATGGAGCTGGTTTGGACTCGTTTGGAGCTAATGATAATTTCGGGTAAAATTAAACGCACGTTTAATTTTATTCGAAATAAAACGCTATAACTGTTATTGGAAACCAAGGTGAGAACTTCTCACTCAATCGAATTGTTTCGATTTAAATTTTAAATAGTTAAATTTAAAATTGCTTGATTGTGTTGATTATATGCTTGGATGATAAATTGCTATATATTGTTTTGAAATAGACCCTATACGCCGCATATTAAGCGGAGGTTATTTATTAGACACATATACCGCGATATTCCATCTTGAAATGGAATTCGTATTATATATGTACTTGGAGTTGATTTCCCGCATTATATAGCGGATGAGACCCTATTGCGCTGCATAATAGCGGATAATATTTTATAAATCCCATATACCACGATATTCCGTCTTGAAGCGGAATTGGTATTGTGCTAACATCTTTGGATGCAGGGAAACAGGTTGGAGGGATCCAACTGAATTCCTCAAACATTTGAATTGGTTTTAATGTTGTGTGTTGATCTATTTATAATCTGCACGATTATCTTCGTGATTGAAATCGTTAAAGGCTAAATTTTAGCCGAATATATTTTGGTATCGTTAGATGCCGAAAATAAATAAAATTTGATTTTTGGAAATTTAAGTTAAGAATTCATAATAAAATTTAATTTTGGAATTGATTCATTTTAAATGAATAAACGTTGTAATTTTTATGTTATAAAAATTATGATTTTGGTGAAATATAACCAAAATGTGACTTTTGAAATAAATAGTTGATTAATTTATAAAATGGTTTAAATTGGGATTTTTGAATTATTATAAATGATTTATATAAATGATTTGGAAAAATTGATATTTATAAATTAAAATATTGGAATTATAAAACGAGTTTTTATAAGTGTTAAAATGAAGTATAAATGGATTTCATAAGTGGATGAAATCTATAGATTTATAAACTGTGAAGTTATAAAATGAATAGATTTTTGTAAAATAAAAGATTTATAAATAATTAACTTATAAATTGGATTTGGGTGTGTAAATGAGATATGGATAGAATTTGTTAATAAAGTGATTTTATAAGTTAAAGCTGTTACAAAGTATAAATGGAATTTATAAACGTTGTTTTATCAATTCGAAATTGACTTATTTTGATAAGTTTAATTATTATAGCTTATTAAAGGAAATATATCCATGATTTTGGACAGTGAATAATCCTTTAAATAAAATATGTATAAATTGAATTTGGTTAAGGAAATATATTCACGATTTTGGACAGTGAATAATATATTAAAGAAAAGTTTTGGAAAAGTGATATTTTAAATAGAATTAAAACAATTTAAAGATGTTTTAAAATGTATATAGTATCAAAACCATCGATTCCAACATTCATTGTTGAAATAGACGTTTTCGAGAAATAGAAGGAAATGGTGGACTATAACACTGTTGTTATAGTAAATGATTTCCGAAAGGAAATATTTTATATAGTATTGGGATTTATATATCTATTTTAAGTTCGAATCCCTATACTAGTGGTTTTGGGTTGTCGTAACGATGTTTTACGCAACATTCGTTTTGACTCAAATAAATGTGTTTAAGAGAATGTTTTCCTTAAAGAATAAATTATATACTTAATTGTGATTTAAGCATATTGAATATTTTCCAAGTGTTGAAAATAAACAGATTTTTGAATTTCTTATTATTGAATAAGTATGGAAATGTTTTTCCAATATGAAGTAAATGTTTTGAGATTTTATCTTTTAAAGATAAATTGAAAATGAATATTAGAAATCGATTTGGAAATCGTATATTCATAGATATTTTGGAAAGGTAAATTCACTACGGAATTTATAAAAGAAAGGGAAATTTATTTAAAAATAAACCTTGATTTATTTTTGGAGCGTGGAAATAAATTTACGGATTTGGAACGTAAGTTTAAAATAAATCGGTAAGGATTTATTTGATTGATTTAAATGAACCATTTTAAATTGAAAATGGATAAATATTTGGAAGTGTTTCCGTTTAAGGAAATTGATTTGAAATTTGTTTTCAAAGATTGAAAGGTGAAAAACGATTTGAAATTTGTTTTCAAATGGTTGAAGTGTGGAAAATATATCTTATAAAGATATTTTGGAAATAAATAATTTGGGAAATTATTTGAAATCGGGTTATGTTGTAAATATTGATTGATAGCTAAATAACCGACTATCAATATTGACCCTTAAATGACTATTTGTTGTGAATTGGTTGAAATTGAATGCTACGCTTATTTTTAAATTATTGCGCTCGTTATTCGGATTACCCATTTCGAATTGTGATACGACGTAATGGATAGCATTGAAGACCGATGGTGAAGACCGGGTATTTGTGAAAACGATAGGATGACCTATCGATTGTCTCTGCACCGTTAGCTACGGTATGGATATTTCCATTGTGATGGGAAATTCGATGGGATTGTGAATACTCGGATTGCAAGGGCTTCTTTTGAAGTGCCTTCGGTTCTGTTCGAACCCGGAACAGACTTGTATGGTTACATGTCTGACATTACATTTTGAGATATAAAGCAGATTTCTTTCAAATACATCTCTGTTGGTGGCGGAGAATTTATTCTCTTAGCTTAACACCCTTCTCCGAGACGTACAAGCTCAAAGGTTATGTAGTTGAAGGTTATCAGCGATATATTCCCAATTTGGTAATATGGCATGCTGAGTGTTGTTGTGTGATGATTATTTATTGATCATTTGTTGATCAAAGCGTGGCTTTGTGGAAAAGCGTAGCTTTGTGGACAAGAATTCTTCATACCTCACACCCAGGAAATGGTCGAAACAGGAATATGCGGCAAGGTTATGAGGGTCGCTCCCTTTAGGGTATGTCATTTCTTTCTGGAAAAGGATGGTGTCAGGTATGGAGCTCTGATGCTTAACCTATGTGGTTGCTCCAATCTCATTTTTTTGTGTGGTTGTTACTTGGTGATCAAGGGCCCTCGGGTAAAGGTCCTAAAGGACCGGGGGTGGCATACTCGAGAAGTAGTTACCTAGTTACAGAGGTAACCCGGCCTTGTGTTGGCCGAGATCCGGATAGGTTCTCGGGACGTCCCGCCAGAGGCGATCCCATGTGGCAGTAGGAAGTTCCTTAGCCTGACCATTTGTTGGAAAATCCAAAGAAACAATACGAGCCTTGTACGGTTTTAGTTGTATTACCTACCATTCACTTATGGTGGCGCCTCACTGTTTGGATGGTAGCTATAGTAGGCATAGTTCGGAATGTCTATGCTGGCTAAGATTTATATTCTACTTTCGAAATGTTTTCATCACTATGCACTAATAATAATATCAAAAATGATTTTTTTTCCGTAGTAACCATCTTTGACTATCATAAGGAGAAATCTCCTCCAATTCCGCGTTTGCATTGTGTGTGTGCGGGAAGGCCTTATGGTAGTTTCATTTTCCAAAAGCATTGCGGATATTTTCAACTTCTATTGCTGTTGTTGTTTTAAAAGATAAACAACTGTTTTTAGTTCTCACACCAGTCTTATGACTGACCTGGAGTTTATTGTTCTCTTCCTAAACTCTGGGTGCCCATAATTTTCCACACGGGCGGTCTAGAGTCAGGTTATCAGGTCATTCTGGATTCAGAAGTGCTTTGGAGCTCAAGTTGCGAGCTGGATGGCGAGGCGTATTACTTGTATATGATATTATCTTTCCGCTGTAAATTCACTTGTAAGGACATGTTTGTATAACTGTCCATTGTTTTGTTGTGTTGTATATTGTTATTGTACACTCTGATGATGATGTAATGTAATGTAATAACTGAGATAATTCTTTTTTTAAAAGATATTCATTTATCTATTATATGTTGTTCCGCTGCGATATGTGAGATTCTGATATTGTTTCTGTTCTGTTTTCTTACTTCTTTTATCTTTTTCTTCTACCTCTTCTTTTTAGCCCTAACAATTCGGTATTCCGGCATTCGATTATGCGACATTTGATACAGTGGACGTAAGAATGCCGACCTTCGGATCCCGACAAAACCAATATGTTACAAAAATCTTAGTTTGTGTTACTTTACCAGTACCCTTATATGCAAGTCGCAATGTTCTCCAAATTTTATAAGCATTCTTACGAATAGAAACTCGATTAAATTCAATCTTATCTAGAGAGCAAAATAATACATTCATGACCTTAGAATATTGAATGCTTGTGTTTGTAGTCTAGTGTCCATGTTTAGTATTTAGTTTAGGGTTTAGTGTACTCACTTTGTGTAATGTTTTAAATATCCAAACCATTGAACTGTAAATAAATTTTCATTCTACATGACCAAGTATGATTACTATCGTTAAAAAGTGGGAGTTTGGCACTTGATTTTTTGAAAATAGTACTTTATATACAACATGTCACAACATATCACACGTCAATAAACGTTCGAATCACACTACGCGAGTTTTGAAATTGTGGCCTCTCGCACCAAAGCATTTGATTTCCTTCAACAAAGTATTAAAATGTGTACTACCAGTGTTACCAGCGATTTATACTTTTCAAAAATCAAATAATGAGTTTATGAAAACCTAATGTTTTGATACCAATTGTAGGAAGTAGTGTAGTACAAATATGAATGAATCATAAGGCTATTTCAACACTATAGGGGTGAATAGTGTTTTATAACTTATATGGAACTTTCTAAATTATTTCTATATTTAAATTCAAACACAGATGATCAGATGGATATATAATAACAAGCAGTCACGGATATATATATAAACGAGTAAAAGTAAGAGAAATTGTGAGAAATGTGGATTAAGGATCTTAAGGCTAAGGATAAACACTAGAGGAGAGGTGAATAGTGTTTTAGAGAATTGTTAAATCTTTTTGAGTTTTTGTTCATTTAAACACAAATGTATGCAATATTCAGACACAAATATGATCACAGAATCAAACACAAATGCAAATATAAAGTAAAAGTAGTAAAGGAAAGAACACATCGGATTTTATACTAGTTCGGAGTTACCGTACATCCAGGCCCGCACACAAGTACGAATTTCCTTTCAAAAACAATCTGCACAATTACACCCTCGATTTCAAGGCTATGAGGTACACCCTTCGGAATCACAATCCTTTGGGTAAAGATACTTGATTTCCCGAGCAACAAGTTCACCCCATTGATTTCCAAGGCTACAATCACACCTTTTAAACTTGATTGATTTCCAAGGCTACAATCACAACTTTTCTTGCTAAGTTGATTACAAAAGGCCTATAACTCTAAATAGCACTGAGGATCTTGTTGAGATAGTGATAGAGAATCAAACCAGAGATAATCTAGTTAGATTCAATGTTGATTTCGACAGAGTAATGATAAGAATTTGTATATAGAAATGTGAAAGAAGAAGAGGAGTGAAAATCCAGAAAAACTATCTTAAAATTCGTTGAAACTAACCCCTATTTATAGAGGAACAATAGTCATGTCCATTCGTGAAGAGTTATGATGAATAGACACTTCTTTTGAAATTTAAATTTTGAATTCAACTGGCACCATTTCGACATGGGGTACATGAGTATGTCGACATCCCAAAGGGAATTTTGGCGTTTTGATTTTCTTTGAAAATAACCTTTATTTTATATTAAAACTATTTTAAACTTTATAAATATACTTGACTATATTTAAAATACATAAGTAAGTATAAAGAATAATATATACAAAATTTTACTATAATTTTATATTTAAAATCTAAGCATAAATATTTAAAAGTTAAATATATTATATTTAAAAGATAGTTTAAAAACAAGGATAATTTGATTTTGAAATTAAAGATTATTTTGAGGCTAAAAGTATTTGAAATCAGGATAGATGTTTTTGATGCTTTTAAAAGGAAGATTTTGAAATCATTTTGAAAACAAGATATAATTTTTAAAAATCATTTTGAATAAAAGGTTAGCGGATACAAAACAATATTCCACTAGATTTTTCGTAGGTTCCATCCTACTTAGGGTTCCATCCCTTTAACAGGCTCGAAGTGGATTCCATTTCACGAATAAATTGGATTTTAAGATGTCAGTGCTTCTCTACGAGTTTTAACAAAATTTCTAATTAAAGAATAAATTACTTGAATTCTTGAATTCTTGAACTCTTGATAATCTTGATACTCATGAGTCTTCAATCTTGATATTTTGAATCTCTATATTATACAGTCTTCATTCTTGGTACATGCATGGTTAAATCCTGCATATACATATATATCTAAACTTATACTGTTAGTATTTATATTTTATAATCTATTCTAAGGTTGTTTTCATCAAAACCATCATCTCACGGACTAACAGAAATGACACTGGAGTTTTATACTAGTTTGGATTAATCAATCCTACGTCCAATCCTATACAGTGTATGTACAGATTTCCTTTCCAATACCTACTTCAAATAGGTAGCAAACAAACTAGAATGCAGTTTTGATTTCATAGCAATGAGATACACCCTCTTGATTTTCTAAGTTAAGGGTAGATTCTCTTGATTTATCAAGCTACAGGATCATCTACTTGATTTAAATGGGAAACAAACACACCCACTTGATTTGAATGGGAAACAAGCACACCCACTTTATTTAAATGGGAAATAAGCACATCCAAACAAATAATAGTAGAAAATTATTGATTCCTACTACAAACAGTTGTACATTGGATATAGAATATACAAATCCCTTTTGATAGCACTTTAATCTTTGAATTGATGAATACTTTCAAATCAACGAGTAGATTATAGAGAATGAATATAGTAAACTAGAGATTGAATTTGAATGAGCTCGAAGAATATAGAAAGTGGATTTTGTGAAATATATAATGAGAATTTGGAGTAAGAAAAAGTAGAGAAAGTAGCTAAAAATTCATTTTCCAATCCCCTTTATATAATGTTTGGAAGAATGCGTCTATTCGGTGAAGAGACGTAACCAAAAATCACAACTATTCAAAATTCAAAGGGCACCTCTTCAATGATACATATGTCGATATACTTGTACAGCCTATGCCGACATACTTGTGTATGTTTTGAAAAATAGAAACACTATTAAGGTGTTTCAAAATTCTGAACTTTCGTAAAATTATCTAAACGTAGTATAAGTACTTTAATATATAAAAAATCACAAATATTTATAAAAATATATTTTGAAAATAAAATAAATAATTTAGATAGTAAAATAAATAATTTAATAAGAGAGTATTCAAAGAAAAGAAAGTTGATGTTCGAGGACTTTAACAAGTTGATCTAATGTTTGTATACTATAAACTGTTGTTTTGAAATCTTTGTGGTTTTGACTTTAAACTCACGAGTCTTCAAATATCTAGATCATCTTTGAATCTTGATCTCTAGTCATTTTACAGATCAGTCTTGAAATTTGATTATCCTGTACTTGTATAAACCTATATAATATCATCCAAAATATTTTATACAAATATATCAGCACCTATATTTACATGTTATTGTCATCAAAATCAATATTGGTGGTATTAACAGTCGTCAACAAATCACATCTTGAACGATGGCTCAAATGCTCCTAAATTCCGTGAATCGATCTTTCGATTTTGCAAGAATTTAGAGATAAGAACCACTTTTATTATTAATTTCACTTAATATTTTATTTTGGATTTTAAGGTTTTGAAGCAATGAAAATTTTGACTATGGATGATGGGAGAGAAAGAGGAAAGATGGTTTTTAGGAAAGGATCAATACGGGAAAAAATAAAGGGAGATTTGTTTTTAAAAAATGATAGAAACCTTTCCTTCTTTAAAACCTTTCCTTTTTAATTTTTTTTAAATGTTAATAAATCCTCTTTATATCTCTTCTACATGAGTGGTTATCCGTGGATGGGCGACATGGGCCCTCAAAATGTCCAAAATTCCATCTACATCAGTCCCATTTAAAGATAATTCAAATGTTCCACTAACATCATATTTGGCTACGCACGTTTATACATTTATATACGCTCTTCATTTAATGCTAATGTCATTCGGATAAATTCAATAAGATTTCAACGATTAATATTTCAAAAGCATTAATCAAATTAATTTATTTAAAACCCCACTTAGTATGTATTCTATTTAAATCCAAATTAAACATTTTACTGATATCGTATACAGGTACGCACAATTATAACTTTTATGTACTCAATTTTTTAAATACTAATGGCATTGAAACAAATTAAATAAAAGATAATAATTAATATTTCATAAATTTTAATTAATTTAAAATGGTTATAAATCAATAAATCGTGTGGTTCATTTGGAGCATTCATCATTTTGGTTGTATGACTCAAATGTGTAAATTCAATCACTAATAAATACTAAACAATTCAAATATTAACATTCACATGTCAGCTTAGCTAGTAGTGCGATATTTTGGCTGAATTTTTCGCTTATACATCTTTTGGTAAGATCAAATTTTACTTATTGAAAGTGACAAATATTTACACCAATTCTCTTCGTCAAAACTATGTCATTTTGGACTTATGGAATTTAGCAATGGTTAAAATTCTAATATCATCCATATTTAACTTTATGGCCCAAACACAAATTCTTTGGTTCAATAATAAAAATTATTATTAACCGAAATGCTATGGTTAAAGATTTTGACTTTGAGCTGACTTCAATTGACCATGATGCTAACCTCGTATAACCTAGGAGATGAATCATCTCTTGAATAGTGTTTCGCTTCCAATACTTTCACTCAATCCAACTGTAGTTGTTTGATGGATGTCATGCCATGATTTATCTATAATTAAAGCGGAGCTTCCGCATTGGAGGTCAACAATATTCTCAAGTCGAGAGAACTGTGTAAACTAGTCATATCGATATTTTCTGTTTAACTTTGATTATATTAACCAACAGAAAACTATTGAGTGATTCATTCCATAGTTATCCAATAACTATTAGTACGTAATATCTTGGTGCTCCTAGAAGCCATGAATAATACATTATCCAACATTTAGAGAGCGTTACGTACTCTAGTCTCAATGGATATATCGATATCCAGTCTCGATGCATCTTGATTAGAAATATTTAAAATGATATATTTATATTCATTGTAATAAATTACTTATGTTTACAACACTTTGTAACTATTATAAAAACATATTATTTATGGGTTTTCTATTAAACATACTTTTAATTAAATTAATTAATTGATATTAACACATTATATCATATATAATAGAAAAAAGACCTTTTATTTCGAACAAGATTAATTATCTGTTTAGATATATGTAACAAATTACATAATTGCCCATAGAGCGTGCCCTTAACTCTATCATTCATATAGATGGAAACTAGCCTAAAAGGTAGAGACAAACATAAGGGCCTTACTGAAAGGAAAATTGCAAACGGAACAACACAAGTACTTGGTTCGACCCCTGAATTGACGGTGATTCTCTGATCAACATTTTAAGCTAGCAATCATTAAGTTTCATGGGAGATTCTAATAGTGAAGTGTTTGCACTAATCTCAAGTGGAGAGTGGTGCCTCAACAATTTCAATTTTCTTTATAATGTGTGCGATCAAAAACAGGATATTAGCATTTTCAACTCCCTAGAAACTGATTTATATTGATGGAAGCCTACTCATAATGGTCAGTTTAATCTAAGTCCACATGGAATTGCATCCTAACGCAAGAGCCAGTTCAAGAAAAGTTTCATCATATATGAAGTAAGGTTAATTGCCTAAAAATGTTTGTGTCTATATTCGCGTCATTAAATTGACTAAACACTGTAGCCAGTGTAAGACAATGGATAAATACTCAAACAATGAAGTGTAAACTGTGCCGTAATAGGGATGAATTCATTCATCGTCTATTTTTTCAATGTCCTTATTTAACTCAAATCTAAAGTGGTATGAAATAGAAGCTACAAATGCAGAACCTTTATTAACTTGTTTGTGATAGTAGTAGGAATAGAAGGAAAAAACTATGAATAGTTGAATAGTTGAAATTATAAAGTAAGCGATTTAAAGAAGAAATGATTTTTAGAATTTTTAAAAATGTAGAAATTTTATTACTTTTCGGTACAATTTATAATGTACGTATAAGCCTATATTTATATGCTTCATTTTATAATAGAATAAGATAGAAGTCTAGATAGAACATTAGAGGTAGAATCTCTAGATAGAAAAATCTAGATAAATCAAGGAGTTGGCAATTTATTATTACATAAGTAATTTTCTCTATCTTTCTAGAGAACTCTAGAGAATGTTCTCTAACTTTCTAGAAATTTATATCACTCTTCAAAACCCCTCCTTGATGCAAATTTCAAAAAATCCAAGCAAAGTTTGCAACTGCTCAAATATTTCTCTTGACAATGCCTTTGTGATTATATCTGCAACTTCATCATTTGTTGTGCAATAATTAAGTTCAATTCTTTTAGTAGATTTTGCTTCTCTGATGAAGTGATATTTTATAGCTATATTTTTTGTTCGACTATGATGAACTAGATTCTTCGTCATCACAATTGTTGAATTGTTATCATAGTAGATTGTAGTCAACTCATCTTGTTCTTCACCCATTTCTCCGAATATTTTATGAAGTCATTTTGCTTGACTTGTTGCTTTAGCAACTGCCATATATTCTACCTCTGTTGATGATTGTACAACTGTTGTTTGCATTTTTGATACCCAAAAGAATATTCCTAATCCAAATGAGAAGGCATAGCTCGATGTGCTCTTCATGCCATCAATAGAACCTCTCAATCACTATCAGTGTAGCCGATAAACTTTGAGTTGGTCAGGGCTCTATATCATATACAAAAGTCCTTTGTGCATTGTAAACATCTTCTAAAAAATTCCGCTCCAAGATGAATTTGGCTTGGACTTTGCATGAATCTTGATAGAAGACTTGTTACATACATGATATCTTGTCGCATACAGTAAGACATAGGGCATTCCTAATTTAACTACTATAATGCATTGCATTAGTTTCTCGGGCTCCATCATCTTTTTGTAGCTTTTCATTTTTTACAAGCGAAGTTTTAATTGGCTTATAATCATTCATCCTGAATATTTTTAATAGTGCTTCAGTATAACCTCTATGCCAAGGAAGTAATTCATCAAGCCAAGTTCGGTCATCTTAAATGAATGCAATTATCATCTTCAAATTGTTTCCCATGCAGACAAAATCGTCTACGTATAGCGAGACAATTTTAATATCACACTCACCTTGGGTCTTAATGTATGGTGTTGGCTCACTCTTGCTCCTCCAGAACCTTTGGTTAATGAAGTACCGATCAATTCTACTATACCATGCTCGAAGAGCTTGCTTTAGCCGATACGAAGCTTTTTTTAGTCTCAGCACTTTGCCTTTGTTGCATTTACTTAGAGCCTTATGATTGCTCTATATAAATCTCTTCTTCTAATACTCCATTTAGAAAGGTAGATTTGACATTGAGTTGGAAAATATTCTAACCTTTCTGGACTGCAAGAGTTATTAGAGCTTTAATCGTACTGAGGCATGCAGCCAGAAAAAATATCTCATTATAGTCAATTCCATGCTATTGTATGCAACCTTTTGCAATGAGCCTAGCCTTGTTCTTTCGTATTGAGCCATCCAGGTTAGCTTTGTCTTATCAACCCATTTTACTCAAATGATATTTTTATTTTCAAGATAATCTACTAATTCCCAAGTATTATTCTTCTCGGTCGTTTTTATCTCTTCTTTCATTGTCTGAACTCGTACTTCTTGCCTTAATGCTACTTCATAGCTTTCATGCTTAAGTATAGCTAAATTTCAAGTTTTGTATATATCCAATAAAGATCTAGTTCTTCTCAATTAAAAATCCGGTGAATAAATTTTTCGCTGAGGAGACGAAGGAGGCATATTTGGCTCTTTTACTACTCCTTCCACTTCAACTTGAGGTTGCTGTACTAGCACATAAATGTGTTTTCTCTCAACTGTTTCTTTATCCCGATTCCAAGCAACATTCTCATCAAATTTGACATCTCAACTAATAGTGCGCTTCTTTTTTTGCAAGTTATAAACTCTATAGCTTTTGTTTATTCACTATACTCCAAGAAGATTCCTCATATAGTCTAATCTTCCAACCCGTATCTCTTTTCATCTGGAACGTTTATGTACCAAATCGATCCAAAAACTTTTAGATTCTTGGCTGATGGCTTTCATCCGTTCCATGTCTCTGTAGGAGTCTTATCTTGGACAACTCTAGTTGGACATCTGTTGAGTACATAAATAGCCGTGTAAACTACTTCCGTCCAAAAAATGTTGAGCAATCCTTTCTCCTTCAACATTGATCTGCCATCTCCATAACTGTGCAGTTTTTTTTCATCTAGATACCCATTTGTTGTAAAGTATATATGACTACAAGTTATCGCTCGCCGCCTTCATCATCACAATCAAATTCATAGGATTTGTACTCTTTGCCGCTATCACTTTTAAGCCTCTTTATATGTTTTCCACTTTGATTTTCAACTACGGCAATAAATTTTTTGAATATTCTAAAAATTCCAATTTTTCTTTAATAAAATAGACCCATGTCATTCTAGAAAAATCATCAACAAATAGGATGAAATACTTGTTGTTGTGGTGTGATGGTGTCCTAGTTGGTCTGCAAACATCAGTGTGAATCAATTCCAACACTTCTTTTGCTCTTCATGTGTTTCCTATTGAAAATGATGATCTGTGTTGCTTCCTAGGAAGACATCCTCCACATGCTTCATTATTTTCTTCTAGGCTTGGGAGATCTCTCATCGTGTTCACTTGATATAACAACTTCAAAGCTTGAGCATTGAAGTGACCAAATCTTCGATGCCATAGCTATAAGTCATCAACTTGAACTTTCATGGTAATGTTAGTCGTATATCTAAAGTTATTGGAAAGCTTCTATTTATCTTCTCCATTTTTCCTTGGGCTATCTCTGGTCTTCTGTACCTTTCTTTATTTCTATTATAACAGTACCTTTTTCCTTTCGATTTCAACAATAGTGTTATTTCCCAATTGTGCTTTCATTTTGACAGAGTCAATAATATCATTGAAGATGCTTCCATCTCTGTCCATGTGATTGCTATGACCACTATCAAAGAACCAGTTCCACCATGTATACCGTTGGAGTCTTGGTAGCATAAAAAGTATGTTGATCGCGATCCTCTTGATCTTTCTTATGATTAGTCTCTTCAACGGAATTTGCATGATGCTTATTTTTATCGAAGCGGTTCTTCTCTGTATGTCCAAATTTTCTATAGTGCCTACGTTGTGGCTTTCCACGATACCAACAGTACTTTTCCAAATGATTCTTCATTTTACAAATTATGCATGAAGGATATTTATCTTGTTTGTTCATAGAGAAGCATCTAGAATTTTCTTTGTTTTTAGACATTTCTCCATCGTTTTTATTTTTTCTATGTCTTTTATTTTGATTTAGTAATTTGAGCTTTGATTAAAAGGTATTTTCTACCAAATATTCATCATGCCTACTCAATATTTGTTCAAATGCTTCAAGAGAGCCCATCAATTCAGTTGCCGTAAAGTAGATAGATCTCTAGTTTGCACTGTTGTTGTCACGAGCGAATCATACTTACAGGGAATATAAATTAAAATCTTCTCAACAATTCTCTTATCAATAATGTTCTTCTCATAGTCTCTCTTTTGACTAACTATTTCTTTTATCTTGGAGCAGTAATCGTTGCAGCCTCGGACTCCTTCATTTTTGTAAATTCAAATTCATGCCTTAAATTTGAAGTTTAATGACATGTACCTTTACACTTCCTTGAAAATTCTTTTGTAATGTGCTCTATGATTGTTTTGTGCTTGTAGCTCCCTTTATTCTAGAAAAGACAGTATTAGCCATGGCCCGTTGTAGAACAAATAACACTTTTGAATCTTTTTATTTATTTTCTTTCTACTCTATTTTCCAAGTTAGATTAAGCATTGAAGCATCTACAAAAGTAACAAATCCTTCTTCTATAATATCCCATAGATTTTGAGAGCTAAAGTTCCTCATTTTTATGCTCCAAAAATCATAATTTTCACCCGAAAAAATAGAAACTGGAATAGATGAAGGTTGAACGATATTTTCCATCACTTAAGAATTTTTTGGAAGTAGATAAAATAAAAGAGGAATTTCTTTGAAGTTGGATGATATTTCAACGCCCACCGTGTGATCAACAATGCTTTGATACCACTTTTAGCAAAAAAATTTAGTTTCGAGAACTACTTAATCGTTTACAAAACTAATTGGTGAATATGAATAGTAGTCTCTTAGTATTTATGCAAGATCTTATTTATATATTTCCAGATATGAGACGATTATTTTCATCATTTAGAATACATATCATGTAATTTCAAGAACAACAACTTGCATATAGATCTAGTAGATATAGCATTAAGCTTGACAATTGGGTATGTTTAGTTAGAACGTAACTAATGCATGTTTCTAAACAAACAACTGCCAACAAATATTTGATTGGAAATTATACTGGCAGAGTGAAAATTTTTGGTTACGAAACCTTAACATTTGTAAGAAAAAACGCAGTAAAAGAAGCAAAATTTGCATGAAGTTCGGCCCTATCTGAGCATATAGCGATATATATGCGCCTATTAAATTGCAGAAAAGGAATCACAACAATCCATGGCATATCTAGAGTCAATTAGAAGAGACAACGTTTGAGATTCAGTGATTCGATGCTTATGGAGACTATTTTTTGAGATTAGAGCTTCAAATTGACAGTAATTTTATGAAAATAAAGTTCTATGATTCTTACCTTTGGCCATTATCAGTTTTTGAGAGCATTTTTGTTCCTTTTTGGTGAATGAGATTATTGAGGTGGTGGTTTGAAATTAAATGTGAAGAAATTCATTGAATAAAGGGTGCTATCACATGCGAGTAAGAATAGTTAACCTAATCCATCAATTCTCTATACTCTTAGTTCTTGCCGTCTAAGTTAATTGCTTGAACTATTTCTCCTAGTGTGAGCGAATTTTCCGACACAGTCTTCGATTAACATTGAATAAAGACAATGCATACTTTTTTTTGAACTGGTACTTTATATATAACAAATCACTGGGACAACAACATATCCCATGTCAAATAAACGTTCGAAAGCAAGTTTCGAACCTGTGACATCCTGCACCAAAGCCGAATCAATCAACCACTTGGACAAAGGTGCTTTTTTTTCTTATAAGGTACATATTTAGATTAGGATGTTGCAAGGTTTTGATGAGGTATATTATTAAAGTATATGCCATATTTTAGTTATTAATAAAGGACCAATTTTCTGTAATAAAAAATGATTGAATTACGAAAAGACGAGCATTTGGATTAACATTGAATGAGAAAATAATTGTGAGAGCTTGACTTTCTTATATTAAAGAATATACATGAGCTTTTGGATTTTAGATTTGATAAGAGAGAAATTATGAGTGGCTAAATTATTCATATAATAGAATGATTGTGTAAAAATAATTTCAACAGGTAGATGAAAGATTATAGAAACAAAAACTTTTGAACATTAGTAGGAGGATATATATTAGAATGGAGTAGTGTTGATAGGGGAAAAACGAGAGACCAAAATATGAAGAAATAACTACTTGAATTAAGGAGATAATAAATAATAGATATGAATATGGGTTGCTATGAACTTTTCAAAAGTGAAAATGAAACGACATAAAGATTTGAATTGGCTTTAATATTATATAATACACGGAAAATATATAATGCCTTCTTCACACATGAAAGACATAATAATTCATGTAAACAGCAAAATGTTATCATGCGAATGATAAAAACTAACAAGTTTTTAAAAAAAAATGATAACTACTGACATGTAAACTTGTAGATGATTTTGATGTAAGCATGGTAGGATGATTCAAAGCATATTAAATATTATTGTGGAAATAGTTTTCTTTTCTTATTTTATTAATCTTGACATTAATGTTAATAAAAAAGCATACGTGGCGCAGTCGAAAACGTCTTTAAATAATATGTTATTGTAACTCACAATGTTGATTAAACTCTTAAACTAATAACTAGTGTACCTTTTATCAGTTTATCTGAAACGCTTGCATTGTTTTTTTAAAGTAAATGCTAATTAATTGGAAATTATTTATAAGCAAAGTTGAAAGTCATTTCAAGCTTTTCTATTATGTCGTGAGTAACTTAGGTTGGGAGTACATTGGTCGTATAGAAAAAACATTTCGCACAAAATACATTTTTGTTCAAAATAATTACATGATGTGCTAGTTATTTTCAGTATGAATTTTGTTTTGTTAAAATTATACAGTTAGTAATCATTTCAAAATATTATGCTCTATATTGAAAAAATGACGTGGAGAGACATGTATGGATACATATATAATATTGATTTTTTGTCGTAATATATTTTAAATGAAAAATTTTGGTCACACAAGATAATTTTAAAAAATGAATTATTAATAAATGGATGAAATCACTTTTTATTTTCACATATTTTTAATATACTTTTTCGCAATGTAAGCTATAGCTATAAAAGAAAAACAAAATAAAATGTGATTTATGCTTGAATCTAAGATAAATGAAGAATGGATGATAATTTATTGATACTAAGAATGAAAACATTAGAAAATGAAAAATAAAAAAGAAACAAAATGTGTAAAATACTATCATCTTCGAGATACAAGAATACAACCTTAATAATATTTTAATATTTTCAAAAAAAAGTAGATTAGTTCTTGAATACTTCATGCTAGAAAAAGAAATTTGTGCTTCTATTCCAACTACGCAATGATTGTCCATACTACTAGTCCTATTGTTGAAGCTATAATGTTAAATCCTGCATGCAAATAATGTAACATCCCGCCTTTTTGTACGTTTAAGCAGAAACACATGCCGATCAAACCATACAAAAGGGTGGATTGTTATGGAGTAAATTAAAAAAAGCAGAGAAAGAAAAAAAACAAAAACAGAATCTTGTAGTGGAATGACAAAATATAATAATCAAATAAACAGTTCATGAAGCTGTTTTATAAAACATTTGATTATACATATACAACATAGATTAGAGTTACACATACCAAAGAATAATAAATAATGTAGCGGAATACATGATGCAGTGAAATACAATAAATAATATTAATACAATCTTCATCTTAGTCCTCCAAAAGTATGGTCTTCAAATCCTGAAATCCTCGGGCTGACCCGAGCGAACTGAAAAGGCAAAACACTCAAATCAGAGCCAAAAGATTTTATGTAAGTTAAATCAACGGGAAATAATATGAATGGAATGGCGTCAGAGATGTTTATGAGATTTGACATCTCCTATCCATTATCTAACGTGAGTGCAGTAACTCAAGAGATGCTCGGGATTCACATCTCTTACGGATCCATTAAACTATCTACTACGTAGTAAAATACGCTATTGTAGCAGTGTCTATAGTAAAGTAAAGTATTAAAATAGCATTAAGGCATTATCCATATCCTCCTTAACATATTTTATATATTCCCATAGTCTATACAGTACCGTAACTCTCTCCGTAAACTGGAGGGCTATCAGAGGGCACTCCATAGGTATGGTACAAAAAAAACTCCTAAAAGGCGCACAAGGGCATGTGAACACGGCACACGAGGAGATGCCAGGGTAGATATACCAATTGCACTCCTGGACTGGTGGTAACGCATAGCAGCTACTACCGCCCACTTCGGACAAACTCCCATAATCAAAACCGAGGGGTGGCCACCAAAAAATCACAAAAACCAAAATAGTATCAAAGAAATATGCCCGATAGGAGGAATGACCTCACTTGGCCTAGTATAGCTCATGATTTTAGTCACATCTATGCTAACTCATGAGAGTCAGTGTCACGTCATACCTCATACAGAAATCGTTCACCAAACCATCCAACTTCATTTCTGGAATCTCCACCACGTACACAGTTGTTAAAGTGGTTTTTGATATTTGCAGAGAGCACGATAATATCTGATCCCGTCTCTTTAACAACCAAATGCTTATTACACACCCGATGGTTCTTTTACACTTCAAAGGTCAATTCACAATTTATATAAAAGTATCATCTTCTCAAAATCATAATACTTTCGAAATCATATTCACTTTGAAATTATATTCACTTCCAAGTCATAATTTCTTCCAAAACAGGTTAAATCCTTACTTCAAAATCATCATTTGCAATTTGTTATACATTTAAATCCCAACTTAGGTCGTTTCATCATTTTTACTTTTAAACCAATGAATTTTGAATATAAACACTTCCCTTTTACTTAGTATGAAAATTTAGAAAATAGTTTAAATGGTTATAATAGTCAAAATAGTTATAAATAGTTTGAATAAATTTTCAATAGTCAAAATACTCTAGAATAATAAATATAAATTAAAATAGTTAAATAGAATAAATAAAATTAAAATAGATTAAATAGCTTTAAAATAGATTAATTAGATTTAATATAAGTGAAGATGGTTTGATTAGTTTTAAAATAAATTAACTGGTTTAAAATAGGTTAAATTGATTTAATATAGTTAATATATGTTAAAATAGTTTATAAATCTGAAAATCTTAAGATTTAGAATCTTAACAATAATATAATTTAAAACAGTTTATATTTGAAAAACATGAATTCGGAACTTATATTAATTTAAAACTATTTATTTCATTTCAAAAAAATCAGACCATTTCCATTTAATTTCTTGAAATAATTCTTGTTAAGCCAATTCACATTTCAACACAAAAGTTGATTTTCCAAAAATACTTAAATTTATACAAATCAAATTTTACTTCAAAATATCATTTAATTCCATTCAAAAATTAAGGATTTTAAAATCAATTAATTTAACCAAGCCGGTGTCCGTATATAATTCTCTACCCTAGGGGCAAGTGATATGGATATTTATCATTTCAATCCGCAATTTAAAATTTTACGATTATATGTCATTTCAAACCGCAATCCGGAATAAATATAAAAATACATAAAATACCTCGAGTCTATCATTTCAAACCATAACGATTTTCAAATAATAATAATTAAAGGAACTTGCAAAGTGATAACAATATATGTATATGTACATATATATTAACATAACATCTAATCATCCAATATCGATAATCAACATCCATCGTAATTATCACCCAAATCAACCAAATAAGTATCAGCAATCAAATAATTTACTATAATAAGTATTCAAGTGGCAATTTCATTTCAAAAATAAATTAAATAACAATTTAATTCGAAAGGATACAAAATTAACAGGGATGGCAAGTTTTAATATATCAAACAGCCATAAATAATTTCCTAATCACATCATAAATTAATTTAACAAACATAAAAAAATTTAGAAGATGTGAGTGGGTTAAAATACTCACCTATGAAATTTAAATTGAATTTAAATCTAGTTTAAACCCAAAATTAAAACAGTCTCTGAATTCGTCCAAACCAGCGTATAGAATGTCCAGAATTCTTATACGATCTCAATGCAAGAAATCGCGCATAAACCGGACCTCGTATGTAAAAGTTATGGTGATCAGACATAACAAAAATCAAAATTTAAAAAACAAAAATAGAAAGAGAAAAGAAATAATCCACGTCACCACGTCATCCAATGCTCATCACAAACGAGCACTCATGTAACGTCCCACTATTTTGGACCATTCAAATCAACAATAATCCACACATGTCTGACTTGAATTGCTCAAAATACCGCGTTGTAAATAAAAATTTGGCAATACTCAACATAAACAGTAAATAAATAATCACAGATCTCATACACAGAGTAATATAATGCAGCGGAATAGATAAATAATAGTTCATGAAGCTACTATATAAACATCAGAGTTAGAAATAATATACAGCAGAATATCTCAAATATAGTGAAGTATCCAATGCAACAGATGACTTCTCTAAATCAAGTCAACTGGAAGAGCTGAAAGCTAAAACGATAGTTGAATCTCCAAGCGAAGCTCCAAACTCCAAAGGTGAATCTCAAATGATGTATCACTCAATTTGACCCGAGCGTAAAGCAAGACACAAAACACTCGAGTCAGAATTAACATTCTTATATCAATAAATCCAACTTAAGTGAAATAACAACTGAAGTATAGATAACTCAAAGGATGTTTGGGATAACCATCCTCTAAGAATCCGTGGAACTATCTACAATGTAGAAATATGCACTATAACACCATGGTCATTTCAAATTAATTTATACTTCAAAACTTAAATATCATTTCATTTCAAATATATCTATTTTCCAAAATAGTATATATATATACTAACTAATTTATAAAGTAAAGTATTTTTAATTTCCTCTAAACTTCACAAATCGCTTCAAAATCAACTCGACTTTTCCATTCAAATTTAATTCAATCTAAATTTATCAATTTCCATTCAATTCAATTTCTAACTAAACAAATTCAAATTTTATCGATTTCAAATACAGATTTGAACCATAAAATAAACACTTAAATTCCAATATATTTCAAGGCTTTAAATATTCAACATTTTCAAAACTAAATTTAACAATTTCATATAAATGTTGGTTTAACTTCATTATTTTATAGCCTTGGAATATTCACTTAATAAATTCAATATCGTTTAAATAACCTTGAATTACAGTTTACTATATTTTCCTTCAATTTCTTTAATCGGGAAATATTCATTTAATTTCCTAAATCAAAATCAAGTTATAAGATCATATCTAAAATTTCCAAATTCAATAGTTTCAAAACGATTTAATTAAGTAAAGTCTTAACTAAATACAATTTTAATAAATTCAACATTATCTTCCTTACTTATACAAATCATTGAAAAATCGATTTAAGAATTTACTACTTAACATAATATATTAATTAAATCACTTTATTTTAAAACTTATTTATATATCAAACATTTCCAATATTAAATAAAACCATATATGTATATTCCCTTACAAAACCATGGAAATCATTTTAAAATATTTATATATAGACCAACGGTGCCTGTATATAATTTCCTATCCTATGGCCAAGTGATATGGATATTTATCATTTCAATCCGTAATTTAAATATATACGGGTAGATATCATTTCGCCCGCAATCCCAAATTCAATTCAAATGAAAATCGCTTTGGTCTATCATTTCAACCCATAACGATTTTCTCCTATTCTAAAGTCCGTTCGAGTATGTATCATTTCAACCCATAGTGAATTCTACACTAAAGGGAACTTGTAGAGTGATAACAAATAATATAGAATATAACAACAGGCATATATCATCAATAATAATATAATATAAACATGGGATATGGTGTCATATCCCACGGGTGAACAGTTACATATACTAGCATATATAACATTTTAAATAAATAACAGTTCAAACTAGCAGCATATTTCAGTTATCATTTCAATTGAAATCAAACTTAATAAATATAAGAACATTAATCGTGAGTGATTGCTCACCTTTCGTGGTTAGAGAGATAGATAACAAAGTGAACTATGAAATCCAAAGCAACGCTGGATGGACAAGATTTGATGTAGAAAATAGGCACGACGGACAAGGCTGATAATGGAAAATCGAAGAGAACGATTGAATCAGTCGATATAAATTTGAACTAAATATATATATGAAATCAAATTTTAGTTTAAAACCAATAAATAAAATTAATCATCATATATACAAAAGATTTAAATAAATACTTGTATACTATATTACCCATATTTTAAACCAATATCTGAACACCATCTAAAATTTGAATCTTTATAAATGTTACCTTTTATATATATAATATAAAAATCATTTTTCATTTAATATCATATATATTCTTTCAAAATTGTACGGCAACGCAGGCATGAATTTATATACATTACAAACATGCAGACTAAAATTTTAAGTGCAAACCTAAAATCACACTTAAAACATATATACAATATATATATTGAAACAAATACATATATATTTTTAAATCAATCTTAAACTTTAAACATATATATTGAATTTAAAGCATATCTATAATTAAAATCAAAACGTTTATGGGTATATACAAAATCATTATTATATCCAAACCCATATTTAGAATACATACCTAATATATAATTTAAACTCAATACCCCTTATAAAATGAAAGTGACTTACTTTAAAATCAACATATAATTCTTATGCAACCCAGGTAGTAGTATATATAACCATAATTATATATGTAACCGCATAAATGTTACACTTAAACACGTTACATATTTAAAACTTATACCTTCCATTTTAAAGCCAAGTATAGAAACAATAGGCCCTGACTTAAAATGTCACATATATGAAAAATGCAGTTTGTATATGTGTATAGGTGTAAACTATGTATGCAAGCTATTCAGACACGTGCCAATTAAATCAAAACATGTATATATATATATATATATATATATATATATATTATATGTTAAAATAAGATATGAACATAGAATTTAAACTCATGTACACAATATATAGACTAATATGTGTTCATGATATTTCTCTGATGAAATCATACAGATTGAAAACCAACCATTCTAAACTTCTTATATGATATATAAAAGTATGCAGATTTCTAAACTTCTTATATTATATATAAACAATATGCAACAACCCAATGTATATTCAAAAGTCAGACTAAACAAATTTCAATAAATACTCATATAAAACTAACCATGGAACACATGCAGATGTTTATAACTTTAAATATAATGTATACTTGCGCTGCACTATATAGACATACTTATATTTTAAAATATATACTTGAAACATGTTATACTTAAAATAAAGGAAAAGCAAAAGCAATATAAACAAGAAGAAAACAAAATAAGAGGATGAAAAAGAAGAAGAAAAAGAAAATAAAGGAAAAGCATGCGGCCATTTACCTGCTGCTTCACGTGAGAGAGGAGATGAAAGTCTATTGATATGGAGTAGGGTATGTACGTGTGATTTGTATTTATAAGAGAAGCCTCAAATTGATAAAGTGGAAAGAAATTTTGTTTAAAGTGCCAAGAGAAAATGAAGGGATTTAATTCCTATTTTAAAAAAGGGAATAAATGGAAAAATGAGAACTCTTCTTATCTTCACGTGAATTGATAGGCTACATGTAAGGAACGGCTATGGGTATTGAGGAATAAGTTAAGGTAGGAAATAAATAAATAGGTAAATAAAGAGGTAGGAAATCAAAAGGTGAGGAAAAAGGGCAAGAAATAAAGATATAACGGCTAGAGGAAATATAGGAATTTATTCCTATTAATTAAGGAGAAGTAAAAAAGGAAAGAGGAAATTCTCACACGTGAATGACAAGGCAAGCTTTTCATTTCTTTCCTATAGAAAAGCACGGCTATTGAATGATTTGAATTTTTTTCCGCTAACGTAAGAAATTAAAGAGTGGGTACAATAGACGCAATAATTAAAACGAAACGTACGTCCAAAATAATTAACAAAGTAACATAATTTAAATTTATATGTTTCTTATTTATTTAGTAAATATGCTAAAGAATATATCAGGAAATAACGTACCATTAATAACGCCAAATAATTAAACAAGAATGGATATAAAACGTGTCAAGTAAACATATAATTTATTGCCTTTTTACACATTATTTATTACTATATTTAAAATTTGATGGAATGGACATTACTTTCAAATATTATCATAATTTACGCTAACAAAATATTTAATTATATTTATTAAAATTTATTTCCCAATTTTCTAAATAAAATCAATTAAAATCTTGCAATTGTGCATTAACTATAATTCCCACTTATATTGAAATTTTCCAAATATAACATTTGCATTTCTTTTCATTAATTGGTATTCCCTTCAATACATAAATTCATTAACCTTGACTAGCATTGTTTACCTTTTATTTACTTAACCCATTCTCATTCCCATTAATGTAACCTTTAATTATATTTTTATTAAAATTTTATTTCCATTCCAATTCAATCAACAAATTAAACAGGTAACTTGTAATAATTGTTTACAAGCCAAGGTTACACTTAGGTTTATCATACTTCAACCAAATTTTATAATTACATACATATTACCGAATTCATTCAATTACTATTAATAATATATAAATTCCTTTAGTTATACAACACTTACACTTATTTACTTATTTTATATTTTTATTTTATAACAAGTGCAACAATATACACAATTTCATTTTCATTGTGATTTTACTTAAATTG